>CM065939.1:7500000-10000000 GCA_033459515.1 Theretra japonica
GAATTTTAATTATAAATAACTTTTTTGGCGTGTAACGCATCTCTATTGATATGTAAGAATAAGCACGTATAGATAAGACAATGTAATGTGGCACACATTCCGACTCAGCCTCCGAATGAAAAACAAGACGTCTACGCGGTAAAATATGTGATCACTTAGCGACCTGCAATCAAACAACAACTGCCGCACTGTTTTTCCCTATTTACCGAATGCTCTTTTCCTTGATTTTGTCTTTCTGCTAAAATGACTATTTGGGAATTTGTGTTAATAAATAACGAACAAGTGTGGGTGCAAAGGAGCGTTCGTAAACATATAAATCTTTCACATCAGTCTTGTTTTAAAATGAAAAAATAAAACGAAATGTTCGTTTACCTTCGTTGTTCAAGAAGATTATTTTATATTTTGAAATAATTTGTTGAAGGCGTGTTTGTAAATGAATAGGACGAAAAATTACCATTTTAACTTGTTTTTTAACACTTGCAAAAAAAACAAAACCTTCAATGTTCCTCCCATTAACCTCATACGAGTAGTATCATGAAATTTGACAATAGACAAGGGGTCACAGGATATTAAGTCAAGTAGAGAATTTATTTTTTTATTTATCTACTCAAAACATGTGTTTGCTCAATAAACTTTAAATGTTTCTAGGCAACGACAAAGTTATGTTATGCTTTAATTACAAGGTATTTTGTGGTACAGAAGCCCTGGTGCACGAGTCCAAGTTTAATTTACATCATTTCTATATTATTTCCGCAAAGATAAAATATATTACATGTTTAATATATTACACATATCATACAGCCTTAAACATTGGACCACTGACACTTTTAAGTTTCTGGGCAACTTGTTAGTTGTTGATTTATTATAAAAACTCTGATCAAAATGAATACTTTTCCTATAGTTTTGTGAAATAGAAATAGTAACATACATTACAAAATATGCAATTTCCCTTTGTAGCCCAACTGCGCAGACACTAATGATACGGGCACTTGCTAACCCCAGATATTTTTTATTTATATCAAATTAACATGTTGCCGACCTTGACATATCGAAATCAAAGAGAAAATAATCAAGGGAGGGACGTGTTGCATACATTTATCAGTTGCGGCAAGAATGTGAAGCGTCGCAAGTCGCAGAGAGCGGCATCTAATCCGATAATGCGTCGGTTATGGGCGGTGTGCGTGCGCTACACTCCGCTTACCCCGGGCTAATTCAATTTGCGCCCTCCGCGAGGCCACATGCCGAGCTGCATCGCGACTGTCCCCATGCCCGCTCTCGCTGTTTTTAATTAACGAACATCCCATACGAAACTCTTAAATATTCATTTATTTTTTTGTTCACGTGCCGTCATAAAAATTAACTTTTTTTTACCTGAGTAAATGGATGTTAATGTAGGTCCTCAAAAGTTTTGCACAACAACCTGTTTTAAACAGATTGTATCCAGCGATCTGTAAACTTTATCAGGTCGCGTATCTACATCGCAATTGCACCTCTTACACTGGCTTTTACAATACGTAGTGTCTACTCGAAAAAAATCGGTTCCCTTGGCCTCTAGTTCTTTAGGCGAGGCTTATATCAAAAGCAAAGCACTTTCTGTGTCTGACGATAAAATAAAACAAAAGGATAACGTATAAAGAGAATGCATGTAATAAACATGTTATTTGATATTAAGATATTTAAATGTTCGCGTGGTGACAAAGATGATGTGTTATTTGTGTATTTAGGCTAATTTTAGCCCTAGTTTTGCATGATATGTGTAAAAATAGTGTTTTAGATAAGGTCACTCAATAATATGCACAAATAAGGAATTTGGGAAGTCTCTTTTAAAACCATGTGTTAAAAAGGATATACATATTCTAAACGGTGTACGAATATTAGATTTATAAACCAAAATTAAGATAATAATACGGAACTTCAAAGTTTAATTGATTTATTTATATTTCTAATAGATTCATTATAATTATTATTCATTAATATGTATCGAATCTCATATAAAACTTAACGGATATCCGACTATTATGAATGGTCTAAGAATGTTTAAAAAATAAATGTTTAACCTTAATTTCCTTTAAAAATTTAAATCCAAAAACACTGTCAACTTCTATTTTATCGTATCACTATATTATACACTAATCTAAAAATACACACGTGAGTGCCAAGTAATTTGGTTTTGCCGTAGCTTTTCATTACGAATTATAAAATTATATTTTGTTGATTCTTCTCATTACGTATACTAATCATTAATAGTAACCTCATAGGATCATGCGTATATTTTGAAAAAGACATGCAGATCTTTATCAAACGTACATTTCGCCATTATTTACAGGTCTATTATTGTTTTTTTTACTCTTGATATGTCATCGATAAGTATAACCTTGCTCAGTAATGGCAATTATCAAATATAGCGAACACGTCAAAAATGAAATAATGGATCACAAAAGGTGAAATGATAGAAATCGAAACACGACCTATTGTTTTACAGACTAATATAAGCTGTATTTAAATGTTCAATGGACATTCTGAAATATAGGTACGCGATGAATTTTATTTTGATTACTTTCAGGGGCCTTCAATACAGAGTTGATCCCAGATCCAACATAGGGGAAATTAATCAACCCAATTGCACTATGTATCGTATCTACGCTCTCTCTCTTCAGCCACAGGAAGTCCACTGCTGGATATAGGCCTCCCCCAAGGATCTCCACATTAACCTGTTGGAAGCGGCCTGTATCCAGCAGCTTCCTGCAACCTTAACCAGGTCGTTCGTCCACCTTGTAGGTGGGCATCCGACACTGCTCTTACCTTTACGTAATTACCTTTTATCTACGCCACATCCAACAAAATCAATCAAAGCAAAGCAGTAGTTTACTCACTAATTAGGTATTTAGTTTTGACAAACTTTAATCTTTACGCATCTGTCCTATGTTATTCACGTCTCTACATGTAAGGTCCTTACTCTAATCGAGGTATATAAGACGTTGCCGCAGAAAATAATTTGCTATTCCGCATTGATACATTTTATGTTGAGGGTCAAAGCGTTTAATTTGAGAAGCGGTTTTTGACGCAATTTATTTTTATTTTATTTAAATTTACCAAGATCACGGATATAAACCTCCACCTTATTTAATGCCCCTCCTTTTTTCCTATACGAGTACATATAACTATAAATTATTAAAACAATGTAAATAAAAAACCTTATGTTCGCATTTTATGCAATTTCACGATTTCCCGATGCTTATTACTTTATCAAAATTATCATGATATCTAATAATTTAGCCACAGGTAGCCCATCGGTAGACATAGAAGAGAAAGAAATTACTAAATAATTAAGAAAAATTTACTTAGTAGGAGTTTAAAACAAAGATTTACTTTTAAAAATATTGATTAGGCTTATAATTGTACACTAGCCGGTTACTAACTTCAAATCCTTTACGAGTATGGTTGCGGCAGTTGGTTCACTACGCTGATCTAATGTGGTTTATTGGGTCACATACTATTCAAAGTCCTGTAGGTTATGTACTTTCAGAACGGCAAGTCTCTGCATTATTTTCTTCCGCCATTAAACCAAGTGTAACAACACTTAAATGGTAATAATGTTTAATAGTCACCTGTGCATTATATTCATTTTTAGCTTAACATTTTAAAATGCATATATTATATTTTCATTGACACTAATAAGAACAGATTGTCTTCAATTAATTCTTACAACGGCAACTACTGTGACTTATTTTATAGAATGCCAAAATATTAGGACCAGTATTTCTCTCTTAACATTTTATTATATTGGACATGATAACACTAGTAGATTACGAGAATAAATGCTTGTTGTTTATATTATGAAATCATATCTCAAACAATGCGTTAAGAATATTTTTTTTTTATTTTAATGTAGTTTAAATTTTCGCCATACGTCAATAGAATCAACAAATGATCTAAAAAACGATAATATTAAAGAGGTTATAAAAATTTGTCCAAATAACGAATGTAAAAAAATGTTTCTTTATCATCATCAACATCATCATTAATGTTTGTCAATTATTTATATTGCTGGCCAGTCCGTCAAAAGATAAATAAACCTCTTTAGAGATAATATATAGAAAATGTCTATGAAAATAGTAGATATTCATTTAAAAACTATGTATTTTCAAAGAAAATTAAGAATTATTTACAATAATGAAAATTAATATCAATTTATTATCACGTTTCTAAATGTGAAGGCGGAATGGGAAAAAAGGCCTTTGCTTTCTCGTTCCAAAGCCAATATGATTATGAATTACTTGCTTCGTTACTTATCCATTGGCAGCATGGCCTTAGGCAGATCCTTGCACAGAACAAATTAAAAAATAACCCGATCCTTTGTTAACACTAATTGCCATTTTGTTCAGAGAAATTGACGTAAACAGCAGATAGTTGCAACATCTATCATCGTAAAGTTTTGCGGGGTTTTTGAAATTTTCTAAGGCAGTTGAAACAGGGGCGGAGTACGAGGCGGGGGGCGGCGGGGGACATCCGAGCTGCACCTGCGTCCGTGATTGATGAGCGCTCACCCATCGCCATGATTGCGAACTGACGCCGCGCCATTATGGACTCGTCATAGATATGTAACTACTATTCACTAATAAACTTCATTAATTATATTAGGCATATTGGATATGTACTTCTTTTAAAACAGTTCACATAAATCATGAAAACTTCTGGATTTTCTAATACGCCAATAGCTATGACTGAAACAAGTTTAACAATTACCTTGTAAGAAAAAATAAAACAACGTGTCTGAAAAGGCGTGTAGTTGCGATTTATATGTAATGATTTATATGTAAAAACACATAACAGTTGAATGTTATGTAAAAAATCATGTATTTACTTTACATGATCAATTTCTCGATTTATCTTGTTCAATGCACATTGAGGGTGATATCCGTGTCATAAGCTCCTTTTCATAGGTACTTGGAACCTTAGCAGTAACATTTAAACCCCTTCTCTTTGATTCTACTACCAATTTGTATATACAATTCACGTCTACAATTATCTTACAATTTTTCTTTGTAATTCTATGTTTACTTTTAAATTCCTTAACTTTAATTTAAAATTTAAAATAAAATACAGCAGTTGATACATTTTAGTTGATTTCATCAATGCAATGACAATCACAAAAAATAGCAATCAGGTCCAGGCCCACTAGTGCGTTAAAGTATAAAATGTTGTTAATGTACGCATACAAATATTTCAAGAAACTTGTTAACTACAAGCACGGAGACCTTTTGGAATTACTACATTTTGGCATAAAGAGGTACTCGACACTATATAAATATTTATGCTAATGAGGAATTCACATTTTTGTCTAAAACGGCTTTATACATTCTGCATTAAAACACAGAATATATTAACATTTAATTACCTACTTCAATAGAGTTTGTAGATAATTGTAATAATTTTATGAAATGCTTTACTTCATATTTAAATATTTATAGTTTTCTTTATTTTCTGTACACTTAACTGCCAAAACCGTGTACCTGGCGGGTATCCGTTCTATATATTAAATTACCTGGTGCCTATGTAAATAACGTCGACAAATAAATACGTATTATTAGTTGAATTGGGAATGTACCTGTGGACACACGACGACGGCACGACACTCGAGTAAATAAAGCAGACCACATTATTTACTATGTGCAGTTTCGATAGCTCTTTGCAGATAACGTTAGATCAGTGAAGGGGAAGATCGGTCCTCGACCGAGCGACAGGGCCGAGGCAGGTCCTGCCGCGCTGCTTGTCAAAGTGGCCGCCGGCGTGTTTGAACAACTAATGAGCGGCTCCCCGGAGACGCTGTGTTTGCCCCGGAACGCCCCGAGCGCTCGAGAGCTCGTCGCTAGGGTTTTTCGTGCAAATGCCTGGGTTTGCCGATGTCCCCGCGTCTCCCTTTGCCGCCTTCGCAAGTACTACACGCTCTGTTTGCCCGCCACTCGGTGTCGTATCGGACTTTCAAGTGTAAATTGAAAAATTGCTAATATACCTGCCTAACCAACGAGAATAACACAGGTACTTGAAAGATAACGTCAAAAATTCTTGAGTTAAATATTTAATTTTTGAAATAAGTGATAACATATTATGTACTATACAAAATGACATATCCCATGTGATATTCACTTTAATATAATTATAAAATAGGTACGCAATATACAGTTTTTTGGAACTATCTACGCCTGTATAGTGTATACAAGTTCTATGTCGATTTTAAAAATACTATAAATAAATATCATCTATAAAAAGTGTTATTATACATACTCGTACATATATTAAAAAGATTTAGCAATTTAGTAATTATCATACACAAGCTTATTCCGCCTTCCCCAAAGTGGTTTTTTAAAAGTGGTAGAGCCACGCTGTTGTCAGCCATGACTCAGTATGAATGGGCAGGCACGTACGGGGTGGTACCAATGTCTCACAGGAGATCGACGTGAATCGACAGCTTTGCTGTCGCGGTTTTGTTTCTTCTCCTATCCTTTTTCCTTTCCGCTCCCCTCTTGATCTGATAGACCGGCAAAACATCCATGATCCAACCGTGGATGTTCATGCGGCAGTGATCACTTACCATCCGGTGACGTGCTTGCTGGTTTGCAGGATCTATGCTATAAAAAAAATGGTCAGCGGCAATGTCATTAGTACCACTCACAGTTCTGCTTTCCGTCGTTTCGCCATGCCAGACAAAAAAAACATTGTTTTGCATATTATAATATAACTTTTTACTGAAAATATAGATAGTCCAACCGGAATCAATTAGGAATCGAAATTAAGACCTCACAGTTTATAGGTCATACGCTGTGACTAGACCTAATATGGCTGGAAATAAAGTTCTCTGTGAGACAATGCAACCGCCTCGTTCGAGCAAACCCATTCGTATTGTGTGTGACATGACTCTACAACATTTTACGTATGATTAATGTAATTACTAATTGGTGTAAATAAATACTCTATGGTGCGCTTAGTAGAAAGTCAGTGAGTAGGATGACAGACTACGGTCTACGATACATATCTTAAGCTACCTGACACATCTTTGGGAAAGTATTCGATTATAATCGTTATGCTATACGCCCGATAGAGTATCGGACCAAAATACACGCGTTCGGCATTTAGAGCTACTAAAGTGCGATATAAATTATATAATTTTTTTCATCAAATACTCGATTTTATTTCGTAAGTTTTTCTCAGTTACACTGAAAACCTGACTAGAATATCGTAATGAGTAACGGAATAGAGTTCTAAATACATACATACCGATGATTAATGATATATGCGTATCTTCGACGTTAGCTCCTTAAGTTCGAAACTGCACCGCTTGTTTCAATGCCCGGTCTGCTCACATCTTACGAGTAATACATGCTCAAAAAAAATGTAATATTATTTAATTCTGACATAATTCTTAACCGTCTTAGAAAATCTGTGCCATTATTACCTATTTAATTCTTTTTAGGTTCTAGGTTATTTTTTGTTGTTAATTGTCGTCGATAGGGGCCCGATATTTTAAACGATAAATTATTATAGTCAAAACTTCATCTGGTTTATACACATGTTTCTAACCACGCCAGGTAACATTGCACCAAGTTTGAAAAAACTACTTAGTAGTTTTGTCAAATATCGCGATCCTAGTTTTCAAGGCTTTTAATCAACCCGTATAGATACTAGTCTTTTTCAGGTAAGTTCCCGAACCAAACTGAAGTTCAGCTAAGCTGTAAAAATACTGGTATCTACAGGGTAGTAAAAAAATGTAAAAACTAAAATCACGGTTTTGAGAAAAAATCATCTTGGATGTATTATTTTAATATTATTTGTTTTGCACTATTTAAAGACATTAAACGTGTCAACAAATGTTAGCTCTTTAGAAAAAGAGAAAGTACATGAAATAAAAATTTGCTAAATTAAAAAATACAATTAAAATTATAGAGCAAATACAAAATAAATGCAGGTACTAAACCTAATTTGTACAATGCAAGTCGAAAATGTGTAGTTACTCTCAAATAAAAAGTATGAAAATGTACGAAGACGTAGCTAAAAAGTCGATGGACATTCATTAACAATCGGAGGATTTACATTACTAAAAAAATAAACATAATTAATAAAAAATATTTTAACGCCATCTGGTGCTTAAATATTACACTATGACAGTCCCTTTGTCAACAACTTCTAATAGGAATATAGAAAGGCCGCTTACCAGCTAGTATCGATAAGTTTACAAAGATGGCGCTAAACAAAAGTTCACACAAAAATAAAAATTATTAACTATATAATTCATAAATGATGTAATGTAATATGTTTGATTTAAAAAAAACATCTGGAAAATAAGGTGGTGGCATTATGCTCTGCTCAAGATATCTAAAATATAAAAAAATTGATAAATGATAATAAGTGCGTATTTAATCAATATTTTTTTTGTTTTATAATGGAAAATACCGGATACTTAAGGTTTTCAAGTCTTGCCTATTTTGTGTGTTATCACAATTTCTTATACTTGCCTATTTAACCTAATATGTAGGTAGATTGTCTGTTCCAATAGGACCACGTGGTCAAACCAATAAAATATTTAGCCCTTACCACAAATCCGCGTTACCACTAGCTTAAGAAAGGCTAAAATATATAGATAGGTATAACATAACTAGCAAGATATTTCTAAAGCCAAGTACATATATAATTGTATATTTCAAATATCCAGGATACTTATAATAGAATAATTAACTGATTATTTGATGTTATAACGGCGTTATTGAGGTAGTATAAACCAATTTATGGAATTACACCAGCAATTCGATGTATTCACGGTAGAGTTGAGGAATAGTCCGATAAAAATGCGGCCACCATCGCCCTATACGGAATAACCCACATTTCATTCTATTTTGAACCATCTATTTTAGCGCCCTACGTATCTTAGTACATTGCCATGTGTGAGTCAATAAATAATGCCTTGTATATAAAGTATTGCAGACTAGTATAATATTATTTTATCCAAAAAGACATAGGTAGGTATATTTGAGTTTGTACTCAAGTCTTTAACATTTTTTTTCCAATTTATTTGCCCCCTGAAACTCAATCCCACTTCAATTGAAAATAGAAAATCCCTGGTAAATTTTGTTCTTAATTTCAACTCTAAGATAATCCATATTTCAACAAAATGTGGGAAATAACAAGGCAAACGCTTTTTTTGTTATCTTATATATGCAGAAAGAAAAAAATTGGTATCTAATTAAGTACTAAAAATTTGTGTAAAAAGATATAAATCTACAAAATATTACAAAAATTATCGTTAAGTTTGTAGGTTCAGATGCAAATGGAGCTAGTCTAGGTTAAAGTTAAAATTATTGTATATAGGTAGGTATATACATTTACAAAATAAGCATAGACGTTAGAAAACTCCCTTAAAAACGGCAACGTTATAGGTGTGAATTACACTTATTTAAATAGGTAATAAGAAATTCGATACTTATTTAAAATGTCCAACCTAGGTTTTTTAATGAATGACGATAGCTAATTTAGGTATTATTTCCCACTTAATTTAATTTTTTCAAAACCCACGAATATATTTGCGGTCATCTGCACTTGGCGGAATAGGATTTTGCCAAACCATTTATTCTTTCAGTAAGTAATAAAATAAATGCAACAGTTTGTTTTTCTAGGCTTTTTATTTAGTATATTATTATATTTTACATGTACACCTTGTCACTAAGATACTTAAACATTACATTCCATAAATTAAAACTAATCGTCCATTGAAAGCAACAAGACCAAAATAGGTATTCGAGTTGTGTTGCTGACTTCATTGGGTAATTTTAGAGTTGTAACTACTAAACCAATTCACTAATACATGTTTCGAACCGTGATCACATATACATAATATTATTGCTTTAATTTCGGTACTACGAACGGAGCCGTCTCAGTTAAAGCAACAGTTTTTACGTAATAATTACGTCGACTTTGAAATAGAATTAAAAGAATAAGTTGAAAGCTCAACCATTAATTTATTATAATTATTTTAATTAACATCGTGTAACGTAACGCTCGGCGGCCTCCCGACGGCTTTTATACAGTATCTACCAACTGTATTAGGGTCTCTTTCTCTAATTCTATTTCTACACAATAGTTACAGTTATAAAACTACGCGTGAACTTCATTCGACATTATATTTACTAAGTCAGTATACGCCTACTGGCTAGAGATGAGTATTTAAACATAGAGCCTAATAAAAACATACATAAAGTACTACGACTACCCCTAAGTACCAAACGGTACGTGTGCTATAAATCTAAAACATCAGATTTGGTCGAAAACAGGAATGTGATAAACATGTGACTAGAATTTAATAAAACTTAACATCCTTCTAAATAAATATTACATTATTTTAACATTTCCACTCTAAAACGTAAAAGTAAACACATTCGCGTTTAGGTATGTTATTTGGAATTTGCTACAAAATGAGATCTTATCTTATAACAACACACAAACGATACAAATTACAAATTACATTTAAAGTCCACAAACACGCGTATTCTTAGGTGGCAGCGTGGTTACACGAGTCCGCCAGTAATAACACCGCAAGTCGCAACTAGTAACAAATACTTCGCTTCTAATAATATGCATTGAAGGTGATCCGGTGCACAAATATTATTGAATGACAGCCATGCTGTCGTCTTCACTCGACGTAAGCAATCAAAATAATATTTGGCTTCAGTCCTACAAACAAGTCGGAATTAAAGCGCCGGTCACACACACACATTCTTTCCGAATTAATCTTACAATTTATTAGTACATATACACTTACAAAGTACAATTTGTTAATTCAAGTCTTTAGTTTCAGGTGTAATTATCGATTGTCTGATTTATCCGTAGATATAGTTTACTATAATAAACCTTAATGATGAAAAATAAATGTGTATAACAAAGAAACAATTTTGTCCTTTCTCTGTTGTGCACATAGATATATTTTTTCGTGTTTTTTTTTTATTTAGCTATTTTCGCTACCGTTGCCCACATACTAAACCTATGTACAAAATGTTCTATAACTTGTGCTTTGTGTTTAAAAGAGATCAGCTGATATAAACCTATTCACAACACTCACTCAATAAATATACAGCATTAACACTAAACAAATTTATTTGTAATAAATAAAAGTAATTTATCCTAATCCACTATACATAAATAATCTGAGATCAATGGAATATTAATCTTTTATAAAATTAATAGATATCAGACAAGTAATGATGTTTCTGCCGCAGCGCAGTCGGACAGATACGTTTCTTGCTTACGATATCCTTTTTGTACCTGCACCCAGGTGCACCGCGAAAAAAATGCGTCAAACAACCATAAGTATTCACTTTAAATTTTTTTGCCATTCACGTGAATCAAATAAGATTGCCTTTGAAAAGGTATTATTAGGAATACTAACTAGTACAAGCACAAAATAGATAGGTACGACATCAAAATAAAACTTGTAACAATTTTGTACTCTCCAAACTTTTGAACATCATCCAAATTACAATTAATGCAATAGCAATGTTCATATTAAGGAAGGGCGGAATATCAAAAGTGTACATCTTGAACATCTGTCGGCGTGTCTGGGAGCTGCGTCTGTTCTGGCGCTACGTGCTTGTAGGCTTGCGCATGTCGAGTTCTTGGTTCTTGCGGCTGCGTCTCCCGCGCCAGCACGCGCTCCACGTGGCGCGACACCAGCTCGGCGGCCGCCGCCGGGGTCCTCGTGAGGGCGCACAGGTCGTTCACCGACATGCGCACCCGCAGTCCGCGCGCAGCCGCTGTGATACAAGCTATGGCCACCAGCGATGGAGGCACTAACAGGAATTCCGTTTCTGTTGACAAAAACATTTTTCTTTATACTCCACTGATATTAACCAAACTGATAGCTTAGTTGACACCGAAACAGTTTGACTATGCAGGTTGCATGCTTGATCACAAGGCACGCACTTCTATGTCTTCGAAGCTAAATTTATAATATAATTAATGATCATCTATTGCTCACTTTAACAGCAACGGCAAACACTGAAAAAACCTACATATGAAATATTTTTTCATATGAATTTCAAGAGTACGTCATGTCCACCACCCCACTCTAGGCCAGTATAGTGAACTAAGTGCTAATCCGTTCTCATTTGTTAAGAAGGTGCAGTGCTTCGCACTGGGACGTTAGCATTTTGCTGATATCACATCAAATGCTGATTGACATGTTAACAAAAACTTGAGGGTCTTAAAAAAATACCATTTACACAACCACGCTTCATTTCAAATATACGGTTAATTTTGCTAACATTTATTGATACAATGAAATATGTATTATGTCTGGGAATATACAAATAGAGTATTCTTAACAAAATCAACTTAATATTTCTTCATCGGCGTACATTTGTTTTGGGATCATATACATATGTGATAAAAAGTGAGTAGGCTCCACTGCAGGTAAGGTGCATCTGTTGCGAGATGTAATTGGTGCGGACAGGTGGCTCGGACACCTTGCATCTCAGTCCTCACCGACCTTGCGCCTACCTCTTCGTGTTGTATATTTATCTTTTTAATAAAAGTCAATAAATCACGTATTTCTATTAAGTAAAAATAATATTCTTCTAAACCTAATTTGATCCGCTAATATTTGGCTACAACTACCTACGAGAGATAAATAAATCGGAATAATGCTCGGTTTGTATTAGAAAAAAAAGCGAAGACGTCAAAAAGGGACCTTAGAAAAAACATCGAGTTACAATTTGCACAATACGCGAAGCTCATTGTTGTTTAGTGGAGAATAAGGAAGGAAAGTCGAACAGCTGCCAGTTTCGTGCATTTTGTCCCCGTCTGCATCTTTGTGTGCAGAGACCCAGGACAATGAGCTCGAAATAATGGTAATTTACATCTTAAGTCGTCTAGCTAAGGGCGCAGCTGCAATTTCGCCAAGTTGTACGGACCCTCCGTTCTTTTGTTCAATTTTAAATGTGTTCCATCACAAGTTAGGCAAATCACACACCGTTACAAACGTCGCGAATATTTATTGTATTATTGAACCTACCCAATGCTAAAAGAACAAAACGACTATAAATGGACAGTGATGTCTCATTACTTATACACAAGTCTCGGTATGTTTTTACATCAACGTTGGTAACGGTAAAGGTATTGAAGCGAAACAAGTTAGTACAATATAAAGTTTGAAGTCGCTTTAGGTGGAGGCCGACGACGTCAGGCCAAGACGGCAGATGTGAGGACACCTGGCGCGACCCTTCCGTTTGCACCTCCGCGAACTCGAGCACGATACAAACATAGGGTCACTGCCCACCTACAAACGTCTTTTATTACTCGGTCGTGCCCTTATAAGCGTCTTCACGCTATTTACCTTGAAAAACAATATTGCAACACGCGAACGGGTCATAATTTCAATCAGAAAAAGTTCACAGTGCGTTAATTAACGTATTTGTAACGTAAACTTACTAGCGCATCCAAATAAAGGTCGATGAAACATATTACGCTTGTATAGAACCTTATTAGGATATTTCAACAATATAACTTTTACTTTACTATATCATATCTACACATGTACCTACATGTATCATGTAGTAATGACTGAATATGCTAAACACAAATAAAAATTAAATCCCCCAACACATTTGAAATCGGAAGTGATCTTTAACAAATCGCATATCGGCCATAGTATCTACGACATGGGCAGCGGAGCGTCGCGTTCCGTTGCGCGACAGGTTGCCTGTCAGTTGGCCCGCCTCGGCCTCCACATCTGTTCACCTGAAGCACGAACTAGCCCAACCACCACGAGACAGTCAACGCCCCCGCGTCTTACTTTTCTAATTGCAACTAAATTTAACGTGTTTCCAACAGACATCGCGGACCGTTATGTGCCGTTCGGGAAACCTGTCAGCTCCACCCCGATAGTGAATCCCGATCTAATGCAAACATAGCGAAATTACAGGGGTTGCAAATAGTCAACGCTTAATAACACAAAACTGGTTGCAATATAATTTTATACCCTATTAGATTTACGTCTTATTTTAGCAACAAGTTTAAAGGGCACTTTATTATGATCGATAAAAAATCCGGACTCATAGTCACCCCTTACGTTTTTGTAAACGGTAAAACGCCTGATTTAAATTTTTACAATTGACAATAGTGTCTCTACATGAAAATAATAAAAATAAAGATGCAATATCGGAGGCTGCCAGAGGTCGGAAGCTGTGAGCGGAAGTTAAATTTCACAAGTTCGAGATATAAGAATATCGTGATTTGAGACGATGTGTATAGAACGCTAAGTTCGGGTTAGGCAGGGTCGAGGTACGCCAGGTGCGCGCCGAGACGGATCTATTGTCGGGGAGCTTTTGTCGCCGGGGCTCGGAACAGGGATTCGGGAGCATTACAATGGCCGCGGGACGTCTTCCAGTTTTGTGCTCTAGTCAGCTGTCGCGGGACTCGGGCCCTTGACTGCTCGAACTCGTCACATAAGTCATCGCCGACATGAGCCGGCTACCTTGACTTATTAAGCATACAACGTCTAACAAATTAAATGTAAACGTCGCGTCGGTAATAATACACCGCAACGCGCAAATATTGACGATTCTCAGTTTTGCTGCACGAATCGTAGGAATTTGAGTATAACATATCACCTAACACCGGACATACTACATAATTACAGTATAAAAACGCTAATAATTCTAAATTGCAGACGAAGAAATGAAAGCTCAAGGGTCAAATAATGTTATTAACCCTTTCACACCTCGGGTAATGCGCGATCGGTGAGTTACCGGCAATTAAGTGTATCACATCCGGTAACTGACACCGAATAACCTCGACGCCCAGAATCTATGAATGCGTCTTATTATAGTTTACACTACACCAAAATATACAATATATCAATTCGACAATTACATAAAAACAAAATCTAATAAAAGATAAGAAATTAACAAATGTAGCAACATGTTAATATTTAAATAGTAAAACCGAATCGTAAAAAGTTATTATTGTAAACTACGCACCGTATAAGGGCAACAGAGGATTAAACCGTGGTAGCTATAAATAACTATTATCAGAATCCGATGGACCATATGGACGACGGGTCTATTCTCGATCATTACTTTTAAAACAGATAAGGACACTGTTATTTTATCCATGCATCTGTGTGTATTTTTATGAAATACCGAATTCATAAAAAAAAAACTAAAAATATCGTTGGATATATTATTATGTAGTTCTACTGATAACTGTATAATAATAAATACTTTTCTACCATTAAGTAAAACTATAGACTTCTTCTTCAGTCTCTTAAATATACAAACATTTTTATTTTGAGCTAACTCAAAAATAAACTCGCATTTTTGTGTAAATTATATTTCAACTAGATACGACACGTCGCGTCGTATGTCACTTTGTCAGCGTGTAACGCAAAGTTCTTACTTATGACGTATACGTACGATTGAAACATAAATTCAGCAATAACAACCAGATAATTAGGAGAATTATTAACGTATCTGGTGGCCTGTGTATTATATTATATAACATAAGCATACAAGGTAATAAAGGTCACGTGGTAGGTAACTCGTCGGGTAAAGCTTAATATGAATTACTAATTATTTATTTTTTGTCGCGACGATCGAGCAAGCGCAACCCTTGAAGGGATATTATATCAAAGGGTTACTGCTGGTCACCCAGCATGGTGATTACCGTGTGTACGCTAGAATAACTCGGAAAGACCGACGCCTTGAAAGGTTACTCTATACATAATCGTTTAAAAACGGTTACTATGGCCGTAATCTAAAAGAGGCTTGTTTCTACAGGAAGTATTCGTATTCATGTAACGCTTCTATTTTGTCTAGACTTGGAGGCTCGTATGTTTAAACAATTATCCTTATATTATAAGGAAATGTGTATAAAGAATGGAGTGATGAATTTTTTAAAACTGTATTATTAAAGAAATCTAGTCGTAACCTAGACATGTGTTGCTTACACATTGGCAATAATTGACGCTTACTATCTGTCCAGCGACCTGCCAGACATTTTCGATAGTAAAAAAACAAAATATGGACTTGCAACATAAAGAAAAAAGCGTCATGTGGCTCTTTACGACATTAAATTAATAAAATCAAAGTTAAATAATAATGCACACGTGCTTGGTCAATTGTTACACCTTTGTGATTTCCATAGAGGTATGGCAATAAAATGTAATGCAGTAAAATTTAAATACTCGGTTTAATTGTTCAGCTTGGAGAGGGCCAAAATTGTATTATAGAGCGTCATTATATAAGTCATTTACACAATAGGAGTGCCAGGGGTCAGTGGCTGAGGGGTGCGCCGGCGCAAGGTGTGCGCGCTATCAGTGCGCAAACGACATGTGCGCGTTCCGATACACGCGTCCACTACCCCTACAACAACACCACCGTAAATGCTTATAGAGTCACGTCCTGTCCACCGCACTCCGCACGCATGCACATTCGTGTTTCAAAACAAAGGGAGCCTCAACATTCACTAATTGAACCAAAACTATATTTTTCTACGCAAAATTACATCCGGCAGAAAGTGAGAAAACTAACACGACTGTTTATCGATTAGTAGTAATTAATACAGAAGGAAGCTACTCGACCCGCATGTAACGCGAGCGGCGAATCCCGCTGCCGATTTATTAGCACTAAAATGTGTGTATGTAGTCTAGGCGAAGGCCAACGTTTCCTATTGATTGCAGTTATTACAAACATGATTGAAATAATTTACCTGTATAGCAAACAGATGTAAGTGTGAGGGCATGCGTCCGCACCAGAGGGTTGACTCGCCCCCAGGGCACTCTTGCAAGGAATGGCTCGACAAAGTCAAAAGCCGTCGCTATTGATAATTGCCAATTCAACCGTTGCAGTAGCATCACTTCCCATTGCTGAAACAAATAAATTGTCATGAACTAAAGACATGAATAGGGGACGCGTCTACCAACTGCGATTTGTACTTTTCGAAGGGCACGAAACCGTGTGAATTTTTTTGAAACCTTTCAAAAGCTTTATTTACCCTGCATTTATTTGAGAACGTACCGAAGAAGGGACAAATGTGTATTCTTAATAGTTGAATCGTAACCGTCATACCCAATGGATATAGCGGAAACCGCAAAAAGTAGCGAAGCACTTCGCAATTACCTAGAAGAAATGCAAGGAGAGGGTGCAAACCGAGCGACGTCTTAATACATATATATGAGGGCAAAACAAACTGATATGAAGTATCGTTGTCTGTGTGCTGTTACAAAAAGAATAGATAAACTAACATAAGGCATCCATCGTTTACCGTAATCGCTGATGAGTTTAATAAACTTATAGCCATATTTGTGTTTAAGGACATTGTAAATATTTATGGTAAAACATAGTAATGCAGTATACTACTCACTAGACTACTCATTAACAAATAGGATAAAGAAAATACAGTTACTCACGTAATTAGAGTAATAAATGAGAATAATGACCATGATATTTTGTATAGATCGTTAGACACTCGATCAGCATTTTGAACGCAATGATAACAATATAAGACAGACAGACAGCGCATGGGAAAGTGGAACACAACTTGCACCATATGACATCATTAAGTATGCGAGTGGCAGACGTATCGCTATGATCGCACAAATTAATGACAAGGAAATGCCTTCATAGAACGCCATACGGTAATTCGAAGGAATACATAAATGTTTTCTCACGCTCCTCACATTATTTCCACGGCCCATGGTAAAACGAGGGCTGTTTTAAAAGTCAAATTTTCATGAGGACTCACCACCCCCAAGGACTCGTTTGTTGCAAATGTGTTGTTTTACTTTAAATTCAGATAGTTTAGGAAAATTTAGGGTCCAATTTATTGTTAGTAATTAATATTTTTACTTAGCATGTTTTCAACAGCATTAACCACCTTGCATAAAGTACATGACCGCATGTGAATATAAAGCGACAAATTAGAAAATGACGTGGGTTCACCGCATAAACAAATTTAACGAATCACACCTGCCCGTGCGGGAATAGTGACAATTACGACAATTTTTATAAAAGCCGAAGTGTGGGAATCAATTTTGACGCATTACAAAACACGTAGGTGTTTCACTAAAAGCTGCTGCGCAATGACGTGTCCGCAGGAATAGTTTTTAGGAGACGTCACACGTGAACATTGCCACAGGCCATTATTCTCATTTAACCTAATATGTGTAATGACTTCCACATTCAGGCTACTTAATTGTAACTATTCTGAATCGTACGACAATCTCATGTCCTATTTCCGTCGGAAACACGCAAGTGACTCCTTCGTCACAGGTAGTAAGTTACTTACGCAACAAGGGCGACATTGGTGTCTTCATAGCCCTTGGACCCGTCTCGAGGAACAAGTAATTGCCGGAAACTCATTTTAAGGAAACATATCAGTGGGGTGGTAGAGTGACATTTGACTCGGCTTATCGAGTTCATTTAGTGAAATCAAAGAATGAATAAGTTGTGGTCGGCGCAGGATGTGCGTTGGCTGTGTTACCACTTGACCTTTTTCATATCTGAGGGTGCGTGAGTATCGACTGATTCGTGTAAATGATATAGTTAACCTGATAAAACCCTATACATATCTAGAAAAAATATTTCGAATATAACATCATACATAATCAAACCAATTAGCTGAGTACGATGATGATAAAGTGGCGAATAATAATATATTACTTAGTATATTGTAGCGCTTACCCTGACTTCATGAGGATAGACCGAGTTGTCTGTGTAGGCGCAAAGCAATTCCACGGAGAGAGGATAACATTGTCGGAACTTGGAGGCGAGCAGCATGGAAGTGACGGCGAGT
Source organism: Theretra japonica (assembly GCA_033459515.1). NCBI lineage: Eukaryota > Metazoa > Arthropoda > Insecta > Lepidoptera > Sphingidae > Theretra > Theretra japonica. The sequence goes on from CM065939.1 coordinate 7,518,835, forward strand.
AACTGCAGCTGTTGTCGCGAGATCGCGCGATGTGCCAGGAATCTGTCCATGTAGCTCACGGCCAGTGGGAACACCTGCTCTTCACATTGTTGCTCTTCGCACACCTGGAACATAACTTGTAATTTAATCCCAGGCCACTTTGCATTCAATTTATTACAAATACACCATACTAATGATACAAAATAATATTTATATTCCAGCTGTATGTCACCGTGTTCAAATACTGTTTCAATTATATAGTGGTGTAGGTGTGCTGTCCTTAAGATCTTATAAAATCTCATTATCGTAGTTAAGTAGCAGCCAGTAGCCACTATTACTCGTGGTGCCGGCCTCATACCGAAATATTCTTTCGATTGCGCTCTCGCAGCCACGCCATTGCATCATTGTAAGATGGGGTCATTGTCACTGATGCGTAGTTTTTTCAAATGTTTGTAAGTTAACACAAACTCATGTATTAATGATCTCTTAAAGTGTCGTAAAAATGGAAAGTCTAATTAGTATTAATAATGGTTTTACGATAATATAAAAATTGAAGAGGTTTTAATACGTAAAGTATTCGATACATAAATGTAGACTCGATTTGTTAATAGACTATACGCAGAGTGGTGTGTGCAAATACTAAAATAGATAAATTCTATATTTTGCAAAAATGATTGTTGTAGTAATGACATAATATCCTAGGTAGTTCAAGTATTTCTATTGTTGACAAGTAGCTACAACGCGATGTTGGAATGTCTGAAATTTAAGCCAATGAAAGGAATATGAGCTTACTCATCTTCAACTAGATAATCTACTAATCTTATTGTTTTACTTTGCCTGGAAGACCAGTCAAGGATTAAGTACGATGTTAAATGTAGCTGTTCAAAAAGGAGCCACTTAAGCATATTTACATTCAGTTAATCATTATATTTTCTGTAAAATAAGTTTAAAATATAGAGATTACAAAACAAAAACATCCCTTGAACTCAAAGGTTAACTACTTTCATAAAACATGCGTGTGATTAAAAATAACTCCATTACGGAAAACATAAACATACATGAAACCTCATAATTCTCGATTTAGAAAAATGCCTGTTTGTTTTACAGTACACCTTAGTTATTAACAAATTTCATATTTTTTTATCAATATTATAGATACTAGTTAGAATTATTATTAAAGATCAAATATTCCTTTCTCACGTAATATTTATTTTATATAGCGTATATTTTTATTCATTGAATATTTTATTGTTTGCACTTGTTAAAAACAACATTTTATGTTTATCGTAGACTTTTACTCCAGGAAATGCACGTGAGATATATAAAATAAACAATATTACAAATAAAATATAATATCTTAAATTAATAACTAAAGACTACGGATAATACAATGAAACAAATCTAATAAATGTAAAATTGCCCCTACACTCACTTGGAGTAACCAATATTCTCTACGACTTAAAGAGATGCCGGTCATTGACTCCCATCAGCTGTTTAGAAAGGATATTAAATTCCATATTTAGTAATATAGGTGGAGGTTGTAACTAATTACGGTTTTCTAGTTATATTGATACTACAAGTTAACCACGTATTAGTAAATCACATTTTTATTGCTATAAGTATATGAGAACTGAAATGTTATCGAGGGTAGTTGAAACAGCTGATCAATCGGTGACAATAACTGAAGTGGTTAAGTATTTTAATTTACTTCAGATTTAATACTTAATGTTGATTTAACATAAATATATGCATAATATAAAACTCACCTCCAACATCCACGTGGTGACCACCTTCCGCATGAAAGGTTGTATATCAATTTGAACATTTTGGAAATAATCAATGTGCAGAGCGTGGGATCTCTCCAAGGCCAAGAGGTTGAGCAAGATGCGAGGGTCGCGGTCTAGAGCTCGGTCTGGGCCGGCGACGCACATGTCCACAGCTCGCCTGTTGCCGCTGTTGCCAGAGTTGTGCTGCATGTTCTCTCCACAAGACAAATCCATCGTCACTCGCACACTTTACAGTTTATTCACTTCAATAAATTCAGTACAAAAATCGAGCAACTTAAAAGTTGTCAAAAGTTCGCGCAATATTTATCGTGTTTGTATACAATGTGATAGCACGTGAGCAGCCGCACCGCACAGCCGCTTGGCAAGCGGCCAACAGATAAGTGTCAAAATACCCGTACGCTGAGGGCTGTGTCGGAACGCCACCGCACCCCGCGCCTCACCTTCCCCCAGGGTCCCGCAGGGCCCCCGGCCCTTTAATGTTTCTATACATCAGGGCCTTATTCATAGTGCCGATATACCGTAGCCTCATAAATTAATTACATTTACTGGCTGTAATAGTCTTCATGATCTACTTAGCATATTACACATAATTTAACTTTAAGAATACTTCCTTGGTTCCTTTTTAAAACAAAATATATACATACATTTAATATTCTAGACAACAATACAATCTGAAATTAATTATTTCTTTTATAGACCGTAGCGAGCTTTCCAGTTAGTTTAAATAAAACTTCACTCAAGCTTAATAAGGAGAATGGATCAGGAAAATATTTTATATAAGTTCACACGAGTATGTTAGCAAGTTTTAACTGGTCTTGAAAACTTTTTAAAACTGCACATTATGAAACATGCCTAGAGACATTGAATTTGGTCCATCATTTTACAATACTGGGTATATTTCATTTTAGATAACTCAAATTAGACACGTATAATAGTTAAATTTATAGAAACTATACTAGATTGTCTTATACTTGCAGTGACGTAGTTTTGAAAACAATAGAATTTGATACATATTATATTGAAGCTCAAATTAGTCCTTTATTACTTTGGAGCTAAACAGTTCAGTCAATCCCAATAGTTGCCTTCCTACATAAAGAACTACCGTAAAACCGCGACAACAACGTAAAGGTGACGCAAAAACCTTGGGCTTTAAGCTAGCTATCATACCCATAAAATTATTAAATTTAACTCGTCTTGGTCATAATGTGATATCGAATGATAAGCCCATAAATTCTATGAAAGTATTGATGGAACCCCATAGCTATCAGTTGAACAATCATGGGCTGGAAGAGTTACCTATACGCGAAAAAAAAAAATATTAGTACCGATTTTTTAATATTAAATTAGATTTTTCTAAAAACAACAAAGATTATGTTGTTAAACACAAACATTAGACTAATGACTAATATACGCCACAAAATAATCCCGTGACTAATTGTTTACAATATGAAAACTGTAAATATGTGTACAAACTTGTTATTAATTTGTTTATAGTTGTTCTTTCTTAAGTTACTCCAAAGCTTGTTTACAAAACTAATTACTTAGGTACATAAATAAATGTAAACAATCTGTATCCCTTCTAACAATATTATAGATAAATTATACTTATTAATTACTATTTTCCGATGGGCTATGCTGCTATACCATAAAAATACTTGATTTTAAAACTGCAATCCGCATTATGCACTTTCTTACCAACAAGATTGGACCTATATTCCACTCTAAAAAGATTGAAAAATTCAAACAAAATGCGTAAAAAATATTTTTATTAAATATTATGCAAATAATTTTACAAGGTCTCGTTAGTAAAGCCACTGTATAATTTCGTCACCGTATTATACAAATTTATTGATCAAATACAACAATATAACAATACAAAACCCCGTTGGTCCGGAGGGCACACCTCACTGAGGCACGGAGGGCTCGTGGCAGCTGCGCGTGCCGGGCGCCGGCTGTATCCAACCAACTTGATATTTTATTATAAATCCGAGCACACCTGATCTCGGCGACCAGTCATTATTGTAATGCCATTCTTTCAGTACCATATAATGTATTATTTCAAACGCGTGCGCGGAGCCTGTTCTCCGTATAATATTATACTAGCGACCATTTAGAGAGACCACCTGTCGGAGTTATACTTTACGAATATCTGTGACTTATTTAACATTTGCTGTTTTCCGCAGGTTTTTCAGGGGATCCTGAAAATTGACCATTATAATATGGAATATAGTGAACGACTGGCTTCCAATCTGTTACATAGACTGTCCCAATAAATGCGGCTAATCCATAACAAATTATGGTTAACGTGAATCCGCTGAGTTGTTCCACTTGTTTTTTGCCAAGACCCATATTGACCACGCGGAAAAAAAATCCTAGATCAAAGATGAAAAAAAAAATCCAATATCTTTTACGATTTGATTGTTTGAAAAACACAATTAAGAATGACAACCACAATGACAACCACTAACAGTATTACAACCTCCCTAGTAAAATAAATAAACATATTCAAAGTAGGTCTTTATCACGTTTTTCGTTCTATTATAATCTATTTTATAATTTGTAAAATTTATCCTAAAAAGTACAAATGAGTGGTTATAATTAATTAATGAGTCCATAGTCCATAGTCACAGTTGGATCCGTTATTGATTTGATGGCATAATATACAAATATTATTGCATTCTTATATTTCATCTGAGCCTGTTACTATAACATAACCAATTATCCCGAGCCAACAAAATTTCACCTGAGGCATGAGCCTGTAAAAGAGGTAGATTTTAGGGAAGGCATTTCAGATCATGACATCTAAAATACATTCTGTTAAAGAAAACATAGCAATTCTACTTTCACCGTAAGAATGGGATACTTAGACAATATAGTATAATAATATTATGAATATCAATGAACCTTATCCTGGGCACGAGAAATAAAAACTATGAAACAGAAACAATAGATAAGAAGTAAAGTATAAATTAGCACATAGTAAATATGTTGATATAGCCATGTTAGAGAGGACAATTCCCGCGATGCTTAATGCGTAAATTCCAAACAACACGCTATGTTCAAATTACGCCGGCCGCAGCGTAACCACTAATTATAAAGTTATCAATTTGTCAACCCATCGCATCTTGCGTTACTTATCTACCAAAATGGAAAATAAAATGCTTTTTGCTCATAATACAAAACTTTCCCATAGGAACTGCGCTCAATTTGTCGCAAACAATTAGGTCAGTATTGGCTTTAGCTAGGGCTTCGGTCTTATTGTAATTTGCGAAATCACCAGTCTTTAGGTATAGGTACTAATGCCCCATCGTGTCACTGGAACCGGGCGTCTTCTACGTTAAAGAGATATTTAGGACCTCGTCCATCACGCTGATTTAGTTCAGGTTGGAAAACTATGCAGTTGATGTTATCTTATTATGACAAGTTTTCAGGGACGCAGTTGAGTTATAACGTTTTCCTTTGCCGTAGTAACACAAAAGCAATATCTAGTAATTAACAGTAAATACCCATGCAACTCCGAAAACTTAAAGGTTACAAAATAAACCTAAAATAAAAATATCTCCTTTAGTTTGCCTTATGTAATTATTTCCTAAAAAATGATCCTTATTAGCATAATTAACGAAAGGTGAAATAATACAGCGTGTGTATTAGCTAGAAGCTAGGAACATTGACTTATCAAAAATCCAAGTACCTACTTATACAGTTATAGTATTCATCAAAATCGGGTTCTTGACGCCTTTGAAGAGTTTTTGCTATTCCTTATAATTTCGGATGTGGCCATCTACGCCCGCTTGAAAATATCAGCCTGTATATTGCTGCAAATTAAAAGATAGCTAATAATGCTAATATTTAGCATTTTGTGACAATTGCAAATGAATAAATAAATACACCCAACAGTCACATATATAGTTCTGAGTCTGACTTGATATTAAAATTAATTAAGCCTTGTGTCGTGGGTATCAGCAACTACTAGAGACTTTTCGGTTCCACAAACACCCAGACCCGAGAAAAATACTTGTGGAAGACAAATACCAATTGTGTACCTCGCAAACATTTGTCTCGGTGCGAGAATCTAGCCCCCGACCTCTCGTTTCACAGCCGACGTCTGACCAACTGCACCAGGGAGGCAGTCTAAATAAAAATATAATATCGTTATGCAGAGCTTATCGTATTACGTATATCTACATCGATATCGCAAAAATTAACATTTTATTCATAAATCAAGGCATAAGAATTAATTGCACTGCGTGAATGCTTTCCCACTTATACAGGATACAACGACCATGTGTTAAAACAACCAAGAAAGTATGCTAGGTACATTTTATTGTCATGATGATTTTCAAAAACTCGCTGCCAAATAAAATATAAGCAGACATTCATTTATGAACTATTATGTCTACAATCGGATATAATATTATCGCTAAGTACTAATTATCCCCATATCATATCAATTTTAAAATATCTAATTTTACTAAAATTCCACCCTAAAAAATTAAATTGTTGCATAGAAATATAATTGCAGAAGCAATATTGAAAGTAAGGCTAATTAACAAAATTAATATTTATATCTACATAAATGGACCAGAGTTAATATGAGAATAATGGGTAGCATGTATGGACTGGGAAACGTGACTTCGTGGTTCTTGTGTATATCTATTTGTGTGGGTTTTGTTGATATAAAATATCTTAATATTATGACTTCATCGAGTTCTGTCTCGGTCGAGTTGTTTTACGGTACGATTACCTACAACACTGAGGTCTCGGGCTCGAATCACGAGTCGGGCAAAGTGATATTGGATTTTTCTAATTATTATCAGCTCGGAGTCAGGAATTTGTGCCCGATATGGCGATAGGCTCGCCCCCTATCATATTTTGGGTCGAAACACACAAGGCGAAACGTGGGTGTCTTGGTTGCTACCAAGGGAACTTCTGCCTATCGCCCAACATTTTAGGATACCAATCAAAAGGTTCGATCTAATGGATTATTTTTGTCACGTATCACATAGCATCTTAAAACAATATTTTAACAACAAACAAGAAGTCCAGTTTATTTCTATTTATCCCTGAGTTTCAATTCACCCCGTTTTTCTATAAAATAAATAAATAATTATTATACATATAATTAATAATATAATTTCAACATTTTTATTTTGAAATGGAAAAATATACATACGTAAACTCACGCCCTTTTCCCAGAATGGGTAGGCAGAGGTGCCACCATGACAATTGACACCCATATTGCGCCTTGTATGATCCGTCCCACGATGTGATAGGGGGCGAGCCTATCGCGATTAACGGGCACAAATTCCTCACTCCGGGCTAATAATGAATTAAAAATTCATTATCACTTTGCCCGACCGGGATACGAACCCGAGACCTCAACTTTGCAATCGGACTGTCGTACTCGTACAACTACGCCACCGAAGCAGTGAAAAATATCTGCATATTTAAATTCCATTTTTTTCCGAAAAATTACACAACATGTACAGGTTGGCAAAAAAATGTGAAAATAAATGGAGGCGCCACTGAGCTGTTTATATGGCATCCCTGTATAGTTCGGTTTTTAGTTTTGATACTTATTTTAAAATAAGATAATAACATTAAATTTAATATAACTCAATTTAATAACATTCTTTAATAGCAGATAATGAACTAAAAGTTTAACTTGAATAGTCACCATAAAAACGTATAAAGATCGAACTCGATCGAAAATCGACTCTTGATTTTAATTTAAGACAGTATTAATAGGTTTATCTAAAATTATTATATAAAATATTACTTTAATTATTTGGGTGACATTTTTAACAGTTTGTCATACGAGTAATGATAAAGGTGTATTTGTCTTTTAATAAAAAGAAAACCAAAATTTATTCATTTTGTCTGTTTATTTAGAACTTAATTAACAAAATTATAACTTTCAGATCAAACATTTCTCGATGTGTCTTTCAGTCTGAGAAACTGTCTTCTAAATATTCGATATCCGAAAAATCAATGTCCATATTATCATGACTGGTGCTGGGTAGATAATCATCCACATCATCTGATCCAGAGGAACTAGTACTTTCGTCTTCAAGATTAATTATCAACTTTTCAATATTCTCATACAGTGTATGCTCTCTCTCGTAATATTCGTCTTCAATTTTTTTTACGTGAAGGCACGAGTCTCTCCAATGTTCTTGAGTGATTTCTTGAAATGCACGCTCAGCTGCATCCTAATGAATTAAAAATATTTAAATTATTACATAAGTGAAATATAAATTGTAAATTTTCATTTCAAAATTACTTAATGGATTCTTAGGTTTTTCTTAGATTAGAATCGCGATAAAATCCGTAAAAAAATGTTTTATTTCAAAATTACTTTTTGAACAAACAATTTCATACCTTAATATCAATATTCCCTACATTATGAGCTGCAATTTTATGTTTGGCTATACCCCATATAAGCTGAATGGGGTTTAAATCGCAGTGGTAAGGTGGAAGCCTTACCACTGTGTGCCCATTTTCACCTAAAAGCTCATCAATTTCGTATACAGGATCTGCCTTGTATCGCTTTACCAACATCAATAATTGTGGTTTTATTAAATTTATATCAAATGATATGTTGTTGTTTGTCAACCACTCTCTTATATCTGATATTTTAGAGGCAGAGGTGGGTGCTTTATTCAATACCACCGAGTGGTAGGGGGCATTATCCATTACCACAATTGATGCAGGTGGTAAATTCGGTATTAATTTTTCTTTTACCCACTTGGTAAAATTATTTTTATTCATTTTGGAATGATAATCCGAGTTTTTATTTGTTCCAGTAAAAATTAGTAGTCCGTTAGGAATAAATCCCTTTTCACTACCGGCATGAATTATAATGTATCGTTTCCCTTTGGACACATTTTGTTTTACACCACTCACATCAAATGACTGCCAGCATTTTTTTAATTTATAGGACTGGTGAACATAACTTTCATCCAAATAAATAACATATTTTCTGAGTTCCTCAGGTAAGTTCCTATTATCAATTATTATTTTTAAATAATCTCTCCGTTTTGCCGCAATATAGGGTTTTTCCATCAAAGCAGTTCGTTCGGACTGGCATTTCTTGTACCGAAATCCTAGTGATTTAATAACTTTTCTCAGATGTTCACGACTTCCATTGAAATTCAGTTCCTCCCTCACCACCGGAAGTAAATTTCGCAATGTTGGGCCCTGATAATAAAGTAACTTCTTAGTTATAGAAAGTATTCATATGTATCCAACAACATAGCGATTTAATACAAAGTTATGATTCCTCTTTATTTTAAATCTTATTTTTTTTACATTTTTATACATATAAGTAATGTAAAAACAAAATGCATATAAAAATGTATAAAGATTATTAATATAAACTATGATATACAAGAAAAGTTACAACTTCAAGCCAAATTACATTAAAGTAGCACCTGTTTTCTCACTGTGTAGAAGAACTGAACTTTTTGCCTGATGGCACATAAATCAAAGTTGTCTAATTCCTTTTTCGGACGACCTTGTTTATGTTTTCCAGGTGTAGAGAATACACCCTTATTTAGTTGCCGCGAGCAATTTTTCTAATAGTACTGACGGATTTACCTGAAAATTATATAGAAATTAACACATCATTGATTAAAAAGAATTATCCGCCTTTGTGGCGCAATTGGTAAGACGCCGGCTTTGAAACGTGAGGTTACGGATTCGATCCCTGCACCGAGAAAGATGTTTGTGTAATCCACAGCCATTTGTTTCGGTTCTAGGCGTTTGTGAGACCAAAAATCTGTCGTAGTTTCAGACGCCTACAACAGAACACAAGATTCGATCTTAGTGTGGGGTCTGGACTATATATATGACTATTGGGTGTATTTATGATTATTTATTATTATTATGATAAAAAAACTAACTTTTTTAATTAGAATCAGTGTTCAAAGATATTACTAATTATTGGTGACTAGCACAAGTATCAAGTTGTGGTAGTCAACCTCTAAACTGATTCTGTCACTTGAATGTAAACATAACCTAAAGGCTTGATAATAATATTGCTAATTATGAAAGAATACGTAGGACAAGTATTAAAAACCACTCTATATGCGTAGAATAATATAAGATTGACCGAAATATAACAAAATAACTTCCACTTACCAGTCATATCGGCGGTTCTTTGGTAAACATCGTCGAGGTCCGACAAAACTGTTTTTGCTTCATATTCTGCAAGACAGCGTCGGTAAACTTTATAAATAATTTCCCTTACGGAACTTCTAATAGATTTATTCATTTTGTATCACTAGCCGCTTCAAATAAAGGTTCTCACTGCAAATATTTGACTAAAAACGAAATCTTCAGCGCGGAATACAATGAAAATTCACAAATGTCAAAGATGTGACAATGTGGCCAGGTGAAATAAAGGATTAGTTCCGTTTTTACACTTTTTTGCCAAGCTATAAGGTGTGATGTAGACCTTACATGATACCTCACAGAATATCATCCGATTTTATATTATCTACTATCTGTTCAAAATTTAAAAAGACAACCGTCAAGTGTCAGTGTCAAATGTAAACAAGCAAAGGGCAATAATTGTTTTTAGAAAAGCAAACCGCATAAGAATTGCTTTTCACAATTAATAGCTATTTATATTTTCCAATAAAAGAATTACTCAAACATGCCCGTAGAGAAGGATCCATTAGTTAGTGAGAGATCTGGCACTGTTCGAGAAGTCGGAAATCATGCAATTTGGAGTTTGTCCTCTTGTAAACCAGGTGACAAATAAATTAATTTATTTGAATTTTAATCTGGAAGGAAAAGGAGGAGGCCTTTGCCCAGCAGTTTTACTTTAACGGCTGATAATAATAATAATAATTTGACTTTAATATTAAAACTTTTGACTTTAATATTTCAATATAAGAATCGAACTTTCTCGTTAAATAATTATATCAATCAAATAGTTAACTAGACTATTACTTTTTATATCCTTATAATAACATTCCAATTACATGTAGTTTTCTAAATTATGATCAACAATCACCAATAGTTGAAGTGTTTACTAGCAGTTTCCTTTTAAAATAGCATCCGTTTAGATATTTTTAATAGGAGGAAGGCCAAAATAATTTGAAAATTAAGTTTGTTTTCAGGTTTTGGTATAGATCAACTAAGGGATGATTGTATGGATACATACTGGCAGTCAGATGGACAATTACCACATTTAGTGAACATACAATTTCAAAGAAAGACAATGGTTTCTCATATATACATTTATACTGACTACAAATTGGATGAAAGTTACACACCAAGCAGAATTTCAATAAGAGCTGGCACCCACTTCAATGACCTACAAGAAATTGAAATCATTGAACTTATTGAACCTTCTGGTAAATATATTTTTATACCTAAACAAAATGTCAATAATCTAACAGGGTACAAAACCTAAGTTACTCTAGTAGTACAGTTCAACTTTGGATTTTAATGAAGCAACAGATTAAATTCAAATAATCAACTTTTATATAAATATATTTTATATCTTCTGACAAAAGAAAACACATGTCTTGATATTTATTGTTAAGTAGTTAATAATTGGTTGTTTTCTAGGTTGGGAGATGATACCAATTAAAGATATCCATGACAGACCCATTAGAACCTACATGATCCAAATAGCAGTTCTAAGTAACCACCAAAATGGAAGAGATACACACATGAGACAAATTAAGGTCCACTCACCATGTGAACCTACATCTTTTGATTTTAATAAATTTAGAAATTTCTCTACTGTTCAGTTCCAACAATATGCAACAATTAGATAAAAAAAAGAACATTTATAAATAAAAATATTGCTGTACATATAATTTAATCAAATACATTTAATTTTGGCCCATACAGTGACATGCTGTTTATTAGAAATAAATACCAAAATCATATAAAATTATGTTTTATTATCTTTAATCAGAATCATCGCTTTCTTCACTTGCTTCTTGAAGCCATTCAAAGAACTTCACTATTGATGTTTGAGTTGCAATGGGGCTTTCATTTTCCTTCAAATTATCATACCATTCTGTCAAAGAATCCTCATCAACAACATCAGCTTCATAAAATAGATGAAGTATTTGCCCTGCTTTATTTTCAAGCCATTCACATTTAATGCAGCTATCCTGGAAAAGAAATTTAGAAATAAATATAGGACTGCATAATCTTCAAATATCACCTTGATAAAAATTTGGATAATCACCTCTATTGCTTTAAGGCAATCAAATATAGATGATTTTGTTTTGATGTAGTTGGCCAACACAGGTCGAAAGAATTTCAATATATCTTTAACAGTTCCAAGTACATTCTTGTTTTCAGAGAGCACAGGCATACTTAACAGTGCTTTCACAACAAAGAAGTTTACTTCGTGTAGTTGAATATTGTATGCATATCTTGATGAATTAATTTCCAGAATTAAGTAGTCACACTTCAACTTCTCTTCGTAACCTCTGGCAAGACTGTCAATAACTTCTTGTAAGAATACTGAAAATAATAACAAATACAGTTAGTATTATAAAATTTATAAAACTGAAACATTAACTATTTACTTCAATTGATAAAATTAATTACTTACTGTTAGTATCTTCAGGTATAGGTGAAGATGGAAGGGAAGATTCAGCAGCACTGCTATCAGATGAGTAACAAGAATCACTGCTGCTCCATGTCTTCTCAAAACCAATGACCTCTTCATCTCCACTTCCAGATGATTCTTCCCATTCTGTTCCACTTTCAGAGGTTGATTTCATTAAGGTCTTTTCTAAAAAAATATTCATAAATGTAAATATATCTTCTAACAATATTGTTTTAATAAATTTATTAGATAAAATAGTAAAGAAAAAACATACCTTTGTCTTTGTCCATACTCTCTATGATGCTACCTTTTAGTTCACTGTTTGCTTCTACAGTAACATTTAAAGCAACAATAGCACCATCCATGTGAGCATTTTCTTCTATTACACAGTTGTCATCAATGAAGGAATTGTTAAGTTTGCAATTGTCTTTTATGACTACATTATCCATAATATGGCACCCATTAATAATTACATTATTTCCTATAGTACAATTCTTGCCTATCATTGATTTTGATACTAGAGTGTTGTCATTAATGCGCGTTTGTGCTCCAATTAACACATCTTCCATCAAAAGGCATGACCTATGGACAAGCATTATAGTAAGTACAATACGGAAAAATCAAAAAAATTTAAATATGTAACTTACATTGCACATACCTACTCAATGTTGCAGCTTTATCCACAAAATTAAGAATACCTGTGAAAACATACTTGTTTTGATTGAATGATCCAGACTCTATTGATAGGGGATATGCCCAGTTATGAAGAACATCTCGACTGAAAAGTAACCACCATAAAATGTAAATAAATAGTTAAGGTAATATTTTAAACACATTAGAATTAGCAATATACCTTATTGTTTGGTATGTCCTCCAGTTTGAGACTGTTGCAGCATATTGGTTTGATTTTAAAAGTGTGTAGTACAAAGAACTGGCTAGAATTTCTTCATTTATTAATATGCCATGTATAAAATCATCTCTTGTTTGAAAATCAAAATTGTCAGAGAACAATGGTGGAACTGTCGGAGAGCACATAGCTATATTTGTATCAGCCAGGTTGTGATGTAATGTCACCTCAGAATGGTTTAAAATTATTTCCTGTAACAACAAATACTAGTATTAAGTCATAAGAATAGATAAATATATAAATTATATTCATAACTAAATATTGCATCAAACTGTTGTAAAATTCCCCTCCATTAGTATTGAATTTACATAATAATTAAGAAATATCGTGCAGTAATTTAAAATGTTACTAATTGTCAACTGCATGTCTATTGTGTATGTGTAAAATAAAAACCAAATTTCTCACCAAAGGTAGAGATACACTTTTCTCTTTAGAACCAGGTTTATATTTCTGATGCATTAGAACTTTACTAGTGTTTCCATCAGCCGCAAGGAACAGAGGCTTATCAGAGCTTATTAAAGGGTGTTCCCAAGACAGTTTTTTGTAAACTAATGTCATGGCAGCTCCTTTATCCTTCTTACATGTCTGTCTGGAAAAATAAAAGTATTCATTAAAACTTTGAGGTTTTTAAATATATGCAGTACATAATATCACACAAATAATCTTTCATAATAATTCAACTCAACTGTGGCGCATCAGAACCCAGGTGTACAGAAGTTGTACTACTTATTCAGAAATTGGATTAGTTCTCTCACTGACTAGCTGAATGTTAACGCTAAGGCACTCTACTCTATTTGAAGGTGGAACTAAAACCTCATATCAATTCAGGCTTTAAATTGTAGGGAATATTTTGAATTCTAGACCCATTATTCCAGACAAATGAAAGAATGGCATGATAAATTAGAATAAATGAATAAAGATACTTACTTGTGCTGTTCTAACAGGCAAGCATAGTTGATGTTACTGATACTATTAACTCCAGCTAGTATAAAATAGCCTTTAAGCAAGGCAGCAGCATCCAACTCTCTCATTACATCTCCCATTGTCTGGCAAGTGTCTGACATCATTACTTGGACATCCATGGTCAAACTCCATAATGCCTTTTCATCCTTACACTTCCTAGATTGAGAATATGTTGTTGTTATTTTTTAAAGAAATTTGTATTTCTTACATGATTTACCAAACTTCAAAATTGCGTCAGTATTTAAAATTAGAAATGCATAATCAGGAATTAAAAGGTTAATGTTACAAAAAATATGATTGGATATACGAATATAGAATCATATATTTAACTTGAAAATTATAATATTCAGTAAACCAAGAGGAACAAACTTACTTGATATATTCTTTTATTTTAGTCCCATATTGACAACAGAATAGTATTGTTTCGCCTACTCCACCCAATGACAAAGATTCAAGCACATAGTCTATCAATGGCACACCAGCCACATGAAGAAATCCCTATAAAATAATAGAATACAACAATATAATATTAAGCCATTCTTTTATTAAACTTGAATTTTCATCATGTTTTCCTTACCATTGGTTTGTTATTGCAAATGGGGCTGAAATTATTATTAAATGTGTCCATTATGACCACAGCTTGAAGTACATTTTCTTTATCTATATCCATAGTTTCAATTTAATAGAACAATATGCATAAAAATAATAGTTATATTATATTCTTGAATTATTTTCGTACGACCTACGTGACTTGTACGTGACAGACTTTTGACGTTTATCGGAATAGGTTATTACTTATTTTGTTTTTCTTAATATCTCGTTTTACGCACGTGCAAAGGATTTTTAATCTATACAGCCCCATTTTCTCCCAACTGCAGATTAATTGCAAATTTACAAGAATAATATTTACAAAAAGCTATAAACATCTTATAGTACTATTTAAGATCAATAATTGTATTTTAGTACTTTTCTTACGAACATTAGTCAAGACAGTTTAATTACAAAGTTGTGTTCAATGTTTTCCTTTATGTTGCTAAGGTGTTATCGACCACTTGATACACAAATTATTCTGTCTTAGTCAATGTTATGGAACTCAAGGCTTCATAATAAAACTCTGTAGAATAAATGTTATACCATGGATTACGAATTATACCGCGTCGACTATACTATTTGTGGGATAACGTACCCTGATACATTAAAAGTATTACCTGGCTCTAATCAGAAACCAGAACAAAAGGTAAGTAATCTAAACTAATGTCTTTAACGTGCCGTAAGTGCCAATTATGTGTATAATGTATTTTTTTTCAGTTCGCTATTGGAGACAAAAATGGAATTCTACAATGTCTGAGTGTGAAAGATGAAGAACCTATAGTGCATTTTAAAACATTACCAGGAAAGCCTATTACATCTGTACAACTTGCACATGGTACGGAAAATTATAAACAGAAATCAATTTTAAATAAAGAATGTCCAATACAATCTTAAATATTAAACCGAAATTCTAACTGTGCTTACCTAAAGAAAATAATAACATCGTAGTATAGAGATATCAGATACATCATGCAACGACATATGTATGTACCTATATCAACGTCAATACGTTCCAATGCAGAATACGGGCCTCCTCTATAATCACTTATCACATCCTACACATTTATTTATATTTTTTTACAGGCTCTGAGAACGATAAAATATTCGCAGCTTCTGGGAATGAAGTCAAAGGATATACCCGTAAAGGAAAAGTATTTCTTACACTTGAAACGGCTCAATCGGAAACTATTACTGCCATGTAATGACATTAATAAATTGTCTAACCGGAATAAGTCGGTAACAGTTAGCAGTGAAAAATAGGCATTATTTCACAAGTTTCAGAGTCAAAAATAATTCTCAGTGGCGCAATTGACGTCGCCGCGCTGCGCCATTTGCGCCGTTTCATGCGAACCGCCATGAGTTCGATTCCCTGAGGCAAATGTTCGTGGGAACTAAAATTTGTTTCATGTCTTAAATGTGTAAGATCAAATGTCTCTCGTAGGTTCTGATGCCTACAGATATACTGAATAACATGGTTTTCTAATTTTGCCATTGTTTTTCTCATTGTAAATAAAATTTGAATATGGAACGGAAATCATGATCTTAGACTGTGAACTTTTACTTGATAGTATTTTCCTATCCTTTGACTGCCTCGGTGGCGTCGTGGTACTACAATATGATTGCAAAACTGAGGTCTCGGGTTCAAATCCCGGGTCGGGCAAAGTGATATTGGATTTTTCTATTCATTATCAGCCCGGAGTCAGGAATTTGTGCCCGATATGGCGATAGGCTCGCCCCCTATCACATCGTGGGACGGAATATACAAGGCGAAACGTGGGTGTTCTGGTAGCACTTTTACTACCCTTTCTGGGAAAAAGGCGTGTGTTTATGTATGTATGTTATTTTCCTATCGTAATAATTTAAGCACCTGTAGTTACTTTATTATACAGGTGTATTCTTGGGAGTGACCTGATAGTTTGCAGTGGACGCACTGTTACGTACTATAGAGATTTGCGCGAGCATCACTCATATATTTGCGAAGACAGAATCCTCGATATCACTGCATTTTCTACTCCAAATGTAAGTTATCCTTATTGTTTTTTTTTTAATGTTCTGGCATCATGACAACGCACTGATATCTAATATTATGTTACAGAATAATCGAGTACGGCTTTTAGTGTTAATTGCTAATAAAGGTGCCGCTTTGTTAGAAAATGGGCAAATGGTGGCAAGGACTGCTATATCCTCTGGTCCATCTCGTTTAATTATTCCACCTTCGACACATACTTCCGATGTTTACGCGTTCTATGGTGCTAACGACGGATCTCTGGGTCTCATCGTTTTGGAAGGGTACGTGTCACAATATATTTCTTTACATTGTCGAAGATAAATTATAAATAGCTATGTGACTTAAAACAGATAAAGATACCTATATAGATTGATATTACGAATGCTAAAATTAAACAATTGAATCAAACATTAATAGACAATTTATTAATACTAATAACATTGTGTTTTGCTCTATAGATCTACATTGACAAATAAATGCATAGTTGAAGACAGAGGTCTAGGATCCGTTGTATGCCTTGGCTGGTATATAAATAACGGTAACTTCCACTTAGCTGTTGGTCGTCATGATGGATCTGTGCAACTTTATCTTGTGGATATTGAAAACTTAAGAGATAAACCTAGACTGAAATTTACTTACGTATGTATAACTATTTATATCTAGGCTGACATTCCAATGCATGGGTCTACTATAGAATAGATTATTGTTTTAAACAGTTCTCTGGTGAGCCAGTTACTTCAGTTACCGGTGGTTGCGTGGGCGCTGAAGAAGGTGAATTGTTAGTGGCTACTTTTTCAGGAAGAATATTTGCACTAAGAACGGGTCATCAAATACCTGGGACTATACTGAGCAAAAATCCTTTGGAAAATTTAACTGCACGACGTTCCAAATTAGAGTAAGTACCTACCTAGATAAGTTTTCTTTTTCGTACAAATTAGCTTATTGACATAATTAACAGTAGTAAGTTGTTTTATGGTCAAGGACAAAAACATAATGATATACTTAAATGATGATCACCACAGAAAAAAAACATAATGTTTGGAGATCGTAAATGTTCGGCGGCCTTTGGCAATTTGAGAAGATACTAAACTAACCTATTTATTAGGTCCTAAGCTTGCTATTAACAAAATGAGTTAACATTATTTACAGATCGGAAATCGCGCGACTTGAAAAACAAACTGCCAGTGAACGAGAAAAATATCAACGAAGCACACGGTCCTTGAATTCGGGAATGTCGACACCACCACTTTTGGATTTGCAATATGAGGTATCATTGTACTCGTATATACAATAAACATACACTAGGTTATAGATAAATAATCATATTCATTAACAACCTTATTGGGCTAATAACGTAGGTAGGTATAGGGACCGTTACGATTAGGTAAATCATAAATTTCCAAGTTGGTAATTTACTTAGATAATTTACATATTTTATCCAAATGTTGAATTGTTTTCAGATAGTGGGAGCTAAACGAGATGGCTGGCAAGAGACCAGGATTACGTCGGCTGTGCCTTTGGACATGCTGTTTATTTACTGTAACAAGAAGTTAGATGTGATGACGGATAGTACAGCGGTGCTGAGCATATGTTGTTCCCAAGTACGTAATATATATTATTTTATCACATGTTATGTAGTTTCTTGTTAAAGTATTACATCTAAATACAATATCACGCAGGAAACAGGATCAGATTTGTTGGCGACCGTAAGATGTCAAGCCGGTACTAGAAGAGCTTGGGTACGGATGAGGAATGTAATTAATTCTTCGCCAGAATCAAGATTGGAATCAACTCGTATTATTATTTACGTGTTACCAGCGGGCGCGCCAAGGGTAGCTCGCATGATTACAGTTACCATGCCGGCATTGCCTTATTATTCAAAACACGAAGACCCAGATATTGATGAAGAAAGGCGAACGAGGCGAGTATATTATTTTATGCTCTTGTGTGACAAAATGGCTATATACATCGGCAGGACATGGTTATCTCATCATACACAGAACATAGACTGAACTCGAAACGCAAGTCAATATGAAACCAAATAATCCATTAATGTGTAGACGCTCTCCGAGCACATACAAATATTGTACCATTAACAGTTAGACAGTAGTCTACGACGCTGGCTTACTCCAGGTCAGGAAAGTTCACATAACTGTGAAAGTTCACTGTCAGACGTTAAATATGTAATAAGTAACTAACTACACACCAACTTCCATAAGTCTGGGATGGATGGATCTTAAACTAGCCATCGCAGCTCTCCTGATAAATATACACAAACTAATATTTTCAGGTCGAGTTGGTGTCAATTGCAGCTCTCGGGAATTTTTTCTGTAGCGGAAATTACTTCCTGGCTTTCAGAAGCTTTGCCAGGTGACCTACCGAGACCAGGAGCAAATGTAAGCTTTGCTCGTTCGCATGCACTTTTGGGGACCCTCATTATTTGCCGATATCAGTAAGTTAGTCAAGAACTGTATATTAATTCTATTTTTTATGTGATACTGCATTTTGTTTCGCTTTTTCACTGTATGATATAAATTACAGGAGAGGTTTAGCTGTGTTTAAATCGGATAATATCACTACAATAGCAGTAATCAGAAACATTTTAACGAATTGTTCAATTGAAAGGAATATAAAAGTGGAAATATCTTGTGGTTTGTATTCCATAATATTATCAATGAGAATATACGTATTTACTATTTAAGTACTTATAATTGCTTAATTTGTGACATTTTCAGATATACCAAATGATTATTGTTTGAAGTCATTTAAAGCAATACAAAATCAATTTATACTTGAGTTTAAACTGAACGAAGATGTTTCATTAAAGAAGGCTTTAAGGTAATAATATAGTTTCTTCTTTCATTAAGGAACATGGAATTATTATATTATTGTGTTCAGCGTTCCTACAGGGAAGGTTAAAAAAAATTGTTAATGCTTGCATATAATAAAAATTTAATAAAACCCGTCGTAAAATTCTCGACAAAATTATGTGTCTAAGCACCATGCTCGAACTATCGTATGTTACGTCTTTGCCCGTATCCATTGCTTGTACACTGACGGCGCGGCGCACCCAGTAACTGATAGCCGCCATTGCACAAAGCGTGATGGCCCATTGGTAATTGATCAGATGCGGTTGCGGTTTCAAATCTCAGGGCACACCTCTGACTTTTCGGACTCATGTTTACAATGTCGAAGGCGCTGACTATAGGTTGTCCTCAAGGTTCGGTTATCGTTCCATACCTGTGGAATTTGGGGTTCGATGATGTTCTCAATTCCTTTTCCGCCGGGTTGTTCTATAACAGGATACGGACACACTCGTACTCATACAATCTAACAGCAGATCCAGGCTCGAGACTTCGGCTTCGCCTTCGGCTGACACGAATCTGCGTTTGATTTTAAAATGGGGTGAACTATCTAACTGTGACTAACATTCGCACCTCAAGACTTTCCAAAATGCTGTTAAAAGGCATTCTAAAAACACCCCCGCGTATTATATTTAACGATATACCCGTTAAAAGAAAAGAATCAGTTTTCGGGCGCTTCTGCCATACCTATTATTGGTCCCAAATTTAGCAGCTCACACCATAGGACCCATGTAATTGTTTATCCCGTGGTGCTTAATATCTGGCTTCTTCAATTGTATATCTTGTATATCGGAGGATAAAATCTCTCAGCTCAATATTTTGTCACCTGCTTTGCTAGGAAGGGAATTAGACAAATATTTGTTTCCAACTTCTCCTAAGTATTTGTTTTTTCTTTCTGATTAATTTCGATGCGGGTTAAAGACAAGCTAGTGTCCCTAAGAGACTCGCCGAGCTCCAGAGCTCGGTGCCAATTCTTTGTGTGTCACTGTTGATCCTGGTAAACAGGAGTTGCAGTGGTGGGTGTGTGGACGGGAAAGTCTCAGTCGTATTTGTATTGATAGTCGATCACCACGCACGATGACGGTGAAGGAAAAACATCGCGAGGAAATTTGCATACCATAGGGATTTGTAAGAATTTTGTATGGTATGTAAAGACGGTCAACATGCACTAGGCCAGCATGGTGATCTACATGGCTAAAAAATGGAAATTTAATGTATGTCCATAAGAATAAAAAAAAGTCGAAAGGTTAACGATATTCTCTCTCTATTAGGTATTAGATACAGGCATGATCTAGTTTGGGGACCCCTGATAATATTATAATGCTCAACGCAGATATGCCAATTATTGTTATCTTACTAATTATAGTATTGTCATACACATGTCTTTTGTGCCATAAATAAAGAATTATTATTCACAACAAAAATACCAGAAATTAGAACAATTTAGCTAGTCATAAGTACAGACTCCACAGGATCAGCAAATGTTTTAATGGTTACTGTACCTATACACTGTTGTAACAAAGTTCTCACTCATATGGAAGACTTAACTATTGAAAAATCGAAATTACTATCAAGAAAAAATTATGAAATAAAGCTTATTATTATAAAATTTCAGAATTTCTAGATGATAAGAGTAACAAGACTTTGGAATAAAATAAAATTAAACAAATATGTATATATAGTATATAAATATAGTATTTCCGAGCGGAGGCGTTAGTGTGCTCTGTATAATATCATTTATATTATGTAACTTAACAATTGCAAATTTAACAAATTAATAATGAACTGTTCTGATTTAATCCAACCTGTAACTTTTGTAATAATCACTATATTGTAAACTGGTTTTGAAAAGAGCAGCACTAAAGTTTCTTTCCCATTCTTCTCTAGTGAAAACTGCTTTCTGAACCAGGTGGTACATCAAAAAATGACTGAATCTAAATAATGTTGAATATTTTAAGTAATTCAATAAATTATATTCATTTTAATTTTTCATTTAATTAATCCCTCTCAATTGTAGAGGAGGCCCGTGTTCTGCAGCAAGCTGTATATGGGCTGATAGAGTAAAGTACTGCACAAAAAGGTATTTTATTTTGCAGGAGCTTGAAGCAATTCAAGAAGATGTCACATGTAGTTCACATAACATTTGTAAACATTTAGTTTGTGGCTTGCTTCATGCTCATAAAAAAGATTTTGAATACATAAAATTCTTCAAAAGTTAAGGTTGTTTCATAGGTATTTGGTATAAGAATGAAATTTCTACTTAATACTTTTCCTCAAAAAGTTCCTTGTTTAACCCTCAAAATTATAGCACAACTAGAGAGAAGGAATATGAAATATCAATCATAATATAACTTATTTTAGTGCTTTAGAGTTGGATACAAAGGCATTGAATAATGACACCTCAATGTTATGTGAAGACTATGTTAGAGTTGCATGTGATGAAGAAATTCCAGAAACACATTTTGATGAACTAGTTGGTAAGTACATATATAATGAAAGCAACCTTTTAGGTTGGTTTTTAATATACAGGTAGGAAAATGGCGCACTTGCTCAGTTGGATACAAGGGCATAATATTAATATGATTATCAAGAAATAATATTTAGAAAATACCGATCCATTTTGGAGTTATGACGTTATAAAGTTTTAAGTATTACCACCACCTATTCAAATAAATCCGGTTGGGATGGGTAAAGCACAAGATTTTGACATATACATATTTTTTCGTTTCATAGTTTATTAAATAGTTAACGAAATAAACAGTGAAAATCATTTTGAAAATTAAAAAAATTTTCATAGACTTCGCCTTAACATTTGTTACAGAGGTACATAGGTATCTATTTGGCTTAATACAGTAAGGGGCAGCACGTGTGTTGGTAATTGTAAATTTCTTAGCATCTTTGTTATTATCATACTGTGCTATGAAAATGCATTCTAATCTAGATGCAATCACAATTCACTAAAATGTATATTAGCAAGTGTGCCGTTTGTTTGCACACCCTGTTTATTAAATGTATCAGCATTTATATTTTTAAAATTACAGATGTCATAGTGCAATGGTATGTGGACTGGCGTGCTCTATCATTACATGCTGAAAATATTATAAATAATTTGGTACAACTTCGTTCTTCCCTGCAAAAATGTCGGCTTGATGACGTTGTAAACATACTTTCTAATAAACCTGCATCACCTTAAGAATATTATGCACAATAAATCATGCAGCTTAAATAGTGTTTTATTGAATGTGGACCATTATTCTCAACAAAATATTAAAACCTGTTGACAGAGAACTAATCTGTGAAGGGCAAAATTACTGAATTTAGTCTTGTAAGACGGTTGAAAATGAAAAAAAAAAACTACAATAATTTCTGTTTAAATTCTATATTATACAAATAATATTAACTACAAATAAAGTTTACTACTAATAATATTATTTTTGGAAGGGATAATAATCTAGACCGGAATTGTACTTAAATTTATATGTGAAACGGTTTACTTGAGTCTTTCCTATTTCTATCATCTTCTGAACCTCTTTACGATACGCTGGTGGTAATAGTTCTTCTTCAAGAGTGCAACTAGTGGCAGTGTCCTCTTTAACTTTAAACACTCTCTGTCTTATAATATCAACGTCTCTGCTGTATTCTTCCTTCAAATCTGCAATGGACTGTGTTGCTGCACTGACTTGGAACACAAAATAATTCGCTTCGCGGTGCACCAATCCATGGGACGTGGTTTTGTAAGGCATCGGTCTAAATCCTAAGTTATCTATTTTTCGTATGATACCGCCCCGGTCAAAAATAGCAAGAGATACTCGTTTTAATGTAGTCTTGAGTTCTGGCTTTGGCATTGCCCGTAACATCAAAGCTAGCTCGTAACTGGGCATTTTGTTTTCTTGTAAATAGATATTTATTTTAAAATCTTTCGGACATCATTCAAAATCCAAATGTCATAAAACCAAAAGATAGGTTATGGTTAATATTGCCAACAATAAAAAAAAATAATTACCGCCATAAATCGACTAAATTATCATTGAAACTTGCGGCTTGCCTAACAATAAATCTACAACCTTTAAATTAAAAACACTGAGTATGTAGCTACCTAATGACTGTCGTATACATAGATAATACTATAAAAATAGTCATATGCATAGATTACAGAGTCAGACAGTCAATTCATTCATTCATTCAATTATGGCCGCGGCGTGCGCTTAGATTGTTGTAATTTGGAAGGTATTCTAAAAAATAAATAATTCTCATTGTTACTATGGGATCATTCGCAAAATTTGTGACTGATTATTGTAAAACATGGGAAAAATCAGGAAGGGAACAATTGTAAGTGTAATATTGTTTCATTATAGGTTGTACAAGTAAACTGTCGTAGCAGTATGATATTAACGCATACGCCGCAATAGATAGGAGAAAAACATTACTGAATTACACAAAATGATGACAAAATTAAAGAAGCAAGGCTGTGATTTATAGGTCAACATAAATATCTTGGTGTAATCAAAACGATTTGCAAACATATCTTTGTTTATTTTTTTTGCCATCTGTGAGATTAAAGTGGCTAGTAGGGGCACACAAACATCATTTTATATTAATGCTCACCATTTATGTAGTCAGCACATAATACATTATGTTTCACCATAACGAGTCCTCTTGTTCAACAACAGCAGTCATGTATAGCATGTGGCGATGATAAACCATTGTCAAACTGTGCTATTATAGAAAATGATTACTATTGCAGCTTAAAATATGTGACACAATCTATAAAAGATGAAGACAAAAGCCCACTGTTTTCAAAATCAGGTAAGCTTTCTGGGCTCTCACAGAGCATTTATGACCTGTTACTGTGTGGACTTCGGGGGAATTTGAAAAAAGATGCTGTTCTTTCAATCCTCAAAGATATAAGTGTAAGTACTAGTAGTTCATAATTTGTATATTCACAGCTAGTTATTTTATTGGTTATTTACACCCAACAAATTGTATAACATAAATACATTTGTTATGTTTGTTTATTTAATCTCCTTACAATGCTAAGCAAATATCAGTAGATAGTGCAGAGTAGCAATTGAATGTGAATGAATGTGTTGCCAGCCCATCAGATTAGGAGGGGAGCGGGAAGGAAAAGGGATAGGAAGGGGAAAGAGGTATTGGGCTTCTGGTGGTCTCACTCACCGAACGAAACCCCACAGCAAAGCTGTCGTTTCATTTTGATCTCCTGTGAGACAGTGGTACCACCCTGGAGGAGCCTGCCCATTCATGCTGACTCATGGCTAACAACAGTGTGGCTTTTCCTTTTCAAAACCTTATGTTTCTTTTTCAATTTTTTTCCACTTACTAGCAGCATTTAATTTTAAAGTTATTAATATTTTAAATATTTCGTCAAATAACACAAAAATTTTGTTAAGAATGATCCATGTTTATAGATGTTAAATCAAATGTGATCTTGTTGTTATTATAGATATGCTTAGATTAAATGCAGTATTTATTATTTAGCCACAAAGTTAATATTAATTATGACTAATAATGTATGAGTAATACTTAAATTTATATTGAGTAGTTGAAATGTCTTTCTAGGTATTGCATGCTGACATACCATCCATAGCATTAGATGTTGTATGTGTGCTGGATGCTGAAACATGTAATGATGTACAAAGTGAAGAAAGAGCTAACTTCTGCCACATTGTTAGAGAACTGGAAACATTTCTCTCAGACAAATTATTGAAAGAGAGATTAGAAATTGATACACTGCAAGATGTTGGGACCCTCAAGAACAAGAATTTTTATACAAAATTTATAAAAATAAAAACAAAGTTATAGTATGTATTAGTGTACATTTTTATATTCTTAACATTTCTGTTATTTCTACAAGCTTATTCCTATACTTGTAACATACGAGGGTTTATTCGATTTTATTAATATTTTTAGTTATAAACAGCGTAAATTCAATTTGTTTAGAGAAGAAAGTGAAGGATATGCTAAATTAATTGTAGAGCTTAATCAAGACATAAATGATGACATGGAATGGACTAATTTACTTGAGATCATACAATCACTTATAGGTAAGATTCAGTGTTTCATTTACTGTACCACTAGTGTTTTGCAGAAATTATCCAAGTCACAAACTGGCTATAACTAACAAATTGCCACCCCTCCAAAGTAATCTGATTTCTTTCTTATTAAAAACTGGTTATATCCCCATAACTATAAAGTTTTCTATATCATTATACAACAAATTACTACATCATTTTAACAAACTTCTAAAAAGGAGGTTTTAATAAATTAACCCATTAGTATAATAAAAAAAAAAATAGTAATGTTTGGCACTATTTAATACATCAGACAATAACCATATTAATGGTTTTTTTTTTCAGGATGTTTTAATTTAGACCCCAACAGAGTTTTAGATATAATTTTAGAGTCATTTGAGGCTCGACCACAGTTGGATCACCTTTTCATACCACTTATAAAGAATTACATGGGTGATCCACAAGTTATTTCAGAGGTTCTCGGTTTTAAACTGGGAAATATGGAAGTGCTAGATAGTTATAAAGAACCGCCTTCGCTTATGACTGTCATAGCCCTTCTTCTGCAGCATCAGATTATATCCTTAGATGACATCTATCCTTGGGTATGTAACTGTTATATGATCCATGCATATTTTGTATGTTGTATTTTTTCAATCATTGTTTATAGTATTCAAAATAATAATCCAAGGACTAAACTTCCTATTCAATATTTTAAGTTTTTCTGCAGATACATTCAACACACTCAAATAATATAAAAATTGTTGACCAAGCTGCGAAATTAACTCATGTAATTTTATTAATTTCTTACAGTTACGTCCAGATGACTCTATCATGGCAAAAGAAGCTGAGAAAGAGCTCAAAACAGTACAAGATTACATTCGCAAATTGAATATAGTGTCAACAAAAGGTCCACAGGCAAACCCAATTACAGAATATATGGAAGAAAAAGTTGATCCTCAGGTATATTATTTTATCTTTTCATATATGTTGTTACTAGATAATTTATTTGATTGCTTCAATAGACATCAAGCTTTGCCACATAGTGTTTATTCTTAAAATAAACAATGATCAATAATTATAATTCCATTTGGATATTATTTTTGTAATTAAATTTTGTGTGATATTTTCAATCAGGAATATTGGGCTAACCAGAAGTTAGTGCTGTGTGAAGCCCTGCTCAATGTCACGGCATGGCGTGAGTTCGCGGCTTTGTTCGCCCGCCTCCCCACCACCAACATGCCACAGAGACCTGCTACAGCACTGTGTGGAATGCTGCATGCCCTCGTAGAACCATTGTACAGAACGTAAGTGAAAATATGCCGAAATAAATACTTGTGGACCACAAAAATATTTATCGGTACGGGAATCGAACCCGCGTCTTCTTGTTTCACAGACAGCGCCTAACCATTTGCGCCATGGAGGCTGTCAAGGCTATATACATGACTGTAATTATATAAATATATGTGTTATAGGTACTTTTAATACTATGGTATTGATTATTCTGGGTTTAATCAATAGGTTGCTATAATGGATATAGTAATCTAATGTTAATTATAAAACCTATACTACACAAGGCCCCATTTCATTTGAATAGAATCACAGAATTGTTGCATAATAATATATTTATAATGATAAAATGTAAGTATACCATGTTATAATAGTGAATTATCAACAGCAATATTGATAATTCACTACTTCGACTGCCTCGGTGGCGTAGTGGTAATACGGTATGATTGCAAAGCTGAGGTCTCGGGTTCGAATCCCGGGTCGGGCAAAGTGATATTGTATTTTTCTATTCATTATCAGCCTGGTGTCAGGAATTTGTGCCCAATATGGCGATAGGCTCGCCCCCTATCACATCGTGGGACGGAATATACAAGGCGAAACGTGGGTGTTCTGGTAGCACCTCTGCCTACCCCTTCTGGGAAAAAGGCGTGTGTTTATGTATGTATATATTTTATTGTTGCAAAATTCTTGGGGCGTATGTATAACACTTCGTTGCTTAAGAGAATGAATAATAACATGCTATTTTTGTAACTTGCAGGCATTGTCGTGTTGCTCCAAAGATACTTGGTAAACCTATCCCACCACTGAAGTCAAGTCTTGCACCGCAAGCCTGTAAAACATTTGAAGATATGAAAGATACTGTTATACCTGCATTAATATTATTAGGGCCTGCCCTTCATAATGATCCTGTTTTAATGTATAAGGTAAGAATGTGTATCCATGGTTTTTATCAACATATTTATTTAACATGGTTATCTAAATTTTAAGGTTTTTTAAGAGACATAATTACTAATGCTCTATATGTAACTGTATCAGCCCATAGACGTCCCACTGCAGAGCACAGGCCTCCTCTACATTAGAGAGTATAATTGAGAGTGGTTTGGCAATATAGTCCACCACGCTGGCCCAGGGCAGATTGTCGGACTTTACATACTGTAGAAATTATTTAAAAGGTTTCACAATGTTTTCATTTACTTTTATAGTGTGTGGTGATTAACTATCAATACACACATGACTTTGAAAAGTCAGAGGTGTGCCCTGGGATTTGAACCCGCAATCACCGTGAACATGTTGGCAGTCGCGTATGGTCCGTTACCAACAGGCCACCAGTAAAGTAAACTATACTTAGTAGTGTATTTTATATTTCAGATAATTCGTATTTTAAAAACTGGTAGATCTCTAAAAGAAGATCCTTTACATTATGAAGCACTGACAGTGCTGGATGCTGCCATACTGCCAGCCCTCACTTTAATGGAGGGCAATTGTTGCATGGCTGAAGAAATTTACACATTGTTGAAATTATACCCATACCAATGCAGGTAATTATAATTTTGGTTTTAAAAACACTATCATATACTATACTATATACTAGCGGCCTTATTCATAGACAGTTTTAAAATCTTATTTAGTTATCTAATGTTTTATGCCTTTCCAACAACTTTTGAATTCAATTTTAATGAGGAAGACAAAACATTCGATTACTAAATTAGGTTTTAAAATTATCTATCAAAAAGGCCATTCAAATATGTATTAAACAACGTACTTTGTGAATTTTGCCCTGTATTCTGATAATTAAGGAAGTTAAATTGTTATGTTTCAGATATTGTCTGTATTCTCGGTGGAAGAATGAGGCCGGGGAACGCATGCCCGCATTGATGCGCGTTCGTGGCAACTCGTTGCAACGGATAAAACACATCATGAAACGTGTGTCAAAGGAGAACATCAAGCCGCAAGGCCGCCTCATTGGAAAATTATCGCATGCTGCCCCGGCTTTCCTCTTCGACTATATGCTGCTACAGGTATTATTATTCTATATTAAATTTAATTTCTTATATATAAAAAAAAAATCATGATTCGTATTTTCAAAGTATTTCAGTAATAGTATTTTTCAATTCTTATTAATTACTACTGTACGTGACAGGTCGACATGGTAATTTTCTAATGATGTATCACATTCCAACGCAACGACATAAGAGTAAAAATTACTAAGTCAAATATCAGGGGCGTGCGCTCCTTATAGGCAGAAATGCAGTGCTTTACTTGCCATTCACAGATATTTTAATAAAACGTTCGTATATTTTAGATGACTATAATTAATAGTAAATAAATGAATAAACAAAATATAATAACTTAAAAACGCCTAATATTTTATTAATAGCAATTATTTGCACGCACAAACAAAAAATAATGTGCCTAATCAACCAACTCCTGCCGTCGCGCCCCGCAGGAGATTTGTTCGCGTGTGCGTAGTAATTTTGGTGTCTGTGCACAGTTAGTAAACGCACACACCCATGAATCCGAAAGCCGCGACTCCAGCGGCAGGCTACGGGCGTTCGGCAGTTGTCGGGAGTAATCGGAAATGTTCGTTACCTATAATCCGAGTAAAAATAATAGACGGAAATCTAATGAATCACGTATGCGCATTATGCATTTTTGTTTAGTAAGGTTTTATTTGTTTAAATCGCAGAAATGTTTTGTGTTTCGTGGGGGCCATTTTGCCTTTTTTCATGTGATAAGCATTGTTTACTATTTTGTTTGCACCAGTATATTTATAGTTTTCTTAAAAGATTTTTCATTTTAACATTTGAAAGTGTGTACATTTAACAGTTTATTACTGAGTTTCTATAATAATTGTAGTGATTTGCTTTTACTAGTGCGTTTGTTGATTTTTTTAAAATGTTATTTGATTGTGAGGTTTGTGTTGAAAATGTGTGTTTATTAAAAATTTAAAATAACAAGTTCTCAGAATTGTCATTCAGTGAAAAGATTCAAATTATGTCTAAAGGTAGGTGTGTACCCGAGTTACAACAATTAAGGCGGGGGTCTCCCAAAAACGGTATTTTCGAATCCATTTCATTAAGGCATTAACCATATTTGAGATTCGAAAAAAATATATGTTATTCTACAACACTTGACCTAGACGTGTCGGGCAACCGATACACGATTGCATTAATTTTGCAGCATCAAAAAAAATCTCAAAGATAGGTCTAAACCGATATTTCGATTCAAGATGATAAGCGTAATGTTCACTTTAAAATAATAAAAAATATACCATAATAACAAGCAAGTTATGCACTAGGCGGCTCGGGCAAAACATTCTAGATTATTAAAAATCCACCCCCTCTATTCCAAAATAATGTGATTTTTGCCACCGTTCCGCCGCACTTCGCGCTCGGCGCGTCTGTTCACTCCCCAGCGGGACGTCTTCGAAGCAAGACGCACGCCAAATTTCGTAGCGCCGCGCAGCGCCATACATTTTGACAACAAAAAATAAAATCCTGATTTTGAATTTGGCGCGGCGTACGCCACGTGCCCACTACATGGCTAGCTAATGTTGGTGATATAATATTTTTGTTCTAAGTATTCCGTATTGTAACAAAATATCTATGTGATAATAAGTTATATTTTTTATGACTGTCTCGGTGGCATAGTGGTACTACGGTACGATTGCAAAGCTGAGGTCTCGGGTTCGAATCCCGGGTCGGGTAAAGTGATATTGGATTTTTCTATTTATTATCAGCCCGGAGCCAGGAATTTGTGCCCGATATGGCGATCGGCTCGCCCCCTAACACATCGTGGGACGGAATATACAAGGCGAAACGTGGGTGTTCTGGTAGCACCTCTGCCTACCCCTTCTGGGAAAAAGGCGTGTGTTTATGTATGTATATTTTTTATGAATTCACTTGAATTTTAGTCTATTGTTTTGGAAATAATACGTACACAATCGCATGTAGACAAGCGGTTCTTTATGTATGCGGGGATATAGATATCCCTGAGGGGGTAAATAGAGTTTTTATATGCACGAGATTATTTCATTCCCAATACGTGATAGGATATTGCCATACCGGGCACAATTCTAATCCTTGGCAACTCATGTTTCCTTTTTCAAAAAAAAACACAAAGTTGAGTCCTCTACAAGAAAATCGAACCCAGCACCTCATACTTCACTGTCAAACCCTCTGCCACTATACCACCAATGACGCGACTTTTACCGCTGTGATATAATAATTTACTATGTCTAATTATACGGTATTCTTATTTGACAGCCTCCGTGGCGCAGTTGGTTTGACGCCGGCTGTAAAACGAGAGGCCGCGGGTTCGATCCCCGAACCGAAACAAATATTTGTTTCGGGTCTGGGGGTATGTGAGACCGAAAAATCTTTCATCGTTCCTGATACCCAAGACACAAGACTCGATCTTAGTGTGGGGTCAGGACTATGTATTTATTTATTCAAATTCAGACATACATAAACTCACACCTGCGTCTCGTCTCGTCTCGTCTCCCCTGGTTTTCACCAGGAACTCACACAGGGAACATACAGGGCGATCACATTTTGATGTGATAAGGGCCGAGCCTATCGCTATATCGGGCACAAATTTCTATCTCCGGGCTGATACATAATAAAAAAATCTAATATCACTTTCCCCGACCCGGGATTCGAACCTTCGATCAACAATACACTAGACGAACAGACTCACGAACAAAAACCAAACTCAAATATGGCATCGACTGACTAAACCATAAAATGGAAAACGATGTAAAGGTTTTATAATTTCAACGTAAACGATGCCTTATTTCCTACGAATAAAACGTGATTTAGAATGTACTAACATTCACTTACGACCTTACGCCATGTATAACAGATACAGATAAGAAATGTACAACTCTTTTGTTCAAAATTCATCCTTATTTCTTTAACTGTAAAGCAGAGAATAAGAAACACACCATTTTATTTACGTCATTTTATAATAACCATAATAATACTACTGGTCCGAATAAACTACTACGGAGTCGCGCTTCTTTTTTCTAAGAATATAATTTGAGTAATTATCATTACTAAAAAATCTCATCCCGTCCCGTGCCGTGATATCCCGCATTGTTCCGTCTCATTCTCACTAAAAAATAATTCTCACTAATATATGTAAATCCAGTCCCATCCCAATCATTTGAGTACAAAAAAGTAACAAATATATCGGAATTCCTCCCCCATCCCACGGGAACACTACATTTTTCGGGATAAAAAGTAGCCTATGTGTTAATCCACGGTCAATCTACCTCCATACGAATCTAACTGTTCTTCATAAATTAAATAAAAATATTTCAAATAGTTTTTTGATTCATTACCCATTATCACGTGACTACAAATGCGAAAGCAGCTCGCTGGCGTCATGGATCGGGCGGTACCAGTTGGAAGTATCATCGATAAGCTATTACTCTCGATAATTTGTAACAGCAATGTTAATATTTTTCGATTTTCACCACAATAGACACTTGATTCATTAAAGTACGTAGTTCTATCGTAAGAACTGAGTTCATTTTGATGGAACGCGAGATTCAGGACCCGATCGGTTACCTAGATTATAGTCACGTGACAGCTTGGAGCGTTTTAGTGGGAATAGTGAAACCTATTTTTATTTGCGTATTTTTAATGAAAATCTGTCGTATATTTAAAAATTTTGTTTTCGTGTTTACTATGTTTGCCTATCTTTAAAATAACAGTATTTCTGAAAATTAGCCAACATGCCTATTGTGATGTTTGTTTAAAACAGATTATAATAAATAAACCTACACTAATCATCTAGGTCTAGTGACTAGACCAATGCAACGGTGAAGTAAAGAAAGACCGTATTATAAATAAAAAATATATAAAGGTCTAAACTACTCCGTAGATTTTTTGTTCAAACATCAAACCGTTCGAAGTGCGTGGTGGCCTGTTGGAAACGGATGAAACCCGGCTGCCTACATCACAGTGGCCGCGGGTTCAAATCCTGGGGCACTCCTCTGACTTTTCGGAGTTATGTTTGTATTGATCGTCAATCACCACGCACCATAACGGTGAAGGAAAAACATATACACGTAGTCGGAATTGAAAGTTTTGGCTGTTGTTTTTAATTTTTTAGTTATTGGTCCAAATGGTCTCAAATTCGATATCGGAGGGAACCTTTGTTTCAAAAACTTTTTATTAATAGGTGAAATTAAATTTTAATTTCTAAAACAACGAACAACAAAATTAATTCAATCTGGCAATTATTTTGAGATTTGAGTTCACTTCCATACAAAAAGTAAAACTATTTTTCATTGTCAATCTATTCATCTTCGTAATAATAATAAACTGTAATTAATAATTAAAAAAATAACTAAAATTATAAAAAAGAATATGAAAATAAAATAAAGAGAAATAATATACTGTAAGTAACATTTCGAACGCGCAGCCGTGAAAGGTCATCTACCCCGATCGTCGCGGCGCCCGCGTCGCGTTGAGACTCAAGCCGCGCAATCGTAGAAGTAGATACGTCGCGCTCCATGCGGTGTATTGAGGTGCGGGGCTAAAATTTCCTCCAATCGCGAATACTCTCGCCTTAAACTATCAAAAAGGGAATGTAACTCGAAAGTTTCATGTTAAAAGTTATGAAACGTATAACTGGCTGTGTGGTTGTGTACACACGATTATATTATATATTGTTTTCCTTGCATATTGTTTAGTAATTCTAGTACAGTGTAATTTGTAGTAATTTTACTTATTAGAATTTCTTTCGCCGCGACGATTGATCGCTGTTTTGTCTGCGTTGCCGTAGAAGATGTACATTAATAGTAGTACATCTAAGACTTGTTCTGTTGGCATGGTTTCCGACTTAAGAGATCTGTCGCGTGGCTGTGGCTATGCTAAACATCTATAAAAGAAAAAGTTTTTGTGACCGAGTACTCCGCCGCATACCCAGTGTCATAATCCTGTGCACGCCGCTGTCAAATATATTATATGCAATATGTCAAATTATTTTATCTACAATTTGTAACTGATCGATGTCTGCAAATGGAAGATATATGAGAAAAACTATTATGGGGGACTGCATGAACGTAATAAAATCGTAAAAATGAGAACGAATTATTGTTTTTTTTCTTTAGCTTTAAAAGCTGCCGCAGACATTACATTGCATAACAATAGCAGAAAGCCTAAAAAGAGAACAATGTGAGCAGGATCGATATCGATAACCGCGGACCATGCGGACTCGTGCCGCACTGCGACTAGGGCGGCGCGGGCAATGTGCAGGTGTGCGGGGCGTCCCCTCCCCCACGCGTCAGCTCATACCCCAATTGCCATCTCGACTTGTCGCGTTCTAGATATAGTGAATGTATTTAGTGAAATTATACTTTCAGGAATAATTATATTTTAGCAGTTTTTGATATTCAAGACAAAATTCAATTTTTACTGAGGGATGAGGGGTTAGTCTATTCTCCGACCCGACGTTCGAATGTTTGAAGTTCGAAGTTCACGTAGGGGATAAAAGTTTTCCGATTCTAAAAATCAGTAATATTCTCTACGAAATTTATCATTCACTCAGAACATAGTCTATGGTTACGACATACAATAGAGGATTCGAACATTTTGTGGAGTATTTAGGCACATTCGTACAGCTTTACCTACGATATTCGAACATTCATCGTCGTGTCGGAGAATAGAATAACCCCCTGGATTATGCCGGGTGTATATTATTTGTCGATATTTGTATTTTATAGTAATAGTTGAATATTTGTTATATAGGTACTTTTTGTATATATTTTCCTAAATAGTCAATAGCTTGAGATAAATCTAATTGATGTAGGGTTAAACACTGTTTAAAAAAGGAAATTAATGGAGTTTTCAGTATAATATTTGCTTTTGAATAAATTGGTAAAAATATTTCCGTTCGCGATTTGTATTCACCCCGTTTGAAGATATCCGTACCGACGTGACACATATCCGTACAGATCCAGTCGTACGACAACCTGATCGGTCCGGTGGTGGAGTCGCTGAAGTACCTGACGTCGCTGTCGCTGGACGTGCTGGGCTACTGCGTGGTGGAGGCGCTGGGCGCGCGCGGGCTGCCGGCCGCGTGGCTGCAGGCGCTGGCGGCCTTCGCGGGCGCCGCCTTCAAGAAGCACAACATCGAGCTCACCGCGCTGCTGCAGTTCGTCGCCAACAGGCTCAAGGCGCACCAGAGGTACATTACACCTGTACTAATATATCCCACTTTACATATTGCTCTAAATGGCTCTGCGCTTACCAACAAGTGGAGTATAGTCATTCTACCCAATCAGAATGAAATAGAAGTAGCCCAAAAAAATTGAGTCCAGGATCCAGATATATTTTTATTCCAACCTGCATATTATAATCTGAATTGTACAAAGAAAATTAAAAAATATGTTTATGAAAATAATTTTATTTTTCAGCCAAGATTTACTAATCCTTAAAGAAATTGTACAAAAAATGGCGGGAATAGAAGCAGCAGAAGAGATGACACCCGAACAACTTGATGCTATGGCGGGTGGCGAATTATTGAAGGGGGAGGTAATATTTAGCATTATTGTATTTTACGTAATATTTATCTGCAATATATCCTACATAAAATAATATTGTTTTAGGCTGGATACTTTTCACAAGTACGAAACACAAGGAGATCGTCAGCAAGATTAAAAGAGGCCATAGTTGGAAATAACTTGGATATAGCATTATGCATACTTTCGGCACAACAACGTCACTGCTGTGTTTGGAAAGGTAAATATTTTATATAAAAAATATGTTATTTAAATAAGTCAATTCACTAATTTGCAATTGTATATTATAACATGATATTTAAAAATAATGCGTCCTGCAAACTGATAGAAATAATTTGGTCCAAATAGAATATGAAGACGACACTCCTATACCGGGAGAGCCTCCGGGATCGCAACTGAAGGTAGTTGGAAGGTTGGCCGACCAATGTCAGGACGCTCTGGTGCAACTCGGCACGTTCCTGGCTTCCTCACATGCGCCTGACGAATATGCTGCCAGACTACCGCCCTTACAGGTATCATTAACAAATAACTTGCATATTTAATTTACATACTCATAAAAAATACTTATTATAGCTTTCTTCAATAAGAAACATCAAAAGAGAGTGTTTATTCATCTTAGACATCATGCTTTTTAACGCAAGTTTTATTAACATATTGTGGATATTTTATATGGTATTATTATTATTATATTTTTCTTTATAGGAATTACTACGAGACTACCACGTTGACGCCGACGTAGCTTTCTTCTTGCATCGTCCAGTAATAGCTCAAAAAATTGCTGCCAAAATGGACTCCTTACGCAAACATTCCGACAGTAAAACAGATTCGTCAGATAAAAATATTGAGAGATACAATTTAGCGTCAAAAGAAGCTTTAGAACCGATTGTACTGTCAATAACACCTATGTTGTCTGCCAAAGTGTGGGAAGATATATCTCCTGAATTCTATGTTACTTTTTGGTAAGTTATATTCTTGTGTATATGTACAAACTAGTGTGAAATACGTATATTAATAAGCAATAAAGATATACAGAGTGTATAGTTGAACTAGAAGCTCTATATTAGTATTTATTTTTAGGTCACTATCGATGTATGATTTGCGAGTTCCGGTAGAAAGCTACGAGAGGGAGATAGAGCGCTTGAAGTTGGCCGCCGCCAACGCCGCCAAGGACACGTCGCAGGGAACCAAGGGCAAGAAAGAGCAGGAGCGCTTCAACACTCTCATCGATAAACTACAGGTACTATCACTCATATCAACAGTCTTCACATCACATTACGTATTTTCAGTTGTGGTTGCCCGTACTTGTACATATACAAAAGGTCTTTTGGTACTAGATATTCACCGGAAAACTCCACAAATTAATAATTTTTGTGTATAAATTCGTATGAAAATGTGTATGAACTGCAGATTCGTCGTATAGCGTTTCGAAGTTTTCGAATTCTTAAATTCTTTTTTAAACTCATGTTCAAAACTCATATCCGATTGAGCACTCGATATGAACAGTATTAATTAATTGACTTTTTATTGCACATCTAGAAATACACTATAAATGGTGTGCTTATCACTCAAGACATTTTCTTAAAAGTAATCATGGGATGACTGCAACAAATTTTAAAGGATAATAAATTTGATTATTTACAATATAGAGGGGGCGCTGTAATTCATTTGCGTTTTCAAAACCGTAGATATTTTTTTGTTCGTAATGTTAGTAAACCACTGTTATAGTATTAAAAATGTAACTAATTATAATTTGACAACTAATTGTTATATATTCTGTTGGTAATCTAAAGTACATTTAGTTATTATTCGTCTAAAACGAGTTGAGTGGAATTCAACGGCTCTAAACATATTTTTAAATTATTATTTTTAATCGACTTCAAAAAAAGGAGAGTATCAATTCGACCTGTATGTATGTATATAATATTGTCAGAATTACACAGTTTTTGGATATGTTAGTCTATTTCAGCGTCTGAGCACAGAGCACATGTGTCAAATTTCATAATTGTATGTATGTTTGTATATCAGTGTGTCTGTATGTTTGTCCACGCATATCTCTAAAAGTATAAGTCGGATTGCAAAAAAATCTTGTTACGTTGGATTAGGTATGGTCCAACTTAGGAGCTGTATAAGTTTCATCAAAATCGGTTTGGTACTTTTTGAGATAGAACAGGGGAGCCCAACCATTTTCAATTTGCGACGCGCATACATATTGACTATTTTGTCTTTGCGACCTAACCTATCTAGCTTCGAAATAGAGTAGTATAATGATAGTCGATTCAACAGTCCACATTCTTTTGAGGTCGGTGCCAACCTTAATGTTTTGACCAGCTATGCCCCGCAATTTTACTCGCATTGTTCGAACCGTGATGTTATATAGCTTATAGTCGCCCAACTGGCATCGACCTGAAAAAAAATATTGACATATTTACATTTTTATTTCAATTTTGAAGTCAGTTAAATTTTTTACAATTATTTTTTATACAAATAATTCGTGCATGTTGCACAACCTGTCAATTATCAGCCAATAGGAGGGCGGAAAAAAGTGGTTCTGCACCACTATTTATATGCACATTTTTGAAGTACGAGCGCTCCCTCTATACTCTATAGTGTAGGATAGTATATTATAAGCAGTGTAAGGATGTAAGGATATTGCGTGCGTGCAGGAGGAGCGGCGGCGCCAGCAGGAGCACGTGTGGCGCGTGACGGCGCGGCTGCAGCGCGAGTGCGCGGGCTGGTTCCCCTCGCGCGCCGCCAAGTCCGCCAAGAACGAGACCGTGACGCGCCTCATGCAGCTGTGCCTGTTCCCGCGCTGCGTGTTCACGGCGCCCGACGCGCTGTACGCCGCGCAGTTCGTGCACACCGTGCACTCGCTCAAGACGCCCAACTTCTCCACGCTGCTCTGCTACGACCGGGTCCGACACTTTTTTATTGCTCTTGTGGCACATGTTTGCGCTAAGGCTAATAGTGTATATCAGCTTACATTTTGTTTTGGTATCCCAAGGAACTACTGTGAAGTATAAGGTCTCGCCAAACGGCGGGCGGGACGGGACGGCGACGCGACGCTGACGGGACTTTGATAAGTTGTGACTTGTGAAGAGTTGTAATGTGTTGGTTGATATGGAACAAGTCAGAAAGAAACCGTCATGCTCGGTGCTCTACTTTGTATGGCATGTTCTATATCAACCAATTTAATATTATTACAAGTACTCAAGTTCCTTAGTTCGCGTCGCCGCGCCGTCA
This sequence comes from Theretra japonica, assembly GCA_033459515.1. Lineage (NCBI taxonomy): Eukaryota > Metazoa > Arthropoda > Insecta > Lepidoptera > Sphingidae > Theretra > Theretra japonica. Next base: position 7,557,608 of record CM065939.1, read on the forward strand.
CCATCCTGTACACTGTTTAACCAGATCTTAAGTGTGGTTCAAAGCAGTCTTAAATTGACTTTGGGTACCCCACTTTCAATAGTTAATCTAAAGGCACGTAGTGCACAAAAGTGAAGTAAGAGTGAGTAATGGAGCGTGCGTGTGGTGCAGTTGTTCTGCGACATCACGTACTCGGTGATGTCGTGCACGGAGGGCGAGGCGGCGCGCTACGGCACGTTCCTGTGCAAGGTGCTGGGCACGGCCATGCGCTGGCACGGAGACAAGCAGGCCTTCCACAAGGAGTGCGCGCACTACCCCGGCTTCGTCACCAAGTACCGCGTCTCCAACCAGTTCACCGAGGCCAACGACCACGTCGGCTACGAGAACTACAGGTACCCACAGGCCACACCTACATCACTCCTTACCAAATACCAACAATCTATAACATCATCATACTACTCATTCAATATTTACTTGCAGACATGTGTGCCACAAATGGCATTATAAAATTACAAAGGCGATGGTGGTTTGTTTGGACTCTGGTGATTATGTACAAATACGTAACGCTCTTATTGTTCTCATCCGAGTGTTACCACATTTCCCCGTGCTGGCCAGATTGGCGCAGATCATCGAAAGAAAAGTTGATAAGGTACCTATTTCTGATTTTTAATATATGTTTAATGCATATATGTTTATGTTTAAATGTGGTAATCTTTAACTCATTTTTAATATTGTAGGTAAAAGATGAGGAAAAAACTCAGAGACAGGATCTGTATGTTTTAGCGACAGTTTATAGCGGTCAATTACGAAATAAGGGCCCTAACATGATGAGAGAAAGCGATTTCCATCAGGTAGGTCCGAGAAATCGATATATCGAATATACAACTTAAGTAAATGGGAATATTCCATAACACAATATTTCGCGTTGGAATTATTCGGTATCAGAATTGTATTTATTTTGCTACACCATGATAGGTGAGGTGTCTATAGTTTTGGTTGACATGGAGTGTAATGTGTGTGCAGATGAGCGACAAGCACAAGGTGAGCGGCGGCGCGAGCGGCGCGCGGGACGAGGCCGCGTCGCCGCCCGACGCCGCGCCCGCGCCGCCCGCCGCCCCGCCCGCCGCGCCGCACGCCGCCACACACGCCGCCCCACACACCGCGCCGCCCGCTATCGGTATGCATTTCCATCTCCAAACGCACCTGCATTATATTTTCGCTCTTCTCCTTCGATCTTTATTCGTCAATATTTAATTATAAAAAAAAGTGTGTGTATGCAATTCATACGGCAGAAATGAAATTTCAGAAAAGTAGCCTACGAGAGAATGAGATAAATATAGATTTTGAAGCGATACCAAAAAGAGACAAACATATCCATAAATAGGATTTAGCCTACGAGAGAATGAAATATAATACAAATTTACAGTGTTTCCTATAATCTTCATCTCCTTTTTCTTATTTTTTTTTCACATATTTTTAAAGATTTTGTGACCATTTGTGGATCAATAACTAAGAAGTACAAAATGACGGCCAAAATGTTCAATTCTGATTATTAATTTAAAATATCGGAAAAAGTCGATATGGAATTTAAGAACAATCGATTACTATATTACTAGCGGCCCGTCCCAACTTCGCTTCGGTGCAGATATTTTTTGATTCCACTCCACACCAGATACATAGTATGTATGTATTATACATATACACCATCCTCTTGAATAACTTGATCTATTTAAAAAAATCCGTTGCATAGTTTAAAAGATCTAAGCGTACATATGGACAGACAGACAGCGGGTAGCGACAAAGTATATAACAAATATACTATGTAGTGGTTTAATACATTTCTATTATATGAACGTTTTTCAAGTAGCCTTCTCGTGTTGCTTTTTCGTTTCATAAAATTTCCGACCCGACTTCGCCCAGGTGCAGTCACTTTTTCAGTCCAGTCCACATCAGTCACTTATTATTTCTCGTACTAACTGTTTTATTTTTAAGCTCAACGTGACTGCCACCCTTTATATATTTTTTCTCGTTACGTCCTGTCTTGTGCCGTTTCAACTTGTGCCATTATTCGAGGCATGTAATTCTGTCCTCATATACCCCATTTCATCAGCCCTATATTCTATCTGAAACCATCCCTTTGAGTTTAAAAGAGTAGTAAATATACATATTTGAATTCCTTTCTCATCCTACGGGAAAATTACCTTTCAGGATAAAAACTATATGTTAATCTAAGCTATTAGCTACCTCTATACTTAATTTAATTAAAATTGGTGCAGCCGTTTGAGCGGGAAGACTTCTTAGTCATCCCACGGGATCACTACATTTTTTCGGGATAAAAAGTATGCGCCTACGTGTTAAACCAGGATATCAACTACCTCCATAAAAAATTTCATCACAATCGGTCCAGTCGTTTGAGCATGAAAAACTAACAAACGCACAAACTTTCGTCTTTTTAATATTAGTGAATAATGGAAATAGGAAAGTAGGAATAGGATAGGACTTACTTCAAAAACATTTTCGCAGAATTTTACAATCCGAAATGAACATAAAAACTGACTTCTTTATTAAAACCGTTCCAATAGAGTTCAAGTCTTTAGGTGTGGGTTTAAAAGAAGGTTTAATTTATAACAAGCCCAAGATTGCAATAAAACTACGTTTTTGCGCGGGTCAGTGACCGGCGGCCGGCGTATGCAATACAAAAGGGGCGGGGTTTGAGCGGAGATGGTGAATTTTCGTTCACGTACATTTAAAGTCTTTTCAGGTATTTTTAAGTGTGTACACCCAGTATCGGTAAATGATTTATTTTAATAAATAGCTGGGTCAAAAATAAGGTTGTGTTATACGCAAGGAATATTTACATTTATGTATTTAGGTCGGGACTCGTTTTTTTATAAATATAATTGTATTGTATTTATATTAGATGTTGAGAAGCGGGAGTCACGTACCAGCGACCGCCGCCGAGATGAGTCGGACCGTGAAAAGGATTCCAAACGCGAGTCACGATCGTAAGTTTTTATGTTTCGATAATAGCTTGTCGACAACGAATGGGCATTAAAGTTATTAACATCGCTGTATTTTGGCTGCAGGACAGTCAAGGACCGCAACAAGGAGGAGAATAGATCCAAAGATAAATCGCCTAGAGAACGATCACATAGGGTAAAACATTCACCATATTACAGTTGTTTTCTATTAGATCACCTGCCATATATTTATAGGAATTCTTATCACCAGGAAAACTACCTCGAGACAGTATCTCCGCCGCACGAACACCGCAGCGCTGCCGATGATATAGAACGAGGTAAAACTTGCAGTTTTAATATTTGTAGTATTAATAGATATTATTTACTGCGTATTATCGTGGTCTGACAGGAAATGATCTTTTGGTTTACGTACCATATCTTTACTATATCTGTTATTTTCAAAATCAAAAGCCTGGTTGTTTTGTTGACTGATTATGGGTTTCAATGCTGTTATTGCAATTTGCAGACGTGAAACGCCGTAAAGTAGAAAACAGCGGCAATGGCAAGGTGAGTACTGTGGTAATAAATCGACCTTGCATTGCACTCGCGCCGGACTGAGGATTGGGCTGGACAGCGACTACGAGGCGCCGTGTTAAATAACTACTAAAATAACCTTAATTACAAACATGTGCGCAAGATACTAATCAACCTCGTCGAACGAAGATAAATCTGTGCTAAGACTGTCTGACTCTAAAAGTGCTTAATAAAAGTTAAAAAAAATCAAATCTTACTTTTACAAAATACAAAAAAAACAATGCATTTACAAAATAAAAAAATGTAAACAATCCAACTACCAATTATACTTACGAATACCATAAGAAGAGGCAATCACGTCACACTTAATGCAAGTTCGAGACGGAAGAGGACACTCCCAATAAAACGTCAAGACATAATGCATCATGAAAATGACACCATAAGGAGTCTTGAAGCAAAAGGAAACAACATATTACAGAGAATACAGTAAACGAAGTTTCTACTCTCATGGATATTCAAAGAGGCGGTGAATCGAGGATGATAAATATGTTATGACGAAATGGAGGCAGAAAACAATTGTACGGTGGTTTTAAAAGCACCTAAAACTTAAATAAATGTAAAAGTATAAAAGGAACAATCACGTGAGTCGTAAGTCCATTCAGCCCAGTCCGCGATGACACGGTAAGGTCATTCATAAACGAGCCAAAAGGTCCTCTGATTTAAGCATAATTTTAAGTAAGAACAGATTTGAAATGCACAGAAATGAAAACGTTGACGCTTTCTAAAATAGATCAAACTTCGATTAACAGAAGTGCCTGAACTGCACACCATAGTGAAAACATGTTCTGAAAACATAGAAAATGTATTCTTCGTTCTAAATATTCAAGATTATAAATATTTATACGGAAAGAAAACAAATAATATGATATAGCTGCACCCTACAACAAGTATTACGAAGAAAAACGAACAAGAAAAGTGCAACACTACTGATTGCATCTCATATATTTAAACATAGAACAAAACTTACATCTTTAACAAAAGAAACCAATCACGACACAAATACATAGAGTTCGCTGCTTAAAGAAGATCACAATACGAAAGGCGAGTTATATTCTTAGACAAGAACTGCTCAAAGAAGATCTCAATACGAAAGGCGAGGAATATTCTGAGACTGAACCAACAATACTGAAAAATGGAAGGCGACCAGATCCGGCAGAAGATCATAAGGCGCGGTGATTGTTATATCAAGAATCGACGGAAGGCCATTTCCAAAAACAACGTGACACTATCACATCTGAAAAGGCGTTGAAACGATAGAGTTTGTAATTATTCTTAATTCATTGTCCCTTTTGGCTCGATTTTCATTTTGAACTATAGAAATGGATACTACTATACAAGTATATATAATCAGATTCGGTATATCAATTTGTCAAACTGTGCTTTAATATTTTTTTTCTGCATAAGCAGGGTAGTAAGGAAATAGAAGAGCGTTCACCAGAAAAGGAAAAAAGGAAAAATAAATTAAGGGGTGATGAGCGTAAAGAACGTAAGATGAATAGAAAAAGGGTGAGTATTTAATATGATTGTGTGGAAGGTTTCAACGTATTATGTTTACCTGAAATAATTGCTTTTCAAAAAGGCAGTATACGATACATGCACCTTCGTCAACTTGGAGGCAAATTATGATACATTCTTTATGAGTCGTATTAAAAATTACGGTTGCCTTTACTAGTTTATTTCAAATTTCGTCGAGGGTTTTTTTAATACTGTAATGTTTCTTGTACTCCAATATATTATGGCCAACGCGTTTTACTTTCTTGGGTGATCATTATATTGTATTCCAATTATTTTCTTTAGTTCTTCGATATTGAAAGTTTACATACATTTTAACAAAAGCATCGTCTTATATCTCAGCACAACACATATACATACACGCCAGCACATGACACTATTCAATATAAATTGTGGTTTTCAGGATAGAGCAGAAGAATCCGCAATCTTAGAACAAAAAAGGCGACGTGATGAACAAAAGGGTCAGTAAATATGAAAATAAACTACTGCATTAGAATAAATTCAATTATTTTACATACTTCATGTCATGTGTGTGTAACAATAGGGTACTGTAAAATGGTCCTACTTTGCTCCCCTATGGGTAATTATGATCTAATTCTTTTAAATGTTTTATCGCGTAATATGTTCTAATCTTGTAATATTTTATTTCATTGTGAACGCACTCGAAAGGTATTACATTCATAAACAGTTTTAAAACCTATTTTAGTTATAGAATGTTTTGTCTTCTTCGTTTAAACCATAGATAACGTAGTATTACGTAGATCGGCAATGCAACATTTTGAGCGAAACCAAAACCAGGTTGTGATAGTATGCGTGATGTTTGCATGTGTGCTTGACAAATCATGCTGCACCATGCACTGTCGATTTTATCATATCAATATAGCTGGCGGTCTCAAGCTACGATTTTTTTTTCTGGCGCGGCTCCGTGACTGCATTGCACCTGGTGGTACTTACCACCAGTACTTACAGTACTTACTTAGCACTTGCTAATGCCATCCAGATAGAGTATCTAATGGCATCAGACGGCAGTCTCATACCATTAGATACAATCATGCCGGTCCGCTGAGATATCTCTTCACGCAACGGCGAAAGGACTCACGTGTGATGGCAAACCGTTCCATAGTTTTAACTGTGGCGCAGATAAAAGAATTAGAGGAGCTTTTGGTTCAAGCCGAGATGGATTGAACTGTAAAGCTATGGCTCCGCAAGCCAGCACGCGTGGTTCTGTTAAGGAAAGGAAAGGAGGGGATCAAATTGAACAATTCCTCAGAGCATGCACCGTGATACAGATGGTAGAACACGCTTAGAGAGACGAGGCGTGAACGCACACAGGTGCGTGCGTTCGAAGCACGATATGCCGCCTGTTTGTCACCGACTGCATTGCCGCATGCACGATTGACCCAGGACCGACCACTTACTGGTCGCCCTTACTGGCAATCTCAGAGGATGGAATGTAATATTCCGTTCCTACTCTATCTTGTCAGGAACATGAGTAGCGTTGGCACTCGCAAAAGGATCTTTTCCCTCAAAGCAGCGCTGCCGTCAAGGGATGGATGCAAAATATTCCCGCATGCCATCTCAATCCGCCGATGAGTAACAAAGTAAGCGACATTTGTCGCTTGCATTTTTTTACACTTAATGGGTAATTTGCCTATATATGTTTGAGCGCGTCGTGCATTTCGCTTTAATGTATGAGTTAAATCATTATATCTCTTTCACATTGCGATTGCCACAATGAATATCAAAGTCGTTCGAAAGGGACAAAACATACAATAACTAAAATAGGTTTTAAAACTGTATTTGAATAAGGCCGTTAGAATATATGTAAATAAGCAATAAAACAAGGAGATTTCGTAAAAAAATGAATTTTTTTTTTTTTGAAAAGTAACGCATTTACTTTTAATCATTTTTACCCAATTTCGATCAATCATAAAAACAAAAAGGCAAATCGTATGAATACTGTAGCATAGGACCAATTAGGAAAGCGTTCATTTGTTCCAAATACTTTCATAGTTGAGTTCAGTTGGCAATTGAACAGGAGCAAAGATACCCATGTCTCCATTGATAGATATACCCATGTACATCTGACTTTAATGGTAACTTCCTGAAATTGCGGCAAATATGGTGGTACCATTTTACCATATTGAATTGTATATAGATCATACCTGGCATTGATCAGTGTTACTGATTATGTAAAATATATATGTTTAATCTATACTTTCATTTTGACCTTATTATTGTCTGTTAAGTGTAAATAATTAAATTAAAAATATTTTCAGCTATAATCAAAATGGGAAGTCATCAAAACGGTTCACAAGACGATCATCACTATGAAAAGTATCACAAGCGGGTAAGATCATGGCTGTATATTTAATGTAGATCATTTGGTATCTATGAGAAGGGCAATAATTTGTATAATTTATATATTAATTAATTACCCAATACAGCCAAACCATATATACCATATATTGGGATGGGTCTTAATGACTTGATATTTATAATTATTGAATAATGTCCTTAATTGAGATACACTAGGAACGGGTTGTGTGAAATACTTTTTCCAAATTGATATTTGATTAACACCAATACGACATTTCTCTTTCTCCCTTCTCTATATCTCTTCTTTTTCCCTCTTCGTCTCTTCATAAGGTCACGGACAGGAAAGGGTAAGCGAACGGAAAGGAGCCATAGTTAAAACAAGCTTTAAATTGAATTCCCACGTAAATCCTTATTTTGAGTATCCAGTGAATAGACTAACACTCGTATTCACAAACAATACTTTACTCAGTGTTGAAGCAACGCTTTGGTAAGTAATTTCTCATAGCAATCGTTTCGTCCCGCCTTTTTATTCACACACAATACTTAAGTAGGTAAGTAGGTAGGTACTATGCGAACGCACAGCGTGGAATGCAGATCACTGATTGGTCAATTAGCGCTGCTAAGTTCTCTCTGGTGATGACAAATATTAGTGGCGGTACTTTCATACAAGCCCAAAAGCCCGGCTTGCCCCACTTATTACGCAAACACTTGGTAATGAACAGAAACCGTTACATCCAATACATTACAGTAATTTATTACGACACATATACAATTTTTGAATTAAACGCGTTCTGTCGCGTCACTGCGCGGCGCGCTTCAATGAAACGCAGCTACGAGCGACGGAGCGGCTAAGCGGCGCCCGCGCCTCGCAACGCTTGTATTAAATACAATCAATAATTTAACCTTTCACGTAGCTCCACGCATTTTTCAAAAGACGGAACTCGCATTACTTAAATGTCTTTTTCTCTCGTGTGCTTTTACGAGGCTTTTGGAAACTCATGCTGTTTCTTTCACACTTATGGGTGAAATGCTAAATTCTGCCACTACGAATGTATAGCTACAGATAAACAACTATTGCCATTTCTACTAAAAAATCGAACAGCAAATGCCCGGCTTCGCGGAGTGAACATCGTACGTTTGAAGGTCGTTACTTGTAACATTATTTGTTTAGTAAATTATATTTATTATTAATCGACTTCAAAGAAAGGAGATTATCAATTCAATGTGTATGTATGTAATTTTGTCAAAATTGCACGATTTTTGGATATGTTGGTCTATAATAGCTTCTGAACACGTGTGCCAAATTTTATAAATGTATGTATGTTTGTATACTTGTCCACGCATATCTCAAAAAGTATAAGTCGGATTTCAAAAGTTCTTTTTGCGGTGGATTAGGTATAGTCCAACCTAGGAGCTATGTAAGTTTCATAGAAATCGGTTCAGTAGAGTTTGAGATAGAGCAGGGTTACCAAACCTTTTTTCAAGCCGCGGCGCACATACATGTTTACTATTTTGTCTCGGCACCCTAATCTATCTAGCTGGTTGAAATCTAAAATTATACCTAGTTAGATAAATAGACACAAAATTTGAAAATAGTGCTAATTTCTGCGCGGCACCCTCCTCTACTTTCCACAGCGCGGCGCGACGCACCTGGGCGCACACTTTAGGACACCATGAGATAAAGAGTTTGTGTAGGTTAAATTACTGCTATAGAAATTTAAAAAATTATGTTTGTTCCTTGTTAAAATTATTTAATCATTTTTTAGGTAAAAATTATGGGGTATTTATATATTTTTTAATAAATTGTAATTGCATGTTGTAATGTTTATTTTTACGTTTCGTTTCGCAATTCTGAACTAAATCCTAACTTTATAAATATTTTGGCATTGTGCAATTGTAGATAATTATGTTTATAGGTTAACGATTCGTTTTTTATGTTCATTAAGCTTTTTGATACTAAAATAAGTTGTATTGTTTCCTGTGATGGTTTAAGTGTGAGGATAAGTGTTCATTGCCGGTATAAAGGTAATTTAATTCAATTATATTGAATTACAATGCCGCGCCGGGATTGTGCATTTCTTAAATTCGTGATAAATCACAAAGAGGCATTTTATCAGTTCAGTTTAAAAAACTACCCACGTAATTTGATTTTTACCTGCTCTCCACTTGTATATTAGAATGTTTGGATTATCTATTGATAATCTTGATATCTATCTATATCTTGGATTATTTTAATAAATTAGGTGGTTCTTTCAAAAGGCATGTTATTACTTGTAATTCATGAAAACTTAACGCTAATGTATTAATAATATTTTCTATCCACAATTTCGGTTAACTGCGAAGTCAAACACGGCATCATAGTAGCTACCGTTGTCCTAGTGTACCTACTAAAGTGCTCAGTAGTTAGTGCATTAACAAGTTACGGTTGCATGTCCACAGGTAATCTATAATTTTATTAATCTGAATATTGTATAGATTGTTTGTTAGGTCTGCTGACGTACATTTGTTTTCTTCGTTCTTAGCATTTTTTCCTTTTAAATCAATATGTATTATACATAAAAAAGTTTGGGCTTGTCCTACTTCAAAACTCTAGGTATGCCACTGACAAATATAGGCATGACTACGGTATGACATAATTAATACAAACAATTCGTGTTTCGCGGTGACTCAGATCTAATAATGTCTAGATGGAGCGTTCGAACTTCAAAACTGGAATTGTAATGATGGTGCTATGGCCGCTATTTTCTTGGAATTTTGGCAACAACGTGGAATACGTATTACTAAATATGAAAGTGGAACTAAAAAAAACAATAGTGTTTATTTTATTAAATTATGGTAGCAATAATCATTTTAGCGTGAAAATGCACATTTGATTTTATTTGTTTTGACGGAATATTTATTTTACGAACAGAAAATACGGGGTGTCTGATGACGCGAATATATGACAATGGCGTATCTAGACATTATTCATTCCATGTGATTTCTAGGATTGTAAACATCTTATCTTAATTAATTAATGGATGCACACGAATTAGTTGAGGAGTTGCTGCGAGAATAATAGAAGCTGAAACATTGAGCTAAAATAATCCAAAATTACATGACAATATCATATAGCACTTGAATGTCAACAACCGACACTATTGCGTGATATAACTGCCGAGCTACTTTACCCAAGGGTTGTTTTAAGTGAACGCATACTGGAACTCATCACTCAAGAATTTGTTTAAGAATCGAAATTATCGATTCTGTATGTTTGACAACACTGTGCGTCTTCGTAGTATTGTTTGTGAATACGGTTGTAAGTACATTAGCTTGTTAATACAAGTAAAACCCTTATGTAAACGAATGAAACAAGTGTTTTGGGTGATATACATACTTATTTATTATCCATTTGAAGATGAACAAAGAACAATGAAATAAAAATATAGGACACACATTTTTATATGGAAAACGTGTTCCTTCTGTAGAGAAATAAAAAAAAAGTGAAATTATTCAGAAACTCTGGTTAAGAACATTTTTTTTTTTCAAATTAACTTGCAAAATTTAATATAGTATTGGCTTAGTATCGGATTACTAATTTTTTTGTTTTCTTCTGTTTAGTGATTTAAGATATTTCGAGCTTCTAAATTACCATTCGAAGCCAAAATAAGAAAAACTCTGTCCAGTAATCCTTACGGTAGTAACAATTAATTATTTAAAATGTTCTCCAATTAACTCTAGATAAAAATTTTCCAATACATTTTCCTTTTAAATAATGTTTTGGTGGATAAAAACTAGTGTTCTAAAAGTACTGTTTTTGAGCGAAACAGCACACGGAAGGCGTAAACGCTCCTAAGTTGTAATAGGATACAAAATTAATATTCTCTTATATACAGTTACAATAGTCAACAGCCTTGCAAAGACGAACTAGTTAGTATTATAACATTTTTTTAATTACTCATAAATATGTACAATACGTTCAAACGGCAAAAAAAAATTGCCGTTTTATTGTGATGTGATACTTCGCTTTGTTTAATTTTAGTTTCATATTTATCTACACAGATATGAGTTTATCTAAATTTACAGGAAAAGTCGCCTATTCGAGATCGTTCACACGAAGAACCAAGAGATAAACAATATCCTTTTCAATATAAATAATTTATTTTATATATTTTAAATTTTTCTCTGTAAAGTTTCTTGTTCATTGAACCTGAGCTTTTATTACAGCAATGTCTAGTAATTATTTTAAATATGTTATTATTAACTTTCGTTAAGTTGGAACCTTCTGTATGCGGATCTAATTCACATTTGAATTCTCTTCTACCATACTTCATATTTATTTTATTAAATTATTACATGTTATAATATTTCCTTAACAATGCTATACTAGACGATCAAACGAATCCAAAATAAGAAGATAAAATTGGGTGGTGAATAGTGAAGATAAGGAACAACTAGCAGAGAAATCTAGACACGACATTAATTGCTTAGGAAGGTATTAAAATATTTTGACAAAGCTGTGTTTTATTTTCTACTACACCTCAGCTGCAAAATATATTATGCTATAACCAGATTGCCTGCGCTACGCAGAGTTCATTTACAGGCGACACGTTGTACGAAAACCAATCCTAAACGATTGCGGAGTATGTCTAACCCTGAGAAAGTATTTTTTTGAAATCGATTAGAGACGGATGTGTTACTATAAACATGCGTATGCTTTATGCTGTGTTCAGGTGCCATCGTGGGCGCAGCCTAAGACTCGATCCGAACGCTAAGTGATTTCGATCAATTTTGTAGTCACTAGTCAGCCGTATACTAGCGCGGGACGAACAATGGTAGGAAACTGCAGGCACAATTGTATTTGGAGATGAATTCGATGTATTTCATTCGGTGGTTTTTATCTATAACTATGGTAAAATAATAATAATATTTCCATGCTGATTTATAATATGAAAATAGCTCATAATTTCTATACAAATGATTTATTAATTTATCTCTGGATAGCGATACAATACTAGATAGCAAGTTAATTATAAAAAAATACCTACATATAGCACTCGGCCAGTGTTTAGAAGACTTTAAGGCTTGGTTGGGGTCACTGGGCACCGTAGATCTGGGCACACTATTTCGGCGATGAGTCCCTATCATTGTGACTTCGAACTGGAAGACAGATCGTGCAGTTTCTTATGTGATCGAGGAAGAACGGGTAATAAATATATCTTATTCGAGATAAAATTGTTCCGCCACGCCGTTTCTCTTTACACTAGCGGGAGCAGTAATGGTTCTTTGCCGAACGATCACATGAAAAAAAGTGATGCGCTTTTCGCTCTGGGTTAACCGTTATCGCCCGTCATGCGCTTGAGATCTAGCCAGTGTGGACTGAAAGGCCAGTTACACCGGCATAACCCTATCGGCCATTCCGAGGTACCGGAACGGGACTATAACTGCTATACATCTGTTTAAAAAAATGGCTATAACATAAATGAAGGTCGTCATAAATAAATATCAAAAGTGACTCCCTGTTAATAATATACTCTTTCCCGTCAGAACTTTTGCACCAATCATTGTTAAATTTGGAAGAGGTAACCCGGGAGAAACAACAATTTCAATAGCGTAGAAGAGAATAGAGTGGGGTACGCATTAACGGCTTATGATATTTTTTTGGTAAGTTTACTCCTATAAGTACAACCATGCTTGTACCTCCGAAGTGATTTTTTACCAACGGTTCTATAAGCGTATATGTATCCTAAAGTATGAGTTCTAAAAAATCACTACGTGGAATCTGGATCTGACAACCTAATTTAGGAATTCACGGTTCACAGCCTATTCGTGCTATCACTAGACCGCTGAGACGACTTGGCAAATTTATTTAAACTTGTTAAAATTATTTGACATACGCCCGAATACTCAAACGCCACATAAATATATCTAAGAAAGTCGTGGGAGGTTATGTGCGACGTAATATTTGAATGGCGTTTAAGTATTCGGGCGATATTCTATGAAAGACGACATTGTCGAATTTCAGGTTTACTTGCGGTAGAGGAACGTGGATACAAGTTAGTGCGGAGTATGTTTCATTATACACCATAGCAAAAAATTGTAGACAACATATATGGAAAAAAATGCAAAGCAGGCAGATATCGGCCGTCTCAGCGTTACAGGTACCTAAAGCATACCATAACCCAGCAGCTTGTACAGTGAAAGGTCTGTTAAAAAGTATAGTACAAAGAAGAGAGAGAATATATGTATTCCGGTGAAGGGTATGTATGGGTAGCCAATTGAACGTGGCGCGAAAATCAGAAACACATCATATTTGCGTAAATCAAATATAAGAGAGCGAGAAATATAAAACTAATACAGACATTTCTCAGATGCAAATGTTTGTTGGGTTGTTCTTCCGTGAAATCAAGGATAAAGGGAAAAAAGGATTGAGTAAGCAATATTCTCATGGCAACAGGTAGAAAATAAAGCAATTAATGCCTGGATTCAACCGAGGCAAATAGCTTCCTCTTCACTTCTTGGAGCTGCGGGCTCCGGTGGGACATTTACTGAAGTACCTAGATTCCACAATAATTGTTCCTGTCATTTTAAGCTACGGTCTACGGGTGGTACAAGCGACCAGTTCAACTTTGAAATGAACCTGAGGCTGCCAACAACAATAACCTGCGCTTGAGATAGATTTATCTTCAGTCTATATTATTTATTCTATTCATATAGGTACGTGTACTTACTCAATGTCGTCATTAATTGCGAGGACAGTATCGTTCAAATAGTGCAAGGTAGCCTCAGAATAAATTATGATATCATTTATTATATGACATTTATTTATTAAAGATGGTGGCAACAACGAAGTTAATTTGTAATAGTCTTGACAAAAACTGTAATGAGTAGAGGAAATAGCACGTCGCCCTGTGGTACAGTCGCTAGCAGAAATCGTTTACTATTACGATACGTTATCGTTGACACAGATTCACTGCCGGCGTCCAAACAGGTAACTACGAAACCAATCAACCGCCGTAGGAGATATAATTATTATGTGAACCCAGTGCGTTAAGTAGCGCATTAATCTCGACCATCCGATTGCTGAGCTCAAGTATCGCTAAGATTCGCTCGCCTCTTTCCATGGCAGATGTCATGTCTCCGATAATATGATTGACGGTTGTACTGGTACCGTAACCAGATCGGAACTATTGATTGTTGTGGATTTTTAGAAAGGAAATCAGTGGAGTCCAGAGTAGATTAGGTGTTTGAAAACTTTGAATAGGAATGGTCGGATAGAAATTGGATTTAATTCAATTTTCATTTCATTCATTTATTCCATTTTATAATGGTAATAGAATAATCTGGGCTTTTTTTCAAAGCTGTAGAGAAAGACCCACTGGAAACAGTGGCTTAGGATATGGAAAATGATGGAAGGATTTCGTCAAGAGTAGAGATATTATGTCCATCACAATTACTTCCAGCAGCGATAAACGCGATCAACGTAATATTATAATATGAACAACTGCTGTTTGTGAGGTAAAGAATATTTTTTCTAATAAGCCGATTCGCAGTGTAGGTTAAGGCAAATTGGGAATTAATTTTACCGATAAATCCATTAGCCACTTAATACATATGTATAATAACCCTGAGACTAGTTAAATGTGGGTTCATATATTAATATTATTTTCACGACGAACTATGATAAGGTTAGATAATGTAGAATATGATTTCATGAAACAGAAAGATAGCAATAGTTTTTGCTTCATGTTCGAAATAGATATTTTTTTATTACAGATTTGTGTAGTAAGAGTGCAACTATAGCTACAGATTTGGATGATGGAAGCACTCCATAATAGTGATATTTTATAATCGTATAGGTTAGGATTAGGCCAGCGTGGTGGATTATATGGCGTGAACACTCTCGATTGTCGATGATGCTCGTGTCCTGCAGTGGGACGTATATGGGCTTATGTCGAGTAGGTTAGAATTCCTAAAATAGCGGCAATATTCAATGGTTTCCTTGGTATATATAAACATCTATTGTTAGTGATAATTTAATTGATATTAAGTAGGCCATTCATGATAAATTAATGAAGTGCAAATCTGTGCATTTATCTACCAACTGGTAGTTTAATAAAAATATATCTAAGAAGGTAGTGTTGCGAGATGTAGGTATTAGTCCTATTGTAAAACTAGTTAAGTACCTAGGTATTTTAATTAATGAAAAGCAAGACTAAAACATTGTGTGTTGGATGATTGGCCCCATAACCGATGGTTTATTGTATAGGTATTGGTCATAATCGCGGTAATAAGTATCAAATGCAATGATCATAAGAGTATAACTTTAATTCATAATGTTCATAAGTGATTTACCACTTAGGTATAGAGTAGCGGATTACCATATTTCTGAAACTATGGGAATTCCAAAATAATGATTTATACCATTTTATTATTTTAAACAACAATAGTACGGAAACATTTAAATTATAATTTTAGCAAACACTATGTATTTACTATCCAAACACGATAATACTTTAAAAAAAATCGTCGCTTTTTTTTTTGCGACATTTTTAGTTGCATTGTGTCGTCACTAAAACTACCACATGGCTTCGCGTTCGGTCGCAATCTAGATATACCCTGTTTCTACAGATAAGCAAAGCCGAGGACTACAATGTCTATACCACAATCCAAAATGTTGATGTTGTGACAAGACAGAATTGTCCTGCGAACCTTCATAGCTTAACCTTAAAAATTGTTTTGATAATCAACATTCAGCGACGTCATTACAATTTTTAGGTAAGTTCAAAGAATTGACAGATATAAACTAAATGCAAAAATAAATATGAGGTATGTAGGATAATACAAAAGTGCCTAATTCCTGTTTCAAGCTTGCGAATAGATTATTTTACCTTTAGGTATTTATAAATATTTACATAGTCATGATTATATAAATAAAATTGCACAATTTTGTTTATTATATGAATATTTAGTGGGCAGCAATTCGGTTACAATAATCCGTTGGTGTAATAATAATAACCGTGGAAAAGTTATTCACCAATTTTATTACCACGTATAATATTTGAAATGACAACACTATGTACACCACAAAATGTCAACATCAATAGTTGACTCAGCCCCGTTGAATTTCCAACTTATGCATGTAAGTTGGTATTGCAATTTGTGACCTGTTATTAAAACACACGTCATTTCATATTTTAATCAATAATTTTGTATGCATAAAAGTTAGGTATGTAAATTAATAAAAGGAAATCAAACATATTTCGAAAACTTTTAAGTGAAACCAAACTTGCGTTTTGTGACATAATTGGAATTTATCGACTAGCACGAGTTCGAATAAAACGAATCTTTCCATTCGTTCATTCCTTATCTATCAGTCGCACCTCGCAAGTCGCATCATGTAGGGGAAAGTGGTCACCATTCGTACGCGGGGCACATTCGTACAGTTAGCCTATCTGAAAAATTAAACGGCACATAAACACGCCTTTGCTTGTGTGCATAGTCATACCGGCCGCCATGTTGCTATCCGAGTGTCGCTCCAGTCGCACCACGGTGTATCGGCTGACAAGACGCAACGTGTTTTCGCGCGCGGTGAGTAAACTTTTTACCCAAGTTTATTTCGCAATTGTGAGTAGAGTTCTTATATTTTTGACACAATGGCGATGGTTTACTAATTTTAAAATTGTTTGTTCTGAGTTTTGATTGCTATATTTCTTAAAATTTATTAGAATTTGTTTAAATTGAATTTTAATTTTGTGCAAGGCATGGGGTGCATTCGTACAGCAAGACAGGGGGCACATTCGTACGCGTACGAATGTGCCCCATTAGATTTAATCAACTACCAGTAAATCAAAATTCAATTTTTAATAAATATTTCTAACAAAATAAAATATTTTTATTAAGTAAACCTTATAATTAATATTTTATTGCAGGATCATGGTGCGAAAATATAAAAAGAAGGGTACGCGTACTCAAGAAGTAGACGAAGAGTCCATGAAATTAGCAATAGGGGATATAACACAAGGACGGTTGTCCTACAGAAAAGCGGCACTGAAGTACGGTATAAAAACATCGACGTTGGAAAGTAGGGTGAAGAAATTAAAAGATACTTCTAACACCAGTGGACCCTCAAGAACTTTCCACTCAAAATTCACAAGCTTGCAAGTCTTCTCTTTGGAAGAAGAGACTCGTTTAAACGAGTATATCATTAATTGCTGTAAAATGCATTATGGACTCACAATAACAGAAATAAGAAAACTTGCGTACGAATACGCGAAAGCGTTAAATTTGAAATATCCAGCTAAATGGAATGTCAATAAAATGGCCGGTTTAGAGTGGATGCGCAAATACCGAGAGCGGAACGCCAATCTTAGTCTGCGAAAACCAGAAAATACTAGCGCTATTAGGTCATTCGCTTTCAATAAGACAGCAGTCAAAGAGTTTTATAATAATTTGACTATTGTGTTACAGAGACATAATTTTGCTGCCGACAGGATATTTAACTTCGACGAGTCCGGCGTGTCTACGGTTTTAGAAACGCCTAAAATTTTGGCTCCTAAATCACAGAAGCAAGTGGGACAAATCGTGTCAGCGGAAAGGGGCGAAATGTTAACATTTGGAGCCATTATTTCTGCGAGCGGAAATACTATCCCTCCGGTATTTGTGTTTCCACGTGTACATTATAAGGATCATTTTCTTGAAGGTGCGCCTGAAGGAAGCCTCGGAGCTGCTAATAGAAGTGGGTGGATAAACGCTGACATATTTGTTTCTGTTTTGAAACACATTCAGAAACACACATTGTGCTCTAAAGAGCATCCAATATTACTATTGTGTGATAATCACGAAAGCCACATCAGCTTACAGGCTATAATATATGCTCGCGATAATGGCATCATTTTTGTGTCTTTTCCCCCGCACACAAGTCATCGACTGCAGCCTTTAGACGTTGGAGTATTCGGGCCATTCAAGGCAAAGTTGAAAATAGCATTTAATAATTGGCATATGTCGAATCCTGGCAAGACAATCAACATTTATAATATTCCTAAACTAGTAAAACTTGCATATTTCGAATCTTTTACTGCAAAAAATATTACAAGTGGATTTAAAAAACCAGGCATATGGCCGTTCAACGAAATGGCCTTCAGCGACGAAGACTTCGCTCCCATTGACGTGCTTGCTACAAATGTGTCTCCTAATTCCGAAACTAGCCATGTCGCTCTAGAACCACAACCTTCCACAAGCGTGCAATCAATTGATACAAATGAGTCAGATATTCGTGAGCAGTTGCCTTCTTTGCTCCAAAGTCCTCAAGACGTTGTAACCGGAACTTGCGAACCTTGCACCTCTGCGACCGAGACACAATCTGAACAGAATGCTTTTCTTCCTATAACACCAGAAGTCATAAGACCTTACCCTACAGCTGCTAGAAATAGAAAAACCAATAAAGGGAGAAAACCGGGTAAATCTCGTATATATACAGATACGCCTGAAAAAAATGAACTAGAAGAGAGACATAGACAGAAAGAAATGAAAAAAATAGAACAGGAAAGAAAAGCCAGAGCCAAAGCAGTAAAACGCAGTTTGAAGGAACTTAATTCAAGACTAAAGAAAAAGAAAGCTAAGAAGATAGACAGTGATGAAGATTCAGAAGAATCTGGAGGATCGCAAATAAGCTTGCGGGAGAGTTCATCATCTCCAGTTGATTTAGAATTAGATGAAGAAACTGATGATCGAAGTATTTATAATTATTTAAATGTGACGCCTGATAAAATTAGAGATAATTGTTATGTTTTGGTAAAGTTTGAAAAAAAGACTTCTGTTGTTTATTACGTCGGAAGAGTTCTCAGTCATTATTCGGGTACAGAGCTGAAAGTATCTTATCTTCGAAAGAAACCGGGATTATCATGGTCATTCGTTTTCCCTGATATAGAAGACATACACACTCTGTATATCAGCGATGTTGCCATGATCCTCCCTGATCCTCAACCACGACCGGGCTGTACTGCTAGAATGGCTAGACTTTTTACCTTTTCTGTTAATTTAAGTAATTATAATGTGCAATAATTTCCAAAGTAACAACCAAATGTATACTTACTTAATCTAAGTTTAAATTGTCAAAGGCTGTAAAACTATATCACACGAAATGATAGTAAAGATCTCATTTAGACTGATTTTAAAGTTTAGAATTACCAATAAGTTAACTTAGGATGAACGATTTTATTTTTTGTTATTTTACTAAAGTAAATTTATCGACTATGAGTCAAGTTAAATGTTGTTATGTTATTTCTTTGATAAATAAATATTTTGTAATACTCAATAAAAAAATTACGACTTTCATAGGCTTTTTAATTACCCTGTCTGAATCTACCCCATGGCGTACGAAAGTACCCCACATACTGTACGAATGTACCCCGTACATGGGGTACGTTCGTACAAATATCTAATCGTAGAAAAATGCCTCCAGTACTTTAACCTTTTGAGATAACAGTTTCGGACTATTTTGCAATAAACTACAATATATTTATTATAATATGGTATATCAACAATATAAATTCGACAATTATTCATAAAATAAAAAAATATAATCTAAAAAGTGTACGAAGGGTGACCACTTTCCCCTAACCTTTATTTACGTAAACAATTTAAAGCACATAATATTATCTGACTAATAAAGGAGTTTTTAAGGGATAACTTCCATGTATTTATGTAAGTCCAGTTACGGGTTTTATTTTTAATTCTGAAGTTTATATTTCGTTTATTTTGGTCGTTTTATTTCTGAACGGGTATACATTGTCATTTTGTTATCTGTATCTAGTGTTCATAGAAAATTGCGATCCGCTGGCCTATAATATTGAAAAAAAAGCGTATATATCTATAAAATAGTAATGATTTTTAGTGGAGTAGGTATTACGGTGTATAGATATCACGCTTCTATGAAAACAGTTCGATGTTTGTAAAGATTGAGGTGGCTTTAGAGCCACATAAAACATCGTAAAACCACTGTCGGCCATTTTGTGTGCTTCATATATATTGACTTATCGTAATAATATTGTGGTAAGTAAACATTAAAATTAAAAGTGCATGCCACGCCTGCATTTTTATTGCTGTAAGATAGTTGGATTAGTTACTTACAGAAATAAAGCTTTTGTAGGGATACGGCCGCCAACGGCCAATTATTAAAAAAATCTCCGTTTTGTCGGCAAAATACGTTGAAAATATTTGTAATGCACAAGTGCACGTGGTAAAATAACATAGTACATACGGGCTAAATTAATATAATTTCTTAGGTTTTGCACACCAATTTATTATTTTTAATATTTATTTAGTATTTGTAGTGTATGCACGCACGAGATTGGGGGCATTCGGTTGCCGATCGTGGCCGAGTGAACAGTATAACCACGGTAATGATATCTAACAGTATTGTGACTCGGCGCTGTCCTTGAAATAACTACCTACAGCTGCGCGGCACGCAGACACGCGATAGGGCTGCCTATCGACAGTATTTTTAATTTCATCTCTTTGCTTGACTTTATTTTTAGTTCTGTGATTGTAAATATTATAATTATTATTTTGAAAAATGAAATTAGTTGTGAATGAAATTTGAAACAGAAAAATATTTGTGTCTCGACTGAGACATACAAAAATATTTATTGTTAAATTTAATTGTATAAAAAATCCGCATTCGGATAAAAACTAATTGTTCTTTGTCACATCAGCTAAGTATTGTACTTATGCCAGTTAAATATCACACCGTCCTGTCCGTTCGTCACAGTGCACTGCGCGGTGGCGGCGGCGCGGCGTATAATCAACTGGTTGTGTACCGAGTGTGTACCGAAATCGGGGCGCGTAGGTATGACTCACGTTCCGAACGTTTGTATGAAGACATAATACTGTTATCAGTATACTGTTATAGTTTTAATCCGAATGCGGATTTTTTATACAATTAAATTTAACAATAAATATTTTTGTACGTCTCAGTCGAGACGCAAACATTTTTCTGTTACAAATTTCATTCACAACTAATTTCATTTTTCCAAATAATAATTATCTTAATATATATAAATCTCGTGTCACAATGTTTGTCCTCAATGGACTCCTAAACTACTTAACCGATTATAATAAAATTTGCACACCATGTGCAGTTCGATCCAACTTGAGAGATAGGATAGTTTAAATCTCAAATTATAGTCGCAATTTTAATTTATTGCTAATTATTTGTCTGTTATTATTTGACAGTCACAATCATCTGTTAACTCCAAATGATTCTAACAGATGTCGATACCTTTCGACTGGGTTGAGTAAGTAATCAATAGATGGCGCTGCTATGGTAAATCTACGAACGTGTCATATAAGCTACATTTTAACAGTATAATTACCACGTGTTGTTGACGCTATAAAATTAATTAAATTTATTTTAAAGTTTTAGCAGGAATTTTGCAAAGTATTTGTGTTTGCGTATTTTTTTAATGATATTCGTCGTAGTTTCGTGTTTATATAAGGCCTATCTACAAAATAAAAGCAATTCCAAAAAATTGACAACATGCCTATTTAGGCATTAAGGGATGAAATGGGATAAAGTGGGACGAACGCGATGAGACCGGTAGATGGGAAATAATGGGACGGGATGTAACAGAAAGAAAAGGAGCCAGATGAGATGGGACGGGATACGATAGGAAAAGGGATAGTAGGTACTTAGGTTGAGTTCAGGAGTACAAAAGTTTGAACGGGAATAAGATATTTCTGGTGTGGAGTGGAGTCTAAACATCTAAGCACCCAGGCGAAGCTGGGCCGGGCCGCTAGTATGTTATATAAATAACATTACCGTGGTATAACCGTTGAGTGCGCATATGTCTACACCTCGTCATGTATAAAATGTGTTTGATTGACGTCAAAAGTATTACAGTTATATTAGTAATGGATTTCGTAAATGAATTTAAGCGTGTCGTGCAAATATGGCACCTCCGAAAACAAAATAAGAAGTTAATAAAAGCTAACACTTAGTTTAAATAAAAAATAAGCCTGAATAATTTTCCATTAATTACTGTTTATGCCATCGTAAGTAAATATCATATAATTTCAAACATATTTAATCAGCATTTTTAATTTTTAGGTTATGGCAGTAAGCCAAAATTTTTAAATGTACTTTTAATGTACAGCCTTAGAGTATTTATAATATAGAGGGAGCTCTGTCATACATTTGCGTCTTCAAAAAAGTAGATATTTTTTTGTTCGTAATTTTGGTAGCACTGCTATTTTAGTGAAGATTGGACTAATTATTTAACAATAAATTTCTATAAATTCACCAAAATTTAGTAACCAAAATTAAATATAATATCTAAAACGAGTTTGAGTGGAATTTAATAGCCCCTAACTGTTTTTTTTTTTAATTTTCTTTTCAAAATAATTCGTGCATGTTGGACAACCTGTCAAATGTCAGCCAATAGGAAGGCAGAAAAAGGTGGCCCGGCCCCACCATTTTAATCTAAGTTTTTGAAGTACCAACGCTCCCTATAATAAATACTCTAAGTGTATGTACAGCATGGATTTTTAAACACGCGCAAACTCAAGATTACCAAAAGAAAATAAATGTTTTGCATACTTTAGTTATTTATTTTCTGTCAGAGGATTCAAACAATGAACTGGTTCACTTGACGGTGCATTTAACCCCAGATATTAAATAACGTATTTTTTGAAGGTACTTACATAAGTCGTATCTGTTTAGAAATATGTAGGTACCGACTGATTTTTGAAAAGAAAATAATTATTATATTTTCCGAATTTAATACCTGAAAATATGGTCGCAGTATTCGTGCAAATGGAAAATAAAATCATTCGATCTTCGAGAGGTTAGAATATTATACAAAATTCTTGAATACGAAGAATTTAGTCACTATAGTTTTGAACTTTGCTTCGTTATGAAAATATATTGTAATAATGATAAACTGTATGTTGTTGATTTTTCAGCTCTTGTAGTTGCAAATGTGTCTTTTGTATAAATAACATAAAAAATAATCGCATTCTGTCATTGCGATGGAGAATTCTAATAAGAGCAAAAGCTGCTCTGTGCCACTGTGCCAGAATACATCGATTTCCACACCTCAAAAAATATTTATACCGGTACCATTAAATGTAAAAATACGGAATCTATGGCTGAGAGTTGCGAAGCGAAATCCCAAGGAATTAGCTGATAACTCAAAGATTTACTTCTGTGAAGATCACTTCAACGTAAGTTTTTATTATCATACATAATATATTAAAGTATAAAAATTTTGTCAACATATTTATAATGGAGGCAACCACTGTGAACGAAATAAGGTACCAAATGATGGTTACTACGGATATTATGTTCTATGAACATATATAATACACTATCATATTTCGATAAAAAAATACAACGCTTATTTATTAATGCATCATTGATGTGTTTTATTTATTGGTTTAGTGTAACTCTTATTTAAAAAACAGCGTTCCACAACAACGACGTTACTACCAAATCTTGCAAATTTTGTGGTTGCGAAATATTTAAGTACCAGGGCCAGTCGAATTCCGCCCGGGTGCAGATACTTTTTGAGTCCAGTTCACATCAGCAACATATTATTTCTCGTATTGTTTTATTTATATTCAAATTCAATGCCGTCATCTGTACTGCTTTTCCCGCCCCATTCCGTCCCATTACATCCCACTCTGTTCCATCTCATTCTCACCAAGGCATGAGCACAGAATGACATAAATACTAACAATTCATGTTTCACGGTGGCTCGAATCTAATAATGTCTAGATGGAGCGTTAGAACTTAAAAACTGGAATTGTAATAATGGTGCTAAGGCCGCTATTTTCTTGGAATTTTGGCAGCAATGTGGAATACGTATTAATAAATATGAAAGAGCAACTAAAAAAAAACCTTTTTAGCGCAATTACATTATATTTAATTGTGATAGCAAAAATCATTGTAGCGTGTAAATGCATATTTCATTTTATTTATTTTGACGGAATATTTATTTTACGAAGAAAAAATATGGGCTGTTTTTGAAGACACGAAAGTATATCAATGACGCATGTAAACATTATTAATTAATCCACGTGATTTCTAGGATTGTTAACATTGTCCGCTTATTGTCATTTTTATTTTCATTTATTTAAGTTAATTAATTAATCGATGTACACGAATTAGTCGAAGAGTTGCTGCGAGAATAATATAAACTAAAACATTGAGCGAAAATAATCCAAAATTATATGGAAGTATCATTTTATCATATTGCTTATTAACTTGACTTATCTATTTTTACTTTTGTGTCATTGCGTTGCAAAAAAATCGATATAAATTACTTGGAACGTGATACTACACCACTAGAATATTGCCGGTACGTTAATTGTTATTGAAGTTATGCAATACAATACAATATTGCAAGAGCTTGGATACATTAGTGTTCACATTGTGAAACATTTGAAAAGCGTTCTTTTCCGCGTACACATCAACTCTCCTTTATGATAATAATGTACATATTATTGAGCATTAATGGCGTTATAATAATCCCTATGCTACCTACCTACGTGACTGAATAGTAGTCAAGATCGGTTTATGGTGAATGTGTGGGAATCAACTATTGTTGATTGGAAGGGAAAACTGATTATATGTATGAGCAAAATGTTAATTGGCACGCACAATAAAATATTACACAATATGTCGATCAACTCGCAAACATGGATATACACACTTTGTGCGAATTCGCAAAAGTATTTTTAAGTTTTTCTGAGTTATTTATCGTTGACTCTTTGCGTATATTTTAGTTACATGCATGCACTAACTATCGCCTTATTAAATAAGTTCCTCATTTAACATTAATTAAGGTGTATAAATCAATATCATTTTTATTTTGATAAAAATAATGTAAGGTGATATTTTTTTCCATTTCAGCTAAAAACTGATACGACTAATTATTTACAATATGGGATGGGACTGAGTAAAAACATCGAAATGGTGTCAGGATGTGTGCCTTCAAAGTTTGAGTGTCAAATGAGTCGTAAAGGGATTCAGACGCCACGGACTGTGCAGGTCCCCACTACGAAAAAAATGTTATTAGATTTAACAGGAGAACAAAAAAAACAAACAGAAGTAACATCAAGTGTTACGCACTCAAGCAATGTAATGAAAAGTACTGATTGTAACAACATCGATGCCCAAGAACAGAGAATTAACGCTGGTAAGCGTTAACAAAAACCGTTTATTTTTTTATTCTTTCCTAGGCGTATTATTTAATGAATTGTGTCTTTAAAGATTACATTTAATACTGATTTCTTAAATTCAATTTACAAATACAGATCCATGTAAAACTACAGAACCTAAGATTAACTCAAGGCTTTATGAGTATAGACAATTATACGGTAGTAGAGATTTTTGTTCTATTATATTTTGTAGCCTTACGGCAAATGTTTCATTTACTAAAACAAAGCCATACAGGAATTCCTAAGTGTCTTGTATAAAGGCTAGTTATGCCCTGTCTGTAAAACTATACCTAATGGTAATACATCGTTCAAGAAATTTGTTTTTAATATGGTTGGAATACCGAACGTAATATTGACTTATAGATCACTCCCAATAGATACCACATCAAAGGCAACTGATGCGTGTTCATGCGTCTATTAATTTTCACAGATTAGCGCAGTGCATCTACGCGCAACGTCAGTAACGTCCACTTTTTTGATCTGTCATTGTCATTCATATTGTCTTTATTGTTTAATATGTTTAAATATACCAAAAGAAATCAATTGTAGTGTGAAATGGCATAGAAAGAACAGCTGGAGATCCATTGTAAAAAATATAATATAATTTTTCATACGTAAGAAATATTACATTTTACTAAGTGCGTGGTGGTCTGTTGGTAACGAACCAGACGTGGCTGCCTACATGTTCACGGTGTACGCGGGTTCAAATCCCAGGGCACATCTCTGACTTTTCGGAGTCATGTGTGTATTGATAGTCAATCACCACTATAACGGTGAAGGAAAACATCGTGAGGAAACCTGCATACCACAGCGATTTGTATAAATTTCTATGGTATTTAAAAGTCCGCCAACCCGCACTGGGCCAACGTGGTGGACTATATGGCCTAACCACTCTCAATCGTACTCTCGATTGTAGAGGAGGCCCGTGCCCTGCAGTGGGTCGTATATGGACTGATATAGATACAGATGTGTCTGGAGCTCAAGTTATGATGGATAACTAAAAACAATTTGAAAGTTATCTCTTTCCCTCATTACTTTGCCTCATTTGTCTTTTGCACACATCACCTTGGAAACGTCTCGATAACACGCTTTATATTAGTGTTGCGACCACATGCATTCTAATTCAGATTTTGTTCACATCACTAAAAAATGTGCTGATACGTCCCCCGCTTACCTCTCTTGTAGCCTAAACTGGCATTTTTGAATTCGAACAAAATTGATATAATGCGGTATCTATTGGGAGTGTACTGTGTATTGACTCTAGTAATAATGAAATAATTCATATAAAACTTAAATAAAACTTATTTAGAAATATTAAGCAATCTTTTCAATTTAATAATAATATGTTATTCATGAAAAGCATAGATATAGTTTAACGTACACCTGCAATGGAACATTTTGTGTAATACCAAAATGGGTTTATGATTGTGTTCGTAAAGTTTGCATGTGTGCTTGACAGATCATGCTGCGCCATGCACTGTCGGTATTATGATATCGACATAGCTGGCAGTCTCTAGCTACGAAATAAAATTGTATAGATGCATGGATACTTCAGTATATTATATTTTAAAACAATATTATGAATAAATAATGACGTATTTCAGGTTTTTAGGATTCACATTTTAAGACAACGAAGATTAAATGGAGCAGCAAATTATTGCTTTTTCATATTAATGTCTTAAATACCATTTTTTACATTGACAGCCCCGTGGCATAGTTT
Organism: Theretra japonica; assembly: GCA_033459515.1. Taxonomy (NCBI): domain Eukaryota; kingdom Metazoa; phylum Arthropoda; class Insecta; order Lepidoptera; family Sphingidae; genus Theretra; species Theretra japonica. The sequence goes on from CM065939.1 coordinate 7,584,893, forward strand.
GTTAGAAACCGGTTCAGAAATAGTAAACCACGCACAAGATATATTAATAAATATTTATCAAATATCAATTGTGTTACAATAAAGGGAATTAATATCGTAAAATTGTTTAAAATTGTAAACTCACCATATTTAAGTTTAATAAAAATTACTTGCACTTAAATCGCTTATTTGACATATTTTTACACTGGGTCGTAATGGATCGCTTGCCTATACGTGTTCGAGCGTGCGTCTTAATCATCAAAGTATGAGTTAAATGACTCTATCTCTTTCACATTGCCGATTTATATAATACTACATCTACGGTGAAAAGCTTATATAGGGACAACATTATGCATACAATTTTAATTAAATAGTCTACTTTCCAAGATTAACATTTTTTTATTATATCTAACGCCCTTTTTGCTTCAGGTTTGTCTGAAAAAATGGATGAACATCGTAAAGTATTTGAATCTGATATAACAAGGAGCCATCCCGTACAAAATAATTGTCTTTATGATCTTATAAAAATAATACCAGCCAAACCCGCTGAAGTTCGAGCTCCGGATAGTGAATCATGCGATTTCGTCCCAAAAAGTGAGAAATATTATATACCAAAGAAAAAACCGAGATTAAAAGTGAGGACTGTAAGGAGTGTAAGAAAAGAAATTGAACAAGATATTTATAATTATCTACCAAAAGCGTTAGAACAACAGAAGTGTAATTTATTAAAGAAAATAATGGATGGATCGGCATGGAGCGCAGAATCACAGTCCATGGCCAAAAACATATTAAGTTCTGATCAACCCATATTAAGATCTTCCTGGCAGATGTTGATGAACATAAATCCAGAAAAACATTTACATTCAAAGCAATTTGTTTTGTGGAATGGAAAGTGTATTCAAATTAATGGCAGTAAAGGAGGGAGAAATAAATTTATTTACAATTACGATCTAGGTAAACCAAGATTGCAACATTTTATCGCAACTAAAACGAAGATACCAAACAGGAAAAAAGGATTGCTACAAAATTCACTAACCGTAAAATTTAAACCCGGGCCATTAAGAAGAAAAAAATATCTCGATGACTCTCATCAAAAATATCATATTGGTGCTACGGAATTAGTAAGGCTACCTAAACCTGGCTTGGATATACAACCTTTTTATGGTATGACTTTGGAGTCCGGTATTGCCAAATTTGTGAATAGCTTACGAAATGAAAAAGGCGTAATATCTGAAAAGTGGGCGGAGTTTGCAGTCACAATGCTTGGTTCTGTTCAGAAATCAAAAGCGGTACAACAAAATCGTAATGAAATTGTTACCTTTGATTTAAACTATAAGTGCGACCAGCACAGAATTATTATGCGACGGGATTTTGAAGACTTGAAGGATGCTCCGAAAAGACTAGACGAACACCTTTTTTTACCGCCTAATAAATCGGAGGATCCAATTATAGACTCAGAGATAAAAGACATGATGAATAAAATAATAGATACCGTTGAAATAAGTTTAGATCAAGAAAACATGTTTTCTGGAAAAGATGAAGTTAGAGATACTGTTTGTCATGGGCCTGTTAATTCTAATACTTCTAAATCGAAAAGAAAATATTGCGAATTAGGTAGACTGGACGTTACTGTTATAAGACTGCCTGAAAATGATAGCGGCCAAAAGTCAAGTTATTGTGACAAACCGTTTTGTACATTAGGTTGTGTCTGCGCATCTTTAGAATGTTCACATAATATAAAAACTCACTGTGGTCTTGCCGGATGCATGTTCCAATGCACTTGCGATTTTTCACGATACATGGATGTAAATATATTAAAGAGTGGGTGTTCTGATTTCATACCAGGCTTAGTCAATTTAGACACCGAAATAAATTTAAAACTGGCGAAGGAAGAACAAAAATTTCGTCAAACTGTTATAGTTTCCGGGGAAAACAGTATATTATTGAAAAGACAGAAAAGAAATTGGAAAGCTTCAAAGAAATATTGTGACTTTTTTTCGAATTTAAATTTAAAAGCCGACAGGAAGACTGAAATGGTATTGTCGATCGTTGACCTAAATTGTAAAGATATTGAGCCGTGGTGTATGGTCCACAATTTATACAAATGTTTTTGTAAAGGAAGATTTACAGAAACATCTGTTCAGGATTGTAACGAAGACAATGTTCAAGATACAGTGTCAGTAGAGGAGGGCGTAACTGTAAATACTAAATCACTTGAAACAAACGATGACATCGATAGTGTTCCATGTAAAAATGCGCCGGAAAGTAGTAAAACGAACATCTTAAACACTAATATTGTTAAAAATCTTCCGGACCCGGATAATTCTAATCATGACGATAAGTATGTTTGCGCGAGAATTCTAGAATACCAGGGAAGAAAATATAGTGATGGATACTATAAAAATACAAATAATAAAATTAAAGAAATGGAACTCAACGACCGGAAGTTAAGGAAAAAATTATTATTTTTACTTAAAAATAACGAACATATGAGTCAGACTGGAGTTCAGAAAAGTATGTCTTCTAATCCTGTGGTAGACGTGGAGACAAATGCACATGAGAAATCTCCAGAATCAACGCTACCCGACATACCTTTTGGTGAAGGCCCAGATCAATCAAAATTAGTAGCATGGCTTGAGACTAGTTATAAGCTGTGTAAACAACGTTTAAATCAAGATATTACGAAAACAAGTTTGGAACCACCGCATCCAGGAAAGCTTACTTTATACACGTGGGATTTTATTTTACAAAGATACAAACATGGGAAAAACATTTTTATGGTGTCTAAAAAGGTTCCGTTTCGTATATTTATTGGAGTTAATGGTAAAAGCCGTTTTTTCGCAAATTGTATTAACATTGGCCATATAGAGTTGGCTGATGTGCATAAGTTTCCAGTTTCAGTAAAAAATATTTTAACTAGTGTCTGTGACTCACAAGAAGACTTTTGTATTTTATATGGATGGACTGATTGTTGGGAAATTGTCGGATCAGTATCAAAATTAAGCGAAAAATGTGAAACTAATGCAGAGGATAATAATGTTCTTACTACGACGCATGTCTTTTCAGCTAAGTCGTTATCAACAGAAATGGAGAATTTGAGTAACAAATCTGTGAATTTACAAACCAGTGTAATCGTAAAAAGCCATTCCACTAATGAGTCGTCGAAATGGTTTGTTATGACGGTAGAGAACGATTTTAATGAAATACAATTTCATACCAGGGGTTTCTTTGTTACATACAGTAGCATAATAAAAGCTATAAATGTTGCTCGAGGAACAGGCAAGACAGTAAGATTATCGTCTCAAAAATGCGCTGATAAGGGCACTGGTCCACAATTTGGTATATACGCAATACCAGACGCTAAAGAAAACTGTGTTTTTGTTGGACCCTATGAAATGTATGAGAAATTAGGCATTGAAACTGTTAAAAATATTTTATATGCGAGAAAAGATAAAAAAACACGTGGTGTGTGGATTACAACAGATAAGCTGGAAAATGGTAAAGTAATTGACAATCCACTATCATATATGCCTTCTTCTTATGTTCAGAAAAATGGTATGGTTGACTTAGATAATAATGACTCGATATCAAGTATAAATTTACATTATCCCGAATCTTCATCAAGTCAAATCAAATCTGTACAAGTCGAAACTCGTCATCAAATTTCGGACAAAGCGAAAATACAAACGAAATTAACAAAGCCCATAAAAATTAGAAAATCTCAAGATTTTTACCATATTGCATCAAACGGTGCTCTAAAAAAAGTTTTTTTCAAAACTTCAAAGCAAACACAAGAACCTAAATCAGCTTCATTTACTTTAACAAACACATCGTCTATGGTAAATTCAACAAATAGCGATACTAGTGATAGTCTTATAAATTCCTCAAGTTCCGATAATGTGACTGAAGAAGAAAACATTTCAACATCATTATTTGATACATATTCAGATGAAGGGCTCGATGAATCGGTAAGTCCTGAAAAAAAATCAAAAGTTGAAACGAAATCACTTGTTGAAATAAATGAAAAGCATTCAGAAAAAAGTAATAAAACTGAAATGAAGAAGATGTTTATTTTAAAACCAGAGGAAATCAACAAAAAAGTCTTACAGCATCAGTTCGACGATCCAGCATCGTTGAATAGTAAACAAGGCGAAGAAAAGTTTCTCGATATGGACATTGAAAATTTTCTTGCCAACTCTATAGAGTGTCAGTCCCCCGACGATGAAGTATTTGTAGTTTCCGATGACTCAGACGATGAAAATAGTAATCAAACTACACAAGAAGATACGTTTAAAGAAGTTTGGATACAATGCACAAATATTGAACATTTTGGTTTCATTAAGGGACGTAAAAAATCAGCAAATATGATAAGTTTTGAGTTCCCCGGATTTAAACCTACAGGTTTTTACGAAATCCAAGAAGCGTTCACCAAAATTAATCAGTAAGTCACTACAATTCAACTGTACACTACGTTCCATGGCGCCACCAAAAATAGATTGATGCCTTTTGATTATGCAATGCGATAATATATCAACTGACATTAACTGATTTATTGCCTAAAAGCCAACGCTGATGGTTGCATAGTCAAGCCGATGATGACAACTGACAGCCTCCGTGGCATAGTTGGTTAGACGCCGACTGCGAAACGAGAGGCCGCGGGTTCGATCCCCGCACCAACACAAATGTATGTGTGGCTCACAAATATTTGTGTATGTCTACTTAATATGTTTTATATAAAGTGTATGATTTTTAAGTCATTATTTAGTTTCATAAAATAGCATAGCTGCTCGAAACGTCCGGACGCTGTCGGCATAGCATTAGGCGTTTGGTTAGCCGTTAGCTCATTATGCTGACTCGCTCTTACTTTCTTGAAATGAATAATAATAATAAATACATAATCTATTGAGGTTTATAAAAGAAATGCTTGCAGCATGTGTTTTTATATTACTTAAATGAAAGGACATTAAATAGATACGTAAAATTAGTACTGTTTCCAAATGTAATAGTTAATAATTAATTTTCAGAGTATTATCAAGAAAGATTTATATACCAAAAAATTTTACTCTCCATTGGGAAGTAATTGAAACAGAAAGTCAACTAAAAAATAAAGATATTTTAAAAGAAGAAAACCTGGGATCCGATTTTGTAAGTATATTTATTATTTAATTATTTAATTTAATTTTGTTACCCTGCATGGCGAGACGAGCATGCCATTCGTTTGTTGGTAAGCCATACGACCGCTTATAGACAGTAGCAAAACTAAACAACACTTAATTACAAGGCGATGCTTGGCATTCCACTGCGCTCGCCTTCCTGAGACATAAGACGTTAAGTCTCATTATGTCCAGTAGTTACTCAAGCTATAATGTCCTTTAAACCGGAACACAACAGTGCTAATTTACACTGTTGTTTGGCAGGAGAAAAATACATTGCGGTGGTACCTACCCAGGCGGCCTCTCAGATATGAGAGACCTACCACCAATAGCACCAGTACCTATTGAATGAATACTCAACATTTCTCATTTTGCAAGCTAACTAATATAAAATTCTTTTTTTTAGGTGTTGACTAAACAAGGAATACGAAACAAACAAGAACTATTAAACAACAAAACATCATTAGTAAAGAGTCGTATGAATCATAGTTCAAATGATGCTACAAAGACGGAACTTAGTACACCGACACGTTCTTTAAGAAATAAAACGGTGAGTATCATCATTCAAAGGTTCTCATATAAACAGCGTTCATGGCGCGGTTGAAATCCTGCTGTGATACGAGGGGCGGTGAGTTCGATTCCCACTGTGAGACAAATATTTGTTTCGGGTTTGTATTTTCTGATACCCGTGACAGAAACCTTGGTGTCCTACTGTGGGTTCAGGACTACAAGTGTGACTGTTAGGTTTACTTATCTATACCTATAGACTACACATGCCGGCAGAATTTGTGGGACACGTACAAGAATTATTTTTATTTTATTTTATTTTGTTGGTACAAATGTTTTTTTTGTTTTCGTATTGCAACTTTCCGAAGAAATTATGACAAAAATCAATATTTTATTCGTTTCATCAATAATATCTTTCAAGTGATTATAGGCGTTTTGCTTATATGAGTGTTGTTAACGAAAATTGAGTTTGGCTCAATTTTAAGCGATATCTAGCAACTTTATTGACATTGTTTGAAGAATCTACATCCTGTAGGATACAAAGTGAGATATTTAACTGCTGCTGAAATTCCAACAGCTAAAGTAAGGACGAATGAAGGGCACACCTCCCGCGAAGCGGATAGCGCGTCGATAATTATTATTTTTGTGATCAACCACGATGTTTAATGCTATAGAGGGACAGAATTAAACCAGAGGAAGCTGTGACAATTCAAAAATAAAGCAATTTAAGCCATTGGTGATCATTTTATACGGGCGGAAACTTTTAATATTCATCATTTGTGGATTGTGTTCATTTTCATCCAGAAGATGAAAGAATACTAGATGTCGATATGTTGAAGAGTACATCAAAATCGCGAAATTTCTATTGGAAATGTATACATTAGTTCAGACGCCGTTATTCCTAGGAACGTCCAGGAAATAATGCATGCCTCTGTCAAACAGGGACAAAATTTGCACCGATAATTCATAAATTGGAGGCATAACAAGTCATATCTACGGATACTTCAGAATCGACAGAAGCAGAAGCCACCAGTAGATCCTTTTATTTTTTACGCAGTCCATATAAATATGATTTTTAACCAACAAAAAAGCGCATTTAAATTTTTTAGGTTTTATTTTAATTTATAAAGTATTAAAAAGATTTCAACTCACCATTATCATTGCGTATGGTATATATCTGCGTGAATCAAACTTCTAAGTCCAGGTTTTTTAGCCAGCTTGCTGCAGCAGGAGTGTATTTATGTACATAATTCCGACATTCCGCCTGTAAAACAACGAAGTGGGCCGTAGTTTACTACGTTTTCGTTTTCGTCGGCATGTTTGTCTAGTCAGGTGGTCCGCATTCGCATTGTGATGACTCGCTTAAACCCCATTTATACAAGTGGTGGTTAGTTTTCCCGTGGTTGGACCGGAATCTGTTCAGTCTTGTCCATGTCTTACGGTCCGCATTGAATCCGGACAGCTTCTTAGTGGTGTCAGATACGATTTCAATTATTTTGTTTAGGTTAGATTAATTATTTAACAATAATGCAAACAAATAAAAATAAATAAACGCGATATTTATACTTATTCACAAAAAAAAACGAAAATTTACTCATGTTCCCCTAATTCTTCCGGCGTGTGTATAATTGTCTAAGAACCGCTTAAGATCGACCTATACCCATCTGATAACCAGATGAGACATATTTTTTAATAAAATATTATTGATTAACAAACATGCCTATGATAACTTGTCTATCGAAAAGAGTTGATGGCTATTTTTTTTTTTGCAGACAAGCCTATTCGATTGGTTTTGTAATTAAATTATCTTTCTTATAATACCAATTTGGATTGGTTATCAAATCGGTGTAGTTACCTATACCTATAGACTCACCTGTTCATCTGCTTGCCAGGTAGCCATGAACAGAAATAAGTAAGCAAGCCTACGTAGGCATATTCTGTGTTAAAAACGTTCAGTTGAGATTAAATTCAATCGGTTATCAAAAGAGTGATGATGATGAAAGAAAATTGATTAAAAATGAATTCAATTAAAATTGCCATGAACACTTTTCGATAGGCAAGTTATCATGGGTATGTTTGTTAATCAATAATATTTGATAAAAATATGTCCCATGTGGTTATCAGATGGGTGAAGGTCAATGTTCCACGTCTCCTCTACTGTAATAATTTATTTAGTTTCTCGTCTTTAATTTCATACGTTGTCTTTAGGTAAGAGACATGTCACGACTTGAAGAGCAAAGTGTGGAGCTCGATAATCAGAATGCTAACTTATGGAGTGAAACTTTAAAAAATAAAAAGAACATTGCAAAGTCGTTAAGTGATGCGTCAAACAAAACCAAAAAGGATTTGACCGAAAAATTGAAAACAATAATTTCTATGAGTGATAAGTAAATGTGCATAGATACGGATTTAATGTACTATGCAAAGAATATTTTAAACCATGATTGTTGTCAAACCTGAACTATTTGCTTTTGTTTCCAAATTGTATTATGTACCTACTTAAGCATACTATATCTTTAGCTAGGCAGCAGGTAATGAAGTTACAAATATGTTGATATAGTAATGTTATTAATTGCGTTTCTGCTAGCTCAACAACACTCAAGTAATTTAATCTAAAAAAGTAGGAAAACATCAATATTTTTTAATTCTTATAATTTCCCATACTTATTAAGTTTTATTATTTAATATTTTTTTCATTTAGTAATTATTTTCCTTTTTTCCCTCATTTTAATCATCTATAAGTAATCGTTATTTTAACAATAGATGGGTGTATTTTACAATACCCAAAAAAAAAAATAGAGATTATTTTTTGCCCTTTTTACATATGTAATAAACCTAAAAATATTTTTTGTTAAAGTTTTATAACATAACCTAGGTTTCAGTCCTTATCCTTAGCGTGTTTGTGTCTTGTGATATTTGTTAAGGCGTTTATTCAGATTTTGTTCTCAATAAAGACTGATCATTATATTATAAGCTAGAATGTCCGTAAATGTCATATTCTCTGTACCTAATGTATACTCAAAAGAAATCAGTGAGTCAATTCTAGGTTGAAAAAGCCAGGTGAAACGAGAAACATCTGCTTTTGAACATATTTCCCTATATGAACAACTAAACCCCGGTTGCGTTATCCATTAACAAAATGTGTGTTGCTCTCACGCGCCATTGTATTTTGATGTAGAGTTGATCCATTTTTAGGCCTTTCTAAACGCTACCTAGGTCATCCTTTGTCAATCTAAAACATATTGAAGTGGAGGGGTTTCTTGTTTCAGGGGATAAGAGTTTACTGCTTAACAATTTCTATGTGACTGACATTGCCTTTTTATTTAAGTTTTTATTTTGCCGATAGCTTCATGTATTGCTACAAGAAAACTTTTCGTGATTATTAATGTTTCTAACCTATTGGTTATCTTTTATGGTTTTAACGCTTATTAAAATTCCATTCTCGCCGTCTATTATACATACTAAGAAATAGATTATGTGCACAGGTCTTTCTAAGATCTTATATTTTATCTAAGGACGTTCTCCACAAAAAAAAATATTCGGTCTATTTGTTAAAAACAGTATAGAAACACTTCCAACAATATTGTCTTCAATTAATCTATTACCTAAATACAATACACTATATATTTTAGACTGGAGCAGATTTTGATCGAAAATAATTATTTTTATGTCTGTTACGTAACATTTGACTACAGCAAATATTCTGGAAACATATTTTTCGTTATTTAGCGTTAAAAAATTAAGGCGTAAGTTTATTGTGTAATATAACAGTCAAGACTTTTTAGATTAAAATTGGTATAATTAGTATTAATATTATTTTAGTCATCTTGAAAATTTAAGGCATTACAACTTTATAATAGATGTAGATACTAAGAATTGAGAATGCAATAATTTGCTAGTGGTAATTAAGTAGACTGTCATGTCTTCACACTGTAATGGGCAATGGCATAATGAATTCGAGTGAAATATAAAATGGTAACAGCTTAGGTAGAATAGGGTTATACTTTTATTTCTTTCAAGTTTATAAATACGAGTGTAAGTTGAAAGGGAATTTGTTTGAATACGCTTTTTTTAGTTTTTAATTTTTGTGTGGGCACATTCTTGCGTATTCTGCAATTGGCGGCCGGCGCATACAACACAGACAGCGGGTATCGCTGCGGGCGGTGATAGCCAACATTGCGCTCATTGTATGTAATGCATTTTAATAGATAATTTGATCTAAAATTGAGCTTATTTGTATTTAGACGATTACTCGATCTTCATTATACCTTACACTCCGTATGACACTTGGCCATATTAGATATAGAATGGGGTGGAAAATAAAATACCCGTTATAATTATTTTACGTTGCGGTTTATCTGTCTTTGGTAAGTATTTTAAAATTATAATCGTAAGTCTCTAAATATAAGTAAGTAGTTTATATGTTATTTTAAACTAAGTATAATAAGCTGTGTTTTCTTGTGTATTCCTCTTAAGTATAAATAAGAAGCTGTGATAATTGTAAATTTGAGAATATACTATATTACAACTGTAGCTATGTTTTTTCATGAAACATGAGGCAAACGGCTCATCCGATATACATATACCCACGTTAAACATAATATACCTACAAAATCGCTTGCATTAGAAATGGCTATATGAAGAATGGCAATATTATTTCTCTTGAAGCAGCCTATAACCACGTTGTCAAGGTCTGCATGTAAGCCTACGTGATATGTTTATTACACTTAATGAAACAACCGTTCACTTTAGAAGCTGATTTATTACTGTTTTACGTTAACTTTTTAATTTTACAAATTGGCGGGAAAGTGTCATAGAGTGCAGATGACCAAAGAGTCTAGACACATCATTCCTCCACACTTAATTTGGACACCTGGTAAACAAACAATATACAAAAATCAATTAAAACTTTAAATACTAAATAAACAATTTCATTAAAAAAGCATAAGTGCAGTATCAAACTTAACACCATATTTGTTAACTATACTTAAAAATATTTCTTATAATCCACTATTTTTCTCGTACTACGTTTCGGACGTGAGAGTCCGAGCGATGGACCTGGTATGTCTGCGTGAGTGGCATCACTGCGCACATTGTCGCTGACATCACGCACAGGTGATCGGCGACGCGTACTCTCGTCAATCCGTCCCTCACACTCACCAGCCACGACTTCTTTTACGTTTTATCCGGAGTTCATGGCAGCTGCGAATCACCAGATTCTACTACAAGCACTTGCTAATCGGTTCCTCCGATCAACGGCCGGCAGTCCATTGACAGTGGCTGCGCTACTTTAAGCGCATCATCTGAGGTTACAATAGATGGTGATGGAGGAACCCGATGAGATGCATTAAGCATGTCGTCAGGCAGCCTATCTTCTCCTTTTTATCGCATCATTTGATCAACGTGCCTAATACAATACACATTTAATTCATGGATTAAAATTTTGTATATCTTATTACCTATTTTCTCCATAACAACACCCAGTTTCCAAGTTCAAGTCAAGTCAAGCCGGGATCGCAATTTTCTTCCAAACATCAACTGAGAAGGCATTTAGCCGGTAGTACAATGCCCAGTATTTCTATAACTAAATAAATATCTTAATAATTGTTGCTGAGTTTCCTGTATTGGTACATTCTCTTTTATAATGCACTTTAACATTTTTTTGCAAATTCTTACCGAATTTTCGGCTAAACCATTACTCGGTGAATGATATATAGGTGACGTCAAATATTCAATACCATTATTACAGCAACATTTCTTTAATTCTAAGGAATTAATCTTAACATCATTGTCGGATACCAACAGTTCCGGTAGTCCAAACGTAGAAAAAATTGCTTTTAATGTGTCAATCAAAGCACTTGTGGATGTTCCGTTACTCATATGTAAGCATTCCAACCACTTAGAATATGCATCTATGACCACTAAGTATACCCTTTGCCCTATAGTCATGTAGTCGATATGCACGCGCTGCCAGGCGCGCGCGGCGGCGGGCCAGGGCGCGGGCGGGTCCCGCGGCGGCGCCGGGCGCACGCCCACGCAAGTCTCGCACGAGCCTATCCAACGTTCGATTTCTTTGTCGATACCTGGCCACCACATTCTACTTCGTGCATTACTTTTCGTTTTTACGATTCCCAAGTGTGTTTCATGCAATTCTCGTAACATTTTTTCTCTTAAAGTTGACGATATGACCATTCTATGACTCCTAAATAAACAGCCGTTTTCGAATTAGAGATGTGATTTGCACTGAAAATATGGCGATATCGACGAACATCTAATATTGCGCGGCCAACCATGTTTCATATATTTAATAACTATTTTTAATGTTTCATCACGTTCAGTCATTTGTACAATGCCGCTAAACTTGACCGCCGGTGATGACGTATTGAGAAACCTAAGCGCATAATAAGAATCTACATCACTATCTACACTGTCTGCCGCCGTGTTTTTTAATGGGGCACGTGAAAAATAATCACCTGCCTGGTTGTTTTCACTGGGTACGTATTGTACTATATAATTATAGGCGGACAATATTATAGCATATCGTTGTAGTCTCAACGCGGTCGTTACGGGTATGCCAGTCTTATTATTAAATATCGAAACTAATGGTCTATGATCAGTTTTTAAGATAAATAAATCTGCACGACCATAATATAAATATTGATGGAAACGTCTAATACCGAAAATGATAGCTGTCGCTTCTTTCTGTATTTGGCTATAATTTCGTTCGCTAGAGATGAGCGAGCGAGACTATACGAGCGAGATACGCCAGCGGGCGCTCGACGCCGGCGTCGTCGCGCTGTGACAGCACGGCCCTGCGTCCACTGCAACTACTAATTGGGCCGTAGGTTCAAAATGGGCGAGGACGCGCAGCGATGCTAACTCGCGCCGAACCGCCGCCACACTACGGCGCTGGCGCTCCCCCCATTCCCAAGGTGTTTCGCTACATAACAATTCATGTTAGGGACTTAGTACGGCTAACGCATTTGGAATGAAATTTTGGTAATAATTTACCATCTCTGAAAATCGTTTTACCTCCGTTACATTAGTGGGCTCAGGGGCATTAATTATTGCCTGTGTTTTATTCGGGCGTGTTTTAATACCCTCTTTACTAATAACATAGCCTAAATATGTTACATTCTCTTGGAAATATTCGCATTTGTCCTTTTCAAGATGCAAGCCGGCATCACGGAGCCTACCTAGGACTTCACCTAGTCTTTTCATATGGGCTGTCTTATCATGTCCGGTAATGCATATATCATCGAGCCAAATACTGATACCATCTATAGCAGAAAGAAGAGTTTCCATTGACTTTTGGAATATCGCGGGCGCATTTGCTATACCATATACCAACCATATTGTGTGTATTAGTCGTAGTAAGGTTCTGACAAGAGTCTTCTAATATAAATTGATTATAATATGCTTTTTTAAATCAAGTTTACTATATTGCTCACCACCCCTGATGTTAGGAAACACCTCCTCAACTCGAGGCAGTGGGTATTTTTCTATGATAAGGTCTTTATTGAGCGTTATTGAAAAATCGCCGGCGATTTTAACTGTACCGTTAGATTTCAGCACGGGCACTATAGGCGTTGCATATTCTGAGTAGTTGACGGGCACTAATATGCGTAAGCTTACCAATCTATTTAACTCATTCTCAACTTTCTCTCTTAGGGCAGAAGGTACCGTGCGTGGCTTAAAAAACTTTGGACTAGCGTTATCCTTTAATTGCAATCTAACTTTGACTTTATTGAAGGCACCCAGTTCATCACGCCACATATCCGATTTTTTTTCTAAGAGTTTACATAAATTTGCGTCGCTGCAGAGTGAATTAACGTCAGTGGTAATAAATCAATCAAAAGCGGACATGAAATCTCTCCCCAGTAACGGTGGACCGCCATTAGTAATAACAAAGATTTTTATAGACTTGTGATTTTTATTGAATAAAGCGTCAAAAATAAAATAACCCAAAGGAGTGATTTTATGTCCGTTATATAGACACATTTTTGTGTAACTAATTTGTAGTTTATAGTTAGTAACATTTCCTTTTACAATTTATCAGATATTACGCAGCTGCCGGAGCCCGTGTCGAGTTCCATTGTTAAACTTTGATTACCCAATATACGGTCAATTTTAATAGGTTTATCAGCAGCATACCTTATATTGAAGTTTTGACATTCCTCACAACGTGACATGGAAGAATCACTAGGTTCGCCTGGACCGTTATCTACATGGTAAATGCTCGAGTCTTTTACACCCTTACACACTTTTTTTAAATGCCCGTTTTTGTCGCACCTTGAACGCTTATAACTTTTATACTTGTCACTTGAATGATTTCTTAACCCGCACACCAAGTCCACGGTGAACGCGTTGCCCGCGCCGTCCGCGTCGGCCGTGCCGCTCGCGCCACCTCGCCGAGATCCTCCGCGGCCGTGCTGCCTCTGGATTTGCACCTTATACACATATCGCCTCCTCTTTAATTCGTACTGTTTCGGTGCTGCACATCATGACTTTTGCCTCCTTAGCGCAGGCGGCTTGCTCTGCCAATTAAATAGCCCTCGCCAATGTCAACGTGGAAGCGTTCTGTTCGAACAATTTGTCCCGTTCAGGCCCCGAACCCAGGGCAAGGACGAAACGATTCCGTAAGTTCGTTTCCAGCGCGGTTCCGAAATCACAATAGCTTGCAAGTCCTTTAATTCGAGCCACCCATTCTCTTACAGTTTCACCTGGATTTCTAATTGCACCATGAAAATTTGCTTTATCTGCAAAAGAGCACTGCTTCGGCTTGAAATGGCTGTTGAGCAATAAAATCAGGTCCGAAAACTTTAGCAAATCCAATTCTTTCGGGTAAGCTAAGTTACGTAATAAACGGTATGTCTCGTCGGTAAGATAAGTAAGAAGAATTCCACTCTTGTTGTCTTCTTTAACTTCGTTTATCTTTAAAAACTGAAGTAATTTGCCTTTAAATATCTACCATTCGCCTGTTTTATGATCGAAGTTAGATAAATTTCCGATATAGGCCATTTTTTATATTCGTGGGTAGAACTCGCACCTCGTCGCCAATGATATGTTTATTACACGTAATGAAACAACCGTTCACTTTTTTTTTTCTTTCTCCTCTGGCTACAAGCACTGTGTTGCTGTGCTATGCCAATGACAACCTAGGGAAACGTGTTTCAAGGGAAAAGGTATAATCGAAATTAGGAACTAAGACAAGTCAGGAAAGTGTGTAAAATTAATAAAAATATATTACAAAATAGAATTATCTGCAATAAATAAATAAAGAACTATTATAATTTAATATCGTTATGTACAATAAATAAAGATATGGTTTTATATATTTTAACATTAAATATTAGTAAGGAAGAAATACATGTTGGGAAAGGGACCTGGAGGGATATAAGTTGATTAATAAAAACAGAACGATCATATTGAGGACAGGAAAAGAATAAATTATTTAGATCTCCTACTTCCTCGCCACATTCACAAGAACTACTGTCGATAATTCTAAGCCTGGCAAGATGAGCCGGCAAACAAACATGACCCAAACGCATTCGTATTATGCAACTAGTTGATCTCTTCCCAAGCTTCAATCCACAAAACCATGGTCTTTTCGGAATATCGGACTGAATTTGAGAATATAATCGTCCTTTCGTTTGGTAACTGTTTTCCCAATACTTAGCCCAAGACTCTCTGAGAAAAATCAACGGGAGTGAAGCTAGGTCGTAAGAATAATTAACATATGGCTATATATCCCCATCAGCAATAGCTTCGTTAGCTAAACGGTCAGCTTTAACGTTTCCCCTTACCCCAGAATGACCAGGAATCCACGACAAAACCACAGAAGTCTTTCGAATGACATTCAAAAAACTTTTCTCTTATTTGCATTACTACAGTATGGAAGGATTTGGACTTAAACGGAAATTTTTCAATCGCTTGAAGAGCACTTGATGAGTCTGATTAAATAACAGATTTTTTAATTTCCATCAAAAGGATGTATTCCAAAGCTTTGTAAATTCCATACAATTCACCAGTGAAGACTGTGGTTTCTGGAGGAAGTTTTATTTTTTGGACAATATTGTAGCAAGGATATATATATATATATACATATACATATACATATATATATATATATATATATATATATATATACTCCGACGCTACAACAACCAACAACTGAGTGTTTCGAAGCATCCGTAAAAATGTAATGAAAATCAGGCCATTTATTGTTTGCCAATTCAAGAAATTTAAAATTTGCTTGAGGGTGGTCTTTGACAATACCCAAAGAGTAATTGAAATTAGGAGCGAGTAAAAGGGCTTTGAAATCAGTCATTAACAAGGGAAGGGAATCAGATGGAAATGTAGGGGATGAGAGACTCAAGAATTTATGAAAACTTAGTACTAAACAAGGCGGTTCTTTTCTATTCCAATATGATGAAGATTGAATGAAATCGGACAGGATTTTGGAAATAACGGATGATGTGTGAACTGAAGAGCTCTAAATAGAAATTTATCGGATAGAAACTGTCATCTCAATTTCAGAGGAGTTTCTCCACATTCAACCGTTCACTTTAGAAGCTGATTTATTACTGTTTTACTTTAACTTTTTAATTTTACAAATTGGCGAGAAAGTATCAGAGTGCGAATGACCAAAGAGTCTAGACACATCACTACGTCAAGACTCAAGTCGGATGCCTGGCGTGTTGCTGGGATTGGACTTGCTTTGGCTAATCATCCAAGTTACAGTCGTGCTTATAGGAGATTCTCTAAATCCGTCAGTTCAACTTCAATTATAAATTCGTTTTACCTATAATGTAGCGGGCGTGTGGATCTATATAAACATTGATGTATTCATGATTTGTTTGAAGTGAAACGTTCCGATTCGAAACTTCGATCAAAAGAAAAAGCGACACCAAAAAGTACTCGAGCAACAGGGAAAAAATGGAGCTTTACTAAAAGCTGGCGGCAATATACGCAAGAATTCTCAGAAGTAAAAAAGTACTAGGGTGAAAAAGAATGGAGATTATAAGAGTTATACAGTTCTACCTGCAGTCCGATGTCTAGCCGCAATTATATAATATTTACCCTCAGTTACATATCCCTCACTAAGAATATGTCATCAATTTAGTGAGATTTTATGAAACGATGCCAACCCATCATTAGACAAAAAAGCGATTCAATTTTGCATCACAATTTTAAATAATGTTTAACCTGGTGCCAATGACGTTAAAAAAATTACAATGACAATGACACCGGGATATCATGACCCGGATTTAAAGACAATTTTAAACGAAATTTGGTTAGTTATCTTAAGTTTACTAGGGGTGATAAAAAAGTAATGATAAACGGGTAATTCTAATAAAGATAAAAATTTAAAAAAAAACATTTCGCGTCTTCAGTCCTTCACCACTTCCCACCTAAAAATTTTTATAAATAGGACGTCATTTGGAGGAGCTACATTCATTTGAATACCAGCAGTCGGAGCGTCAACACGAAAATGGAGAAACACGAAGTGAGATGCGTCATCAAGTACCTCTGTTTGAAAAAAATGTCTACCAAAGAGGTACACGCGGATTTGGTGGAGACACTGGGGGACTCTGCTCCTCCATATTCTACGGTGGCACGGTGGTGCAAAGAGTTTAAGCTGGGTAGAACATCCACAGAAGATGAACATCGCGAAGGACGCCCAACCTCGTCCCTCACTGAGGAAAACGTGAAAAAATCGAAGATATCGTGTTAGCAGACCGAAGAGTAACCATCAGACATTTAGCTGAGGTCACAGGGATCTCATATGGCAGCAAAATGAATATGAAGAAGGTCTCCGCGCGTTGGGTCCCGAGAATGTTAACGGACGAACGAAAGAAAAAGCGAGTTGACATTTCAAGAGCCAATCTTGCAAAGTTCCAGGCTGACCAAGAATTATTTTTGTCACGATTTGTGACCATGGACGAAACATGGATCCATCATTTTGATCCTGAGACCAAACAACAATCGATGACTTGGAAAAGGCCATCCTCACCGACTCCTAAGAAGTTCAAAGTCTCGAGCTCGGCGGGCAAGGTTATGGCGTCCGTTTTCTGGGATGCTCAGGGAATCATAATGGTTGATTACCTGGAAAAGGGAGCTACTATTACGGGCTCTTACTACGCTGATCAAATAAGACGACTGCGAGACGCCATAAAGGAAAAAAGACGGGGCAAACTACGAGCGAAAGTCCTGTTTCATCAGGACAACGCTCCTGCACACAGAGCCGAAGTTGCGATCGCTGCCATTCGAGAAGCAGGCTTCGAACTGGTCGAACACCCGCCCTATTCTCCAGATTTAGCCCCTAGCGATTTTCATTTGTTTCCTCGGCTCAAGGAACACCTCAGGGGCAAGAAATTTGAGGATGATAGCGAGGTGATGGATGCTGTAGAGGCATTTTGGGATAGTCAAGATACAGATTTTTTTTTAAAGGGTATTTTAGGTTTGGAGAAACGTTGGACTAAATGTATGTATGTACTTGTTAGGAGACTATGTAGAAAAATAAATTAAATTTAAACTACAATCGTTGTTTTATTATACTTATTATCATTACTTTTTGATCGCCCCTCGTAAATACTTCTTAACGAAATAGTGTTCTTTGCTTTAGATGTAAAATAAAAATAAAAGTAATAAATTATATAAGTAATTTTGTTATAATTGTTCCACAGAACACATGCAAAATCCAAAATGAATACATGACATGCTTATTTTTTTTTTATTTTAGGTAAATATTTTTAGAAATAATAGGAACCAATAAAATTATTTACCAAAAAGAATATCGAATAAAGTTTTTATGATAAAAATAATAGGACAAACATCCTGAAGGACGGTACGGTCGACATATTATGTCGGGCATGCCACCGTCTAAATATTTAGATTTGGCCCACGAGGTTACTGACATGTGGGATGTGGACTCAACAATTATTATCTGTGCAGAAACAACAATCGGGTATCAACCAAAGAGCCTCGACCAACATCTCCAGAGGTCATCTCTCTATTGGTCGTTTGGTCAAGAGCCAGAATAGAAAGGCGGTATTTCTAGACACACTGGGTTACACTGGGACATCTGGGGTTGTCGGAAGTCCGAAGAATCGGGGAGGACACGATAACCCTGAAGTCCAGTAACCTGCTTTTCTACCGGGGGGCCGACCAACAGTCCCGAGGAGGTGTCGGATTTTTCGTCCCCAGGTCTCTCATAAGCAACATCGTATCCATCGAAAGTGTGTCGAGCAGGGTAGTGTACCTTATAGTCAGAATATCAAAAATATATTCGCTGAAGGTCATACAGGTCATTCGCACAGGTCATACGCGCCGACCTCGACACACCCAGATGAAGAAGTATAGGAGATGTATGAGGACGTAAGTCGGGCTATACATACTTCCAAAACCTACATCAATCTTGTTATGGAGGACTTCAACGCAAAGTTAGGCATGAGAAGCGATGCAGAGCTGAAAGTGGGGCAATTTGGACATGGACAACGGAACCTCAGGGGTCAGAGGCTGGCCTACTTTCTGGAGAAAGAGGGACTCTTTGCGATGAACTCATTCTTCCGGAAGCCGCCTCACAGGAAATGGACCTGGCTGAGTCTTGACCGTTCTACGAGAAACGAGATAGATTTCATCTTGACGCCGAATAGACGGATGTTCAGTGATGTCTCTGTGATCAACAGGTTGAAAACCGGCAGTGATCACCGAATGGTTAGAGGCACATTGAATATCAATGTCCAATTAGAAAGGCGTCGCTTGATGTAATCTACGCTCCGACCTACTCGCGCCCATATCCAAAACCCCGAGAGCTTTCAACTTGAGCTGGCAAATCGCTTTGATTGTCTCAAAGAAAACCTTGCAGTGGACGAGCTAAACAGCGGTTTGGTAGAAGCTGAGCGTAGTGTCGACGGGGGCAGAGGTATTAAGGGAGATCGAGAGGTTCTACGGACAGCTTTACACCTCGGTTGCCGAAACTGCTGTTAGCTCGGCCGAAGACCCGAGAGCCGAGTTGATCCGACACTTTAGCCATGATATCCCGGACATCAACCTGTGTGAGATTGAGATGGCCCTGAAACAGCTTTAGAACAACAAGGCGCCGGGTGAGGACGGAATCACTTCAGAGCTTCTGAAAGCGGGCGGTATGCCGATGCTGAAAGTCCTTCATAAGCTCTTCAATTCCGTTCTCCTCGAGGGCTCAACGCCAGAGGCATGGAGCAGGAGCGTGATGGTACTGTTCTTCAAAAAAGGTGATAACACTTTGCTGAAAAACTACAGGCCTATCTCGCTCCTGAGCCATGTCTATAAGCTGTTTTCGAGGGTCATCACAAATCGTCTCGAACGCAGGTTTGATGACTTCCAGCCTCCCGAACAAGCCGGTTTCCGAAAAGGCTTTAGTACCATAGACCACATTCATACGCTTCGGCAAGTTATACAAAAAACCGAGGAATATAACTTGCCGCTTTGTTTAGCGTTTGTGGACTATAAGAAAGCCTTGGATTCGATCGATACCTGGGCTGTGCTACAGTCTCTTCAGCGGTGCCAAATTGACTATCGGTACATCGAATTGTTGAAGTGTATATACAACAACGCCACCATGTCGGTCCGAGTACAAGATCAGAGCACGAAGGCTATTCTACTACAGAGAGGCGTAAGACAGGGAGATGTCATATCTCCAAAACTGTTTACTGCCGCGCTGGAAAACGCCTTCAAGCTCTTGCAGTGGAAAGGATTCGGCATCAACCTCAACGTTGAGTATATCACTCACCTTTGATTTGCCGACGATATTGTAGTCTTGGTAGAATCGCTGGAAGACCTTAGCACTATGCTTGAAGACCTAAATCGAGTCTCCCAACAGGTGGATCTTAAAATGAACATGGACAAAACGAAGATAATGTCGAATGTCCATGTTGTGCCCACCCCTATCGGAGTTGGGAGCTCGACTCTCGAAGTTGTAGACGAATATGTCTATTTAGGACAAGTGGTCCGGTTAGGCAGGTCCAACTTCGAGAGAGAGGCCAATCGTCGAATCCAACTCGGTTGGGCAGCATTCGGGAAACTACGCGATGTCTTCTCGTCCAAAATACCTCAGTGCCTCTAATCGAAAGTCTTCTATAGTTGTGTGTTACCTGTGATGACATACGGCACCGAGACGTGGCCGCTTACTATGGGCCTTATTAGGAGGCTCAAAGTCACTCAACGAGCTATGGAGAGGGCTATGCTCGGGGTTTCCCTACGAGATCGAATCAGAAATGAGGAGATACGTAGGAGAACTAAAGTAACCGACGTAGCCCAGCGGATTAGCAAGTTGAAGCAGCGTGGGACGTCCACCCACTAGGTGGTCAGACGACCTGGTAAAGGTCGCGGGACGTCGCTGAATGCAGGCTGCCTCCAACAGGTCACTGTGGAAATCATTAGGAGAGGCCTATGTTCAGCAGTGGACTTCCTTTGGCTGTTGGATCGATGGATGGATTGCTGGACACGGCACGCATAGTTAGGAAGTTCCTGGCTTTGGATCCCTAACCATCGGTGGCTTGGGTCTTAAGCCTCGCCACTGAAGGATTAATCTTTTTTTAATATTTTTATTTGTATATTGTTTTTTTTTATATATGTATAAAAATGTAAAAAAAACGAATAACAAAATCGTAGAAATAGGATGCACAATGAAACGCGGATTGCAATGGACTGCCTTATTATGAATGTGGCGGTGGTGTCGAATATTATTTTCTGCACACCTACACTAATATACATTACAATTTTCCCCCCTAAGATATAATGTAAACATGATGTTTTTTACTCTACTAACAAAATCAGTACTTAAAATCTATGAAATAGTAATGGCTTCCTTAATAAACTCATTTGCAAAAAAAACGGGCACCTAAGCAATGAACCATTTCAAATGTTACTATTGGTTTGTTTGATAATTATAGGTAGTTTTACTTTCACAATTTTGTAAATTAATAAGCAAATAATCGTTTTCGTCAGTATTATCATAAAATTTATGGGTTTTAATGCTAAAGTTCACTAGTAGTGTATGCTCGCTAGTAGTGCATATGCTCGTGAAGTAAAAGTTAACAAAGATTTTTGTTTGTTTTTTCTTTAATAAAGTAAAAGCAGATAAATGTTTAGTATCGAGTGTGACCCCCTCTAGCTGAAATCACAGCTTGAATTCGTCAGGGTATGCTAGCGAGGATATCCCGGATACTTGCTTGCGGAATACGTTCCCACTCCGCGGTAATCACATTCTTCAGCTCTCTGATGGTCTGCGGAGCCGGTTGTACTGATCTCACGCGTCGTTTCAGAACGTCCCAGACATGCTCTATAGGATTGAGGTCGGGACTTCGAGCTGGCCAATCCAAACGACGAATGCCGACCTCTTGCACATACGCTTCCACATCGCCAGACCGGTGGGCGCGAGCGTTGTCGTCCATAAAAATTGAGTCTTCGCCTAAAGCGGCCAATGCGGGTTGTGTATGAGGAATTAGAACTTCCGTTATGTATCGATGTCCAGTCAGTGAGCCGTTTTCAATGAAGACTAACTCTGTACGATCCATTGAATTTATTCCTGCCCAAAACATAACAGAGCCCCCACCATAAGGTGTGATTTCTTCCAAACAAGCCTCTGCAAAGCGTTCTCCTCGTCTTCGTAGCACTCGCCGACGTCGATCTTCACCGAACAGAGATATCCTGGCTTCATCGGAGAACAATACCCTATTCCAGTCTTCTTGAGTCCATGACTCACAATTTCGAGCAAACCTAAGCCTGGCAACTCTGTGCTCACGGAGTAACTTAGGGCCGCGGGCCGGGCGATGACTGCGTATATTGGCCGCGAGAAGCCTCCTCCTGACCGTCCATAGACTAATATGCACATTTCTTACTTCTTAGAGGTTGTTCTTAAGGTCCACATACGAAGACTTGCGATTTCTCAATGCGCGACTCATAAGAAAACGATCATCCCGTGGTTGGGTACATGGTTTTCTTCCAGAACCAGGCCTTCTCTCGACGGAACCGGCGTCTTGATACCGCTGCCAGGTCCTTTGAACCGTCGACTCACACTTAGCCTCTGAGCCACGAAGCATTGGTTGCAACCCTCTTCGAGCAGCGCAATAATTTTGGTAGCTTTTACCACTTTCTCTAACATTATTGAGACAGCTAAAAAGCAATAAATGAAGCTTTGACAATTAAGAATATGAAATAAATTCATAAAAATTGACTAAAAGTTATGAAAACCGATATTATGTTTTGGAACTTCGCACCAAAAATGTAGGATAAAAAGTGGTTTTCTGTAAAAACGACCATCAAACGAAAATTTGAATTTAGAACGTACTGTTTTAAACACCACGGCATTTTTAAAACCGGCCAGTAACATGTACAAATGATTGAAATCATTTTGGTACCGTATTTTTTTAAAGAAGAATTAAAATCAAAACCGCCCGTTTTTTTTGCAAATGAGTGTATATAAAATGCTATAACTACATTTATAACAACTATGATATTGGAATTGCATACTCATGGCAAATACATATATCAATCCTTATTGTTACGATTAGATCGAATTGGACGAGGACGTAAATTGTAAGTCTTTACCCTGGGTGGGGAACACTCGCGAGTGTCAGGAATATTTTTCGCGAGCTTCAAATCTTTAGTTTCAATTTCAGCTGGATTTGGGCTGCTGTCAGCCAAATGATCACTCTCAGATTCCACAATGGGCTCATCGTCGTTTCCCAGGGCGGCAGGCATAGATAATCGATAACTTTTACGTAGTGGCAATATTTGGACTATATGTTTAGTAGACAAAGTGTCACCAGTTTGTATTTTGTATGTAACTGCTCCGGTGCGTTCTACTACTGTTCCAGGCCGCCATTTATTAGCGTTCTTTTTGGAATAGTTTCTAACCAGCACGCTGTCTCCTTGGTCAACGTGACGTTCTGCACTATTTTTACTCAGCCGGACTTGTGTCTCTTGAGCCTTCTCGACGTGGTCGGCAGTACAATTCCGTAATAAATCGAGCCGTGTTCTAAGAGTGCGACCGAGCATAGCAACGGCTGGTTCTTGGTTCTTACTAGTGTGTGCAGTGTTACGGTACTGTAGTAAAAATTTGCTCAGTGCTCGATCAATATGCTCACCATCTATAACTGCTTTTTTTAGGAGCCTTTTTGACGGATTTTACTGCATTCTCTGCGGCACCGTTGCTAGAGGGATGATAAGGCGCCGTGACGATGTGTTTTGTACCATTCCTGCGCAGAAAATTTTCAAATTCCTGAGATGTGAACGGTGGACCGCCGTCCGTAACGACTTGCTTAGGAATGCCGAATCTAGCGAAACATTCTCTAAATTTTGCAATAACCTGGATCGCTGTTGTTCCATCATGCATATGGAAGACTTCAAGCCACTTAGAGTGGGCATCTATGATTATTAGAAAATATTTTCCATTGTGCTGTAAAAAATCAGCGTGCAATCTAGACCATGGACTGGCAGGCCAAATATAAGGTGCGGGCGCGACTGCGGGCGGCGCGTCTCGCGCGCTGGCGCAGGACAAGCACCCGCGTGCTCTCGCCTCAATATCTGCGTCGATATTTGGCCACCAAACGTAGTTGCGCGCTATTTGTTTCATGCGCACTATTTGTTTCATGCGCACTATACCCATGTGTCCACTATGTAACTCATCTAAAATTTGTGAACGTAGTGTTCTTGGAATTGCGATCATGTAACCCCATATGATGCATCCATGATCCACGTGTAAGCTGTCCTTCCTGTTAAATACGGCTTTTCACTTTCTATTTCAATGTGTTCTGGCCAACCGCTCATTATGTAACCAAATATTTTGCATAATATGACATCCTTTCTTGTTTCTTTAGCTATATCGCGGTGGCTTAACGGAAACGTATCTTCGACGAAATGTAGATATGCTGCGTCATCATGTTCAGAATCAAAGCGATGTTTCTGTAAAGGTAGTCGCGACAATGCATCGGCATTACTGTTACGCTCGGTCGACACAAATTTAATGTCGAAATCATATGCGGCTAATCTGACAGCATAGCGCTGCAATCGACTGGCTGCAGTCTGCGGTATACCCCGTTTGGGTCCAAATATGTAACTGAGGGCCATATGATCAGTTTTGAGGGTAAAATGACGACCATATACATATTGATGGTGGCGTGTCACTTCGTATACAATTGCCAAAGCCTCCTTGTCGATTTGACTATAACGACGCTCGGCGTCATTCAGAGTGCGTGACGCACAACACAATGCGCTCGGTGCCATCGGGATACACATGTGAAAGTACGGCGCTCAAACCATATGAACTGCTGTCCACAGCTAATACTAGTGGGAGTGACGGGTCATAATGCGCCAATACCGGCTCTCGGATTAATACGTCTTTGATTGCGCAATAGGCTTCGTCACACGCACGAGTCCACTTCCAGTGTGTACCCTTTTTAAGTAGCGAGTATAACGGCTGCAATATGGAACTCATATTGGGAATAAAGAGCGCGTAGTAATTTATTAGACCCAGGGCCGCCCGTAGTTGAGATACGTTCGAAGGCACTGGTGCATTAACTGTGGCATGGATTTTATTGCTATCAGTATGCAAACCATGTTTATTTATTTTATAGCCAAGGTAACAAACCTCATCATTAAGGAATTCACATTTTTCAAATTTGATTATTAAACCTGCGCGTTGAAGACGTGATAACACAGTTTTTAAATTCGACAAATAAACCTCTCTATTTGGCCCTGTTACGCAAATATCGTCCTGAAATGCTACAACCCCGTTGCAATGTAAAGCACTCAAAGTATCTTCAATTATTTTCTGAAACATTTCTGGAAGACATTTTAAGCCGAATGGGGCTCTGCGATAAACAAAAGTACCCATGTGCGTAGTAATTGCGGTCAAGGGTTGCGAGCTTTCGTCAAGAATACATTGGAGATAAGCATGCTTAAGATCTAGTTTGGAATACTGCTGTCCCCCGCTTAATGCCGCGAACAATTGTTCGATGCGTGGTAGCGGATAGTGAAAATCTTTCAACACTTTATTTAAAGTTATTTTATAATCTCCACATATTCTAATGGTTCCATCGCGCTTGATTACCGGTACGATCGGCGTCCCGTAGTCAGAACGCTCAAACTTATAAATCACCTGATCGCGCTGTAAACGCTCCAACGCATGCTCTACAGCGGAATGTAATGCGAGAGGCAGCGGTCGGGCTTTACAAAATATCGGCGTATCATCCTTTAAATATAATTTTATTTTAGTTGTACAGCTACCTAAACCTTCATTAAATACTTCTGGATATTCGGACTTAAGTTTCAAAATGACTGGATCGTACTGCGCGGATAAATGATGTAAACAAATAGATGTTAATTTTAATTTACGTAGCCAACTGCGTCCGAGTAACGGAGGTCCTCCGTTATTAATGACGAAGAGGAGATATAAATAAAAAATAAATTTTCTACTTTCTCAGTCATTTGCATCGATGTCCAAAGCAGCCTGATATTCTTCATAGTCGGAATCCGACTCTTCTAAAAACGTCAAAATATTCCCAGTATCCAATTTCAGACATTTTCTTAAAGAATAAAAAAAATATATATATTATTTAACAACAAACACAAATAAACGAATAAAATGATGTTATATAATTACCACGCCAGCAATGGCGCTGGGTCATAATGACACGATTTGACTTAAGGGACGTATCTCGCTGTACAAGCCGCGTTACACAGAGCACACTTACGCGATGGGAAAAGGGATTCTATATCTCCAGCTACACACAGATTCTAAACATACAACGGCCACAAAAATAAGATATATCGGTTTAAAATGGCCTCGGGTCAATAGGACCCAGCGTCATTGTCGCTGGGTTAAGTTGGTAAAAATATTACATAGTTATGTTATGCGTATGTTTAAATAAAAGACAACATTGTAGGTAACTAATTTAATATTGCAATAAAATATTTCTTTTAATTTCTACATTTAGGTAACCCTGACGTTTATATTCTTGTAAATTATTATAATGTACATATTTGCGTGACTCATTTCGCCTGGCATAATAAAATGAATAAGTTTATTGCGCAATTTTGAAGCGAGGCGCTAAACATTTCACCAAATACAATAAACTATTGTAATTTAACTAAACAAAAATATTACATTTGACTAAAGGGTAATAAATCAAATACGACGACAGATATAAAGATGTATTACAATCCGACATGGCGAAGAGCCTCATTTACAAGAAATATCTTCAACACAACATTAACGGTCGTTATATGTGACTATGCGACAGCCGTAGAAAACACACTTTCTCACATAAGCACATAACTTATTAAACACGAAAAACGGTTTCGTGTAATGTAAATGTGGCTACACCACGAACGCAGGCTGTCTCTATAATAAAACAATCAAAACCATTTTATTACAGATCTTCGACAATTCCGGACTGATAGAACGTTCCACACGATGGTGTATCGTATAAATCGTAATAAAATAGGTTTAAAGAGCGCAACAAACGAATAGAGTGTACATTAATTTCTATCTGTAGTAGAGGAACGGCGGATGTTGTTTCGCTGTGGGATGACGAACTCGGCGTGTCGCGGCGACGTGAAGGGGTTGGCAGAGAAGGGCCCGCTCGTGGACGCCTGCCGCCGCGCCGTGCTGCCCGCCGCCCTGCAACCATATACACAATGTTACCACATCTATTTACGTCAGGCAAATCCCAATTGGCCCTCTGTATTGAAGTCATCCGGGGATGATGATTGGAACCGATCTAATGGAACCAAAACTTTCCGGTTAACAAATTAAAGGAATATACGACAAATCTCCGTTCCTGCGCTTAATGAGCGCCAAGTGTGTGTATGGGCCAATATTTCTCAATTGACGCTCAATAGCGTAATCATGAAAATGCCATTATCCTGCAGTGCACGCTGATCGATTGAGCTATTATCGAGTTATTGAGCTGTAGCTGCTCACTATATACTAAACGCTACTTATTAATATATGTACTATCCGAAGCAAAAGGAACCAGAAACTTCGATGCTCAAACAGTGGATTCAAAATTCGTTATTCCAGATGAGCTGCTACATACACTATAATTCATTATTAACTATTTGCCATGATTGCTTTTTTCAACATTTTTGTAACGATCATGCATTCAGTGATCCACAACAACATACCTGGACGTGGTATTAAAATCCGCACCCGCTGAGAGTTGTCGCGGCGGCAGCGCTGGCGGAGGGCCCGCGGGTCGCTGCACCGACGTACCGCTGCGGGGCGGAATCTATGACGCACGATTATTAATCTTACAATCATATAATGTATGCAAATGTTTATATAGTACCTCTAGTAATTCGTCCATAACAATAATAGAAGATTGATTACATATACCGAAGAGAATTGAGAAACGGTTAAAGTAGGTCACCTAGATTAAGACAGGTTTCCCAAACTGTGTGCCGCCCTGGGGCGTTGCAGCATTGTCCCAGGCGCTGTGTCCACGCGACCGAGTGGATCGAGCCAAACTGGAGCCCCGGCTTTGGGAAGCTTAGAAAAGCGAGCACATTCTTTCTGTACAGTTTGTACACTTGAATGTTGATGTTGTGAAATGAATTGCGATTCCTCTGCTATCGGTGAATATTGGTGAGATGCTTTATATATTGTTATTTTCACGTGGGTTGTATCATACGCCACGCAGCGTCAGCAAACCATCTGCAGTTGAGACTGTATACTTTACAATAATCCCATTATCAGTTAGCCAAAAGTAAAATATGTATATCTTTTCTTTTTTATGCCGATTTTTTGGTTTGTTCATATTTTCTGGGAAGCTGGTCTGAGCGCGTAGTAAAATAATGGCAAATTCTCTAGGGTGTCACAGTACAAATAAGTTTGTGCAGTCCTCGGTTAGGATATGCTACTAGACGACGTAAAAGAGTCTAAAATTATTATTTATCGTTATTTATAGACAAAACATAATACGTCCAATTTATTTCCATTTGTCCCTAAGTTTCTATTCACCCCGATTGTGAGAAAATAATTCAATTTTCGAATTTCACATGGAAATATAAAACAACTAGATAATCTTCCATTTCCTCCGAAAATTTTCCAATAGATTTTTTTTTTACTTTTGTTGATACTCGTAGTATGATTGCATAATGCATAAGAGTGATAGGTACAGAAACAAAGAGACACGATTTCATTGTAACAAAAATCTTAAATCGCTGTGCCCTTTCTACTAGCTATAATAAGTAAATGGATAGGAAGAACAATATGTGCACTAACGAGTGGCGGGTCGGGCGGCCTGGCGGGCGCGGCGGTGGAGTGCGCACGCGTGACGCGCGGGTGCGGCGGCGGCGTGGCGGGCGGCGCGGGCGGTGGCGGGCGGCGCGGCGGGGCGCTGCCGGCGCGCTGCAGCGTGGGCGCCGCGCTGCCCGCACTCCCCGCGCCCGCAGCACTGCCCGCACCTCCCGCACTTGTCACATTAGCGGCGGCCGCGTGTCGCGCCGGGGTGTCTGGTGCGGGCGACGGGTCGCGCGACACTCGCCGCTCGCTCGCCTCCGTCAGGGCAGGCTTCACTTCAACAAGCGGCTCCGACAGACTTTTTTCCGCCTATGACAAAACAGGAACTTATCCACATTCCACAATGATTAAAACGGTCTACTTCAAATTGGAATTGAAGTTGCACTGTTTGAACGGAATCGCATATTGACGAATTGACAACTGGTATCAAGGGCGACGATGCGAAACAATGAGGTAAAATTCAATTCATCAGTATACAAAACAACATTATTTTTTATACTACCTTCGTAATTTTTTATAGGTCGTTATTACAGGCACATAAAATTTTAAAACGTCGCGAAACGTTAGTAATTGCCAAGATACCTGTTGGGCGGGCGGGGGGTGGGCGACGTGCGGAGGCGCGGAGGGCACGCGCGCCGCCTGCTCCAGTATGGCCTTCTTCTGCTCCTGCCCCGCCGCGAAGTACGAGAACACGCACAGCACAGCGTAGCATATTTGATCCGCCTGGAAATTTAACACAAACCTTAACGGCTTTACATACACTGGATGTCCCATTGTTCTTTTTATATTTTCAAACTACAAAAATATTTTCTTTTTATTTTAAGGATAAAAGCATTTTAAAAACCCCTTTTAACTTACCAAACACAGTATAAACCGTAAAAGCCTAAAGTATTTTTATATGATAAAAAGAATACAGAAAAATAAAATAGACACATTAAAATAAACCACGAGCGATACATTTGCAAGCGATATGAAATGAGAAAAATAGGCAAATTAAAACAGGAAATGTACATACACGTGTGAGCAAGGGGCTATAAAACGGAAGGTGCGTGATTGAATTCTGATCCTTCTGTTTCGACATAGTATCGAAAAAGCCTTATGGAGAAGAAACGGTGCAGATCAAACACTACTTTCTCTGCCTATAACATAAAACAAATGTCAATAAACAACATAAAACATGATAACTAGATACGTAAGCACATATGTAGATGTAGCAGTGCAATGGTATTACTACTTGCCATTATTGATTTGTACTTTCGTTGAATTATTTGTCTCGTTTTCGGATCTGTAAAACATAATGTAGATTATAATTAATGAAAACAAAAAAGAAAGATTTCAGGGGAAAAAAATTTAAAGTCAAAAAATTATAAACAGATGCTTACGAGCAAACTGATATCAGATAGTGTATCTTTATTTTTGTTTTTTTTATTCTTTTCAGTTGAGAATATTATGTACAATTCGTACGGAGCGAATAAATTTTAATCGAATTTACAAGGTCTGTCAAGTGTCAAAATAAAGGTTAAATATGGATATTTAGCCTGAGCGTAGAATTTCCCAGTACTTTCGATAAGGCCAGCGTTCAATTTTACACCCGCATATACTAATAAATAGTAATTTTTACAATATATTTTAACAAACCATATTGGTATATTGATTACAATAATAAGGGAAACTCACTGAATTCTTCTAAAACGAAGATACCGCCGTTCTGTGTGAAGCATTTCCGTATATGGTCGAGCCGCACAAAGAACTGTAACACACAAACAAGGCTTGATCCAATACTGTTTCATTGCAATTAAAATATATAAGTATACATTTTGTTTATTTTTTAAAATTGCGTCCATGTACGTGCGTTTTCGAAAAAAAAACAAAAATACCTATAGTGTAAGACACAATTCAACCGAGTTACTGTCATATTGTAAAAAAAAATCATAGATATCTAAAACTATTGTATTTAAATGTACATTAAATTAATTGTAAAAAACATTTAATTAATTCACAAATAAACAGTAACTCGTTTTTGTCATTGTCTTTATTTGGTGGGATTCGTGTCCTTGCTACTAACACGCACTTCAAAGTCGCATGATTCTACGTCAATTTTGCATATTTCCAGATAAAGGTATTTTAATGCTTCGTCCAGTGTTATTAATTGTAATATTTGATTGATATTTGGTCAGATTTAGTCCAGTGGTACTGTATGGTACTCGTGGAATCTACTGGACTATGTGTTTTATATTTGAAAAGAATTACAACAATTTAAGCCGAATATAGATCGCTAGACGCTTAAAAGTGTTTTTCTACCTTTAGCTGGAATTAACAACTTTGGCATAGACTTGTTATTCCAGATGTTAGAGCAGCGTCTAGCTAACAATAGCTAGTGATAACAAACATTTATATTGTAACAATTATCAAATTGAATGCCTGCTGATAATTATTCACTTTTACATAATTATAGTATGCTTACATGTTGTAATAATTCTAGTTCTTTTGTACCCACCTAACAACATGCAAAATTAAATGCTCAAAATAAAAATGTGAATCTATATTGACATTTCAGATGAATTTTACTCCTAAGGTTATTACAGTGACACCGGTACAACTAAAGTTTAACTTATTTTATGATGCTGTACTAAAATAAAATCTAAAAAAAACAACGACATGCATGCTACTGTACAATACGAGCAGCGAACAAAAACTACTCTCGATCCACTAACAGCACTGACATTCTTAATTGCTCATGTCGTGCGGGTTTCAGGCTCGTTAGTGAATCGAAGTTTACTACCAACCCAGTTATCAAGCCGTTCGTACGTGGATTCTCTGATGCTTTCAACTAAATTTTCACTTGTAACGTGTAATGTCCAGCCGTAGCGGACTTCAATTCAGACGGAATAAGTGAAAAAATTGCCAAGCAAATGTAAGAACCAGAAAATTCCACCGATCCGAGGAATCATAAGCATCTGTCATTAGTGTGGAGAGTGGTAAGAGCGGGGCAGGAGGGCTCGGTGCGGGGCGCGGGAGTGCGGAGCAGGAGTGCGGGAGTGCAGCAGGCGGTGAGACGCGCGTGCGGGTGAGGTGTAGGTGAGGGAGGGAGGTGCGGGGTGCGGGCGGGCCCGGCCGCACCAGAACTTGTGAGATGGCGAATGCTCTACGACTGACCTCGTGTCTCGCGTCCGCTAAGCTTTAGCGATGTCGTGACGCTCGCTCGGGTTCCGGGTGATAGGGGACGAACGAACTAAATCTCTGCACCGAGTGCAAGAGCGAAATATCGAGACCGCTCGCCGGACGATCCACGATACGAATGCAAGCTGTCGGGTGCGGTGATGTAAACAGACAATGAACAAAGGGCGTCTATGTGCATGCACGACCGCGCGCGTCGGCGCTCGCCGCACTCGGGAGAACTAATACAACGCTAACAACGGCTAAAAACAATCTGAAAGCCTCAAAACTACAAGTAAAGCCCTACGACCTCGAACGATCATCGCCGATCGCACGCATCACGGAGACCGTGACTCGGATCATAAAGGTCGATCATCGTAAGAGCCAGCCATTACTAGTGAATGAACCACTGTGTACCTCGAAATCCTTTAGCGCAGCGGCGCGGGTTCGGCGTGTCCGGGGAGAGATGAACAGACAAAAACAAGAGATTAGTTGAGGGCGGCCGAGCGCGTGTCAAGGACCATCTCAAAAGTTCCCGCCGGAGCGACTACTGCTCGCCCGGCGTACCGCGCACTCCAGCGGATACGGGATGCAGACAATAGCACATGCACACTCCAATGAGAACGTGTATCGGATCCACAACACTTCACCTTGCACTCTCAATCTAAACTATTACATCGACTTATCAATGGACAAAATGTTTGAGGGCGAAATACTGGGTCTTCACCTGCCGCAATAAGCTGTATTTATTAATATGTGATATATTAAAATACTAAATTACCCCAATCTAGAATAAATAGATTATAAATACGAATATTGAGGATTCATAATATTATGTAAATAAAATAAAAATACATATGAGAAATCGAAATAGGAAAGTTTGAGTGGTCCTTGCGTCCGGTTAATATATTAATTACCAAGGTTAAAAATTTACAAACTAGTATAAAGGTTAAGTTTATCTTGGGATTCGACTAAACAAATGAAGGTTCATGCAGTCTTATGATTCGTCATTCGACTGATTCTGTTATGTTTCTAGTTAACTGAATTAATATCTTGTGCCTGTTTAACATAGGTACTTTATGTCTTCTTTGGATAAGAAAGCTTCGTAGACATTACGAGTATAATGCGTTAACGGCACTCATACAATACTGAAACAATAAAGCATGGCACAGCTTGGACGCTGCCTTCTCATGTAGACTGCCATACAAGGTATCTGTACGACATTCTATTAGTATCATTCAACTGAGTCGAGACTTTTCAAATTAAGCGTTTACACTGACAAAAACCTTACCTGGTGTACTCTCATGACCATACCAAAACAATCCGAGTGTTCTTGCGGACTGATAACCGACAAGTAACTCCACGAGTTTTGGTATCTCATTGCGGTTGTCGAGTAATGTAAATAACATAAATAAGCTGACAATAAAGAACTACAATGAAAGATAATAAATAGACATACCTTGCTGTGGTGGAAAAGGAGTCCGACGCCTTCCATGCACACCTTGAAAATTGAGCAATTGATGATTAACAATCTGTGCCAACGGGCGCGGGGTCTCGACTGGCGTATGCTGTATGCACAGGCCCTTGACCCTTCAACACTAATTTATAGTGTCTATAATTGAGCGGTGCATTGATCTAGCAACATGAATACACTGAATACGATTGTAAGAAGTACATTTAAACGCTGATTCAAATAGTTTGTTCTAATTGATGTAAACAAAACGAAAACAAACGCTGGAATTACTATTTAAATATTGATAAACAGGAGAATACTCATCTTCTTTCTTTTGTTCAATTGAATCAAATCGCAGACGTTTATCCCTAATATAGTGTGTTCAACTTCAATTGGAGCAATTGAACAAACATTTAATCTATTTCAGTATAAAGTACGTGACTACGCTTCCTTTATTAATATTCTATTAGAAGACTGCTGTTATAAACCAGTGATATCTCTTTCAGAATAAATACGCATAACTTCAGAGCCATCACGATGTCAGATGTGCTTTAATTCAGAGTAGTGCAATTACATTTGATGTAGGTAGTTTATCGTGCAAAAAGTTGATTGGCAATGACGCCCTGGTGATCACAAACCTTGTATGTAACGAATACTGACATAACCTTTCATCTTTTATCGGATGCATTTCCGTGAATGTGTACAAGCATTAGGTACATGATTTAGTTCTACATTTATTATTCTACAAGATCTTTTTTTCTTTTAGTTGCGATATTCATGACGTACACTGTGAATTACTGTACGCGACAGGTCGACAAGGCAGTTTTCTAGTGATTTAGTGTCACGTTCCAAGTAGATTAAATCGATATTTTATTGCAACGCAATAACATAAGAATAAATATAATTAAGTGAAGTTTATTATATGCAATATAACATAATGTTTTATCTACAAATTACAATAGGGATATTGACTCATGTTAAAAATTCGTGTAAATTTATTTTTTACACATTAAAGACAGTATTTTAAAACC
The DNA here is from genome assembly GCA_033459515.1 of Theretra japonica. Classification (NCBI taxonomy): domain Eukaryota; kingdom Metazoa; phylum Arthropoda; class Insecta; order Lepidoptera; family Sphingidae; genus Theretra; species Theretra japonica. The sequence continues at coordinate 7,619,462 of CM065939.1, forward strand.
TAATACAATATTTTGAGAACCTAATTGTTCGTCATAAATAAAATAAAATTATTTTAACTTGTATTATTCATGACCCACGATCACGTGACTGCAAACAGCGATCCGAGTGCGATGACGTCACGGGACGGGTGACATGTTGGAAGTATTACCGATAAACTGTTTCTCTCGATAATTTGTTACAACAATGATAATATTTTACGAATTTCACCACGATTTAAGGGTGTACGATTGCCAGATTGCCATCTAGACCTGTCGGGTACTATAGGTGGATGTTTTATAACATGTACAGCCAAAAAATGGAATGCGCTCCCGGACGTTTTTAGATGACTACCAATCCGTAGTATGTAAGCCAATTTAGAACAGCACTTTGTGAATAGTAAAATGCTTCACGCATCCATGCCACAATATATTGAGACGATAAAAAGTTACTATCATTGCAATTGATAAGCTTAGTTTCAGCCAAAAATGAATTCAAGGGTTATTGTGGATGAATAGGAATACATTACCGCTTATTATAAATTTTCGCATTACAAAATTAGTTAACAAAGTATTCAATTTTTCTTTAAATGTTAGGAACAATTAAATAAGATGTTAATTTACATAAAATTTGAATATGCAAATTCTCTTTTGGAATTCGACGTGATTGACTCAATTTGACTATGGTGGATTTTTGTTATTATTAAAACAAAAAAAGTGGGAGCGTACTGCGGACATCTTACCGTCTCTTTTACACGAGCTCATTGTAAAGTGACGTCACTAGTGTTGTTATGTGTCTCTTTTATTGACTACCACTTCAAGATTTAAAACGTTTTTAACTTGCTTAATGCGGAATGGATTTGCAAAATTCTATGTTTGCTAGATATTTAATATGGGTACCTTATGATAAAAATATTAAAAAAATGTAGTCAAATACCCTATTGGAGGCCACATGATCCATATAGGGTCCGCATCAAGGCCGTCCACTCCGGCCACCTGCAGGGGCACAGCGCTGTGACATGACATATAGTACTCGTATTACCTGTATGAGGCCGCCCTCGCCGGTGGCGCAGTCCTGTATGGGGAACTCGCCGCCCAGCTCGGCCGCGTCCTGCCGCCGCCCGCTCTTCTCCATCGCCTCCTTGATGCAGTAGTACAGAGCTTTGCACTGGAATGTTTTAGTAGAACATTCATAATTTGAATTAAGAAATGTATAGATTTCTGAGACCATTCTTTTACGTTTAATAGGGACGTAGGGACATGTAAGTCTAGTTGAAGTGGTAGAGCCACGCTGTTGTCAGTCATGATTCAGTATGAATAAGCAGGCTCATCCGGGGCGGTACCACTGTCTCACAGGAAATCGACGTGAAGTGATAGTTTTGCTGTTGCGTTTCGTTCAGTGAGTGAGATTTCCGAATGCCCAATACTCAATCTCTTCCCATTCTTTTTCCTTCCCGCCCCCTTCCCAATTGGGCCGCCAAAATATGCATAATCCAGCGTTGTGGATGTTCATGGACGGCAGTGAACACTTATCATCAGGTAACCTGTTTGCTCCTTTGCCGGACCTATGCAATGAAAAAATTAAATAAAAAGAAATGTAAATATATTTTATCAATTCTTCCGTAAGTAATACAAAATGTAACATTGTAATGTACAATACAATGTAATGTAACACTCAACAAACACATTCATTGTCCTGACAACACACTAACATCGAGTCTTGTGTCGTGGGTATCAAAAAATACGAGACTTTTCGGTCTCACAAGCACCCACACCCGAAGCGTAAATATCTGTGGATCATACAAACATTTGTGCCTGTGCGGGGATTGAACCCGCGGCCTCTCGTTTAACAAGTGGTGTCTAACCAACTACGCTACTAAGCGTGTTAATGTCTGTCTATGTTTTATTACCGTCTCGACGAAAAACTACGAACGGAATCGATAATGTTTTCTTTTATTCAATTAAATTAAAAAGATATAATCTTATTTTGATTTTTCATTCAACTCGTAAATACCTTTTTGGTATAATATTTGTGTAGTTGTGTCTGACCCCCATTTTTTCTCCAAAGGCACAATACTCGTATTTTGGGACTGTATGTCATATTGACCAGTCGCTCGTACCACCATCTCTCCACGATGGTACCTGAAAATAATTGTAGTTGGTTTAAAACAAAACCATTTTTTTTCTTAACCAACATTTTTATGTCTTCGTAAAGGCGTCTTCTTTTGTTTTAGCATTAATGGTAAAACTGAACATCAAATTATGTTCATTTGCTTGTAATGAATTAGTTTTTTCGTTTCACGCCTTAACCACTTAATCAGGTCTTCTACAAAACCGATCTTCAGGAAGTTTTTCATACACGACGTCTGTACTACAGATCAGAACACATAGTACCTTTCGTCTAAAAAAAAACACGTTTCATCTTTACATGAATACTTCATGTATCGTCAGACAGCCTGAGTCGATTGACAAAATCTAAACCAACGGAAATCACGGGCGAAAGGTAGCAATGTATGACAATATAGGCATATAACAGTGGACTAACATCATGTTTCTAAAGTGATGTAAGTAGGTACCTTGCGTGGAGCGCAGCACGAGTCCGTCGTCGCGCACCTCCATGAAGCGCAGCTCGCCCGCCGCGTCGCGCTCGTGCACTGTGAAGGTGGCGCGCCGCAGCAGCCGCGAGCCCAGCGGCTTCAGCTCCGTCTCGTTGCCGTGCTGCACACAACGCACACGCGGCTCATTACACAAACACACGGCAATCATAGATCCTCTACATTCATATCCCAATATACATCTGATGCTGTTACACTATGTCGTTTTAAAATGTAGAAGTGTCATCAGTGGGACGTATATGGACTGATACAGATACAATTTCTTTCTGCTATTATTTCCCTCCTACTCTAGCTTACTATAGTAGTACAAACATGAAAAATGAACCTTGCTGCAACAACAACTTACACCAACAGCTAGTGCCAGTTGTGCTACTGACGTTCTGAATGATATTTTTATGACGTCCTATAGGTGGCTTTTATATTACTGTGAGCAAGAGTCCTACGGCGCCCCCCGTCTGTCGTTGAAACTGATGGGAGAACCAGTAGGAGTCCTACAGCATCGCTTAATTTATAGTTCCATTGGTGACCTTCCAACCACATCCTAGCCTTACGCCACTACCACCGAAACTATATTAAATCCATATATACAATCTAGGTTCAAATCTGAAGACACTTACCAATGTATGAACAACATCAAGGAGGTGATTTACTTCTTGACTGTACACAAGTCCAATATGACTTTTGGCTAGTAAGCGACGCACTTTGTTCCTTATGATATCAGCGTCCACACCGAACAGTACCATCGCGGCAGTTAAGTTATAGAGGGCAGTGGAAAGCAACCGATCCTCTTCGTGTTCCAGGCGTTTCCTCTCCGTCTCGCTGAGGCACTTGTAGCGCTCCATCATTTCGTTCGCACCTTGGTCCATCCCGATCATATCCCTCTCTTGACTTACTGCGTCTAAGAACGCGTCCTCCCAGAACTGCATTTGATCCCAGAGGTTTGACCTTTCTTTACCTTTAACCAAGAATGGTTTACAGTATTAATGGTGTTTAGAACTACCATTTTTCAACAATAAAATACAATATCTATCTTCAATTGCGTTGTGGATGTTCATGGACAGTGATCACTTACCAATATGTGACCTGCTTGCTCGTTTGCCGGACTTATCCTATAAAAAAATATGAAAAGTATGGCCAAATTTCAAGTATATTTTAAATGAGTGGACCTATGACCATTGTCATAATTATGAACAATTTATAAATAAGTAATATTTATTTTCTAGTAATCGGATAAACATTACTACCAATGAGTCCTTGATAGAGGTAGGTTCTGGCAGTATCGGGTGACGTCACCGGTGAAGTGACTGGCACTCCGACGGGTGGTCGATATCCACTCAGCGAGGACTTGGAAGAAAACACACTCGAAGCTCGAGGCTTCCCGCCGCCAGCGCCGCCGCCGCGCCCCACCTACATGGCACACCCCAACATTTAGCCATCTCAAGGTAACTGAATTGAAAACTAAGATGATTTCTTTGTCACTAATGTGCTGTGCCATTTTATTATATCAATTTTGTAGTAGCTTTGCAAGTATTAAATACGTTTTATTTTTCGGTTTGAAACGTTTACTTTGTAAATAATCAGAACTGGTGATGAACACTCTTAATATAATTGCTTACGGAATACACTGTATTACAAGCTTAGTGACTGATGAGTACAACATGCACATCTACTTGAGACAAATAGCCCGAGTGAATTTAGATTAAACTTGTATTCCAATTGGGTGGTGGCCATTTATCTGCCAGCGTAAGCGGATAGAAAGCTACGGACGAGATCACACAACACGCACTAGGACTTACATTGAGGAACATGACGTCAGTATCAGATAAGTTGGACTTAAAGGAGGCGCGGTGGTCGAAGAGATTGGCTCGGTTGGTGGTTATGGAGCCGCTCTCGTCGGCCGAGCAGTCGGACGACGGCGCCGCCTGCCACCACATAAACAACCCGCCTATACTCACTTCACATAACTTTGGACAAAAGACCATCTAGGCAATTTCGAAAAACTTGATAATTTCGAATAAGCTTGCACAAAATAAGTAAAGATAATATTTAATAGCCAATGGTGTGCCTGCCCAATCTTTTGTGCAATGTTATAACAATTCCTTTTTTGCTACGACGTTTGCTTATTGCAACTTGTTTTCCTTCAAGAGATATTTTAATGCTTAGAGCATTTATAAATGTTACAATGATGCTTAGTGACAATATACTTAAGTGGGTACGTGTGGTCGAGTAACTGATTTAGACATTATTCAGTATTACATATAACTTAACATCATCTCTTTTAGGAGAAACAGTTTAATTGAAAATATGTGTTTCTGCATGCGCTTGGAGGCTTCTCGGCAAAATTTGTGCTTTATTGAATCATGCTTTAACTAGAGGCTCGGGCCACAAAGCGTTCACAGCCGTTATTTCTATCCATTTATTGACCTCCATATATTGCGATAAACATATTGCAGTTGTCAGAAATCCAAAAACGTTAAACATTATTTCTAGTATTCGATTTTGCAACCATTTTTATTGATGACATTAACTTGGATATGATTGCCAATATGAGCCAATCCCTTCCATTTTGTTAGCACTGTAACTTTATTTTGATAAGTTTTTTAAATATTTTTTAATAATTTATGAAATAATATTGTCTGTAGATAATTATAGTTGTGGTGATGTCAATTAAAATTTGTAGGTAGTTTTTATTTAGCCATTTTGTACTATTTTGTGTAAACTTTATTTAGTAGAACAGCATTTTTAGAGAACACAAATAAATCATTTAATTATTATTAATCAATTTTAATTAATATTGACATATTCATTGAAAAATTTAAAAGTATGGCAAGGGAAATATTATTGCTCTCAAATAGGGACGAATACAACATTAGCAGAACACCATATACATTTAAGCAATATCATACTTCAACAAAATCAACAAAGTCATACCAATATAGGGCCTCATTAAATACGAAGGGGAGAAATTAGTTGTTACATTAGAATAGGCATTAAGGCGTCACGTCAAATAAATGAAATTGATGAATAACATGCTCAAGAATAAACAATACTACATATTGACACATATTGGACAAATAAGTAGGACGACATTGTGACTATCAGGTTAGGATCCAGACCACGGCGTGTTATCACAGTTCCATTATAATTTCGTGAATTTTTTGAAGATATGTTATAGTATGAAAGGGGGTGTGTTGTGCCATGGTGAATCAGCCCCTGTATCATGCAATTTTATTACACGGAGCACGTTACGAACAATATAACACATATAAAATTATTTATACTTACATCTGAATCGAAGGAAGTCAACTTGCTGAAGAGCAGATTCCTCTTTTGGTTCAACATGTCCTTGAACATTTCAGTGGTGCTTTGTGCCTCAGATGAATCCATTTCAGGATAGTTTACTATTGGCACATCTATAGATAAAATATTACATAAAACGTGGCTAAATAAACCCTTTTTTTAGACTATATTTAATTAGAAAATGGTTCAGATTTGTTACATTTCACAGCCCTAGATCGAAATCATTTTAAATGCCTTCCAGTTAAAATGTATAAATTATCCATTTACAACTAAACTTATTGATGGCTTTAAAATTGATCGAATTATTCTCAATACTATAATATTCCATTCCTATATTCTAATCCTGAATTTATGCTATATCATTTTGATAAATCATACTACATGATTTATATGAGGAAGTGAACTTGACGACTCAACCTTCAAGAAATCCCTCGTTTAATAACAGCCTGTATATATACGAACAACATGAACTAGGGTCAGCGCAGACGGCATAGGATGGCATAAATATAAATTTCAAGTTATGTTCCTACCAGATAAGTTTGAATATTCCTTGGTTAAAAATAAAATCCTTTGCCTTGTCGTCCCGATCTGCGCTGGCCATTATGAACTGAATAATGATGGATATTCTAAATGAGTAGTATTAGATGTACCTGTCTGCGAGCTCTTGCGCGAGGAGGGCGAGGAGGAAGGCGTGTGCAGGTCGTGTCGGTAGTCGGCGAGCGCGGCGCCCGCCATGCCGCCGTGCTCCAGCCCCGCCAGCTCCTTGCTCCAGTAGTGCGTGTGCGCCATCTCCGCCAGCTGGAACACCGACGCCATGCCGCCCAGACCGAAGTTCGAGTATGTGTGCTCCAGCCCGTGGATCACCGCTTGCAACACTTTCAGCATGCCCTTCCATACTGCTTTGCTGATGAACTGCAATTTATATGTGAAGTTTATCAAATAGCGGCGTACATGACAGTTTTCAATTTAGATATTTAATCTGTAGGCTATAAGCATGCGATGTAGCACGATCTCTGGTCGTTTTCAGTATTATATATATATATATTATTATATTATATATATATATATTGTTAAGGTCGGTTTTGTTCATAAATGTTCTTGGCATACTTAGCATACATATTTTTGCATTTACTCACCACATCATCAACTTTGTCGCAAGGCGTAGACTTTCTGTTGAAGTTTCTGTTCAATTTACTGAGCACCATGTTTCTATAGGACTCGTCTTCCATTAGTTTCTTGAGTCGGTTCAGTTTCAGCCAACCGACGCCCTCTCCTTCCAATACGTGTTGAACCAGCTGCACACATTTGGTACCATTTGTATGGTTAGCTAATATGTATTAGTAAAAAATTTAAGATAGTGTTGATAATATATATTTAATTATTGATCAATATAACAAAATTGGGCTTCTTTATGAGGAATTCTTCTTATGACAAAATTATTTAACAATGTTACAATTTTTTTTACGTGGAAAAAGATGAAGACAGTTGGACCAATGTTCCATAGACAAGTAATGTGACATGAAGTGATGATGCGAGTACTGACGTCGTTGAGGAAGGCCTGGTTGTCAGCGTCGGGTGCGGCGCGCGTGCGTGGCGCGGGCGGCGGCGCGCGCGGCGCGTGGCGCACGAGCGGCGAGCGCGCCACCAGCCCGCGCGCGCCCTGCGAGAACGGACCGAACGACGCCGCCGCGCCGCCCCCGCCCCCGCCAGCCCCGCCGCCCACAGGCGCCTGCTTGCCTACGCACATCAACATGCCTACTGCTTATTGCCTATTGCGTCACACTAACTGCATACTACACTCATAATATACTATTGTCTAACTAAAATTCTAGAATAAAGCACTAAAAATTATATTCGCAAGTGTTTATATTAATGTACAAAGTGTAAATTTTACTTCAACTCAAATTTAAAAAACTTCGTTTTACAACCTGCAATAGGGTATTTGAATCCATTTTTTTGTATTTATTAAAGGTATCCATATCCGAAATCAAGCAAACGAAAAATAGTGTAAATCCTTTGAGAAATAAACAAATTAGAAATGTTTTAAATTTTGCAGTGGGAGTAAAAAAAAAGAGATGCGAAACAAAACAAGTGACGTCACTCGTCTTAATATGCAATACAGTGTGCGCGTATGAAAGAGACGGTAAGTTGTCCCTACTCTTGCTCCAACTCTTTTTGTAAATACTTATATTTGCCTCATGTTACAAGCTACTTTTTTACATAAATGTTTTATTTTATAGATATTTGTGTTTGTACGGAAATAATAAAAAAAAACGATCATAGTCAAAAATCCTATTGTTTTCAAAGCTTATTTTAGTTATTTTTTTTACTACTTAAATATATCACTTTAAAAACCTCTTTATTATTGGACATGAATGATTGTTACAGAATTCTGAACAATAAATGATAGACATACATAAATGAGTTCAAAATAGTAGTAGTACAGTTTTGATAATAACAGTACCTTTAGAGCCGAAGAAGTCGCTGAACATGCTAGACGTGGAGGCAGCTAATCCGTTCAGATCGGAGCTGATATTGGAGAAGAAATCACGGTGTGTGGCAGTGAGCAAGTTGGTAGTTTGAAGTGCAGTAGAGTCGCGACGACCCGCGTCTCGACTGCCCGTTGAGTCTTGGCTTTCCCCCTGATAATGCATAAAATAAATATAAAATGATTGAGTAAAATTAATTAGGCACCTAATAATGTAACACATTTTTTTTCTCTGTCAATAACGTTAATAAGATAAAACAATTAACAATATTTGATTAATCAGTACTGACAGTAGGTACTTGTCTGTTATTAGTAAAAAGTTAATGGGATGTTTATACTTCGGTAAATCCATAATTGAACTAAAGCCAACAGTAAATATTCTTACCTTTATGAGTAATCCTTTTTTAGCTACAACCTCTTTTGCGCTTTTTGTAAGGTCGCCAAATGTAGACTTTCCCACGTAGGTTAAATCTTCCAGCGTATTTTTACTAACAGCAGTGGCAGTCTTGCTCGCTTCCAACGCAGACTTGGATGCCTCCTGCATACTTTTAGACGCTTCTTCCGCAGCTTTCTTGGCGTGGAGGGTTAACTAGATGGAAATACTTTATATTAGAAAATTCAAGAAAAACATAAATTATTCTAATGCACTCTTCCGTTTTAATAAAGCGCGAATTGTGAAGATGGTCCAAAGTTAACCTTAGTGTGTAGGTCTGCAAAAATATGTTAGGTAGAAATAAAATCGTGTTTTTACATTTTATTCGAGCTAGTGGTAATAGTGGTATAACAAGTGCAAAATTAAGATCCATAGGCTCTGCCTATCCCTAGTGGACATGAGTGTGACATGTATGTAAAACACGTGCAAATCAGGTTGTGTTTTGTGATCGAAGTTGTCGCTGACAAATGTGTTTTAGAAATGTGATTATAAAAAATGATTTTACTCACTCTGATGCCTTTGAGCAATAATTGAGTTAGTGTGATTTTATTTTATTGCATTGCAGAAAATTATGTAATACATTTTGCATAAAATGGCATGATCCTCTACACAGTCAAGTGGTAAAGTACATCTGTGTCTAAGTTTCTAGCAATGCCTACGTATGCTAACCTATTCACTAAGCAAATTACTTGCTATCATGTCTTTTTGTACTATATACAGTCTAAAAAATATTGTACGTTCAACTCTTAAAACTGTGTTCATCTACAGTGTGGTTTGTATAAAATGCACAGCTTGCGGAATACCTGACCGAAAGGCGCAAACAGTTTCCTGTCTTCTTCATCGCCAGTTCTTTCTTTCTTCTTCTTAGTAAGGGCAAATACAGCAAAAATATCATTATAATTCCTATTCAAATACAGAAGTAAATTATTAAAGCTTTTTAAAATTTACCTTATCCATGTGCGCCAGTAGTCCTTCCTGGCTGCTTTGTCGTGTCGTCTCCCTCACTAGTTCCTTCGCCTGAGCAGCAAATTGTTCCAGGAGGGAAGTCTGGGACGCTTGTCGGGATACGCCGCTGCCCATGCCCTTTAATATATTTTTGTCTGATTATTTATGGATGTATGTGTTGTACAAATATACAACCACAATCGTTCTACAATGTAAAAATGGGTGTCTCAATGAAAAAAATAATCAATAGTATAGAAGAGCAAAAATAATATTCAATATTAGTTATACAAGCCGTTTTTAAAACAAAAGTTTATACATTCCATTTAATATTTTTATTAAAACGATATCTTATATATGCTGCGACATTCAAATAATTTTATTAAATGTATGTAATAACTGTATTACTTGTCACAAAGTTGTACTAAGGGTATGACTGGAAAGCTGTGTGGTGTCTCACTTTAACGTGCGCATGTTGCGCTGCGTGTTGCGGGGCATGTTGCGGCGCGTGTTGCGAGGGCGTGAGCGCGCGGTCGGAGTCGCTGGTGCTGGCGCTGTCGGGCGCGGCGCGCTGCCGACTAACTACAGTCTTCGGCGTTGTCGTAGAGTTCGAATCTGATTCGCGACCGAAACTGCCGCTGTCCGTGTCCTGGTCGCGAAACAACTTGAAATCAACGGCCTATACTTGTCAGAAGTTTTTAAGCTATAGCCATCGTAGTTCAGGGTAGGTCAGCTGCTCCCGACTGTATTTAGTATGCCTACGTACCTACATATTTTACGTTTAGTTTGTTAGGCCAAACAAGCGCCAGAGTTCCGTAACGGGCCACCCCGACTAAGATATTTTTGATTTACCTTCTATGGACCAGAAGATGCGTACGGTCATGTCACAGCATAAATGTATGTTATGGTATAACCAGGGTAACGAATTCAAATACTTTAAATATGTGACGTACACTTTTCTTGACGGGTGCGGGATGCGCCACGTCGGCGGGCTCGAGCGTGGCGAGGTGGTCGTGCGCGTCGTCGTCGGACGCGTCGCTGTGCTCGGAGCTGGAGCCCGACGGAGAGGGCGACGTGGACGTGGCGCCCTCCTCGCGCCCCAGCCTCTCCTCCGCCTCGCCGAACATCAGCGACGACGGGGGACTGTACACCTGGTAATAAGTAACAGGTAAAATATTTATTTTGGACCAAGTTAAGTAAGTTATCAAACATTATTTTTGATAGCGGCGACGTGACTTGATAGAAAATATTATTTTGACTGATTCGTGTTAACCTTCTTAGGTATATTTTTTACTACAGTTTTATAACGACCCTTAATGCCATTTTTCTGTTGCCCGGCCCATTTTCTTGTCCATATTAATGAGCAGTACTAATTACGTACAATCAGATGAGTCGTTTGTTGAACGTATGCAAAGAAATTATAAATACAAATTTGTAACCGTGACAAAACAACTTACAGTTTTGGGGTCCAGAGTCGATGATAGTGTCATAGGTACTTGCACAACAGCGCTGTACGTCTCCCCGATAACGTGTTGTTGATGAGCATTGCCACCTGCAAATCATAAATATTTACAATCGAACTTTTCGAGTATTAACAATATGGTTAGAAAAATATATTCATACCAGGTGATAAATCAGAAGATACCATTTCCGACACAAAGTCACTTAGTGAAGAATACGATGAGCTTGTACTCTCGGCAGCTTCGGAGTCAGACCCACTTTCATCTATAACCGAAAAATCAAATGAAACTCCTAATTTCCTTAAAGATTAAGGACCCATATAAAAACTATTAAACATCAATGAATAATGTACCGGTGGGCTGATTGTCTTGTCGTTGCAGTTGTCTAAGGGCTCCGTTGAGCGAACTGCCGTCGTCCCAAACCGCGAACCGAATGGGTTGCAACTGATCGGCGAACCACTTCGGCTTATCCCCAATTTGGCGAGGATCAAATACACCGGTTTGAACTCTTAAAAACGCTACGTTACATGGCGTCAATGACCATTCTGCTAAAAATTCTACTGCCTGCAACAAAATATGTTTATATTACGTTTTTTAAAAACTCTTTGTTTTTTTTTATTAAATATAAATTTTATTCATTATCTTACCTGGGTTCTAGCGAATTTATTCAAGAATGTTGTTGTCCTCGGTCGAGACCTCAAGAAGCTGTTAATTTGGAAGGCGACCACAGGACGCGGGTATAATCGCAGAGTTCGCGTATGCTCCATAAAGTTCGCTAAGATATTTTGTGAATTGAAGAATCGGACCTAAAACGCAAACATTTGCCAATTATATTTTTGGTATCATTGATCTTTTTAAAACTAGCTAATTTAAAGTTCTTTCAAATTTAAAAACAGAGTAATACCACGCAATTTGATTCGTTATGTCACAACGATGGGAGCAGACTGATTGCAGATAATTATAGTTCCAATAGAGAAACACCAAGAACCGGTACAAATACACACCATGGCGACTCGTGTCGCGATGTCCACGGAGTCGACGTCGTTCCCGTAGATGAGCGGGTTGAAGGGCTGCGCGTGCGGCGAGGCGAGCGAGTGTCGCTGCGGCGTGGCGGGCGAGTGCGCGGGCGTGGCGGGCGCGGCGGGAGTGGCGGGCGCCAGCGGTGTGCCCGCGCCCAGCGACACGCGCCGGCTCTCCGGCGTGCTGTGCGCACTCGCCTCGCCGCCCGCGCCGCGGTACGACGCCGGCTGTACCCTGCACATACCACCAATTATTGCTGCTATTGAGGTGATATACTAGAGCACAGATACAGCGCTATCTTTACAGGTAATTCTGTTCCTAAGACTAGACTGTTTTACTGTGTATCTAATAGGTACGTGCGGAGTGCGCACTTTTATTCGTTATTATCAATTCCAATATAATATGTGAATGGTTGCATCTATACAGTATACATATTCCATTTGGATTCAAACCAAAACACCTCTTACTCTAAGTAAAAGTGTTGGTGTACGTAGGTTTTAGATTGGCAACCAGGTTTAATTTGAATTTTCGATTTTATTATAAAGAAAAGTTTATATTTGTCATTTTCAGTTAATTTAAAGTCAATACTTTGACAACACTTTTATTAGTATTAGTAAGTGTATTAAGTAATTGTAATAAACGCAAGATAAACTACTAGACCAAATATACCCTAGTATTAAAAGAAGCAATTGACTAGAAATAATATTATGTACTCACTTGAGCGTCGCTCCGCCCACGCTGTCTCGTCTAGAGGGCATCAACAAGGCCGAGGCTTGTTCCGCCGTGGTGTTGGTCAAGCTATTCAGTGCCTAAGCGCAACGAAATCACATCAGTAACTTCCAAATTGTACTTTCCTTACAGTATAAATATTTCTTTGCTTTATTTAGCATTCTAGAATAGTGGTAGCAAGGAAAAATAAATGTCTGATTTATGGAGAAAATTTGCGAACAAGCAATATTTACTGGAAACTGTGTAGTAGCATTTTAATTTGTAATTTTATTCTTGCACGCAATATAGGCAATATGAATTTATATCTGATATTTATTTACAATTGCTCAAACGACTACTATTTGGCAATACTTAATCTATATTTACTTATGTATGTATTAATATGTAGTGTGTGTTTAACAATCACCAAAATATAGCAAGACCATCACAACTAAAACAAACAAAACATGCCGCACGTGACAAGATCCATAGTGACTGAAATTGTGTTCATGTTCAGTATTCCATTGAAGTTCTGATGAAACGTGTCATCTTGCAATTGTGGTATCATGCTCATTTATTCCAATGAAAACAGTGAGTCGGAACTGTCAATTGGTTCAGAAGAATTTGGAAAAAATAAAAAATAACATTGATATGATAACACCTTTTCAGCCAGAAATACACACGGCGTTTTACGCAAACGCGTAGATTTGTATAGCGATACGAAATGCCACCTACACATTCCAAAATATTATAGCTATTGCTGCTATTTATTTCATTTACCTCAGTCAAGGAAGGTATGTAGATATTGTGAACCGTAATGTCTATTCTTTTGTTCTTTCATTCGGGAATTATATACGAGTACATCCGATATAATATTAGGCAGGTATGTAATAGAACATTCTGTGCTCATTCCCTACCGTTTCTTTGAAATAGGCACTATTATATGGATCGCAAATATTTAGGCTTATATGGATGGTAAGTGGCATCTAGTAAAGCGACTAGCTACAGTACAATATTACACAAAACTTCAGCCCATATATTATATTATGTTACTGTAAAATCGTGAATAAAAGTCAACATGTGCAATGTAAATAAATAGTATAGAATATTTACACCAGTTCCAGCACTGCCCATTAGATGCATGGCCTAGCGACGAGAGAAGTGGAGGAATGTTAGTGAACGGAATAAACAAAACAAAATCAAACATAATTATAATATGTCCAAATCAATTTGATGAAGATAAGAAGACACAAAATCCAAATAAAAATAATAAAACTTCTCCCAAAATTATTTTTGAATCTTCAAAACTGAATATCAAAATTACTTTACTCATAATGCATAATATTATATGTGTAGTAAGCTTATACTTTCAACTTATTATGGAAGGAAAATATAAGTACGAATTAATGTTATCGATAGTCCACTAAAATCTTATTAATTAACTATTTAATAAATGAAACAAAAAAATAAAAATATATTATATAAGTTAATGACAAAAGAGAGCTGAATTAAATTCTATAAAAATACTTTTGTGTCTTCGTAACTTCTGTGTATGTGTATTCAAATAGTATTGTTGCTTACAATAGATAAGTCAATAGTATACATTTAGAAATGTATTAGATACTTATATGTAGATATTGAAAAAGAAGACTCAGCAGCTCAGCACATCGATAGAAACGCGTTCACGAGTGCAAATACAAGAAATGTGTTAATAAAAAGATTAGAAATAGACACATAAATAAACAACTAATTGAATAAACAGCAATACCTGCTTCAGATGATTTTTTAGAACGGAACCTTCTGGTTCTGGTAGAGGAGGCAACTCCTGATCATTGCCTGTCGGAGATATCAGTTTTGTGGAATCTAAGTCCACGAGCCAAATGTCGTCCGGCAGTCTAAAATGAATATTGACGTGCTATAAAAACTATTTTATTCGCATTGTGTGTTAAGGGCCTCACACAGTTTGTATGAAGTCTGAGTCTTATTTTCCTACGCTGACACAAGTCAGTGGACAGTAAATTAAACTTATAAACTTTTAAAGCAATTCTGATATGCACTGGCAAATAAAAACATTAGTATTTATGTATCTCAGGCCATAATTTACAAACCAACCACGTTTCATATGGGGTTAACGAATTCTACAATTTCCAGATAGCAATAACACTAATAATGGTTAAAGTTGCCACCGAGACACAGAGGGCTCGAGATTTATGTCACGTCACGCAATTGTTCCTGTTCCTGCTTCTAACCCATGTCACTCCACGTTACCGACAAAGGATTTAAGGGACGCTTAGAAACGGAACAATTATTTTAAAGTAACTAGGTAATAATTGTCACAATTTTAGTGGAAATAAATATATAAAAAAATATTTACCTGAGAACTTGTTTTGTTATAATGAATCGGTTTCGTAGCTGTGTATAATGCCTAGTAAACTGCTGACAAGATTATGTTTACCTAATGTTTTCAATACTAACCTGATAACAATGTCTAATGTCGATTTACATATATACATAAACACACGCCTTTTTCCCAGAAGGGGTAGGCAGAGGTGCTCCCAGAACACCCACGTTTCGCCTAGTATATTCCGTCCCACAATGTGATAGGAGGCGAGCCTATCGCTATATCGGGCACAAATTCCTGACTCCGGCCTGATAATGAATAGAAAATCCAATATCACTTTGCCCGACCCGGGATTCAAACCCGAGACCTCAGTTTCGCAATCATACCGTAGTACCACTACACCACCGAGGCAGTAATGTCGATTTAAAAATTGAATATTAAAATATTGACCAATACTAACCTGAAATTCTTTTTATAAACAAGGAAAGTGGCGGGTATGCCGATGAGGAAGGGCGTGGGCGCCAGCAGCAGCTGCTCGGCGCAGTTCATGCAGCTGGGCAGCAGCGGGATGGCCGGGAACATGTACTCCAGCGGGTACAGCATGCCCACCAGCGCCATCACCGACATCGACAGCGCGTTGTAGTCGCGCGACTGAACCACCACTTTGTTCTCCAGCAGGATTAGTGTCAGCACTTTTAGGCATGTGTCCACGCCTACGGACAATTTTTTATTGGTCAAAATTAATGATACTTCTACTAAATTTGAACCATAATATTATTTATTATTATGATCATGTTGTGTTATTTGAGGTCACATATAAATACATTTTTTTAATAAAAGAAGACTTATAAAAGATTATAAAAAAACCATCCCGAAGCTGAAAGGGTTATACCATAAATGGCAAATAAATTGTGTATGTCCTATTTGTGTATGTCCAGTTTTTTGAATCAAATAAAGAAAATACTTCAAATAAATAATGTCATTGACTCTACCTATCTTCGTTTTAGAAAAAAAATCTCTTCCCAAACATTTCTATGTACAAATAAACACTGGAAACCCTACTACAATTAATAAAAGAAAATAAAGCTCACCTAAAAGTTCCAAAGGCAAGTGTAAAGGGAAATCCACAAGGGCGAATCTGGTGTGGTCGGGCAGCGCGAAGAGCAGCGGCGAGTGCGCCGACGGCGACAGCACCTCCAGCTCCACGCGCGTGTTGGCGGGCACGGGCACCGGCGCCGACAGCAGCCGCAGGATCCACGTCTCGATCTCGCGCACGTCGTGCAGCACGATCGTGGGCGTGCTGTCGTACGCCTGCCCCGTCAGCACCGACCACACCGTGTCCCTGCACCGCGCACAACCATGCTTACATCATTATATTTATATCCGCAAACGGGTGAAGAGAGGTGCTAGTGCCACCCACAGTTTGCAGAACTTATTTCCGTCCGGATTAGAATAATTTACGTAGCATGATACCGGGCACATATTTCAGCCTTGGGCCAATTTATACGAGGTTTTTCTAAATTTAATATTTTGAAAAATCTTGTAGTTTAGCTGCGGCTGCAATTTGCCCCCGGCATGATAATAGATGAATTCATATAAGTTACCCATATGTATATAATTATAATAAATCATACATAGAAAACAGTAAGTGTGTACTATTAGTTATTATTTATGACAGTAGAGGTATTACGAGTAGATAGAAAAATGGAATTGTTCCATGACAAATGACTAAAGATAATAGTTTCATGTACAATAATGTTCCATGTCTGCTTATTTTAGTTAGTAATACTTTATGCCTTCTAATATAATCAAGTCTGTTAATGGAAAAGCATCAAGTATTCATTAATAAATAATAATTTTATTAATGAATACTTGATGCTTTTCGACATTACTTTTTGACAACTAAATAGTTGTGATCGAAAGCTGCTTTATAATACAGATTGAGAGAAAATATTAAGTAAATAGATTAACGAGTATATAAGAATACAAAACTCACCTAAATATTTGTCTGGACGCGCCGACGCGTCGTGGACTGGAAGACTCATTGCATGCATCGATTAATTTCTTTAGAATAAATAGGCACTCTCGGAATGTGGAGAAGAATGGATGATGTGATAGGAGGCATAGCGATGTTAACGAATGATTCCGCACGCGCTGCAATAATACGAACATTATTAGATGACATTTTTTTACATAAAAATTTTGATTAATTTCTAAAAAAAATTTTAAAGTCATCAAATTCGTCAAGTCCAGCTTTACATTTGCTTACTTTGATTTTTGGGGTGAGAAATCTAAATGCTTGAGAGAACTTGAGAATTTGAGATGCTTGTTCAAGGCACAGCTGTTAATAATAAAAAGGTAGTATGTGTGATGGACAGCGACCTGTCGTTTCCGTGCGGCGCGCGGGCTGGGCTCGTGGTCGCGCTCGCCGCCGCTCTCTGAGTCGGGCGCGGCCACGCGCGGCGCGCTGCACTCGCGCTCCGAGTCACTCGGCGCCACATTGCTGCTTCTATAGTCACTGGAACCACCGCCATATATTACTCTAACCTCACCAGGACAAGCCATACCATACTATTGTAATAAGCACAGACTCTGTGGCGCAGTCATTAAGCGTTGAGATACTGGCTGTAAAACGAATAGGAGCATGCTGATGCTGAATTTTGATGCTTAAAAAATAAGTGAGACTGAAAAATCTGTCGTAGTTTCTGATACCCATGACAAACAATTAATATAGGCATATATAGCGATTAGTGTAACTTCGGAAGTCATGATGACATGTCTAATTTTTGTATGAAGAAAATTTATTTTGACTCTTGAGTTAGGGACATATCGTTGCATCCTGTCCTGTGGTGTTTATTTTTTCATAATCAGAAAAAGGTAGAACCTACGTCCATGTACAAGTGATATGTGAACCTTTATTAAAACATTTTTAGTGAAGTGATACAAGACCTCGAAATGAGGGAAAATAATAGAACCCTCCCAGCAGAACTCAACTTCACCCATTAAAAATCTGTTAAACTTCATAAAGGAGAAGTTAATTTTCTCGAGAGTCATTTTAGGAGCTACATACTTCACTTACTGCCATTAAAACTTCTCCTTTAGTGGAGTATATTCAGGAATAGCAACATTTGTTGCAAAATTATCACATTAGCGGGGTATTCCTCTGAGACGTTATAAGCAATCTTACATCAAAGGAGCAAACATATGAAAGGGAGCATGAATACTTTGTATTTTTAAACTGACTTATAAACTGTGTTGTTATTGTAAGTTGTAGTTTCAGCTATCTATTGGGGTTAATAGATAGCTAAAAGACTAATACATAATATGTAGTAATTATACCTTGGTAATGTAGTAAGGTCTGGGAGATATTACAAGAAAAATTAAAATCGTTACTTTCGTCCCTCGTCTTCCGTACACCTAACAGTTAACTTTAGATTTCATTGCATGAGTATAGAGATATGGAAAAAAACATTATAAAATCAGATATGTTGTTTACCACAGAAGATACATTTGAACACTATAAACAAGTGGGTAGTATTGGAGCCTTCAGCCTACGCAACAGAAGTAATAAATGTTCACCTGGAGAAGGCGGAGTCGGAGCTCTTCTCAATGGACTTTCGCCAGGAGTCGCGGCGCAGCGTGGAGCGCTCGCGCGGGCCCGGCGCCGGCGCGCGCTCCACCGCGCGGTAGAAGTTCACGCAGATGCCGTACCGAGTCTTACCTACACACATTACATCATTTACGTAACTTATGTTCTTTGACAGCCTCCGTGGCGCAGTTGCTCAGATACCGGCAGTGAGAGACAAAGGTTTGCGTATGATAAGTATTTGCGTCGTATATGGGTCTTAGTGTGGCCGAAAGTATCTCGTAATTTTGATACCCACAACACAGAACTTGAATGTTAGTGTGAGGACAGGACTGTATGCATAATATATATGACTGTTTGGTGTATTTATTTACCCACTACCGACCATCTATGCTCCGCGGTTTTACCTACTTAGTTCGTAGCATGTTATACTTATAGTCGGCCAGCTGGCACCGACCTCAAAAATTGTTGGCATATTTTGGTATTTTAGATTTCTTAAAAGATTAGTTTTATTTCTCTCTTTTTACTACACTTTTGAAGTCGGTTTAATTTTTTTGAATTATTTTTTATTTGAAGTCGATTAAAAATAGTTTATATTGATATTACTTTGTATGTTACACTTAAAAGATTTCACTAAAACATGCGGCCATATCACCTTTAAATTCAAAACGATAAAAAAGTGAATTTATCAAAAATATCAGGAGGTATTGATACTTCACCGTCGATATGTAATATCTTAAAATGATAGCTATTGCATATTGCATTTCTGAATTTAAAACCACAGTGTTAATGCAAGATATTGTATCAAGATTACATACTTACTCAAATCCAACGCCAATTTACAAAAACTATCGAAAAGTATTTAAAAACAAACAGCGGATAGGTGGCAGTTGGCACTCACCAGAGTCCTTGTCCGTGAGCGTGAACACGAAGGAGGTGGTGTCCCGGGAGGCGAGGTGGCCGGGCGCGCGCCGCGGACCCACCGACACGCAGCCCTCGGGCTGGCAGAAGTACACCATGTCCAGCGGCAGCGGAAAGTCATCGTGGTTGGTCAGCGGGTAACGACGCAGCAACTCCGGTGCCTAGATACACGCAGCAAGAATATAAAATTAAATCTCTTTTTTTTTTTTACAACAAAATGAAAAAAGAATTCAGTTACAGACTTAAAGCATCCTTAACGAGAAAAGTTTTGATGTACAAGTCTCCAACTTATTTATGTACAGAAGAGATTGAACGACTTTTATTATTTCAAAGTATTATACCCGATCATCACGGTACGTCGTAATTGGGATGTAAAAAAATAGAACTTTGGAAAATTCTACTTAATTTTCTTTTTAGATCGACCTCTAAACAGTTTAACTTTGGTTGATTTATAAATGTATTTAAGTAAATGTTTTTAAGCCCCCAAAATATTTTAATATAATAGGCTTAAGCCTTACCTGGACGGGAGCCAATCCTTTTCCAGAAGTGTAAGGGCGAGCGCCAACGATAGTTAAATAATCCACCAACCGCGGACATAGATGTTGCTTTTGAATGTCCATACTTCTAATATACTTAAGTGCTTCGATAATCTACATATAAACCGTTGTGATTCCATTATATGTTAATAGAATATTGCTTGTCATAATTATCACTTACTAATGTATTCCTGAAAAAGAACAAACTAACAATGTATACATTGGTGGTGTATATTCCTAGTCAATCAATATAAAGTTAAAATCAATACAAAACTGTTCGTCGCGTCGTATCAGTTTGTAACGGAGCTTTTCATCATTAACGATCCACGAGTTAGTGGCATTTATTGATCTAGGGTTCGGAATAAACGTGCGGGTATAATGCTCAGCAGGGTCCCTTGACCCATTTATTGCCTTGACACGTTTCTCCAGGGACGTCTCGTCTCCCGCAGCTTTTACACCAGGTGGCGCTACCACCGCGCTTATTGCTCATAAAATGGCCTTTATTACATAAACTTATATTACGAATAAAACAGATAATCCTTAGATGAAATTTATATTACACGGAAAGCCATAATAGTTTTATGTAAGTTCACGCGTATAAACAACGATTAATTAGATTAGAAGCGATTATAAGTGAACTTCTATTTAGTAAGTGAGAATGTTTTTGGGAATTCTTTTGAAACCGATATTGGCATATAGTTACATTCCTAAATGTTATATAATTTTCATGTACACGTGCGATGGAGATATAATGACACATCAAACAATATGATCACTACGAGTCAATCAAAATGATTCAAGTTAATTATAAAAATAATACTCCTAAATTAGGTGTCGCACAAACAAACGAAACGCGAAAATAATTATCATTATAATATCTTTGAATGTAAGTTAACGATTTTCATTGTATGAATTGCTATGCGATACTCTGTGTGATTTTAATTAAAATCACCCGTCTATACCACGGAGATGATAATAATATAAAAAACCGGTACAAAAAGCACAAGCAAAAACAGTGTTTGATATTCCCACACATGCCAACAAATTTAACCCTTTTTAGTCCCAATCGAGTTATCACAACATTGCGTCACGTACGTGGGTGGTAATCAAAAGCGTAGCCTTGTATACTAATATCCCGTTATAAATTGTCAATGACACACAGACATAAATTAAGTGAATCGCTGTACGTCATTTTGCCCCAGTTTTTGTAATGAAATCTGAAAATGGCACTTACTACGTTAAAATTAACTCAATACTTTATGAAAGCGTGAAAACCCACAGGATAAAGTTATTAAGGCCGGGTATAAACATTTTATGAAGTTTTTCATTTTGATTATCTTTAACCTCATTTTGGGGTCGTTTTAGTACTTTAATCGGATTATGCTAAATAAGAGGATAAACTAAAAACAAACATTCTATGAAAAAATGTAGACATGAAGGCAAGCACTTCCATTCCAGAAGTAGGTAAGACATGGACTGGCAGAAAGCCAAATGTGGTGGTTTTATTAAAAAGTATTGCAGTAAGTTACGTAAATCAATATTTTACAACCAAACTATAGAATTTCACTATGTACAAGAGTAATAAGATTAAGAGTGGTACTTTTTACGGACGATTATTTTCATTAGAAAACTTGAAACGTATCCTGACATGATGTTGTTGGGATGAAGTTATTTCACCTCAAATCTGATATAAAAACAAACTCTAAGGTAGTACAAACAAGAGCTACGTAACAATGAAAGGACGAATAAATACAATAGAGAGGCCCTAGCAAAACAGAACATAAAGGGGTGTAAAATATCAAGATTTACATAATTCTATTGAGATAAAGTAATTTCAAGAGAAATAATAAATGACGTAATTATTTGTAAATAAGAAATAATTACGATAAATATCGAAATACCATTTTAAAATATAATTTAGTATCTTGCACCAGCTCAAATTCGTATAAGGAAAGAAAAGTTGCTAAGATGACGGTACTCGATGCTACGGCAGACGACTACGCGTCGCGTAACCGATGTAGCGTCGGCAAAGTTGTGCTCTATCATGTGATCAATATCAAATGAAGGTAGCAGGAAAACATGGGGTTACGCATATCTACGACCGACACATGTAGGCGACGAGGTTGTCGAAATGCAGATATGCAAATGCTGTTCCATTTGACTAATCGCACCAGCATACGCGTTAAGTTACTGCCGTTATGGGCTGATAACACGAGATAAGCATATTGTTTAGCGAAAAATTATTGTCTGTTAATGCATGTTGGATACCATAAAGCAAATAAACAATACAAATGATAAACTTTATAAAAATAGAGTCAAGTAAAGCTTTGAATACACTGTGAAGGGCGCGTTACACACACGTATGCATTACGGGGCCATGTATACTAGCGCGTTTCAAGGACAAATAACGGCATTTAAGAGTACACCCTTATCCTTACAACGTACGCACTAAAGAATTTATTTGTGACACAATCATTCCAAGTAGCACTAAGTAATTATAACTCACTAGAATCGATCAGCAGTGTGACGTAAACAATTGTGGGGAATTATGCAAATCCTGAAGGTTTTAGTAGGTTACGTCACACATACGTCAACGCACTTGAACTACTTTCTACTGGTCCATGGTAATGAACATCGAAGGACGGACTAAGACTACACTAAGAAGCGACTATTTAAAACTTTACCTTACGTTAACATGGGATGTGCGTGATTCTACATCGTCGGCCAGTGGCACGTAAATACAGAATATCGTGTGTGGCGAATTTGACTAGATGTGGTGGTGTAGCAGTTCATATCGCGGTATGGCGGCGACTAATGGAGTGGCATGCGCGCCGCCCACGCTCGATACAGCCGCGCCGCGCGCACCGCCCCACCCCGCGCCACGCGCACGTGCCCCCGCCTTTTGTACATTTTACACACTACGCCTGCCGTACCACTAAGCCTTACTACTCTCGTAAATGCGCATTATATCAATATTTTTTATTTTCTCAAATTCGACGTAGCAGCGACGTGACTGAATTGTACTATACTGTGTATACGTACCATTATACGTTCCCCTGCAAGGCACGAGCCTCCTCTACAATCGAGAGCGCCGTATAGTCCACCACGCTGGCCTAGTGCGGGTTGTCGGACTTTACATACCATTATTTTTATTATTATTTAATTGTAGAAAATCTTACAAATCGCTATGGTATGCAAGGTTTCCTCACAATGTTTTCCTTCACCTTTATAGTGTGTGGTGATAGACTATCAATACACACATGAATCCGAAAAGTCGAAGGTGTGCCCTAGGATGACCCCCGACCACCGTGAACATGTTGGCAACTGCGTCTGGTCCGTTTACCAACATGCCAACACGGGCTTTGGCGACATGACATCAAAAAAAAAACATCAGATCTAAAACGTCAATTTTTATACTAATAATTTGTAGGTTATATTAGTTGTCCACGAAGCTGTACTAGGCCAGCATGGTGGCCTATGCCCGGTCATTTCAATCAAACTATCTTTAGGTCTTGAGTCCCGTGCACAATAGTTTTCGATTATAGATTGGTACCATACCTACAGTATTTCATTGTTGATGACCTTAGTTTTACATCAATGATCAAACAATTCCAAAAATATCATGACATTTAAAACAACTTCAAAGTCAATGGTAAAGACAAACACAAAAAGTTCTCAACTAACATCTTTTGTAATTCAACACCAGAAACCTTTCCTATCAACATTTTCCGGCTTCCTAGTAAAATTATAGTCACGTTTTTGTATTAAATGCCGAAAATAAACACTAAAATGTTATCAAGAATTTATTTAAATTGAATAAATATTACAAAATGGATAGCGTAATAAATGTTATACGAAGTTTATTTCCCGGTGTCCTCCTTTAGAGAAACGGTTCGGTTGAATACCACCTGAAACAAACAGAAACATTTATAATGCTACATATCAATAAAAGCTTAACAAGTATTTAAAACATTCATATAAATATAAAGGCATAATTGAACGAACTTACGCAATAACAAAATAATAAACCTGCTAAACTAGACAAATACAAATATTGAACCAAAAGTCACGGTATAATGGGTTCACAATACAAATATTTAATGATTCACAACAATTTCCATAACAAACTTTTAATTTGCTATTATTTAACATTGTTTCTTAAATTTATTAAAATGAAATTATTTAACAATCTGCACTGAAAGATAGAAAGCGACTTCGCATAATATTATAATCAAAGTTTCACTTTTTCTAAGTACTGCAGAAGTTTTGAAGGGCATATTGAAATTAAAACATTTTACTTAAATTTGAACTTAGTAGGCGTATACATATTCAAATAATAAAATAGCACACATTGATTGTAATTTAAAAAACAATGTGTGACTTGCTTAGCTGTACTCGAAGTAAGATATCTTTCTAATAGCAGTTAAGAATCTTCAAGCCTTAATTACATTCCCCACGTTGTTCAATTATTTTACTCAAAAACAAAACAACTAAGCGAATTATAATTACGAAACATACAATTATTTGCGTTTTGGCTTTTGATATGTCGACGAGTCAGCCTGATTTCCTCTCTTTCGGGAAATAATGTAACCCTGGATTAATCCGGTCCCAAGTGTACAGTCGTAATTGTATCATCCGACGAGATATAACAATCTCTCGTCGGTGGATACGCTTTCTGGACTTCATTTACCATCATGTTCATTGGAGTCAATCTGCCGTGTCAGTATTCGAAAATAGTTAGACCTCTTTACTTATTCTCTCTATATCAGCCCACGTCAACCCACTGCTGGGTATAGGCCTCCTCATTTGCACTATTTGCACATTTATTGGTTCTATGTCAAATGAATCCACTGTTTTCCTGCCATGCCCGCGATGACATCTGACCATCTGGCAAGTCGTCTGCTTTTTAGCCGCCATGCTTCTCTTGACCGAGACTATTGTTTTTGTTAATTTAACTACTCACGCAACATTAATTTTCTATACAACTTGTTTCTGGTACCCTTATATTTTTTTGTCATCCTTGAAGATTCCATGACAATACTCAACCTATAAAAATGTGTACAACACGTACCCTCGAGGCAGTCGTGTCGGGGTCCACGGAGAAGAAGCCGATCCTCTCGAATTGGAACTTGTCGTACACTTTAGCGCTGGTGAGGGACGCGTCGGCGTACGCGTCCAGTATTTTGAGCGTGCCTTCCCGACAGTCGGACAGGAAACCGCCCGGAACTTCGTTAGGGTCCTCCGGGTTCTTGTGTTTGAATCTATACATATGTAACAAATTTGAAAAATTAGGCTTCATTGATCATCACCTGTAGCAAAAAGGTTTGTCAAATAATCAAATAATTGTTAAATAAACGGTACACAATGTAGTTAAAACAAATAAGACATAGATGAGTAACTAAGATTTTGTGTGGAGAAATCCCTCATCATAAACATTAGCTTATCAAATGCTTTGTAAATTGGCATGTTCTAAACGACATCACAATTATTCGGTACATGAGAACTACAGTGAGGTTTATACTGAGGTATAAACCTCACATAAGAACTGAGCTTCTTAACGTTACTTCTAAATTTTTAACACATTTTTGCACCCATCAGGGCCAATTCACACCGAGACGCGACGCGACGCGACGCTGCGCGCACATTTTATTAGAGTAACGCAAACTTTACTTTTTACTTTATTTACTACACGAAAAGATACACATTTCATTGTGTTAATTCAGAATACGTTGCACCACGCAGCACTGCGCCTCGAGATGCCTCGCGATGTAGCGCGCCGCGTCGCGACTCAGCGGTGCATCGCCGGTACGCGCGGAGTGCAGGTGAGCTGCGACTCACAAACCCCTGCGACGTAATGCATCCGCCAAATATACGTCGTTCTCATTCGCTTGCAAATGGTAGACTACGGAACCCGGGGTGGGCGCAGCAGTGGGATGGATGCACATGGCGAACGTAGACACGTGTGGCTGCGCAGTGCGGCGTGAAAAAAAATCAAGTGCCTATGTCTGCTCTTTTCTAAATCGGGACCACTGTGCGCCGCACGCTGCCGCGAGATACGTCGCCACGTCGCGAGGCGCATTTTAAAATGGTTAGAGCACGACGCGTTAAAGCACGACGCGTCGGGACGTTGCGATGGATCGGCGTGCGGCGCGACGCAACGAGAAATCACTGGCCTCTTCCAATATCGTTGCATCGTGTCTCGGTATGAACTGTGAACTGACCCTAAATGTATATTACATAATACGTAAAATCGTGGACCGTGGTCATAATTAGCAATGCGTGGGCGGTTATCTGAGGATGCAGGCGCTGATTATTCGCTTGAAAATATGAATTGCGATCAATAATTTTAATACCATGTCCAAAAATAGAATCGAAACACTTCACATAAAGATGTCATTTTTGAATAACTGACTATTCATTGATAGCAATAATAATATTGTAGCATTCCTCTTGATACGAAGAATCGTTTCTATCAACTAAAATAGAACAAAATAAAATATGGGAGAAATTTAGTTTGAACTTTGACACAAATGGTAATATGGGCGTAAAAATAGATATAGCAGTAAACACTAACGGAAAGTAACAGTAATTGCCCTATATCTAACGGAAATAGTATCTTTGTATGAAAGTAGAGCGCTCATCCTACTCTTCATAGCATTTACAGGCTTGAATTATTTTTAATTCAAAGAATATGGGAATGTTGCTGAAATGTTCATAAAAGATTTTTTTGTTTAATATTATATAAAGCATTATAATATGTCAAAATGAAATTGTTCGTTTCGTTTCGAAGTAAAAGGTGCCAAAAACGTATAAACACACTTACAAAGGTTCATACAGTCGAACTTCCACAGTGATTGGTTCAGACACCCAATGAACGAAGGCTTTAGGTTTTTCCGCGGATTCCGTTGGTTCTGCAGTACATTCCAGTTCGGTCACCGCGCCAGCATCGCTTTTCACTACTTTTGTCACCTGCACAAAACATGATTTAAGTCACTTACGTTCATTTTGATGTCACGTGAGGTCATTTAAACTTCATCAGGATGTAAAGTGATAAAAATATTTTGATGAGATATTCGCCATAGGAATTCCAATTGTCGATATTATGTTCTACATTGGGTACCATAGCATTTTCTGCACCACATGCGCAATTTGATCGATCCGTCTAGTATTATATTACCCAGACCAGTGCCAGGGTCCGTCCTCTAGCAGAGTCTTCTCGAGTACGTCTGATCTTCAGTGTCCTTATTTCTGTTGTAAGTCTAATATTTTATCTGACGATACTAACCTAGGGCTTTTTGATCAACATCGAGGTGAAGGCCCCATAATGGACAGTCATATATAATTATCGAAGATTCCTGTAATTCTCTTAAGGCGTGATTTCTGAAAATCACGAGCCATCTTTTTTGTCCAGACTAAAATACCTTAAACAATATTCCTGGTGCTTATCACCCAAATTCTTATTTGAATGATATTCTTCATCCCGTTATATTATATAAATATTAGTAACAATATCAATTTTATTTAACCGATTCGTTGCGACGCCCATTTTGGTGCACTTTTATGCGTGGCGACGAACAAATAATGCATTTCATTAATACGTACCTAATCGCAGTAATCGTAATGCAACTTATCGAGGTTGTCAACCCCTGGAATTATCTGATTTGCATTATTTCCAGAAACGAAGTCTATAATAATGATCCGCATTCAAAAAGATTAATGTTTAGTTCAAGAAGCACCTCGAGAAATTTCGATTTGAGCGAGATAAAAGACATTTAAAAATGACACGACACGCGTGTCATACGCCATATGTAAAAAAATTGGATGGCACGTCTGTCGTGCCATCCGCAACGAATCGGTTAATTAATCTTACCTTAAGCACATAGCCAGCATGCCTTAACCCGACAGATTGCTTTGGAGTTAGACGCCTGTAGCCACCTTCTGGCTGTTCCTTGAAGTCAGTGGCCTCTATGTAAATAACCTTATTGAATGTGACTGTGTGCGACCCTTTCTCGGGCTCGCTGGGGAAGTCCGGCACGGTCACTTCCAACGGTTTGTCACTTGGGAAATTTGTTATAGTGACCTTTATCGGTTCAAGGACTACCATAACTCTGCAAAATATTACCATTAATAAGTTTTCATTGAGATGTAGTCTTTATTATAAAATTTGATGGCAATTTAATATTAAACGTTGATATTTGTGGTTATTAAAGCCAGGAGTAATAATAACTTATCAGTGATGTAAGGCTTATGCGGATATTGCGGATAATAAAATCTCCCACGACTGTCATTACAAAAACATGTTAAATACAGGGTGTTAGGATATTCAAGGAATGTTTCGATAATTCGATTTTCAAACAAGTATAATACATAAAAGTGATTAATTTAAAATCCTGCTGAGTATGCCCCTGCTTGCAACAGTCACAACAATTGGTTCATCAAATCGCCAGCACATATTATGTTGCAACAAACACTGCGAAAATAATTGTTAAGGTTTCCTTTACATTTATCAGACTTATTAACGTAGAGGAGCTATATAGGGTGAGTTTTTCAAGTGGGCGTGGATGGCCAAAACCGAAACTATGAGGAATATCGAAAAACCGTCCAAGGAGTTACGAGTCCGATTTTGATGATAGTTTTCATTGCATTTGCAGCCCATTTGAAAAATATTTTTAAGTTATTTGCAAACATAAACAACTACAAATTTAAATAAGTTAATTGACAATAAAATACACAGGTTTTTTGGAAGTAGTGATAGCATAGTACAGGTGAGCATGTAACCTGGGCGCGGAGACGTTGAGTGCGTCCCGCACGGCGGCGTCGAGCATGCCGGGGTCGACGGCGCCCAGCGCGCCCGTCACGCCCAGCCCCGCGCAGAACGAGTTCACCGCGCTCGCCGGCACGCCGCGCCGCCGCAGCGCCGTCAGCGTGTACAGCCGCGGGTCGTCCCAGTCTACCCACACATCTCATTGCATTACCATCACTGACGACACGACCATGCCGCTCGCATAATGGTTAACGATACGACCGCTCATGGATAGAACCAAAACAAAACACCATCAATTATAAAGCGCTCGCCATCCTGAGACATGTTACATTTCATTATGTCAAGTGGTTACTCTGGCTACAATGTCCGTCAACCCGAAACACAACACTGCATTTCCACTGCTGTTTTGCAGGAGAAATAGACATTGCGATGGTACCTACCCAAACGGCCTCTCACATATGTGGAACCTACCACCAGGAAAACATTCAATATTTTATCACAGGAGACAACACGAGTAAAATAATTGTAATAAAAAAGAGCGGTACAATGCAGCTACTTCCGTTTCTGTGTTTATTGCAGTATACCATATTTATGCCGTACAACTAGATAGTTTTACTGCATAAATATAGTATGCCATATCTATCCTCTCACTCCCCTCCCCCTATACTCATCCATACTAATATTATAAATTCGAAAGTGTGTATGTATGTATGTTCCGTTTTCACGCTAAAACGGCTAAACCGATTTTGATGAGTTTTAACATAGAGATATATTGAACCACGGAGACGGATATAGGCTACTTTCAATTTTGAAGAAAAGGCTTGAAGGAGATCAAATAAGGGATGAAAGTTTATATAGAAAATCTACACCATTAAAATTACAGATGTCAAACTTGGCACTTTAGTTACTTATTTAAAAACAATAATAACAACATACTTTGTTTTCTTTACGACATTTACCCTAAACGAGTTAAAATTTGGGTTGAAATGTTATAATTTATTATTAATCCTGGGAAAACTTTTACACGGCCAAAGTCACGAGCAATACTAGTTATACTATAAATTAAACTGTATTCTTTCATTTAGTTTATGTTTAATTAATTCAAAAGTCTCACCATTTACAATTCCCTCTTCAATAAGCTTGGCAATCTTCCTCTTGGAAACAACAGTGTAGTTCACGTTTAACCTTCCATATTCCCACTGCACAGGACAATAGATACCCAGAGTATTACAGAGCCAGTAATATGATGACCTGTTTAAATAAAAAAAAAGTTAAAAACACATACTAAAATTAATTGATTGTGTCTGTGAATACAATTTATTAGATGGAAAATGATATAATATGTATAAATACCTTCTCGATTGGAATTCCTTTGTGCATAAGGAATGTGTGATGTGCTCTATGCTGTCACATAAGCAATGGGTGTAGTCATAAGTGGGGTAGATGCACCACTTATTGCCAGTGCGATGATGCGGCTTAAACCTGATCCTGTATGCTACTGGATCTTGTTTGCCTTCTTCAAGAGTAATCTTCATACGTAATGTGGCATCCCCCTCATCGATTTTTCCATTTTTCATATCCTAAAATATCAACTACATATAAATCTGTATGGTTTATACCGTAGTATGATCAACAACAAAAAATATACAAATAAAATTAAACTGAAGTGCTAATTAGTAATTGAGTGCTGGCCTGTTGGTAACGGACCAGACGCGGCTGCCAACATACTCCCCGTGGTCGCGGGTTCAAATCCTAGGGCACACCTTATCAATACACACATGACATTTCAGAGTCATGTGTGTATTGATTGTCAATCACCACGCTCTATAACGGTGATGGAAAATACCGTGAGGAAACCTGCATTCCATAGTGATTTGTAATAATTTCTATGGTATGTAAAGTCCGCCAACCCGCACTAGGCCAGCGTGGTGGACTATATGGCCTAACCATTCTCAATTGTACTCTCGATTTTAGAGGAGGCCCGTGCCCTGCAGTAAGACGTATATGGGCTGAAGTAGATGCATAAAAAATAAATAAAGTCTATCAAAAATAAAAAAGCAAACAATGAGACTTCATCAATAAAATAAAAGTATTTTGCAGTACCTCAAATAATTGCAGGCTTTCTTGAATTGGCCGGTTTCTCCACGGTGATGGTGGTGGATTGAAACCTTTGATTTCTTCAGACCTCTGATGACACACATATGCTAGGTCATCTTCAATCAATTGCACAGCCCATTTATACAGTTGGTCAAAGTAGTCAGACGAGTGTGTGATCTGGTAAGGTGTATAGCCTAAGAAAACAAATCATGACTGTTAATTTGTTATAGTCTGAGATTATTGCATAATGATTTGTCTAACTTTAGTTGATATTTATTAGCAACATTGTGATCCCCAGTGTATATCAACAGCACATACTGTTCACTTGGCGTGAATTTGTACTTCTGGACAATAGGATTGGCATAGGCTTCAATGATTTATTGTGAATTTGAATGTGAGAGATATGGTTGATCACAATTCTACCTCATCTTCCTGCAATTTGCATTCAAATAATGCTATGCAAGATACATGGGATAAGACAAACGCTAGAAGTAGATGATAATGTAATAAAATTGTCATCCATGCTGCAATCCATCCTAGACACAACAAAAATAGCCACATATACATTTGTACAGCTTAAACTTAATCTTATTGGACTTACAAAGAGATATTTTTTTTCGTTAATGCAATCTGTTCCATGTGAACATTCAGCATAAGGTTAAGAATTTATTAGTTTGTCTTGAAGGTGGTAAGTCCAACAACTTTCACTCATTTATGTTTATTACATTCCTCACAAATCACTTGGGAACTTTCTTTTCAACCTTTTGAATGTTGCCTCTCTGTTTATTAGGTTCATAGCTTGTATGTTTGGGTGATTGTCTAGCCTATGCCTGTATGATTTTATTGATTATTTAATCACGTCTTGGATCGTTCTAATTTCGAAATTGTTTGTTTGTTATGAACCAAGGTACATTAGTAATCAATATGTATTGTAATAAATAATGAAATGAAAATGAATGTAATTTATAACTAGCATATTGGTATAAAAAACTTTCATACCACATTAAAAATATTATAATGAACTGTTACATCATGAAAGGCGCAACAACCATATTATCACTTGAAAAATGTAAATTAAGCATTGATTCAAGATTAAACCTCTGAAATTGTAACAAACATAAAATGGCATTGAATGACATTAAACAGTTGGTATTAATAAAATACTCATATGGAAATTGTATTGTATTGTATTGTATCAGCCCATATACGACCCACTGCAGGGCACGGGCCTCCTCTACAATCGAGAGTACGATTGAGAGTGGTTAGGCCATATAGTCCACCACGCTGGCCTAGTGCGGGTTGGCGGACTTACACACCGTAGATTTTTTTTTTAAATCGCTACAGTATGCAGGTTCCTCACGATGTTTTCCTTCACCGTTAAAGTGCGTGGTGATTGACTATCAATACACACATAACTCCGAAAAGTCAGAGGTGTGTCCTGGGATTTGAACCCACGAACACCGTGAACATGTAGGCAGCCGAGTCTGGTCCAATACCACGAGGCCACCACGCACTTCCGAAATTATGTATTTACAAATAAGTGAATGGAGGATGACATGGGGAAATTGACAGCATTATTAAAATTATGCTTATATTTGCCCTAACAATTTAAGACTAACAACCCACTTTTATTATATAATG
Source organism: Theretra japonica (assembly GCA_033459515.1). NCBI lineage: Eukaryota > Metazoa > Arthropoda > Insecta > Lepidoptera > Sphingidae > Theretra > Theretra japonica. Next base: position 7,652,290 of record CM065939.1, read on the forward strand.
TAATGGTCTCCCTGATTATAATCCTCACCTAACCACTCCACCATTTCACGAATTCCAACAAAGAATTTCTCTTCTTCTTTCTCAGGATTAGTGTCATCATATCTCAAGAAACAAACACCATTGTGGGCAGCAGCATAACCAAAATTAATGTTGATGGCTTTAGCATGTCCTATGTGCAGAATACCATTAGGTTCTGGTGGGAACCTGGTTCTGACTTTTCCTCCAGTAATTTTAAGATGTTCCTCCATCAACTGTTTAGTATTAGATGTTATAAAATATCCATCAGTTTTGTAGTTTTCCCCTGGAGCATGAAACTGAAGTTTCTTCATCAATTCTGCTATGGATGTTGCTCCACCAACATCTGATGAATCTGATTTATCTTGTTTTGCAACTGAAATTTCACATAAATTGTTCAAGTAATCGAAATACTACTTAATATGATAAATTAAATTATAAAATGTTATTGAAAAAAATGAAACAGTTATGTACATCAACATGTTGACAGTGAAACTCACACATTGATAAATGGATGCAATGTGTATGCCACTATCACACACCAGGCACATTATTTATGTAAATAATAAACTCAAGGTACTCATATCAATTGTTGATTGTTTTGCACAGCAGTCAGTGTCAATGTATCATAACTAATAGACCAAGATATATTGAATGGAGCTATTGTAGTATGTGTTGTTTACCTTTTGCTTCTTCTTTCTTGGGTTTAGTTCCTGCACCACTAACTTTGGCCTTTTTCTCTGCCTTAGGTTGTGGGGCGAGATCAGCCTCAGTTTTAGGACCCAATAAATCCAAGATCTGTAATTATTTGTAACAATGTTTTATAAATGTAAAATTTTCTACTTCATATTATCAAACTTTTATTTTTAATAGTTACTTATATCATCTTAAACACATAATAATAGCTGGGTACAAACATAAGTGCCACTTGACAAATATGATCTGTTTAGAATAGTAACCAGTCATATAGTTCATACTTCATTTTCTAAAGCTTTCCATGTTATTGAAGTAACATGTATCCTCAAACAGTTCAAAAAGGCTTTAGTTACTTAAAAATCATATTACATGCACTAAGTATCTCAGTTTTATCAATACTAACCTGAACATCCACTTCATTCTTGATAGCTTTGCCATCAGCCCAGGGTAATTCAACCCGAACTGCTTGCATGACAATACCAGAGTTGAACCGATACCTCTTCTCCAGTAGCTCTGCCTTATACTTCGCCATATGCTTCTCCACAGCTTGCTCAACCTGCTCTGGAGTTATCACTACACCAATTCCACAAGCTTCTTCAAATTCAGCCAGGTTGACAACAGTCTCATTCACATTGTTAAGGAAGTAATTTAATGCAGCATCTACTCTTAGGGTTGAATCTAACTTGCCTGATGCAATACATTGGCATAAGAAAGGCAGACTACAAATTATTTGAGGTTTGATCTTAGTTGATAAATGATATATTAATATGCCTGCTCCAGGTGGCAAATCTTCAACATCCACCTGCAAGTATCCAATTGAAATTGAAAAAGCTGAGGCATAATTGCAATTTACATTTAAATAAGCTTAAAATAACTCTAACCTCATTTATAGCGGTAAGTAGTATTTTAGTAACATTAGCATTTTTCAATGTTTCTTTCGCCTTTTGTTCATTGAGGCCTATTAGCTTGAATTTCTCTATAGTTTCGTCTGGAGACATTTTGTGCATATTGAAATATTGCAATATACAGAACTATTAACTTAGCAGTAGTACTGTTTCTGCCAGCTGGCCGAATGTTATTCACCAAACAGGACCCATTCACCCACAGCCAGTGACAGTTGACATTTAACTTTACAGCAATGAAAGATTATAGAGGATAACCGTAAACAGAGTAAAGATGCGATTATTTGCTATATTCTTAAAACGTGTTATAAGCTAAAGGCTAAATGCTAAATGTATTTAACATACTATTCAAGTAGGTACCTATGATTATAATTGTAAGATAAATTTAATTAAAATCATGCATTGCAATAACACCAAAATGTGGAAGAGGATCATTTTTATTTTAGCGCTATCTATCGTCGTCAACTCAATAGTTCAATAAAACGTAGGACCTTGTTTACTACAAATTTACAAGGTGTCGTTTTAAAGCATTATACTCGTAAAAAATATAAATTAAAAAGATTCAAGAAATTTGTTTAATTTTTGTCAATCGTCCTTTACGGCTATTTTCGTAAGTCAAGTTTAACAGCTCCCATAAAAAGCGTTAATTAACATTACATTACATTCACTAAGTGAATTAACATAACATTCACTGATGAAAATACGGATATTTTCTTACAAAGCTGATATAAGTAATAATATTTGAACTATGACTGAATAACAATAGTTTTTAGAAGAAATCCAGAAGGCCGCAGCTTACGAACTTCATTTCGTTTTTGAAAATCTGATAATGATTTTGTAAGTAATCAAATCTTTAATTTATATTACAAAATGACCGCCACAGTTTTTGGATAATATGGCTACGAACTAACAGTAAAGGAGGAAAAGAACATTTAAAAACTGCAAAGTACCACCTAGAGAATTAATTAGCCTGTTTTTTAATTTATCATATGGTAACCCTGAATATTACGCAATTTTTTTTTAATGCCAGCTATGGAGACTATTAATATCTCTATCGGCGGCACGCAAAATAGGAGTCTATGGTAGGTATTCTTTGTCTTCAACTTAGGCCCGTGTGTCACCGAAAAGGACAACAAAAAACGTACCTACTTCTTTTGTTTAGGGATGCTAAGTTGGATACAATTGGGTATTTGACTGTTGCGGAAATAAAATAATAATACTTTGGATATGATTGCTTATTAACAAGCAATAATTATAGATTCTTTTTACAATAGGATAAATTTTAAATATGTGATTTTTCTAAAACAGTTCGCGATTTTTTATCTGTTGATTACAAGTAACAATACGCGATCGGCTGTCGTTGCGCATCGTGTGATGTCACAATTTACAATTTTTCATTCATCTATGCCTGAGAACGTTTGCGCTTTAAATACGTGACGGCACTTTTAATGTCACGTGTCTTTTAACATTATCATGGGTATCAGAAACTATGAGAGACTTTTCAGTCACACAAACACCCAGACCCGAGACAAATACTTGTGTGTTTTATAAATATTTGTCTTGGTGCGGGGATCGAGCCCACGGTCTCTCGTTTCACAGCCGGCGACTGTGTAAGTTTCCGAAAATCTATTTTTTGGAAAAAAACAAAGATTTTCATAATGGAAAAATATTTTTTTTTGAACTTGTAAATTGTAAAATTGACTTTAGCCTTTAATAAAGTAAATATCCGTACTGTGAAGCCCAAATTCACGGTAGGAATTAAAAGTAATGGCTGCCATTTCGAGAAAAAGAGTCCATTATTAATAAGTATAGTTATTTTCACATAAAATATAACCAAATTGATTCAATACACAAACATTCAGTTTATTTCTATTTGTTCCTGAGTTTCTATTCACCCCGTTTTTCAGCACAATTTCATATTTCGAATTTCATACGGAAAAATATTTTATATCGACGGTGGAATGTAAAAAGTTACCAAGCGACACTAGGGGCCAAAATGAGTTTTTTATATATTCGGAATCAGCGAATTTTTCTCTATCGATTAGTCCTAGTCCCATGTCTCTACGAGCACTTTTGATGTCGCTTAGGAACTCCGTAACAACGGGTATTTTTCCTGTTTTTGGCAACCAAGTAACATTTTGACACGTTTTAAAAAAGTAGGTATTTGGTAATATCTACTTGTTTTTTATTTTCATTTGGTAATTTTAACCTTTACCCGATTTTAATTTATACTACAGTAAGTAATTTCTGCCTTTCCACTATTGGAATCAATTATGTACTTCGGAAGTTTTACCTGGAATACATTTATTTTTGTATGGTATTTCGGACTCTTTTACAAATCTTAAAAATATTTTATCTGTATTTAGGTAATTTTTAACAAACTGTAATCATACAAAAAATTCGATATAGTAACTTTTACTCGCCGAAAATAAGATAATAAGTAACGCTTGGTAACTTTTTACCTGCCGTTTTATTTATAAATTGTGTTACTTGGATACTTACTACTGAAATAGTTATTAATTTTTACATGTGGTTATCCCAAACAAACACTTGACGCGTTGTCGCTCGTCCTCGCTTTGAATCATACTAAGTATGGTGGATGGTAACGGTTTTATCGATTAGTCGTAGTTCCACTGTCACTAAGTAACCCCGCGTGCGCACTCTCGCGCATTTACGCAGTTCTGTTTTGTGTGATACTACACTTGGTAAGTATTGAAAATATTATTTTTAAGCTAATTTGTGTTTTTGTTTTTTGATTTATACATTTTTGAAAAATAATTAAATATTTTAGTTCAACATGAATCGCGGTCGGCGAATAGATGACATAATTGGCCGAGCTTTATTAATTTCGGGTGTGGAAATTAAGGATTCAGCATCGGTAAGTTCACATATTTATATTTTATTTACTTACCTAATTTGTATACTTACAAATAGGAAGGTAGATTGTGACGTCTGTTGTGTTTTACATTTTAGCACGAGAAAATCTCTGAAGAAAAGGACCAAATGCTAAAAGACCAAATAGGTTGTTTTTATATTAATACTGATTCTTTAGCAAAAGTTGATTACTTATATAATAAACGAATTTATAAAACAAATAAAAACCGTCTTTCTATTTTTCAAAGACATACCTACCTTTTTCAACTTTATACTTGGTAGAGTTTTTTTTTCAAGATTTTAATCTTGAAAAAAAAAACCTACTAAAAACCTACTAAAACTAAAGTTTCACTTCAGTTATTTTCGATTGCAGCAAAACTATACTGAGCAAATTTACTTACTAAATCTAAAACTTTTGAGTTCTAGATCAAATTTATTTGGTGGTAGGTTAATTACTACTTACATTAACATACTTTGATTTGTTGTGTAGTAAACATTGCTTGGTATAAAACCACAATTTTATGAAAGTTAGACATCTTTGCTTGTTCAACTAAAAAAATAATTCTACGCTTGTCCCCTTTTGCTTGGAATCTATTGAAAATTAAAAAATATTTAGATATCTTTACCAGCTTCAAAGTTAAATTTTTTGTCGGTTGGTAACTTTTACTTGCTTCTAATTTCAAGTAAAATTGTAACCAAACGCCACTTCCTTGCAAAATATACAGAAATACTTTTTTTTGATAAAGCCAATTTATAAAGGCATTAAAATACTTTTAAAATCCGTTGGATTTTTTCAGATATCTCTAATAGCCAATTTTATACGATTTTTTTAAAGAAAAAATTAATCTTTAAACGCTCTGCTGTAAAGTTAACAAAATGGCGCTTGGTAACTTTTTACATTCCACCGTCGATATACAAATCGACTTAATCCATACAGGCAAACAATTACATGCAAAAAAAGTTTGAAAATCTAAATTGTTTCCATCCACTCCTTTTTACGGTTCTTAGTAAAAACGTGACCATTTATTTAGTATATTTCGCAAAATTCTTTGTTTGAGTTGTATTATAATCTTTTTAATGAGGAGATTCCACAAGCAAAATATGTGTCACTATAAGTGTGGTGGGTACACGTTTTTTTGTTCCTGTCTGTGGCCCTTATATGCAGCCACACCTTCACCTCATTTTCTTGGGTTCCCAGTGTCCTGGTGCATACATTTATATGTACTGTCCGATTATTTGTTATTTAGTCCAACTATGTCTCTGACCAAACCGTAATTAAAAGCGGCAAAGCCCTTTTGCGGCTAGGACTGTAGAATGCTATGAATGAACCGGAAAAACAGGCGCAGTACCACAGCCTCATGTAATGTTATGATGAGAGTTAAATAATCAAATGTTTCGTGCCTGTGGATACTATGCATAATGCAAGGAACACAGTGAACCTGTCTTCAGGTGTCAGTGCACTTACTTTGCCGTGCCAGTACCTACAATAAAAGTAAAAAGGAATACATGCCTCACACAAGTTTTAGGGCCAGAGCATCGACGATGAGAATAGCGTGAAAACCGGAGAACCCGACATTACTCTGTTACCTCTCCTTAAGAAACAGGGTGCAGTGTAGTCACTTTTACCGAATTGTTTTTATTCCATAGGTCTGACAAACAAGTCATTGGCGCGTCTGATAATCGGTAATAACTGCCGCCCATTGATATCTACTTGGGCACCGTTTAATAACTTGTAGAAAATCCTTTACTTATGCCGGTTTTTTACTGGTTAAAAACTGCATGATAAGCTACTTCAATACTATTAACGGACCCAGGAATCTCTAGAGGATCACACATCGCACCCCAGCTCGGCTAATAGTTTTAATTCCTCAACCGACTCTTTATATATTTTATTGTGTTTTACAGCCATTCTAGCCCCTATACCTTGACCACTTGGACAAACAAATAGTATGACACTAGATTAGATGTGTTGCCGTCTTATTAGAAGGGGAAAGGTAGAGAAAGGGGAATTAGACAGAAAAGAAATTGGATAAAATTATATTGAGCCTCCAGCCATCTCACAAAACAACACATGGCGACATAGCTGCCATTTCATGTCAATTTCCTTTGAGATAATGGTAAATTATCGAGCCAGCTCAGTTCTGCATTAGCTCAGACAACTACGGCGTTTCTCGACCACTCTTATAACTTTTGACTAGCTACCTACGTATATAATTTAAACAATAAAGATCGCGGGACGTCGCTGAAAGCAGGCTGCCTCCAACAGGTCACTGTGGAAATCATTGGTGGAGGCCTATGTTCAGGAGTGTACCAACTTCCTTTGGGTGATGGATTGATAGTTTAAAAAATATGGCAGTACTTACTTAGATACATTAAACGACATGATAATAATACTAAAGTACTTTGTTTAAATATGAATATTGGTTGAAAATAGACATTATATTTTAGTCATAAGGATAAACCTTGAATCGCTAACCGAGATCAAAGAGATTACGTTAAAAATAATAAATTACTTTTTGTGTGCTTATGGTACATCAAATTCATCACGAGCCATTATTGCTTTTGCTACAATAAAATATACATTTTCATATAAAACAAACATTTCAGTATAAGTTCTTGGCAGTAGGATATTTTTAAAACTGATTGTGTGCGGAATTGCATAAGAACTGCTTATTGTAAGTTCTTGTTTGATAAAATCAGTTTACCTACTCTCAATTCTGATGGAAATATTTATTAAACGTGACGCTCCATTCATTCGAACTTGAGTCGTGCGACAGTTGTCTAATCACGTTAATTCCTTGCTCACGCCCACTCGGTTAATGTCAGCGTTGTGAATTGTTTTACATATTTGAATATAATATATTGCTAGGTACCACGAGTCCTAAATTAATGCTGTTTATTTTAGCCAGACTTCTCTACTCACAACACGTTTCTTCTTTGATGACTTAGGTCCTACAAATGAGTAAACAGCTCACTTGAAGAGACAAGACGTAGGATTTTTGCAACATGGTAGTATTACCTAGGTAAAGGTAAAAGGCCCACGCTTTTACAATTACTTAACGACTTCTCAAAAAGACAGGCTAAGCCTAGTTTAGAAGCCCCCGGCAATGTTATTAGTTTAGAAATTATTTTATTTTACTTTACCTAAAGCAATTTGGTTAATGAATAGGTAATTTTTTATTATTTTGATTAATCTTATAGAAAATTGAAAATAGCAATGGCTAGAAGGACCACTTGATACTTTTTGAGAGAAGAAAATCGATTAAAACAATATACATATAGGTAATTAGTAATTACGTCTTGAATATTAATCATCCTTGGCCTTTGTCAATATGAAGTCGTACGCAAAAACAATAAGATTGAGAGTTTATTAATTTAAATTAACTACAAGCTATTGTAATATAAACTTTACACATTATTTCGCACTAGCGAAAGTCTTATCAGTAACCAATCCAATGAAAAAAAATGCAAGCGAGTAGAGCGTAAATAAATCCATATAAATAACAATACTTACCTTTTGACAATACCTACTCTCCTTATTTGGGGTGAAAGAAGAACTTATTTATTTTTTATAATTCGTATAGGTACCTAAGTACCTAGTGATTTAAAATACAATAAATCAATATTTAATATCGCTGCAAGTCTATGGGACATATTGCATACAAGCTTAATGCACTCAGCAGCGAGATTTTTTATATTGAGTTAGAAAACAGCGTTATTTCCCAAAGGTGGGTTAGTAACGTTGAACTTATAATAATGAACTCTACATATAACAGTCTAACAACCCAAAGTTCAGCCACCTGGAAACAATCTAGGTGGCAGTTGGGTTGAGCTTAAGGGTGAATTCTAATCCTAAACCAGTTCATAGTACTGCTCTGCGAACTGCGGCCCATGCCCTATGTGGAAGTGAAGAGAGGCTCAAGTTGATGACGGCAGAACAATTACGATCACATTTATGTAGTTTTAATTGCTCATAAGGCCTTAGCAAACGAACACTTTAGTCAGGAGCCCGTAAAGTTAAAAATGTAAAAAAAAACATACCGGCGTGCCCAGGGAAAGTTTGTTTTGCAGGTAATAATATAAAACTTTCATAGAGAGGTTTCATTTGTCTTAGAGCCCAATATAATTCTTCTTTTTGTATTGTTGTAGAAGGCAAAGTCGGAAAGAAACCGGCTTTGCAGTCTTTTACGCGTCCTTCAAAGTTCAATGAGCAATTTTGTTAACTTTAGAGAGCTAAGTTTTTTTTCTATTGTGCTCAGATATACTAATTAATTATAATATTTTTATTACAAATTTATTATATTATGTATAGATAAGATCCTTAAGAGCGTAATACATAATTAACTTTTCTGCCGCGTTTAGTAATATTTTTATAGAAATCAAACAAACGGACAGGTGACTGGCGACTTGATTGAAGAATTGCGAAGAGGAGTATAAACGAACTTCTGAAATCGTAGTAAATGCCATCATATTTTGACATCCAAATCTATATATATAAAAGAAAGTCGTGTTAAAAGTTACACTATTTATAACTCAAGAACGGCTTTACCGATATGGCTGAAAATTGGTGAGGAGGTAGCTTAGAGCCAGGAGACGGACATAGGCTACTTTTTTGTAGGCTTGAAGGGGTTGAAATAAGGGATGAAAGTATGTATGGAAAAATCTAAACCGTTAATGTTAAGATGTTAAACTTGACACTTTAGTTACTCATTTAAAAATAAAAATATATAAATTAACCCTAAAGGGGTTAAAATAAGGGTTGGAATTTTATATGCAAAATCGAAACAGCTGAAGCTATTTCTATAAAAAATATATATTTCAGCTCCTTATTACAAACAAAAAATAATGGCTTACAATAATTTTGGAAAAACATCATTACGGGGGTAAAATAAGGGTAGAAATGTTGTACGGAAAATCAAAACCGCTAAAGCTATTGATATAAAAGCTTATAATTTGACACCAGTAACGAAAAATAATGTGCACTATAAAAACATCTCAGGTAATGCATACATAAACACACGCCTTTTCCCCAGAAGGGGTAGGCAGAAGTGCTACCAAAACACCCACGTTTCGCCTTATATATTCCGACCCACGATGTGATAGGCTAGCCTATCGCCATATCGGGCACAAATTCCTGACTCCAGGCTGATAATGAATAGAAAAATCCAATATCACTTGGCCCGACCCGGGATTCGAACCCGAGACCTCAGCTTTGCAATCGTACCGTATTACCACTACGCCACAGAGGCAGTCAATAGGTAATGCATAGTCTTCTTTATTAGCCTAAAGCGACGAAAAGGGGTTTGTTTTGACGAACATTCTTAGCGCTGTTTAGGTAGGAATTAAACAACAGAAATCACCAAGAAGAGAAAAACGTTATGACTATTGCATTGTTTACATTTGAGAAATGAGTAGTTTACTATACATCAAAAAATCAATTTCGTATTTATATAAGGCCTATCTACAAAATAAAAGCAATTCCAAAAAATTGTACACATGCCTATTTAGGCATTAAGGGATGAAATGGGACAAAGTGGGACGAACGCGATGAGACCGGTCGGGTCCGGATTGCATTCGACGGGAAATAATGGGACGGGATGTAACAGAAAGAAAAGGAGCCAGATGAGATGGGATGGGATACGATAGGAAAAGGGATAGTAGGTACTTAGGTTGAGTTCAGGAGTACAAACGTTTGAACGGGAATAAGATATTTCTGGTGTGGAGTGGAGTCTAAACATCTAAGCACCCAGGCGAAGCTGGGCCGGGCCGCTAGTTTTAAATAAAATATGGTGCCCCATGAAAATTATGATATTAATAAAATACTTCATCCGTATCTTACAATTCACGTTTTATATTGCCACTTTGGTTATTGTAAAAATAGATTCATACATTAGTACTAATTATCCAATGAACATAATATTATTTTTTATCTTGGGAGCGGCCTATGTTCAGCAATGGACTGCAACGGCCTGATCATGATGATTTAATGAATTCCGCTGCCTGTTCTATGGCTCCGGGGAGTAACCGTACTAGTACCAACGAATAAATATACTGCACCTATAGGTACTCCAACAGTCCATGTTGTGAAGAAACTATCCAAATTATTGCTTTCTATATACATAATTCCAATATATTTTAATCTAAAACCTTAGTTCGTATCTTATCCTCATTTACGCAGCATTATAACAGATGCTCATTCCCATGGCCGAATATATTTTATCATATCACATTTTGTACAAGGACGCCTAATTGATCGATTCCCTAGTACCTATGTACGCGTCTGGTTAATAAATTTAAAATGTTTGGATACTTTATCCGTAATGACAAGACCACCCACCGCGGCTGGTCACTAGTAATTATAAATCCAAGGTCGTTCTGAGGTTGTTGATGTAATGGACCTTCGTTATAGTTTCACAGATCAAATGATATGAAACGGCAGTTACGACGACGGAAACTTAATACTGTTACGAAAATTGCATCACATAAGTCATAATAATATAAGAATTGTACGTGGCGATGAGCGGCTTGCAGCGCATTTGAGCATGGTACAACAACAACGTCTGGCGCTTTTGATGCAATATAAAATCTTGCAATTTCTATTTACCATTGGTTTTGTGAATACAGATAGGAATGGAGTGCATAGGCAAGCGCCTCATTATAACATTATTTTTATTTTCTTTCGTTTACAGTCTATGGCTCTGTGCATTCTAATCTTTCCATAAATGCTTGGAATTTTAAAGAAAGTTTTCAGCTGCTTACTAACATCATGAAATTGCAAACACTCTCAAAAGATTACTTACCGGTTTTCGTTCGTCGCTTACAATATTGAAATAAGAAATATTTAGGTACACTCCACATCCAACATGTGAAAGAAAGCTTTTAAAAATATTGCAGACCAAAAAGCTTTTCTAGTGACAAGAGTGACGTTCAAAAAATTAACGCTTTATTGCGTACATTTCTTAAACAAATAGCTGAATTTTTAAGTTTTCTTATAAAACATAAAAATTATTATTACACCCATTAGGCAGCTAAAGAATTCGGAATTATGTTGTAATACTTTGTTTGTGAAACTTTTAAAGAATCTTATTACTTTTGTTTTATTTAGATTAGCCCGGCCCTGCAAATTCCTAATTATGTATAAATGTTGGAGGGTCAAATTAAATTCTTATCAAAAACATCGTAAAAACCATAACAAATAAGAGCAATTTTTTTTAATTACTGAAACGGACTGAGACTTGATATTTACAATATACTAAATATTACTAAGCAATTTTTCATTACAGTGAAACTCTTATATAAAACACAATATGTACATAGGTATATGGTAAGTAATATGAATATCGTGGCAATTGCAAAAAATTTTTTTGGTCTTCTTTAATATGCATGTATTTGTGGGTTATATTTCTGAAAGAATTTATCATTATTTTCTGAAATGACATTGCGGGAAATAATCATATGCTAATATAATATCAATGCGTCAATTACCGATGGATAAAAACTAGTTATGATGGTTAAATTATAATTTTGAAGCAAAGCGTTACATTCCCACACTCCGCTAGCAAAAGACGACAAATGTTCGCAAGATTTTTCCTGTCTAGCTATAAATTTTACATGAGGCAAAAAACAGCTTGAAAATATTTAGTTCCATATTATTTTACCGAAACAAAAGGTATTGTAGTTATTGCACAGCAGCGACAGTATTTTTTGTACATTACGTTGGTACCGCGTCCACTGAATGAGAAACATCTGTAATGGTTTTCGGATTTGGCAAAATATGTATCCACATACTGAAATTTGAATGGCGAAATCCTCCGAATAAAATGTTTTGTATTTACGTTGTTATTTTAAAATAGGTATTTGAAATGACAGGGCTCTGCCCCCAAGGTGCTACAAGCCATTTTTATTAGCCGGCAGGCACAGGATACCGTGATGGAATGCTAAAACTCCCTTGCCACAATGATAAGCACATAGCTACACACTGCCACCGGTGGGTGTACTACTAGTCTACCCTTTTGTGCATAAGGGTATTGTATAATATAGATAATGCAATTTTAGTTCTTAACAACTTTAAGATAGCATTAATCCGCTTTCCAGATTTTTTCCGCTTTCAGGAAATAACGTGAGAAAATATTTTATTCTTTAAAATGTTATAAGTTATTTACAATAAAGGAAAATAGTTATTTTTGTAGTTAATGTGATACTCTACAAAAAACGTCTCGTGTAGTTTTTTATAAGTTCAAAGGTTATTTGAGGTCAAAGCTTTTATACAAAATTATCAATATTAAGAAGTATATTTACAAAATAAACAGATAATTAATTGGCTATATTCCAGTTATGTAATGTTTTTATATTTTGTTTCCAATTAGGTAAATATGTTTCAGAGTAATCTAATCACATAAATTAAGTTCTATATATTCGAAGTGATAGAGCCTTGTAGTCGGTCGCCGAATACTCGGCTCGGGCAGGGTATCACAGTCTCAAAAATCCTTTATATTTGCTGTTTGTTCAGTGAGTAAGATAGCATAAGACCCCATAGCTCGTTATAACGTAAATATATTTTATGGTAGAGCATGAACTGCTATACAAAAATATAAATTTATTCTTATAAAAATGGAAAAAGGTTTATCCTCATGACTTACATAAAATACTTGGGTAACGGATTATCTTATTGTTAGAATATATACCACGTACCAACGGTTTTTTACTGACTTTAAGTATGAATAAAGATCATCATGGGAAATTCAAACTTTCCTAATATAATAGCCCAGACATGGATAGTTGCGCAATAATGATAAGTTGCGCACTTGATAAGATAAAAAATATTCGAAATATATATAGGATAGGAACGCAGAAAATGACTACCATATTAATTAGGCTTTATTTATCTATCGTCGCTTTATGAGTTTAAAATAAACAATAGGCAGGTAATTACATAGATATAATTATCTATAAAAACGTTAATAGGTTGTTATTGTTTCTGTATAGTGATTTGTTAATATTTGTGTACAATAAAGATTTTAAAAAGTTATTAAATAAATAAGGTTGAGAATGTATTCATTAAAATTTAATTTAAATAAATGGCCAAGTGATAAATAAAATGTATGTTTATTTTATGTAATCAAATAATTAATAAAAAGCCAAAGCTTGTAACAGAATGTAAGCGTACTTTATATGTATTATCAGCATTGAAATAAATCTAAATGGACGTTACGAAAGCACACATATTTCGCCTACGTTAATTATGTTAATACACAAATGTGTCGACTGCTGAGTTTCGGTGGCCGCTCGTCGCTGCCGAGTACACATTGAGCCCTCTTTGCTGAAGAAAGGGAGGAGGAAGCTACACTCACTCGTGTTTCGCTCGCGTACGAACGCGGCCGCACGCCACTCTGCTGCTCTGCTTACGAGCTTTTTAATGTGAACATTACATTACGTGAACATACTTCCTTTCAACACATCGTTCTAATAAAAATCTAAACGGGATTATATAGTGCGAGACATAAATACCGAACTATTTCTACATTCATTATTTGATTTTATCCGTTCAAGTGGTGTATTATAAGACGTGTATTCAATTGTAAGTATTTTCGTAGCTGTGTAAATACGGAGTTTAAAGTTTACATTTTAAAATCAATTTAACGTTTACATTTAGATTTTGCGTTTTGTAGATAAAATTGTTGGATGTAGTTTTACGTCAATAAAATTTACCCACACCAGCTTTTGTGCTTACACGTATGTTGTATACTTGCGTCAACAAAATCAAAAGCGCTTACTTATTGCAGAGATTCTGTTGTAAAAGTGTAAAATGCATGGTCATGTCTGCTACGAGTATTTCACATTTTTCAGTTCTTATCGTGGCTGACAAAAATAGCATTTGATGTTCAATATTTTTGATGTTATTACTGTTTGCCACATGACCAATGCATGTGGAAATGCGTAACAACTTTTATGAAATTCGTTTCATATTAAAAGAAGAGTTAATACATTTTTGTGATACTGAATTATAGCAATCTAAGAAAACGTTTATATTATTTTCTAATAGTTTATATCGAAAAAAAAACCAACACTGTAAATGATTAACACTTTTAAAAGTTAGATGCAGTTCACATACAGTCCAGCTCTATGCAAGCAAAAAGGAATTTGTTGTCAATAATAATAAAAATAAATCTGTTTTCTTCTAAAAATATGCTTTATTGATGCGATGCGCTGATATTGATTGTGTTATAAATACTTAGCCAAGGAGACAACTCTTGACCGTCGTCGATTATAGAGATCTGTGTGGGACGGTATTGTCTGAAAAGGAACGTCTTTCAAAAGAAGAAGAAGAAGAAAATAATATAATAATAACACAAACAATACAAATATTTGCATATTTTTATCACACATATTAGGTAGATCTCCCTTCCTAATTTAGTGTACATCGATAAGTCTTTGAGTATAAAACAGAAAAAGCATTTCAAAATATTTCCAACATAATCTCAAGTTCCATCCCGATGCAACAGTGGAGTTTGACTTTACGAAGTCTGTATTGATGGTTTAATTATCGCTCGCTCTAACGGCAAAAACATCAAGTTGATATTATAGAATACTCAATATATGTAGGTATTTAAATGGAGCAACCGCCCTAGGGCATCATAGTGGATTCCTCTCATTGACGAAGCTGTGTTTCTCTCTCTCATTGACGAAGTTTGTTGAATACAACAGAATAGATAAATTGAAGGGTTGACAGGTAGTATTATTTTTGTATACGCCTCTTATTGGAATAACGGAGTAAATAATATCCTATTGAAGAATTAGATAAGTATTGTACGTAACTGGGTACACAGATAATGTTGGAGCCATCAGTCAATCGAAATACTCTTACATATGTTGCATTTTAGTACTGAGCATTTTAACCGTTGTTTCTCTAAATTAATATACTTTTGTACCAATAATATTAAAAACTCTTTCAAAATTAAGGTAACGTGGGTGGGCTTGTTTTAAAAGTAAATAGATTTAAAAATCTGAAAATGGAACGAGGATTAAAAAATGTAAAACAGTGGTCTTTTGAATCGTGGTACGAGTATAAACTAATGTAAAACCGCGGCGTAAAACAATTGAAAATTAAAAATACTTGGACGAGACGGAGTTTCATTCTCAGTCAGAGAAAACCCTTCCGAGAAGTATAACTATTCAGACACAAAGACAGTGGACCGTAATATGTGAACCTGAAGGCCATTCCCACAGATTTTAGGTACAACAAAATAAGTAAATCAATATATTCGAACAAAGTTAGAAAATAATCGTTCCTATAATAATGTATCTAGTTAACAAATATCCAATGGCTATATACCGTTGTACATTTTATGAATTAATGATTTCTTGTACGAACTGGACGTGATAGCCAGTTTGTGTTTACAATAGATATCGTTATGGCCCTACTGCCGGTATAGGTACTATTTTCATACTTGAATGATTTGCAATACAGCTTAAAAACTGTAATATCTATCATGCTATTGCAGATGAGGGAAATCAATAATTAGTAAAACAGTAGCTTATACGACGTATAGAGCAAAAATTAAAAATAGCAAAAGAAACATACTTTTTCCTACTCACTATTATGTGAAGTGACAGGGCTCCACCTGGTGGTAAGTACAGCACCTTCCAGATAGATAGAATATAGACATTCCACATCTAAACCAATAATGCCGGCCTGTTCAATTGCTTCTTCATGGTCACTGTAAAGAACACGGGATCATCGTGCCAAATATTCCACAGTTCAATGGTGCGGCAAGAATATGAGTTAGCAAAGCTTTTGATTCGCCTCGAGACGGCGATGACTATCTAACTGTGGCTGCAAAAGTCAGCATGCAAGTTTGGCTTAAGAAAAAGAATGAATGAGACAAAGCGAAACAATTCTTCAGAGAACTGACCGTGATTCAAACGATTTCCTTATATTATACCTAATATTGCCTGGGTGCTGTAATAATCAGTCTGAAAAGTAAATATATATAATTAGGTTTATATACAGGGCATATCAAGACTGCTACCGAAAACGAAGACAGGTGGTAGTTTTAGTCACTAGAGCACGATGCAACTAAACATTTTGCAAAAAACAGCGACGATTTTTTTTTGTAATGTTTATAATATCATTGTGTTTGGGTGGTAAGTCCATAGTTTTTGCTAAAATTATAACTTGAAGCCTTGCGTACTATAGCGTCTTTAAAAATAAAAGAGTATACACTATTTTTTAGGAAAATATATGTATTTACCTCCCAAGTAGGATGATAGGAAACAAATTGAAGTAACCAATGCCAAGTAGGTATACCTAATTCAAAAAGGTTATCTACTTAAAACTGAGGTACCACTCGTTAGTCTTGAAAACCGTTTACAAGACGATAAATTAATAATGATTGAAGATTAGTTATATTATGAAATTAAATACCCTAATAACTATGTATACGAGTAGTAACTTAGTTTCATTAGTTTCTGCCATATGTTGTTGCATCTAAAATACAAATCGAATTCAATTTTTGTGGTAACTGTGTTTTGTGGTAATTCACATTTTTTAAAGACATGGTATGATACATTTATTTTAGTATTGACTCAGTAAACCATTTATTACATTTATTTTTGGGTTGGCCTGGACTACGGTACGTACCTATGTTAAAATTTTAGGTTAGGATGGTTCGGATAGAACCACAAAACTAGCCTCTAGAAAAATACTATTTTTATTGTGTAAACGTACTAATATTAAATATAGCACATAATATAAATAAAACTATAACAATAATAATTCTGTAAACCAATTCATTCAATAAAGTATTTTACACGATCGTGCCAAACGTCCAGAGACGTGGCTCACTAAAATATGAATTGTGTGCTATATTTAGCAACACATAAATAGCGTAGTACTCGAACATACTGACTATATAATGCAATATGGATATTATTCATAAAATCAACAGCTCCCGTCTCCAACTTTACCTACAAGAACGTTGTTATCATCTCACTTAATCTGAAACGCTCTCGGGATGCCGAAAGTTTGAGAGCCTCGTTTGCTTTATCGATTGAATATTTGGTGCTTGTCTTTCTGTTTCACATGTATTAAAATAAAATTAATATATATAGCAGCGCGCACCCGGAAATGTAACAGGCGAGGTTTAACGAGGCAGTTAACGCGCAGACTGTATAAAGGCCGGTAATTAAACGTCTCTTAATGAGAGTGAATCATTACCTTAATGCAAACCCGAGTTGGTGCAAGATTCGATATTTTTAATTGGCACCCGTCATATTTTCAGATGTAACAAGGATCGAATATAAGCATCCAGTGCGCTGACGACAAAGTATGGCAACCGTCATGGCTGTGAACACTGCCACATCACCCAAAAATTCCCTTGCCAAATTTGTGTTATGTCCCAAAGCGAAACCATTTAAAGTTATGGTATTAGGACAGTCTGGAGTTGGAAAATCAGGTATATCATCCCTTAATCACATTGTACTTACTCTTATTAAATTATTATCTCATAGACTACCATAACTGTAACTCTAATTATTTCGATACAGCGTTAGTCGTGAGATTTATAACGCGGCGTTTTATCGGCGAATACGACCCCAATTTAGAAAAGATATACGGTTTTCAAACCATCATAGATAACGAGATGGTGTACTTCGAAATACTGGATTCTGCAGGAGATTCTCATGTGAGTTAATTACCTGTCAGTTGTTATAATAACGCGAAATTGTATTTCATTATGTCTTTGTTGTATATTTTGCGTAGGAAGGCGAATATGCGAATCTGGAGAGCAACATTAGATGGGCAGAAGCATTTATTTTAATGTATTCAGTCACAGACAAGTGCTCCTTCGACGAGTGTCACCGGCTCAAATTTCTCATCAACTATAACAAAAGGCGACGTCGACTTACGTCATCTATGAGGGTAAGTCGTTTTAATAATGTAGTGCGGTTTGCTCGTAAACATACAAAATTACACGCGTAAATTAACGCTATATTTATAAATGTGTTTGTGTAAGTAGTAAGTAAGTACCTATTCGACTAATTTTAATTGGATTTTAGTCTCTTAGCGCTGCAATGATTTATGGTGAAAAGGAGCTACGACAGCTACTTAGTTGATTTCCAAAAGTGGGTTATATTAAATAATAAAAATGTAACATGAAGGTACCGCCATTTATAACAAAGTGAACAAGATGTTTCAGTAGAAGTTATTGAAGTAATATTAACTACTATGACATTGTTTCATTATGATTATTACTTGCTTATTAAGGTGCATGCGTTCTAGATTCTATAGACGTGGAAGATCGACCTTCACCAGATAGGACCAACCAGATGGGACATATTTTTAGTCAAATATTATTGATTAACAAACATGCCTATGATAACTTGCCTATGGAGAGTGTCCATGGCTATTTTTAATTGAGTTAGTTTATAATCAATTTTCATTCATTACTTTAATTTTGATAACCGAATGAATTTTATGTCAACTGATAGTTTTTAACACAGTGAATATCCCTAGGTAGGCTTGCCTACTTATTTCTGTTCATGGCTACCTAGCAAGCATATGCACTGGTAAGTCAATATCTTTACCGATCTGATATCTAATCGAAATTTGTACTATAAGAAAGATAATTTAATTACAAAAACAACCATATAAACTTGTTTGCAAAAATATAAAAAATAAAATAACCATGAACACTTTTCGATAGGTAAGTTATCATAGGCATGTTTGTTAATGTATGATTATATTTGATAAAAATATGTATCAGATACGTGCAGGTCGATCTTCAGCGGCTCTTAGACCGCTAGATATTGTTATTTGAGAATATAGAACATTTACTTATTTACTAGGTAGCCTAGGTATTTGTGTTTCTTGAGAAGTTTGAATGCTCTACATTTCTTACCCATTCTAATTACTTGCTAACAATATTAAAAAAATTGCAGCTGTCTAATAAACGTACTTACAACATTTGATATTCGCATCGCGTGATAAGAAAATGTTGTTGCCTTATTTACGCAAACAAAACGTAATAACAAAACAAACTGGAACAAAGGAACAGACCTAATAACTCGTGCCCGGAACATGTGTGTACTTGTATATGTACAGCATACACGTTATTGGAAATTCTATCTAATCGCATTTCACGGCTGACTGGATAACGTACCAAACTTCTTTGAAGAAACAATATTTCGTATCAGTAGTGAGACTAGTGGGTAAACCATTGTATTGTTGTACTGGAACGAAAAAGTGACTACAATGCACTTGATAGTAAGTGCAGTGCAATCAACACACAGTGGACATAACTATGCCGGCTATGTTAAAATTACTATGTGTAAATTCTCATTAAATAGGCTGAAACCGCAACACAATTGTCTTGAAGTGAACGGTTGGATACGAATATCCCCCCGGCCACCCGCAGTGAAGTCTCGGCCAATCTCACTCACCAAACGAAATGAAACAGCTAAGCTTTAATTTCACGTATGTTTTCTGTGAGAAACGACCCAATGAATCCACCTCCGAGAAATTGTACTTATCCTGGTCGAACTCACCCATTAGTACAGAAGTTTTAATTAGCTACGCCAGGGCTCTACCGCTTTAATTACTGACGAAATTTATAAAAACTACAACACCGTTTCAGGATTGCGTACTCGAAACACCCGTGGTGCTGGTGGGCAACAAGATAGACCAGACAGGAGACCGAATGATAACAACAGAGGAGGGACAGCGGCGAAGCAAAGAAATCGGTTGCGTGTGTTTTCATGAAATTTCGGTCAGGGAAAGTATTGATCAGGTGAGTAACGGAATGCTTAATAAGCTTTTCCCAATGGAACACTCATTATTTTTTTACGCCTATTAAATATTAAACAGTACGGAACTCCTATTAAATAACAAGCAAATATTGGTAAGTACATAGGCAAAGGCACAGAACAGATGAATTTGGTAAGAAGGGTAATACAAGTGTTTGACATGACGCGAGGCGTGGTGGTGCCCAGTGAGCATCACTGCCGCGGAACGGATGATTTGACAAGTTAGTCGCTGTCAAAATGCTTTGAAGCGTTGTGCTCCGACGACATAGGGTAAAAATGCAGATTTGTGCTATTTTATCCTGCAGTTCCAATAGTAACGCGTCGAATATCAAGAAAGGAGGAATTTCGTATCAAAATTAAATCCAATTTATTGATTTTCACATATATTTCGGAAAATTGCGGCTATTGATTTCGACATTTTAAAAAATCCGATAATATGGACTAGCGGCCCAGCCCAGCTTCGCCTGGGTGCGTATATGTATGTAAGTTTAAACTCCACTCCACACAAGAAACATTTTATTCCTGTTCAAACTTCTGTATATGAAGACAGTCCCGCCCACCCACACTCACGACTGCAACTCCTGTAAGCCAGGATCAACAGTGGCACGAATATAATGACATCGAGTTGAAGCTCAGCGAGTCTCAAACATCACGTTTTGTGAAGTTTTGTGTTTTGCAAGTGACCACGCTGGTTTTCCTGTACAATTTGAAGTCTAATGCCTTTCTAACTATATTCAACTGTTCATTGGGAACAGGTATCAATCTAGTATAGGTGATCACAAATCCAACAACGGTTTATTGCTATAATTTGTCGTGTAGTTCTTTAAGAAAGGGCACAACATACTTTATAGGTTAGCCGATAGCTAAAGCAATCACTGCGGTTAAGCAAGGTTAGACGCGGTCAATGGTGCGCGCGGTGCCAAATACCGCGAAACATAGTAACCTCGTGTCTCTGCGAAACGGAGAAAAGATTTGCAAGTATAGATTACATAACTAAAACGCAAAACTTTTAATCCTTAAAAAACAAAGTATGTTCAGCACATAATTTGATATTTGACAGCCTCCGGGTTCGATCCCCACACCGAGACAAATGTTTATGTGATCTACAGGTATTTGTTTCGGGTCTAGTCGTTTGAGAGACCGTTGTTGTTTTTGTAGTTTTGATGTCCACGACACAATACTCGATCTTAGTGTGGGATCAGGTTGTGTTAGTGTCTGTTGGGTGTATTAATTATTTATAATCTCTTCAGTCCATTATGTTCATTTCTTCGAATTCAGTGCTTTGAGTAAGTGTTAGGAGGAAAAATATTGTGTTTATTATTGCGTAATAAATATTTTGTTATTACCTATTGTTGAATGTCGAAAAGCCAGCATACAACTCCCTGCATACCTACATGCAAAACCGCAAAGTAGAGCGCAACAACAAAGTTTATTCCTTATTTCGGTTAATAAAATATTACATATACTCCGTTCTTGCTGTCCTTTTTAAATAGTCATGAAACGCTCAAGCAAAATTACGAGCAACAGTATTAAATATAAAAATTATTCTTATGGATCGCAGTTCCCAGCCTAAATGACACACCTGAATTTCGAAACTCATTGCATTTGTAGTTTATCAATTGTCGTACACTATAACGCTTAAAAGAATAGTGACAGGAAACCTACCTACATCCGCAAGACGTCATCGGGGTCGTTGGGCACACTGCGGGGGCGGTGCGCCCTCACTAATTGCGACTCTAAGATGGGGACTACAGAGTACAGAGAGCGTGGCCTCGTATCTGTCATAGACGACTGTTGTAATGGTTCTTTTCTAGGATTTTAAATTTAAAAGCACCAAAGGTCACAATATGACGTTTTACACCAGAAGGGTACAAACGACTGGGTAAGAGCCACAATATCCGCGTGTTGGGCCGAAAAGCCAGTGTCATCGGTAAGCCCGTTTCAGCCTACACCGGAATGCCAATAATGGACCTAAGAAGCTATTGTGTATGTAACTTGCGTACCTAAGATATTATGTACATGACATTATGTAAAATGTGAACTAGACCAGAGCACACAACAAAAGCTTGAAGCTGGAGCTTCAAGCTTGTATCCATATCATATTACAATTATTATATGCCTAAAGCTTTTCTGCTTAACTCAGATAAACTATTAGTTGGGGGAAGTAATAGAAGAATTTAATGAAAATACTAATACGAAGTGTTTTACTATGCAGGTGTGGGGCGTGTTCCGCGATGCGCGTCGTTTCTGGCGCGTGAGCAATAAATGGACTCGCGGCAGGACCGAGGGTGAAGTCCACTCCACGGCGCTGGGCCGACCGCTGGCCCGGGCCGCGTCCGACACCACTCCCGAGTCTACCACCGCCAACGCACCCTTTTGTTAGTAAACATTTATCAATAAATTATATATTTATATATTTTATGTATTTATTTTTAACACTGACACATTAATTATTATTTTACCTCTATAAATACATTCTATTTATTCGAAGATATAGGCAATGATTCAGTAGAGTACAGAAGGAAAAATATTGAAAAACAAATTTATTAATTATGTATATTAAACATCATATAATTATTATATGTACCTACAATAACACATTGTCATTTCTCAGCCGGAATCAAAGTCAGAAATTCATTTCTCCGTCTCCTACCAGCTTAGCACACTTCGATTGCATAAAGAGGAGCGGGAAACTTCGGTGACACTTGACAGCCTTTCCAATTCATACCAATAGTTATAACAGTTTCTGATTAAACAGCTGTGACCCAAGTACACTCTGGTTCCGAAATATCTAAACTCAATATTTTCGTAAGAAGGTATTTGAATAGTAAATGTGTTTAAATGTATATTTTAATAAATCTTTTCATATAAAACCATCATATTGGTTAATAAAACAAAAAATAGAAGTTCGCCTGCAGCACAGGCCTGCAGTAATAATAAATAGTGTGATATAACAAATGTACGTAATAGGAACGCATCATAATTTGCACACCGCTGACCACAACATGTGAGAAATAATTCTTCATAATAGCACATTGAAATGACTGGCGGTAAATATAGAGAGAGAATACACGGAGGTAATTTTCAACCGACTATTACAGAAACTTAAACTTAGTGTTTATCAGAACCTTCCAGGAGACGAATGATCTCGAGTGAAGTATGCATGACATAATATAAGTTAATTACTATTTGTAGGTCGGCGATGGACTGAAATGGAATTAGACGAAGAGGATGAAGTGACGTTTGAACGTAGCGACTCGACGTCATCGTCGGGACAATCGGAATGTTCCGAGGAGTTCAGAGCCCGCGCCAGCACCGACTCGAGGCTGCCCCCGCGGCCCTCGCGACCGCGGCACCCGCGCCCTGCCAGAACCTTCGCCCCACCAGTCAGACGAATGAGCGTCGCCATGAAAGGAAACAACACTAGCACTTACTAAACTTTATATTATAGTTACAACCGTATGGTCTGTAAAACGAGCATTTATTCATGATTACCAAACAATGTAATTTAAAGATACATCGATGTAGATGACATATTGTTATACGACACTATACAATTTAAATAAAAATATTTAATTCGGTTTTTGTTGTTGTTTGTGAGTCAAAACTTTAGTTAGTGTTCGAAATTTTATTTGCTGCAGTGTTGTTATCCAGCAAACCAAGCTTTCATCGTATTTAATACACGTGTACTCATTCCTAGCGACAGATATGATGCAGTAAATTATAATTAAAAAAAAATATCAAGACTGAATTTATCTAGAACAACGTGTAAAATAAATAAATTAATAAGTTAATACACGTAACAGTCACATACGTAGTACTGACCCCACAATAGGATCAATTAAGTATTGTGTCGTGGGTATCAGAAGCTACGAGACACTTTTCGGTCTCACAAACACCCAGACCCGATACAAATACTTGTAGGCCTCACAAACATTTATCTCGATGTTTGGATCGAACCCGCGACCTATTTTTTCACAGGCGGCGTCTAACCAACAGCGCCACGGACGCTGTCCTGGAAAATCTCACCACACATTGATTTTCCGATGCTTTTTTTTCCAATTATATAATACTAACATAAATTATATTTATTAAATAATTCGTGGCGGAGTTTGTGGAGATAACTATAAAATGAGAGACCTCGGGTTCGTTTCCCGCGTCAACTCCGAAGTTTGTGCTGAGACCGAAAAGTCTCTCACACTTTCTGGTACTCGCAAGTCCCAACAAAGGACTTGTATCTACTGTAGGGTCTAACTATGTACCTATATGGGACTATTCAACATAACTAAATATTATTATTAATTTAATTTGTGCCAACTAGCCCATAATAAAGGCCATGGTTTATAGGTTATTTAAACATTATTTTATATTATTATATTTTATATTTAACGTGAGAGAAGGATCTCCAAAGAGTTAAATATTACTCTATTACCAGTTAACACAACAGTTGAACATTGCTGCCTTTTTCTTTTTAATACAACCCCGAGGCATTGCGGCACAAATGTGAATCAATATGAGTAGATATTATTTCCATTAATGAAAGCCTTGGAAGTTGGAATGAAAAGGAACTGTTTTTTAACGTAATTCACCCGTGTTTAATTTTTATTTCTTATACTGGCACGACAATTTCAATGAACCTTAAGGAAAGTAAGTAAATTAAAAAAGTATAAAATTAAATTACTTTAATTATTATTATTAAGTATTAAAATAAATTAACCTTTTGCCTCCAACAGGTCACTGTGGAAATCATTGGGAGAGGCCTATGTTCAGCAGTGGACTTCCTTTGGCTGATGGATTGGATTGAATTGATTGGATTTAGGAAAGTGCAATACAGTCCCTATAGAGTATTGACAACAATAGATGGTTAGCGACAAGGATTACTGCGGTGGTCGACATAATTATGCCGACCTGCTTGCTCAAAACCACACATGTACACCACCTGAAACGCAACACCGCGCTTTTATATAGGTCCACCCTTATGTTGTTTATCGTTTTAAAAATCGCCATATCTAAATATTTTCTATATTATCATTATAAAATATATTATATTATAAAATATTATAAAATATATTATAAAATATTATAAAATATATTATAAAATATATTATAAAACATTATTAAAAATACATTTTACTAAACAGAAATATAAATATAAATATAATATTTTACATACAGAAATTAAGAAAGAAATTACTGTAATCTATTTGTGTAGGTACTTTTTATGAAACAAGTGGTGCGAAGTCGGTCAGGCTGTCATGTCACGTTGAATGCACAAGGCGGAACTCGACGCAAGACAGGCGATAGCCTGTCCGCCGGCTCTCCAACAGGATTAAACTTACGTGTGCATTCTCTCGGCACATAACATACAAAAATATATAAAAATATACGCGTTCGCTAGCCGATTTATATAAAACACAGGAATATATGTATAAATTTTAATAACTATAATTTACCTACAATCTGTGCATAGTATACGAGTAGATGATGCATTGGTTTTGTCAACTCTGTTCTAATACAGCTGGACGACGAGATCATATCAATATAATGATAGATCCGCAAGGTCAAAGTGGTCTTTTTATTACTGTTATTCAATAAATAATAAATACACCCAACAGTCACATACAAAGTCCTGACACTAAGATCGAGTCTTGTGTCATGGGTATCTCGAACAAAGAGAGACTTTTTCGGTCTCAATAATTTAACAATTACATAGGTGGTATGCATTGTTAACGAATGTTGTAGAACATGCTTGCTGCTACACCAAGCAAGTCTAGAATCTATTCAAAGCTAAAGAAATTAAGCGACTATATTTAGTGGAAATGAGTGGTAGAGCCTTGCTCTACCAGTTCATTTATACTACAAAACAAATCGGAAGGCTCGACCGGAGCAGTACCACTCTCTCACAATGATCAATGATGCTGAATGAATGATCGGACCTTGGACGTTTGCAGTTCGTTTTAAATTTTCCACTTCTAATAATCAACACTATTCTCTATGCTACTTATCATTCACTCCGAATTAAGGCTATACTTAGAACGTACGATAGAGGATTTGAACATTTTGTGGAGTACCTAGGCATATTCGTACAGTTTTACGTGCGACGTCCGATGTTTCGAGTTTCGTTTCGGATCAGAGAGTAACCCCAGGCCTTCCCACAAAATGTAGGTCCTGTAACCAACTTAGACGTAACTGAATGCAAGGACTACAATAAATATTTTATGATTGGGCCGCTTTCTTTAATACACTTGAACATAGAAATTTAGCTACAACTCAAAATATGTAGTGTATGAGTGTTGTGGAATTATACCAAAGTCTACTAATGTTTAAAATATTGATACGAGCCTTCTCTATAAATAAAGGAACGCGTAAATTTTGCATTAGTAACAAAAACGTTTCTTATTCATTTAAAATACCATCTTCTGTATTAAAGTGTAGATATACGAAATCTTGTGTGTATTGATAGTCAATCACCACGCACTATAACGGTAAAGGAAAACATCGTGAGGGAACCTGCATACCATAGCGCTTTGTATAAATTTCTATGGCATGTAAAAGTCCGCCCACCCGCACTAGGCCAGCGTGGTTGATTATATGGCCTAACCACTCTCAATCGTATTCTCGATTATAGAAGAGGCCCGTCCCTGCAGTGGGACGTACATATGTATACGTATACGGGCTGATAGAATACAATACGAAATAAAAAAACATAATCCTATTAGCTAACATGTATAGGACCGAAGTGGTGCTCAAAGAAGTAATTAAAATACAAAACTTACAAATAAAAACTCGGTGAAGATGTTAAACTTCTTGTTGGTACTTAAGTTTGCCGAGAAATGAAAACGAAGATTAAAGTAAGCTTGAGTTTTCTCGGTAGTGTATTTTTTACAAATAGGAAGCCAACAGTAGGGTCGTTCTCCACTTTTAATCAAAAAGGAATGTTTGCTGTCAGTGCGGAAGTTTTACTGTAGTTAATTAATTCGTATACATATGTGAAGACAAATTTTGGTCAACAAAATACTTATTTATATTTAACTATACTTACAAAAAATATATTTATTTATAAACATTTAGAACATAATGAATTTTAAATACTGTTTATAGTCTACACCAGTGTAACATTAAGGAAATATGAATACAACTTCAGAAGTACTTTTGCGTATTATTTACGTGAAAACCCCTTTAAGAAATACGTGTAGGTACATATTATTTGATGACTCAATAACCAAAATGTAGAGAGGTCTCCCAGAAATATGCGTCCAAGTATACACATAGTATAGGTACATTTAATTCAAATATCGAATCATAATAACAACCAGAAAATGATATATTGATGTGATGTTATGAACAATAATTTATGATTGCGATAATCTATTAATAATATTATTATTTTACAGTACACAGTTCAATACGTATTAAACCTTCCATTTGCATAATTATCCAGGTTGTGTAACCAGCGTTAAAAGAAATAAAAGCAATCACTTTATTGAATGAATATTTATACTAAAGTTTACACTCTAGTATAGAGTCTACAATTACTTGCATTTCATGAGACTAGTGTGTTCTAAGCAGAAAGTATATGGAAAATTACTGGCTCTAATAAGGTCAACAAATTACATATCTACATATTAAATATATCTACAGTATGGCATTTAATTCAATTTGTTTACATTTTCATACGCTAAACTGACCCTGACTAAAGATTAATAAAGTACTTGTAAATGCATTTTAAACAACGATATGAACATTTCACTGATAATTAAGGTAAAGTTGAAGCTTAAGTTATTCGGAGAAGTCTTACAGAATCACATTTTACAGCATTCTCATCGCTCACCTCTGTTCTATAATAATTGCATTATAAGGTCAATCAATGTAAACCTTTAAGATATTGTATCTAATGAAGACACTAAGAATTATAACTAGACAACGATAAACTATCGAACTCTAACGTAATGATTTAACATCTCCGTGAGGACGGTATCTAGTCATCCGCGTAAATGTTAAACATAGCGAGAGACACTAGGCTAAGTAATCTTTCCAATCTATATTTGTAGCATTAATACGTTTACATTTATTTACTACTAGCATTTGCCCGCAACTTCGCCTGCGTGTATAAAATAATGTGGACGTAAAAGAAAACAAGGTTATATCGCCACAATTATCACATTGTAACCTCTACGTAAACTTTTTACAAAAATCAACGTACATAATTTTTATTTCAAATTCTGACTCTGAATTTAGATTATTTAAACGAAGGGCACCCCAGAAATCGATTTTGAGACCAAACGGATCAATAACAAAAAAAGTGGCGGCTTATTTTTCCAAAATTGGTCACGCCTTTGCTTTTCGATATTCCATATAACATTTGCACCCTTATTTTAACCCCTTTAGGATTTATTTAAAAAACAAAGTATGCAATTATTATTGTTTATAACAGAGAAACTAAACTGCCAACTTTAACATCTGTTTCTTAACGGTTTAGATTTTTCCATAAAAACTTTAATCCCTTATTTTATCGTTTTCAAGCCTTTTCTTCACAATAAAAGGTAACCTATGTCCGTCTCCATGGTTCAATATAATGGTTACATTTATATTTTTTTTTGAAAATAGTTTCGTATTTATAATATTATATGAGGGATGCATAATTGACCTAGATCAGGTAAAGCAGGTTCGATTTATAATTTAATTAAGGGCTAATAATATTGTAATTTCGGTATAAAATTACATTTATGTATGTCATAATCAACAACATTACCTTCAATAAATAAAGACTACCAGAAATTAAAGTTTTTTTTTTATATTCAGTCTATCTAAAATAACGTAGATAATTGCATTAGTTACATGTCTATGATAATGAAAATATCTTATTCCGCTTGGCAACCACCACTTGTCTGACCCTACTAACCCATAATAATGTTAGTCATAATGCTTTCCCGCACACAATAAAATGCAATTACAATAGTCACATTCTCTGTACGTGAAAGACATTATATGTACATAAACACACAAGTTTTAATATTAATAAGGAGAAGAGATACAATACGCAACACCCAATTGTAATACACACTTGCAGTGATGGAGGCCAATTTAAAGTTTAAACGCAGGATATCAGGGCCGTTAGTTGCAGGGATTAGTGTAACCGGGTCGTGGCGTAGTCCACAACTCACGGCCCACTACTCAAGCCAATCTATTTATAACATATCCTACTAATGCTCCTCTTGAACAAGTCCCGTTTGAGCCCTAATGCAAGTGCACGCGCCAATCACCGCAACATCGCACGCTTTAAAAATGGAATTTATTACATGTAGAGATAATTTAACATAATATTATATAGGAACTTAGGCCCGCAAAAATGATTAAATAATATTTATTTAAACACTGCGTCGAATATTTGATTCATTTTTGTTTCCGTGATAGTTTTTAAATTCGAGACTAGCTTGAAGGCTCAATTGTAATCAGCAAAAGATACATAATTCGATATGGAATTTTGATACTAACCCCTATCTATAAATAATTAAAAGTTTTCTCCAACTAAGAATGTAGACTGTCGAACGTTTAAATTCATTTATCCATTTAACACCAATGTACCTATGAGTATGGTATTCAATTAGATTTGTAGTATTTTAATAATATGGTTAGTCTAATGAATAAAATATAAAGATACTTTAGTTTATAGTTTAGATAAAACACTGAATTAAATTTTTCATTATTGAACTTTTATATTGTGTGAACGATAAAAACATTTAGGGAATTTTAGAATGTTAGAAGAAAAGATCACTTGTCGGACTCGCGTTTATGTGCATTTACAAAGCAAGAACTAGACTTTATACTAGAGTAATCATGTCTAGCCGTTGTGATAAACACTATTATTGTGGCAGCATGTGTAGTTCTTTACTTGGAGTTCAATTGTCACAAGTAGGGACAGACACGTTGACAGACATGTGACTGATGCATATTTTATTGGCTTCTCTACTACCCACGATTGCGAATCGTTGCGAAGTACTCAACTGATTGCAATTTCTTGTTACTGTTACAAATGTTACAACGGTTTGAAGTAGCAAAATCTACTTGAGACGAGAACAATGCATTATAGTCTAAACAACATAAATTTAATGGCTGTGAACTTGCCTGAGGTAAGAATCCAGTCATAACATTGTAACTTTCGTAGCAGAAGAAGCGCATACCATGCCTGTAACCGGTAATATTAAATCTGGTTCGTTCTTTTAATAATTTAAAAGTAGATACTTAAATATTATGGGAACAAATCACTTGTGTACAGTGAGGTGTGTCGGTAAGGGACTATTTCCCAGTGGAACTTTATGTTGCATGATGGCGAGTTGTAAAAGGATATTTATTAAACGTGCATGTATAAAGTGTTGTGTTACAATGTTGTGTTACGGTGTCACACACATAGTTTTATTACCATCAGTTCCTGCTTATTACTTACGAGAAAAACCATACAACGACGCAAAATTTATTTTAGTATCAGGCAATATCTATACTCGCTGCAAATAACAGCTAACTGGAATACTCTTCTTAACATTTAACTTTTCTTTTTAAATCACTTATTTTGTAGCAAATAGCACTTACAGAAGAACCCAAAATAATTAGATAGCTGATAATTAATAATTTTTTATGAACTTAGGTATGCAATATGTTTTTATAAAGTACCTAACACCAATAAGTAGATAATCATCGTCTTTAACTTATATATACTAATAGTAGATTCCTATATATAACAAAATGATATAGCTGTTTATTTGCAGGAAGAATGTTCCCTATTTTATGGACCATTAAAATCTTGTAATTTATCTATAATCTGCTGAGCTAATTTATGGGCGGTAGATTTAGTAAAGGAGGGTTGATATCAGGTAATGACGTTGACAACACGAACATATAATCTGATCGTAAGTAATTAAATTATTCAGCATGCACAGCTCTAGATAACAAGCTGCAATAAAATACCAATTAAATGCAATAATGGCGAATACGAATTAGAATTATGTCAAAGTGCAAACTTGTAGAACTATTTCTATCACTTAATTGCACTTAATGAGACATTGCTTATGTGATTGTTCAAAATATGATCTGGCCTTGTCAGTTTTAGTTGCATTTGAGATTGTCGGCAATCATATCGATCATACGCATTCTATTTCTATTATTATGAATACGACAGCTGTCCCAAATTTTAAACAACGTAATTGGGACAACGATAACAGATGCGATTGTTAAGGTTCGGAACCTTCACATCGGATTACACACGTACGACTGAACAGAACTTCGTGTTTGTTTGTCATATTCGTATCTAAACCTACGACAATGAGCTCCAAAAATTACGAGTAAATTATTGTAAAGGGAACATGTACTCTTGGGCACACAAATAAATCACTTAATTAACACTTGTACTCGATGACATAGAACAGTAAGGATATTTCAAGATTCGTTTCTATTCTCGGTGTGTCTCGTCTAAGTTAAATGACTTATCTGGACCTATTAATAGTAATGAGACAGTTCTATAAATACACAAATATTTTCAAGTTTCGAAGGCGCCAACTAGATACAATAGTTATCAGATGACTGACAGCTTTGGAGCTTTATCTTTACCTACCAATTATTAAGTCGGAGAGCAGACTTATGATAGCAAAATTATTATAATTATGTTAACAACACAAAACTAATGGAACTGTCGATAAACTCCTGCTCGACTGGAGGTCGCGGGTTTAGTTATCGTCTTGAGAACATAGTTATAAGTATGAAATGTAACTAGAACGAGCTTGTATGACCAATGAGCATTGAGCATTCAGATCAAATATAGACAATAATCTTACTAATAAAACAATCTTAGTTATTTTATCACAATCCTAAGTATAACATTAGGTACACTTTGAACCATCTATTATTTTGCACGTGCATAAGCCATTAAAGAAGATGATATTGTGCATGAACTGCGCACTGAATAGACACGGGTAATCATCTTCTTGGAACGAAAGATTTTATCCTTCTACGGAGCACAGGCACGTGGAGGTTAGATTTGTGAAGTCGTTGAATCGATGATCCGCAGCTAGGTTTCTCGCAATGTCAGCCATGCACCACTGGAACGTCATTGATTGTGATTGATATCCAAAAGAGTGGCAGTTCCGTCGTAGGTATGCAAATTACATTTGATAAAAAACAAGAATTTAATATTCACCTTTATTCACCCTTCGGTTGGACAAAGGATGTAATAACGGGATGTCCCACGTGCCACATTATATTGAAATTGTTTTTAAACGTGGATAAGTATCTTTTGTTTGTGTCATTTGTACGGTTTGGTCCATAAATGCAATATATAAGTAGTAAGTATCTATAACAATAGTATGATATAATAACAAAGATCAATCACGCTTGTTGACTATGGTGCCAGTAGGTACTTACTAAGTTATTAGTTAGATAAAATATATTGATAGCACAATTTTATTTCACTTCTAGTAGAGACCGACATTTTCAGATATGTCGGTACAATGTGTTTTCCTAATATAGGTTACTCTTTCTGTAAAATAAAGTGTTCAGTTAATTAGCTTTCACAGTGAATTATAGTTAAATATTGATTCGTACGACGGCGGTTATCAGTACTGCGACTGTCCTAAATCTTAAATCACCGCTCACTCAGTGTGCGTTATTACGCAAAAAAAAACATACAAAGTTGTAAAGATAATAGAAAATAGTTATAGTTTTTATCGCAAAAACATATTTAAGTATTGTTGTGTACTTATCTTGCTCACAATTTTCAATATTAAGTTACAAAACCATAATAAAATAGGTAATTTCATTGAATCAGCACAGCACTACCAAATATGATTAAGTAAAAAGTAACAACTTGGAAAAGGTGTGATGGATCAGTGCTGTGCTGGGGATATTCCATCTCCTTTGTTTATGTATAAATTATTAATGATGTATTCATTGCACCTTTTTTATTTATAGACTTGAATGTTTACAGCTGTGTTTATTAACATCATATGACATTACTGCACTTATCTGAAGCGGTTACATTTATGACTAAATTCGGTCAGACATTACCTCTGTCTCCTTGAGCTATATACACATTTCTGCTCGAGACAAAATTATGAAGACATATGGAGCTTAAATTATGTTCTCCGTAATTTATGAATGAAACGATTCGTAAGTGCACGTGCCACATTAATTAAAAACAAAAGTAATTTATGATATAAAACAAATCTGACCCGTAATAAACCCGGTGGTTCTCTGCACTGGGCTAATTAGATAGTATTTACGTCGAGCGGCACAGCGCGGCGCGGCACGGCGTTGGAGGGCGACGGATGGCAGTGTAAACAACGTGAACAAGTTTCGACAGTTTGGTAGCGAATTCAGTGGTGGAGTGGAGTTCTGAGTCCAGGGGTGACTTTGTTGTTGCGAGGGGGGCGGGGCGCGGCGCGGGGCGTGTCGGCGGCGTCGGGTGCGCGCGCGCCGCCCATCCTCAGTTATAATAGCGGCGCAACGCACGCGCCGGTACGAGTGTTGACAGCGGTAGCGCCGGTGGACGTCGCGCCGATTGTGCAGTGCACGAACGCGACCTACTACGTGCTTCTGTGATAGAGAATACTGCGCGCCGCGCGGCACCAGCTGCGATCGCACACTCGCGGACGCACCGCACAAGCCGGACCGCTCGCCACGCAACACTCCGCTCAGCACCGACCACATCGCCGACTACCTTCAACACGCTGCCAAAACTCGCATACGTCTTTGAAACAAGGTATGCAATAACTAACTTATAAACTTTTTTTGCTATAATACCATCAATAGAAAATATGTTATTTTTCTATTATTAAATATAATTATTACTTTGTAAACATCTCACAAAAGTAATACACAAGTCAATATTTTTCCCGTTATTGAGTACGGGCCTTCTGTCCTATTAAGAAGAATTCAGACCCCAGTCCAAACACTGGCTTGGTGCAAACTGATGGACAAAAGTCCATCAGTTTGCACCAAATTCAAAAGGTTATGTAAAAACATAACCTTTTGAATTCTTGTAAGACCTTTTCGGTAGGTATACAGGTTTCCTTACAATGTTTTTCTTCATCTTAAATTGAACGATTATTAACTACACAAATAAGTTCGGAAGACTAAAAGTGTGTACTTTGAGCTAGAACCTTGAGTGTTAACTGTTTTTAGGTCTCTCATATGTGAATGACCGTGTGGGTAGGTACCATCGCAATATCTACTTCTCCCGCAAAACAGTAGTGTAAATGCACTGTTGTGTACCGGTGTGAACGACGTTGTAGCCAGAGTAACTACTGGACATAATGAGACTTAACATCTTATGTCTCAGGATGGCGAGCGTAGTATAATGCCAAGCATTCCTTTATAATTCATGGTGTTGTTTGGTTTTACTACTGTCTATGAACGGTCGTATCATCATGCGAATGGCATGCTCGTCTCGCTATTCATCGTAATAAAAAAATAGAACCTCCAACCTTAGGTTTGTCAGTCCCAGTATGATGCCAACTACGCTACCGCTCACTTCAGTCTAATACAATCAATGAACAAAAAATTAACTCAATTTTTTGAAGATCCTTAACTTATACTTCGCTTAATTTGTTTGCTTATAAATTACCTAAAAAATACTTAGGGACATCTTATCAATACGCGTAGATACGTAACCTAAGGTATTGTCTTTGCCTAGGCCCTAGCTAAAATTTAGCGGTGCACATACTCTCAGAATTAATAACTTTCTTAATATGACCATAAACAACTTGTTCAAATAAAGTACAGCAACTCTTATAGTCGTAATTAAACCACAGTAATAGATGGCATTGGTAAATAGAAAATGATCGAGAAATTAAGATTCTTAGAAATGTTGACGAATCCAGCTTCAGCGAGTTTCGCATTTACCGCCAGGCTTTTTATTGCATCTCCGCCGCCGTCCAGTCAGACGCATAATTCCGTTTTTACGGCTGTCTACATAACAAGCCAAACGTGCAACCACGAACATTTTTCGAGGTTCTAAATTGACTCATACGCATAAATACTATTAAATTGTTAACATACTACTAATTACGTAATTTTTGAGCCTTGTATGTACCTACCTATTAATTTAATAAATGTCCATTTACATAGATATATAATAATCAGGTGAATAAACTTATTTTTGAAAATATCGAAAATAAAAACTACGTATGAAAATGTTGTAAGTAATGTATAAAATTCATATAAATTCTAGCACCGGATAATGATTATAAAGTGGTCAGACTTCTGGGCATCCTGCTTGCAGGCAGCGATTTAGCCTGTAATCACGTGTGGTTAAGCTTAACGAATACGATAATTTTTATTAATTTTTATCTCTCTAGACTTATCATTAAATACTTCGAGTACTGACATTATTTTTACGCGTTTAGAAAGACAGGAAATTAAGAACATTATGTACTGCGTAATGAGAATCATATCTAATAATTATTTTCATTAGAAAATTATTTTTCTCGTCGGACTTTTGCAATAACGCATGCAAACTTGTTTTTAAATATGCTTATTTTACAAATATTATAAATATCTGCAATATGTATCTACCTACAGTGTACATCTAGTTACATATAAGAAAGAAATACCTATATGTTTATGAAACACCTTTATAGTAATGAACAACACCTATCGATCAACTGGACGAATATTTCACAAAGATATCACGGGTACAAAGTGCATCAGATGTTTTGCATCGGCCACCTACGTATTTGAACTCTAAGCCAGGTCAACTTTTAAATTAGAGCCAGAATCGGCCACATGACAAACTCACATGCACGACACACGTACAATAAGTTGTGATTGTGACCCCTGCCTAAATATAAAATTGTCGTACGAGGCAACATTACACGTTCACTACGGTGCACTCAAGGATAATGAATTACAAATGGCAACCCTGCGTCATTTATCCATTAAGGTACTTCTACTTAAGGCGCGTGCTGGCGTGTGGGTAAAGGGACCAGACGCGACTGCCAACATGTTCACGGTGGTCGCGGGTTCAAACCCAAGGCCACACCCCTCACACATTTCGGTATCATGTGCGTGTTCTTTATAGTCAATCATGCACTATAAAGTTGGAGGAAAACATTGTGAAGAAACCTGCATAGTGCATACCAGTCATTTGTAAGAATTTCTGTGGTATGTGAAGTCCGCCAACCCGCACTAGGCAAGCGTGGGGGACTATATGGCCTAAGTCCCCCTCCCCTCCCCTCTCTCAATCGTACTTTCGATTGTAGAGGAGGCTCGTGCCCTCTAGTGTCACGTATAGGTATGGTCTGTTATGGATATAGATTATACAGATCAATTAATCTATAATCATTTAATCAATCACATTATTACTCCCCAAATTTGATCCTTATTAGCAACGTTATCGAATCGTGTAATAATATAGCATGTATTTTTTTCAAAACATAATGATCATACTCAGACACAAGAAGCCCCCTCCTGTACATTAGTCTACCAAAAATTTCCACAGCGATGATCTATTGGCCTGCACCCAGCGACTTCCTGCAAAACAAAACATCATCTAACAATATTAATCACTTTGTCAGAGTGCAGTCACGCAGTGGTTTAGACAAGTTCAGTAAAACGACACCTGACATTAGTCCATTCTTCCTAATATTATTGATTCGAAAGTGAGATTGTTTGTTTATTGTGCTTTTGTCGGGACTTACGACTACCTACTAAAAAGAACATAGGGTATTTTTAATCGACTTCAAAAAGGAGATTATCATTTAGATCTGTACCTATGTATTTAAAGGCCGGCCGAAAAGTGTACTAAAATGGCCTCACAACGATATCTGGATGATCTTTTGCGAGTATGTTAGTCAAAAAAGATAAAATCACAAAAATATTTTTTTCTCGAAAACGACTAAATCAATTTGAGTGATATTTGGGCATCAAATAGAAATTTTTACAAATCTCTATAGTATGTAAGGTTTCCTCTTAATGTTTCATTCGCCGTCACAGTGCGTGGTGATCGAATATTAATGCACTCCGAAAAGTTAGAGGTGTGCCCTGAAATTTGAACCCGCGACCACCGTAAACATGTTGGCAGCCGCGTCTGGTCCGATAATAACAGATCACTACGCGCTATACTACCATTGTTTATTTACGATAAGGATCTGCATACAAATAAATAAAGTCTACATAGGTACTTTCTTTACAGATGGCGTAAGTAAAAGAGCAAATTTTAAAAATATAATTGCAAATACTTTAATTATAAAATGTCTAGATGCGGCAACAGGGTACCAAAAAAAAAAGTAATATTTTTAATTGACTTCAAAAAAAGGAGATTATTAATTCAATGTGTATGTATGTCATTTCGTCAGAATTGCATGGTTTTTGGATATGTTGGTCTATACCAGCTTCTGAACATGTGCGCCAAGTTTCATAAGTGTATGTATGTTTGTTCACGTATATCTCAAAAAGTTTTAGTTAGTTAAAGTTAGTTTAGATTAGGTATAGTCCAACTTAGGAGCAGTGTAAGTTTCATCAAAATCAGTTCAGTAGTTCTTGAGATAGAGCAGGGGTGTCCAACTTCTTTAAACCGCGGCGCAAACACAAGCTTACTATTTTGTCTCGGCATCCTAATCCATCATCTGCTTGAAATTTACAATGATACTTGAGTAATTGGCGTAAAACTTAAAATCCAAAGGGAGGCAATTTCTTCACGGTGCCCTCGTCTACTTACCATGGCGCGACGTACTAGGGCGCATACTATCTATATCTATCCAGGGGCCGCTGTTCTATGTTATTAAAAGACACAAGTTAATGTTTTGTAGTATTCACTCACTCATTTAGAATGGGCAATGGCAGGGTACAAATTAATCTGTATCTTTTTCTGGGTTATAATATGTACACAGGTGAATTTTTCAAGTAGGCGTGTTCAAATCAGAAACTATGAGGTACCTATAGCGAAAAATGCTATCGAATATCCCGTATATCACCGATATAATTATTAACATCAAAAGATTATTTACCTACTTTCAATTTCATGCGCAATCTATCCAGCACTGGATGGGCCAATAACCTCAAATAGGTACTTACTTAGTATGTAATAATATAATTAGCATTAGTACTTATCCCTTATAGAACAACGAATTTCTGTTGATAAATATAAAGAAGACTCTTTATGACTAGCAAATAAATGAGCTCAACTAGAAAGGTGTTTCGTCGTGTGATGCCATTGACCGAGTCAACCCGACAATTTGGCGAACCGACAATACACTTGACCCCGCAAACTCTTAAATGATCTTTTGTTACCTATCGTCTGCCCCCTACGTCTGCCGTGTGTAGTATATTGGTTGCTAAGGTGGCACAGATGTGAAGATGTGTTGATATGAGGCGGCGTGATAACCGATACCTACCACACGCCGGTGCGATCGGACTCTTACTTGTATTTCACACTGTGGATTCTCACCAGACAAGAATCCGGTTTTCAACTTAGGTACTGATGCACATATGCATACACATCTAGGCAATAAAACAGTCCTTTCACTGTATTCTAACGACTTGGTTAAAGTTAAACCCGACTAAACAATAAAACGTTATGTTAGTGCACAACTTAGTCGAATGAGCTAAAAATAGGCTTGTTTAAAAACATAATGAGTGTAGGTACGCTTGTCTGATGGCGTCCAGAAATAGGCAATGATACAGTTTTACATACTATGCAATTTCAATCGTATGCCACGGCCGGCTGATTAGTCGTAATTGCAGGTTGTTTATTTTTCCCCACCACATATACTACATGTGTTTATTTTTAAACCTAAATTAACAAAGTAACAATTGTAAGAAGAGACAGTAAAATGAGTTTCCTTTAATTTATATTATTAACAATCTACAATTTTTTGTCTTACAAATGGATCTACAATTTTGATTTAGGTATTCATGACTGAAAATTTAATAGTATATAACCCACCTACTTTTACAGGTTTTAAGCAATTTTTAAATATTATTGTACCCCTTCACATAGTCCCTGGTTATAAATTAGATACCTATAACAATAGATTCATTAAATTCGTCTTTGATTATTTTAGCTTAGTAATTAGGTACTTCTAAATAAACAATGAGCTACTACTTATTGCCGATAATTTTTTTTTGCCATTTGGTTGTGAGTTTATTTTTTATGTAGTACCTAAATATCAACAATTATTACCAACTACTTTTTATTGATGAGAAATAAACACTTCTTACTACTTACTGGCCAAAATTAAATATGCAGTGATAAAACTGCAGATATAAGTAGAAGTTTAGAACAGAGATTGAAGTAATCATTCAATCGAGTGCGCGAGCACCGAGTTGTTTAGTACGGCGTGGCATCACATTGCCGACATGCGGCTGCCGCGTACCCGCTGGCCGTCGCTCAGTAACGAGTGGCGAATCAACAACATATGAGAGATGCTGCTTGCGAGAGTACGTACGTACATGATATCTGTGTGGTTGGCGCACGCGCTCCGTGTGTGACGGCTGGTAACTACTGGCAATCGCCGAACGCCGTTCTACTACTACTACGCGTACTAACTTTGCTCTCATTCATTGTTCCGCTATTAATACAAACAGACCGCTTCGTGGCTGACAATTATCAAAATAAAGTATGAAATAATGTTTGTATACTTAGGTAGTAAATTTATGACACACATTTACATAAAGTTTTCTCTTACACTACATACCTACTTGTTAATACGTACCTAGCAATTAATGATAATATTGAAGATGAACGTAGTTAAAGTAACAAACATTTATAGATACGTAAAATTGATTTTGCCATATCCAAGTATCTGATGTGGACTGAGATCACGAAGAAGGAATGCTACTGCGATAGATGATCTAACGTTGAACTTACTAATTAATTACACATTTGATAATAAATAAATACACTTGAAACACACAAACAATTTTATCAGCAAAGCAGGTAATATTTGCATTATCATTGCATTTATGTTCTTGAACACAATCCTTACACCATGATGCGCACAAAACAATGTAATGTTAGTAGCACCCACCCTACTCTATTCTTGAAATGGCACGTAATAAAAGGAAGAAGCTGATTTGCATTTTTATGAACAAGGAAGGTGAAGTGAAAT
The DNA here is from genome assembly GCA_033459515.1 of Theretra japonica. Classification (NCBI taxonomy): domain Eukaryota; kingdom Metazoa; phylum Arthropoda; class Insecta; order Lepidoptera; family Sphingidae; genus Theretra; species Theretra japonica. Next base: position 7,692,674 of record CM065939.1, read on the forward strand.
CATCTTTGAGTGAACTCAATGCTAATATTAATAATGGTTTTTTGTTCGCTTACGTTATATTATACAGTGTTTTAGTTACAGCGCTAACTTTCGACTTGATTAGGTAGTAAATAACTACAGTCTGGGATGAACCTGTGATTCATTCACCAGTAACGATAATGCAACAATACTTATGCAAAGTTCCCTTTTTATACTAATGTTGCTTTTTATAGAATGTATCGGCTACTAATATTTTATTTTCATCATTAGTAAACATCGTGAATTAAATTAATTATGTAAAGCGGTTCATAGAGTTTAATGAGATGAGTAACATTTGAACTTTGCCACCATGAGACCGCACGAGTATATTTTAATACGATAATAATACGATTAGGCAGCCGCAGCATATCATCGAACATATTCAATTTTTATTAAAAGTGGATAAAAATGCATTTCACTGTGAAATATGCAATAGTACATTTAGGAAATGAGAAGTCTTTTTGAGGGATTCGTATCTTGTATCAACTGGGCGGTGCCGGTGTCAAGTTACAGCTTTACCCTTCAGTATAAAACCGTGAAAACTACTCGAGTTACACACAGTCACCTTTCTAACACAACATTGAACTGTGCACGGTTGATATTTTATAAATAATATTTTATATAAGTAAGCTTATCATTCAGAGGTACTATATGGTCATATTAATTTAAAATGTTTAAATGTTCTTTTTGTTGTTCCAGGGTGTCAATCATGCTCGTGAACCGGACCATGCAATTCTTTGTGTTGACTGCGGCACTCCTCTGGGAAAACGGGACTGAAGCTGCTGCTAAAGCTTCAGTCAAGTTATGCGGTCGACAACTGAGTGAGATTATGAGCAGAGTATGCCACTCATATAATGGACCTTCTTGGGACGTCCCTACAGGTATAACTAAATTACCTATTATTTTTCTTATTGAATTCCTAATTCTTCGCAAAGATCTTCACAATATTACGTATATTTGAAATTCTCTGCATTTATCCTCGTTGCTTACCTTTAGTAACATAACAAAGCGAAGGTTGAAGATGAAATTTATCTTTTGATAACCTTATATTATGAATATTACAAAACAAATGTACCTCGTGGCACAACTTGTATATTCCCAGCAAAACTGATGTCAACTACAAGTTTGCTGGTTCTAGAAGATATCTAAATCTGTTCATTAAAAACATCCGCGAGGCAACTAACGTTATCACCGTTAAAGTTAACAACATTAAGTAACATTATAAAAAGGCCATCGATATTTGAGTAAAAAACAACGGTTACAACAATATCATGAATACCTATTATCTATTCTCCCATAGCTGAACATAAATACATACATAGATGTTTATATTTATTTTGGATTTAATTAATGTACATTCTACATAGGTACTTTCTTATATTAATTTCACAAAGTTTGTGGTGCCCAAATGTTCTTGATGTGTATTTCAATCTTATCAAACATATGTTAGAGGCCGTTGACATATATGCGCATATCATTTCATCGTTGTAAATAAGTAAAATCGTGGGAAAATAAAACTTGTTTATATCTTAAAAGTAGGTTCGCGTTAATTATTCTATTTTTGTTAATACCTACTTATTCTATTTTTGTTCATTGTATATGTGTGCGTCTATCCATATGCGAAGCATATTTTTCATTTCATATCAATAATGTAGTGGACAAAGATACAAAAGACAAGTAGTTAGAAATATAAAGGATCTAAACAATGAATGCTATTTATTTATTTACAAGTTTAGGTGAAATTGAATAGGTATACTTATTATGATTATAATTACAAATAAGGTAATACTTATTGGCGTAGCTTAAATATAATGTAAGCCTAAGCTATATAAAATAATTTCAGTCGTAGAACAACCAGGTGCTGTAGTGCGGAGAAGACGGCAACTTGGAATAGCAGATGAATGTTGTAGCATTGGTTGCACATGGGATCAACTAACCGAATACTGTTCTATTAGTGCGTCGTAAGTATCTATTGACGAAACTTTACTTTTTATCTTTACAAATAATTAAGCAACAGGCATTTTTTTTTTGTTATCTGCACACTGTAACTCTTCAATGTTTATTGACAGTTCGGAGTCGCCGTTAGAAGATTTAGAAGCGCACATAATTTCGGATCGGTCCGCGGAACAAGAGGCAGAAGCGTCGGGCGGCTCTCGGACGACGACGACGGTGAAATCAGATCTGGCGGCGGTGGCAGGTGGCGGAGTCGCAGCGGGCGCTATGAGCGCTCGACGCGAGGTGGGACGCGCACGAAGTCGCGGGTACGGGCGCGCACGGGGCCACCGTTGTTGGTGCCGGCGCAAGCGGCGCCCGGCCCGACGGCGAACCTCGCTCATGGGTAACATGGTGTGTCTCACATTCGCCGTCATATTAATTTCTCGAATACTTGTACAAAAATATTTATTGAAATTATTAAAAATTTCCATTTTTTTAATTGGCACATATTAAAAATAAATACCTACATAAGATGTTGTTAATCAGAAAAGAAAATGACGGCGAAACACTAACCCTCATACTAATGCTTAATGCACGTAATACTAATTACCTAATAACATAGTGTAGAATTCATGAATCATTACGTTACTGAACGAAGAGACACAACAAATTAAAAACTCGTGGGTTCCTTGCATGATAAGAGGCTGGATAATTTAATTGAGCTTGTTTCTAAAAATAGATTTTACATATAGGTATTAAGTACAGGCAGGCAGTACTTATTGTAGGCATAATGGCCAGTGGCCAATTCTTACTACTTATTACGAACAAAATATATGTCGTTAGCATTCGAAGGCTATTTACGATTGAGTATGCAATTAGGTAGGTGCAGATGTACTTATAATAAACTAGCTTAGCGTCCCGACTACGCCCAGGTTCAATAAGTTTTTTATCTCACTAGACCGAATGACAGTATCATGAAACTTAATAAAAAAACTATTTTCTCAACAAAACTAGGCATACGTGAATGATTTAAGAAAGCAGTTTCATGGTGATCTCCAGCTTGTTTCGCAATCTGAGAAAGCTGTTTCATCTGCACCATTCCGCTTGCAACAGTTTAAATTCCTTTATAGGTAGCGGCAATATTTATAAGCGACATCTACACCCATTTACACCTACCGGCTACCAGGAGTTAGTGTTAGATATCTACTTATTTAATTTTCTGTGATGACATAAAAAGTATCTAACTAAACACAAAGCAATTCGTTTCCATAATTAGGAATAAATAAAAAATCTAAGTACTTCCCTCTGCGAACCACCATCTATCTCCTTCCCAAAATTCATCATAATAGACCATAAAAAAAGTGCTGGTACTTTATTTTAAACAATAATATGTGTATTTATTGCAAAATACACGAAATAAATTTGAAAAAAACTTGAAATATTGTCTGTAACAAGGGAGCTCTGTAATTGGTTTCGGCTCTGTCAACGTCAAATAGGTACTTGCAAAGCTTGTTAAGGAATTGTACGAGTAATTCGCGATTTGTTTTCTATATATTATATTCGATGTTTGAGCCGTTTCTAAACCGTTTTCTGATGATATTTAACAAATCTTATAACTTTTGGCATAAATTTTGCATTGAGATCTAAAAATTAAGTCAAATTTAACACAGTCAAATTAAAACACTTGTAGATCACACGAACATATTGTGTTTAGATGAAGTCGTTGCCTGATGCACCTATGTAAGTAATGTAAGGATCACCTGTTTTGTAATTATAATTTAATGTTCATATTTTTTCAGGGCATCGTAAAAAATGCAGCACGCGCTGCTCCCGTAGTGGGCACCGTATCACCACTCATAACATGGGGCAGGACTCTCAACACTAATTTACCCACGCCAAGCCGGGAACGGTACGCTTATGTTGTTTATACGTAAGACATAATATGGAAACCGATTAATTATGACAAGCCTAAGAGAACTACCACTTGGACCAGTGGCACCTAAACGTGGATGCTGTCTACACTAGTGATATGAAACTGAAAGTGAGTCGTAGACATGAACTGAAGACTATACCTACACAAGGTATTACGACAATTTGCGGGGCTTTTATATTATGCAAGTAAAAGCCAAAAACAATTCATTTACTCTGTGTGAGTAAAGCGAATGGTATATTTACCTGAGTGTTCATTTGTAGTATAGTGGTATATTTATTATTATTATATGATTCTAATATTAACCAATGATTAATTAGATTCTTTGTAGTCTTTTTATGATATCTGTTCAAAGTAGTGTCAAAAGTCTTGTGTATGTATATTTATTGTAAATAGAGTATATCTGTAACTGCTCGAGTAGTGTATAATAGTTGATATGCTTGGCGTTAATGTGTTATTGATATTATAAAGCATTCTGCTTTTTCTGTGTAATTGTGCGAGCCAACATTGTCATCATCATGTTAATTTATTACGTGTCATTTTCATTAGTGTGTATTTGTAATCGAAGATCAAGGTACATTTATTAATACCTGATGTATGTAGATGCACTAGACTGAATCCACTTTACTACTCTACTATATGTAAAATTATAGGTATTCTTATAATTCGTGTACGTTACATTTTACCTACAAAAGAAAACTGAGAATTATATATTTTACCATCACGAATATTTCACATAGTAGGCACAATTATTGCCTTAGAATTATACGTAAATGTCCTACCATTTAAGAATAAAAGATCTCTAAAACATCTGTGATAACTCCAACTGATAAACGTAAATCTTTAATTTATGTTATTTTAGTACTTTCTACAAAATAATTGTCTGTATTCCCTTATAATACTAGGTACATATGCCGTTTAAAGTAAGTTAGCATAAATAAACGTGACTGACTAAACGAATGCTGTATTAAAACTCATATACTTCAAAAGGACTTTCATTTCACTAGAGATTAAGTAAAAGTTGTATGTAAGAGTTTATCCTGTATTTAATCCCATAGCAGGTAACATTAAGTATACGATTGCTGACAAGTGTAGAGATAGCAATATGGCCATAACAATAGAGTATTCCACTCTTTTTTTCAAAGTATTCTAAGTTGATCCTGAGGTAAACACAAACTAGTTAAAAAAGTATTAAATTTTTATTGTATCGATAAGTCCCATAAAAATCCATTAGCAATTTTTATCAAAATTATCATTTTAAACTTCCGCGCGTAAATGTAACAAAACGCTAGACGCCATGTTTTGTGTGATAATATCGTTACTCCGCTACTAAACATAACGTCTATATATTACGCAGTGCTTACCGAAGTGATTTTTTGTAATTAACATGAGTTACACTTATATTTTATTTAAAAAATTATGTATGGGAAGAATAGTGTCAGAACTTCTTTGTTAAACACACAAATTTTACTATTTACTAACGGATTTACGTAATTTCAGTATCCATCATGGCGGTAACCGTTTTGCATATTTGTACGACAGATAAAAAAATATAACAAATTATAAAATTTATTCTTTGAAATCGTAAATTGAAATTAACATATTTCGATTAGTTAATGCTATACTATATAGATTTATTGTTTTTAGATTTTTTTTCACTTATAGTAAAATACCTTAAAAAATTAACATAAATAACTTCACTTGTTCATTTAATAACACTTCTTTATATGTTGAATTTAAACCAAGCAGGCGAACGACTAAAAAATCCGCCGTAACGTATTACGTAAGTAGATAACATTAGTGTATAAACATTATAACGATAAAGAAAAAAATCACCCGCTCAAAATTTGCATGGAAACCTTGGATCACCCCTGGACTGATCAGATGCATGAACCACAGGGATAAACTTCACACGCAATCAAGGAAAAACCCTAATGACCAGACAAAAAAACTCATATATACCCGATACAGAAATTTCTTCACAAACCTCATAAGAACGTTAAAACGTAACTACGAAAGCGAACAGCTAGAAAATAATAAAGATAATCCCAGACAGTTGTGGAAAACTATTAACCATATTAGTAACCGTTCAGGTGAATCTAAAAACGACTTAACAGAACTACTCAGAAGTAAACCTACCCCTCAAGAATCAACCGATAGCTGCAATACGTATTTTTCCACAGTAGGCAAACGATTAGCTTCTCACATACTGTCCCAAATTGGTGAAGAACAGGATATAATATTAACTAAGTCTAAAATTAATAAATCCGCTGGTTTTAGTTTCTTTATGCAACCAACTGATTGTCCTGAAGTCGAACTCATAATTAAAAACCTGAAAACAGATGGTGCTCCAGGAGACGACGGATTCACATCTATACTTATTAATAAGATAAAATCCGCAATAATCAATCCTTTAACCTACCTTATTAATCTAAGCTTGAGTACGGGTATATTTCCAGACAAATGGAAGCGAGCTACAGTAATACCAATACACAAAAGCGGTCCCAAGAACGATCCTAAAAATTACAGACCTATTTCGTTACTAACCATATTTTCCAAAATTCTTGAAAAGATAGTAAATAAACGATTAAATTCCTACATAGAGAAAAATAAACTACTATCCAATAACCAGTTTGGCTTTAGGCACGGAAAATCCACTGAAGACGCAGTCACCTTACTTACTAGTAGGATCACATCGTACCTAGACACCGGCGAGAAATGTATCGGAGTATTTTTGGATCTCTCAAAAGCGTTTGATACAGTAGCAATCTCAATCCTTTTGAAAAAGCTAGAGTCAATAGGAATAAGAGGGCCCCCGCTTAATTGGTTCAAATCCTACCTAACTGATAGACGTCAAACCGTCAGGATACTAGACTATATTAGTACGGAACAAACTACAGATTTTGGAGTTCCCCAGGGGAGTGTACTTGGTCCGACCCTGTTCACAATATATATCGATGACATCCATGATACAGCCACCCAAAATTCTGAAATCATATGCTACGCTGATGACACCGCTATTCTATTCCACGATAAAACCTGGGAATCAGTATATGCCGCGGCACAGAACGGGATTTCAGACATCAAGTACTGGCTCGACCACAACCTTCTATCTTTGAACTCTGCTAAAACCTGTTACATCTGTTTCCATAAAACCCTAACCTCAGCTCCGAAACAATCATTTAAACTTAAAATACACACAGCACTTTGTTTTAATACAATATGTTCCTGCACTGAACTCCTAAAAGTAGAATCTGTGAAATATCTTGGGATAATGATAGACCAACGTCTCTCGTTCAAACTTCACATTTCTCAAGTTGCTAAGCGCATCAGACAATTAATCTACGTGATGAAACTCTTACGCAATTCAGCCAACAAGAAGATTTTGCACCTTGTGTACATTGCGCTGTGTGAGTCTGTAATCGGTTACTGTATCACCACCTGGGGCGGTATTGGCTCCAGCACAATGATAAACGTGGAAAGATCCCAACGCTCAGTCCTTAAAGTCATGTACAAAAAACCATTTAGATATCCTACTCATACGTTGTATACTGAAACCAAGGTATTCACTGTTCGGCAGCTTTACATATACAAATTAATCATAAAACAACACAGAAATGTTATGCAGTCCGAAGAATATCAGCTGTTGCTTCAACGTCGTGTATTTAAATCCCAACAAACAGTTGTTAGGACAGTTTTTGCTCAACACATGCAATCCTTCTTGCTTCCTTTTATTTACAATAAAGTCGCGAAAATACGTAACCTTAGAAATAGTACTATGAGAGAAACGAAAAAACGTATTCGTGAGTGGTTGCTCTCTCTAACATATTTGGAGACTGAAAAAATAATGAAAGTGACCCATTAACATACACAAACACACACACACACACTCACACACTCACACTCACACACACACACACACACACACACACACACACACACACACACACACACACACACACACACAAACACACACACACACACACACGCACACACACACACACACGCACACACGCGCGCGCGCGCTTAAAATTTATTTGGATCTCATTACTACAAGTTTAAGTGTTATTAATTATTTCTTGTTTTTTAATTTGTATGTGCTAACTCTTTTTAATTTAATTTTTTAATTCATTTGTTTTTATAGTTACAACTCTACGATAATCTATTGTACTAACACCTTTGTAATCTCCTCTCTCGATGGCCACGTGACAGGCATAGCCTAGTGTGGGCATCACAGTTGTTCCTACTTTGTAACTAAGAAAGTATAATAAAGATTATTTTTATTATTATTATTTTTTTATAGTGTTTACAGCATTAGCTGACTACTAGTTGATGTTATTACTCGTTTTTCGCTTTATAGACGGCCGTGCTTCGCATTCGCTGTCGGATTGTCGTGATTTTTAGGTCTATCTCTTCAGCCAAAAGTAGTAATTTAGTTTTATAATTTTTCCAAATTATTCCTCACTTGAAATAATGAAAAATAGAATCATATTTGGATTTCCCACTTATACAAATGCAAAAACCAGTAGTACTTTAACGTTGAAAAACATTAGAAATCTACCCCATAGGTACGCTCAAGTCGATGCTCAAAGTTGTGCTAAAGTTGTTACCCAAAAATCAATCATTCGCAAAAATAACCGACAATCACATGGTACACGCGGCGTATTAGCTGTTCTCGGCTCGGCTCGAATCGCAGCTGGGCTCGCCCTACTGACGAAGCGATATGCTGTCTGGTGTGTGTCACTACCTTATAGGTGGGCACTGACCTATGTTAGGGGTTGTAATGCACCATTCGCAGAATGTTAAGTTACGCCGTTTGCTAAAATCCGAGTAACATGGTTGTTTCGGACTCAGCTCGTCTGTATTCTAGATTCGCAAGCCATTAATAGTCAAGATGTTTAACTAGTCGCGGCGTACTGATTAGACCGCGTAACACTCAAAAGGATTTGCCAAATAACTGGCAGCGGGCAAAGCACTGGACACGAGCAACAAGCGGCTTGTCGTTCGCGTGTTCGTGGTCGTTTCCAAGTACTGACTGCACGAATGCTGGCTTTGTAACGTGTTGCATTACGCGCCGTAACACCGGTTATTACCCACCTTACACATAAATACTGAACATTTTTGTAACTGTCTAGAAAATGGAGGCGAACAAAAGTAGTTTGTAATAATTAGTGATGAGGAAGATAACAACATATTTCCTCCTTTAATAGCAGTTTTTGCCTGTACCACTTAATAAAATAAAATAAAGTGGGAACATACATAAAATAATTATATACAAATAAATTGAGCAGTCATTATTTTAAGTTGGCTAAAATAACGAGCTCAAAGGAAATTAAGCTATGTGAAAACATCAAATTATAACATGTAATTATATTAAAGCCATGTAGCTTTAAACAAAAAGTATTATAGTCTCTTAGAAATAAAAATATTTCACAAACACAATTTATAAAAGTTTTTGGGTAAAATTCTCACTCTATTTTGTATCTACATATGCACAACTTAAAATCTAATGCTGGCAAAAAGGACTTGTGTTATTATCTGTCGAAGTGTCTGAGTTTTTAGGTACTTGTTCAGTTTTTCTTAACATTGTTTTATCTTTGGTAGATAAATACCGTCTCCATGCTAAATACTTTACACCTAAAATAAGTAGTAAACACATTGCTAGTCACATGGGCCCTTTATCATTTTCATTTTGGTCTAAACTATTCTCATTAGAATCTTGGGAATAGTTTTGTTTCAAAGGGAGTAGTTGGAATCTTAGATTGTTTCCTTTAATCCTTTTCTGCACCATTCTGCCAACTGATTTTATATTTTTTTCCACAATATCAGATATCTCCTCCTGAAACAAACATAAAACTAAATGTAATCTATTTTCCAATATGATTTGTCATTGCTATAGTGGCATTATATACTGCAATATTTATTTACTTAGCTGGGTATTATTTGATCTGGGGTTCAGTAAAAAATCCTTTTGTACAAAGTTTATCAGTTTCAAAATATCATGTAAGTTGCCTAGAACTTGAATCTATACCAGGCATGACAATATGCTCAACTCACATCACATCTTAGAGATAAATAGGCAATACTACTAGATTCTATATAAATTTAAAACTATTTATACACATATTATGAACACAGCATGGTATGCATACCAAGTGCCCTGCACTGCACTTTCAAATTCAAACTGAGGTCGTAATACTTAGACCCAAATATTTAAGCTCTTGGGTGGCACAGACAAAATTTATTGCTATCACAAAAGCAGCAGTAGGCAAGCTAAGTTAATAACCACTTCAGCAAAATGGTTGCCCAAAAGTAGCTCCTGATACCCTGAACATAAGACTTGATCCTAATGTGTGGTCAGGACACTATGTACACAACTGTTAGGTGTAGTTATTTATTTATAGAAACACAGACCGGATGAGCAGCATTCAATGCATTAAATTAACATGTTGACTGCACATACATGGTGTGTTTTTTTATACACAAAAAGTTGGAGCCATAGTCAAGGTTTGGATCACTCAGGTTATAAAATTATGTAATCTGACATGCATATCTGATATTTCCTTATTTTAAAATTAAAAACTGAATAACATACCGTTTTTGCTGTTTCAATTCCTTCTCCAGTCACAACAACTTTAATTTCATACTGTTTTTCTAATAGCTTGATCATTTTTTTCACACCAGTCATTAAGTCATTTAATCCTATTTTTGATGATAAGGTCAAGAACTTTTGCCCCTTTATGGAACTGTTCTGGCGAACTGCTTGTTTTTCTTTCCGTCTTGCTAATTCCTCAGCATGATATTCAGCATTTGTCATTAGCCTATAAAACAAATTATTTATATTTGAGAGACAAATCATTACGCACCAAGTTATTGCTGTCGCATTCTGTTCAGTGAGTGAGACTACCCAATACCCCTTTCCTCTTCCCACACTTTTTTCTTCCCGATCCCATCCCAATCTGATGGGCCAGCAATACACTGTTGTGGATGTTCATGAGCAGCAGTTATGATTTACCATCAGGGAACCTGCTTGCTTATTCGCCGGACCTATGCAGTAAAAAAAACGTGGCGAGTAAGCAATAGCTGATAGTAAGCAATAGGATCGCTCATAGACAGTAACAAAACTAAGCAACATTGTGAATTACCAAGCGATGCTTGGCATTTCACTACTCTTGCCATCCTGAGACATGAGATGTTAAGAGTCATTATGTCCAGCAGTGTATTGTATAATAGCTATGCAATACAAATTGACTCCAAAATACTTTAATACTGTCTTTACATCTACTTACTTATAGACTGGCCGCCTAGTTTTTGCATCAATATCTTGGATTTTAACTAATTTCAACTCTCGTTTAATTGATAAATTTTGTGCATTTTTTAGATCTGTTATACTGACACTATTATCTGTAGCAATCAAAGTTATTCGGTTCTCAAAATTTTTATTTTTAGGTACTTCTTTCCCATCCGCTGTTATCCGTGTTGTTACCGTACGACATTCCATCAACCTTCTCATGCTAAACAGTCCTATAAATTTATTCATTGTCGATAAAATTTACTCCTTAATCTACGGGACTATTTTAATTTTCACTTGTGATTACATCAACATGATCAAGATTGATCATTGAAACTTGAAAGTTGTGAACTGACATTTATCAACTGTTATCTGTCACTTGTCAGTTGCAATCAGACTTTTTTTTATCCTTTTCCCTTTTTGTTGGAAAGGCAAAGAGGCAATCTTGCCTGGCTTACACGCTTGCTGAGGTTGAGCCAACGTCTACCAGCTCAAACGCTTAGCACGCTTACTATTAGTGATGTCCCAATTAGGAAAAAATACGAGTCGACTTAACTTGAGATAAAATTAAGGTAACTCGAATTGCATTCGAGATAAACAAGAAGAAACTAAGTATATGAATTGTAACAAATTCTTTTTTACATAATTGTTCTTCCATCCCACTCTCTGTTAGAGCAATTGACAGTCTCCGTGATGTAGTTGGTTAGACGCCGACTATAAAACAAGTGGCCGCGGGTTAGATCCCTACACTATCACAAAAGTTTGTGTTGCCCACAAATATTAGTGTCGGGTCTGGGTGTTTGTGAGACCGAAAGTCTCTCGTAGTTCCTGATACTCATGACACAAGACTTAGTTGATCTTAATTAGAGGTTAGGACTCTGAATGTGGCTGTTGGATGTGGGTGGGTGTGGAGTGTAATTATCATTGCTAAACTTCTGTTAGTGTATAGAAGTGCTACTGCACAGTTAGTAACCTTATGTCAATGTGTGAGGCTGGTTGGTTTTGAATGGTGATTTTAAATGACACAAGTCTTCGAATGTGTGAAAAATATTTGGGAAGTCAGTCGTTATTGAAAACTATGACAGGTCGTAAACTACAAGTACTTTTTACATATACATTTTGCTAACTTTCTCATAAGAGTTATTACGCATTTATTTCTGGAATTAGTCTTAGTTAAGTTATAGTGAGTAACACTCATAATTAACAACAAGACTATTTCAGTGTTAGTAATGTTAGTGTTATTAGGTTTATTATTTATCGTTATTTACATTATATATGTAAATAATTTGATTATTTTTGTTATCCAATCCAATCCAATCCATCAGCCAAAGGAAGTCCACTGCTGAACATAGGCCTCTCCCAATGATTTCCACAGTGACCTGTTGGAGGCAGCCTGCATCCAGCGACGTCCCACGACCTTCACCAGGTCGTCCGACCATCTAGTGGGTGGACGTCCCACGCTGCGCTTTCCGCTTCGTGGCCTCCATTCGAGAACTTTTTGGCCCCATCGGCCATCAGTTATCCGTGCCATGTGCCCCGCCCATTGCCACTTCAACTTGCTAATCCGCTGGGTTATGTCGGTTACTTTAGTTCTCCTACGGATCTCCTCATTTCTGATTCGATCTCGTAGGGAAACTCCGAGCAAAGCGCTCTCCATAGCTCGTTGAGTGACTTTGAGCCTCCTTATAAGGCCCATAGTAAGAGGCCACGTCTCGGTGCCGTATGTCATCACTGGCAACACACAACTATCGAAGACTTTCGATTTGAGGCACTGAGGTATTTTGGACGAGAAGACGTCGCGTAGTTTCCCGAACGCTACCCAACCGAGTTGGATTCGACGATTGAACTCTCTCTCGAAGTTGGACCTGCATAACCGGACCCCTTGTCCTAAATAAACATATTCGTCTACAACTTCGAGAGTCGAGCCCCCAACTCCGATGGGGGTGGGCACAACATGGACATTCGACATTATCTTCGTTTTGGCCATGTTCATTTTAAGACCCACCTATTGGGAGACTCGATTTAGGTCTTCGAGCATAGTGCTAAGATCTTCCAGCGATTATGCCATGACTACAATATAGTCCACAAACGCTAAACAAAACGGCAAGTTATATTCCTTGGATTTTTGTATAACTTGCCGAAGCGTATGAATGTGGTCTTTGCCTTTTCGGACACCGGCTTGTTCGGGAGGCTGGAAGTCATCAAACCTGCGTTCGAGACGATTTGTGTTGACCCTCGAAAACAGCTTATAGACATGGCTCAGGAGTGAGATGGGCCTGTAGTTCTTCAGCAAAGTGTTATCACCTTTTTTGAAGAACAGTACCACCACGCTCCTGCTCCATGCCTCTGACGTTGAGCCCTCGAGAAGAACGGAATTGAAAAGCTTCTGAAGGACTTTCAGCATCGGCGTTCCGCCCGCTTTCAGAAGCTCTGAAGTGATTCCGTCCTCACCCGGCGCCTTGTTGTCCTTAAGTTGTTTCAGGGCCACCTCAATCTCACACAAGTTGATGTCCGGGATATCATCGCTAAAGTGTCGGGTCAACTCCAATTTAAATTAATCTAATTGATTAATTTAGTCAAGACATCCAGCGTATTTCTGTTAGTTACTGAATTTCGATTCACCCCGTTATTCAATAAGTTTCAAATTTTACATTGAAAAGTATCCGGATATTTTTCAAATTTTCCAAAAAAAATCCAAACGAAAAGTTTCAATTTTTTGCAAATGACCCAGTAGTAGGTAATAATGTGTCAACTCAACATATTAAACTCGACTCGTACTTTTTTCGAATTGGAACTTCACTACTGTGTTCCCACAGATTATCCGGTCAGACAAACATGGCCACAGATTAAAATAATAAAAAAATTTACTCATTGAGGTATGTTTTTGAATATAAATAACAAGCATTTATCCTCCTAATGTAACAATATTAACATGTACAATCTAATATTTAATGTAAGGAGGGAAAAACTGTTCGTATATATTTTTTTTAAACTGGCACGGCATAATGAGTTCAGTGCGCCTAATAGTAAGCGCAAATGTGCAAAAACGTCAATGACATCAGACGGTGGCACCATGCTATTCGATACAATTATGCCGGACTGCTAAGATGCGTCTTCACACACACAAGATTATAGGAAGGAGTGAATACGCGTGATGGCAAATAATACAACAGTTTGACGGTGCGGCACAAAAAAAGAATTTGCGTGCACACCGTGACGGAATGGCAAGGGATTTTGCCACCGGTTAGCCGCTTATATACTGTAGCATTTCATCGGTCTACCAAGGCATCCTGTGACGCGACGCGGCGAATGACGAAATATACATCGGAAGCGCCTGCTACGTGATACACATTTCAGTTATAAGTTGCATTTGAAGTGGTGCTGTTGTCTAATATAATAAATACGTCGGAAGTCGGTAGCGGTGCGGCCGCAAAAGCGGTGTGCATATATCTCCACTTGGAATGCCTCATCCCGTGGCGTGTCACATTGTCCTTCAGCGTGCTGTGGCGTACCACATTGTTTAATTAGCAATATTGTTAATTGTTCATTATTTATGTTGTTTTTTTCTACTCATGAACCTAAAAAAAAATATTTAAATAAACAAATTCACCCGTTGGACCCGAACTTGTGACCAACTCGTGCCAACGTGTAAATGCATCACATATGCTAGCCAAACCTCCTTTGCTCTGTGTTGAAAAACCGACACTCGCCCAGGTCGATGACCAATCTAGACAAATCAAGGCGATCCGAACCAAACACCGTTTACACGCTTGTGTTGGTGGAGGTTGGTAAGCGTGTAAACGTAGCAAACCGACGACAAGCCAAGGCTATCCGAGCAAAACACCCCGCTTACACGCTTGTGTTGGTGGAGATTGGCCGAGGTTGGCCAAGCGTGTAAACGTAGCATAGACATTTTATTATCCTTTTCCCATTTCTTGGGAAGGCAAAGGGGCAATCATAGACTAAGAATAAATTCTTCGTTTATTTATGATGGTCCATGATTTCAGCAATATTTTTAGTGTTACCATTAAAAATATTAAACTGCTCTATTTTGTTAAACATAGCAACTCAGTCAGGATTCGTTCACTTTGTTTTGACAGCCAAAGGCGTCGAAATGGTTTGTGTTAATTTTATATTTAAAATCTTGAAATATCGTAATAATCTTTGTGCTTTGGTTAAAATTTACTACATTGGTTTCATTTTTATCTTTTCAGTCTGCCCACAAGACATTTATTATAAAGCGAAAGCTCGCTAAGAAACTGAAGCAAAACAGGCCCATTCCCCAATGGGTCAGAATGCGTACAGGAAACACTATCAGGTATGTCAATATTATTTCACAAAGTTATAAAATAATATTTAAACTTCTAGTGAATTTATGAGTTTAAAGGTACAAAATGTAGGTACATGTGTGAATCACAAATAAATAACATCCAATGTTGTAGGTTATATTTCTAACGTTATATTATGAAGAATCGTTAATGTATCTAGCAATATTATGAATTGATACCATAGTTTTGTTTTTTTCATTTGATTAAATGCAATAACTGAGTTCAAATATTAGTGTTTCACAATTTATTTCGTTATACTTTTCGTAAATGATCAACAGAACCCAGAATACACAAAAGCTTTTTTAAAAGACACTTAAGACCAGAAACGAATATAGTACTTTTTTATTTTAATAATGATAACGATACATTACTTTGTGCTTAAAGGAACTTCTGATATTTATATTTTCATGTTTTACTTTGTGAAATCAATGGAAATGACAATTGCATGAGTAGTCCCAAAAAAATATTATACAGGTATGATATGATACCAAGCCTGAGTTTTCATGTTAGATAGAACTTTAATTATAAAATAGAGGGTTATACAAATTAAATGTCAATATGAAACATAAAATTAAAATTAAAAAACGTTAACCGGATTTCAAATGAAGAAGAGCCAAAAATTGGTAGCTGAATATATATTGATAAAATCAACCATTGTTTAAACTTTAAACTTTCATATACATATGTAAACAAAGGAAAACACTTGCAACTTTTTAAATAGCAAGATAAATTCACAATTAATAGTGTATAAAACAGATTGGCTGTTGACAAAATAAGATTTAAATTCTATTTTTTTATGGAGGTTTTATTATCCTTTATTTGAAGCCTCACCCTGTAGTATATCTCTCAAGGTCAGGCCAATTTCTCACTGACATCCATAATCCACATATTTTGTCGTCTCTGTTTCCAATAATATTAGTCATAACTATTTCACAATAAAACATTTTTCCTTGTAAAATCTACACAACTCCAATTGCTACAAATGTGTTTACCTCATTTAATATTGAAAAACAAACATGGAATGGAAAATGAAATTTCTCTTAAATTCATATGCATTTAAGAGAAATCTTGTGGAGATTAAGACTAAGATTTGTATAAAGATTAGTAGATAGAAGTTCTGTAAAATTACAAATTGTAAATGACAGAAATGCAGATTGTGATGTATTATTTTATACTTAAAAAGAAAAAGGAATAGGGTATTTTAATTTTTGGGTACATCCTATATTTTCGGAGAGATTACTGAAAGCACAGTTTCATATTAAAGATTCAAATCTTAAACAGTGTCTGGACATTTTTTCAAATTTTACACAAGTCTGTTACCAACTACATTTGATAAGCTGCTACTCAGTTTACATTATAGCACATTTCTTCCTACATACTTATTTTTAAATGCTATCATGAGACTCTGCTTTGAAAGACGAAAGTATCATAAGTTGCTGATCTATTTTGTATTTCTCGTATTATTAACATTGATGCATCGATCTCTAGAAACATGCCATTATACCTATATGTTACTTCCACCACTAATGTGTGCAGATTGCAGACAAAATTGTGCACCATTTACGTAAGCATGTGTTGAAGCAAACTTTTCATTTTTCTTGGGTCACAAAATTTTCTGTCTGCCAGAACTCACTGTTTTTTTGTGTGCTGGACTTTTTGACAGTCGTAAGTGTTACTGCACATAACTGCATAAGTTCTATTTTCACAGAACAAAAAGTGCGTCACGAATAGTCTGTTGTCTGCGCTGCACCTCACTTTGTTAATTAAGTCAATTTTCAAATATTTAAAAAGGATTATTATAGGTTTGTGATAGTTACCTCATTTATTAAGTACCTGCAATATGAATAACTCGGGTATTGTTAATTTCTCCCTGGATTATAAAAATTGTTTGATATTGATCTCATATTGATCCCCAAAAACGCTATTTGAGTACTCTTGCAATAAATGTATTCTAAGTGTAGACTTAATATTTGGATATTAAATTGGAATATGCTATATACAGGGTAATTCAAGACTGCGACCGAAAACGAATCCAGGTGATAGTTTGTGTTTACAAACACAAAACTAAACTTTTCTCAAAAAAAGCGACAGGTTTTTTTGTGCATTTTTATGTTTGAGTGGTAAATAACTAGTTTCTTGCTAAAATTATAATTTAAACCTTAACGTGCCATTGTATCTTTAAAAATAAAAAGGCGTACATTATTATTTTATGAAAATGAAGTATTTAATACCCAAATATGACGTTAAGTAAAAACAATTATTGGCGAAATTTTTAGTTGCATTTTATCTGAAATCACTAATTTCACTAATACTACCACCTGGATTCGTTTTCGGTCGCAGTCTGTAATCTGGATATACCCTGTATAATGTAATTGCATTTTGGATATTCTTCTTGTTTAATATTTCAATATTTGTTTTACAGATACAACGCTAAGAGGCGTCACTGGAGGAGAACCAAGCTCAAGCTGTAAACTTGTACCATATGACTGTTTAAGTTAAATAAATCTCCAACACTAAACCCTAATAAAGACTTTTCTTTCTTTCCATTCCAATAATAATTATGGGTCTTGATACTCTGTTGCCATTTGCCAATTGTCATGCACTTTAACGATAAAGGAATACATTTGGAGGACGCCAGAGGCGGACTAAATGTTGAGAGCGCCCTAGGCAAGCACCTCAAAGCGGCCACTCTAGTAGCCATACTTAAAAAATTACTAACTTCGAAAGAATGAGGAATTGTCTTAGTTGGTGATTGTACTATGTTCTGAATGAGTGAAGAATATCACTTCACACTTTGCAGTTTAGTAAGTATGAGCTTCTGCCTCCAAACTGCGTGATTAACTTCATTTAAAATTTCCCATTCCGTCCCATCACATCCCTTTGGGTATCAAAAAGAAATAAATGTATCGGAATTCCTTGCTCATCCCATGGAAACACTACATTTTTCGAGATAAAAAGTAGCCTAAGTGATAATCCAGTGTGTCGGCTACCTCCATACCTTTCATTGAAATCCGTTAAGTCGGTTCTGAGTTCATTGCGCACAACCACACACAAACAAACAAAAATTCTGAAAATTATTGTTTTGGGTTCTATTACTTTTAATACTCGTAATACAGACCCCACATTAGTTTTTCTCATTAATCTTCAATGTGCAGACATCGATCGGTTACAAATTTATTATATGTATAGAAAATTAGGTGGAGCAGATCAGTTACACTTGTGCCCCGGCATAAAATACACCATGTTATTACGCCAATTGATCAGACGCAGATGATGTTTCTCATAATTAACATAATTAAAGCATTCGATGGTTTTGCATAGAAAAGAAGATATCCGAAATCGTGCGCGCCCCTTCGTAACCTCGCGCTTCTGGACGAGTGCCTAGTTTGCCTTAGGGATAACACATGTCAACACGATTTTTGAGCCTGGCTTCTGAATATGAAATTTTGGTTTCTCCCACGCGTAGATGTTGTATACTCCCACGTCACAAAGGAAAGTCATTATTCTGATCAGTTTGCTTTTGTAGAAATTAGAGAATTTTATAATTTCCAAGTAAAATTACTGATTTTTATATAGGGTTAGTCATAAAGGGTATATAAAGTTGAAAGGGAGATGCCATGATGAGAACATGAGAAATGAGAAACTTTTACCGTGGGGCCAACTCTCAAATATCGAAAAAAAATCAGTTGTTCCATACAAATTTAATCGTTTGAATCTAGTGAAACACAATTCTAATAAGTTAATTAAGTAATTTTTACTTAAATATAAATACAAAAACAATATCGAAAGTTAACAACAATAGCAAACGTTCACAACAAGATATGCGTAGGCACGCACTGGCTTGCTAGCATTGCTAACGGTACTGACTACTGAGCGTTGAATGTCCGACTCCCGAAATTACGTCACCAAAATGACGCATTAGCAATAGGGCTTATATAAATTTAGTTTATTGACTTATTTTTTAACATTAAAAAACAATGCAAGTCTTCGTTTAAAAAATGAAACAGTATATTAACATTTTGATATCGATTTTATGTACAATTCTAACACTGTCACATAATGGTCACATACATGTCCATTGTACTTTATTTTAGCATATCACATTTTTTTAATACTGAGTGGCGCTAAGACGTCCATCTAGTCCCACATAAATATGAGGCTTCGGCTGTGTCAAGTGGTATCTTCTTTAGTTTCGCTTTTTGCATTTTCTTCCTTTTTCAGTGCTCTTGACTGAGTTAGTAAGTCTTCTAACAGTAGGTCGTTATCTATTAGTTCTGTACTTCCTGTTCGCTGTTGAAATATAGAATTAAATTAATAACAATACATTTTTATTAACCTACAGCGGCCTGGTCTGGCTTCGCCCGGGTGCAGATAGGTACTTTTTGACGGGGAAACTGTTTTTGTATTTTTTTTATTACTGCTGTGCTCCTGTTGGTTATAGTGTGATGCTATATAGCCTTTCTCGATAAATAGGCTATTTAACACCAATTTTCAATTCAAATCAGTACTTCCTGATATTAGAGCGTTCAAACGAACAAACGCTCCAGAACTATTTTATTGCACCATTATCACTAGAGACCGTATTAATTATATGCAATTGCATATTTCCACCATTTTCAGCGATAATTGCATATTTTGCCGAAAATCTAGTACCTATCCCTTCTAGGATAAAGGCGTGGTGTTCATGTATGTATGTCAAAAATATAACACTCTTTTTAACCAACTAAAACTTAAAATGAAAGTTGCATTTTTTAATAGATTTCATGCATATTTTATGCATTTTTCGTGCATATTTCCTTCATATTTAGAACCTTTTAAATGTTGCATATAATTCCGTTTCTAATGGTCACATAATGTGCACTATTAAAAAAGAAAAGTATATGTGGAGATCCTTGGAGGAGGCCTAGGTTCAACAATGGACTTCCTGTGGCTGAAAAGAGGAGAGAAAGAGAAATAGTTTTTTACTCTCTATCTATCTCATCAGCCACAGAAAGTCCTCTGCTGAACATAGCGGCCCGCATCCAGCGAATTCCTGCAACCTTAACGGTTAACCATGTCGGGCGTCTGAAACTGCTTGCTTTTCTAATTGTCTAGGACTTAGGCATATGAAATAAGAATTTGTGGTGTGGAGTGGAGTACAAGTATATATGCACTCGAGCGAAGTTAGGCCGTGCTCTTAGTTACTATTGTATTGTATCAGCCCATATACGACCCACTGCAGAGCACGGGCCTCCTCTACAATCGAGAGTACGATTGAGAGTGGTTAGGCCATATAGTCCACCACGCTGGCCTAGTGCGGGTTGGCGGACTTACATACCGTAGAAATTCTTTAAAATCGCTACGGTATGCAGGTTTCCTCACGATGTTTTCCTTCACCGTTAAAGTGCGTGGTGATTGACTATCAATACACACATAGCTCCGAAAAGTCAGAGGTGTGCCCTGGGATTTGAACCCGCGACCACCGTGAACATGTAGGCAGCCGCGTCTGGTCCGATACCACGAGGCCACCACGCACCTTTAGTTACTAGTTAGTACTTAATAAGTTATAACGTATACTTGGAGAGTCGGAGGTACAAAACCGGCATACCATATTTCGTAAATATCATTATTCTAGTGGAGAACTAAAAAATACAGGTCTTAATTTCGTGAAAATCAAGATTTTGGATATTAAACGAGTGTATAATTATTTTTACTAATGACCCTGTAAGTATTTTACTAGATCTAAATAGGTACTTTACTTAAACAGTCAATGAGTAAAATTGTGTTATGCTCAGATACTATAAGACACTCAGTCTTAAGCAATTGGTTACTACCTGTTGTGCACTGACTGATCGTGCCATCAACTTCTGCAAATATTTCTCACGACGATGTTGTTCTCGAATGCTGCGCAGACGATCGAAGTCATCCATGTCGGGCTCCTCATCGCCGTCTACTTCTTCCACTAAAAATAAATAAATAAAAAAGAATCGTTATAGCACCGTTATATTTCTAAATATGTAATTGAAAGTCTAGGCAGATATTAAAGTAGTAACTGACCATGGCATGGCACGACTAATAATTATGTGACTCGCATTCGAGTCATTAATTTTGGCAACTACAGTAAAGACAAAATAAAAAAGTGCACCTGTCGGATGAATCAAATGAGTTTCGAAGAACTTCTATATTTAAATACTCAAACTACTCTGTTGGTTGCCATCTTGTCCTCGGCAACAAAAAAAAACGAAATTGAATATTTGCGAAAACATTTTGTTTTGTTTAAATATTCATGAAATTTATTTATTGAATTAAGGTAATCCAACAGTATACACATTATTACAACCTGTGATTACAACGAATACCATTCTTAGCTACTGTTATATTCTGATGTAATTTTATGTTACCGGAAATGTGTAAAAACTAAGAAATGTATACAATTCAGAGGATGTTTAGTGAATGTGTAAAATAATGATTTGATAATGTTGTAATACAAACATTTCCTGCGAAATGTACATAATATTATTTCCTACAATCCAAACAAAATTAATATCTGTTAACAAACGCTAGTCCAACTAAGGCACCCAAAACACAAGCTTGGGGCCACAGCTTGTTAAATAAGTATTAGTCTTAAGTTTTATTGTCAATTGTTCTGATTAGTTATTAAGGAAAAACATGTAACGCGGTTTAAATAAATTATTATTAATAAAGTGATTAAAATGTACTAGTACTTAAACTGTGTATCAAAATACGCGCATCCGACATCGTGACAGTATGAAGTTGGCTGTTAACTGTCTGTTAAATTTCCGTGACAACTTGTAACTATATTAAAAATAGCTTCATAAACATTCATAAATCCACAGCGCGGGTTTTAAATCAGTGGAGATCAAAAATAATAATTCATGAATGATGAAATTAAAAATGGCGATGAATGATAAGCCATGGTAAAAATTCGTGACAAGTGTTTTTTTTTTTTATTGATATACAATGGGTCTTAAAATCGATGTCTGAGGTACCCTTTGCTCCGATAATCTAAATTCAGAGTTAGAATGGAAAATTATGGCGACTATTTTGAACTTGTTATTTATCGATCCGATTGGTCTCTAATTCGATATCTGAAAAAAACATCCTAATTTTTTTTATATACCAACCTGAATGTATGGTAAATCCCTAGTTTTTGTTAAAAATAGACTTTAAACCCTTGCGTTCCATTGTGTCTTTAAAAATAAAAAGGTGCACATTATTATTTTGGGAAAACGATGTATTTACTACTCAAATACGAAAATAAGTAAAAAATTACAACTAAAAAATTGACGCTTTTTTTGCGAAATTTTTAGTCGTATTGTATTTGAAGTCACTAAAACGAAGCCAGGTGGGTAACCTGGCTTGGAGTGGCTTGGAGTGGAGGCAAGCGCTGTCGGACGCCAGCCTACAAGGTGGACGGACGAGATGGTTAAGGTTGCAGGAAGTCACTAGATGCAGGCCGCTTCCAACAGGTCAATGTGGGAACATTGGGGGAGGCCTATGTTCAGCAGTGGACTTCCTGTGGCTGAAGGGAGAGATATGTTCTGTGCTAATATAACTTAGCTTATAGTTTTTTGAGTATTTCTTGAAACCCGGGACTCGTCTCCATTGGCTTTCAAAGGCAAGCAACGCAACTACGATCGTCGAAAGTAAGGCTGCGCACCCATTAGGTATTTGTATGTGCGGTTGTTATAAGATTTTCTTTTACTCCAGCGTTAGAATTAGATGTTATGGGGTCGCAAGTGCCAACTTGATTTCCGACAAAATAAGAATTCTATATTTAATGCAGTAGTCTGTTTCTTTCCGGTGATGGTCATTTGGGTAACCTGGCAGATTCAATTGGGTAACCTCGTTGGTTTATCGCTTTAGAAGAAGTATTGAGTAGCGAGTGTGCACTCACGCAGCGTCTGGCTGCCGGCGGCACTGAGCGAGGCGCCGACGTCGCTGTCGAGGCGGTGGCGCGGCTCGTCGGCGAGGCTGGGGAACGACGCCTGCGTGTTGAGCGAGCGTGCCGACCGAGCCGCCGGGCTCTTGTCGCCCGCGCCGCCGCCGCCGCCGCCCGCCGCGCCGCCCCACGGACTCGGCGCCGACTGTGACAGCCGCGTGTCCTCCTCTGCGAACATACATTATACAGCGTTTATCCAACAGAGAGGACTTTCTATTAAACTACATGTACCTACTCTGCATTATATCTAAGATACAATAAAAAAACAGTCAAATCGTAGCAGAAGTTTAGTTAGTATTTTTTTTTGTTTTGGCAAAATTTAAGCATTATGCACCTGTCCCATGCTAATTACGTGTCTAGAGGCAAGGCCCTTACCCTAAACGACGTGTGAGACGTTGATACGTGATAAATTGATTGGCGGCTATCCCGACCTTGGAAACGTCGCGCCGCACATTGCTGGTTACGGCCGCGGTTGCCAGCAATGTCATGTGAGTTTCCCTATTTTCTAATTTATTTTCTTATAGATCTTTTCAACAGAACATATTAATGATGCCTGAAAACACCTTTACCGATCGGGCAGAATTTTATTGTCACCCTGTATTACGTCTGTATAAAGTTAGTTTTTGGCTTACCCCTAGTATAATATCCGGAATCAATTATCATAATCTACATAATTATGATAATTGATTCCAGACATTTCCTAATAAATCATTCCGACTATTATGTGTAGTGCGGATAAGTTTGGATGGTATCGAATAATTTATTTATATTTACTACCGAAAGTTAATTTAAAAAAAAAAACAGGTTCTATTCGAACAAGTTTTTACCTGTGTAAACTACCTAAACACTTTTTTTCTTTTTAGTATTTACCCTGATAGACATTTACCTATGTAAGGTCGACGAAATAATAATACATAATGGGGTTTATCTATGCAAGTCGTAATACTTTTAACGACCGCCTGCCTGACGTCATCTATTTAGTCAAATTATATTTTCTAATCACCTTCAACTCAAAATTTTATTCAAAATTACTTACCTTCGTTGGCACCTATACCTACTGTTATTACTATACTTACGATATTTTTAATTTACGGCCATACAAAAATTAAAAAAAAACATTTATACATAGATGAATTTAGTATCCTCCTTGGGGGTTAATTTCAAAACATTTACATTGGCGATTTTAGCCTTTCGAGGGCCGTGGGTGAGGTTGCTACAGCTATCAGACAAAGATTTCTACGGCGTCGTCTATCTGACATTTGATCTCGTGCGAAACAATAAAAGTAGGCATCTAGCACTAATCCATTTCTGGCGCCATAGGCAGCCGCCTAACACTACACGTACCCAAAACCTCAACTACTGTACTATACTTACTCGAATTATGGTTGGAGTTTCTTGAAGGGACATTCACAGGATCGCTTGGCGCATTCGACTTTTGCGCGAATAGACTCATCGCTGTAGGCCTGTCATAACAAAACAAATTGACTATTTAGTATCATCTGTAAACAGCATGACACATGCTAACTAGTTCATCCAACTGCCTTATTTTGTTGTGAATAAGCTGATTTCTTGGTAATTATTACGTAAGCATGTACTGCTAATTAGAAGGAAGTACATAAATGTTAGACCGCTACAACTCATTCAAGTCTTAGTTTATACTACATAGTATGTATATTGTATAGCGTGTCTAGAAGGACAGACAATCGCATGTAATTATAAATATCAGTGGAATGATTATTTACAATAATATTTCTTATATAACTCCTAAATTATATTGTTACACAATCATACAGAACTGATTTAATCGATAGCCGGAATGCCTTCAGCTGACTGGACCTATAAAAAGTTTGAAGGCCACGGGGTTTCATCGCCACATGTTTATGCATTAGCAAAAACATTGAAACCTATTGCTAATGACATAAAATATATTCGTATTAGTTAAAATAGAATTTATCTTTCGTACAGACGCATATAAAATATGATTGCAAAATAAATAAATATTCTAAACTGGAAATGAAGCAATTCGAGCCTGAAGTCCGGGATGTGCCTTCGTTCAGATACCATACCTAATATCTGGTCGTTTGCCCATACTCGTGATAGTGGCTTGCTCATCAACTTCCTCGATGACCTCATTAGCAATCTTCATACTGCCGCCCGCGGTCGTCGGCTTGTTTAGTGACGGATTACTCGCAGATATTGTGAAACGCGTCGCTACAACACAATGCTACATTCATTATCTGCGAAACACTGAAGGAAAATTTACATTCATGCAACAACTAACCAGCAAACAAACAAGCCCACGAACAATACTGTTTCATACAATTATATTGAAGTACATTTCTGTATAACAAATACGATGCAAGAAAATATTTTTATCGTCTGTACCACATTCTAGGTTTTTCTTTACCGTCAGTTACTTCTATATTAATACGTAGGTGTATAATATGAATTTCTATGAAGCGGACATAACATACAACTCAATGCGATATTAGCAAGTCGAATGTTGTTTTTGTAAGTGTGCGTTTTTGAACAAAGGCGCACACAGTAATCTTGAATCGAGATCGCACACGTTTCGATTATCTTCTTTTGGTATTATTTAGCCGCAAATGGATTTGCATTTAATTAAAGTTTGTTTTATAACCTGCATAATGCATAATGTTAAATCAAACCACTCTATAACTAAGTTATTTGGTTGACGTACTGAGAGTGATTTATCAACTACATTAACCTTGACGATCGTTTTTACATAATGATTGTCTATGGAGACATTATATGTAACCTGTGTTATAATATTTTAATTTACATTACATTTGTGGTAGGTAAAAAATTATCACATTTTTTCTTACCTACATAAGTATACGATTGCTTATTTTTTTATTTTTCTGCATAGTTTTATTATCTAATTAAATCGTAATAATTCAAAACAGCTTGATCACACTATGGAACATTATATTCCATGGGCTCTACAGTAATCAGAAACTTTCATGCTAGATGTTTTTTTGGTTTATGAATAATACATAATTATAGTTAAATGGGATGAAACGTCGGAAAACGTTGCAAAATAATATTATAATACGGAATAATTATTTTTATCTCTGAGTCATAGTAATTATTATTTATACAGTTATGCGAAATACCAACCGCCATCGGTCTGATTAGCAACTCCCTGTTGCCTCTGGTCTTCTTTCGAGAACAATCTCTTCAACATTGACGTGACAGAATTATTTCGCGTCATAGGTGTCTGTTGCAGTGACGCCATAGAATTAGATGATCCCATAGAATTCCTGTCTTCCTTCTTTCTCCTACTACTTCCCCGATGAACGATAAAATGTATGCCTGACTGTGCATCATCATTCATTTGTATTTGCTACGAGGTAAAAATAAATAAACATCAATCAAACAATCGTAGTGACATTCCTCAGGGTGTCAGATATTTGTGAATAACTGAATTTCATACCAAAGTTATCTAAAACTTGACTTGCAGTGATAAGATTAATAATTCACTTGGTAAAGTTATATAATTACTATTGTATAATATAATAATGTATGTCACTTTATTGCGGTAACATAATGTCGTGACAATAGTGTTATGGTCAGCTAAGGAACGCAATAGAAGGAAAATTTATGCGAGAACGCAAAACTTACAAATACATAGGTGACATTGAATGCAACATATAATATTAATCGAGTAAGAAAAATAAATTGCACAAAGAATACACATAAACACAAAAGTTATTAGTATAGTAGTTCATACATAAAACAAATATAAGTAAGTGTTAATTATAAATAGTCAATAGAGAACCTTTCGCATGCACTCATTAATAAAATTATGTTACTACTTATTAATTACAGTTATGATAATCGAGATAAATCAATTAGTACAGTTATTTTAGTTTCACAAACACATTAGGTATTAAAAATACATAATATTTCTACCGCTAATATTTGCATTCATTGTTATAATTAATAATATGACATATTTACCTATTTCACCACTATGTTAATCATCAGTCGTTTAAGATGCGTTATTAGAAAGAGCTGCCAAAAATTGCTACAAAATCGAGAAAAACCGTACGCATATTTTTCAACTGAATTGAATATCTTATCAGAGCGCATGCCGCATAGTATCGAATTTAGGGAGATTTAAATTTCTGCATGATATTAATTCATCAAAATTGATATCTACGATTGAGTCACAGAAGTCAAAATAAGTTCATTTTCAATTATTAGTTTTCATTAAGAATAAAACATTTATGAAAAATATAAAACCTAACAAGCCAACAATAGATGAAAAAAAAAGTTTAATAAAGAAATAAATATATAGAAACGAATATCTTGATAGAACGAATAGAAAAAAATACATAAATTGGCAACCCTCAACACCGACACACTGCCAAGCTCCATATCCGGGCGTGCAGCATGCTTATAATACGGTCGAGTCTAACCTCTGGCGGGGCGAACTTGTAACTCACGGTGTTGGAGGGGACCATCTCGTCGATCTTGACGGAGGAGGGCGCCACCATGACCATGCTGCGCTGGCGCACGGGCACGGCCACGCGCGCCGTGGACGGCTCGGGGTGCTCCTCGCGCTGGTTCTCTGTCGCGATCGTGTACGGCAGCTCCGACGGGAACACCTCGTCCCAGTACTGGTCCTTGATCAACTCGGGATGCTCGTGGTGCATCTCGTCCACAATCATGTACGAAACCTGTACCGAACAAGTGCAACAGGTTTAACCCGATCTCGCCATTACTTCAAGTCGCGAAGGACTTATGCGCAGCTCGCACAAACTCACCTGTAAATCTCTGTCGATCAACCAGTTCACTTCGAAGTCGTCGTCGTCTTCGCCAAAAGGATTGATCAGTGATTCGGCCACTTTCAACCAACCCATATAGAAGAAAAATTCCAATGTAGTGAATATAGGAAAGTAGAGATCTATGTTGCTAATGTATGCTGAGTCACTGCCAGATTGCAATTTGTTGTCAACCCACTGACTACCCAGTGCGGACGTAATAAAATATGAATATACAGCAATAGTAACTACCTGAAATGCAAAATTTGGTTTACTAAAAGGCTTTAAGAATGTTCTGTTCACTAAACTATTGTTTTATATTCAAACGCACCTGAGTAT
This sequence comes from Theretra japonica, assembly GCA_033459515.1. Taxonomy (NCBI): domain Eukaryota; kingdom Metazoa; phylum Arthropoda; class Insecta; order Lepidoptera; family Sphingidae; genus Theretra; species Theretra japonica. The sequence continues at coordinate 7,721,247 of CM065939.1, forward strand.
ATACCAACGGTACGCTAATTGTGTCATAGCTGAGTAAGAGTCCAGCTTGTCCTCTAAATTTATTGAGTTCGTCAATAATAGTTTTCACTGCAAAATCGTCTCTTATTCGGCCTTCTTTCCGAGCTCTCGTTACAATACTAGTCGCCCATACTATTGGCAGCCTAAAATGTATTTACACAATTTAAAAATCATTTCCTTTATCTAGCGTTATTGATTCTATATCTGTATCAGCCCATATACGTCCTACTATGGGGCACAGGCCTTCTCTACAACCGATAGTACGATTGAGGAAGGTAAGGTCATATAGTCCACCACGCTAGCCTAGTGCGGGTTGGCGGACTTTACATACCGTAGATAAATTTTTTCAATCTCTACGGTATGCAGGTTTCCTCACGATGTTTTCCTTCGCCGTTATAGTGCGTGGTGATTGACTGTCAACACACACATAACTGCGAAAAGTCAGACGTGTACCCTAGGATTTCGACCCGCGACCACCATGAACATTTTAGCAGTCGCATCTGATTGGGTTATTTAGTGGTTATTTATTTAGTCGCTGGATGCAGGCTGCCTCCAATAGGTCACTGTGGAAATCATTAGGAGAGGCCTATGTTCAGCAATGGACTTCCTTTGGCTGATGGATTGGATTGGATTGATTCAGTGGGGTTACTTTATGATCCGAAAGAAAATCGAATTTTCAGACGTCGCACGTGAAACTGTACGAATGTGCCTAGGTATTCCACAAAATGATCGAATCCTCTATCGTACGTCCTAACTGTTGATTTAGTTCGGAGTGAATAATAAGTATAATAGAAAATAGTGTTGATTTTTAGAAGTGGAAAACTTATAACTTACTTCAGACATCGAACATTCGAGTTTTGTTTCTGATTGTTGGTACGGACCCCCTGGTCCGTTACCAATAGGCCATCATTATTTTCAGTTATTTTATTAGTTCGTGTTACACGACTATAGACTTTTACCGTTTCAAACGACACACCGCGGATATTGCAATAATATTATTTAGTATTGTAATGGAAATCGGCTAGGGAAGGAAAACCAACAACATGAATTATTAACCTTACATAAATTTGTCTCTCAAGAACACTTCAAGAAGTAAACAAGTTTACTCCATAAATCCCTATCAATAAACTTCAATAACATGAAAATAAAAATATAGCCCATAGTTTTTCTATGTTGAGTTTTAGAAGAAAGTTTCGAAGTTATTGTCCGATTATCTATCTACATATAGTTAATATTATATTATAATATTTTATGGACATTTTAATATATAAACATACATAAATATTAACCTTTATCCCAGAAGGGGAAGGCAGAGGCGCAACCAGGACATTTCGCCTTGTATGTTCCGTCCCACGATGTAATATACGGGGCAAGCCTATCGACATCCATCCATCAGCCAAAGGAAGTCGACTGCTGAACATAGGCCTCTCCTAATGATTTCCACAGTGACCTGTTGCAGGCAGCCTGCATCCAGCGACGTCCCGCGACCTTTACCAGGTCGTCTGACCACCTAGTGGGTGGACGTCCCACGCTGCGCTTTCCGCTATCGACATATCGGGCACAAATTCCTGATTCTGGGCTGATATTGAATAGACAAATTTAATATAACTTTGCCCGACCCGGGATTCGAACCCGAGACCTTAATGTGTATAAAAGATTTTAAATTAAAAACAAGTAGGCTTCCAAATGAAAACTATTTACATCAACATAGAAAAACAAAAAGACAAAATTGCGTTACGAAAATAATAGCATACCAATGTTTCGAAGGTTTGGGGAATTTTTGATTTAAATTATCGAGGATAGTTTTCTCGTTGTCGTTGAGTAGACCCGCCTCGACAAAATTATCGAGTGTGGGGAAGCGTTTCTTTACTCTCGGGGAGATCATACTAAGCACCATAGTAAGGCAGAGACACACGTAGCGCACGATTGTTCGCCGCATCAGCCGGCCTCGCTCGTCCTGTTAAGTCAAATTGTTTTATTAATTTTCTCCGCTAGTTTAATAACTCTGATTTTAAATTTATTTACCAAATATTAGCTCAATGTTTACCACTAACAACTCAACCACATACACTGACGCATACGACATTACGATCAGATTAATTGCAATATAAATAAATTGATTAGAGGAAATGTTGACGTAATTACAGTTACTAGAAATAGGGCGTCGATAGTTACCCGGAAATAAAACAAAATTATATGTAAAATTGATTAAAATTTTTTCGCTTATCAATAATAAAAATTGCTATCGTTATATCAAGTGTTACGCTATCACTCATTAGATTTATTACCACAAAGTAAACATGCAAGACAGGCTACGTTTCAAAGATAAGATTAGTCAAGATTGCGCGTAGGTCAGGCGGATTTCTATTTTTAAAGGCCTTAGTGAAAATGTTCTCATGATAACACCAAACCCTTTATAAATATTATCTACATCATACAGGTTCATACTGCCTACACTAATGTTAACATCAAACTACAATTAGCAAAATAATCGTGCACAAAAATGTACGTGCCTCAGAATCGTATGGTTGTATACTTTGCTCGATAATAATTGATATGCGAAGCTAACAGCCAACAATCAGTGGAGGGTTGCCATCTCACGGTAAAGCTAGCATCAAGATAATATTATTAACCATACTTTTACTCAATACATATTTTATTGTTATTTAAAAAATAATAAAAATAATTAAGGTGATGTATTTTTCACATTTTAACTGATAACAGGTGCTATTTAAACCATTCAAACATATCATAGAAACGAATGAAGAAGCTGTGTGTCATTGCAATTAATACGCATCTTATTTGTGACTGACAAGGTTACATTTGTGTACTTATTACGTCTGATGCCTAAATAGATCACGACTAAGGTTTTCATTAAAAATCATGGTCAAAATCCACAAAACCTGTGAGTGTTGTAACTGGTGACGTAAAAGGAGATAACACCGCATAACTTAAGTTTATCCTCGTTTGAAATAGATGTACAAGTAGTAAATAAAACGTTTCACATAATACCTGTCCGTGTATAGAGGCAGACACAAAGACGGCGATAGAGTCGGGCCACGGTATCGTTGTGTACTGATTCCACCAGCGGTTCATCACAACAGTAACATAGAACCCTAATACGAAAGACAGAGGTATCACATTCCCGTGGAAACTGCAGTAATTTACAACGCCTTCAAACATCCTGCAAACACGTACATCATATATGTGATGATATGAATCAGTTTAGTTTGGATTTTTTTATTTTCTTATGCTGACGTCATATGCCGGTACTGAAATTATGTCATACTAGATATTTCCCGCGAAAATGTACAACGATGCGTGGTATAGTAATTTATGGCCGCTATACATTGGACTGTAGATTATATCGAAAAGCGAATGACTATGACGTGATATGATTGAAATATACTATTAAAAAAAATGCATGGTCAACCGCCAGGAAGTGGAAAATATTATAATAACTACATACATGCAATTTTTCTTTATTGGTCTAATCACGCCACCAAATAAAAAAAGGTATTCTAGGCAACAATTATATTAACTAAATGTGATTATTTTACATTTGAAGACAACACTGATATTTTGTGTAAAGTTACTATTTTAATATTGCATTACTATGGTTAACATTAATAATACCGATCAGAATGCACATATTCAGCCAGCTGTACTAAATATCCAGGTGTACAATACCTATTTAAACGAGGAGAGATCTATCTACCACATTGATAATAGTATACGTTGATGACTTTATTCGTGACCATGTAACCGTAACGCGATTATTGTTGCTAAAGACAATGTCCGTGAAATATTCATATTTAGACTCATTGTTAAACACGCTACTGTAAATAAGTTCGTGTTCTAATTCGGTTCTATCATGAAAATTATGCAGCCATCATTCAAGTATACCGTAACATTTATAACTAATCAAACAAACATAAAGCAAATGAATACCCGATAGTAACATGGTCACGATTATCAAATCTAATCTAATCTGTCATCAATTTACATCGAAATAATAATCACAAAAAACATTATTAAGTTTCAGGAAACTCTATGTAACAAAAATCTAACACTGATAAATGCATTTTTATGCAAAACATATTCCCTTCTTACCTCTTGGAAGTCTCGTCAAGTAATAAACGGTATGTCAAATTGAGAACATAATATAAGAGTAAGAAAACAAGAAGATCCAACCACACCAGCTTGTATATACTGCCCCGCCATCTGAAAAGGAGAAATTGTGTGTAGCTTATTTGATAGTCCAGATTTCACCAGTACAGTGCAAAACTTGAAATTGCCCTTTTGCATCACTCCACTTAAGAACAGATAAAGGCTTCGAAAGACCCCCTGCTCTCGTATTAGTGTATAACAGTTATACGAAAAAAATTCAGACAATTGTATTGATGTTTTGGCTCCATTCCAAAAAGAAAATTGAGAGCCTCGTTTTAAAGATATCGAAATTAGCACGGCCGTCGACATTGTTCGCGACGATTTATATTCTACGCTTGTTATGACATTTATGGTAATAGCTACGCAGCCTTAAGTGCGATTTTTTCAAGGCGGGCCACGTGTCAATTTCAACATCAAAGCTGCAACATCCAAAAAAACAGGCCAAATTGATAAAACCCGAGAATACTAATTGACGACTATCGGTCATTGGTATGTATACATAGTTATACTATCGTTGAAGGTTTCCTCCGTATTACGTCATTTGACACCGGGGCTAAGTTTAATGATTTTATGACGTCACCACTTCCATCACGACGATAAAGTTCGACATAAAACTAGCAATTTGCATGACGATACATTAGCAAATTTATGTGAAAGATTGAAAATGGACGACCAAAGTTCTTCATTAAAATGAAAATATAATACTCCACACTCACACTTCCTTGGCAATTGGCGTTCAAAAAACAATGAGCAATTTTATCATAAAATTAAGACAATACGTTTCAATTACGTTTGTTTTTATAGCTTTGATGATATTAGTTTTAACCTTGACTTCGATGTGGAAGTGGTTGTCGTGTTTGAATTAATCAGGTTTGCACGCGATCTCTAATATTCCAAGTGTAAATTTTAACAACGGTTTACTTCCATGTTTTGACGTAACATTTCATTTTTAATAAGCGTGACGAGATATAGTTGCTCACAAGTCCACTATTTCACAATATACGTATATTTTTAACAACTTATATTTCAATACCCATAACATGAAGCATAACCTGCATATTTTAAATCTGCAGATTTAGTATAGTTTATTGTTTAGGAGCAATTGTAACTTACAATACTATAACCTGAATGTTAGATTCATACCTAAACAGCAAACAGAAAACGCTGACGCTGAGATGTCGGTGTCTGTCTATCCGTCTCGGCGGTCTGTATGCACCACCCATTGTTTCTAAGATTTTTCTTTAACAACTTATTTTTAAACACTATCTGTTTCATATATTCGAAGTTAAACATCCAAACTTATATCGATATTCAAAAACATGACCGTACACTTGAAATATAACTGACAATAGGACACTTGAAATTTCAAATCATTCATATTCTTTGGAGATTACAATGACACGGCTGCTGAGACATTACGTCATGTCGGACTGCGAACTCGCTTGGATGTGTGTAGGCTGATGTTAACTGGTTGTCTCTGTTTTTGTTATGATTTCATTTCCAAGTATGTATTAATTTATAATGTCATTTTTAATATTTTCTACGAAAGCATTTAGCAACATTACATACATAAATAAAAACATCAGAAAATGTTAACGCCGAATTACAAGTTAATGAGTTGTATGCTAGGGCAATTCCTAATCGTTCGTGTTTACTATGAAAGTCATTTACTAGGCCGTCGAATTTAAGCACGAAAATAAAATTTTATTGTCAGTTTGCTGGGAACTCCCAATGACTATTAACACTAGCTGAGTCATTCGCTGATGTAAGAGTTTCAAATTCAAAGCGAATATTAATGGGGCATTAAGTTAACACCAAATTCTATTTTCTTTTGTAATACAATGTTCTTTTTACCGTTTCAGAAGTATTTTGCTTACTTAAATAATTTTGTCAGCCGCCGTCGAAGCTATTTTAATGTCTTTTCCCGCGAAGATTATTTAAGGCCCTTACGTGGAGTATTAACACACTCCTTGTATTCTGAACTTGTATACCCACAATTTTTAGTGTAATGTATATTAGAATTACTGCAACTAAGAAAGGGTTCTCTAACATTTAGACTATATTTTTGTGCAAAAAATTACTTGTATGCATCTGTATGGCATCAGACAACCAAAGAATATTTATATCTTCTTCCATCATTCGTTTTCTGCCTATTAATTTTACTATTAATTTCTTAGGTGGTCAGTGAGGATACACATATCTACGACTTGTTAACTAATATTTTGTCAGTTTCAGAGGGGCGGTTAGCGACTAATAGGCTGTGAAAAGAAAGACAACGAATACAAGCTCACACTTAAATGTATCTTCCGGCTAGTAGCGTCGATAAAAATTTAACGATACATCTATTTGAGTATACATGTATGTTACATACAATGAAAAAAAAAAACAGTAGCTTCGGATACCACCTTCCTAATGTGGGATCAAGACTACTCGTATAATATATATATTTGACTGTGATATAGTTTTTCTGTAGACACGAATTTATATTCATGTCCTTTGTAGTTTGAAAACAAGTTTTACCAAATATTTGACTTTGACTCGACACTTGGTACTTGTAATTAGTGTGCGACCGAAAATAATGCTGTCTTTATTAGCTACTTCATATAACTTCCCCAAAATCATTGTGTTTTCATGATACATCTGTATACCTTCAGCATCAGTGGCTATTAGCAACGTAAAGCGTTTCAATAAACAATTCGATACATTGTTGTGCGAATACTTAACATGAATTAAAAATAACATTGTTTACATTTTTAAAGCAAACATTCAGTGAAGCTTGCGTGCTAGAGTATTTTAATATTGCAGAAACTATTCCAGAACATACTAAAAACAAAGAAAGTAAAAGTAGGTTCCAAATATCGATTGAAATCTAAAGTACAATGACCCTGTGAATGGGGTTGTAACTGGAAAGTGCAGTAGTGCACTGAATAATTTATTACTCCTACCTGGTCAACACGGAATCAAACATTGATGGGGTGTATATTCAATATTGATGGCAATGGCAAAGACGTCGGAAGTCTAACGCACTCCGAGACCGACTAACTTTATAAGTAAGTCACCACTTGACACATTTTTACTTGAAGAACATTGAATTTTCTTTCTTAGATTAAATGATGATGATGATGAATGAATTATATCCAAAAGATTTACGCTATGTTTCGGCAGTGTTTGGTATTGTAGGGAGTAGGTATCTAAAGTTAAAATAGGATACAAATAATGGTAATACGAAACATGAATTCTTAGAATGGCAGTATTTGTCGAGTGCCGACAAGGCGGAACTCTCCCACCTGTTCGCGCTGTGTTTACAAGATGAATTACTGTCGTCAATCCAGTCGTAGATATGATGTGCCTTTTTCGTATGACACAAGATAAAGTCTATGATGTAGTAGTAAATATTAGTCATTTTGAACATTGTTGTAAAATTTGAAGACATTATTTCACACTACTCAGATATTTCCACAAGAAAAATAAAGAACTTAATTAAGTTGAAAGTAATCATTTTTTAGAAAATTATAATAACTCAAAATAAAAACAAACACACTGGCAAATTAACATTCCACATTCACATATCACTATACACTGACGCAAAGTACTTACGTTAGAAAATTTTAATTTAATTGTTACCCTGCAGTGTATGGACGAGAAAGTATGTCGTTGTCTATTTTAAATGTACATATATATTTGATGTTACTGCGTTGCGGTATTGATCTGATGGAGCGTCGACCTGAATATAGGATTTTGTCTTTATTCCAACAAACGGTGGATGGATTTACGTAATAAAACGTTATTAATTTATGCAAGAGAAATAGTTCCTGGAACGATACGTGTTATAATACATATTTTTATCACGGGCACATAGTAAACACGCAATGCTATTATTTAATGTTGTCTTGCTAATGCTGAATAGACTGTATGTATGGTCAGGATGCGATTTTTATGTCGCGATATACCTTTGCTTACATAGATGCACTAACTCTTTTTGTTCATAATCAAATTAATTATGAGTTATCCATATACATAATTTTAGGCGTGTTTACAATCAGTTGAATCTTACATACATACATACATAACCACACCCCTTTTTCCCAGAAGGGGTAGGCAGAGGTGCTACTAGAACACCCACGTTTCGCCTTGTATATTCCGTCCCACGATGTGATAGGGGGCGCGCCTATCGCCATATCGGGCACAAATTCCTGACTCCGGGCTAATAATGAATAGAAAAATCCAATATCACTTTGCCCGACCCGGGATGTTTCAGTTGAATCTTATGTATAAGTAAATAAAATATATATTTTTAGAATGTTGGTATGTGCTTCCACTTTATAGCCTGATATATGGTATCATTAAATATTTATAAAAGAATCTAGTTCAAAGCAAAAAGCACATATGTTACATTGTTCAAATATGGCGAACAAGATACCGGTGCAGGCTATTACACACGCCAAATTAATTAATAAAGGCACAATAGTTACATACTACATAGTAGTTACATACACTGTACACATTTAATTGGTGAGGCGAAGTACTTAATAAAATACGACTCTATGATCGTTTTTATAACGTGATACTGTTGTTTCTTATGTGAAAAAAAAACATTAAATCTACTATGAGGCAAATGTATTTCCATTGAGAATTTAATATTCAATCACGTCCACATAATTTTTTAAGATATATTTTAAAATGTATCAGTTTATGCAAATGTGCTATAAAATAACCAACCTGTATTTAAGAATCGAATTTTGAAAACGTAGTTTTACTTAACAAAGGTTTTAAAAATATAATTTATTTCCGCCGCGTTGTTTTTATTGAGCCAATCGTTTATTGCTAAAACACATTTTTTTCTTCATCTCTAACATGTCACAAAACTTAAAATAAATATTATCGTCTGCATCGATTGTCTGTCCTAAGCTATGTTTTTGGTAATTATAAACTTTACGTCATAAAACATGACATGGTATTTTTTAGGACTTGAATGCTTCGTATGTCGTACGAAACTCTTCGCAAATAAGCTCTATTCACACTTGGGGAGTTTTCAGTTACAAAAATAAGCAAACGGCGGCAAGTTCCATTGATGCCGCCAACGTGTGACCTTAACATAAAAGGTGAATGTACTTAGGTTGCGATTTGTTTAGGCCAATGAAAATCGAGTATTCACGAACTGTCAACACAAAGAACTGAATTACAGTTGCTTTAAGATGTGCATCAACAAGAAATTAAAGTTCCGATTAATTTTAATTCCATTGCTTTTTTGCAAGTTTACATGTTATGATTTATGCCCAAGTTGGTAGTGAATATGAGTAAAGAATACAACAGATCGGCATAATTATTGTGCCGTCTATCTCGCACTGCACTTACTACTAAGTTCATTGTTGTATCTTTGTCGTTAAAACAAGAAAAAAAAATCCTGAACTATCTGTGACCACAGCCACTAATTTGTTTCAGTTGCAAAGCAGCTTAAAAATAAAAATATGTAGCCTGTGGGTTTTGTTTGCTCGAAGTCTCATGATGATATTGTCTATGTTATTGCACAGTCTAAGCAGCCTAGTTTATTTTCTTGTTAGTGTAGGTATAATGTTTCCCGGAATTAAAGCTTCTTAGCAATTTTCGCCGAAAGGTAAAACGGGCGAAGGTTCCAAGTTCAATGTCCTAAGTTCAGTGTCCTGATTTTAGTTACTATTTATCGGTAAAAACACGCGATCACGTAACATTTGTACCAAATTGTTTGAAATCAGAATACTCCGTAAAAATATTATAAACAACTTGTCTCTCGTTAGTAAAGTAAACATAGTAAACATTGCAAAAAACTTACTATAAAATAATCTCGAACATCAATTCTAATTTCTAACAAGGTATATTCTAATAAAATCTGCGTCGCTGGATGCAGGCTGTCTCTAACAGGTCACTGTGGAAATCATTAGGAGCCCTATGGTTAGCATTGGACTTCCTTTGGCTGATGGATTGGATTGATTGATATTCTAATAAAATATAACACAATAAATACAAATAGTAGTAGCTTTTATAGTACAATCATTTATGTATAGTTAACGAACGTCGAATACATTTATATATATTTTTTAAATACTTCATACTACATATTTTTTATTATATTTTATTACTTTAAAAACAAACCTTACTTAATAAGATTTTCAGATTTCTTGTGTTATGTATAAATGCTGTCTGAATAACTACCACTACAGGTAATTAAATAAGTTTATTTATTTATTTAATGTAGTTTTAATTGATAACATCTAATAATATTTCAAATATTATTATTATGTATGTTAAATGATAATAGTTACCAAGTTTATTGATACTTATTACTTTATTTTGTTTTATTACTCCAATTGTCAGTATGTAACAATCACCTAAAAAAATATTATATCGCAGGTTCACCTCATGACTTAAAACTATCAAGTTATGTAAATTAATTAATTACTCTCCAAGACCCGAACACAAAACAGTACTTACCGGTATAAAACCTTCAAAAATGTGCCAAAACCACGGCAAGTAGCAACCTCACCCGTGTATGTAACAGTCATTTTAATAAATAATTATAATAAACAATAATATCACAGTCAACAACTACAATTAAGTGTGTATTTCTTAAAACAGATACAAAAAAACATTATACACAGGTGATCTTAAAATCTTGGCTATTTTGATTTAAAGTATATTCACACTATTTAAGTTGTCTTATTATTAAGTGATTTTAATAAACTTCGCGACGTATTACGAATTATTAACTATTTATAAATTAAAAAATGTACGAAATACCGGACACACACACCCAGAGGCCAGATAATTACTAACCTTGGTTAGCTGAACATTCAGCATAGGATTTTTTTTCTTAATGTTGCCAGACTGTATCATATCCTGCACAATAAATATTGCAGCTTGTTGAATTAGGAACTACAAATAAAACTATTATGGCAATTATAAATGGCTGTCATTTCGAGAACAGGTATTTAAAATTTACAAGTATTGTTATTTAAACATGAAATGTTTCCAAATTTATTAATTGAACAAACATTCAGTTCTTTTCTATTTGTTCTTGAGTTTCAATTCACTCCATTTTTTTTATTAAAATTATAAATTTTGAATTTTATATTGGAAAAATATTTTATATTTTATAAAATTCGAAATTCGAAAAATTTAAAATGTTTACTGAAAAATTTCATAACCCAACAGTAGTCTGATTGACTAGAATGTTAAACAAACACGAATGATAGATGGCGGTACTATTTCCAAGTCTGTACGATTAAAATACGCATGCTGTAGTATCATGATTTAAGAGTTGAACGGGAAAATGCCAAGATGGCTGATATTCAGCTTTGATTTCATTCTGTTAATTGGGGAGTTATAAATCTACAAATCCGTTTGACAGCCATCGTATCGATATCAGTTTTAGAACCGTTTCCAGTTGTTTGTGTATATCACTTTATAATTGCAGTTATGTGCCACTAAACTACATCCAAAATGAGCGAAACTGCCAACTCCGAGGGACTTCTAGAGGCTGAGAAGCCGGTTACTACGACTGATGAAGTGAAATTCCCGCCCTTCCCTGGTAATTATTTTTACAAATCCGCTGTGAATTATTTACTACAACAACATTACTGACACACAATACACATTGGTTTCAGAACCAACTGATAAAGATTTCGATGATGTCCCAGAAGAAGAAAGAAAATTTTATAAAGAAAAGTTTCCAGGTAATTCACTGTTTGATTTTAAGTAAAAACAAAAAAAAAATCTGTTAGTAAAATTGTGAATAAAAATAATGTTACCGTGTATAATTGTTTACAGATTTGAATGCTGTGAAGAGTATGCGTTTACATTGCACTGCTTGTGATCGTCACTTAGGTTCATCTGCTCGCAATGTGACTCGGATGCGCGCTCATCCTATGCTCCGGACGCTAGTATGCCACACTTGTCACACATTTTATAACAGTGGAGAGTTTGAGAAAGGAGATGATGGTTCTGAACTGTACTGCCGCTGGTGTGGCCAAGGAGGTCAAGTGTATTGCTGTTCAAATTGTCCACATGTGTTCTGTGCGGTAATGCAATAGCTACCAATGCATTGTTTTGTTTGTCGGTGTTTTTCTTAACACATTGTAAATGTTTTCATAATTTTCAGAAATGTATAAAAAGGAATTTTGGGCCTCAAAAAATTAAGTCTATAGAAAGTACAGATGACTGGAAATGCTTCAAATGTACTCCTGAGTCATTGCTATATCTGCGTGCATTTTGTTGGGCAGTTCTACGTTATTGTGATTTGAAAAATGAGTAAGAATGCATTTATGTTATCTTCTAGATGTCATGCTCATATACAAACCACTGCTGGGCACAGAATAGTGGACAGCAGCCTTTCCACTTGTCATTATTTATTGTTTTACTGTGTTGAGACTATTTTTGTGTATTGAGTTTTAATGCTTGTTGTGTTTTTAGTCACAGATTTCAAATAACAACATGTATAAAACTTGATATGTTGAGGTTTGATCCATATGTCTCAACCATTGAAATTTTACATTTGCACTTATTGATTGTGGCGCTGAGAATTTTGGCTAGGGCTTATGATGTCAGTAAATAACAAACCTGGTATATAGCAGCTGTATACAATTTGCATGCACTGATGCATATTCTTATATTTACTGATTTTATTTTCATGTATGATTAAAATAATCAATTTTTTTTTTCAGAATTGCTTACAAAACTGAAGATCCTAATTTGAGGGAAATATATCAGAAAGATTGTGCCCAAGACTATACAGAATGTTGTAAATCTAGAAATAGAAGAAAAGAAAAAGCGGATGGCAGCAAGAAAAAGGAATCTGAAAATAAAAAAAACTCTACTGCTTCTTCAATTATTTCTAAAATACCTTCTACAATACAGGTATTTATTATTTTTCAATATGTATGTAAATATTCAAATAAAGTTACTTGTCAATCCAGATGGGACATAAAAAGTTTTTTGAAACCTGTTTATCAAGTTCCTTCCAATAAACTATATTCATACATACATAAAATCACACTTTTTTCCCAGAAAGGAGGTCTCGGGTTCGAATCCCAGGTCAGGCAAAGTGATATTGGATTTTTTATCCATTATCAGTCTGGAGTCAGGAATTTGTGTCTGATATGGTGATAGGCTTGCTCTTATCACATCGTGGGACGGAAAATATATGGCGAAATGCACTTGGTTCCACCTCTGACTACCCCTTATGGGAAAAAAGACGTGAGTTTATGTATGTATGTTTTAAAATTATGAAATTAGGTATCACACTAGATCTAACGGATTAATACTTTAAGAAAAAGGAATAGAAAAGTATTTCAACTAAAATACACATGCTTTTTATCTCATCCCTTTTTTCTTTAGTTGGCCCGAAAATAAGTAAAGCAAGTATTATTATTTTAACAGTGCATTGCAACTATTCTGTTTGAACTAATTTTGCCCTAACCCCTCTCAATCGTACTGTCGGTTGTAGAGGAGGCTCGTGCCATGCAGTGGAATGTATATAGGCTGGTACAGTGGCAATATTCGCATTCCCATTGCAGGCAAAAAGTTTCATTCTGAGGCCATCAACTTTGTTATTGAGCTAGTGGGACCGTTAATGTGTTCACTGCATTTGCAAAAATGGTAAAATTTAAATAATGTCTAATGAACATGATTTATGTTTGGTGTTATTCATAAATGTATAAACATTACTAATAAATGTTTAATACAATAACTATATAATTAAAAACATTTACAGGTGAAGAAGTTTGCAGCCATGGGCTCGGATGATACAGTGAAACCAGAAAAAAAAGCAACTAAAAGACCAGCAAGCCCCAGGAATACGGGAATTTTTATAAAAAATCCAATTACTATCGCACCTGGTCCAAGATTATTAAATCCTATTAGTTTGTCACCTGCAGTTAAGAAATTGAGGGTATGATAAAAGCTCATTTTGCTGTTTGTCTTTTACAATTTAGTTAAAACGGTTTCATGTCATATTTTATACTATATTCTTCAATTTCAGGTCTCAAATCCACCGGTCATTAATACATACTCTCGAGTAAAACAGAGAGCTATAGTGCCTATAATCAGTAATTATAATGGATTGAATAACACAAGAATTAACAATTTCAACAGTGTAAACATGGTTGTCAATGATAATATTAATTTGTCATTAGATAATCTGACGCAGGTATATAATATTATAATGTAGAATGGGCCTACACATAAAGCATAAATTAAATAGTGAATTGCTTTAATATTAGTTTATAGTATTTTGAACTTTACAGTAGTGCTATTTATGTCCTTAAGATTGTATTTAATATAATTGATTATCCTAGACAGTATTTTCAGTATTATAATGTGGCTTTTTGGTAAAAGTCAAATGTTTAATCACTTTTTAAACTGAAAACAAAAATTATTATATTAAACTGTCATATATCATATAAGTAAATATTTCTCAATTGTAACCAAAGAAATATAGATATCTCTTAAAATATTTGCATTTATAAAGCATAATGATTGTATAATCATAATTAAAATCTTTTTCTCTAGGGATTAGATATGGCTACAATGACAGCAATGAATAATGTTAACAATACACAAAATGATGATGTAGTATGTACTCCTGACTTCCCAATGGAGCCCTTATGTGAGGTAATACTTTTTTTGGTGTTCTAGTTGTATATTATGGGCCACCTAGTGCCCGAACAATTAAATAAATTAGGTCAATTTATGTGTACTATAGAGGAGGCCCGTGCCCTGCAGTGGGACATATATGGGTTTATACAGTATGTATGTTTCTGCAACTTCCGTATATTTGGTTTCATGGAAATTAAAATATACATTTAAACAAGTTATCTAGAGATCCAGGCCTTGAAGTGGGGAACAGTGTGCAAGAATTCCACCATGGTATCCACTGCCCCTCGTAAGAGGCGACTTAAAGGGGCCATCAGAGTCGTTGAGCAAACTGCAGGGGCAGTGGCAGGTGCAGACACCCTATAACGCCCTCACCTATAACGATAGAGAGATGTGCGATAGAGCGCATGAAATAGCCTCTGTCGTGTGCGCTTCGAACATGCGTCTAAAAATAGTAGAAGTGTGGGGCATTTAGACCCCTGACAATGGAAGGACTAGCAACGGTTTTGCGCCGGGCGGTACCCCGGGGGAGGCCGAAAGGGGAGCTTCATAGCTTTTCTCTTTGACATAAAAAGAGAAATGATTAAATTGGTATGATGGGATGTGTTTATTATTAATTTTGATTTTTCCATTGTAGGTGAATGAAGACAATGACGACGATGTACAGTGCATTACACCTGACCCTGTTGTTGTGACCTATAAGAATACCAATCCACCACCTCTGGTCCCTCGTGGCAGCTCATTGCCTGATTTAGCATCTGATAATATTATTCAGATGACTGAAAATGATGTCAGTGTAAATTTGATGACTGGTGGTTTAAAGTTTCGAGTAGATCCACAAACATTATCATCCAACAAAATGTATAGATTACCGGACGGTCGTGTATTTGCAATCAAAGCGAACCCAAATATGCCAGGAGGATATTCTGCGACTATAGTAGCTGTTACGGAAAATGCTAAAACACAAATAACTCCAACTCCAAAAGGTATAACATTTTCTGCCAAATTGAATACAGTTTCTAATACCAATACATCCACGCCTATTGCTATGCCCAAACCACGTAATCTGATATCATCCACGAACTCGAAACGGAACAATGTTACATCAAAATCTAAAGGCACACCAGGACTAGAAATGAGAGAGTGTGATCTAATTGTGCCTGTAGAATGGTACAGATACAATCTAATCGATGCAGTAGACGCTTTAGAATACTCTTTATCACGTTTACATAAACTTAAAAAAGAAGCAACTACGATGTTCTTACGCACCCGGAATATAAATGAAATGCGTAGTCTACACAGAACGTTAGACCGGCTATTAAATACGTCGTCTAAACGATTTAACGAAATAAGAGACAACCTTGGTAAAGAAATGAAGCAGTTTATATTAAAGAAAAAGGGACAACACGTAAGTGATTACGAAGATGATGATGATGTAGAAATATTGACTGATTTAGGGAATGATGATCCTATATTTATTGATGAAAATTCTGTAGATTCTAATGCAAATGATAATATTAGTCAAGAAGTTGATCTGACTGGAACTGCTAACAGCGAGCACGACAGTGGTGAAAAAGCGGATCATTTGTCAGTCATAGAGACAGCAGAGCCTGCTGACAATAATACTACTGTTATAAATAGTAGTGACGAATTACAAGTTGCACTTAGTTACATTGAAAATGATAAAGTCAACGAAACTAAAAATAAGCCTGAACATATTATAAGTGACAAAAATCATGTTCTCAAACTAATTCCAGAAAGTGATGGCAAAAGTGATGAACAGCTTGTAAGTACTGATACAAGTAATGATAACTTATTGTGTAATGAAATA
Source organism: Theretra japonica (assembly GCA_033459515.1). NCBI lineage: Eukaryota > Metazoa > Arthropoda > Insecta > Lepidoptera > Sphingidae > Theretra > Theretra japonica. The sequence goes on from CM065939.1 coordinate 7,737,892, forward strand.
ATTGATCAAGAGTTATGTGAAAATCATTCAACAAACAAAAAACTAAAATCAAATGACGAAGATATAAATATTAAGGAGGAAATAGAAAATAAGGAAAAAGATAACAAAGATAATAGTTATCACAAAAATGATGAGCATGGTAATGACAGTAAAAATAACAAAGATGCTGATGATCACAAAATTAACAAAGATGATAATGATAACCAACATAATAAAGATGATAATGATAACCAACATAACAAAGATGATAATGGTAACAAGAAAAACATAAATGACAGCGATAGCAAAGATGATAATGGTAACAAGAATAACAAAGATGACAGTGATAACAGAAATAACAAAGATATTAATGATCACAAAGATAATAACGATAATAATGAAAAAATCCAGGACACTGAAATGAGTAATGAGTTAATTGAAAACTTATTAAATCAAGATATTACAGATGGTACTGTAACTGCATCAAATTGCTTAGATATTCAAGATCTGCCCCCTACATAAGTATGTATAGTTTACATAAGTGAAGTATAATGATCCTATGTATATTTATAGGGTATATTAGTATATCTGTGATCAAGACTATATTGATTAAGTTGAAGTTGAATTGTTCCTTGCCTTTACAAACTGATTACTTTGAAAATATTTTAGTACATATGACATATAGGTACGCAATTATTATTTTCGTTAAATATAAATATTATTATGTTGTTCATGTTTTATTTGGCTCTGTGTTATTGGTTCTATAAGCAAAGTATATGTTTTTTGTTTTGGTAAGGAACCCATGTCCTGTAATTTCTTTCCATGTTTCTGTATGAATTTCAAAGCATGTTTACATTGACAGATATTTTCGTAAATTCTTATTCACTTTATTTTTTAAAGCCTTTGTATTTAAGAAGGGACCAGCTATTTCAATATGTCCTCGATTTGTTTGGTTTACTTAGCATATGTGGTAATTTTTGGATCAAGGCATTTCTTTTTTATTTTATCTGATAAAGTCCACTGAACAGAAAAGTTCATACCAGTTCAGTTATATTTTTTCTTAAGAGCATTAACGCCTTCCGTGCGCTGTTTCGCTCAAAAGCAGAACTTTTCGAATACATCGAAAAATTATTTAAAAGAAAGAATAATTAGTAATCATTTTTCGATGGATTCGAAAAATTCTGTTTTTGAGCGATACAGCCCACGGAAGGCGTAAACGCTCTTAATTAATAGAATACATATACATTTTTTTGAATGGGAGAAATATAGAAATGGGAAAAAAACGTATGCAAATCAGCACCAACTTAGTATTTTTTATTGATATGTTGTTAAAGTAACAGTTTCGTTGATTTTGAATATGTTTGCTTATTTTTTTATGATAATATGCCATTAGACATCTAAAGAAATGTCCAAATCGCGAAGTAACATTTTGCCATCAGTGCCATAGGCCGATAAGGGCACTAAAATGGCTCCAGAACGATGTCTGGATGATCTTTTGAGAGTATGTTGGCATTGATAAGATCCTTTAATTCTGCAAGTTTTGACTCTATCTAATTTGGTATTAGAGTAATACGAAAAAATGAAAAACCATTAAAAAATCTCGAAAACGGCTAAATTGATTTAAGTGAAATTTGATCATCAGAAAGATGTACCTAAAGCCCCTTTAATAAAAATAACAAGTTAAAGAAAAAAAATATGATTTTTCATTTTTTTCGATTTATTCGTAAACCAAATCAGGTAGAGTTGAAACTTGCAGAATTAAAGAATCCTACTCTCAAATTATCATCCAGATATCGTTCTGGGGCTATTTTTGTACCCTTATCGCCGGCCTGTATGCTCAAATAAATTTTATATGTCATTGATCTGAACTATGCCATACAGAATATGGGAATCCTTCTACAATTGGGTATTTGACTGTTGTGGGAATCAATTATAAAATGTGTTGGATATGATAGCTTATTATCAAGCAATAATCATAGATATTTTTTTTACATTAAGATAAATTGTAAATATTTTATTTTTGTAAAATAAGTTAGAGATTTTTTATCTGTTGTTTACAAGTAGTACAACGCGATCGCCTGTCATTGCGCATTGTGTGACGTCACAATTTACAATTCTTTCATCTCTGCCTCTGGGAATGTTAGCGATTCAAATACATGACGTCACTTTTTAAAAGACCTACCGTTTTGAGAAAAAGAATTTAGTAATGAAAAAAAATTAAATTTGAAAATATATTAATAATTGCGAGAGGTATAGAATTATCATATCTAGATTCTAAAACCCTTTTCAGAGAATAGTCAAATAGCCAATTTTGCGATTTATCTTGAGTATTGAGTATTTGATACAAAGTTATAAAAAATAGATTTCATAACCAGCTAAACTGAGTATGAACTTTTATTATATAATGTATATTGAATCTTCGTTTCTGTTTAGTTAAATAAAAATAAGCATTTTTATTTTTGAACATAGCACCTATAAATTAATTAACAATAGAGGTTGCTATTAATGACATTGTTAAGATTGATTTTCTATAATGTACATTACATAAAAAAAAAATTATGTTGCTTTTGAATGTGATTTTATTTTTAATCCTTAGCTTTGTATCAGAATACCTTTCTCAAATAGACTGGTTATGATTAGGTGATACGAGTAACATCGCGCAGGAATGCAAAAGGAACTGCATAGTATGAAGTATTTAACTAGAATAAAATATTTCTAACTGAATTGTAAATATTGAATCTAAAATACAAACTATCTTGCAAGATTATTTTGTCTTTGTTTAAATATTTTGTAGCAGCTAAACTTAAGCAACATGTTATACTTTTACCATACTAGCTTTCCATTACCGGATATAGGTACTAATTAAAGATATATTAATTATAATATGTATAAAGTCAGAGCAAAGTTTGATGCAATTTATTGTTTTGTATATAGTGCATCAAATGTAATCTGATATATCCGGTTGTGTGAGAGTAATACAAACAGTACAGTAATGTGTAGACTATTGGGTTTATAGCAATAAGTTATTTTATCATTATTTCATAAGCGCCTTAAAGTGTAAATAATAAGGGCTTGGGCCTATCTATCTATTGCGTAATTCATTTTTAAAAAAACCTAAATTGTTACTTTTTTGTATTGTGATAATGTAAAGAAACAGTGGTGTGACCTAGAATTTACTAAAAAATGGGAAAGATGAGTTATTTTTGAAACACATGACTGAAAATTACGAGCTGTGGTTTCATGACAAACTTGTATACTCTTATCCTTAGATCGTGTTTGCATGATAATGTGCTTCCCATAAAATCTTATATCGTTACAACAGCTGCCAACATGTGAGGAAATTAGGGCTGAACAGTCACTATAAATATTATTATATATAAAAAATACTTATAGATGATTTTTGTTTTAACTGTTATTATTTATATACATCTGCCATACCTTAGACTTTAGTGCATTAAAACTAGACTTACACTGTTTTTACACAGCTTCTTTGACCGTTTAAATATATTCATAGACTTTTATTATAAAAATGCTAAATGTCTCTACTTGTTATACGTCATTGAAGTAAATGACTAGTGATATAAAAAAAGATAAATTTAATGAATATCTACATAGCTACCAAGGTTCACAAAATATATCCGGACGCAAGTTGACTTCCGATAGTCAATTTCAACTATTTTCATCAAGTTGGGACATACATAGGTGTGACATTATATTACTATATGGTAATAGACTCCGCACCTTTTCGGCACCCTTGGCAACCTCATTAAATAGGGTCCTCCCTTGCTGTAGTTTTGGTGTCACTAACTACCCAGATATGTATAAATACTTAGTGATTACTACAGTGCGCATATAGGTCAAATGTCAATTAGCTCTCTAAATTTTAATTTTTGGAGCGTAGGTATAAAATTTAAATAGTCTGGTATTTTGTTGATTATTATTATTTTCGGAGTAATTTTTCGAAACACAGCAAGGCACAGCGAAATTCTAGGAAGTGACAAAACTATACCTTTGTGTCTTGCATCCTTCAACTCATGTGAAGAGCCGATACTTATCGGACCAAAAGTTGAGGCAAGGACGCTTTTTAGTAAGCAGAATTTTAGGATCCCAAATCATAATAAATAATACACCCAACAGTCACACACAAAGTCCTGACCCCACACTAAGATCGAGTCTTGTGTCGTGGATCAATCAGAAATTACGAAAGACTTTTAGGTCTCGCAAACACCCTGACTCGAAACAAATATCTGTGGTTTACACAAATAATTGTCTCGGTCCGGAGATCGAACCCGCGGCCAATCGTTTCACAGCCGGCGTCTAACCAACTGCGCAATGGAGACTGCCAATAATTAATTACATTTGATAGAATCTATAATAGTAAAAAAATAGCAATCTTTGTTTCAGTTAAAACTTGCGTTTCTCATCGCTGTCTCCAGAATACTGTGCGTTCGCAAGAGGGTTGTGGTTGCGCTCGCATCGTGGTTTGCGTTTTACCGGCCAGACGATCGAAACCAAACATGAATCTTATAAAACTTAGCGAATGATTTATTTTCTGAATTGGTGTCACTCTAGTTATAAATAAATATGAAATATTCCATTCAGAATGTATGCGTTATTCGATTATTCATAAAACACACAGAGTACTAAGAAGAAACTACGAATATATATGTATAAATCTTACCGAGGTTATTGAAAATAGTATCCTTTGCGGATATTTTCTTACCACAAAATATGTATAGGTTATGTTTACCTACCAGTCGTACCCTACATTTTTAAGCATAATAAAATAGGTTACTATTAAACCCACATTCATCATGCAAACAAAATACGTTGTAGAAAAAGATGGCTGAAAGATATATAGAACGTTTCTAGGATAGGTATTTGTTTTATAAATACAGGTGCGCGGACTGACTGTTTCATATTAATTTGTTCTCGGTACGGTGCACTTTAAAGGTTCTGTTGTAATTTTTTTTTATTTTACTCGACAGCCGCATTGCCCAGTGCAGGTTTAGAGTACATATATGCATTTTTGTAGTCAGCTTAATAGTACATTTTTTTTTCTTACTTCATGGGTTTGTTAATGTTTATCCGATTAATTAAAAATGAAATTAGCAGGGCGCCCTCAATTTGATGCTACATAGTTTCTCTTTCAAACCCAAGCTTTTCCTTTGGTTGTTGGAAACCAACTATATGTTTAATATACATACATGCACTATCTCGCGAAATATGGCGAATGCACATTTTAAAGTGATGTTGGTTTATGTGTGCACAAATTTTCTTGTAAATACCAAGACCATCTTTTTTATGTAATCGCATGGTATTGACATTTTGTATTTTTTCGAATAAATGATGGATGTACCAAATACCTGTTAATTATAACCCATTTATGTTGTCCTAATTGTAAAAAAATAAATAATAAAAATAATAGGTATTGTATGAAATAGCAATGTTGGAAGGAAAGTCTTGTTAAACATATCAGAATTAAATAAAAACAAAAACATCAAGGCAGTGAATATTTTATTAAAACTTATTCTACATACAAATGCAAATAATTGGGATTTAAATTGTCATAATTTTGAAATAAATAACGATCTAATCGAAAAATAGTAGTAAATAAAAGCACTTATAATATCACAATTTCTGACCTTACTTATGATCTATACGATAGAGATTATTAAAACTTTATTATGCTAGGCACAATGAAAATTATAAAAAATTCCAAGGACACTTACGACATATGTATCGTCATTAAAAATCTTACACACTAACCACTTATTTTAACGTCCAGTAGCTTCCATACTATTAAATGGAAAACAATAAAACGTCAGATCGAATATTGACGGAAAATTGTACTTTTATGTTACGTAAGTCATTGCATTAGTTTCTATCTGTTTAATGTTAACATCAAGGAAGATACAATAAGCTTACAAAGAGTGAAAAGACAAGTGTGGGGTTTGATATGAAGCGACTACATCGAGATATTAAACTGGAGCAGATCATATCTCAATGAGCAATGACATTCATTAGAGTGATATTAATATGTTAGAGTGGATTAATAACGGAAATGTCCTTTTCTCGATCGTTCTTCGTGATAAACTCGCATCGAAGAGTATGCGCCGTTTGACGCTCCGTTGGCGTTTAAACCTGGAATTTTAAATACGTATTAATTGTATTAATCAATATTCTTAATTTGAAACATGTACATCTTATGTAGGTAATAAGTCCACCACGTTGATCTAGCATGAGTTGGTAGATTTAACATTCCCTTGATATTGAAGAAGTTTCTTAGGTAGGTAGGCAGGTAAAGTAAACTACAATTTATCAGGAATAGGTACTCAAATTCTAGTTATATGAAATTCGAAAATTGACAGTGTGCTTTGTCAACCATCTTTTCCACAGAACAGATGAATATGGTTAGAAACGTAGACAGAGAATACCAATATTACCAAATCTCTGTCTACGGTTAGAAAGGCATAAGCCGTCAAATTGTAGCAAAACCAGCGTTGTTTTCAAAACACAAAACCCATATTAGTAAGCTTGCATTTTGCAATAGTCGATTTAAAGTAGTATCGATAAAATTATGGAAATGTGTTTAGGATGCAAGACCGAAATGTATTTTATCTATGTGCTAAATTATTTTGCCTGATACAGTTAATTAAATATTATTATTTCAATTGACGGAATATTAATGAAACTACCATGTCTAATATTGAAAAATAATTTTTATTTTATATTTTTTTCGCATTTACAAGTTGAATTTTTCAAGAGGGTGTGGATAGTTAAAGATGCTGAAAAGACTTACGAGCCCGATTTTGACGAAAACTAAAACTGCATACACACTTGGATTTTTGAAAAATCAATATTCCTGGCGAGAATTTTTTTTTTAACTATACGAAAACGTTGACATTGCATTTCGACAGCAACTAACTTGAAAAATCATCCGTTCTGCGGCAGTAATGCTCACTGTGCAGTGGGCACCACCACGCCTCGCATCGTGTCAAACTCTTGTATTACCCTTCTAACTATAATCATCTGTTCTGTGGTCTTATCAGTGTCCTTAGCCTCCAAATTGGGTTGAGGCTATATTTCAATCAATCCAATCCATCAGCTAAAGGAAGTCCACCGCTGAACATAGGTCTCCCCCAATGATTCCCCAATTTCCACAGTGACCTGATAGAGGCAGCCTGCATCCAGCGACGTCACACGACCTTTACCAGGTCGTCTGACCACCTAGTGAGGCCTTGTTTAATAAGTTCAATTTATAATGTAATGTGACCATACCTTTAGCATCAATGTGTCCGTCCACGGTGGAAGCTTTTGAAAAACAATTACGTATTTGCAGCAAAAATTATGCAAAATATGAATAGCAACAACCAATAGCCATAATATTTAAATTATATCATATGATTATTTATCTTATTAAATAATTTATTTACATGATATTGTAACATACCAAAGATGTAGTGCAGAGGAAGTCTATGTGTACAGATTGGCAAAAAAGTGTAAAAACGGAACTAACCCTTTATTTCACCTGGCAGCACTGTCACATCTTTCATATTTGTGAATTTTAATTAAAATTTGCATCGAAATTTACGTTTTTATTGAAGTATTTTCAGCTAGAACGTTTAATAATTACTTTCGTTATTTAATTATCATTAAATTAATAATAATAAAAATCCAAATTTAAATCTCAGCTTTAAAGTGATGCCATATAAATGGCTCAGTGGCGCCTCCATTTATTTTTACATTTTTTTGCCAAGCTATAATTAGTATCATATGGGGTGAATAAGAACCAAATGGATTTGTATTGAAATTATAGTGGCTGTGTTTTTTTCGCTTGTGCATCGCTATTTTAGTTTTATGGTTTTCGTACGGGTTCGTACTGGAGGCGCCGGCGTCAGTGCAATCCCTTATATCATCCAAGCCGCCCTAGCAATCTTCTCATCGCTGTTAGTAGAAGAACTAATGATAATGTTGTATTATGTAGTATTGCGTGTGTGTATGTGTAGGGAGGAAGGTGTATGACGAGTGTGCGTGGTGCGTGCTAGTGACCTTGCAGCAGGTGTTGCGGCGGCGCGACGGCGGGCGCGGCGAAGCGCGGGCGCAGCGAGTAGTACAGCGCCAGGTAGGCCGCCGCCGCCGCCAGCGCCGCCGCGCCCAGCCACAGCGCCGACACGCGCGGCACGCGCCCCGCCAGCTCCCAGCCCGACATGCCGCTCACTATCGCGCCCACACACGGCCCTGCACACACCATACTCTCTCACAGACAAGCCACGCCACCCGGTGACGATCACCCGTCTCCCAGGTCGCAATGGAGAGGGCGTGCGCTGACACACGGCGAATGAACGCATCGTATAGCAATTTATACTGGGTTATATTGACATATATGTTACTTAATTTAACCCAAATATTTCTTACACCCCAGGTGACATTGTACAAAATTAGAAAAATTTGAAAAAAAAAATCGGAGATGATTTTTTGTTTTCAGGATTTTTGGCCACCACGTATAGATACGAGTATTTTTACTCCTCTTCTGAACTTCAGTTCGGTTCGGAAACTTACCTTAGCGGTAAAAAGAATCGTACCTATACGGGTGATCAAAAGCCTTGGAAACTAAAATCGCGATTTCTGACAAAACTACCAGGCAGTTTGTTTTCAAACGTGGTACAATGTCATCTAGGGTGGCTAGGAACATGCGGTTTAGATTAAATACCATATGTCAATATGGTATGTATGTAGGATGACGAAGCGGCACCGCATTGTGTGGCTTCATTCTTACAGGAACTTCACACACTACACTACTCATACTTGATAGTAGACGCAGATTTACCCAGCTCAGGGTTCTTGGTGGACTATAGATTCTTAATAGTGGATAAAAAACAAAACTATGTAGGCTCTAGATACCAATAAATGGCATGTTTAACAGTATTTAGTTAAACTTATATAAGGGTTCGTGGCGAAGGCCGAGTGATTGTATATGTAATAGTCCGTGAGATGCGCGGGAATACGTCACGCACGAGGTGGCCTGACGGGAACCAGGGGACAACTCGGTGGTCACTTGACTGGACGACTGCTCGGGACTCGGGCGCTGCGAATCGGGAAGCGTTCCCGAACAACCCCGCGTGCTCCCATTGGCTGTCCCATGTCGTTCGATATGGCGTGATGTCGCGCGAGCGCCGCCGGAAACTACACGGGGCGTTCGGATTCACGGTCGCGTTATACATGTTTATTACCAATACAAAAGTGCGCGATGACTGGCAGTGCTTGTCCGGTGGCGGTATATTTCCGCGGCACCAAGTGTCGGAAGTACAGCACCGCGGTCACCCACACCAGGCTCAGGGTGAACACCTCCAGGACCTCGCACACCACGATCCAGGTGTAGTCAGTCGTATAGGCTAGACCTATGACAAACAAATAGATATCACATATAACTTACTATCAAGCACTCGTCTAAAATTAACTAATAGGAGTTTACATTAAATTCTGGAAAATAATCAATGCATTTTTATAGAAGAGTTGTTAGTTACAAATATGTTGAGCAAATATATTACTTTCTTATAGTTTTATTTTATATAGTTAATATCTAATAATCTAAAACCATTGAGTCTATCACATCGGGCGGTAACCCCTTAATACTTCTGCTAGGGCATAATGCTGTAACATGTGACGTACCGGTGTAGCGCACGGCGTAGAAGATGAAGGCGGTGATGAAGAGGTTGGAGTGTCCGATGTAGTCGACGAGTGCCTCGGCGCACCACAGCGCGGGCAGGGCGGGCAGCGCGCCCGCGCACAGCGTCAGCCCCACGCGCGCGCCGCTCACGCGCAGCTCCGCCAGCCGCCTGCGCACCACGCACACACGCACACACTCACCACCAGCTCAACCACACACCTAGCTTACTTTATTGCATAGGTCCGCCAAACGAGCAAACAGGTGACCTAAGTGATCACTGCCGCCATTGAACATCCACAACGCTGGATCATGGATCTGTTGCCGGCCCAATTGAGAGCAGAGCGGAAAGGAAAAACCATGGGAACAGCAAAGGGATATTGGGCATCCGGCAATCTCAATCACCGAACGAAACGTGGCAGCTAAGCTGTCGCTTCACGTCGATTTCCTGTGAGACAGTGGTACGGCCCCGGATGAGCCTGCCCATTCATGCTTAGCCATGACTGACAACAGCGTGGCTCTACCACTTACAAGTTTATCACCGCTCTGCACTTGCCATTACGTATAAATGGGGTCCTGTTGCCGTACCAGTGTAAAAATACCTTATCACCAAACATTATATTTTAAGAGGTTCTGGAAAGTAATGATTCCTGGGAAGGTCCCTGAGATATATGTAAACTTGTCAGTGGCTGTAATACTAATGGGCTACTACCTACTCTCTTTGCAATGTTTTGTATCATTCTATATAGAGAGCGAGGTTGTTTGAGATTTATAAATATGTAATTCAGAATTTCGATATCCTATTCTACCTCTAACTCTTTCACCAAAGGTCCGAGTTTCACCTACTATGTACGACCAATTTCTTGTTCGTTTGTATCAACAACCATAAAATGATTTTGTTCTTAACCTTTCTCAATCATAGATGAGGGCTTAGTCGAGTATCTGAGGTACGTATATGGATATATATAGATGCGACTAAGTAGTTACCAAGGCAGGTAAGCGTCGATGCCGCTCCACATGATGCCGAGCACGGTGACGACGACGAACACGGCGGTGGTCTCGGCGCCGTAGCGTCGCACCACGTTCATGGGCATCGCCAGCACGCCCGTCGCCGTGTGCCACCACCACTCCGGCGTCGACAGCGGCATGTCACTGCAAAATTAAAATACAACCGAATATAATTGGCTATACCTATCACTAGGTATAAAGGTATTTGTTAAATATTTCCAACTTCTATAAAATGTGTTACAACAGTAGATTTTGTTAAGAGTTAAAAATAAGTTAGACATTACCGGATGCTCTGTGTCATTAAAATGTGCGCCACTGCTGATTCTGGCTGACAACAGTTGCAGTGGCGGGTGGGAAGGCGGGATAGTCTCTAGCTACCACTATTTACTAATGCTTCATATCTTTAGACATGTTTCATGTCCATAAATTTAGTTACATAGGAAAAATTGATAAATAGATCCCAAACTTAACATTGACGAAATATTCATCTACAAAGTACCAATTATACAGGCCAGCATAACTGTGTCGCATGGTGAAACAAAAATGTTTGGCGCTAATCAACACTAATTAATTTGGACGGCATTTTAACGTTACGAACAGCATGGGCACTTTTTCAAGCAAGAAATAAGTATTTAAAAATGTAGTCACAAATCTACAGTGGATATTAAAATAATTCAATGTTTCCCTCCCAACTCATATTGTAAATTAAAGAGACAATATTGATGACTTAATTCAAGATTACGGATTGTATAGATACACACAAAGAAATAAATTTGTATATTTGTATAATACCTTTATCATTGGTAAAGGTCGCGGGACGTCGCTGGATGCAGGCTGCCTCCAATAGGTCACTGTGGAAATCATTAGGAGAGGCCTATGTTCAGCAGTGGACTTCCTTTGGTTGATGGATGGATAGATACACACAATACTAATGTTTTATCACAAATCGCAATAAATTGTATCCGGACACAAAAGTACTTTGACCGTGATTTATTGAAACGAATGTGGGCGGATGCGATATAAATAATGTCACGCTCTACTTACCTATCGAACAACAATATTAGAGCTCCGATCAGCATGAACACGGCGTGTAGGGTGAAGGGCACAAGGTAAGGGTTGTCAGGCATTTGGTCCATTGCCAGTCCTGCCAGTGGGGGGAAGATGGCTAGACCTAGAGTTCCAAACGCTAATTGCCTCCCAACATCCCCTCGACCCAAAGACGTCTCCCGAGTAGCGATGACGCAAGCAGCGCCCAATAAAGCCAGCGCAGCGGTCGGCCATATATCTGCGAGAATCCTAAAGGGAAAAAAGCACGATTGTTATGCGCACAGAATATGATGCAGTACGTCCTCCGGAAACAATCAATAATGTTGATTCATTGTTTGTTGTTGTATGGAGATTAACATGAATCATCTTTCAATGCCTACTTAATCTAAAATGCGTGTGAATCAATGTCACGTTTGAATTGAATGCAAACATTATATTCCTCCTACGCGGCAAGTAAGTAGTAATTAATGTAATTTCATTTATTTCTTAGATTAATTATTTTGCTCATACATTGTGACCCATATTGAGCGTACATGAGGTTTTCAGCCGCTATATTTAGATTTTACAGTTTTTAATTCAAATTCTTCTAATAGCATTTCTTATAAGTAACAATTGTCGTAACCTGTCAACAGAAATACTAAGACTAAAAGAGAATTGACATACCGTATGAAGAAGTAAGTCCAGAAGGTGGTAGTGGGGTCTCCTATGACCAGTCTGCATTCAGCGTCCGCGAGTACACCGCCGGGCTCATCGTAGGGATCCAACACTTGGCAGCGCACTGCAGGCGTGCACTCCTCACCATCACGTGTTAGCTCAGCCAAGCGTTCCGGAGGCACTAGACATTTTGACGGACCCGCTGAAAGAACGAAAAAAAAATCTAATATTTTGTAAGAATTTCTATGGTATGTAGTCCGCCAACCTGCACTTGGCCAACGTGATAGACTATATGGCCCAACCACTCTCAATCGTACCCTCAATTGTAGAGGACGCCCGTACACTGCAGTGGGACCTATATGGGCTGATACAGCAGTAGTTTGAAGTCTTTTTAGTATTTTCAAGATATAAAATTCTGGTTAATTGTAAGATTGATCGACAACTTGATGTTAATCTTGCTTGAAGCGGGTGGATACATTGCTATCAGACTTAATCCGACTACTGAGATAAGAAAAATACTACAGGTGAAAATTTTCCCTTCCTAGAAATCGGCAGCAGTATTTCACAGTATATTCACTATAAAGCTTGTGTCAGTGTATCTCCTCTGGTTTTTTACTAACACGGTCAGGAGTGATTGAACTGATTCATGAGTTACAACTTAATTTATTGAAAATTCCTGATTAGAATCACCAGTGCATCTCGCATACTAAAGTTGTTAGTTATGTGTCTTGAATTTGTATCGTAATATTGAACATAATTAGTTCCTCCTCAGGGAGCCAATAATTGGAACGCTTGCAAGTAATTCGAATTTGGAACTTCCTTAGACTTGATGTTTGATTTCAAGGTCACTGGATAACCATCACCATCTTTTGATTCTGTATGCGTGCATTTAAGGTCGTGCATTATTGACTAGCGTAAAAGGACAAGAGCTGGTATGATCTAATCTGACATTGAAAAAATCGTTTGCGTGATTGCCAATGCAATTTAAGGAAAACCAAATAACGAGAAGTTAAAATTAAAACAAACCAAACTATAAAAACAATTGAAACCCAATAAGAGGGGAGCGAAAGCGTTGGAAAAGAAAACAATGATATAAGTACCTAATTTACCGCATACCTATACGATCTTAATGACAATACAGTAGTAACTAAAAGGTAATGATTGTTCTCACCGGTTCTGTAAGTGCACCAGTTTGAGTCGGCGGTCTCGTAATCGGAGGGCGGGTCGGGAGCCGTTAGCGATAACGGAATCCTCAGCCGCTCCATATACTGCAGGAACACGTTGCACTGCCCATTGTAGCACAGATGCGGCGGGTTCTGCTCAATCATCTTGTAGCTCTCGGGAATCTCCAAATCTTCCTCCGTCACGTACTCCGCTTCAGTCTATCATCAACACATTTGTAATTTCCTACCTACATGTTAATTTCATTTTTAATTGTTCCCATATCATTTTAACCTTCAATAATACCATGAAAAGCCATTAGATTCTAGTTGTCTGGGTAGGTAATGGAAATAATGACTAAATTACAGTTATGTTTTAATTTACTAATACGCTTAGGCACGCCCGCGGCCTTGAAAGCTGTAACTAACTCTTAATCCAATACAACTCGCGTTACGAAACAATTATTAATACATTCGCATGTAGGTTTGTCAGTGACTGTAACGTTAGGACTAATTATTATGAATTCGAATTTGCTGGTACAGGATATTTGTATCCGCTTTGAGAGCGGCCATTACATAATGGTGGAAAACCTATAATGAACATTGACCAACGCAAGTATGGCGCATTTAAAGTTCATCCTATTCTATGTACACTACATTGCATTTCCTATCAAGTACTGTGTCAGCCTATATACGTCCCACTACAGGGCACGTGCCTCCTCAATTATCGAGAGTAACATTGAGGGGGGTTAGGCCATAAGTCCACCACGCTGATCAAGTGCGAGTTGGCGGTCTTTACATACCATAGAAATTCTTGCAAATCGCCATGTTATGCAGGTTTCCCTACGATGTTTTCCTTCATCGTTATCAAGTGCGTTGTAATTAGGAAATCTCAAAGTTTTTTATCATGGTAATCGAAACCAGGAAAGCACGTTTTACAGTTAAAATACGCCCTAGGTCCTAATTTGTGACTCTCCCTTTAGTCTCTGCTGAACACACGCCTATCCTAAGGATCTCCACATCGACCGACGACCTGTTAAAAGCGGCCTGTATCCAGCGTCTTCCTGCAACCTTAACCAGATCGTCCGTCCACCTTGTAGGCGGGCGTTCGAGACTGCTTGTCTGTACGTGGCCTCCATTCTACAACCTTTCAGGTCCATTGACTATCAGTTTTTTGCTAGAATCGAGTGTTGTGTCGTGGGTATCAGGAACTAACAGAGACTTTTCGGTCTCACAAACACCCAGACACGATACAAATACCTGTGTATCACATAAAATACTTGTTTCGGTGCGGGGATTGAACCCGCGGACTCTAGTCTCACAGCCGGCGTTTAACCAACAGCGCCACGAGGGCTGTCAAATTTATGGTACAGTTATTTAAAGTTGATAACCATACCCCATTCAGCGTGGTGTTTTCGACGGTGTTGTACATGGGGCTGAGCGTGCTGGTGGTGGTGGTGGTGGTGAACGGCTGTCGCACCCACGTCATGTTCGGGTCGGCGCACCCGTACTCGCACGATCCCACCGCGAGTACGCCTGACTGGACACATCGACAAATTAAAACCTTTTTCTACATCTGCATATCAATGTTGAAAATAGTATTTTGATATTGATTGAATATCGTATCCGCTCGGAAAGCAAGCGCAGTACACTGCGGTTAAGGTCTCGTTACACAATATCCCGGATACAATATGGGCGGCATTCGTCGTGGTAGTGAAAAAAAAAAAAAAGAAAAGCTGAAGAGGAGAGTAGCTATTTATATTCTTGTTGCCGCATTTTGTTGAAGGTATAGATACTTGGAGTTTTCCCTTCTTGGCACCGTTCTCTAACTGTTCAGTATGTTAGATACTAGAAATACAATGATGTCAATAAAACTGCAACCAAAGACTTCAAGGTATGATGGGATTTACAATCAGCACGGATAAAAATCCCATAAAAAATCCGTTTAAATCTCTACGTTGCAGTAAAGAATAAATTATTCCCCCAGTATTATGGAACTCAATATGAAGCGATGACTCACCATCAGATGACTCGTTTGCAGAGTTGCCATTAAAACACACAATCAATCCTTTTCCCCCGTAAACCCATATAGATGTACTGTATCAGTGTTGTGTGTGTGTTAAGCATACTGTGAATCGTTCAAAACCAACAGTTAAAAACCAGTGGCGTAGCGTGCCTTGGACGGGCCCTGTATCAAATTAGTTGCGGGGCCCAAATGTGTATGTGATGTCAGACGTTGCCAACGTTTGGGCGCACGTTTAAATCGGGAAAAAAGAAATTGCCGAACCGACTTCAAAACTTGCTGAAACGATTTCAAAAAAGCAGGAGGTTCTCAATTCGTAACATGTAGGACCTACGCCTTATATTAATTTAAATTTCTACGTGTTTGGCATTGGTCGACCGCCTTGAATATGTTACGCATATATTTTGATATTTTGTTGTCTAGTCAAGTCAATAAGCAAAATAAATATTATCTATTATTTACTTTGTAGAGATTTTTTAATTATTTTTACTTTATAGTGTTTTTTTTAAGTCGGTATCATTTCTTATTAAAATTTTTAGTTATTTGTGTCTTTTTTGACTTGTCGTTTATGAAGTCTATGATAGGCACGTATCACAGTTTTGTGTATGTTTTTTTCCGGGAGGCACGAGATTAAGTGTCATTGTGGATAACATTTTACAATTTTTTGCTTACACACGTTAGGGGTCTCTGTAGCCCAGGGGCCCCGTATCTTTGATACAGCTGATACGGTGGTAGATACGTCCCTGCTCAAAACGCTCACAAACAACAATGCAATCGTAACTTTTAACGATGCATTTTTGTGCTTTCAAAAGATTATGTGAATTGTATCGGGTTTGCAAATTGCGAGTGGAGTTTGTTTCAAAACAACAATGAAACCGGATAATTTTTCGTCGGTGGAATTCTAAAAGCAGGAAATGATGTCTGTCTAGAACGTAGATACATCATTTGTCACCCTAGGCTCTTTGTTTTCAAATGGAATTTATGACTTGCCTGTCGTTTTTATTTTAGATAGGAGACATGGGTAGTTATCCAAGGATCCCGTCGAATTGATACATTAAGACGAAATACTTTACTTATTTTATAATCTATTGATAGCGTTATGTGGCGAAGGATGGAACGGTTCAAACTCTATATACAACAAACGAAAATTACTTACCAATTAATTTAGTTCACGAGTAAAAAGAACTAACTAAACATCATTTAGCGAAGACTCGGTGTATTAACATAATGTTTAAATATAAATCGGTTACCTTCTCCCCGGTCCAACGGTTGCAACGCATGTCCTCTTTGCATACTTCTTGCATTACATAAGCGCTGTCTTCAGTACACATGAACAAAACTTGAGGTCTGCGAGCCTGCAATAAACATAACAGTAAAATATTTTGCTACTCTTATTCAGAAAATACTTGCATCGAATAACTTTGACATGTCATGCCATGTCCATTTTAAATGTATCGTCAAAGATGTGGCAACCGAGCTTTGATCGGGTTAACATGAATTTTATACAGGTTGCACAAAATGCTTATATATAATTTGATATTACGTCAACCTTTTCGGATAATAAAAAAAATACATATTCATCTTAGCAGTTATGTCATTGAAAAATATAATTCATGCATAACTTCGGCCATACGTAATTACCATAAATAAAATTGACCTTAGCACTGACACATTTATGGATCACGAATAACGTTTGAAGTGATGCAGTGATGGTAATTCGTCATCTCCGGTGAATAATATGCTAATGGGCCGCTGGATACTGTCGCTATGAACTCTGACCGCACACGAGGTAAATCTTGTTAGCAACTTGCAAACATTATCTACACTAGCTAGGAATTCTGACATAACTGCTGTAATTACTACAACCGCATTTCTATTACACGTTAATAGAGTTTTAGTGTTGACTAGAGTGTAGTGCTACATAATTCATTTTCATAATAGAATTTCTATCTGAAGTCCGCTAAGCCGCAATGTGCTAACGTAATGGACACTGGTCAGAACTCAGAAACCCCATCAATCATAATCTCGATTGTAGAGAAGTTCGGTGCAAGTGGTGAGCCTGTATCGGATAATAAATGTAATCAATTTAAAGGGTTGAAATATAAAATAGGTAATATAGATGGTATAAAATATGAAACGATATACTGCTACGGAAAATAGCTCTGTTTTTACACCATAGGACATTAACTATTAAGTCATAATCAGTTAATGACATTTCAGGCCGCGACATAATTTCTACTCCAAAAATTGTTCAAGGAGAGTCGTATGACGGCATCGCGTGCGCAATAAAAGCCGCTCGCTTTATTGTTGTCACTCTATTTCGTCCCAATTATTCACTCAATTGCTTACTAAGATAATTTGCCGAATGCTTTTTTTTTATTCCAGCAAGGCTGAAGCATGTGCTCGTATAGGTATGCTTGAAGTAAATATGTAGTGAGAACTTGTCCATTTCAAAATCAACGTGCTCAGATGTTTGAGCCTGTGAAGCCTTGCAAAATTTACAAACAAAGATAAAGAAAAAGTAAGCAACAAACATTACGCAACATACCTCATGTCTCTCAGTATACGGTACGGCCAACAATAAGGTATAAAATACCGCGCTGAGTATGAGGCAAAGCGCAGTGACCATGCGCAACAGCCGCCCGGACCCACTGGGCCCTGCGCTTCCGCCAGTCGACCCTCTGCCCACTGACAGTCTGAACAAAAACAATATGTGATAAAGATAAATGTCGCAGCAGGCAGCAAATGGAGACTGCTTCCTAGAGTTAAGCCTCATTTACACGGGGAGAGTGTCTTAGACTCTTGCCTCGAAGGTACGATTATCGTAAGGACATAAAAAAGTTGCGTCGTGTAAACTTTTGCCAGAATACAATGATCTTATAGCGATTATCACAATATGCGATAATAGCATACGATTCTCCCCTGAAATCATGGGAGAAACTCTCTCCATGTAAATGGGCTATTATAAAACTCTCGACACTCGACTTTAAGGTTAATGTCATCACGTTAAAAAAAAGTAAGTAAAGTTGTGCGTGCAACAGTAGACAAGTAAGTACAAAATTACATGTTTTTATCTTAAACCTTAATTTAAAATGAAATCGAGTGTTAAGTATGGGATTTCAGATCGCCCTGAATATCTTTGGGATAAGTCTATAGGTATTCAATTCAAATATTGCGGTTCAAGATAATGATGGTGAGGAAAACAAACAATTACAAACATTACATTAAGATATCAGTTGCTGCAAATATAAATAATAAACAATTTACCACAAAATAACAATAGCAACATTATTCTAATACTGATATATGAGTACACAACAGAAAACTATAAATATGTATTGAAGATAATACGAAAAAGCGCAATAACATTGGTTAAAGTGTGGCATTGAAACAGTTTGCACTGCGTAATAAGGTTCCTATGAATATTTATGAATCATTTAGCCGTCCTGGGTTTTAACACCTAAGCAGAAATCTAAGACAGCAAAAAGTCAGAAATACTTTTAAAATAAAGAATTAACTTACAATGTTTGTATTTTTTACAATTATGAATTCAAGGTTTCAGTTTATATATAGCAACAAGTGTCCTTTGTTACGATCCATGAAGAATGTGGTATTAAAGGAAAGTATCAAATTGGCACATTGTGAATTATCGTTTTTATCATGCTGTACTTACTTGTCAATAAGAGGTCCCAGCACTGCCGGGCCTAGCAACGCGATGCATGGCGCTACAATGGTTATAACACGGCCTTCTGCTTTGTCAAGGCCCACTTCTAACATGTGAAGAGACAGGAAAGGGAATATGCATCCCACGCCTACAAAACAAATTATTTATGTATATTAAGGTCGCAAAAGGTAGGTACTTTTCGATACTATAAAAATACATACTTAAATTATTATTATGTGGTTTATGAATGATGTAAATATATTACGATCATTACTACTTATCAATATTTCAAGTCCTAGGTAAGGTTTCTATTAAAAACTGCCGTGTATTCGGTATAATGTACAGTGGTAGGCTTTATTTTATTTAATGGATAAATTATAAGTACAGATCGAAAATTACAACTGATAGTGTGATTTCAGAGAAATCATTAAGCTATGAAAAATATATATCTAACAATTTATTTAGTCTGTTTGAGGAACAAGTAAACTGAGAAAATCACGAACTCTAAGCCCATCTTCGGAAGTTATCCAATAAGAAAGAACTAATCATACTTACAAGTTGATAAGTAAACTATACTATTTCATTTCGAAGTTTGATTTGTGCTTCAAACTATTAAGAATTGATGTACTTATAAAAAATAAAAACAATAATGCCGTCACTTTGCAGAAGGGAGCGGGGTCGCACGAATGTGACATTGCGTGACATAACAGAAGGAGGGGTTAAAATGTAGAAATGTGCGTGACAATTACATTATTGCAGGTCACGTATAGTAATAATATTTCGCGAAATATACGTCATATAGCAAACAAAAAAGCATTTGATAACATGAAACATACCTATAATAGTGTAGGTGCCATGTTGGCAAAGTAGATAAGTGTCCATAAAAAGGACGTCGTTGACTTGACAATGATGAATGCAAGCAAACAAGACGTGCTAGTTGCTACTTGTTTATTATAAATTGCTTTTATCATAGTAAGTGGGCCAATGCAAGAGCTTTTAAACTGTATCGCAAAACATTTAGACTGCATAATATTGTGGCCGCAAGTAAATGGCAAGCTTGGGTTGAACGGTCCCGCCACCACGTATATCATTCGAATCCAATGCAAGACGCACCAAAGATGGAAGTCTGCGACAGAGCGCGTTCGTTTTTATACTCGTGTCAATGTCCATGAATATAACATACACTGAACAAGTTATAATAATATTAGTAGCTACCTCGAAAAACGAAATGATTAACGGTTATATTTTATTAAGAAAATGAAATGATAAACTTATGATATGTACATTGTACATACATAATATTATGATAAGTATTAACACCATTATTAGTAAGTAATTCCGACAGGCGCCAAGATTATATTATAATAAAAGTGAAAGTATTTCCTGAAATAGCAAGTAATATTACACACATTGAGCAGTCATCTTAAATATGATACGAGTATATCTGACGTGATCAAATTACCTGAGAGAAAACAGAAGAGTACGCATTTGAGCGTGATCAAATTTTTGTTCACAAGTTGCTTCATTTTGCTTGCTGTTCGTTGTTCCTCCAAATAGTGTTATGGAGATGTTAGTCTGCACATCTTAAATCTGTAAAAAAAGAATAATTCAGACGGAAAGTGAAAACGTAACATTCAATGAAAGATGTTTAATAATTGAGGCCATGGTCATTATTTACTCGCCTACGGGCCATCGTCTCGTCGTAGTGACACAACCAATGCCAACAGATACAAAATTAAAACAGGAGCTATGAAAACGTATGACTGTTACTGTGATCTCATTTGCGAAGTCAACATGTCGCTTGTGCAGCACATATATACCTACGTAGCTTTTGCCAATGAACCACTACCTTTTATGAAACAAGTACCTACTTAAAACATACCTACTAGTAATCAATATCTATACTTAAGCTAGTAAGTCAAAGTACCTACCTCATCAAAACAACAGGAACATTGTAATTTAAACACTAATCTGAATTTTATAAATAGATATTTGCCGAAGTTAATTAACAACTAGGGTAAGATATACATTTTGAAGCTTTGATATGAAGTTCAAAAGGATAATGTAATGCAATAATTTACAAATTCTTTGTAAAACGACTGTCTCCATTTCGTAACTACTAAATTTCATTAAAGAGTGACTACACACAGTATTTGGGTTACGATCGAGTAAACATAAACATGACTGTCCTATACTTTCATAACAAAACCGTACGACATGGCATCTCGCCAGTACGAGTCGAAATTCTAAATAGACAGTTTATAATTTTTAACAGTCATGTTATATTTTTGATCTTCGCAATCAAATGGTGTTGATCCAGCTACCCTGCCTGTAAACATTCCTACGATTCGTTTGCGTGTCAAAAGGTTGTTTGATAAAAAGAACGGCTGGAGCACGATCGCGGTCGTCGGCGGCTGGCACTATTGCAAAATTACTTTTAAACCGAAAACTATGTTGTTCTTAATACTGTTGTTTTTATAATTAATAATAAAACATTTATTAAATTCCTTCTTTAGCATGAAATAACAAACAGAAATTCACTTAATTATATAATATGTACATGTGCTTAGGCTTAATAACTATTCTACGCGAAAAAGATCTTGTTTTATGGACTGCAAGATTTATAAAATAATAGTGAGAACTTCCGCGTCTATAAAATGAACAGCAATCCTTATCCTTATCTAAACTGACGACTTGGTCCACGTGGCGGGAAGGAGTTGGATGAAGACTGTCCTGGACAGAACAACCTGGCGTGCATTGCAAGAGGCCTACACGCAGCCTTGGGTGGATATATAGGCTAAAGAAGAAGAAGAAGAAGATTCCTTATCACAAATCACAATCTGTAGGTACATTTCGTTATTCTTATTAATGCAGTAATATTGTTTTAAAATAATAACAAGTAAAAATAGTGGCAGCATGTTCTTGTAAACTAATTGTTACGAATTCCTACGTATATAAGTATACAAAAACTACCAGCTCTCATGGTCAACCACCGTAACAAAGTATTATACGAATACTGTGTTTATTTGAAAATACAATTAAGTAGATACTTGCTTATTTCCTTTTATCGGCTTTACAGTAGGTACTTCCTTCATTGACAAAAATACTTCCTTACCTAATTCTTTCGTATTGCATATTACAGTTACCGGTATGTTTTAATCTGTTTAAATTTGCCACAGCTGAGAAGAATAATTCAGGAGCCTTTCGTTAAGAAGATTTATTTCGCGATATTTTTATAACAATTTAGAAATCTTTTGGGTTTGTTATAGAATCACTCTAATTTATCACAACACAAAAAATGGCTTGTCCAATGGTTCAAACTGACATCTGGCTGGTAACGTTAATTAAAAAAAATGTTTTAGCTCGTTTAGACACAGTGAACATTTTATTGCTGCGTTGTTTATAAACGACGACTTATAACATGTTGTGTGTTCAGGGTATAAGAAAATCGATGGAACGAGCTAACGAAAACAAGGGACGCTCGGAGTTT
Source organism: Theretra japonica (assembly GCA_033459515.1). Classification (NCBI taxonomy): domain Eukaryota; kingdom Metazoa; phylum Arthropoda; class Insecta; order Lepidoptera; family Sphingidae; genus Theretra; species Theretra japonica. Next base: position 7,760,584 of record CM065939.1, read on the forward strand.
ACTTTCTTCAAAAGATTCCATTGATTGTTTTTTAATACTGCACAATTTTTCAATGTGATCTATCTTAAGTTATTTTTTTTCAGTTGTACAATTCGTTTATAACAACACGTAAGTAGAAATAACTCTGTGACCAATGTTATAAAACGATCCCAGGTCGCTATAACTCGCAAGTAACTGCACAGCATTTCAAAAGTGCCTCGACCGAGCATTATGTGGAACTGGTTTAAAAGAAACAGTGTGCCCTGAATACAGGCATAGGACTTTAATATTATAGGATTGTGCTGGGAGTGTGCGATGGCGTCACCGCTATAATCGACGAAGGTCTCCTCTGTTGCTGACTTGTGACCGACGCCTGCGCGTTCCTCGGCTAACAAAACGTCACCACAATGTAACTCAATAAAGCATGATGTAAACAATTGTTTTAGAACGATATGGCGCCGCAGAGCGTAGGAATATTTTTAAAACGCTATTTGTGTATTAACCTTTATATGTAAAATATGTACCTACCTGACAATTTCCGAGAGTAGGTATATCATAAATAAAATGAAGTTTTATTATGTGCTCTTATGCGTTCATGCCACATGAATGCTTACTGCTCACGCTACCACTATCAATGACTGATTGTCTTGTTAAAATTCAAGTCAGCGGTTCATTTTGTACCATTGAACATGTCTATGTATGGACTAAATATCACCATTGAAAGCTTTAAACCTTCCATCATATCGTTCGGGCTGCTTCCATTGAGTTGCGTTCAAAAAAATATGCCAACTACCGTACCTGTAGAAATACTTTCCTATTCCTAAATAGTAAATAGATACTTAGTTTACAATACTTAGGTAGATCAAAATAAATTTCTCACTACCAACTAAATTAAAAAGAAAATAAGTTTAAATCAATGACGTGACCAACAATTCATGCAAGACTATTTGCCGTAACTAGTAACTAGTTACTTACTAAGTACTTTATCGTAATTATTCACTAGTTTAAACTAGTTAACCGCCGATTATGTCAATCCATTCACAACAATTATTCATTCATCTTAATCAATATCATAATTTGAGTCATGTAGATTGTACAAGTGTTACATTTATAGACTCTAGTTTATTTTAAATTAAAATCTTATGTTAATTTTAGTTTAATGATATAATTATTATAGACCACTGAGTACGTGTTAAGCTTTATGTTTTATGACCACGCAAGTAACCGGCCCAGAGAACGGTAATTAATAATTATGAATAAGGAGTAATGCGCACATTGAACAGATTTTACGTAATATTGTAGTATATTCGCTGAGACGGCGAATTACCAGTTCGTTGAACTCTACGTCGTGTCCGGTCAGGAGGGAAGTGGAGGAGGTGGGTGCGTCTCTTACACGCAACGATAAGAGGTGTTCGTTCACCGTCACGCTGCGAACAACTAGGCCGGCTTAGTTGTTTTCATTTTCTTCTTACCTTCACATAACTTAAGAACTAATAATACTTTCGCTTTACTTGCGACTATTGTAAAAATAATATTGTTATTGTTATTTGTTAAAAATATTGCGCACCTCTTTACTTGAACTGGAACCTAATAAAATAAAACTTAAAAATATTTTCTTGTAAGTATAAAGTTTCCTACAAGACAACATCCTTTGATCCAATACGATACACCGAAATATTAACAGGAAGGCTCAATTAATACTGATCTGCTCGTTTCCTCAACTTGTCCCTGATGACGACTAATAAAAAACATAACCCTCCTTTCGCCAGTCGGGTAAAAAGAGGAGTAATGCTTTTAGGATACCGGATACGTGTATATTATGTATTTACATAGTTTATTTATTTCTTTATATCTTCTAAAACATTAGAAACGTGTAGTTTTATCTTTGCCATAGAAAAAAATAATTAATTTATATTGTTAATTGTTAAAGTAGTACGCGGTAGGTAAGTACCTATAGCAAAAATAAGTTTTGCTTAGACCAAAATAAATACTTTTGACTTTGAGTTATTAAGTTATTTTTATTTAATTATTATGTATGTACTTTTTTTTATCTGCCCATATACGTCCCACTGCTGGTCACGGGCCTACTCTACAATCGAGAGAATCGATTGAGAGTGGTTAGGCCATATAGACTATAGTCCATCACGCTGGCCTAGTGCCGGTTGGCGGACTTACATACCGTAGAAATTCTTTAAAATCGCTACGGTATGCAGGTTTCCTCATGATGTTTTCCTTCACCGTTAAAGTGCGTGGTGATTGACTATCAATACACACATAACTCCGAAAAGTCAGAGGTGTGCCCTGGGATTTGAACCCGCGACCACCGTGAACATGTAGGCAGCCGAGTTTGGTCCGTTGAATGTACTTATTTTATTTTTATTTAAATATCATATTATACTTCACAATTTACGAAGCAATATCTGTTTAAAATACGTATAGTTGTACAATGAATATCGCTTCATTGGTCTTCGGACACAGGGCAAGATTTATAAACTTTTAGGTTCCGGTCGCTCTGACTTGAACTACGGTTTTCGAATTGAGAAAAATAATTTCTGCGGGATACAGTATCAAGTATTTTTACAGATCACAATATTGCCCAATGCCCGACACGTAGACACAGGATAACCTACTACTGGTAGGTTAAAAATTAGGATGTACATATTCCTAAGTGCGTGGTGGCCTGTTGGTAACAGACCAGACTCGGCTGTCTACATGTTCACGGTGGTCGCGGGTTCAAATCCCAGGGCACACCTCTGACTTTTCGGAGTTATGTGTGTATTGATAGTCAATCACCACGCACTTTAACGGTGAAGGAAAACATCGTGAGGAAACCTGCGTACCGTAGCGATTTTAAAGAATTTCTACGGTATGTAAGTCCGCCAACCCGCACTCGGCCAGCGTGGTGGACTATATGGCCTAACCACTCTCAATCGTACTCTCTATTGTAGAGGAGGCCCGTGCCCAGCAGTGGGACGTATATGGGCTGATAAAAAAAAACATATTCCTATACAATATCATCAGACATGTGTGTTAGACGTTTATTTGATACCATACCGAATTAGTTTAAACTTTCTAAATATTTCATACCACATCGAATGAATATTATCGCGTCCATATGTTTTGGACACCCTTGTATTAACATTTAGAACGTAGCAGCTGCTTTACAATATAACTCTAAATGCTAATTTATTGGCACGTCCAACGGAAGTTGTGCCCCGTTCGTTAAGCGTGAGATTAAAAAACATGTGTTAGACATTTTTAACCTACCAATAAAAATAATATGTGTTAATAGACCTCTGAAATAATTTGATAGGGTTCAAGAGAATATTTAGATTTCTTTCAAATTGTTTCTAGAGGTTTCATTACATTTAAATGATACCTATTGTTATTGTAGAAAACAAAAATAACTATCTAATTAATATCTAATAAATTGTTTTACTTTCTTTCTATCTATTATTTAAAACTTCATGTCTTCATTTTATTTTTTCCATTTGTTAATAGTTTCGTTCTAGGTGCGTGGGCAACGTATCAGTATGAACACTTAAAAGAAAAACTCTTCTGATTGCAAAGTTGTTTAAAACTTTCTTTGCACCGATTGTGCACTAAGTTGAAACGAAATATTCTGGGCATACAAGTACCTCATATAGGCGATAAGACAGGATCTACTAGGCCAAGATTCAGAAAATGAGTCTGGGAATAGCTGCATATGTACTAAGAATGGACGAACAGCATTAGCATAATTGGAGGTCGACGCCAACTGACTGGCGGAGATGGTGGCTAAACCGGCTTGACGCGTTGAGGTACAGGCATGACGTCATCGGTGACTTCATCACCACATGTCAACATTATGAAAATTACTATCATAAAATCTATTTTTATTTGTTGTTTCATCCAACAGTTGTGTGAAAACGTTACTTACTTACAAGTACAAACTACTTCCAATGTATGCAGGTAAAATATTGCTCTAATATAAAGGCAGGAGTCACATTATATCGTAACTCCATACAGGTAGATAATTAATAATCTGATTAATAGCAATAAAATCAGAATTTAAAAATACAATCTCCACCTGACCACAATTTACCATCACTAAAGTATTCTTATTTAATCCGTTGTTTTTAATATAATATACACGGTGAAGCGACCAATTATAAAAATAAATCTATTCTCATTTTTCTATCCCGCGTGTAATTATTTTGGCTGTATTCATTTAGTGTTTTTATCATCACCAATGCAGGTATTTCTATATTAACATAAATACGATCATATGGGCAGAACATTGACCTAAGCGATATTATAAATTGTGCTGTCAACGCAAAATTTTGTATCCAGGTCGCCACACCTAAAATTGTGTATTAGGGCGCCATCGGAGGTCACTGTGCCCAACCTCCTAACCTACCGTTACCAACCCTCCGCGGCCCGGAACGATTCGTTTTACATTTTTTTTTACCTATAGCGTCTAAAGTAAACTCTAATGATAATACGATGCCATTATGCTTAGAGAGGGAATCAACAGATTCATTATTATCGGTTAATGAGAATATGTACTTATATACAGCTAATAATAATAATATTCCAAACCAGCTTGGAGAGATCTTCCAGACCTTGGCGAATGGTGGGCACAAGGCGGTTTCTTTAAAATTGAATATGCCAGGACATGTTTCTCGAATGCATCCAAACCGTTGGGCCAGGCTGGCTATAAGCTGGATTCCCGCGAATGGCCAGAGAAAACGCGGAAGACCGAAGATGCGGTGGGAAGACGATTTGAATGCATTCTAGCCAAAATAACAAGAGCTCGCTGAGGACAGAGTCAAGTGGGGTAATATCTAATAAACGGGAGGCCTTTGCCCAACAGCGGGACACAATATTGACTAAACAAAAAAAAAAGAGTTTAAAAGTTACCGTGTGGACAAATAAGCGCGCTTGATTTTAGACGGTTATTTACTATAATTATTACTGTTATCCAAATGGTTATCCTTCACACCATAACGATTATCCACAGTAGTTGGATTCTTATTAATTTTCTCATTATTTCCCAATTATAAAGGAAAATTTAAAGATAATTTTCACAACCTAGTACCAACCTTCTACTTTTGAAGTTTGTATTTCTCACGATATTGCGTGTACTACTTGCGATATTGCATTGTACTTAAATTATATACATGTAGCAATGGCTGTTACATGTAAATAATTCAAGTACTTATACATTAGTACATTATGCGGGCACAACAGATGTGTATCTAGATAAGAGAAAATATTAACGGTTAAAAAATTGATCATAGAAAGAAATCTCTACCTATCGCAATGTAATGTTCAATTGAATGAGACAAAATATGATTATCAGTAATAACACTCTCGGTATAAATTATAATATACGTAATGCAACAATAATAATACTGTCACACCTATTTTAAGACGACTTTGTAACCTTTTGCCTGACCTATGGTAGCATAAATACTTCAATTGTCAGAGTTAGAATACAAATAATACCAGTTTGCCTCGTGGCCCAGCACAATTCATAATTATAATTATGAGTTTTATTCATGTCAATGAAAAGACTACTTAAGCCACACAAGTAAATGGACACAATTTATCCACCTATATTTGATTTCTCGAGAAGCCATGTGATAAAATATACTTTTTAACAGTGGCTAGGAAATTGACTCGTTTTCAGATCGTTTTTAGTTCGTTCGTTTCCCCCATTCCTTTATTTATTGAATACACCGATATAGTGCTGGTTTTACTAATAAATAAAAAGGCCACTAAGTTGAAAATAAAATTCTGAGATCGTATGCTCACAAACTAAGTCACAACACTAAAATTGAGTGTGTCCGTTTTGCAGCTTAACATAATATAAAATCTCATTTTTTACTAGGAATAATCCTTGTAATATGTGGCTAGAATAATGAACTGCCTAACGGCTAACACCTATGTATAATATTATTAATGTTATGAATTACGGTAGACATTTATAAAAACACATTATCTTAATTATGATTACCTATTTATTTATTTCTTATTTACTAACGTTATGTATAATTATGTATGAGTCTTCACTTTGATGGTGTGTGAACTTTGCATAAAAATGTAGTAAGAGTGATTAGGAACTTTTTTATATTGTTATCCCAGTTTAATGCTGAGTCCGTCACCCTGCTCATATTCCTTACTCCGACTGATTCAGAGTATCACATACGGATCATGTTTTTAAATTCCAAACTTCCTTATGGGCGACGTTCAGCTTCATAATGTGTCTACAAAATATTTTATTTATGCAAAATAGCCAGCATATCATTTGTAGTTAGATACTTAACGCACTCACATTCAGGATTTTTAAAAATGCACGCCCAATTTAGAAAGTTTGCTTTGCTTCTTTAATGCATATTTCAACTATAATATGAGATTTTCAATGAAATTACGATATCTGTGGGTATTTTTAAATACTAGCGTAAACTACTCCACAAAGTTATGTGTTTTAATGTCTTTATACATTTGTTATGTTTTATTCATGCTGCTTATTGCAGTCAGTCTACATAATATTAAAATAAGTATCATGTTTTGTTGTTGAAGCGGTGTCTTAAATTTATACAAAAACGATAGAACGAAACTTACAAAGTAGCAGAATTAATACCCGGTGCACTTGCAACACGTTAAAATTTATTTGATTCACTATTTTTCTTTATGCCAATGAACAACAGCTTCCAATATAACGATTTGCACTTTATCTGTTAGTTCTTAATATTCACTTCATACATGCCACGAAATCAACGTCCAACGTGTGGGAGAAACTAGTTGTAACTTCGCTCGAGTAAGTAGCGCGCAGCCGGCTTACGCAAACCGTACAGTCGCCACTTGCGACCGCGGCATCATGCGTCGCACTGAACACAGCTGCAAACAACAAAATACATTAAAAATCAAATTACATTGCAGTATCATTAATATTGGTAAAATAAAATAGATGCATTGTGTAATCCACCAGTAATATAAATAAACTTATTGCTTACAAAATCTATTATGAAATACTTCAATAAATTATCTTCACCGAATGTTTAAATGAACCCACGAACAATATGATTTTAACTACAACACTAATTTAACAATTATATTTACTCGTTTATTATTTCAGTATAGATGTAAAACAACAGTACCAAAAAGTCTTATTTCGATAAAGCGTAATTCCTAAAAGTTTTTTATTCCCGCCACAATTGTCAAATACTCGATTGGCCAATAGAAATGCTTAAGGCTTGCCATAGACGATAAAACTTCTCTCGGCTTATACGACAAACTGAACTGTCTCCCATCAAGTAAACCTTACAGCGTGTGGTTCAGAAAAGAAGGTGAAATTCAAACTGTCAAAAAAAACTAAATTGTGAATGTGTGAAAATGCAGCTGTGATTTGTCTGGAAAAGCGATAAAGTAGATGCATAAATAATGTTCTAAATAGATAAATAACGATAACTGTAGTTGATTTTATTGATTTAATTAGTTCCTATCCATTTTTTGCGTTTATACCTAGGTAGTTAACTAAGATAATCACATCAATATTTTCGCCAATTAGTTTAGGTAACTATGAAAGGTTCTAAGTGTTAAACAATCCAGAAGTGTATGTTATGGCTCCTGGTAACAACGAACGGCATTCAGGGCACACGGGCACCATACCCAAAACAAAAGTAAGAAACAACTGCAATGTACCCCAAGAAGCCGTCACCCCGACGAGAAGAGATATGACGACGAATCTGGTTTCGGTAAGACTATTCACCAATACTTGAAATTGCAAATATAACGCACTGCAAAATGTCCGGTGCGCCATATATGTTTAGAATAGAAGGTTACCAAATCGTATGAAAGTCATTCAAACACATTGACACAATTACACAGCAGCATTGCAGGTTCAATTATTGCGAATTGTTATATTTTCTTACAAGTATAAAATTAAGTATTAGCAATAGTCATATTTTCTATAAAGGTTACATTCTTATTTGTAATACTTCTGATGATTTAATTCCATTGTTCAGGGCTAGTAAGTTTCTAAGAAAATTTTCTTAACATGATAAACATGCTATTTGTCAACTTACAGATTTATAAATATTTTGTTGCTAACTCCAGATGGTTTAATTTTTATCTAATTTTCTTTAAAAATATACTACATACAATTAGCAGCTGTTAAACCAATCCTACAATATTATTTTGAATTTGAGAGGCTTACAGTGCTATTATGTGCACTAATAATTTTAAGAGTATATTTTCCATCAAATTGCAATATTTAAAAATATTAATGTTTTACATAATTTGGTATGCAACACAAATTTATGTGTAGTTCACATTTTTTTTAAAAAAACCATCATGACTCAATTATTAGTACTTATATCTTATAGTAAAAACTCTCATCAAGGCTGTATTGCATATTGTATTAGAAAGAAAAATCTACTAACTACAATACACAATTTGTATTTAAAGCTAAATAAAATAATCTGACAATGTTTATTATGTCCATTAATAGTACCTAACAAGAAGTTTTCATTCAGCTTCCAACTTTCATAACACATACTGCACCCTATCTGCCAGTAATCACCAACTACTGAGAACATAACTTCCTTATACGCAAGAGTTCAGCTGAGACAGTAAAGGTTAATGAAATTAGGAAAGCTTTGTGAAACAGCACGCAATTTCCACAATATGAAAAATGATTGTTTTTAATTTACCAAACAAAACACACTTGGTTGATATAAACCAATGAGGGTATTGTATTTATAGATTTCTTAAAAATACATGAGTAATATTTAATATCACATGAAAATGGCTTCATGTTGCTGTAATTATATTCAAAATGCAATCAACAGCAGTTAACTTCAAATAACAAATTATAAAAATACTTACTATTACTTTTTTTTTAGATCATGTTGTGATGAAATAATTTTTTGATCATTTTGATTGAATATTAATGACGAAGTCTTTAGGTCACATACAAAATAGTTACCACATTTGTATGTTTACACTTTAGATACATTAGTAGTAAACAACCCGCAAAATAAAAAAGTAAATGCATTTTATCCACACATGTGTGAACAATACACATCTGTAGAGTGAAGTTTGCCCAGAACATTGTACTTGTTTATTTTTGGAAACCCAAAGATTTGTGTAATTTGAATGTGTGCCAACTCAACTACCTATAGTTATTTTCTGACACGTGAGAAACTGATCACTCTTTCTTTTTCTGGTTATATTTAATTTATATTAGATCTGGTAGAAAATATAATAGAACATTTATTATGGCTTTATAATAGAACAACTCCATGGGTGGTTGCTTTTCTAAATTTAGCCTCAAGAAGGTGTGTGTATCGTGCAATTCCTTAGTGAAATATTTAAATTGCTAACTTCCTGGAAGCTTCTGAATATTTAGTAAGTACCTTGTTTAAACACATATTCATTTTTAGACCTCTCTTGACTGGGTGCCTGTGTCAGAATATAATACTAGAACAAATTACAGTCACACAAGGAAACCAACCAATAATACTTCTGATCAAGAATTAACAGATTTAGGTAAGTTAAGTTCAAGATAATATTGACTGCTTCTTAAACATACCTAAGCCTCAAGTTCTCAATTCTTACAATATATGCATATCTATGAAATAACAGACAGTGGGCACATGTATATACAGATTTTATTCATAGTTGGTACATTTTTATACAAATAGTGGAAAAAAAGGATTGTTTTACCTCAAATGGCTAGCATCAAGTAGGCAGCCGATAAGTATAAGTTAAAACTTTGTGCAACATGGTTGAAGTCATGTTGCACCAACTCCATGTAAGTAAGTGAGAGATGAACACTCGAAGGGGCTATATATTTGAAAGTATCTAGAGTATCCTATAATACTATAAAATCTAAAAATAAATGGGGGTGGATAGACAGATGTTGGTTGCTCTTTGTTGCAAAAACTATTTACTGAATTTTAATGAAACTTCACAGTACCTATCATAGTTAATATGTCAAAACAACATAAAGGTTATTACCAAAAATGTGTTGGAATTGGGCAAATCATGATATAGTGTCAAGTATTTTGCAACAGGTCACACCTCGGAAACGCCGGGGCAAATGGCTAGTGTAAAATAAAACCTAGTTTAATTTTATAATTTCATATTAAACATATACATATATTCTACATTATTTTCAGATAACTCTGTGTCATTTGAAAGTGGTTTTGGAAGGTTTGTACCAGTCCGACCTCAGCCCCGAGCACTACCACTTAATGTGCAAAACAGAGATAATATAGGAACAGATCAACAAGAAGATGGTACAGGATCTACAATCTCTGGCCATACATTGCATCCATATGCTCATCAAATGCAAAATGGTAAAATCAAATTTTAAGTGTATAGTTCTATAATATATTTTAATAGTTTACGTAATTGCAAATAAATATTGAAGAATATACTGCATAATATTGTATTAAATATGTATTGGTTGTAGGATTAATTCCGCATTCTAATCATGCAGCCGCTGCTGTTATGATAGTAAATCCTACTACACCAAATGCAACAGGAAATGTATCACAACCTTTTAATGTAAGTTACTTTTGTTTGGGTTCATACATATTATGATGCTTTTTTAAAATGTTTAAAATTTAAATATTGTCTTTACTTAAATTTTCAGGCTTCCAATCAGAACAGAAACAATTTATCAAGGAATTTGAATTCAGCTCGAAATAACTTTGATGGTAATAGTCATCCGAGTACCAATAACAGTACTCCACAAATATCTAATTCTAGATCTGGAACTAAAGCTATTAATTTAATGAACAATATGTATGACCAAGGACAAGGAAGCTTCAATAATCTGAATGAGAGTAACCATGTATGGATTTTACTTTTACTTTTTTATCTCTATATTTGTGGTATTTTAATCTTGAAAATTCAATTTATGCGTAGGGTCACAGGGAATCTGCGCGAGCATTGGGCGAGGCAATAGTTGCCGCCTGCCCTGATGCCGCAGCGGTAGAAAGACGTCTTGGCCAGATACGAGAATACATAAGAGTGACCTCTTCATTGGTGGACACTATGCGCAATTCAGAAGATGAGGTTCGTAAAAGTTTTTAACATTAAATTAACTAAAACGGTAATCATTTGTCACTTTATGAAATTTTTAATTTAGGCATTTATTGAACATACTAAAGAAGAATACGATGAACTCGTGGAGATGGTAATGAAATTAAAAGAAAGTGAAGAAAGTTTAGAAAAAATGCTGATAGAAAAAAGACCAGATAACATTGAAGTTCCGGCTGAAGAGACAGATGGACCTGTAGCTATTCCACAGGCAAGTAGTGGTGGTCTTAAAACAAAAAATGAAGATAATTCTGATAGTAATCTAAATCAAGATAAAACATGCAATGTTAACAACAATCTCGATAATGCTGTATTTAGTAACAATTTGAAAAAAGTTACTAATCTTGAAAATGAACAGTTAAATAAATCGATGCATAGTGTCATTGTCGAAGACGAAACGCCTATCCAAGAAATCAAGATAAGTGATCAAGATAATATTCAAGATCCAGTTTCAGAAGGCGTTGAAATTACAGAACTGACTAATGAACATAACGATGTAGAAGTTTCTAAAGTAGATTCATCTTCAATAGAATCAGAAATTAAGAAAGATGATCAACAGTTGAATGATTTACTTCGACGCAATATATTGTCGTGCGTGCAAAAAGTTGCACTTATCGAAGAAATAAAAAATAAAAGCAAAGAGCCTAATAAACGAGATGATCAGGTTATTGTATGTGTGTGCAAAGTGTGCCCTTTGTTGTGGATTGGAATACGTTAGCATGACCTAGTTGCAAAATTCAACAAAATAATCATTACAAAGCCTCCTATTCTATTGTAATCATTACTAGTCATTCACATTGATGATTGTTGTAAACGATGCTCGCTAGCTTTAACAAATCTGGCTTAGATTACTCACATGTTGTTCGGTGTCTACATTCCTAACACTGAGGAATGTCGACTTAACATTTGGCAGCAGATACTATTATGTAGTTATTATAGTATGACAAATATCATATAACAGAAATTCATTAAGTGCTATTTTTGTTATTGATATTTTTAACAATAGTGTTGTTTTCTTTTTAATAAATTTATGTGTTGGTGTTCCCGAAATGACATAATTTAGCTGTATATTAATTTATCAGGATATAGTGACGCGACCAGTGTCTGCCCAAAGTAATGGCTCCGCATACAGTGACAACGAACTCTGGCAGAACGAAATCAAAAACAAAATGGAATTGTCTCAAATGCGTCTAGCGGCACTTAAACAACAACAAAAGCGACTTCTAAAGTACCAGGTGCGTGTTTATATGAGATACAGGAAATCCTATTGTCAGCGCTTGTTACGCGACGAGTGTGTAATGATATTCTTTATGATCGTAGGAGGAAGCTAAACAACAACTAGAGGAAATTAACCGAGAGAGACAATCTCAAGATGTACAACCATCCACATCACACGACAATTTTTCAGTTATGCAGGTAATCATACAATAATATTCTATATAACTAGTTTTCTTGTATAAGAAAACAATGTTTCTTAATTTTTCAATTTGATTTTCAGAATCAGCCATTCAGTGGCAATTATCACCATGCTAATCGCATGTATGCGGCCAACCAAATCGGTGTGGCGACGACATTGCCACATTCATCGGAGACTTTACACGGACAGCAGAACATGACGAGCAATGCGGATAATGATCGCGGACATTCTGCTCATTCAACTCACAGTCAGGACGACCGATTCTCTCATCGAGAGAACAACATAGCCACCAGCGAGGTACGAATATATCGTATTAAATATGTAAAATGTTATGGCAGCAGTAATATTTAATTTGCATAATAAAATGTTGAATAGGAAGCCGTCGGTGGACACAGCGAAGGTGAAGAAGACGACCTTGTTTTAAACGACCGCGGAAGAATGCTCCAGATGAAATTAAGAGATCTGCAGATGAAAAAACAACACATGGAGAGTTTGGTAATTTGAATTACGATAATAAGTCGTTATTATTACTCTATCAAATTACTTATCAGTCATCTACCTTCTATTGGCGTGTGGCGACATTTGGAACTATAAATAAAACTAAAAATATTTATTCAACGCATTGTTTGAGATATGTTTTCATAATATAAACAACAATCATTTATACTCATAATCTAAAAGTATTAACATGTCCAATATAATAAAATGTGAAGAGTGAAAATCTGTCCCTAATATTTTGACAACAGCATGACAACAACCCATTCAGACGTCAGAAGCTCGTAGGCGATCTGTACACTGCATTTTGTTCTAGGTGTCAGAATTTCAAAAGTTGCAAATGGCAACTCATCTACCCACCACGCACAACAACTACTCGACTTCAGGAGAGGATAGCGCCGAAGATGAGCCCTCCAGGAAGTGTAAGCTTCTATTTTAGCAAACACTTAATATATACAAATAGATAGAAATGTATTTAATATATTCATTGAATAAAATGTAAAAGTTTCAGGCGCAAAATCCGGTAACAATATCAAAAATGAAGATCCATTTAAACTCATGGAAATAAAGGCAATTAAAACAGCTCTTCAAAAGACAAAAGGTATTATGCACATACATTTTTACACCAGGTATTGATGTTATTTCACTGTATTATGGTTTTCGTATAAAATTATTTGATTTACAGATTTGATGAGGTCTGTAGAAAACTACGAAACTGAACATCTATCAAGTGGACACGACGCCTCCTATCGTGATATGTCCGGCCCTTCCAATATCCATGACAAGTGAGTGTATTCTGTAGTCTGTACAGATATATGCAACATGGTAAAATATATTGTTCTCCATGTCATCTTAGTATTTAGTCGGACCATCCGAATAGCTAAAAATGTATACTGAGGTTTTGAGCCTAAAATGTTGAGAATACAATGGCATCAAATATTTGCTTCTACTTTTACAATGTTTTTCAAGGCTTTATTTGGTATTATTTTATACCCCATAGCAAATCTGAGGGTGGAGGCAGTTTAAGTGGTTGGTCGAACGAAGGCAGCATGTGTCGTGTGCGGAACTCACTGCCGCAGCGACACAAGTTCACTAACGAACAACAACACCACCCACACCAACACCACCAGCAACAACATCACACCCAACAACATCACCAGCAACAGCCTCATCCCCAACAACAACAATTACAGCAACAACAACAGCAGTTGCAGCAACAACAGCAACAGTTGCAGCATCAGCACCAACAACATTTACAGCAACAACAAAGTGAGTGAATTTACTGTTACGAATCATTTGCTCGATAGGGAGGTATCTTAATTGCTTTTTTTGTTTTGTTTTGATTTTGCAATTTAAACATTTTTCAGCACACGAAGCTAACATAGCGTCTTTGCAAGAATTAGCGCAGGAATTGCGCATGGAAACTGAAAAAATCATAGGCGAACGTGCCCGTATCAAAGACATGATATCCAATAAAGGTAAACAAGCCATTTTAATGAAGATATTTACGTACATTGTATTTATTTACAAATTCATCAGAGTTTATACTCTGAATAATCAGGAAAATCTCAATTAATTTCCCTTATACACTGATTTTCGGTTATGGATTATTGCAAGTTTTATTTTATTATCAATTAAAACGTTTCAACGTTGAAATGTAAGTTTTTATATTAATTTCATATGTTTTATTTAAATTATTAATTAAATAATGCCGTCCTCGGTCATAAAATATTTAAAAAATATTTCGCATATAATGTAATATCTCGTGAACAAATCGCGCTTTTAACAAATTAGGCTGGGTGCACACGGCGCATTGCGTCAGTGTTGCATCAACGCAGCGCTGCCGCTGCGTCGTTTTACATATAAATAATCATAGTGTCCATACGGTCCGCTGCGACCTGCGTCGACGCAACGCACACACCACGTACTGCAGCCCTCGAGAGGAAGGAGGGGTGTAATTAATGTGTTGTCGCTGTGTCGTTGTAACGGTACGACTACGTCCTAGCAATGACGCGTTGACACAGCGTCTGTGAGGCCAACAACTTGTCAAAATTGTTGCGTTGCGTCGTTGCAATAATAAAGTGAAACATGGATGTATAATGTGTGTATAATTGGTGTGTAGAAGTGAGTCGCAAGCAGAAGAAGGTGAACGAGGAGGTGGGCCCGGCGGAGCGGCGCCAGCTGCAGCTGCGAGCACTCCTCGCGGACAAGCAGCGCGAGCTCGAGGCGCTGCTCAACAAGGAGGTACGCACTACCTACACACGCACACCACATTACATCAACAACAAGGTGAACGAGGAGGTGGGCCCGGCCGTACACGATACGTACGCACACAGAATATTAGCTAAGGAAAGTGACACTATAACCTTAAAAAGACCAGTTACATGTTCCCGGAGACTCGTTGATCTTCAATTATCGCTGTCGTTTGTATGGGTGCCACTCTTGAGCCTGGCTTATGCGAGTTGCAGTAGAGGGTGTGAGCGCTGGACAGACTCCAGAAAAATTGCCTTCATGTAAAATGAACAAGCAAAAATAAAAAAAAAAAACAGCCTGTAATTGGTGGCAGTAACACATAAAAAAAAAAAACAGAATTAGAGTATTTATATAGATTCAAGGAGCTCTGTCATACATTTGAGTCTTCAAAAACGTAGACAATTTCTTGTTCGCAATGTTGGTAGCACTCCTTCATTATTGTTACCAATTAATGACATTGCCGAGAAAAATATAAAATAAATATATAAATGGAAATGAACATATTCACACTATATTGTTTTTGGCATCATAATTCAATATATGAATTAATAAAAAAGAACTAAAACTCGCCCTTGCCTTATTATTAGATAATTCGATCCAAATTCTGACATTTTACATATTCTATTATTTTTACCTTAAAATATTCCTGAACATTTTCGGAAGTTGAAAACTTTAATTACTTGCAACACTGAATAAAAAGGCGTTCTAAAATTAAAAAATATGACATTACTGTAAAATTACGTTGATTATGTCTTGTTTATTAATAAGAAATTACTTTAAATGTCGGTTGTAATCGAATATACATTTAATTATTAGCCGCTAAAATTAATTTGGATGGAATTCAATGACGTTAAACTACGTCTCTGGATTTTTCTTTTCCAAGTTATTTGCGTGTATTCCAAGCGACAGCTTTTTGTTGTTGTGACAACAACGCATACTGGATGTAGGGAAGAAAAAGATGACCCCGGCACCACCATTTTTATCCATTCAGAATAATTAATCAAGTTAGAAATGTTTTAAATGTTATAGTGGGAGTGAAGGAAAAGAGATGCAAAACAAAACTATTAATGACACTCGTCTTAATATGCATAACAGTGTGAAAGGGACGGTAAGATGTCCGCACTACGCTCCCACTCTTTTTTTAAAATACTCTCATTTGCCTCATTTTACAAGCTACATTAATACTGTTTTCACAGAAGTGTTTTGGTTTAAAGGCATTTTTGTTGACACGTATAATTTAAACAATCGATCATAGTCAAATACCCCGTTATGGTGTCCTAATCAATAATCTAAATGCTATATTTTTTTTCCAGAAAGTTTTATGCTCTGCAACCGAAGTTCAGAAGATAAACCCAGAATCACAAACAGCATCCGTTGTGAACCAATCTTACAACAGGTCTGTTTACTTAAATTCATGTGTGATATCTTGTAACTTCGTAATGTATACTCATAATAATTATACGTCAACAGCGAGCAAGAGGAACCTGATCCACGATCCGAACAGACGCTTCTAGACTCCCAGAATTCCAGAGAAAATGAGAACTTCAGAGTAAGTACTAAGTGATACTAAGTGTTTGGACATGACGGTGATCTCACAGCCGATATCGGAGTCATAGTAAGACTATTATTAATTATTATTGTTGGTCTATAAAATACATAATTTGTTACAGGGTGGTGGTGACAGTATGCTAAGCGGACGAGCCATGGCCGCCGCAGCCCCGCATTTTGAAAATACATATGGCAGCGATAGCGATAGGTAAATAACAATAGCATTACGAAAAATAATGTCATTACTTTCAGAATACTCACATGCATATTAAAACATGACATTTTATTACAGTGTCTCAAGAAACAAGTCCAATCAAAGGAATCGTCCCCGACGACGACAACCACAAGAAAGGCAGGCAGATGATAGTCATGTATGTTTATTTATTTATTTAAAAATGGTACACCAACAGCATAATACATTAGATAGCTTACTTTTTAATATATATTATGACTGTATTTAAATGTTTATATTATAATGTGTGGTATGTTATAATTGCATTAAAATATTATTATGAGGATTGATTATGAAGATAATGTCATAACATTGTTTTAGGGGTCGCAGTCGAACATCGCAAACCAAAACTTACGCAATGAACCCAGAGCTGAATCTTCAAACGTAAATATGGCACAATCGATGTCGCAGAATGGTGAGAAATTTATACAATAATGAGTTCATATAAAGGCCATTAAATTTTATTATATATTATAATGTAATATTTTTTTTTAGGTGAGAACCCTATAAACGCTCCTTACCTACATCTGCCGCCTCCTTGCTGGAGCACAAAGTCCAATCAAGTAAGTAACATTTTATTATCACGTTTATACAATGATTTTCGTAAATAAGAAAATTATTTTTGTTTCACAGGATGTAAGAACAAACCAATTCACTCAGAATAGCCATTCGCAAACCATGGATCGTTTGCTGGGGACCCCACAAATGTCATTCCCGCCATCGATGCCTTTCAACATGATGATGCCTTATGGTAGGACATGTCATATTTAACGAATTTATAAAAAATAATTTTAAACAGCCTGACTTTAATGAATTTATAAAAAATAATTTTTGACAGCATCGGTGGCGCAGCTGGTTAGCGCGCTGGCTGTAAAACGAGAGGCCACGGGTTCGATCCCCGCACCGAGACAAATATTTTTGGGAACGACAAGTATTTGTCTCGGGTCTGGGTGTTTGTGAGACCAATAAGTCTCTCATAAACCTGATACCCATGATACAAGATTTGATCTTAGTCAGGATCTAGTCAGGACTATGTAGCTGACTGTTGGGTGTATTTATTTATTTATAAAAAAATAAATTGATTTTAAAATAGTAATAAAAAAATAAAAATAAAACTAATATTTTAATAAACATATTGAGATATTTTAAATTTATCAAAATATTAGTTTGATTTCTATCTTTAATTATAATTTTGAAGTCGGTTAAAATTTTTAGATTTTTTTGTTGTTGTAGTAATTAAAACTAATTAGTACCGATTGTTTTTTGTTAAGCCAACTAAACACACATTTTCCTAGTAAATGTCACACACCTATCTCAGAGGTTCCTAGAGTGTGCGCTGCGGCGCGGCGCACTGATGCGCCGTTGGAAAGAGTAGGAGTGCGCTGAGAAGTAATTCTCTCTCTGAATTTTAACTTTTGTGCCTTCTACCTAACTAGTATAATTATACTTCTCTATTTCCAAGCTAGATAGGTAAGAACGTCAAGACAAACCTGTCATCATGTTTGATTTAAAAATTGCTTTCGCTACCCTGTTCGAGACTTGAACTTTACCATCAGGCTCAATTTTTAAGGGATTTTTGTACCTACGGAACCCTAAATACTTTTGACATAAAAATAAACCAAAGAAACGTTATGAACTCAGCCACCCGCGTGTTGTAATACCATCTTTATAAAAATAACCTCAAATTTTAAGTGTTTTCATTTTTTTGTGCGGAACCCTAATTGGTTTTCCAAAATTAAAGTAGCCTAAGATACTGCCGCAAAAGTTAGCTATCTGTCAGTGAAAGTCCCGTCAAAATCGGTCCGGCCTTTTTGATATTAGCGGCAACAAACAGACCGACACACAAACAATTTTATTTTTTTAAGTTGATTTTCGGTATAGGTATCGAGTAAATAACGATATGTGCTTGCAAAAAAAGCTATTTTGGCTTTACAGACTTTAATTTTATTTATATGTATAGATAATCAACAGATAAAAAATCGCAAACATATTTTAGAAAAATAAAGTATGTACAAATCTTAATGTAAAAAAACTATAATTATGCTGCTAGTATACATATAATCTATCATAACCAACACATTTTGTATTTTATTTCCACAAAGGCAAATACTCAATTGTACTACGATACAATGACAAAGCTGAGGCCTCAGGTTCGAATCCCGGGTCGGGCACAGTGCTATTGAATTTTTCTATTCATTATCAGCCCGGAGTCAGGAATTTGTGCCTGATATGGTGATATGCTCGCCCCCAATTACATCGTGTGACTGAACATACAAGGCGAAATGTGCGTGTCAGGTAGCACCTCTGCCTACCTTTTCTAAGAAAAGGGCGTGAGTTGTATGTCTGTCTGTTTTTCCAAATAATAGCAATATGTTGTAATTTTTTAGTTATAATTAATAATAATAATTGTATACAATTAATAGGAAATGAATTAATAGGACGTCGCTGGATGCAGGCTGCCTCCAACAGGTCACTGTGGAAATCATTAGGAGAGGCCTATGTTCAGTAGTGGATTTCCTTTGGCTGATGGATGGATGGATGGAATAGGAAATGTATACATTTCCTAAATAGCGGTCGGAAATTGTAGACTATTCTGGATGTGAATGAGTACGAACGCTAACTAATACAGAGGTATACTTAAGACAAACAAAGGGATGCTTGGGTTAGATTAGGTTAGGATTGAGATAAATTATACAAGAACAAAAGTGGTTGTAATTAAAAAATACGTATTAAAGTTTTTTTTAATGGAAATATACTAACCTACCCTAATGATTGTTTCGTTGCGGTCGGGTATTTTGGTTCTCAGTTTACTACTGCGTTTTATTTACTTTATTCACAGTATTATTTTTTATTAATTGTATGAAATATATATACATTTCAGAGGAAATGTTTGTAATACAGCATTTTCAAATCAATATTTTACACATTTTCTTATCATGCTCGGAATTGTATACAATTCTTAGTTTTTACATATTTCCAGTAACATATACACGACATAATGTAATTGTAATTTATTATTATATTATTATTATTATTTATTGTAATTTGTTTTTTATAAAGGCATGGTGGGAAACTGCGGTTGTGGTTGTGGTTTCTGGGGAGCATGGTGTTGGCAACAACTCGTCATGCAACAAAGGGAAATACACCAACTGAGGGAGCAGATCAATCACGTAAGTATTATTAACGTATGGTTTCATTCTTATGTAGCGCGGCAGTATTAGTCATAGCACGTGACCTCATCGACACCCACATGATCGGTCGAAATAATTTCGTTTTAGCCATGACTTATTTTCTGCGTGTTCTTAATGCATTACGTATATGAATATTTATTATCTGCGTAAATTAATAAATATGAACATTTTCAACCTTGAGCTTTATGATCGTATATCCAAAATATATATTTGACTCCGTACCTACAAGAAATGCAAACCGCTTAGGATATCCAGTGGAAGTCCTTGAAGGAGATCTATACTCATTAAGTGACTTTCTGGGACAAGAAATACATAATTTTAATTATGTAAAATTATGTTTTCATTCCTGTTTAAAAAACTTTATTTTTTAGTTGGAAGAGCGTTGGCGTGCCGAAACCGCTTCCCATACCCTAAACAATCAAGTGCCACCCGGTAATCGAGCGAATAATTACTGGGATAATTTTAGAAGGTAGGCTTTCATCATTTCTAATGTAAATATTACAACTGTCATCCTTTATTTAAACCTGTGTAATGTATGTAAATGTGTACATTTTATAATGTATTTATTTTCTCTTTTCAGATATTAAAATATATGATTCTAATTTCCATGTTTGTTGTAGTAGATATTTATATTCAAATTATTATATATTAGAACTGCGAATTTAAGTTGGATAAGGGTGAGAAACGTGTTTTGCCCTGAAGTTTGGATGATAATCACTTCTGTTAACTTCAACGGATTTTGAAATGATTTCGTTAATTCGCTTTTGATATCATATTACTAATACACTAAATATAAATAACACTCTGATGAAGATATTTTTTGTTATAGTATTGTTTATCGTACTAACATTTTATGTCTGATAGCAGTCATCACTTTCTCACATTAAGTTAGATGTTTTCAATTGTATGTTATTAAAATCATTATAAAACGTTGCAGCTACTCGCGTCAAAACCTACTCTCCAATAATAACAAGGCAAATGCTGATGGGCACTTGAGTGTTGGGCCGCCTCACAATCCGCACCCTTTGGTTGAAAGATCTCACAATACGTTGCACCACACTTCTACAGCAGCGTCTCCATGCGCCACACCCAAAAGGAACACAAACGCCATTAGTTCGTCCCAGAATGCCGCACAATCATCACAGGCCAATAACGATGACCTCCTTAACCGTCATCCACGTAGAAATGTGACGTATGAGAGATCTCTCTCTTTTTCATCTGCTCCAGACGTATTAAATGTAAACCAAAATCCTGATACTGAAGCCCCGGCGGTCTCTAATACTAGAAACCCAGAAGAAACCAGTGCCACGGTCGTCCCGAACGTTAACATAAATCGTCAAGAGTCTACTCCTGCTTCCTTTAGGAACCTAAATATAACTAATCCAATACCAGAAATAATACAAGCTCATTCTAATAACTTAAATACGCCTGCAAATAGTAAGAAAAAATCGTCTTCGAAGTTGCCTGCTAAAAATTCAACAAACCGGAGGAACTATACTCTGGATTATTCTCAAACAAGCAACATTAATATTGCAAGCACTTCCGAAACACCAAATCCTAATTTAGCATCTACTAGTCGTGAAGTACAAGATAAGGCGACATCGAAGCTGTTTGACCTTCTTCGTGAAAATATTTATTCCGAAGTGACTGCCCTTATTGGAGTAAATGAATCTCATCCAGATTTTTTGATACAATTGTTCAGGGAATTGCAATTGATCAGCTCTGACACACTGCGACAGAAAGTATTGCAATCTATCCGCAATGTTTTATCACAATACAACTCCATAATACAATCTCAGGCCAATGAGAGCATTCCTGAAGATCTAAGACCCGAAGCAGTGTCGACAACATCTGGAGAAACGAATAATTACAATGAGTGTAATTCGCATTCTTTGCAGAATGTTTGTTCGACAGTTCAAATTGATAATAAAGTTATTCGATTTTTACTGCTGAAAAGCGAAGAAACTTGCACACCTGATTTTCTGGAAGCTTTAGCATCTGTAATTCTGAGCACCATAGATGGCAGATACTCACAGCAAACTAAACGGCGGCTTCTTGAAGCGCTATCCAAATATGATGGGATGAGGGTTTGTGATGTCTCGAGTGACATAATTGAAAATTTGCCTTTATTTGTTACGACAAAGACCGAAGGAGACTCCGTATCTCACACAAATGAGCTTTCCGAGTCTAGCATTCTGCAAGATGTTGCAGGTTCTTTAAATTTGTTC
This sequence comes from Theretra japonica, assembly GCA_033459515.1. NCBI lineage: Eukaryota > Metazoa > Arthropoda > Insecta > Lepidoptera > Sphingidae > Theretra > Theretra japonica. The sequence continues at coordinate 7,783,024 of CM065939.1, forward strand.
AGTTCAAGCGACACCCAATTACATCAATTGAATGCGTGCCCGTACGATATGTGGCCAGGACACGTTCACGTGGATATTGATTCTTCAGATTTGAACGACAGTGGTCCGCGTTCCAGCCAAGAAGTGAAAGTTGATTTGATAAATTGTTCCGAAATGCATAATGGAGATTTGGCCGAGGCGGACCAGACTTGCCATTCAGAAATGGACGATGGTGGAGTAAATATTCACGACGAAGCAGGAGCTAATGCGGAAACTTTGCCCGACGTTGTAGACACTGAAGAAGTTACTCCGACAGAGGTAATGCAACATATTCTGTACTGTAGATGCCTTCCACTAATGAATTGCGCTAATCGTAACGAATAACCTTTTGATTACTATATAACATAATATATCATCCACATAATATTATTCCTATTCCACACTATTGGTATAGTTTACATTTAATAACACGATGTATGTACTCTTATTTGGTTTAAGTATTTAACCCATAGAATTGACTGTTTCAAGTATCACACTTTATAAAAAAATAATAATGTTCTTGTAATTTAGATCAATATGATTATAATAATAATAATTGTAGTAGTAATTTTTAAAACGCTATACTAACTCTGTCTTCTGCTCAACTAAATGGAATTATTGCAGCTATTCAATATTTATTGATTGATACATTTTACAGCATTGTTACTTTTACCAGACATATTTTTGTACTTTGTAATCTTTTGGTGATATAATAAAATGGAATAACATAAAATATGCATTTTCACTTAAAAATCAGGATTTAGAAATAAAAAACAAACATAATTCCTTGGAATTTATGTACAGATAATAACAGGTACAATATCACAGTGAAATAATAATGAAACATTTTCTAAGTCACTCATTAATCTACTTAAACAGTTACTCTAAAAGTGAATCTGTATGTCAAATACAGTTTATAAATTGTTGGTATGTTTACATTAAAGGCGGAAGCGGAATGGCTTGGGCTTGACCGTGTACCAACAAGGCTGCATATGGAAGAATCATCTGAAAAACAAAAAGGTGATGTTAGAATTATATAAAATCAGAGCAAACACTCAAACAACACCATTCATTAGTGCTATTTGTTTGAGTGAATCCTGAAATAGAAACATTATTAAGTCTTCTATATCTCCATCTGCAACAGAAAAACAAAATAATAGAAATAATTAGAAATTTTCTTTTACAGGTATTAACTGAACACTGAAGAATGCGGGAATATGTTAATGACTAGTGTGTCTTTACTATTTTATCCTTATTATTTAACTTCAACTGTTCTATATTATGTAATGGTTTATGTGATGTACTTTGTGTAATGATTAATATTAAAATAAATATATACACATATATTGATAGTTTTGTTAAAATAAAAACCCTCCCTTTACCTACTAAAATTTATTTTTAAACCATACACTTAATCGAGAATGAAATATAAACAAAAAACTCAATGTATGAACTTAATATTTCTCTTAATGTCCCAATCACTTAAATTAAAGTTATCACACATTTTCACATATGCTATCCACAGACACACACTGTATTAAATGATAAATATTTCCACCATGAATGTTCCAATATAAAGTCTCCAATAAATCTTCACTACTCGTGTTCAATTTTGTAGTCTCGTTTGTCTCAGGTTCATTGCTTTTCTCTCTTTGCATGTCTGCAGATAAAATGGACATTTCTAAATTAGATTTCAAATGCCATTGCCGATATTTCGTAAGAGATTAGATCATATGGACCATGAGACAACGAGATATGTCTGGATTGTTGTGGGTCGGACGTAGAAAACATGGATTGTAGTTGGTTGTTGTTGACACCATACCCTCTGAAATAAAGTCGAACTTCGTCACACTTTGCTTTTACATTCGCAGCAGGAAGTCTCAGCCGCGGTTTTGTTGCCGTTTCAGTATCTAGAATAGTACCATCACATCTAAAAATAATATTGCTACTTGATTTACACATATATCACAAACAACGCAGTTTTCATCTATATGGCTAATTATAGCCTCCAGATCCAGAAAAATCCAGGATCCAGGAATATTGGCTTCTGATAAAAAAAAAACAGTTACACAGTAATATCATTTGAACACGTGAACTGAGGCTTGAACACATTTTTGTGCGTAAAAAAATTGCGGCGATCACACGCCTCGCGTGTTATTTGCGTACATATTACAATCGAACTGTACAGTTCAGTAGATAATTAACTATTCAACAGTACAGTTTTGCCTCCACAGTCAACGAGTTAAAATCTGACCTACCATTTTTCATGTATCTACATTTCAAAAATAATCATTAAAATGCCACACTATATTATTTTTTGTAGACAAATCCATCGAAATTCTTACCTTTGACTAGACACATTGCAAAATGCTATCATCATGATTAGATTTTTCTATTCATAATAAAATCTACCTCATGGTAGTTATCATTAACTAATGACTTACTTTAAATAAATTAAACAACAATTGCAGCAAAAAAATCAGATTGCACCTGTTATTGTCTAGTGTACTAAGATTTACAATTTGTGTCTTTAAGCAGATGAGTTGATCTGGTTTCTTTACCACTATATTGTATATTTACACAAATAACATATATTTTCACTCAATTCTGTATGCTATAGGTGTCCTATAACTGTGGCAGCATAATATTATTTCTGGACACAGGGCACTAATGAACCGTTTTGACTAAAGACTAATGCCATAGAGTAACAGCTTGTTGAAATATTTTAGGATACCAAGCAACACAACCCCACCAATATTACAAATGATCTTGAATAATTATAACACACAAATATTTAATTCAGGGGTTTACAATTAATTTATATAAATAAAATTTTGCAACAACTGCAGTGGAATAATGGTAACTTAATTCATGTATAACTCTATTATTACAATATCTTTAAACTATAATAAAATGTAATTTATTATATCTTATAGCTTAAAAACTGAATTTTATATTTGTTTCTTGGGGAACTATCAAAAATTGTTTCCTTTGTATTCTGACAATTTTGATGATTCTTTCACCTTGTCAGACACATTGAAGATAATGTCCACCAAAGCAACATCATTGTGTTGATTGTGTCATGCCTTTGTTGACAGCAATATGCAGAAAAATCTGCTTAAAAAAAAGAAGTAAATCTGACGCTCATGAATTCTTAGACTAATATATATGTATATTAAACAAGTCCATGGAGCCAAATATAACAAAAAATCACTTATTGGTATTCTATTTTTATATTTGAGCTCACCAACTCAAAAAATAATATTAATATGCAGCTATGATAATGTAATAAAATTGAATAACTTAATCTTTGTGATGGTTTTCCTTCTATACTCAGTTTCAATATGTTTACTTAATTTTATTCTTTGTAAAAAGATGAGTAAAAATTTTCTGTATGTTTTGTGCTAATAAGCTTTTCTATTTCCATTACAAAACAAAGTTTGCTATCAGGAGTGTTTAATTATTTTATAAACTATATTTATGTATACTTTAACAGTTACCTCGTATATTTACAACTAAAATGTACCTTACATTTACTACTATTATTGTTTTAATAAAATAAAATTTTCTTAAAATATAATACAAAAATTTCAAGATATAAAGGTGATTAATAATATGTTAACTGTGGCTCACAGACACATTTTTGAGCCTGCAATTAATTTGCAGTAGTCACACACCTGACATATTATTCCCATAGTAGTACATCATAAGACCAAGTTGTATAGATGAAGAGTTGTTTTTGGTGCCACAGTTAATATATTAATATGAAAACAATGTAATCATAAATAATTGTGCTACCCGTGATGAGTATAAAACAGAGTGTTTAAGTTTAAGTTGTCTTTGAAAAAAACTTAAAAGTATTGTTAATTTCATATGGATATAAATAAGTGTGTTAATATTACTTTAAAATAACCAATACATTAACAATTCATATAATTATCCTTTGCATGCCAAACATTTCATATACACAAAAACAATCACAATTGAATTTATTGAGATATTACACTAGAGCGGACATCGGGAAAAAAATCTCTGCCCAGCGGCGTGCACAGGATTATGACACTGGGTATGCGGCGGAGTACTCGGTCACACAAACTTTTTCTTTTATATGTTTAGCATAGCCACAGCCACGCGACAGATCTCTTAAGTCGGAAACCATGACAACAGAACAAGTCTTAGATGTACTACTATTCATGTACATTTTCTACGGCAACGCAGACAAAACAGCGATCGATCGTCGCGGCAGAAGAAATTGTAATAAGTAAAATTACTAGAAATTACACTGTACTAGAATTACTAAACAATATGCAAGGAAAACAATATATAATATAATCGTGTGTACACAACCACACAGCCAGTTATACGTTTCATAACTTTTAACATGAAACTTTCGAGTTACATTCCCTTTTTGCTAGTTTAATTGTTGTAGCTCGGGTACACACCAACCTTTAGACACAATTTGAATCTTTTCACTGAATGACAATTGTGAGAACTTGTTATTATAAATTTTTAATAAACACACATTTTCAACACAAACCTCACAATCAAATAACATTTAAAAAAAATCAACAAACGCACTAGTAAAAGCAAATCACTACAATTATTATAAAAACTCAGTAATAAACTGTTAAATGTACACACTTTCAAATGTTAAAATGAAAAATCTTTTAAGAAAACTATAAATATACTGGCGCAAACAAAATAGTAAACAATGCTTATCACATGAAAAAAGGCAAAATGGCCCCCGCGAAACACAAAACATTTCTGCTATTTAAACAAATAAAACCTTACTAAACAAAAATGCATAATGCGCATACGTGATTCATTAGATTTCCGTCTATTATTTTTACTCGGATTATAGGACCCGAACATTTCCGATTACTCCCGACAACTGCCGAACACCCGTAGCCTGCCGCTGGAGTCGCGGCTTTCGGATTCATGGGTGTGTGCGTTTACGCACTGTGCACGGACACTAAAATTACTACGCACACGCGAACAAATCTCCTGCGGGACGCGACGGCAGGAGTTGGTTGATTAGGCACATTATTTTTTGTTTGCGCTTGCAAATAATTGCTATTAATAAAATATTAGGCGTTTTTAAGTTATTATATTTTGTTTATTCATTTATTTACTATTAATTATAGTCATCTAAAACATACGAAAGTTTTATTAAAATATCTGTGAATGGCAAGTAAAGCACTGCATTTCTGCCTATAAGGAGCGCACGCCCCTGTCTCTGCCCATTGTGTTGGTAAAGAATTGCAATAGTCAAATTGCATGTGCATTCACACGGGAACCCAGTGAAGCGAGAGCAAAGATGAAGTTATTGCATAGGCGTGGCAGAGACAGAAACAGAAGGAGCAATACAGTACTGTTCATTTTTGTTACAAACACTTTGTTTACAGTATCCTCTCTAGTATAATATCTCAATAATTGAATTCAAGTACAAACAAATAATTGCAAAACTAACAACAAACACATATTTAACAAATTAATAAACCCTGTTTCAATTACATAAACAAGAAGTTTATGACAGACTATTAGTACAGATCAAGATATGAAACTGCAACAAAACTTGACATTCATTTTTGCAAATGTTGTAACTACCTATTTAATTATCAGTATTTTAATGAGACTTCTTGCAAAGTGTATTACTAAGCAATTAACATAAGGCTTGAATTATCATCATCATTAAATTACCAATATGGTAACTTCATATATTGCTATTTTCAACAAACTGCTAGATGACTAAGTCTTTTTTGACAAGATTTAAATTGCTGCTTTTTGTGGAAAGAAAAACTAAAAAGGAAAGTATCTTGACTAGCAACAATATTAAACAATGTGCAGACCAATAATAATGTCTTGAAAATAACAATATACATGAGTAAAAATAAAATCACATGACAATTATTGTTGAAGCTCACTGAACTGTATGATTTGTTACTATTCAGACAATTTCAGTTACAGCAAATAATTCAGTGAGCTTGCAGTAGAAAATTTATAAAACACGTACCTTCGCGCAAACGTTTGCTTTTAGGGTAATCGTTTGTGTCAGCACTCCGCTTCCTCGTGGCTGTCTGAGTTGGGCCCGTCCGGTTTTCTTGTTGCGGCTCTGTCATTTCGCAATCTGTATTTTCATAAACGTTTTCTAACGTTTTTGGATTATGATACCCGTAGTAGCAGTTTCTGGAGATGTGAATGTTGTGACATTGACCCATAGGTTGGTTGGCATCCGTGCAAATCGGGGCAGGTCTCACGGCTTCAAAATTATTTCTAGCGTCTGGTCGGTACAGGGCTACGTTGCTTTCTGGCATTTTGCAAACGGCAAGCTTTAGTCAATTATTGCCACAAATAATGCAAATGGTTGTTTATCACAGACGTTATTGCTAAATATTAGTGTATACTTTGGCGCGTTCCTTTCATATGCCGTCAGCAAAGACTAGCCGTCAGTTATCGATATCGTAGCGCTATAGGTTATGATTGTGGATATGATGACAAAAGCGTTAGTAGACCGCTTGCCCCGCAAGTCTGCGCGCGGGAAAAATTGGCATTAATGTTGACGTCATTAAATGTTGCCGACTTATTGGATTTACCCATTGACTAAAAATCTAATTTACCAATAGATTTACCATTAAAGACTATTTTTTCAATCTTCAATTCACTGTTGTAGGGACAATAACAATAAAATAATTGATATATTGACAGCTTATATAACAGGGAATATATAGAAGCTCTGTGCAAGAAGCTTATCCCCAATAATCTGTGATCCTTAAAATCCTCTGTGGGCCTTAAAATGAACATGGACAAGACGGAGACCATATCGAATGTCAATGTTGTGCTCATCTCGATTGCGGTTGGAAATTTCATTCTCGAAGTTGTTGAAAAATATGTCTATTTGGGGCAAGCAGTCCGGTTAGGCAACTCCAACATCGAGAGAGAGAAGTCAATCGTCAAATACAACTCGAAGGGGCAGCATTTGGGAAACTTCATAATGTCTTCTCGTCCAAAATCTCTCAGTGCCTAAAGAAGAAAGTCTTTAATTATTTTTGTATGTTACCAGTGATGACGTACGGCACCGAAACGTGGCCTCTCGCCATGCTCAGGCTCACTAAACGCGCTATGGAAAGGGCTATGCTCGGTATTTCCCTACGAGATCGAATTGGAAATGAGGAGATCCTTAGGAGAACAAAGGTTACCGACTTACCCCTTAGGATTAGCAAGTTGAAGTGGTTAAAGTCGCAGGAAGAATTCAGGCCGCTTCCAAGAGGCCTGTGTGGCGATTTATGGGGGAGGCCTATGTTCAACAGTGGACTTCCTAAGGCTGAAAAGAGAGAGAGATCGCTGCGCAGCGAAGCGTCGTGCTGTCACCGATTTTAAAATGCGCCTCGCGATGTTGCGGTGCGGTCTCGCGACGGCGCGGCGCCTAATCAGTAATTACTGGTCTCTTCCAGGCGGGTTACCCTATGATCCGAAACGAAGCTCGAATTTTCGGACTTCGACGTCTGCAGTACCTACGTTTATATTTTTCATCCTCTGTAAAATCAACAATATTCTCTATATTACTTGATCATTCACTCCGACCTAAGTCTATTGTTAGAGCTTACGATATAGGATTCGAACATTTTGTGGAGTACAGAGTACCCAGGCACATGCATGTTTACGTACGACATCCGAAATTTTGAGCTTCGTTTCGGATCATGAAGTAATCCCCAAGTATCGTCGCGTAGCGTTGCGTCTCGGTGTGAATTTATGGTAAGGCGACGAAGCGACGCGATGGTCTAATAAAAAACGATTGTTATTATATTTGTATTGCATTGTATCGTATCAGCCCATATACGACCCACTGCAGGGCACGGGGCTCCTCTACAATCGAGAGTACGATTGAGAGTGGTTATTATATGATAGGCAATAAATAATAAAATAAATAATTTATAATAATAGTTGGCATCGATACCTATAATTTTATCAAATCGATGTTTCATATGAACTGTCAAATGTCAGTCATATTTGTGTTTTTGAATGACGTGAGCTGAGAGCTCAATACTGAAGTTGGTACCTACCCTGTTTTTCTTCTACGTTAAACGTTTTTAACGTACGATTATGTTGTAGATATTATTCCTATAGTCTATACTTACATTATTTAATTATAACAGTAAAAAATAATGATAGCTGTATGTTTTGTATGACATCAAAGTGAATTTATTGCTATAATTTCTTGACAATCATTTTAATCATGTTGCCTACAATTGCTGCTAAGTGTTTATATCGGAAACTCGGAAGACGCTCCAGTGAACTTAAATATTTTCATTCAATATCTTTTGAAACTCCTCGAATATTATGGACGGAGAGTTTTTGGGTAATCAACAATAAGGGACTATCAAGGTATATCAATACGTCTGCTTATTTCTGTGATAAAAGCAAAACAAGCGACGCCAAAGAACTGTTAAGTGGCGATAAAGATGCACAGAAGGTTATTAAACAATCGCCTACAGGTGATATTATTGTTAAAACCGAAACTGATTCTAATAAAGTTGTTACCAAAGTAACAATCGAAAAGAGCAAGCCTCCTCCTGAAAAACAGAGTGTGCCACAGCCAGGTAATTTATTTAATCCGTATTTACTCTTCCAAAATTACTCAAAACCACAAATAGGATAGTTCCTTTATACAAGATATTGTTGTATAATTACTTGTGGCCCGACCCAGCTTTGCCTGGGTGCTGATGTTCTTTGATTCCACTCTACACCAAATACATGTTATTTTTCGTACAAACTGGGACAAGTATTGTACATATAAACCTTCCTATTGAATCACTCTATCTATTATAAAACCTGCATCAATATCCGTTGCATAGTTTTAATGATCTAATCATACATAGGGACAGACAGATAGCGGGAAGCGACTTAGTCTTATTATATGTAGTAATTGTAATGTACACAATATTATTAACTTGTGAAGTAGTAGTTTACTATAATTATTTTAGTATTTTTGATAGTATAAAATATCTAATTATTGATTTATTTTTATTCATCAGGTTAATATAAGTAATTTATTGCAGTTAAAAAAAGACTACTTATTGATTTTTCGGCATCATATACTGAACGTAATTTCATTACTCCAATGCGAGCAATGACTGAGTACTTATTAAAACAGTCAGACTTGGAGACATTACCAAAAGTGTTAAGAAGATCACCGTATGAGGCAGAGCCTCCAATTACTGTGTATTACAGGAAAGATGTTGAAGCAAAAGCTTTTGAAGTGAGTTTTGTCTTTCATACAATTTAATAGAAGTAGGTGAAAGGAATTATATTTGAGAGTAAAATATTAATTCTCATCATTAATTGGTCTTATAAATCAATTCTGATATCTTTTTATTGTCATCTTTTGTTATTATATTTATAAATTCCTCTGCTGGGCACAGATCTCCTCAACAGGTAACTATTTGATAGAAAGCGGTTACTCCATAGCCCACCATGAAATTGTTATTTTAATCTCTGAAAGTAATTGATATCAATTGAATCTTGAATTAGGGTTCAAGTAAAACCGTTCAATCAATTGGTTTTCGTCTTATTAGCAAAATTTTATGTGTATTGAAATATAATATTTACTCATTCATTTGATTGAAGGTGTGGGGATCGAAAGAGGCTTTAGAAAAAGAACTCTTGCGACGGGAACTTGACAGAAGAAGATATGAACAAGGTATGATAAAAACAATGGCAAAGGTTTATAGTATTTTTTTTTGATAAATCAGCCACCTAGTTTTGTGGCAAAAAACACAGAGTACAAGTCAAATAAAATCAGCCACTGTATTTTTATATGGGTGTTGCAGCTGTTGTTTCATTTCAGAATACCTGAATTTAAAACTTTGACATCAAGTAACATGCATACTATTAGTTCAGTATGCTCATGAATCTGCTATGAAATCATAAATGTCTTTCAGGATAATTACTACATTAATTTCATGTAAATTATTATAATTAGGAATGCAAATTCATTTGGATTTTTCAGCAAAATGAATTTATAATAATTAATATGACTGAATTACAGATGTTTTCACTGTTAAAAGACGATTACGGAACTATAGAAGGGAGATGAGTCATACACGTCTGAAACATGAATCAGAAGAACAAGGTCTCAAGACTAGATCAGGTCGAGTAGTACTGACAGCAATCGGAATGTGAGTATTGCAGCCTTTATTTTTCATAATTGTAATTTAAGGTATGTATGTATGCAATTATTGTAAATAGTTTAATGCATAAATGACTTCCAGAAACGGGTGTAACTTTCTCTTCAAGCTTTGTGCTTGGTTTTACACTGGATCACATAGTTTATTCTCTGAATGCATACATTCACTTGCTGATACGGTGAACCAGTTAATATTAGCATATGGGATACATAAATCTGTTCAAGTGAGTATATCTTAAGTAGTCAAATTTATTCAGTTTAGATGATTTTCTTATTTCTGTATACTTTAGGTAACAAACAATTTTTCAGATGGCAGATGCTGACCATCCTTATGGTTACACAAACATGAGATATGTATCTTCACTAATATCTGGCGTTGGTATTTTTTGTGTGGGAAGTGGATTGTCATTTTATCATGGTGTCACTGGTATATTAGATCCACAACCTTTGCACGACTTTTACTGGGTTAGTAAACTGAATTATACATGGTGTAGTTAATCAATTGCAGTTTGAGGTACATTGTCTAAAAATACAATTTTGTGCAGTTACAGATATAAAAGTTAGTTTTAATAAATGTACTTTTAAAAATGTGCGCTATTATTTTAAAAGTGATTTCCAGTTGAATTGGGAGCTTGTTAGACAATAATTGTTCGTTTATTCGTCATGACGGTTCTATGGGTATTTACAGGCATATTTCGTTCTCGGAGGAGCAGTTGTATCTGAGGGCGCTACCTTAATGGTAGCATTAAATGCCATCCGAAAAGGTGCGCGAGAAGCAAATATGACCCTTTACGAATATGGTATGCTTTATTCCTATACTAGTATAGTACAGAGTAGTATAAATATCTTGGGGAGGCCTTTGCGGGAACGCAAGACAATCTCGATACTGGTGTCTAATAATTTACTTATATTGTAATAATTTGTAAGATTTAAAAAAAAGCCTATTATTATTATAGTATAATACAGTCTCAGATACCATTTTATACTGATTATACTCATCCTGAATGGCCAGATATGGACAAGATTTTAAAACATATTCAATCCATCAGGCATCACATCAATCTTTTAATTATCACCTAGTCATGCATCATGTTTAGTCTTACCTGACGCTTTTATATTCATATCCTTAAACATAACAGACGGTCAGATTATTCCTGAAAATGGACCTTATATTTCCATTTCAGTGATGCGCAGCTCAGACCCGTCAGTGAACGTGGTGTTGATGGAGGACACGGCGGCGGTGGCGGGTGTGGTGGTGGCGGCTTCTTGCATGGCCATCTCGCAGTACACAGGCAACCCCTTGCCAGACGCTCTCGGCAGCATTCTAGTGGGCACGCTGCTTGGCGGAGTAGCTTCTTTTATTATACTGAGCAATGTTGGCGCTCTGATCGGCAGGTATAGTAAAATAAATACATCCAATAGTCACATACATAATCCTCACCCCGCACTAAGATAGAAGTCTTGTGTCGTGCGTATCAGAAACTACGTGACACTTGGGTCTCACAAACACTCAGATCCGAAACAAATACCTGTGCAGCACACAAATAATTGTCTTGGTGCGGGGATTTAACCAAATGCGCCACGGAGGCTGTTAAAATACGTAGTAATTGGTATAACTTTAATAGTATAGTGACTAGTCACTAGTGGCAGTGAATGTTAATTTTTTAAGACTGATATTCTTGTCCTGGTGATAAAATTTTGTATATTATGTTTTTGTACAAATATATCTTTAGCACATCAATTACTTCTTCAGAAGTTTTGTTTTGTACTTGTCTAGTGTCTAAAAATAATTTAATTTACTTTAATTTTAGATCTATACCACAAGAGCAGTTAGATGAAATAAATAGCGTGTTAGAAAGAGACTTTATGATTCGAGCCATTCATGACGTGAAGGGTATAGATATAGGAAGTAACTTAATAAGATATAAGGTAAGAAAAATAATACATAATAGTTAATTACTTATTTTCTATGATGTAAAACTTTAATTGATATGCATTATTTATTTTCAGGCTGAAGTAGACTTTGATGGAAGAGCATTGACAAGGTCATATTTAGAGAAACATGATTTGAACGCTTTATTAGAGGTAAAATATATCAAATATACCTAGAAGAAAATACGATGTGTAAAAAGCAAAAGTCATACTATTTTTCACATTTCAGGATATGAAAAAGATTGACACTATAGACGATGTAGAAGCTTTTCTCCTAAAACATGGAGAGAACATTGTTGACATGCTCGGTGGCGAAATCGACAGAATAGAATTAAAACTTAGGGTAAGTTAGGTTTTTTTATGCACGATACAAAAGATTTTTAAATGGGTAATACTTTAAATTTTCCTTTTTGTTTCAGAAAAAGTTCCCGCAAATACGGCATTGCGATTTGGAGATTCTGTAATTAAATGTTTCAAGTAACTGTATGTATAAAAGAACTTGTTGGCCTTAACTAGTCAAAACATGTTATGTAGTATTGCGGAGGTATTGTACAGATTATATTATTATCAATGTTTATAGGTACAATAGGAATTACATGGAACTTTGTTATTTCGGAATTTTGACTTATGATTTCTGAAAAGTTTTCAAGCAATAATAAATAGATACTTAGATCTTTGAATGTTACTACTATATAACATAGAGGCAAATTCAAACATACAGAGTGGTGGACACATGACAATATTAAAACATAATGACTATGATGCAATAAAAGATTCTCATCAAAATTCAAATAATTCAATACTTTTACACTAATCCACCTGAATAATAGCAAGCATTATAATAAAATATAATATTTTGCTTACTTTAGTTGTTAGGAGACAAAGCAGCCATGTCGTTTCTTTACGACGTGACATGTCTATTGGCGGTCCCTTTGTAGATGTCGAGTATTAATTATGTCAACAAACTTTAAAAGGCGGCATAGCAGCCCGGTTTAGTCGTGCCAGGTCAATGATCTAGTCGACAGAGTACAGACTAATAGAAACAGCATGTGTAAAATTGGTAAAGTAAAAAAAACATCCAGTGACTAATGTGAATATCATTCTACATTATTGTAGTTTTTCTTGTGTAACAACTTCTGACGGGGCATCCTGTATATGTTTTCAAAATAGTCGTATCTCCACCACTCTAACTTAAATATTAATTGTTCCATAATGTATTAACAAGTTGCAGTATGATGGATATCAGTAAATAGCTGTATATTATAGTCCTGTTAAAACTCGTAGGCATGTTTGTTACATTTCATCATTAACGTATTTAACATTCCCAAGCACATCTTGTTCCTCTAGATTCTATGCTGAAGTGTTATATTAATTAACCATTTAAATAACAGAAAACTGTTGTTGCAGTGTTTTAAAATTTGGTTTATATGTTTTATAAAATATAGAAATGTCACTAGAATAGATTAAGTTGCAAGTTGTTAAGGGTAATACGTATGAAACAACTGACAATACAATCATGGAACCAATTTGTTTCCAAATGTGTATAAATAACGGGAATAAATTTTGTGACTTGAGGACGTGCTTGCTATATTAAGCATTGAGTATAGAAAAAAACTAGTGATTTTGTGTAAGGTCTAAACTACCTATGAAGTGGTTAACAATACCATTGCATTTCAAAGAATCACAATAGAATTTTCCAAACTTTGATCTACAAGTAAAATCGATGAGCGTTAAGTATTACCTATGTTTATATCACATTATTTATTTCTGTAACGAGTAACGACTATACAAGCAGTTTGTAGTGTTGGAACATTCCATGAGCCTTTGAACATCAATTTAAGGTTTTGTCAGTTTTGTTCTAACATCAACTTTTTCTGTGATTTATGTAACATACAATGTATATTGCTTTTAAGATTAATTGTAATTCGTAATGGCCTTCTAAAATGTAAATAAATCTTAATAAAATACCTACTTCATTTCAGTTTTATTTCAAGGGAATTCACAAATGAAACCATGTAGTTTCTATTAATTAAGTTGTTTAATCGGTACAAAATATAACAATTTCATTTAACTTACATGCTTTTGATATTATGTCATTATAATAAAATATAAGTAGTATGACACAAAGCAAACAATGAAACATTATTATGTAAAATACAACATTCATTATTATAAATAAAAATAATGCGGGGAATATCTATTAATTGATCTTATGAGGTTTTTAAATATGACATAAATGTAAATTTACTTCGTAAGTCGTTGTCTGGACTGTTGCTTTAAGTTTTTCATCATATACTTATGGCGTATAGATTTATCCTTTTAAAGAGTACCGTAAGCTTATTAATAAGAATATTAAAAGTTCACTCTTTACGCCCGTATATCTAACAAACTACCCTAACCACATAAATAGCAGTCAAGATTATAATTAATCACAACAATAAAAAATCAAATGCACAATGTTGGAATTTAATCTTATTTGGTGCCATCACCAATCATGTATGACAAGATTTTGTTGCAATCTCACATATTTCTGTTGAAAATTTGCATTTGTCTCATTGTTAACAATGCAGATTATTTCACTTCAAATTACTTTTTTATTTAATTAATTCTTTTGATGTTTGGCCGGTTGCCAATTGGCAATGGTTTATTGGTTGCAAGTTGCAACTTTCACTGTTACAAAATTATAAAAGTTATTATGCAGTAAAACAAAGAAAAAAAACAACAAATAGCATCTCATAATATTGAACAGAATGGACGTTGACAGGGCTTCTTGTAATAAAGTATAAGGTTTAATGTTGTTTACGTAAGACAACAGAAAAAGTAAACTGTACTTCACATATATCACACATTTAAATGGCAGGTTTAGTTTGTGGCAAACAAAGATTGTAATGAGCCGTCTTGTTCCAGAAATCAGCATTTTTCCAACCGCACCAACCTTTGTTAAGAACTGTGGTTAAATCTTCAGCACCAGTGTAGTGGGGGTCTAAGATAAGGTATCGTGTTTCGTTTGTCACTGTATTGTACTCTATACCCAGTATAGTGTGCGCCAAAACTCCGCCACCTAAACAAGATATCCGCAAATCAAACAGTAATTTATTTAAAAGCAAAATAGGCATCGCCTATATTGTGTAGCGTGGTAGCGATTGCGAAAAAAAAGACGATATAATATGTTTGTCATACAAATATTTATGTGTGCGGGGATTGAATCCACAAATTTTAGGGCATTGTAAGTTTTAATAGCTGACACATTTAACAAAACTCTTTAACTAACTAAACTTAATAGATCCCGAAAACCGAAAGTACATAAATTATGAGAAAGAAATAATGTACAACTCACCAATCATAATGGGACTGCCATGTGTTTGGAAGTGATGAACCAGTTCGGGTGTATAACTTTGCAATTCTTTTCCGGTATTCGCAAATATAATCCTTGATTGTACACCAAGGAGTGTCTCCAAACAAAACATGACTTCTGTAGAACCTATCCATTGTTTTGAACCTACAAATGAGGACTGTTTGTCCCCAATCTTAACAAGGCACTGTTGAATATCCCTGTGGGACGGTACTTCAACTGTGGTGTATCCCTGATACCTGAAAGCAAAATTAATTAAATAGCTGTACATAATTACGGTTTAATATAAAAGGAAATTCAATATTTTCATCTGATTTGATAGGGGTCGAGGCTATTATTATGAGGGACAGTGATTTGCATCTAACTTGCTCATTGAATCAATCGCAAACTTACATTATTCATCTAACGGAAACGAATCCACGATAACTCGTTGCGTGGATAAACCACCATCATTTTCTACAAGACCAATAAGCTGTTTATTGTACTGGAACCATTGATTTAAAAAATAGGAATGAACAGTGACGTCGCTAGTCTCAAATGGGCACTATATTAATACTTACTAGAGGACCCACTTACACGACTCTATAATCAGGATAATATTAAAAATATTCATACATGTTGGAGTTCCTTTTTTTCTGAGGTCCCGTATCATTGATTTACAACTTGAATACTTATCCATATTCAGTTACGTAAATTTTAAACATCTATACTCCCTAATCGTTATTAATAAGTACAAAAACATACATACCTAAACCACGAGAATATAGTCTGCATGGATCGATACGCGCAGCCCCATCCGTCATCATTAAAGTTATCTTGCATGTAGTGATAATACGCATATCTTCCTCGGACTAAACTTACAATCACATCGGGTTTCGGAGGGGGCGTAGGGATAGCCTCGTGAGGGTTTATCAAACGGCCATCGATTACGCCCAAATACGCATTACCTCGACGAAATACCGGCCTGTTTAAAGACAACCCTAATTGTTCGTGAAGTAAACGCCTTTCCTTTTCTGAAGAACATTTTTAATATTAGAACCATATTTTTTAAAACAATTACAATGCTTTTAAGAACAGGGAAGCAATCAGCCAAAACATACCCATGCTTTCATCAGGTATCCCTTTTGGTACGACTGTAGTTATAAAATGACCAATTTCTTGTGGTAAATAGTGGTAGGTTTCTGGCAAACGTAGGCCTGCCCCATCGCCAATACCTTCTTGACCTATGAAATAAAGCAGATGGTAAACAATTGACATTAAAATCAAGACTTGCGGTTATAAGACAGAATTATATTAAAACTGAGACTCATAAATATAAAATAACAAAACAAAACACATTTTGGATCTTGACCATTTTCAAAAATCTTTTTATTCACATTGAACCTCATTTAAGTATTTCGTTTAAAATGGGTGTGTTTACAAACACAAATTAATTAAGGGCAAATATACAGATCTACAAGACAGCTGATAAATAAGTCTCATATGAAATTATATTATGGACAACAATTAATGATTTCGAGTGAAACATTCATAAAATAAAAAACACACTTCATATAAAATATAACAATTTCTGTCAAAAACAAAAAATTGGAATTAATTATAAAATGAACACATTTTAACAAAATGTTAGTCACAAACCCAGTTGTTCTATTAAAACACTTTCCAGCAGTCGAAGTGACCTGCACGCTGCTTCCACCATGACTGTATAAAGTTCCAGCAGTTTGGTACTTCTGTGTATAATCGCCAATGTGTCTATTCGCAGTGGCATACTGATGTAAAATGCAGCTAAAATAAACAACAAATACATTTTTAAAGGTAGTTCCACACTAGATGACATTACGGTTAAGTATTATGTGTATTTCATTGGATGCCAAAAAATTTGAAGGATTTCTTTTAGAAGTGTTGGTCAAACTTACGTTTTCGCTGTGTGGTCATCATTTTTACTGCAGTTTTGACAAGTTTGTCTGAAAGCATATCCCTCGTAGTTTTCAATACTAAGTTTATGGGTACAATTTCCTGTAAGAAACCAAAATAAATTCATGCCACACTCATATACATAGCCCTGACTCTGTATAATATAAGTCTTATGTCCTGAGTATCAGAGACTACAAGAGACTTTTTGGTCTTACAATCAGGTACAAATCAAATACTAGCACAGCAATATTTATCTTGGTGGGGATTGTACTAGTGGTTTCTCGTCTTACAGAGACTGTCTCACTTAAAAATAACTTGTATATATTCCAAGGTTTCCCTTTTTGCGTTTCGCTCACGTTTTTTGAGAGAGATAGAGTACTTAGTCTACATTTTATACATCAAGTTGCTTCAGATTCAGAGCAAAGCCAGAACAAAAATATATTCAATAAGCTATGATGCAATTGCAAATTGTATATATAACTAAAATAATTTTAAGTCACTGTTATGTAGAGTAATTCTTTTCACTGTAGTGTAATTCTTTTCAGTATTAGACATTAATAAGTGTAGAATTAAAAAACCAACAATTTCTATATGGTTGGATTCTATTTTGCTAGATTTTGTGAGTTCACAATTAAAATATCAGCAATATAGAATGATAGATTTTGGCTATCTTTGTAGAATAGCAGCGAAATTACCCACAAAATATGAATTTGTGAGTTTGGTTAGCCCCTCATAACTAATTGGACCAGTAAATATTTGGTTTGATGTAGTGGAACCAAATTATTTTATAGTTTGAAACCCGGATCGGCGACTTCTATCTTTGAAATTCTTCTTTAGGTTGTGTAGTAAACAATCACAACTTGAAATAAATTAAAAAATAACACACTTACAATATTTACAGACTGCTTCTTTTTCTTAGAAGGTTGTTCTGGGCTCATAGAATCCACCAGTTCTCCTATAGTAGCTTCTGTGCTTGTACCGGACAATCCTACATCAGATGCTACACCAAATAAATATACTTGAGTGCCATCAATATTAAATGACACCTGGCCTGATGCTATCTGAAAAACAGTGTACATTCATTTAATTGTTCAAATCTTTTAGAGGCATAATAATAAATATTTTCATGTTTAGTAATACATTATATTTTACTTACAAATGTAGTTATTATTATTTTCTTTGATTTATTTATTCTTTTATTTTTAAATAGCTAATACAATTTAACTGTATATTAGAATCAACATATATTAAATATGGTTAGTTACCTTCTTCCTTTTATTCTGAAGGATATTTTTGACACCAGGGATTGTGGCTTCACAACTTAACGGCATTACAGTGTTCAAACGAACATGCAAAAACTGTTTCCACAGTTCATCTGAACTGAGCACTTCATATTTTGTTTCCTCAAACTTATCATGAACTAAGAAATGTGTTTTCATGTCTTTTTTCTCATTGACTATCATGACCAATGGGTTGTCTGTAATATCCACATCCTAAAAAATGTACAAGACCTTAGTGGGAATCCTGAACAAGAGATTTCATACTGTATATTGGGCATTGTGAAATCAAAGCTGGTCTTTCATAATTTTTGATATGACACAATAATTGGTATCTAACAGTCCAACAAATTACTAATCAGGACTATGTTTTCAAGGACAGTCCAAAACATAGTCCTGATTACTATGTGTTGGACTGTTAGATGAACATTTATATTTTATTCTAGATATGTATATTCCTTAATGCGTGAAAATCAAATTTAAGACAGCTTTATTTATAATATACATGTCCCACTTACACCTATTCAATATCACTATTTATTTATTTAACACAACAAACTGATGTTGGATATCAATTGTACTGTAAGATTAATCAGTGAAAATGCCAACTGCAAAGTAGTTTTCCTCAAGATAAATCAGTAAAATTCAGAAAGAAATGTTTATTACACTCTACCTGCAATATTTCCTTCATCGACCCCTCCATGGACAAAGACTCGCTGAACTTTACGACGCCACATAATTCTATCTCAGTGGGCAAATTGAGCAAAAGTTGACTGTATGTGTTCTTTTCATTTTCAAATAGTTCTATACTTAGTCCAACCACAAGCAGCGTCCCATCGTACATAAGGCCGTAGAGACATCCTGTACTCACATTTGCATCTGTCTTTGATAACCTCTAAAACCGTATAAAAATAACAAGCTTTAGTTATTTTTTCAATAATTATTAGATTGCTACATTATGGTGATCTAACTTGATGACGTACAAGACTTAATAATAACAAAAATACTATGAATAAATGGTGAAAAAAAACGCTACAATATAGCGCTTCAGTATAAATCTTTTCAAGACTTAAATAAAGTAAATAAAATGTAAAATGCTTAATAAAATAAAAAGTTTACCTCGATAACATAGCTTGATATTTTGAGACGTGGTGACATTTTAGCTAATGTTGCCATAAAATAAAAATATCTTGAGAGTTGAGACATGCACAAAAAAAAGAACTTTTGTCTACCAGACCTCCAGCCATTTCAGAGAAAATAATTTATATAAATGAACCTAAGCACCGACGCTACGCTTTTATAAAATAAGCAACCGTTAATGTAGAACAAAATTATTTGATTTAAGTCTACACCCAATTCATGTCTATTTTATTTTATAGTGAATATGTACCAGTACGAGTACAAACAGGCCATTGTTGACATAATATACTTAAAAAAGATCTTTTCATTATTTGTTATTTTATTGTATCATATACTGACAATGAATCTTAATTTTTTATGGATCTCCTAAATTCTCGTTATCGGATATACCAAACTTTAACTAAGGTTCAAAGCTTAGGCAGCCTGCGTACTTAGCAAGCACTTACTTACGGCCTTATTCATAGACAGTTTTAAAACCTATTTTAGCTATCGGATGTTTGTTTTCTTTGCTCAAACTGAATTCAAAAGTCCTTCGAAAGGGACAAAACACATGGTACCTATAATAGTTTTCTAAACTATCTTTGAATAAAGCCGTTAGAATTTAAATTATACCGTGGATCATACTAACAAGTAAAAATTTGCGCAAAAAGTAGCTGTGGAATAATACTAGGTGAGTCTCGCTAGCAGGGACCGCAGTCACCCTGACATGCATCAAGAGGGCCACATTGAGGAGTGTTTCCACGTTTGATCTTGGTATGAATGTTGATATTGTTTGGGAGTCAGACAGGAATAAATAATAAAGACTATTAAGAAATATAGAAGAAATTGTATCCCAAGAGTCTTCCAAATTAATGGTTTACATGCAGTTTAAAGGGACTTGCTTATCTATTTGTGTTTATATTTATTATCTAGTGCATGTATGTATTTTCATTTATCATGTCATGTACTTTTTTGGTTGAAATTGAAAATAATAAAATAAAAAATATATTTATTATGGAATATTTTTCTTTTCATAATCTTTAACACAAACATCAATAACATTTTCTACCACACTAGATTTTTTTCTAGCAATTTTTAAGGTTTCATCTTGACAATCAGGTGATAAGTGGCTACCACCAAACTTTTGAGTACCACACAGTAAACCTTTATTGTAACACACAATTAAATTGGCCCCACTTCCACCACACATTTCTTCTTCATATGCAGAAGGATCTGCTAATATTATATCACTGAAAATAAAATATATTGAATTTAAGTACACAAATGAAATATTTTTCCAACAGATAATTAAGCACCATTTACATGGTGAGAGTTTATTGTGACAAGAATCATATCATTATTGCATGACATAAATGCCATAAGATTATTGTGTTTAACAAATGTTTACACAACACAATTTTATTTAATCCTTACAATAATCATATCTTAGAGAGGAGAATCTCTCCCTGTGTAAATGGAGCTTAATATATTGCTAATCAGGGCTCTCAATACCTTTGATTGTGTTTGTACACTGCAAAACTTGTAGCCACTGGTGTACCTGACACATTTAGTTTTTTTCGTACATTAGGATCCACTTTGATGTCTTCAGTTTCAGCATTATAGGTTACTGTGGGCAGAGACACTGTAAACCAAAATGAAAATACTATAATTTTTAGACAAGATTTGTTTATACAAAATAATAATGTAAATTCAAAATTCTTACATGTTTTTAAACTTGCTAATAGTGTCATTATGCAAGCATCAACCAGGCTACCATCATTATCAATGCAGACCATGTCACAATACAAAACCCAGGCTAGTTTATCAGGAACTATACACAGGTCCTTTAAATCAATACATTTTGAATTGATTAAAATGTCTGATACCAAATTGCTTGTTACTTGTGCATGGTCTGAAGGTGGGCCAGGTTTGAATTTGGAAGAGCACAATGGTGGCAGTTCTACATTAGTCACTAAAAATCCTATATCAGGCTGTTCAGCTTTTGGAGTAGCCAGTTCCTGAAACCAATACTATTTTTTAACACATGTATACATTTTAACACTTTTTTTAGTTTACAGTAAAAAGTAAAATTTTTAACCGAATTTCATAGAAAGTTAATGTTTTTATAATGAAGGAATGATTAGTTTAGAGTAAGATGTAAGAGTTATGACAACAGTTTCAACTTTTACCAATATGGAAAATAGTTACCAACTGAATGCCGCAAACAACTGTAGTGTTTCCACATTTGACAATAGCTGATGCTTCTGCTGTTTTAATTGAATTTACATTTAGTTTGATATTGCGGTGTTCTGTAAAAGCTCGGCCATCAGGGCGAATGTTCAATGATATATAGTCATTAAAGTGTTTTACAGGATGAATCAATCTGAAAGAAAATGTACAATTAGCATAAACACTATGAGACAAATTTTACTTGTAAATACACAGTACCGTACTTACTTATACACCTCAGCCATTTTTATTATCTATAGTATCTATTATTCTGAATTTATAAAATTTATTCTGTGTTGTTATTACAATTGTAGAAGTTAGGTTAGGATTTATGAATTATGACATTGTAAATAACACAATGAGGGTGGAGACTGGACTCGAATGTCCGGTATGGTTTGTCCGGTGATTTGCTATTAGTCGATTACATGTTTCGCGTTTCTCTTATATTTTTACTATGGCTAGTATTTTCTTTCGTATTTGTTGCGGTTATAATATTATTTTATATAATTTTACAGCTGTTGCAAATGTATGGAAGCCCAAATTAATCGTGAATATTATTTATTAAAGTAAAGGAATTAAAAATGTACAATCGACTTAATATAAGTAAAACGTAGTGTTGTCAAATGTCAATTTTATGCTATTTTGACAGTTGACACTTGACTTTGACAGTTCTTTCTAAAACCGATTTTGGTACACGAAACTCCAAGGTGTGTGTATTTGTAAAATAATCTCTAAAAATCCAGCGTAAACAATGTTTAAATTCAATTTTTTGAGTGAAATTCAAGTGTCTACACGGCCAAGTAAATTCCGGCGCGCGTATTTTTATATATTTTCCTATATTATTTCAGATCGCAATGGCTAAACCCAAAGGCGAGCGAAAAGGCAAATCTGCCATAAATGAAGTTGTCACTCGTGAGTACACAGTAAATTTACACAAGCGCCTCCATGGAGTGGGATTCAAGAAGCGTGCTCCCCGCGCTATTAAGGAAATCAGAAAGTTCGCCGAAAAACAAATGGGCACCCCTGATGTAAGGGTAGACACTCGCCTGAACAAATACCTCTGGTCCAAGGGAGTCAGGTAAATATTAAACATCCCTTTTATGCAGTCAGTCAATCAAAAAACATGGGTTTTCATTGTTTTGTTCGTACCCATAATAAGTTGAGAGGTTATAAAAACAACACATTTGTTATGGTGTTCATAAGTTTGAACATGGAAGTTACACGGTATAGTGATGCGAGAAGGGTGAATTGTTTAGTGTACAAAAAATTAATACTGTAACTATTCCAAAGGGTTACACTTCTGAGCTTTTATTTTGTGTTTGTGATGATAAATATTTAAATATTTTCGTGAATGTGAATGTGAATATGCACCTGTGATGCTTCAATAAACCTTTTAGTAAATTAAATCGACCTTGGAATTCCGTAATCAGTACGTCATTAAGGCATTTGCCAAAAAGGTTTTCAAGGGTGCACAATATTGCCATAAGTTACATTATTGACAATGCTGTCCCTATCTGTAATGAATAGTTTAGTGGCAAAAAAGTGTATGCATTTAATGAGGGCGCTTAGATCTAATTAATTAATGACATGGCAACCTGAATGCAGGCTGCCTCCAACAGGTCACTGTGGAAATCATTGGGAGAGGCCTATGTTCAGCAGTGGCCTTCCTTTGGCTGATGGATGATGGCAACCTGAAACATCTGTGAAGTTAAATGTTTAACCATTGATTATTTTTATTGTTTTTTTGTAAATGCGATTTTTGTTCATTTTAAATCACGAAAAAATCTAAAACTACCAGAATTAACAAATCTGTGTCAAAATTTATCCGTGCACACAGCAATGACATTTTTAATTGTAGTACCACATTTTTTTTCTTTAGTTTAAATTTTCACATTATACACTTTTTTGCCAAGTTGTAGCGTAAAACAATTTTCTTGCACTATTTTCAAATAATAGGCTGAATTACTACTATAAGATTATGCTTTTTAATCTGTACCAGACTGTATTAAATATAATAGTGTCTTTGACTTACATGTTAGGTGATAAATCATTCTAACCTTTCTAAAAATATGTTTAAATTACATATGCAGCTATTATTAATAAATTGGCAAAATAAGAATAATGAAAATTTAAAAAATCTTTGTTGCCTTAGTTTCCAGTTGCTAGGTTGAATAGGATATTAAATTAGTTAATACTTGGCCAGATAACCACATAAATTATGGCTATCACATGCATTGCATCCTATTTCTGTATAAAATGTGCTTAAGCCATACATAGATTGTGGTACATACATGCCTAACTTTGTAATTTTTTTTATCTGGCAAACAGTTGAAACAACTGATGTATACCTATATACCAATATTCTAAATAGTCTTATTGGTGGTCAAATGCTAGACTAGTAATTTGTCGACCTAAAATTTACTAAGAATTCATATTGAGAATAACACATGAAAGTAGATGGTTCATCTAATTTTAAAACTGTTTTTTTTTCTTTTTAGGAATGTACCTTTCCGTGTCCGCGTAAGGTTATCCCGCAGACGCAATGATGATGAAGACTCAGCACACAAGCTGTTCACTCTCGTCACATATGTGCCTGTAGCATCCATCAAGGGCCTGCAAACAGAAAATGTTGACGCTAGCCAAGAATAAACATTTATTTTAAGCTTACTTTTGTGTTTTGATTTTAGTAATAAAATTCTAATTACAATAGCCTATACATGCAACCAGGTTTTGAATGAGTGTATGATTCTGTCTGGTGCTTGAAATTCTGAATTCAACTTGAAAACTGATTGTACCAAGCAAGCCCATATAGTTTTTAGTTTGTATATTTAGCTGGTTTATGCTTGAACTCCATAGATCCATTATATTAATATTATGGAACCAAAATTATGTAATTATTTAATATATATATATATATATAAATCACCCAATAGTGTCGAGATATGCAATACAGTTTGTGTTAATATAACATTGTGAAAGTTGGGAAACATGCTCATTATGCATAAAAAAACATTAAAAAAGCATTATTTTGCTTTAATATACAACACAGCCGTCACTTAGAGAGGTATTATGTATACAAGGCGCGCCGCAGTATAACCAATCTTTAATTTATACATTTAATAAACCCTAACATTTGAACAACTCTTGGAGACTTGAGATTGAAAAGCTTGCATGGTTTCTCTCGACATGGGAATCGAACATGAGACCTAACAGATCACGGTCCGTATGTGCTACCACTAGACCAATGAGGCAATATTTGTCCTATTACATGTTATTACGACTATATATTGCGAAATATTGTCCGCCATTAGGTTTGTCTTGGAGATAGAGAGGTTCTGCAACTTTGTGGAAACCACATTAGATATTTAGATGATAAACTAGACCAAAATAAGGAAGTCGCTTGTACTAACCACTTAGACGTCTAGGCATAAATTATAATATTAAGACGCTGGGCTAACCGCCAGCAATAGCGGAGATTACAATAAATACCAATTCAGCTTTTAGGAGGCTGTTCCAGTAGGGGGAAAAATACATTTTTTGCTACTGTAATTATGTCGGTAATTGTATTGATATTTATGTCATATTACAGTAGGTATTCTACTTTCTACTACAAAGTCCGAGAAGTTGGGGACAGACTCAAAAATAAATTAAAGTATGAGACAGACTAGACGCATAGTCGCTTGGTTCCTACTTCCTTGTCGACTACGGAACTCTAAAAAGTTCAGAGAATAAGGTTTAAGGATCATTGTATAGAAAATTACTATTTTAAAGAGTGTTTACTGTTTAGGTATTCTAGTAATATATTGCTAATAGATTATTGCATCTTTGGAGTCACTATTCTTCCATGTCATTTACAACAGCTCGTATTTCACAACGTGCTTAAAAAGTTAATGAGAGTCGGTAACTGAATAATTAAAAACAAATAGCAATTAAAGACATCATACAATTATTTATAACCTTAAGTATTTTTGTAAACTTCCAGCTTTTATAAAATGACGAAAGTCAGGCGGCCACGGTATCTTGGTCTCTTAGAGTACATAAATAAATACTCTAAGCTTGTTTTATTAATGTGAGGTTGGGACTATGTATAACGTATTTGACTTTAAAAAAAATAGCTTAAGACAACTTGGTCGCAATTAATGCAATTTGGCCATTAAAGTATTCGTTAACGCTGTGTCAACAATATATGGGCAGTTGAAAATTCGAATACTATAGCATAGCGATTTACGAGTAGGTATATCTGTAATTTAATCAGTCCGTAAAATAACCGACTTCCCACTCATCGGGTTTAAGATCCGGATTTTAATCGCATATCGTCGTATTTGTGAGCTGTGGTCGGACCGGGGCGTAGGACCCGATGGATACGAAAGCCATAAACAAATTTATAAATCTTTCTCACTACTCCAATCTACTTTAAGCGACGAATGTCCACGGAAGCGTGGTGGACTATCATGAACGGCAAACGCACCCTGTCTGTGACAACTGCTTCGCAATGTGGCCTATAAGCCGACAGTTTATTTTAGTCGTGATATACCTAAATAGATAGACACAGAAGGCGATTTTGGCTACAAGGCTGAAGGCGCATAAGTATTTATATCCTATTACACATGTAGGTATTTCAATGAGTAGCGTCCTTAGGGTACAGTAAAGGTAGCTGACCGCCCAGAGTTTCTTAACTGTTTTTACTTTTTGCTACAATTTTGGATAGTATTCAGAGAAGGCCACCACAAAAACTTCAACTTAGATGTCATTGGTATTAAAATTGACACTGGTTACAGTAACCTATTACAGACATTATTTGTAGACAGTACCAAATGATTAAGTAATTGGCTTGGCACTAGGCCAGCGTGGTGGACTATATGGCCTAACCACTCTCAATCGATTCTCTCGATTGTAGAGTAGGCCCGTGCCCAGCAGTGGGACGTATATGGGCTGATAAAAAAAAATAAGAAAAAAAAGGAAACAATGTTTGTTATTCTGCTCATTTTTTTTATTTGTAGATATTAACAAAATTATACCTAATTTAAAAGAAAAGAAAAGAAAAGAAATCAAAAAATTTCCTTGTGCATAATTGTTTACAAGTATGATAAGACGGTTATGTTGTCTTGCGAAGACATTTCTAATTTAATTTTAGAATAATTTCAACACAATATAATTTAAATTACAGTACAGCTATCTAAATGACTGCATTTACAGTGTATATTCCAAATGCCAGCGCGTTTACTTACGGCGCGATGTTTCGTATGGTAGGATGTGGCGGGGCTGAAGACGCGCGTACCTACACTAGTCAGCCGCAACGCTAAGCCTGCGGTTCACTTCCATTAGTACGGCTAAACCCATTACGGAGACATCTCCCGTCTTGCCGTGTGCTACGCATCTAACCAAATTTTGAGCATTTCTCATGTTCGTATACATACATATTGGCATTCTGCTGTAATTTGATTGTAGATACACATTCCCGAGGAACTTAATGAAACTCCTAAAACTAAGAATATAGGATTTGATACTTCACGTGGTAGTATGTAAAATATTTAGCACCTAAAATATTCTTTGTTACTCGGAAAATAAAGCGGAAACATGAGGGTGCAGTTCAAAATCCATTAAATTAAAATTTAAATGAGCTGCACTGCTAGCTAGAATTGGAAAATAGTTGCAAAGCGGCATTAAACGAAAATGGGAATTTAGTTTGATTCAAAATATAAAATAAGGACATAAGTTTTATCATGTAGCATAAACTAAATAGTTGAAAGTAAATGGAACATGACATGTATGATTTGATGATTAAAAAAAAAAATATATATATAGAAATATAAATATTTACATAGAGAAATTAACTGACAACGATAATGATTGTTATTGTTAGGGCTGTTTGAATAAAAACACTGAAACACAGATTAATCACTAGAAACAAGAATTGACTGAATGCATGAACTTTCGAGAAATTCGTAATTTCCTACTTATGTAGATACTCTGCAACAGTATTGCCCAAACTTCAAGAGATGAATACGCTAGAAATGTCTTCATACATATTTAGGGTGAACTTGTACGTAGGTATACATGGAAGATACAGTTTCATGGCAATAAGCAGGTATTGAGCGTATTACTTGACAGAAGAAAGCATCACTGTCAAAGCTGTAGTGTGTATTTCTTACCTTGGAAGGTTTCTCCTGCTGCTCATATAATTTGACATTAACCTATATTGTTCGATGATCCATATCTGGCTCACACACACTGTTCCCTAAATTAGACTTTTGGTCTCTTCGGAAAAACATAGAGGATACTTAAATTAAAGGACGCTAAGCCCATGTCTGTATCTCTTCAATATTTTACATGTATTAATAACTAAACCTACTATGCGCGAAAACTGAGATGATCTCCATAGGTTTTTAATATCAAATGCTATTACTGTTTACTTTAAAAAGTATAATGGCTAAATGAAGCGCCAACTATTGCTATGGCCGTTATTACGAGGAAGGGCAACGCGAAGCATATCTCTCGCGCTTGACCGAGTTTCGATCACTGGCTCGATGAGCTCCGAAGCCTTGTTAAGGCCTAATGAAACGGGTACAACCAAAATCACCATTTATATCTTTCAACGTAACGACCACTCTTTAGAGATGTCAGGTGACAACCAAGTCGCTTTTATGTTAGATTTTTAGCCCTTTTTAATAATGTTGTGTTGTAATAAAAATGTAATTGAATTTTAATTCTTGGCGTATTTTATTTTGCTTGTTTGGTGCTTGTAAACAGGTTATTGTTTTCACTTTTTACGTCACAGTGAAGCGTTCCAAAGTAATTCCTTTGAAATGTAATTATGGCTAGTGCCAATGACCCCAAAATAGAATGTCGATGTTTGTCACGGCCCTGTGGCTTAATTGTTACATCCCTTTGAGCTACTTTCCTAGCGTGAAGTCTAAAATAAAGTTTGACGCTTCGTCTCAGTTTTACTTTTAAGTTGAGTAAACTATTTTTGTATTGTTTGCTCATAAATGGCTTTCGTGATAAAACGTGAACGTTTTAAATTCCGAGTGAGCTATCAAATGCAGATATCGCCTACCTCGCAGTAGATCTAATAAATGTCCCGTGTGTGCGCGAGCGGAGGCGTTACTTCACCTAAATTATGGACTATTTTATATTTTTGTTTCACAACACACACAGTTTAACCGGTTTATGGCAGGTTACATCGGTTACTTTTATAGAGGTATCCCCGTATCTTTTTCGTTTAAGGGAATATATTGCGTGTCGATATTGTTTGTTGATTTCGCCAGTAAACAATTTAGTTTTCTTTTTATTTTGTGAATAAATACTTGCTCCACAGTATCTTAGTACTTTTTATCGACTTTAGAATTCCCTTTCACTAATTAATGGTAATAGAAGTAAAGGTTAGTGCACTTAATGCCAACAAGTAGAGGCCTCTAGTCAGCAAAGGAAGGCTCCATTTATCGTGGTTGGAATATCAATTAGTTATGTAAATTATAATAGCTCAAACACAAGATAATTATTTAGTATTACTTAATTATAATTGGTTACAGAGCAAGGTTTGTAAATATAAAATGAAATCGGCCAGAGAAAAGGCTGAGCTATTCAATTTATATAACTTATTCATGTTTGGAAAATCATCGTTTATTTTGCTCGCTGTTGTGTGTGTCAGGCAATCTATAGGAGCAACAAATGTATTGCTGGACGGTTCAATCTGGGTGTTAGCTATCACTTCTCCTTCAGTGGGTTTCAGTTAAGATATGAGAAGAGGAGTTGCGCATAGAAGACAATGTCGTACATATTTTAACCGTGCACGCCCCCTTCGCACAATGGGGTAATTTATAGGGCCGCGCGGAGACGGGTGCCTGAGTTATGTCCCGGCGATAGCGACGAGCTTTTAACTGCCTAATGGAGCGATTTACTCGGACCACGTTGTGTCTATTCTTCTGTTTACATTAAAATTGCTCTACAGGTTTTCCATGTAATATAAAAGCGAACGTTCCATAGTAACAAAATGAAGTGGACTTCCTTGTTTATATTGTTTTATTTCTTGGTGAAGGAATTAGTCGCTTCTTGAACAGCGACGTGTCTGACGGGAGCACGAGGGAATAGAGAAGCAATGTGGAAAGTTTTTCAATAAAACATAGCCCTTTGAGACAACATTTCAATAGAGCGCCGTGCGATGTTTATGGCCGAAGCGCCATTGCGCCGGTGCTCGTTTCTCCGCACTCTACAGAACAATCCATTCGAAGGTATTGATCATGTTGCACGGAAGCAGACACATGTACAACAGTCCGTCCCTGGATCACACCTGTACACATTCCAAACAAATAAAAGTATGTATTGGCGAAATTCATCTCGGCCTGCCTGCAGTCGTTTCCAATTTATCTTTGGGTAAATATCGATGTTCATTTTT
Organism: Theretra japonica; assembly: GCA_033459515.1. Classification (NCBI taxonomy): domain Eukaryota; kingdom Metazoa; phylum Arthropoda; class Insecta; order Lepidoptera; family Sphingidae; genus Theretra; species Theretra japonica. The sequence continues at coordinate 7,813,443 of CM065939.1, forward strand.
GCAGCAACCACATTGTAATTGTTTCATTTGTTGCTTTTTTAAATAAGCACTAATTTTTTTTTAATGAGAAAAGAACATGCTTTTTAAAATTATTCAGATAGTTTTGCGCCGTTAGTTTTGTGTGAGTTTTGCAAGGCTGTTGTAAGCTTTTGTTAGGTGTTTTCCATTGCGGGTCAAGTGCAATCCTGGGAGATTGCCTCGAGCCAGGCACAGGGATCAAGTAACCCATATGTGCTATAAATGTGTGCACTGCACTCTCAAGTTATATTTTAGCATTAACATTGCGTGACATATGCGGTGTTGATATTTATCTCGTTAGGTAGAAGGGAGGCGAATCTCGCTTAATACCTACTTTTCACGTTGAGCCATTTTTATTTTCCGGATAGATTTTCCACGACAGATGCGGGATTCATCGCTGCAACGGACACAAATTATGCACAGCGTTGGAAATCATTATTCCGGTAATGTGCGGTTTCGCTATCGACCATTTCCACTGATAAATATGTAATTAAGTTGCTGAAAATAATTGTTTGCTCGGGTAATATGAAGTCTGCAATTGACTCGAGCTCAGAAGTTAATCGGCCAATGTAATAAATGAACGACGAGCCGTAATGGATGGTAATAATTAATTCTGTATAATTGTCGTTAGAAGAAACAATTAGGTCGATAGTGGATTACTCAGGGAGATTGCGTCGCGGAACGAGGTATTTGTGTCACACCGAACGATCGATTCGCTCACTCCCAGCCAATTACTGCTGATACACTACCAAATATTGTTCTCGATACATACAATGCTCCAAGCACAGCGCCGCTCTGGTTTTGTGTGAACTTAACCACATATCAAAATACGACAGACGAATTTAAACTTTACTGAACGTGCATGCTACTGGCTTGCTGCAACTCGTTACGTGTTTACACCAAATTCAATTTAATTGGAAATGGATATTATACAGTTGAATGCTAAATGGATACTTTACAATTATAACTGCAAATTTGTAGCACAAATATATGTAATTTTGTAACGTCACATCAACTAATTGTTAGAGTCTGGTTATTAAAATTTCAAATACAAAGTTGCCTACACACAAATACAGGTACTTATAATTTAAAATTTTTAATAAATCTTATTTCTCATAGCGCTTTAAGTTTAAATAAAAACTAGAAAATAGCTGAAATTTATAACCCAAGTTGGTTTATAAAGAAGTTTCCAAATGAATGACAGAAACCAACGACCGAATTGCTGCAGTTTATAAGATTGAAAATAAATCAAAGACATATTTAATTAAATCTGAAAATGTATTTGAAACGATTATTGTAGGTTTGCAGAACCTGACACTGTGACTTACAAACGAACTTGTCAATGAATTATTGACCTGACTGGAGCCTGTGAGCCACAGTTACTTTGCGACTTCTTAACTAACTAGATTGAAGCTGGATCTCATACTGAATCATGATAATCAATGTTCATTACATTATAAACAACTAACAAACGAATGTACTTTCCAGTCCCTTTACGAAAACAAATTTTAATATTTTTGTTATCTCATAAAGTAGACATTGAATACTGAAGCAGAAAACTTTGAGTAACAGTCAAGGTTTGCCATATTCGCTATATGGCCTCTATGTAAACACAAATAAGCAGCTACAGTAGCTGTATTTCTAACTCAGTAATATATTAAAGTGCAAAAAACGTTTCTGTGTCCTTCCTACGATGTTGTAATAATATAATTTGACAAAGGTCTTCGTAGACACTCGAAGTAATTTCATTTGATATTTACCATTCCACTACGTACCTAATTAATTTACTGATGAGAATAATAAGAACCCAATTATTTTATCCATTTTACTTTGTTGAAGCGTTGGGTGTTAAAATAATTTTGTGGGACATTAGTGGGGACGGTGTAGGCAAGTAATTTAATTGCACAGGAGCCAGGTTTGCTATTTATTACTGTAACTCATTGTGCGTACGTGACACCTATTCCCGCATATGATAAATCTGCGGTCTGATTATTTATTCTGTCCGTCATTAATAAAACTTTACGTGTCATAATTTTTTACTAATCTAATGGACCTTCTCTATAAGCTGTAAACAGCATACAAATAAACTTTATTGTGTTTTAGAGCGAATTTATTTATTTTCAGATTCGTTTGTTTTACTAGTAAACAAATAAAGTTTGAAACTTGATTTAATGAATAGAAAGGATAAAATTATATTATACAAAACTCATAAATACCGAAAGGTTTTGGTACCTAAATTAAATAAATCCAATTGTAATAATCATCATAATTCTTAATATTATTTTGTACACATGTTGTTAAACTATAAGGATTATGTGAACGATATGAAAATATTTATACTAAGGGCGGTTACACAAGGAGCGATTCCTCATATGATTTTAATGTTAATTGTATTTATTTGAAAATGAAAATGAAAATAATTTATTGAATCCATTAAAATGTTCAACATTATTGAGATTCGGTTTTTTATTCTACCACCCGGTTCGGGAATCGGTTTTCACTAGATAAGAACGGGCAAGAAACTCTAATGTTGCTCTTTTCAAAACCAGTTTACAATATCGTGATAATTACAAAAGTTACATGTTGGTCTAAATCAGAGCAGTTCATTGATAATTTGTTATAATTTGCAATTTAATAGTGAACTTAAGTTTATCTGGCATAACGTTAGCCGAATGTAATATCACGCTGTTTTCGAATATTTTGAGATACAAGGCTCAAGTTACTAAAGATTAAAATCTTACAAAGGCGGCTTTCCAGCTAACTGTGCCTTTAGATTTAGCCGCGTGTGCGACTTCATAAAGTTCATAAGAAAGTCATAAGTGCGGCGGAAGTATATAATTGAATAAGTTTTGTATTAAGAAAGCCTTAGAACAGCTCGTATTATACTTGTAAGAGGCCTCTGAAATTTTCGTTCACGTATTAACCGGTATTTTCCGCGTTTACAGATTACTTTTGTTAGATGGTTCATATACTTTCAACTTTAACAAAAAAAAAAAAAAATTGGAGCGAGCCAAAAATAGACCAGGAAGAATCGGTTGAATCAATACCTACGAGCTGCTGAATTTCAATATGTATCCATAGAAAGTAATACAGTTTACAAATTGTTACTCTACCTCTATTTGGTTGAATGATCAGTTAAAACAATATTATGATGGAGTTTCTATCAAATACGACCCCTAGTTTTAGAAGCTTTCAAGTGTATTCCAGGATATTCTAGCAAAATGCCTACTTATTTCATAAAGTTCTGCAACTTTATATCTAGTATGAATATCGTCAGATAAGATCTTAAATATTTAGTAAACAAACTATTTTCAATCACGCCAATTCTTAATACAAAAACAGTTATTAATTTCAAGGTCCCATCTCTTGACCTAGTTTGAAACCTTCATTAAAACTAAGTAAAAAATAAACGTTAGGCTTTTTTTAATATTCAGTTTAAGCGCAAGTCGGGGGAGTAACCTATACATAATGCATAAACATCGCACATGCACTCTGGAAGTCAGGCGAGGGCTCTTCATATCTTAAGCAACACTCCACTTACTTGCGACACAGGAGTCCGCCACGGGTACTCCTCGGTAACTGACATTATGAATTACTCAGATACTTTAATGTTTTTATTTTATTGCGACGATGAAGGTGTTTTTGCGTGTTAGTAGATATTTTTTTAAAGAAATACACTTAAATTTAGTTATTTTGCCGATTTATGCAGTAAAAAATCAATTGCAGTAATTTCCAATTTGGGTACATATTAAAAATACATTTTAGAAACGACCTTTGTATTATTTTGTTACCTGTAATAGTTATTAATCGGAACATATTTTTATTATAAACAATTGAATAAAAAACAGAACAAGGCGCAATAAATTCCCAACTCCAAGTACAAAACCGTCACTCGAAGAAAACACTACCGCTAAACCGTCCATAACACTGAAAATTGAAACTATCACTCGGAATAGCGCAATAAAATGCAGCGTCGATATTCGCATTCAAACAAGCGATGTCTGTGGCTAAAATGTAAGTTTCTGAACTGAACTGGAGCATAAACAGTGCGTACTTGAAAAGTGCATGAGCGAGGAGCAGCCGAAGCGTGGAGGGCCCTCGAGCGTTGGAGGGTCGTTAGAGGCCGCATGCACCTCCCACCAGGATTATTTAGTTGAACATCTTTTCACTAAATCTTAATGAAACTGATGTAAGATAAAGCTGCGGGGTTTGTCGAAAAGTCTTGAAAAGTTACAGCCTTACCTGCGAGGCTCCGGAGCTATGTTTCTAGGTTGCTTTTCAAGTTTTGTGTTAGTATTTGTTGAATAAAAATTCAAGTGACAATGACAGTAAGTACCAGCAGGGATAATTTTGTCGTAGAAATTATGAGTAGTGATGTTTTTTTTGGAAGATTGAATTTTTATAATTGTTACTTCATTTCATGGTCCTGTTTCTATTTGAATTGTGCTTTTCTTAGAGTTTTTATGTCATACTACCGGCTCAGCCAAACTTCGCCCGACTGTAGATACGTTTTAAGTGCAGATCACATCAGCAACATACTGTTTCGTGTCTGTTTTATTTATATTTAAACTCAATTCTGAATGCCATTCTCTATACTGATTTTCCCGTCCCGTCCCATTCTGCACCGTGATCTAAAGCATTTAATCCTATTCTTTCCTGTCCATTCTATCTCTTTGCGTTTGTAAGAGTAACAAGTACATTTAAATTTGTTACTCATCCCGCGGAAACATTCGTTTTCGGGATAAAATGTACCCTATGTAAAATAAAGAACGAAAATTGATTATTTTTGTTAATTCAGGACGTCAAACATTGTCAGAAATTGGTTTCGCCATTTTTGTGATTAGTTCGTACAAACGCACAAACAAATAGACAAAAATTCTAACGATCTTTGTTTTGGGTCATATTACTTTAAAAGTCCCCTAATTATAGTTTTCGCCATAAATCTTCCACGTATATGTAGATCGAATTTCAAGAAAAAGCAGCCTTTGCAATCCCTTATTGATTTTGAGGAATCACTATCTCCGGGTTCCCACACGACTTTCATGATTAGGACCAACCTGTCAGCACCTTCCTTTCCGATAAAAAAATATCGGCTGGAGTAATTGAGAACGGAGTTATTGGATATTGAGTATTTACATGCCTTTTTATTCCCTCATCCCATCATTAGTTGAATTCATATACTGCACCTGCAAAAATAACCATTTCAACGGTTCTTTTTGCATTAGGAATTTGAACTGTATTCCAATAGATTTCAAATTCTACGAATTCCACTCTCCTGGGACGAAGATGTTCGTCACATTTTAACGGGGTCAACGCTGGCACATATTTCCGATAAAAAAAAAAGATTTTCAAAACCGGTTTCGGTTTCGCGTTATAAACATACATAAAAACAAGTAATAAAAAAAAATAGAAATCACTTACCCGATGACAGCTGAACGCTGCGTTGTTGATAATCAAATGGTGTTGCTGGCAACCTGGTTGAAGACTGCTTTCATATCACTCACTATTATTAATTTTTAATTTGTAACAAAAACGGCACTTGTGATTGACAATATTACTGTCTACTACAAAAACATTGCGGATAACCGAACAGAGCGAGCCTCAACGACAACCGGCGTCGTCGGAGTCTCGGTACCGACTGAACTTTATTTATCAAGTGGCGGAGTTATATACCTTGAAACCAGTCGCCAAATCACATATACCCCCAACCTTAATTGTTAAAACATCTCTCACCGATAAGTACGGCATTTAGTTTATAGTAGTGGCCCGCCACGTCATCGCTTGGGTGCAGATTCTTTTTGAGTCCAGTTCACATCAGATACCTAATATTTTGAATACTAATTATTTATATCTATAAAGTCAACGTGACTGCCGTCCACTATACCGCTTTACCGACGGGTAAAAACAGAACGAGACGTTGTTCTGTTACATCTCGTTTTGTCCCGCAATCCTGCCTCATTCTGTATCGTTTTATCCGACTCTATCCCTTCCCATCCCTCTGAGTATGAAGGAGTAGCAAATGTTTTGAATGCCTTGATCATCCCACCGAAACACTACATTTTTAGGGATAATAAGTATCCTGTTAAATCAGGGTGACAGATAATTTTGTCTAAATTGGTCCAGAAACGTTTGAGCCTGAAGAAGTAATGACCACACAAATTTTCGCCTTCCTTCCGCCTAAATATATTAGTAGGATAGTTGGATATAATTATTTATTAAACAAAATAATAACTGTATAAAATATATTATATGTAGATATTATGTTTATCATGGTTTACTCAGAATTTATAATTTACATTCTAGTAAGTTGCGATTTTATTACATAGAAAACCATTACGTTTCCCCTGGGATGGTATAAGTACACACGTAATTAGCGCGAGCAAGTCATAAAAATCTGCTCTCGTGACGAACAATGAAGAGGAATTGAAACCGCAATCACATCGGGCAAGATTAATGACCGGTTCCTGTTGTGAATGAAGGACTTACTGGATGCTAATTTCGTTGGCCGATGCGCCGGACGGCTGACACTTTAGTTTCCCATTTCGCTGTGCGCCGTTTTGACACCAGTATAATTACAATTGCCGATGGACTGGACCAGTCAAACTTATAATTGATAATTGGAATTGAACGAGCGGAAACATCCCCGCGAATGTACTCGTAGCACTAAATCAAATAACGTCACAATTCCCAACATTATTTGTACGCGGAGATAAACGAATTTCAATTAAAAAGCTTTTACTTTTATCAGTGGGCTTTTTAAATACGCTCATATTGTATTAAATACGTTTGTTAGGCTAAAACGTTTTAAACATATCGGTAGCGGATATTGTTATATAGTATTTTTTATTTACTGAAGATGGATTCTATGATACTTTACTAAATTAAAGTATCTTCATTTTTCCAAATGACACTAAAATTTGTAAATGATAAGTTTGTGTTTATTGTTTAGAGTAGTCACTTACCTATATTGTATACTAATTTCTTAATTAATATCTATTTGTTTTCACTTCTTCTTAAGATCTTAAGTTACGATTGTGGTCCTAAAAGCTGTGTTATACATTTTTTATGTACAAAATGATATATTAATTAAATTTAAATTTGAGCAAAATACTCTCCAAACGAGTATAAATATTGTTTAACAATATTTTATACGTGCTCTTTATGTGATTTCAGGGAAAATATAAATTAAATTGATAGGTATGTAACGCCATTGAAATTTATTGCTGATTCACGTCCGGCGTACCGTTGTTATTTCAGTCGACTGAGTGGGGTGAAGTGAAATAAATGAAACTATGTTACACACGCAATTGAGCAAATATTTCATCAACTTGTTGCCACAAAGGGCACGCGAAAAAAATCATCGGCCTATTCACTATTACATCCTTTATTTATAAACTTCTAATAAAACACGCTTTTGTACCGAATTGGATTTCTAAATTTTTTGCCGTTTGTGTAGTTTTAGCGCACAAAGACTTGTTTTTAAAATATTTTTCATAGCCAATTTATATGCATGCATTTGAACTGTTTGGTTTACTTGTTTTTCAATATACCAATAACATATACTTCGTTTAAGTATTTATAGTATAACGCATGTAAATACGATGAAATATGAATTCATATTTCAATGGTTCTCGTTAATTGGAATACGTACCATTTGGGTATATAAACCGCACCTCATTTACTAGTAGCATGAGTTTTTGAAATGTGTAGGAATCTTCTGCAACGGCAGTAAAATATTCATATAAGAACTTTCATCTTCTACCAAATCGAGGTAAGGCGTATATCTCCCTTAAGCAAAATTTCATCTGCCAGATAATAGAAAAAAGTTACCTCATGTTATAGATATGATTTTGAGTGATAAAATAATTTTTTAAATGTATTTAATAAACACTAAAGTATTAATTAGCCAATTTAACGTGCATTGTACAGGGTACTATTGTCTCACGGAATACACGCAGGAACAGTTTTGCTCCTGTGTTTTGTTTTGTTCTAAGATGGGCCGAGATGGCTCTATTTTGTTCTAAAAATCTATCAACGCGCTTCCAATTTTCCAGGTGTTATTATAAACATTACTCATGAAGTGAGCTGTTTATTATTTTTCCAAGAAAATACTTTTAATCAACCGAGGAGAGATCGGCAAGGAAACGAAAACTGTAATTATAATTCTGAGATGTTTACAAAGTTCGTTGGTAATAAGATTACGTCGCAACTAGATCCGTACTGCGTTTCATTTCGTGTAGGCGTTTGCGATCAATCATAATAAATTGGCATTATGTTACAGTTATGGCAGGTACTCTGTTGCCAATCTATTCTCATCCCACTCAGAAAGTTAGCCATTTATTTTTATATTTTTTTTATTCTTTCACGCCAAAACACATAGCACCTATGGCAAGCGTAGTGCGGATAGAGTATTCATCGATGTGAGATGGCAATCTCTAATCGATCGATATAATTACTCCGATCAGGTTGCATCAGGTTGTATTGTATATATTTTTTGTATTGTATTGTATCAGCCCATATACGACCCACTGCAGGGCACGGGCCTCCTCTACAATCGAGAGTACGATTGAGAGTGGTTAGGCCATATAGTCCACCACGCTGGCCTAATGCGGGTTGGCGGACTTTTTACATACCATAGAAATTTATACAAATCGCTATGGTATGCAGGTTTCCTCACGATGTTTTCCTTCACCGTTATAGTGCGTCGTGATTGACTATCAATAGACACATGACTCCGAAAAGTCAGAGGTGTGCCCTGGGATTTGAACCCGCGACCACAGTGAACATGTAGGCAGCCGCGTCTGGTCCGTTTACCAACAGGCCACCACGCACTTCGTATTGTATATTGTATTGTATTGTATATTGTGAGTATCAAATTGTGGATATTCGAGTTTGAAATCAATCCGTGTCGCAGGCAGCACTTGCGCCCAGACGTTTGAGAGATAGGACGATATGATTCGCCAGCCACGTCACACCAGCGTCTTACTAATTACTTCGCTGTTGCTAGGAATTGCAACTCTGCGTCTTGTTTGTGTTTTCGATTTCAACGAAGAGTAAAATGTTTCTGTACAAATGTCAAAACGGTGTTGTTAAGTATATTTTGAATTTATGATTATTTATTTTTGCCTATTCATTAGATACTCTCAGATATTGTTATGATTATGTTAGGTTAGATTGTTTGATGGTTAAGACCCCATAGTATATTTAAGCGTTGTTCATGGCAAAAGCAGGATTTAGTGTGTAAAATGTTATGTTGTAACATTTGGTCAGAGCAGGGGTGACAATATCACAGGGTAACGTAGGTAGATGTTGCGTTAAATGTGTCGCATGTTGTTTGGCCGGCGGGCGGCGCGGCTAATCGCGGCACACTGGAATATTTACAGTCCCGGGGGAGGCGTCATCTGATAATATTATGTCTGGCACTGGTGTAAAAATCGCTGCAGCGTTCATTGACACTTGTATCACATAGCACTATTAACGCGTGATAATATTTTAAAAAGTAATATTAAATAGATATTTCTAATATGACTAGGGAATGTCTTGGAATTAATGATGCCAACGTGGTAATTGATGCGTAACCATTTGTGTTGAAGTCCTGCAAGTTGAAAGAAGTATCAAATCTTTATCTATTTAATTGGCTCATATTAAATAATTGCTTGCATTTGAACCGTGTTTTATAGCTATACAAATGAGGTTATCCCCATCTTCCATTCTACCTTATCGCATTGGCTGAAAAACTGCAAAGATCCTTAAATACCCAATGATTTTATCGAGGCACTGTGTAAGCTATAAATAACTGCGGTTAAACTAGCCCGGTAACAGGATAATTATCTCTAATAAAGTATTGTTAAATAATTACGGTTATCCAGATAGGCGAAAGTAGAACATTGGCAACGGCTAGGCGCGGCGAACAAACATAACAATAATGTGTCCGGCTTGATTACATTATTACACCGCGGCTCGTTGAGTGATTGGGCTAGTGGCGACGACTTTTCAATCGATATTGTATCAAAAGACCTGTGATACTCCAATACAGGTAATTTCAAACGTGAGTTTGAGGATGTGTATCGCTCTTTGGGATTTAGGGCTCATAATTGGAAAAAATGAAGTCAAATTCATTTACACGTCAATATGAATTACTCTACTTTTTTAAAACTGCTATGTAATCCAACTAATGAGTGTTCGACACGCTTCTGCTTGTTTTTTTTTTATATAGTGGTCCATCAGCACGCATCGTTATTGCTCGTATCTAATAACTTGATAATTATAATTATTATCTAATATATTCCTCTGTATTATTATTATTTTTTTAATTTTTATACAAATATAAAAACAATATACACATATAATTATTCAAAAAAGCTTAAATCTTTAGTGGCGAGGCTTAAGACCCAAGCCACCGGTGGTTAGGGTTCCAAAGCGGGGAACCTCTTCACTATGCGTGCCGTGTCCAGCAATACCGCCTTTTGAATCTGGCTCTTGACCCAATGACCGATTGAGAGCCTCTGGATATGTTGGTCGAGGCTCTTTGGTATCAGTCCATGTGCAGAAACAACAGTCGGGACAATAATTGTTGAGTCCACATCCCACATGTCAGAGAGTACGATTGAGTGGGGTTGGGCCATAGAGTTCACCACGCTGACCTAGTGCGGGTTGGCGGAATTCACACACCATAAAAATAATATAATTCGCTATGGTATGTATGCTATCGATATAGTACATTTTTTAATTACCGTAACAGCTAAGGTTCTCAGATTTTCAAAAGTTTTGATGCACAAAATGCATTCATATAGAAATCCAAGTTATTGATGAGTTTACTGTTTTTTAAAAATTAAAATCATGGTAGTATTCTATCCGCAAAAGAGTGAAGCGTTCTTCTTTGCAGTACATAATGTTTCCCTTCCTGCAGTCATATTTTCTTTCATGCATGCATCCGGGGTAATTTCAAGTGCCTTTGAAATTGTGTATTGTATGCGTCTTTAAGCCCTTAATGCTGCGAGCGATATCGCGGCGCCGTACTATCGCGTCGATAAAATATTGCACGCTTTATGCTTTCACTGTATAATAGATTTTTAATTACATCTCTTGAATTTGTTTGCGTAAGTTCTGCTCCATTTTCTTAATCGCATTTTAAAAATACGGATATTTTTCTTGGGTTTCGTCTGCTTAAGTTTTAAGACTCATGTATTGATGTTCTTTAGAAGTGCTTGTAATGCTAGGTAATTGACATCTAAAGGTGTTCAAGATAAGATTACATGAATGTTAAATTCCAATCATTGGAGCTAGGTGGTAGGTGCCAAGTATCCAAGGTGTCGTCTACACCATTTTCTGTCACCACGAAGCAATATGCATACATAAGTACATACATACATAGTCATGACCCCACACTAAGATCGAGTCTTGCCTCATGGATACCAAGAGCTACGAGAGACTTTATTGTCTCGCAGACACCCAGACTCGAAACAAATACTTGTGGTTTACACAAACATTTGTTTCAATGCGGGGATCGAACTCGTGGCCTCCCGTTTCATAGCCGACATCCAATCAACTGCGCTACAGAGGTTGTCATATGTAAGTAACTAAGATGTTTTTATAGCAAGCAATGATGTCTTAAACTGGGTTTAAAGAATATTATGATACCACCCGGCATTAAGACATTAACCAACTCGGAGTGACAAACGCAGTGTAGTAATTATAAGTTCCAAGTTCTGTTGCTTTTGTATATGGGCAATCGTTACACCTTACCCTAAGGCAACCGTCACACCTCTTAATTATCGCTAGTAAAAAATCTAATAATCGAAAATGCTTACATGCAATCGTCATGTCCGAGATTGCGTCAGATGTTTTACCAGGTGTCATGTCGTTGAGATTATCTGTCTGAATGGTGTGGAGGGTCCGCTAATCTTATTTTGAATTATATAGGTGTACCGGGCGACCGGACCGGCGAACCGTTAAATGATGATCACGTGACAGCACAACATTAGGACAATAAAGAGGACCTTTAGCCATAACAATCATAACGTACGAACCCTTTCGGCTTAACAACTCCGGAGTGTAGTTGTGGCGATGTGTACGATTTGAACGTCCACTTCATATAGTACTTTTAAATAAAAGTTACTTATTGGATGATACAAAACTGGGGTGACATATAGCTTTAATTTTCGGATAGTGAAAAGTAAGTTTGGTGGGGATTAAGCTATTATTTTACCATTGGTGTTAGTATGAAAATGTATGCGTGAGTTTTATCAATGTAGGCATGTTTGGTCTTCGTCTCTTGGGCAGCTATTGGCATAGACCGGCACGAGCGGGGTGGTACAACTGTCCAAGGAAAGCGAAGTCAAAAGATGGGTTTGCTTCTCAGATTTCATTCGGTGACTACTTTCCTAGTTCTGTCCTTTTACCTCCCAATTCAAAAAGCCAACAATGTTTTGTAGATTTTGATATGTGCCAGTAAAAACTTATTGTCATACTTACCTTGTATGCCCGCCAGATTTATGCAATAAAAAAGCTTCTCCATCTCATAGACTGAAATAAACTAAGAAAGAAGGATTATACAAACAAATACGAGAGGAAAAGTTACATTTTTTTATTATATCCGTACATAAAACGGGAAAAAGGATACGCCACCTGTTTAGTATCCATTTTACGACGCTTAGCTCTGCCCTTGGAATTTAAGTACGGTTGGTTATTTCCAACTAATTGGGAATTTGTTGAGAGTAATAAAGTTCAAAGTTGTGGAATTGTACCCTAGGGTTTCAATTATAATGGTCTTTGAAAGACTTTAGCGTAAGGATTACAGCGGTTGTAAGTTATGTACTGCTGATATGCAAACGCTGAACAGTTGGCGAATAGGTTTTTTACTTTCCAGATAACCAAAAGCTGTTAGATCGAGATTCGTTTTATAACTCAACGCGGAACAAATGTAGAATTTCTGGCTTCAAATTTGCTTGGGATTTCTGTGAGTTTGGAAGAATATTTACGTCAGCATTACTTTTAACTTCCTTTTTACTTTTTACTATAGTTTGGCTTTAATAAAAGTTTTCAAATTATCTGCTATAAATACCAATATTATACAATGTTAAGGAGGTTTGGGCATGTACAGAGGAAAGATAAGGAGCTACCTAAACATATACACTATGCGTATGGGCAGAAGAGTTGGCAATTTGACTTCAGCAAATCTGTGCTAACTAAATTGGTGACACTCTAAACAAGGGCTGTCCCTTGTGGTGATCTTCACCTGTGTCAAGATCACCCTCAACCTACGTAAAAGAGTAGTATATGTGATAGAGCCACGTTGTTGTCAGTCATGACTCAGCATGAATGGGCAGGCTCGTCCGGGGTGGTACCACTGTCTCACAGGAAATCGACGTGTAGCGACAGTTTTACTGTCGCTTTTCATTCGGTGAGTGAGATAGCCGGGTGCTCAATACTCCTTTCCTCTTCCCATCCTTTTTCCTTCCCGCTCCCCTTCTGATTTTAAGAGCCGGCAACACATCAATGAACCAAGCGTTGTGGATGGTCATGGGCGGCAGTGATCACTCACCATCAGGTGACTTGCTTCCTCGTTTGCCGGACCTGTGCAAAAAAAAACAAGTTTAAAAATAATATGATGGCCAGGGTACATGTCAGGATCGAACAAAGTCGTTTCCTACTCGAATAGGGTATAGGTACGACATTATTAAGCACGTGTGAAATGTTTCGCGAAAATAATGAAACATCAGCACAATAAATGTGAAGCTTTAATACATGTTTGTCATAACATAATCTGTGCGTGTTATTGATAAAATTCGTGTCGATATCGCGCCGCGTTATGTAAAGCAGTTGACGTGAGTTCGGCGCTGGTCGGCGCGCACCTGGGATTCGCTTTTGATACATTTTTTTAATATTCCGCGGTGACAATACGCACACCAATGCAAATGGACTCCGGCCTCCGCACTCCACCGCGGTCTGTATTTGATATTTTTATAGCCTCCCCCCATATTATTAAGAGTTATTGCGGCGCAATTTGAATATGAATGGAGCTTTGACAGTTTCATGTCTCCTGTAAGATGAAGAATGTGTGTGGACCACTTTGTGAATTGTTAAATTTTTTTACATTTCATATTATTTTTTTGGAAAATTATTTTTGAAGTTTATTTTTTGAAACAATCACCTAAGATAAACCAAATGCAAGTTAATTTTTTATTACATAATTTTATCTGAGAAAATCTTAGAGATTATGTCACAAACATAAACGAGTATTATCCCACATTAGTACAGCAGACACTTTAGCGTACTTATACGTAACCGTACTCCCATATTCATTTGTAACATCATATTATTAACATAATTTTATAAGGCCGGAACAAGTTAAAAGTTAAACTTTGCCCGTGATATCTTGGTATTAAGAGGACACATATTTTAAGCCCTCCGGCCTCCCAGCAATGTACACGTTTGTAAAGCCTTAAAGTAATAAAATAGGGTACGTTTTTCACAGATTACATATGAAAATTCCATGCGATGAATTTCTGTGTAACATCAAAATAAAATTAGCGTGACGTTTGTGCCATAAAATGTAAATAGCGCTTCAGATCACAGGGCGCGCGGGTACCGAGGGTGAGAGACAGCGGTCGGCAGCGCTCGCGGCTCGGGTTTGTATCGCTTGTGTCGGATGACCGACGTAATTACTCCTCCACCGTCCCAGCCTCATCATCGTCTATTAAAATTCATCCATATACACGACCTTTTCCTCTATGAATAAATTTATTTTATTAAATATCCGTATATTACATTAGGGTTACTTTTATGTCACTTTTTTGCTTTATAATAACGTCATGCATCAAAAATAATTACGTTCTACTTGTGCCCCGGTTTATTAAATAGATTATTATACTTTGAGTTTTCCACAGATGATTAAAATTGGCAATGGGATGTGAAACAATTAATTTCGTATCAAATATGAACATCAAAGCATTAAAAGCAATTTTACGAAGATCATTGAGACGATTTTCATATTTAGAAGGTAATACGCAAAGCAAAGACATATTTGGGAGAACCCCTCTTTAGAAATTTGAATTTGAGCGGCACATTACTCTGTAAATGACTGGCTATAAAGACTTCAAACGCAGGCTAATCGCGGCTTCCGACCTTTCGAGCAGAGAAGAAGGGCCTCAAGTACCTGCCAAAACGTTTCCTTAGTTATTGAACAACCGTTTTTAAATATAGGGTCAAGTACATAAAATGACTTTTTATGAGTTGTGACAAAGCCTTCGAGATGAAAGCCATAGAGTTATTGGCGCAACGTTAAACAACCGTCGTGCTATATTGTGGCCGGATCGGTTTCTTAATGTTCTTCTTTATGTTAAGACTACAACAATTTGGGCCGAAATATTCCGTAATGAACTCAAGCCATTTCAAATACCAGTATAACATTGAAATAGTTACGAAATGGCTTAACGGCTGTTGCCATTTTATAACAATCGAAACCGATGAATACGCTAAGCAATAACTCGGATTCATAACAAGTTCATTGTACTCAGATAAGGCTATATTCATTTTAAAGCCGGCTGTGGCTTTGTTTTACTTGTAGCATTTAACAAGAGGTATAAGGGAGGCAGCTCTGCAACTGAAGTGATTTAACGAGACTCCGCTCTACCAAAATGTTTAGAATTCTGTGCGGAGTAAACAGACTCATTTTAATATAATACTTCCTTTTGTATGAGGTTGCAAATCATTTTGTGTTTATGATACCTTTAAAATTAATTTATATATACTTATAACACGAACTTAATATATAAAAAATCTTTTTGACTGTCACGAGAAAACAAAGTCTACGAAACAAAGCCATTTTTGCCAGACAAAGCCAATCAGATATTGTTGATTATTGAGTTAGTATTATTGCGAAGGTCTACATGAAGAAGTCGGAAGACATTCTGAACCCAGATACCCCTTAACCACCTCTTATGTATGTGACGGTAGTCAATTAATTATACTTGTAAGGTTATCTTAAATCCCATATGTATTAATTGCAATAACATATTTTTTAAATATGTGTTGGTCCTTTGAAAAAGGTTCAATAAAGGTCTTTATATTCTTTCACTCATGGTCTCGACTTGTCATAAACGACGCAATATCGCCTTTTACGCACGATACCATATTTATGGAACAAAAGGTTATAAGGAAATGTACATAAACCGGCATTTCTTTTCACTTTGTTGGTGTTCGATGGTATAAACCACCGTTTTATAAGGAAGCCTGCCCACTGCACTCATTTTTACATGTACGTTGACTGAGGAAATATTGAATTTTAAAGCATTTATTTTTGCTATTGTATTCATGTTTGTATTTGAAAGGTGTGTGAAGTTATCAATATGAACTAGACCAACATGGTAGATATATTCGTAAACAGAAATTAAATAAAGGAAAAAGATGAAAAATTACACAGAATAGAAAACTCCAAGGTAGTGGAAATCTTATCTAACGAATCAAAATATCTTGTAATAATCGACTTGAACAACGAGTATTTGGATCCATATCTATTGTTTAGACTATAGGAGGTCCGTACCCAACGCGACGGTGGGAAATTTATGACCTATGATGTTGCTTAAAATGCACGAAAACATGTATCCAATCAGAGTAAAAGACATTAAGGGTAATCCGCGTCGCAGTGCTAAGCGTTTGAAGCTAATTATCCTGCTCAAAATGCTAAGTGAGTCGTCTCATTTTATAACTCAAGTTAGATCATCTCTCAGAGTGTGATACGTAGAATGTAATGTAATATCCAGAGAATTTGTCGTTTAGCAGAGTATTAAATATCCATCTAATATCAGGTTTGATATTTTTAAAATATTAAAACTTTGCTTCGTTGCATGCGGTTGTTTGAAATCCTCCCTGGGTCGATTGGCAAATAAAAAGTTCGCATTGCACGTCGATTGAGAATTAGCGGGTTCAATATTTCAATTAATATAAATATAAATCTGAGACCAACAAATATTGAAGGCCGGCAACACGTCTAAGAACCAAGCATTGTGGATGTTCATGGGCGGCACTGATCACTTACCATCAGGTGACCTGTTTGCTCGTTTGCCGGACCTATGCAATAAAAAATAAATAAACTGAATCCTTCTCTAACCAAAAAGTTTCTACTAATTTCTGGTACTTCCGATAAAAGGCAGGTATACGAGTATTACCGTTGACTCAAGCCAAAAATACCTACTACTAAATGTTTTTATTTATTATTTGTATGTGAAAAGAGCTTTAATAAAATACTCCACGTAAGTTACAGATAAACAAAAAATCAATAGGCAATAAGGCACACATCAAATTCCTTACACAGGGGCTTACTTGTGTTAAATGTTATGAAACGTCCTCGTAAAATATACAAAGGCACTCAGTAAAATGCGCGTGTAGAATTTTGGTGTGCTCCAATACCAGATATTTCGGGTTATTACCGTATAAAATGAAATTAAGAATATTGGCTTGATAATAAACTAAATTGGTGAGTTTTAATACACAAACAGCTTTTTTTTGTTATTAGAAAAGTTGATTTCATTATGTTTTTATGTAGTTTTGTAATTACATCTATCGTGAAGAAAACCTGAAGATTATGTTACCGTGTTCTTTGCTGAATAAATTCGATGTATTTATGAATTGTTTAGTTGTATTGCGCGATACCATAAAGTTTAGATCAATTTATGATACCCCAGATCTTGATTTCATAGTGTATATCAGGGGTTCCCAAACAAAATAAGCATAACAAAGGAAATATTATATTTATTTTACATTTGGCTTAGTGTTAATGGAAAGAATTTGTTTGCATTTTTGAGTATATCTTCACAAAACGGGGCTCACTCAACTAAGGTCACCTCTATCTACGCGACGATGGAGAAGATGGAAGATAGGAATATGCAATGCCCCAAGGCTACGCCACACACCGTTTGGAAAACCCTGGTGAAATGTATCTTGTTATATCTGACACCCACGACTGACCTCATTATAATAGTTCTTCAGAATTATATGCATCTGTTAAATAAACGATTAACTAAAATAATTAGCAGTCAAGTCAGGCGCCAAACTTGAGAGGACTCAGCCTTTAGTCTAGCACTTAGAACATAAATCTACGTTTATAAAATTATCCTCCACATAAAAATATATATAGTGCGACATCAAGTAGTGTCTTTGGTGCAAATAATACGAATAAAACTGAGGATTACGTTCTAGTTTGTGTTAGTATGCGCGTCGGGTGTGTCCTTAATCTCTCCGCTCTAATATCTGCAACCAACGTTACATTTTTAATTTTAATATTAAGTGTTACAGAGTTCCTGAATAAAATAGAAAATTTATTTATATAAAAGTAGCACAAAGGGCTAATCTGCTGCCTGGATTTATTTAAAACCTACACAGGATCGGCGCGACCTTATTTTTATATAAGTTGCAGGTTTGGCTTATTATTTTATGATCGACGATCAGCCTGGATAGCGAATCTTTCGAAAAATATAATGTCGCGGGCAAATAGTATCTGAAACCGAAAATACGCATATTGGATTACCTTATCGGACAATCGAAGTCTGGCCCTCACGGTTCGCAGCCCATACAGGCTCAAGCAATGAGGCGGATTGTGCAGACGGGTAATCTAACAGAAAATACAGCGGACGGCATGTCGGCATAGCTACATTAATGGAATATCTGTTTCAGGTGGCGGCGAGTCGCCAGTGTCTAAATGGAACCAGTCGATGACTGCGGTTTGTCGGCCTCTGCCGGAGCCTATTGTCAAGCGATTAAGGTCTTTTCGTGGAAGAGCTAATGTGATTTGTGGTCTGTGACATCTGAAATTCTTATAGTAATAATCTCAGACATTAAGGGCCTACAGTAAGGCCTAATGTGTGAGAAATACTTCTCACTTGTAGACACAAGTCTTATGTAGTGTACTGAGTGAGGTGTTTTGGTCTTACACCACTCAGATTCAAAACAAATTCTTGTGTAACACTCAAATATTATATTTGTCTTGGCAAGAGAATTGAACAGGTAGGCTCTGCGACTCCCAAATAGTTAGTTGAGGTGCAGTTGCACCACGTAGGGACACATAAATCATTTATCAATGAAAATGAATTACTATTTCCAAATCTATTTGGTTAACATTCAAATATTACAAACCATATTTGCGGGGGAAGGTCGGTGATTTCATCCGCATTTGCATCTCACTTGACATACGCTAATGTGTGAATATGTTATAAACATTAAACACGGTTTAGAATTACATGCAGCGCAATTTGTAATTTATGATATCATATTCTTTAATTATTGCGCGGTTGGTTGGAGCTCACAATTATATTTATAATTTATGGACGTATTTATTTACTACAATTAGTTAGCGATAACCTAGTTACCTACAGTAGAAACTACGAGTATGTGCCGAAACAAGGATTGTGGATTTGAACCTGTGGCGTGGCCGACGCACTTCTTGGCATACTCTTCTGTTTTTATTGTAGTAGTTATTTATATACATACATACATAAACACACGCCTTTTTCCCAGAAGGGGTAGGCAGAGGTGCTACCAGAACACCCACGTTTTGCCTTGTATATTCCGTTCCACGACGTGATAGGGGGCGAGCCTATCGCCATATCGGGCACAAATTCCTGACTCCGGGCTGATAATGAATAGAAAAATCCAATAACACTTTGCCCGACCCGAAATTCGAATCCGAGACCTCAAGCTTTGCAATCGTACCGTAGTACCACTACGCCACTGGGGCAGTAGTTATTTATATATTTATAGTAACTAAAGCTCGCTTTAATTGTAAAGTATGCGTAGTCTCCGCCATCTCGTCCGATCTTCGGTTCAATTAAGTAATACCATTGTTAAATGTACAAGAAATATCCGGTATTCATTTCTGATAATATTGCATAACTTTTGAGTTGAGGAAAACAGCAGAACTTTACAATTTTGTATACAATCTGTCTGTTTTATTAAACAATACAACTTATTATATTATGCAGTAAAACAAAACATTCTACGATGTTGTTGTCAGTTCAGAAACCACTTTGATCCTTTAATTATTCATATCGTTAATCTATAAAACGAAAAACCCACAATCCATTCTGATATTTATGTCTAAAATCTTAATAAAATACAACTTTGTCAAATAGTTTACAGTTATAATACGAGTATTAAGTAATACTAATTGACAGATCCTTAAAACAAAATGTTGTGGAAAATACTTGCTATTTAGCTTATTATTAACTTATATATTAAACAACTATATGAAGCTATATTAATGTTGTATTTAAATCTTTTGGTTTAAGAAATAATTAATGGTTTGTCTAAATAAATACGTAATTCAATATGAAAAAAAAAGGATTTTTTAGACAGTATTTCTCTTTGTAGCCAGAGTAACTTCTGGACACAATGAGACTTAACATCTTATGTCTCAGAATGGCGAGTACAGTGGAATATTAAGCAATGCTTTGTAATTCATGGTGTTTTTGGTTTTCTACTGTCCATGAGCGGTGGTATCGCTTAACATCAGGCGAATGGCATGCTCGTCTCGCCATTCAACGCAAAAAAAATAATCTCATACAATTTTATTATAAAAATCCGTGCTGATGTCGCGTGTGTTATTCAGAGATATTGATTTACCTATGATCATTTGGTTGTCTACGGTCGTCATTGCCGTCGCACTTCGACTATTCGGTCACATTCTGAGTGCTCATAGAGGCCGTCGGCCGCTCCACTCCACTTGCTACAACGGTAATTGTATAGAAGCATGAAACAGATAAATGTCAACGAAAAAAGGTTGACATAAAATATTTTTGAAATTTATATTCTTTAATATTTAAATACTAAGCTACGAAATATGATGTTTTATTCTTGTGAAATATTCCATGCAATCTTCGGATTGAATAGTCTGACAAAATTGATATCTTTCATCACAAAGTGTACAGAATACTGAATAGAACACTTTTTCATAAAGTTATTTCAAATTTGTTTTCATTTTGGAGTATCTTGCTATTGTTCAAACTTCTGCTTCGATTATTTTTATATGACCGAATATTTTAATATTTTGCTGTACAATAATTGTTGTTACATATTGAACTTTCAATAGATAAGACGTATATGTGACTTTCCAATTTATTTTGTATACGTAAATAACGTAAATAAATATAATAAAAAATGAATTTCACGAAATTGTATTTCAGTTGCCTGACTAATTCTCAAACCACTTTACTTATAGATGTTATCTATACCCAGAAGTAAGATGTCTGCATCTAACCGCTGTATATATATGTTGTTCCTCAGTATAAATGCGGGCTGCCAGGCTCTATTAATGGGCAAGTAAGTAGGTAATGTATCACGGCAGCATTTTTAAGAAAAGATAACTTGCTCTTTCGTGATAAAGGCGATATTATCAACCATGATTAATGAGACCGAGATCAAAATATTATTCCTTAGAATTATGTTGTAAAGGTTTTAAAAATAACCTTTACCATGATTCGTTGTCGACATTCAAAAAATATATCTGACTATAACCCTGTGTAGAATTCTAATGTAACATCACCTATACAATTTAATTATATTTTTTGTGCTTGTTGTATTTGTTTTTAGTTAGTTGTCCAATTAATGCAAGATTGTTTTTATATAACTGTTAACAAACCTAGTTAAATAACTACATAAATAACTAGTACAAAGAAGATTGAGGTTCAAAGCTGACGTATTGAACAGGCGAGGTATACTCACTGGGTAGTTCTAAGGTGGACACTGTACTGTAAATAACCCACTAATGGATTTAAAAAATAGTTGGTGCTCGTTGAAAATGTTACGTATGGACCACACTCGGCGCGCAGAAAAACTGGAGGACTGTACTTACTCTGAGAAATATGCAGAATACTACGTTGGCGAAATTTGGTTGAGTTAGTACATTTTTTGTACACATAGAATTTATATTTACATTTTAGTTGCAGTTCAGCTATTGAATCTATTTATTGTAACAAGGCATATGACAGTAGTGTTTATGATGGCTAGATTTCAAATTATTTGGTTAGACCGACACTGTAAAAAAAACACGTTAAGCCATATTTGGTCGCCTTATTGGAATATAGCCTGGAACACCTATCAGAATGTAGGAACAACCCTGTATCTAACAAAGATTAAATACACACATAAGTTAAGAATTTATTCCCAAAGGGGTAGGCAGACGTGCCACTGGTGCAACCCAAATTTCGCATTGATCCTTTTCCCGCCCGTAGATAGGGGTCTGGCTTATCGCCATGAAGAAATGTATTTTATACTGTAGATCGATAATTTGTATTTGATGAATGAATTTGGTAACTAAGTATGGTTAAAAGGAGCCGCATCGGTATAATTATTGTTATTATATCTTCCGTTAATATTATA
This sequence comes from Theretra japonica, assembly GCA_033459515.1. Classification (NCBI taxonomy): domain Eukaryota; kingdom Metazoa; phylum Arthropoda; class Insecta; order Lepidoptera; family Sphingidae; genus Theretra; species Theretra japonica. The sequence goes on from CM065939.1 coordinate 7,835,832, forward strand.
TAAATAAGGTAAACGATCAAATAAGCTGCCTTGGATTAAGAACTTTTCACGGTCTACGCAGGTACATAATATTATATTATATGTTCGGTGTATAATTCGCATATTATTGAAACTATTGTTTAATTAAATTAAAAAAATGCACCTCAACCTACTCTGTAGTGGCTACAAGCGAGAGGATACACGTATTTATACAACATATTTTGGTGTGACTTTAGTTTCAAACATCAATTTTATTACACGTATGTTAGGTTTCCAATATGAATATTTTAATAACATAAGCGGCTCGTACTAATTGGCCTCGCGCTAAAATAGGTTTTTTTGGCACACACAGATGGGTTATAAAAAATATACATTTTCAGTGAAAAAATAAAATAAAAGCCCATTGTAAAGAATACTGCTACGATGGTGCATTCTACATAATGCTACGCCGTAGCGTCGCTTCGTAGGACTTGACCGTAACTTTTCGGTCACCACTCACAATTATTTATTAATTGTGCTCTCAACTTGTGTATGTAATTAAATTAATTTAATTTAATATTTGATGTGCGAACGTTAATTTTCAACCAACCTAGTTCACAGCCGTGGAACGAGAGTCTCTTCAAACACATCCACAACTTGCACATATATTATTGTATTTGCGAAAAGTGCAGTAATTGAAGTAGTTTGCTAAAACGGTAGCCGGAATAAGGAGTATTTCGTGTTATTTTTATTCAGCTGTACCAAATGTGCGCTTCAACAGAGACGTACTGAATAACAGTTGAGTTACGATCAACGGACTGGCTTACATCGCCACTTTATAATTTAATTTAGAAAAAAAGAACATTTTTCCGCTCTTACTGCTTTTATGTTAATGGAATATATTTGAATTAAAAAAAAATATCAATTAATTTATATTGTTAATATATGTACTATTCAATAAAATTATAATATTAAATATATTCTAAATTGTAATATAAGTTATAGTCCCTAAAATCCTGTGTTTAGTGGTGCAGGTAAAAGTGCGAGATAAAAAAAATGACTGTTTAGTTAAATTGGAATCTATAAGTTTAGCAAATAGGAAGCATACCGTGATAATTTTTAAATAGAATATACTATAGGTTAGAAACTTTTCACTTGTTCTTGAAAAATACACGAAAAAATATATATTCTGCGTGCATTAGTATAATAACAAAAATATAGGTATAGTCAAAGTTTGTGTTCAAAGGATTCTTTTTAATTATCATAAAAATATAGTAGAACTACTTGTGTTATCAAGGAGAAATTGAAAATGAAATTGAATTGTTACCATGGTTAATTTTAAATCTACACATATTTATAGAAGAGTAGAAAACACTCACGATAAATAATAATTCCGTAGATTCATAAATTCAAAACCGAGGACCTTAATTCAGACATAAATGGGAAAATTCAAGTACACATTACACAAAGAAGCAACGCTCAGGCCGCGATGTTCAGCATTGTATTAAAATATTTGGCGGTAGTCGAGGCCCCAATCCGTCATATTATGTCAGTCTTAACTTGAAGAATGTGCGCCAGACAATTGTGCGTCAGTATTCAGCAATATTACCGAGCCTGTTCGCCTCGGCTCCGGGTAGGCACAAAGTATTACAGGTAAAGCGATTTGCATCCATTTAGTTGGCCCACTATAGTGCTCACCTGCAGAGCAGTCGGCATAATCTCGAGATTTGTAGGTGGCATCGTAGGTGCGAGCGCGAAAGATCCTGTAAGGAACTTAAGGGATGATAAGTAGGGGCGGGCGGGGGAGGCTCGGCAGTGCTGGTCGCAACACCGCCGCGAGCGAACGTGGCGCGCCGCCCGCGCTCCTCTGTGCCGCCAAATCGTGGCCCACCAACCTCGTTAATTTAATTAAGTGTCACATAAACCGAGAGCTCACGTGGATCACGTATAAGTTTCGATAAACTCGGAATGACACTGGCCGAATCAGGTGCGCGACACTGACACTGGTATGCGAACATTTTGGCGTAACAATCACCTTATTTTAGAAGTTTTATCATTACGCTTCGGGGTCGGGCGCTTCCTTGTAATGTAAATACTTTAAAGAACACCATTAGAGAATTTAATTTGGCTATTTTTAAGATATGCACTGTCTTATCGCTGCTATGATATTAACAAAAAGTTTCATTTTATTTTGCTAATAATTTGAATCAGCTTACACATTCTGTCAATCTATACCCTTCGGCTTTTGTTTATTAAATTAATGTCATCATTTAAACCGTATTTTTCGTTAAACTTTATTTCATTTTCATAAATATGCTTATGTGGGTAGTAGATACACAACATGATTCTTATCGGACGAACGTTATCATTTTTCTCATACTTCAACATATTTGAGACTTGTTAAAATATATTTTAATTATGATTCATAATTCATATTTATACAGCTAATTACCCAGTTTATGTTGTTATTATTGATACATTTATATCACTTATGTACAGCGCGTCTAAATAATAAAAATAAGTTATATTCCCTTTGGATACGTTATCATTTCTAGACTTAAAATATGAATTCTGTTCACAGCTGCCATTTGTCACTTGATTATACAATTGTTGAAGCGCTATTGGTGTTTTCATTGTTCAGAGATAAGGCTCTGAAATCCAGTCGTGTGCAGAAGGACTGTCGGAAATGTTAAAAAGACTATCCTAGCTAGATGCCAGTTACGTAATAGTTAAATAGGAAAAATCCGATTTACTTGGACGTACGTTTTCCTTTACTATGCTTTATAACAACGTTTTCCAGGTTTTTGATGCGATTTTAAAACGGTTCTTTCGAAGTATGTTCATTCATGCTTTATTGCATTTTAATAAACACCTATAGGTTCCCGGATTTAACAACTGTTAATGTTTCAAAAATTGCCTTATTTACAGTTATGTACGGACATGTACTGAGTGGAAAATATAATAAAGGAACAAATGCGGCCTTATTATAAGTTCATTGCTAAGGGATCTTAATAGTTGTAGTTGGTAAACAGTAAGACGGCTGATATTAAATTCCTTTGTGTTCTTACAAAAGAACATTCTATTTGCGATCTAATTAGGAAAAAAATCGGGTTACCTTGAAACCTTATGCTCTTTGTACATTTCATTGTGAACAATTTCGGACAATAATAGTAAGGGGAATCCCAACAAAGGCCTCTTTGGCGCTCGTATCACGGTTGGAACTGGGTTTCACAAGTCCTTCATCTTTTAAGGCCGTGTTGAGGTAAATTTCTATTGACACCCAATTTCCGCTTCGATTTTAGGTAGCGCATAGGTGACGAACTCAGGCTTCAGTCTCAATTTACGTAAAACTAGACTTAGCTTGCGGCTTCGTCAAGTCGGAATCGGTTAGTGATTCCCGCATTGAGGATTTATTTCAGCATTCTGTAGTGAAAGTGGAATTTCGGCAAATCCGGCCAGAGGGATACACTAATTGGAGGCGACATTAACTTTAATTCCGGTTGAAAGGTTACTTTCATACAATGGACGCGCTTTTAAGAATTATCAATTAGGACGGATTAGAAAGGTCTTCTTTCTCCTTGTAGTTTTAGGAAAACATATTCCGTCTTAGATCACAAAAAGCACATCGGATTACAAAACGGGAAAAATGTTACAATTTTACTACTTTTAGAATGTTAAACGAATACCGTTTTACAATGTTTTATATAGATCTTTATGTGGATATATTAGATATTTAGTGGATAGATACAATGTTAAAATACATATTGCTTATGCGCAGCCATTACGGACGTACGAGATAAATGTTTTTTTGGTATTAAAAAATTGCTTGTGTCTTGGTTCAACATGTTGGTCAACCAACCTGCTTATTGGTCAATAGATATTTATTGTAACATTATTATGACTATTAGAAAAAGAGATGTTGGGATGTGGTGGAATAACGATGCAATTTAACACTTTTGCCAACAACCGTGATTGCTTTTCATTCTGAATTGAACCTAGTTACCTAGACCTTTAAGTCCTAACTCAACGTATTCGTATACTATTATTACTTCTATATTTTTTATTAAAGTCACCTTTATAATTTTAATCATAGCAATCAATACCATACATAATACAAAAAGTAGTCCGATATTTTAAGTATTTAAGTTTGTTCTATCTACAAACTTTGAACTTAAAGTTAGGCGGTGAAGGTGGTGTTGGTAAAAATATGTTAACAATCGGAACATATTGTGTGAGGAATCTTATCAAATATAACAATAACAAATTGAAAATATATGCGACTTTTTATAATGATTTGTAAGCATAGGAAATGTCAAATGCTGTATTGTTTTCTACGAAGCGGAAACAATTCGTCACCGCATTTTACACGACATGATTTATTAAAAACTATGTGAATTTGTAATCATATTTAAAACTAAATTCATTTGCATTTTTCATGCCACGGTTCACCAACTATTCAGCTATTAAAATTTATATTCGGTTCATTAGAACACCAAATATAACTTACATTACCGCGGAACACCAACTTATTGCCAAAAGTTTCTTTGAAATATTAAGATACATTTCTTACTGTGCCAGAACGTATGGAATAGACATTTATCATGTTGGCAACATGAAAAGCATTAGATGTTGTACACATTCTGAACTGTTATAACGTACATGAATGCCCTGTTGTAAATGTAATATTTTCTTTTTAAATTGCCCGCCATTGCTGGGAGGCGATTAATTCTGAATGAGTATTTATTATCACGTGTGAAATTTTTGCTATCGGCCGTTGTATGTGCATGCAGAAAAGACGTTAAGATTGGTTATGCTTTCCCATTTGACTTTCCACGTGGATATTGCGTCTTGTCATGAAACGAGTCGCTCTGAAGCTTTTGAGGTTATTAGGTTATCATAACCGCCCTCACTCTCTTAAGGACTTTGTGTTTGACGTTTATTTGTTTCCAAACATTAGGGACAGGGATGGGGTGATTACACCGGGAATACTTATACACGATTTGGCAGATTTTAAATTAAATTCTTGTTTTCTTTTAAGTATATGAAATGTATTATTTTGAAAATATGATAATGAGTTTCATGTATATAATTATTTGGGTTAATAAATTACGAAATCGTCTTGTTTGGTTGTTTATTTTATTAATGTGTTTTAATTAAAACTTACGTGTAGGTATTGGAATATTTCGTGGACTTGAATGGTTATTAAGGATTATCAGGTTTTAATGACTTTATAATATTCATTAATTATATTAATGTAATTGTATTTATCGTGGAATAAGTATTACGCATTTGTCTTTTATAATAAAAGTATTTTATTGACCGTGCGCTAGGCCGGTGGGTTCGGCTTTTAACGCAGTATTGTAAGCAGATTTTCATAAATTTTGAATTGAACTACTTTTAATGCTTGCATTTTATAGCAGATCGCTGCAGTCAACACAACTTTAAAAAGCGTGTTGCAGGCTTGCGACCCGCCTTTAAACTAAACATTAACGATTCCTTTAAAAACACAATCATGATACATTATAACACTTGCAAACAGATGGACATTCGATTATCTATATAAGTTAGCGGGTTTATGTAGTTTAGATTTTCTTGGACCCCCACTTAAGCCTTGTTCCAAAAAATAACTGCAGTCCAGTTGCCATATCTGTAGATATAAACAGCCATTTTCTCTTTCTATAAAGAATTGCTTCTCAAAGGTAGCATAAAATAATGTAAAGTGAAGCGTACCGTAGATCAAACAATTTGTCCAAGTCTCAAGTGTCGAGTGTCAAAGATTCGGTTCTCGGTGGAAATCTGACCGGCGTATTACCGGTGCGGGTGGGTCATCGGGCATTTGTCGGCCGTCGTCGCCCCGCCTCGTCACTAAAACGTTCGATGACTCTCCAAACTTCATCTAGATATTTTTATCTCAACTTATCGCGAGACTAGCGGAAGATTTCAAATTTAAAATATTTCATTTTATCAATGTTTTAAATTAGCGTTGGGAAAAGTTTGGATGTAGTTTTGTTTGGTAAAGTCTTGATGCATTTTGTCTATTTAGAAAGTTTTAGGAAGCTTAATAATTCATAAAGAGCACTATTTTTATGCTGGTATGATAGAGTGACTGTGATGCACTAGTAGTAACTGCTGTAGTAACTGTGCCATCGTAATAGACTATCCAACAGCACGAAATCACCACCTCTCGTCGGTCGACACAATCACGTCGGCTTGTTGTAAACAAACGCCACTTGTGGGTTATTACGACGGTTTTCCATCATCGTGTATTGTAATCGTTATACAAGCGGATATGAACATCCTGCCACCGGCTGTAGTCTGTGGAAATCACTCTCACGAAACAAAACGCAACAGCGTAGCTATTTCTTACATCGCTTTTCTATAAGACAGTGGCACTCCGCTTGATCCGACCTTCTGGTAGTGCAGCTTAAAGCGCAGTGGCGAGAGGCTTTACCACTTCATATATCTCAACACTAAAACTGTCGGAACAATAAACCTAAAGACCGTTTCAATATTTATTTTACCCCTCGATTGTTCGATTGCAAGTTTATTTATTCACTTAAAACTAATAACTCATGTTTAATTTATTAATCATTTATGAAGTCTTAACGCATCAATCTTTATATTTTTCCATAATAAATAACACTAAAGTCAGTTTCAATATTTGTGTTACTACGAGTAGTAGATTACATTGTAGCCATTGTAACTACTAGACATAATAAGACTTAACATCTTATGTCTCAGGATAGCGAGCGCAGTGGAATGCCAAGAGTTGCTTTGTAATTCATGGTGTTTGGTTTTCCTACGGTCTATGGGCGGTCGTATCGCCTACCATCAGGCGAATGGCATGCTCGTCATTCATTACAATAATAAAAAAAATACCAATACAGGTTTTATTAATCTATTAAATCTTAGTAGGAAAGTGATCTTAGTATCTTTCCACTCGATTAGCATTACATCGTAGTTGGTTCAAGGATACACAATCAATATTATCGATATTAATAGTAACACGCATGACAAATGTATCTTATTTGCGGCGTACTTACGTTCCCCAGCTATGTGCGAGCATCAATCTTTTTTAGCGAATTGATTTTACCTCGTTTTCGTGTTCATATGATTTCGAATGCGGTAATGGTATTGCTTTGTTTCCCCTTTTGTTAACTTGTGGCGTATTTTTTTAAAGGTTTCCTTGATCATCAATTTTATAACAAAATATAAAAAAAGAAAGGGGCGTATAATATTACAAAAAGTAGATAATAGTAATACCGAAAATAATAACATCTTAAATCAATAAAAAAAGCTTAAAGTATTGTCCAATACAGATTCTCAAAGGGTATTTTATCTCTAATAAGTACTTTTTTGTTGTTGGCTTCCACAGTTGACTTTTAGTTTAGAAAATATAAAGGCTAGCACTTCCAACGTTATAACCTGAACAGTACTGGGAAGAGATCAGATCAAAGACTTTTAAGTGGCCCAGATCTTTACTTGAGCCATTGATCGACAAAGTTGACTGCCGCCTTGATATTATCATGCCAAGTACCATATTAGCTTTACTGGTGTAAGAGGCCGCCTGGGTTGGTACCACCGCAATCTCTATTTCACCCGCCAAACAGCAGTGTATATGCACTGTTGTGTTCCGGTTTGAAGAGCATTGTAGCCAGTGTAACTACTGGACATAATGAGACTTAACAACTTATGTCTTAGGATGGCGAGCGCAGAGGAATGATGTTGTTTGATTTTGCTATTGTCCTGGAGCAGTCGTATCGCTTAACATCAGTCGAATGGCATGCTCGTCTCGCCATTCATAACAAAGAATATATATATACGGAATTCTCACCTTGTACCTATAGTTTAGCCAATTCTACGTAGCTCGTACATTATTGGATGGTATGGGGTAAGGGAATTAATAAAAGGATTGGCAATATAACCTACAAAAAGACAATATCCGCTCTTCAACGCTCGAAGGGTCACTTGTTATTGAGTATTCGAACCCACTTATAGAGAACGATTAATTATATTAAACATAGATGTGTGTTATGAAGTCAATTATCGGTAAGAATAGGTAGGTTAATAAAGAAATATATAGGTATATAAACTTTTCTTCTTTTTCTTTTATCAGCCCATATACGTACCACTGCTGGGCATAGGCCTAGTCTACAATCGAGAGAATCGATTGAGAGTGGTTAGGCCATATAGTCCACCACGCTGGCCTAGTGCGGGTTGGCGGACTTACATACCGCAGAAATTGTTTATATTAGGTATATAAACAGTAAAACATAATTTAAATTAGTTCAATGTACGAGTACAACAAAATCGGATCATGTCTTGTTAGTCTGAGGAATTAATTTATTTCATTTAGGGCCGTGTCGCCAATTAAGGTTCAAGAAAATATGTATATTTGAAAGGCTGGAATTTGTTACATTTATTCAACTCTCACAGGCGTTGTATAAATCAAAAGTGGAACTGCGAAAGGCTGCTTGGTAACTTTATTAATATTTACCTGACTGAGTAAATAGATACAGGTCTGCGTGAATTGATTCCGTGTGCTGTTTGCTTAGATGGTAATATGTTATTTTGCTTTAGACTAATGTTTGTTCATGGCAATAAAAATATTATCTTTCGTAAATCTGTATCGTTATTGGTATATGGATGTGTATGGACTTCTAGTGGCTGAAAAGAGAGAGGGAGTCCACTGGAAAAACTTCTTAATATTAATCAGTAGCGTAGTGTCGCGTTTTCGGTGCAGTTTTCGCAAAGGCCGGTAAAAATGGCCACTTGCGAAAGATTATCCCTCGCCATTGGATGTTCTGTCCCCTAATACAACCTTTCAACATAGTTTTAATAGGAAAGGTTTAAATAAACATGTGTCGCACTTATACTAGCGATGTACTAATAAAACCCCATTTACACGGAGAGTTTCTCGCGGCGAGAATTATATGCCATTATCGCATAACATAACCGCCATAGATGATCGTGTTCTGACAAATGTTTACACGATAAAACTTCTTTATATGGCTACGACAATCGTATCTTCGAGTTGAGAAACAATCCCCGTGGGATGTGTAAGCGTGATGAAAATGCAATATGTTACAAATGACTTTATACAAGAAAAATCTCACTCTCGAATCATTTTTAAAACCTTTGACAGAGCTCTGCAGGTTACCAATAGCTACGGGGCAGGAAAAGATGTGAACATTCTATGTTTTTTAATTCTTGCCCCGCTAGAATTCTTTCTGTATTGCGGATGTGTTTCAACGTGTACGACCGAGCCTATCTCCGAAATCTGATACTAGTCCGATTCCGGTCAGATTGAAAAAATTGCACAAAAGGTTGTTTGACCACGCGGGTCAAATTTCGGCCTACATCGATTTGATGTTCCTTTCGTTGCTAATAAAACAATCAAACTCTATTATTATTTATCTTTAGTTTAGTATAGATTAATAAAATAAAACTGCCTCGGTGGCGCAGTTGCACTACGGTGTGGTTGCAAAGCTGAGGTCTTGGGACCGAATCCCGGGTCGGAGAAAGTGTTATTGGATTTTCCTATTCATTACTAGCCCGGAGTCAGGAATTTGTGCCCGATATGGCGATGGGCTCGCCTTCTATAACATCGCGTGACAGAGAATACATGGTAAAACGTGTGTGGTTGCACCTCTATCTACCCATTCAGGGAAAAAGGCATGAGTTTATGTATTTAATAAAATAAATATTGCGAGTGTTTATTTAATACCGATTATGCTATCCTCTATAGATCTTACAACCTGGATTTATCTGGTCGACATCATATATGGCGCGATAACACTGCCAAACACGCTCACCTATAACGTTGCCTTAAGAAAGGATTTCACGGAACTATAAAAATGTCCAAACTTTTACGAACAGTGAGCATAACGTAGTGTCTGATACTTGCTTTTGGACGTTTTAACGGAATTATCAAGTTGTTTGCGTTCGCTATTGAAGCACTCAGAAGTCTTTCTTGAAGAGCTCCTTCGTGTTATCATCTTATTTTTGTCCGATATTACCAAGAACATTTTCAGACTGCTTTTTATGGTAATAGAAATGTGTTTTTAAACGCAAGTCGATCGTACAACTTATATTGCTTCGGATAACGCTGCATTTTATAATTTTATTATAATACCTACTTGATTACATTTGTTTTATTAAAGTAATTTTTTACGTATCGAATAAGCAACTCAGTTGATAATTCTATTTGGTGCAATTGCATTATTCGTCTGTCGAAACGCTTGAAACGTGCTGTCAGATGTGAATTTTAAAAAATGTTTTGAAGAAGAATGTCGAATTGCATACAATAAACAATAAGAGAGAAGCATTGTTATAGTCAGTTTTTTTAAATTATTATTTCATTTTATTATTTAAGGCAGGAGTTTATGTATTTATGTATTTCTAATTACATTTTCATCAACTACCAAAGTAATGAAAATGAAAAAAAAATAAAAAAAATAATGCGTTTTCAAGGAGCCCTATAAAACCACGGGTCATATTTCGTAATTTTCTTTCGTGATTTGTATTTTACCATACTTAATTAATATGATATATGGTTAAAGTATTTATTTTTGAATCCTGTGAGGTCTGTATTGTGTAAATTGCAAATATTTTACACTTCTTATTTTAGGATTATTAAAATCAATAGGTACACAAATTAAATAAAGTATAGTAGTATGGCAACGGAAAGGTTTACTCAATCTTTTATACGGGAAACTTTATTATATCTCTCGTTTAATGGTTTCTTAGATTAACCCGAATGTTATACATTGATAACTGTGAAGTGATCGAAACGTCGGGAAGTTAAAAAATTTATAAATTAAATCAAATTCGCGATAAAATGTCTTGTTTTTCGATAATCCAGTAAAATATTTGGATTTTTCATTTCGTAGCCAAAATCCTTTTCTTTAAATGCTAATTAGAACCAAGACACGCTTAATATTTCATAGGAAAGTAAATTTAGTTATATGAATCTTACATTGAAGGTACAGCGTAATTCCTTGTATATACATTCACCTAAAACTTTGAAAACACGAGGTTGTTAGAAATGGACATACGTGAATAATTTATAAAGGTTTCTAATTCTAAAACAGATCCTCGTAAATCTGCTTTGCTTGGTAATCTTTGCCTAACATATTTCGTCTGAAGCCGTCAAAAGCTTGTAGTTGGGCACATATTCACGACGATGATTTCCGATTTGAGTACGTAAGTCATATTTAATTAATTTTTATTTCCAATGAAAATGAATTATTATCCAAATTTTTAAAAGTATAGTATTATTAAAATTAGTTTTGTATCTTTTTGTAAAGAAACGAAAATTATAGGATTTTAAAATGGCGCTTTCCTCGAGTTTTATTCCGCTATCACCCACTAGGTGGTCAGACGACCTGGTAAAGGTCGCGGAACGTCGCTGGATGCAGATTGCAGGCTGCCTCCGACAGGTCACTGTGGAAATCATTAGGAGAGGCCTATGTTCAGCAGTGGACTTCCTTTGGCTAATGGATGGATGGATGATGGATGATTTCTGTGACGTCATACAGGTCACGCCGCGTCTACAACTATTTTTTTTATAGTTGACTCGTAATTGTTGATTTGATTAACTTCAAAGTCGTGAAACGGATACATAGTTATAGTTCTACTCGTAGATTCTTATCGATCAGTTGCAAGATGAGCCCTAGCTGCGGCGAGGACATCTTTATGGGTTTCCTTTTAAATTTCTTTGAGTCGCATTCTGTAATTTTCATCTTTTGATGGTAAGCCCGTATTAGACGATCAAACATCGTGCGGCTGTATCACCGTACAGTGCGGATCTCTTTGCGCTACAGCTGAGAGGACAACTAGAAATTATTTATTGTAGAGTCGATCGGACCAACTACACAGATAAGAATAATAATAATGTGCGACGGACTGCCCTCCATACGGTCAAATATGGTCCAGAGCGCACACATATCTGCTAACTTTAGAGAATGAAAAGCAAAAATTGAAAAATATTCAAAAAACTTTTTTTATACATTTTACAAAGTCAGGAATTTATTTGTTTAGGTTCGGTGTAGCTAGAAAAATGGATTGATTCATCAATATGAAATACAATATTTTTACAGCAATATAATATGAATATTTTAGTCATTCAAGGTATACGCATGTAAAGCTTTTATACATCTTTTTGTATGGTTGGCAACCCTAACTGGCAACAAGTATTTACGTACGTGATATTTTAATTACTTTTCGTTGGCTCAGAACCTTGCGCGTCTTATGAGACCGGAATTTCGATTTAATATAAATTACTTCATAAGTGTCAAAGATTGTAATGGATGAATGCCCGTAAATTTATATTAACTGCAGTAATTTCCTTTAAATATATGGTTTATATTAAAGCGATTGCATTAAAGCCTTAATGCCGTATACTACTGATAACTTAAATGTGTTTGCATTATTTTTTCTGACATGTATATTTGCTTTCGCTGGTATAAAGCACGCTTGGAGTAACGGTTACAAACACTTTGTGTATTAGGTACTTCAATCTATTTTAGTAGCAGACCAGACTATCGATTTACTATAAAACGTAAAGAAACAAATCGCACGCTCATTTTCATATGACGTGAAGTTGCTATGATGAAAGTGTTTTGTGAAATTACGCGATGGAATCGCGAACTCAGTCAATTTGTTAAGATGTTGACATTGTAAGATGACGAGATGTTTTGCCAGAAAGCAGGACGACGTCAACTACTTTCAGTGAAATGTTAACTGCACGTTTCTTGTGTAAGTTTTGTTCTTTATTAAGCAAACATGAATATAAGTTTATTTGAATTATAAACACTGCATATAATTGAATATGACTTATTAATTCAACTCAGATTTAAAATTGGACATTAAGTGGTTGAAAAAGTAGTCTAGAGTAATAATTATTTCATGACAGTAATTTGACCATCAAGGTCTATAAATAACAGTTTTACTAAATGAGATATCATGTCAATTGTACAAAAGCGAACGGCATTAACAAAATCTGCGCACGCGTACAAAACATGTAGAAAATTATTAGCGTAAAGGGAGATAGTCCGACTGCGTATGAACAATAGAGCTAGAAACGGAAGTTGTTGACTTTTATTACAATTTGTTCGTGGTGACCACTCAAGCACAAAACGAACCTCAATAAATACATTGAACTTATATTGTCGCGAAGTTATTTGTATAAAATCAAAAATAAACTATAAATTAAGTAATTATTTTGCAAGATGATGCCAATTTTTAAATCCACCGTGTTACTAATTCGACATGTATTTTCATTCACGAATCAAATGCTTACGTCACAGTTTAATATTTCATATATGAAAGGTCAAATAGGGCGAATATCGTCACCCTGTATCCCTCCAAAAGATTGTCGGACTTGATATTCACAAACTTGCAAATGTATTTGTAGCGACTGCCTTGGTGGCGCAGTTGTACTACGGTATGATTGCAAAGCTGAGGTCTCGGGTTCGAATCACGGGTCGGGCAAAGTAATATTGGATTTTCTACTCATAATCAACCCGGAGTCCGGAATTTATGCACGATATGGCGATAGGCTCGCCTCCTATCACAATGTGGGACGGAACACAAAGGGCGAAACGTGGGTATCCTGGGAGCTCCTCTGCCTACCCCTTCTAGGAAAAAAGCGTGTGTTTATGTATGTATGTATGTATTTGTAGCTTTTCCTTCCAATACCTGAGAATTATTAGATAATGTATTACCCATATCAATCAGGTTTCTATAGAATCGAACATAATAAATTGGAAATATAACAAGTGTATGAAGTGTAGTAAGAATAGAAACCGCCCACATTATTCAGGCGTGGAAGTAATTAGAAGGTTCTTGATGTTTGTTATTTCGGCTGGCACGGTGTACGTGGCAGTAGACGCGTGAATTTTACTCAAATGAAACGAGTTCATTGTTTGCACACTAGGCTTTGACCCAAAGCTACCCTTTTTTGTCGCTCGTATTTTTAATTTAAATTGAAACTCGATATGTGCCTCTCTTTTATTACCTCGCATACAAATTTTAAGGTTTTTCGGTTTTATATTGAAGTTGCATAGAAAAGTAAGGGCGAATAAAAATATTTTTTGGGTTCGTTTAAGAAGATTTGTGTTGTATTTGTGTATGGTGTGGATAGAAATATCAAAGAGCGTCAACATCTAAAAAAAGAAAGCAAGTCCCATCTAGTATATTATGAAAAGTTTCATTTAGGTAAACCTGACGAATGCTTGCCATTCTATTGTCCAATTCATTTGTGTGGAAACGAGCGCAAACCGCAACGGTAAATAATGGAAACGCTGCGGAGACCAGCGCCTTGTGTTCGCGCCGCCAGATTATTGTCCACTAAGTTTGTGTCTTTACCTTCCAAGAGTATGCGAACTAACTCGGTTAAAACTGCTGCGGTGTGCACACGCGGCGACACATTGCAATATGTCACGCAAATATTATTTCCGATGTCCGGAAAAGGAACAAAGAGCAAAGCCTTCAATATCGAATGCATATAGATTTTGTGTGAGTTCTAGCGTTTTTCAATGAATATTGCAACTGAAAATAACTTAACATTCGTTCGAAGTATTGTTTGTTTTCGCGCCGTTTGCGAGTGTTTCGAGTACTCACTGTCGTTTAATCCAAGGTCTCTTATCTTCAGCACGTCGCGTCGCATTATGTTATAAACGCGTATTTGTAATTATTACATAAGTCCATACAATGGGTATATATCAGGCCAAATACATTTTTCAGCAGGCAAAGGACATCCACTAGAATTAAGAGGAATCGCTCTGTTGCTTATTTAGGCCGGATTCTACTAAGCCGTACTAGGCCAGCTTGGTACTTCGCATTTTGAAAATAGGGAGAGCTCTCAGTAAGCTGGTTCATTTACGTTTTCACTCACCTTTAGTAACTAATAAATCAAAAATTTAAGTGCTATAACTTCAGTCCTTTGACACTGTCCCGCCCCCACGTAAACTGTCGCTCAATCCTGAATATCCTTTTAAAATATTAACAGTTTTGTTACCTTGTTACAGGAGCAGAGGCCTTCAGTGAACATGTGTTGAGGGCACGTGACATTTGCGTGTCTGCCTGTCCGCCAATCAGCGTAGCTAAACATAGTACTGTAACCGATTGTAGTCAATTACTAATAAAGTGTAACGCTTGAGTGTTTCTTGTTATAACATTAAGACCCGCTTATACATGTGTTCGTTGTTGTCCGTAGACTGTGTTTTATCGTGTATTTAGACTTAATTAGGGGAAAAGTAATTGTGTATGTGCTCTTATGTGAAACGCTCCAAGGAAGAGGCATCGATTACTGAGTGGTAAGTTTTTCAAATAATTAAACTTTACTACAAATAAATTATATACAGGGTGATGGAAACATGACGTTATTATATTTCTATATGATTGGTAAGAGTCAATCAAAATATTTTTAAATATGTAAAAATGAATTTATCTACAATAATAACATACGCACTGGGAAAATAATCCTATAAAAATCAATTCGGCAAATAATTATCGTTGAATATAATATAATATTTGATGGTCGAATTACTGACGCGATACTGTGTATGTGGCTTTATTAATGTTATCATGACTCCACCATCTTGTACAATATATTATCATTAGTTAAACATGCAAACTATACATGTAACATTAGCTGACTTGAAGAGGAGTTATACGATTATTTGTGGACCATTTATAATTCTACATTTTAAAAAACATATCCCTTAATGCGATATTCCCGAATTCTGGTTCCGTTTAACAGCACAAATATATTTAAACACTCAGATCCGGAACAAATATCTGCGGGCCATACAAATATTTATCTGTGTGGGTGATTGAATGGGCACCTTTTACCGCAGAAAACCAACTGCAAAGCCGCTGCGCCAATCGGTACTCAATTTATTGCAATAAATGAACCGTTTTTTTTGTAAAGCAAGCAACTTTAATGAATTTATGTTCTAAGGCAGTTGAAATACAAGAAAATAGCTCTGGAACACTGTGAATTCTTTGTGACCAGGTGGAAATGTATTTTTGATTGTATTTAACTGTTGGTTCAAAGTAAATTTAGGTACTCGTGTCCGGAACGGGTCGGGTAAGTGGTAGTGTGAGCGCTGAAGGCTTTATTCACTGCCCAACACGCTGAACCGTTGGCTGCAAATATAAATTGCACCCGCTTGAAATTACCTCTACGTTTTATGACACAAACAGGAAAAAGTTGAACAGCAGCCGTGTCTCATCGGTTATTTTCCAGTGAATTTATAAACATTTTGTAAATATTTAGACGGCATTAAAGCTGGAGCTGATTTTAGCTTGTAAGCAACATTTTATCGTGTTTTACCCGGAGTTTAGAACCGTAACACTTTTTTAGAAAAGTTTTGCAAGGATTAAAACCGCATTGAATATGGATTTTTTAATGCATTATGTAACGTGTATTATCGGTAATTTACTTACTTTTAGTACAATTTAAATATTTTGGATCAAAGATGCCTCTACGTGACCGCCTCCGTAGAACAGAGGACTAAGCAACGAGAGGTCCCGGGTTCGATTTTCGCACCGGGGCAATTGCTTTTGAGACCCACTTTTTTGTTTACGGTCTTGTTGTTGAGAGAGTCAAAAGTTTAATATAGTTTCTTATACTCACGACATAACACAAGAACCTTATGTAGGTCGGGTTTATGTATATCTGTGATTGTTGGGTATTTTATATTCAAATTATATAAGCGTTATTGTATGTCACAGTCTATTACACAGGTTAACAATTCAGTAAATCTCCCGGGGTTACGTCTGCTAATTACTTACACGAGTAAAGAATTTTCCTCGATGTAAGTCTGAGGGTGGTATTATATGAGAATTAAAATTGAAGGCAATGTACCGACATGTTGTTTAGTCAAGGAAACACGGCTCACTATCTGCCTTTTCAAAAGGGGACTCCATCACAAAACTCATTTGGCATTCAGCCACCTACAATGACTCGTGTGGATGCGGAGCGGTTTAAAATACCTGCATTTTTGTAGAGCATTTCGAGGCAAGTTGGCACGTTCAAATTTAAACGGGATATACCAGATAAAAGAGGTTAAATAAAATAAAATACTCGAAAAAACTCAATGAATTGTCCGTTTCATTAGTTTCTGTTTTACAAACATTTGAAATGTATAAAGTAGCTGAAACGTGATTTAGCTTCTTAACAGTTTTTTTCGACGATATTTAGACGGGGAGAAATGAGTGTTATTAATGTCTAACGAATGTTTTACTGCACGCCCTAAAACTTATAAATGGTCGGTATTAAAATTTCCCTGTTTCGGAAAGAAGTATTTATTTCTTGTCAAAGGGCAACTTGTAAAACTTTGATGAGACTTTTTCCTTAATATTGGACCGGATTGAAAAAATATTTCGAGCTTTATGTTATACGCAGATAAAAGAAAAACACTTTGGCATGTTTTCGTTTTTTACCGCTGAAACATTCTAGCAGCATAGTTTGGTCAAACTAGCAAAGGGTAGGTAATACAGTTGCATTAAGAGCTATATCGTGCGAACAAGAGCGCATTTAAATATATTGCCGTGTAGTGTATTTGCAAGCATCATTAAAACAAAAATTGTATAAAGTAAAACAAATGATTGGGATAAATATTTCGGTTGGATGGGCTCGCGAATGGTTCGTTAGTTCGACGGCGATGTTGAGCGGCGCAGTGCATCCGGCTGGCGGAAAAACTGACGACAGCAAATACAAATCACGCTTCCTCTGCCGCTTGCGCCGCCGCCCTGCCGTCACCGCCCTGCCGCCCTGCGACACGCGACAATTACCTCCTGCACACAGATAAGGCCCACTTGATCCACTACTCTACTAGCCATTTGTATACGAGCACAAATACTTTTAACCACCTTGAGATTCAATTGCGTCTGTAGTTTTGTCTCCATGTAATTTGTGAGTTGTGATAGATTTTGTTTTTTAGCCGAGGAAAATTGTTGAAATGTTGGGGATTCCGCTTTTGATTGAACTTTCATAAATAAACTCAGCCTTTAGTCAGGTGTAATGCTGTAACTTTTACTAATCAAAATGTTAATTAAAAATTCAACCCAATATCACTACATATGACGACAATGATCAAATATTCGAAGTTTTTAACAATTTAAAACGAGGATGCTTTTGCCGCATCAAACATGATTTTTAAGGTAAAAATACGTGGGCTTTTTCACTGAGATTCATGTGTTTTTTGTAGTCGCTCTATATTCATACATTCAACGTATCCGAACCAGCGAAGCGCACCTTTATGTATCTTGTTGAACACTTGATATGGATGACACGTCGCCACGTCCTCGAAAAATCTTAACGTCATAAAACTAAAACCATTGGCTCGAATTTACAACCGTTGATAATTTTAAAGGAGATGGGTTCATCGTGATTTTTGACGTGTCATCAGATTGAAGGTAGAATAATAGAAGTATAATTATGTATATGTCCTCGTAGGGATAAGCAGAAATTAGGGAAACCAACAGAATATTGAAACACGTTAATACACATAACAATGTTTTCAAATTACTACATTGTCATATCCATATACTAAGTCTCATTTTCTCATTAAAAACTCCAGGCGTGGGAAAAAGACCACAAAGCATTTTCACTTAAAAATTCCCACAATCAGCAAAATATTTTTTTACGGAAATCGTACTCGTTTTTCTTTTACAGCAGGTATTGTTTCCTACAGCATGGAGGTTGACAAAATCCAACAAAGACAAAGAGTACGAAATGCCTTCTACCGCGGCTTTATGATGGAAGTTAAGAATAACTCACAGTCTGCTGATTTACAAACAGCTATTGCATCGTCTGCAGCAAATAACAATGTATACACACGAGAATAATTAAAGCATCATCGCGTTATGAATACGTCAACTTGTATGTTTTATTGCGTGGACTATATTGCAGTGAATATTTTCTTATTGTTAATCTTTAATAAGGTTCACTTCATTTTCGCACAGAATCTTATTTACCGCTTCGCCGCACAGGGTTATTATTTATTAACACGTTCCCGTTCTTTTCTCTGAATGAAGTACTGAATGGACAATGAGGTTACTATTAAACAGGAAACACGTATACAAAGACAGCGTGTATTTTTATTATTCAAATCATATACAGGGTATATGAAGACTGCTACTGAAAACGAAGCCAGTTGGTAGTTTTAGTGACTACAGATACGATGCAACTAAAATTTTTGCAAAAAAACGCGACGATATTTTTGTAATGTTTTAAATATCATTGTGTTTGGGTGGCAAATCTGTAGAATTTGTAATTATAATTTAAAGTCTTGCGTAGTATAGTGTTTTTAAAAATAAAACATTATGTTTTTAGGAAAATGTATGTGTTTACCACTCAAATACGATGATAGGAAAAATAAATTTAAAATATCGTCACTTTTTTTTGCAAAAATCATAGTTGCATTGTGTCTAAAGTAACTAAAACTACCATCTGGCTTCGCTTTCCGTAGCAGTCTTAATTTACCCTGTATAAGTATGTGCATATAGAGTTGGAGATTATATCAGCGCTGGCAACTGTAAGTGCAACTCATAAGTTGGTTAAAGAACTGGTTTCCTTTAGAATACACAAAGTACTTTTAAAGGATTCTTCAAGTCTGGCATTTAACAAGACACTTCGATTTGAACGTGGCGTGTAATACCTTGACAATAGTTGTGAAGCTATTGTTAGGCGCTGCACAGTACTTCACAGACTAAGCTGCAATGTCACTAGTATTTACATTAACATCTCAATTAATTCTGTTTCATTTGTATTTATTAATAAGTGTATGCGCAATGCTATATAGAATAAGAACGATTGTTTAATACTTTTGTTGGTTTGCGAACAAAAAATAATGTAGGAAGTATTGTGTTTTCATTGAGGTCCTTTAATATCGGTCGTACTTTTATAATGGGTTTGCCTTTATGTTTATTCCGGCAACACTGATTTGTTTGTTGCCTCGAAAATATTCTCTGTCTTATAATTCCGAGGGTTTCCTCCGGAGCCCATTTAATTGATACGTTTCAAGATCCTTAAGGAATTGAAATGATTTGTTTAAACAAAATTTGAATATGCGTCTGATTGAAAATCAAATAAAGCGCGTGCGTGAGATTTCATTATGGTTTCTAAATGGAAAAACTGTGTACGGTTTGTGTCATCGCATATTCATGGGGCATTTTCGTGAGTCGACCTCTCAAGATTTGCGCACAGACTAAGTAAATAACGTCTAATGGAGGGATTTCAAGAGGTTACGTGACGTTTATAAACATTCAATCCTCTGTAATTTATTTATTACTTTGTTGTCTGTGTTACACTGCGCGTTCGACCGATTTATCATTCTGTTTGCACAGGTACACAATTTAGGAATTTATGAATATTGGCAAAACAAATTCAGACGGGATACGAAAATATTCCTTTACGCTTGGATATTTTCTCTGTAGGACAGAAAGTACTGGCACATGTATTAAGAAAATCGGTTATGAATTATTTCAAAGGAAAACGTTACAGAAAAATGGCCGACGATAATTTTTTGACGGAGGCGCTTGTTAAAGTTTTATCAGAAAAGAAGTTCAACGGAGCTTCTCGCATTAGCATTCAGAAGTCATGGCTTATTACAAACTTTCTGAGCGCTGGTACCTATCATACGGCGGGTAGGTAGTACCTTTCGGAACAGCCTCTATAACCCTCGCACCTTTTCATTTGATGTAATTTGTGTTTCCGTTTCCTACTTTTTTAATATATTTTTTTAAATAATAATAATTTACTCATCCGTCAGGTTTTTGACTCGTCACTGGTGGTTGAGAATACCTTCTCACAATACGTGTCGTGTCCAATAGTACAGGTTTCTTAACTTTTACTGTGTTATATTTCTGCACAAAGAAAAACCGTTTACAAACTATAACAAAGACAAAAACGCTTACTGGGAAAGTATTGGCATTTAAGTCTATCGTATTAGTTTACTGCTAGCCGTTAAAGTTAACAACTAACAAGTTTACTACATAGCGTGTAGGTGTGTCGGCGTCGAAGGTAGAGGCTTTTGATCTCTGTGTTTCAAGCCTGTATGAGGAATACGAGCTGGGTAGGAGGAGTGGGGGGTGGGCAGGAGTTGTCACCATTTCCCGCTGTTTGTTTAGTACGGTCAACGACATTCAATTCAACACCATTGCTATTTGACATGAAAAGAAGCCGAGCGATAGGTGTTTCGCCGTTGGGCCATATTTCATCCGGGTCGTATCGATTTGCAACATATAAACCGGAACGGGGGAACACAATATCCCGAATTGGTTCGGGTGTATCATTTCTTGAATATTAGTTGATTGGTCTGTAGCGTTTTTGTCGTATTGGAGAATAACGCAATATCTCTATTATTGGTTTAGCGTTATACAATACTTGTGTGATGTGGGACGCATGACACTGCTGTATAGGAAACGTATGCTAATCAACTTGATAGTTTGACGTTTTTGGGCTATTTTTTGTTTCTTCTTGTTCTTGATTATATTCCGTGCACGGGGCTGGCGGTACATGACTTTTTAAATCATGTTTCAGAATATTATGACCGGCTCCCTGCTTGACATCAACCCTTCCGGGACCCAGTACCTTTGTTTAGCATTTCACACTATTATTTATCTATTGTAGATCTACTACCATTTTATTCTTCATCATTTTATTTTTCGTCATTCATATAAAATCATCTATCAAATTGCCAACTGATTATGTATGTCTCATTATACTAATAACTACATCCCGTTAGTCGCATGCCCCTGGGTAAACTGATAGAATTTCTTAGAAAAGCGGCTAACGTAACGATTTTCAGATTACCGCATGAATGTTCGTACAAATTAACTTTGATCTACAGATTACCATTATTTGAGAGGCGTGGAGACATTTTATTACCATAAGTCGTGATGGATGCCATTCCTAATTAAAATCATGAATACCTCAGTCCAATAGTATCTTGGATTGTTATTTACTAACAGCGATAAACCATGAAAATAATAACATTTTTTATACTTGAGGTTTGATAAAAGTCGACTTAAATAAAATTTTAATGGC
Source organism: Theretra japonica (assembly GCA_033459515.1). Taxonomy (NCBI): domain Eukaryota; kingdom Metazoa; phylum Arthropoda; class Insecta; order Lepidoptera; family Sphingidae; genus Theretra; species Theretra japonica. Next base: position 7,857,853 of record CM065939.1, read on the forward strand.
ACCGCTATTTCCATTATATCGCTCAATAACCTACGTTTTGTTTAATCAACCACCGCAAAGAACATTGTGAGGTTGCTCAAAATAACCATGGTTAATGCTTTTGAGATTGATTTTAATGAATTTACAACCACCGTGTTTCATTTTCAAACAAACCATCGCATAATATTTTAATTCCGGCAATAAATTAATTAACGTGCAAACCGTAACATTCTACAGGTTATTTTAAGGTTTAATTACATGAGGTTATTAAATAACTCACTGATACGAAAATTTTCATTTTGTTAATCATCGGGGAACAGTATTGTTCACACTAGCAGAAAAATATACAATGACGATCGGAAATTAACGTGGTTTTATCTGTTTTGTTGTTATTGGCTGTGATTATAAAGTGCAAAGTTCTGCTAGTAGAACTATAAATTAAGCGTCGAAGACTTGGATAATTTTCAAGCCAATAAATCTTTATCGAGTCCGTAAACTCCGATAATGTTCCATTACGTCTGTCGGACGAAATAGAGAAAAAAACTTTTAAAGATCTAGCAAATGAATAGAAACTATTAAAATAAAATGAAAGGATTAAGATAGGAGCGGAGTGGGACAAGGCTTAGTTGACACGTATTAATACCATCATAGCATCCTTGGATGAGTTAATAGAGGAACAAGTAGCCACACGTCTTGTATATAGCCCGTACTACATTATCAGCACGTTATATGTGTTTGATAATATAGCACAGGTGTGTCCCATATTATCAGTTTTAGATAGATGTTTACATCGCTAGCTTATTGGAGTGAAAACGGATTTAAACTAATGGCCAATTTAGTGCTCGATTTTTAATAGGGTTTCTGATAAGGCTTAACGTCTGCCCTTTGACAAGAGGGTATTCGACGGCTTAACGTGGTTTGGACGATAGAGTTACGTATTTTTGTTGGAAATTGAATTCCAGCGAGATTAAATTGCATTTAAAAGAACGTCTCGGCATTGTTGTTTGTACTGAATAGTCGGAAACGTCGACAATATTAAACTCTTCGTAGAATAACGTTATTCTATGTTTTCTGTTCAGTTGTTCTTTAGATACCGTTATGTGGAAATGCGAGGTCTAGTTGGAGTTGCATTTTGAAAAAGAGGAAAGATTAATTAGGTGCGCTAAAATAATTAATTGCACGCCTGTGTAAAGTAAATTGATTGTAGAATATAGTAACAACATTGATATGTGCTTATATCAATATAGGGAAAATAAAGCTGTTTAGCGTTTGAATATTGTATTTCATAAACTTTGTAACATTGGCGCAGACATGACGTTGTTTGACGTTATGTACAGTCATGACATGACAGCCTGCGTGGCGCAGTTTGTTAGGCGCCGGCTGTGAAACGAGAGGCCGCGGGTTCGACCCCCGTACCGAGACGAATGTTTGTGTGAACTACAAGTATTTGTGTCGGGTCTGGGTGTTTGTGAGACCGAAAAGTTTCTCATAGTTTCTGATACCCATGATACAAGATTCGATCTTAGTGTGGGGTCAGTCTATGTATGTGACTGTTGGGTGCATTATGTATTTATTTATGTACCGCTAATACTAATAAAAATCTTACAATCTGTTACTATGTGAAGACTGATCTGCAAGATCCAACTTACAGGGATGAAGTTCCTTTACTGGATCTTCAGAGTTATACGCCATAATTAAATTCATAGCGGGAACTTCTATGATAGAGTTAGAGATTATCCATACACTTCGGTCATATTTTGAACAATCTGCATCGAAATTAACAACGCCCTGGACAAATTGTTTCAACAGTGATATCTACAGGGTATATTAAGACTGCGACCGAAAACGAAGCTAAACGGTAGATGATAGGTGAGATGGTAGTTTTAGTGATTACAGACACAATGCAACAAAAAAATTCTCAATAAAAGTGACAGGTTTTTATTTGCATTTTTTAAATATCATCGTAATTGGATGGTAAATTCCTAGTTTTTGCTAAAATTATGTGTATAATTTAAAGGCTTGCCTACCATTGTGTCTTTAATAATACCATTGTGTCTTTAAAAATAAAAAGGTGTATATTATTATTTTGGGAAAACGATTTACTACCCAAAAACGATGACAAGTAAAAAATTACAACAACAAAAAAAATATCGTTTTTTTTGCGAAATATTTAGTTGCATTGTATCTGAAGTCACTAATACTACAACCTGGGTTCGTTTTTGGTCGCAGTCTGGATATACCCTGTATAAGCAATGCTTAGACACCATAAAGTAATACTTGAAAATAAAAAGATAAGCCTAAAGTCTACTATGAACGTAGATAGTGTATTGATGTCATCTAACACTAAGTTTGTAGTACAAACCATTTTCAAAATAAGATATAAATCTGTTGTGACCTTTGAAATATAAAGTTCAACATTACATTATTTAGTTAATGATAAAACGAATTATGTCACTAAACGATTCCGAGACCGATGAATTTACTTTTGTTTTAAATGTAATACAAAATTATACTTTATGGTAAGTGTTCATGGAGTGTTGTATCAATACCTACACATTGTAAGAGAAAGAGTATCGTATGAATGAATAATACATCTAATCCATGAAATTATTCACTTGGACTGGACGACAGGAATTATAAAGCATCTGACGGTTTACAAGCAACTCCAACGCCAAACTTCAATAAGTCATGAGCTCAGTTCTTCAGCGCGGTAAACATTTGTTCGTAGGTACATACGTACATATGTTCTGTTTGTCTCGAGTCTGTTATGTATTAGTTTGATACAGTTTCTTGGTGTATCGTAATTCAGTGTATTATTCCAATACCAATTCTCGCTCCCGCATAAACTTTTACGTATGCTATGTAATGTAGTTTATTATGGAAGCTAGGAGGCAATAACGATTGCGGTATGTTAGTGTTTGTGTAATCTTGTGCTAGTAATAAATGCGCAATGTGTAATGAATAAGTTTGTAGCTCACTTAATGGAACGCAATTTCTTCATACTACTATGTTGGAGTGATGAGAGTTTGAATCGATATGAAGCGAACGCATTGATAGTAAAAAGTTTCTCTGAGTTGACAATGATAGCAGTTTTTAATTCGCGTCAGTAATCCGATGGAACGGTTCTACAAAATTTTAGCTGTTGAAAACTCGTATTGTAGTAGTGATTTAGACTAAAATCTAAGCGCTGTGTCTTAGTGAGAGGCACGTGGCTCCTACACACAGATGTAGAAGTAAGCATGGGGCACCGGGCAACTAATGTGATAAGGAAAATTGCCAAGACAGTTGTAAGATACTTGAGATTGTTGGAGTGTCTGTGCTCGCGACGGCGGCGTGTGCCAGGTCGGTCACTCGCTGTAGCATGATTGAAGAGACCAATGGCTGGCACGCGCGCAATACCCGTGATTAGGTGCCTGTGTGGACAAATCTACTCGGATTGTTAATAGCGTTTGAAATTCAATGACATAATGACCTGATACTGCTAATTTGCGTATAAACCTAATAAACAGTTGTATGAAACGAGGTTACACTGCATGTTATAATTTATGTATCTCAGTGTAAAATTAAATTAAAAAAGAAAGCAGTAAACCAAGTCGTAGTTCAACTAATATTACTTCTAATTGTTTTTCGTCTAAGCATTGTACAAAAATAAAGTAATAAACATTAAATCATCATTAAAGTTGATCAGTGAGTAAACTCTGTACGTGTCAAAAAGGTGAATAATGAAAAGAATGCTGTTTATAGTGCCGATTTAATTAAATCGTAAAGTTGTTGTAAGTAGACGGTGGATCGGATTGCTTTCTGATTAAGTTGAGCCGAGACTGGGCACACCAGCAAGAAATAACGCAATGAATACCGAAGTTGAAGAGGATCTACAGACTGATGACGAAAAGATTGGCGTGAAACAGATATAGCTAAGCCGGTATACGCGACAGTGTGATGGGTGCAGGCAATTATGACGCACTTAAAAAATCACACATTCATAGAGAAGCTGAATAGTGCGAAGCGCAAATTGAATGTTATGTAATAAATGATACAAGCTCCGGATAATGATGATGTATCGGAAACTGATAGAATGAAAAAAGGTGAACGCCCATAATCCACTCCACGTTGTAGGGATCATTATCCCAGCATTACAGCAACGGGGTCCTTGAAACTTTCATATTGTCAATGTATCTCATTTCACCGTTGAATACAGGGACTCGACTCAAACGTTAGTTGAAAAACTTCTTGTTGCGAAATTGTTTTCGCAGAACAAAAGAAATTGTGCTTGCATTGCAAGAACATTTAACAAAGAACTTTATAATTGATAAACAAAAACAATGATACGAAAACATAAGTAAGCCTTATATAATTGTTCATGAATAGATAGAATTAAAATTATTTAATTAGTAAAGATCTTGACGCGTGCACTCTGTGCTCTTGTATTATCTCTTTCATATGGCTCCAGTTTTAATATTCTTTACAAATAGTTAATGACGGGCCACGTTCATAAAATAAGTAACTTAAAGGATAAATAAAACATCAAGAAGGGTCACGGGATTAGTTTTAGTATGTGGGTACTACAAATCCGACCTTCTAACGGCCGTGTGTGTACCAAGTAATAAACATTTACGACACTTGTTCTTATCCAACCAGCATTTGCAGTAAATACTTTTACCGCAAAATACTTGTATAACAAAACAAATTTACTTATGATCGGGCCCTGTATTTTCGTAATTGTCGATTTCAATTTGATTATTTTCATGCGAGATACGTTTGAAACTTTTACGAGTGTATACGTCTTCTGAGAGCGATAACTTAGTCATTTTATGTTCACCCAGTTCTTGCTCACTGTACTTATACTGGAGTTGTATATGAGAGTCCCTATGGAGCGTCATAAAGGCGCATATTCTTTTTCATTTGAATATGCTTTTCTATTTTATTGGATAACACTTTAGTAAATTGTTTGTCATTAACATCGTTGTGATACAGGTGATGCAAAATTGTATGTAAAGATCGTGGAGGTCCAAATTCAAAATTTGGCAATATACAGATGTTACTATAGGCATGTATGTAGAATATTGTTAACTATCATGGTGCGACATTCTATCTTTAGTTAAAGGCAGTCCAGCGCAAAACATAGGCCTCCTCCAAGGGACGCAGAAATCATTACGCATATTTAAACAATGCATATCAATTGTATCCTATATCCGTAAACGAAAAGGGAAAAGTAAAATCAATGAATTTGCTTCAACGAGCTTGCTTCTACACTCCGAAGTTCGTAAATAAATTGTACGCGCGTTGCATTCGTATACAACTAAAGAACAAACATCGAAGTAAAAAGTTAGGCTGCAAATAGAATGTAAATGAAAGCTAAAGAAAATCTAATTACGGTTACCGGTCGTGAATCGAGCGGGATGGGCGGCTGGTAGCGCGACACTTTATAGTTTTAATATCGGCGGCGTTGCGGTGAGCGCGGCGCGGAGTCCGCTGCGTGCGCGAACACCGAAACACATGTACACAATGAACGGAACTCGTACCAGTTAATATACAAAACGACCATTTTCCTCCACCCTTCGGAACAATTGAATCGCCGTTCATAGGTACACAGCGCTCTACACCGTTCGAGTTTGCTGCAAAACAGGATTTCGAAGCAGAGAACAGATTATGATGTTATTAATACGAGCTTTACTGGTTTCAATATTGGAGTTAGGGCGGGGAGGGAGTATTGTTCGAAATGAACTGCTAGAAATAATTAAAGCTGTAACAGGAAACGCAACCATTTGCGGGGCCACTTTTACGTTGTGTCGCATTTGTGCGAGCGAACAATAAAACCTAGCGCAGTGAGTATCTCAGTAAACGTTTATTTAAAATAAACATTTTATTTGCAGCCTTTCCGTGTTAATGTAAAAAACTCGGGCACGCGGCTTAGGCGTAAGTTATTTTCGTTTTATATTTTCCTTAAGTCGCTCGAAGCGGCCTCACTCGGGGCAGATAATTTGGTATAGAGTACGTGCGGCGTCCCTCGATGTCGGATGTCGCGGCCAACTGACCTGGCGCGCCGCCTGCTAAACCTCAAAGCAAGGAAACTGAATTAGTATTTACGTACCTCCTCGCCATAAACGATCTCTTTATAGCTCTGCTGCTATTTATATTGGGCTCTCCCGTTACCTTTTGTTTACGGTTTACGCGAATTGATTTTAATGCTTGCTTAATAAACGAACACCACTGTGCCGCTGTTTTCTACGTCCAGTTAATGTTCAGTTGTAATTCATTTTAAACATTCATGAACACTTAATTATAAATTAATTTACTCAGATTCTCAGTAAACATGAAGCCTAAAGCCTTGTTTCCAAGCGAAATCAATAAGGAATTGCAAAGCTTTTTATGCCCGAGTAATATGTTCTATTTATATTCGTTTTGTTATATGTCCAATAACAGAATTAACATATATAATAATTAGTTAAATATGAATGTTGACACAGTTTACTAGCATTGCTTCGGTAGCGCAGTTGTATTACGGTATAATTGCAACGCTGAGGTCTTGAGTTCAAATCCCGGTTCGGACAAAGTGATATGGGATTTTTCTATTCATTATGAGCCCGGAGTCAGGAATTCGTGCCGGATATGACGATAGGCTTACCCCGTATCACACCACGCGAATACACAACGCGATACGTGGGTATACTGGTTGCAACTTTACCTATCCCTTCTGGAAAAAAAGACGTGAGTTTATGTATGTATGTTAGAAAAAATATACCTGAAGCTTGAAACGATTTAGAGATCATGTGTCCTGACACTGGTACGACGAAGTGACTATAATATACACGTTGATAGATGCAGTGTAATCCACAGAGTATCCACCGGAGTGAGATGGTTATCTAAGACAGTTGTTTATGCCACTCAGATCGAGCCGATCCATTAGTGCTTTAGCTTTAATGAGCTACTGCAACGCTCTCCTACACTAAATTTTAAATTATTAGCCTCATCTACCGCTCCCTGCCAACGTGGAAGTAATCTTGCGAATAAAAAACGAACGTCCCATGCGAGAACTGTTTTATCTAATTAAGTTAAAAGTCGTTGCCCATAAGTGCCGGCAGCCAATTACCCAGCGGACTACCTGTTTGTTTCCCAGACACCTCTTTGGATAAAATATGTAGCTGTTTTGTATGTATATTACGTACATATAAATTAACCCAAAGGGACGGTGATAATAGTCTAAAATCTGTGATTAGGGCCTGACAATTTTAGCGAAGCTCTCTTTTATAGTCACGAGTTTACGTGTTCTGAAAGTTAGTGAAGTAAATCAGTTTCTATAGAGAGGAAAGCCGTCTTTGGCTCTGTTTCTAAATGAAATTGAAGAATATTTCATTCTAACAAAATGCAAAGAGGATGTTTATTTAAAGGTGGCGAAGATTCTTTGTTGGGATTTTACTGCCAAAAGGTATGGATTTCAATGGGTGACCGGACGCAAATGTTCCGGTGAAAAGATTTAATCACATGTTTCTAAGTTGCCGTACCGTTGACCCAATTTACTTTTGCATTCATTTTCGATTTGTGATAAATGTACGGGTGCGTTGGCAGTACAAACAGATTGAAGTGGGGTCAATTAATTTACGGCTCAACCTTGATGAGCGAGGTATAAATTGCGGTTTGGGGGACACGTCTATAAACTAGGACGGAAGGTGAGGGGACGTGAGCGGCTCCCGTGTCCTACATCCGAGTTTTTTTATGGCAGGACACTATCGGCCCATCTACTCGAGACCTTAGATAGCGGATCATGAACGCATGAAAAGAATACAAAAACTTGACCTACTTTGTCCTCTAGTGACACTACAAACAAGAATATATCAACGTGGATATTTACATGTTCTTGTGGGTGTCTACCATGATAATTTTAAAATGAGTTCTATGAAATATTATTTTTATACTGGCACGATAAAAGGACCATAATAAATAATGTACAATAAATACATTATAATACATAACTACATACGTGCGTACGAAACTGTTAGTTCTGTGAATGTTGTAAAGGTGCCGTATTTTCATAGTGAAAATGAAGGTTACGGTCATTGTGATATATTTATTAATTGTGATAAATCGATTCATGAATGTATGAATTTTAAATAAAATTATACGTACGAGTGATTTTTTTTACACAATTTGATAGAACGGTAAGACTTAATTTCATTGGCACTCCTTAGGTTATTTTGCACTTCGTGTGCTGTAGATGACCAAAGGTTTACTCACTGTGTCTGAATTGCGTTTAAAGCACGATAACACGCGACGACTGCGCGTCTTCGGCGCGTTAAGATACGCCGTGTGCAAAGGCTTTTTAAACGTCTGATCTCCATAATGTATTGACTCTGTGTATTGAACTTTTTGCGCAGTTAGTTGCAGCTTGGAAATAAATGATTTTTATTTTACTTAAACTACATACCAACTACTTCATACACCTACATTTGAAGGTTTTTAATTACTGTTGTCTTCTTTAAATATTAATAAACTTATGTCAACTGCCTTGCACGTAAATTTTTATTTTGTAAACAGACGTTACAGATTCCATCGATTCATATATATATATCTCTCTCTGGTCGGTTCTGCATGTCGGAGGATTGTGGTCAGCATCAGAAGCGAATGATCTGGCTCCACCGGTTTCTGTCCAGCGCGTTTCTCAAGGATGTGTACAACTTTGCGGACGAAGAGGGTTTCATTTGGTCAGTCCATCTTGTCGGCGTACGCCCGTCAATTTTATTTGTCCATTCATATAGAAAGGAACAAATATTTTTTTTGCTACCCAAAAACAACAATACTGAATTAGATTCAAGAATCAAATTAAGGACGTTACTGTTCACACCCCATATATTCTACAAGACCGATATCGATAAAAGTATATGTACCATTGTATACATCAATGCGAGCCCTCAAAAGTATATCTTTGTTTACGATCAAAGTGAACAAAACAAGTATTCTGAAGGCTGTTGGGAATCTATAACTCAATGCCAAGTTTTCCGAACTTGCCCAAGTAGGGTAGACGTACTTCGGCCAGGCAAACACGCTAAGCGACGACCGCTTAATTTCGTTTATAAAACAAACAAATACCAAAATATTTGTCTTGCTTAATATTTGTTTACTAACGTCTTTGTCGTATTGTTTCTCAGTGTGGTTAATAAAATATACAATCAGATTATTTTACAGTGCTTTGTTCTCCAATTGTTCCAAAAAAAATGGTTTAGATAAAAATACAATTAATATTGTGATATTCAAAATAGTGTCACTTGTCAACTTCACAACGTTTTTTCGGTGGCGGTGCATCACTTTATTATTTTTCAATTTTACGTGGTTGATTACATTTTTGTACAGTAAACCAGTAAGAGTGGCAAGTTAGTTACTATAAAATTAATATACCCAGCAGTCACATAATTATTCTAGACTCATTTGCACCTAAAGATAAGATAAAAGTTTGGGGTCGTGGTTATCAGGAACTATACAGGGTGGTAGTTTTAGGGACTACAGACACGAAGCAACTAAAAATTTTGCAAAAAAAACGCGATGATTTTTTTTCTAATGTTTAAATATAATTGTGTTTGGGTGGTAAATTCATAGTTTTTACTAAAATTATAATTCAAAGCTTTGCGTACTATAGCGTCTTTAAAAATAAATGTGTCTGGTCACTAAAAATACCACCTGGCTTCGTTTTCGATAGCAGTCTTGATATACCCTGTATAAGGCATTTCGGTCCCACGAACCTCCTGAAAATATCTATGGCCTTAACACACTTATCTCGGCATGAGAATCGAACAAGTAGCACCTTGTACGCAGTAGGCATCATAACCAATTGCACGAGGGTAGCTAAACTGTTAGATTGCCTCATTCATTCACTGATTATGAATTACATATACATTACGTATATGCGTTGGGCCACCCGGCGCTCTTTGCATTAGCGGGTTTAGGTCGCAAACTAACATACTCGCACAAAAAGGGGTGAGGATTAAATGGTTTGCTAGTTTCGTGTTAGATTTTATTCGGTTACACATAAGCTTTTTTGATTAGGGCTCACGATCTCACAGATAACGAATCCCTTATTTTCTTATCTTGTCGATTGTAAGCGTTATTGATGTTTGCGTATTATTGTTTATCTTCGGTAAGCTTATTATGATGATTTGAATAAATAATTACTATTTTTAGGTTGTAGAGATTACGTTGTTACTCGTTTTGGACGTTTGAATGAACCTGACTGAATCGAACCTCTATTTCACTGAACCCATATGAAGTGTTTTACTAGTTAGTTAGTTGAATATGTTGAATCTCTTAACTGTCATCCGAGTGTCTACGCACAATCCTGGAATACTTCAGTCACATTGCAAGGAGAGATGGCGACAACCTCAAGAAGCTCATTGTGGCCGGCAAAGTAGACGGGAAAAGGCTTCGTGGTCGCAACTCTACACGTCTGTCTGATCAGACCCGCACCACTCTCGAGTCTACAATTTAGACCGGCCTTTATACCGCCGAGGACAGAACCAAACGGAGAAACCTCGTCCGAGAGAAAGTGATACAGAAGGGAGGTCATGATCAATACTGAGGAATATGACGCGAAGAGACAGAGTTGAATATATGTATCCAGCAGGATATGGCCAATTACTGTAGAAAACGTCGACAAACCCGTCATAGTATTGTATTGTATCAGCCCATATACGACCCACTGCAGGGCACGAGCCTCCTCTACAATCGAGAGTACGATTGAGAGTACGTTTGATCATAGTAATCGATGCAATTTTATACCGTTTAGGTTCACTTGTGTGTATGCGGTGTCGGATAGGTACAATTATGTCGAACGACAAGAGTAACCATCTCTCGCGCCGGCGGATATTCTGTGAGGGCTGCATTGCACGTGCCAACAGGTACATTTAGTCGCCTAGCCGTGTGTGAATAAAAAAGTGAAATGTCGAATGTCCAACACGTTATGCCTTCTTTAATTATTCCTTTATATATTGTCCAAAGCCAACACACTTCCGTATCGCAAACTTTGTGGGTGCTCGTGATAGCCACGATCTATTTCCATTCTACTTAAAAAAAAAAAAAAAAATTATCACGCTCATGTAACTACCACTGCAGGACTAGGGCCTCCTTTATAATCAAGAATATAATTGAGGAGGGGAGTAGGAGACCATAAACCACTATATTAAAAAAAACGCAGCAATTATTTCCAATACTCAGAACATGAGAAGTTCACAGTTCAGTTGTTCGTAACAGGCAATTTGTACGATCGCAACACTGCACCGGACTGACGAGTGAAAATTTCAGATTCGAGTTAAGTGGACGAAATCACGAGTCTCCTCGTGCATCGGAGATTACGTTAAGCTGCTAGTTACTGTTAGAGGCCAGCATTCATTAAGCCGGGCGGGAACTCTCTGAATACTGATACTAGACTGGCTCCAAATGTAAAAAAACGTCTGTTATCGCGCATTTTCTTCAGTTGGATGGGTATAAAATATATTTTATGCTGTAATATACACTTGGATTTAATTGGGGGGATAAGAGAAGGGAGATAAGGATCTAAAAGAGTGGGAAATTATCTCCTAATATTCAAGAATTATGTGGAGAAGAAATCGTGCAAATATATCAATAGGTGGGTGGTCTAATGCGGTTGGTCGATTTCACAAACCTAGTACTTATGGAGAATCCTCAGGTGTAAAGGTTTGATCACGACGTGTTCCTTCCCTATTAAGGCAATAGGTAACATACTACATATATATTGTATACATCATGTCAAAATATCAGTTGTATGTACCCTGGATTCAAACCACGACCTCCGATTCGTCAATCTTATCCTCACCTACCAAACTATCGTCAGCTAAACTCACACACATGACCAACCCGAAAATATATCCAAAAACCACAAGTTCCAAACCCGTGTTAGTATAACTCATAAGTGGTTACGACTAATGGATATAATTCATCTTGTGGAGGTCAAACGGATAACACATGTTACTTGAAGGACTGAGAAATAGATTATGGTTGAGCGACATGAACTGTTTCCAATTTGGACGTGGTGAACTTTTATGACGGCAGCTTTACGTGAGCTGAAACGTGAGCAATAAGATTAAAAATAAATTATGTTCTGTGTAAGGTCGGTCATAAAGTGCTGGGAGACATGTCGTGAGGAGAAAATTTGTGGTGTATGAACAGAAAAAATACTGCCGCTCCTTGCCATGAGTATCGATTTTATCACTCTGTTGCCTAATGTAGCAACAGGGTATTGTTTACTAATTAATTGCTTCATTTGAAATATAACATTAATATTTCGACCGTCAGTTGTTTTTGTAAGTCTATAATGCGAACGCATGCTAAATGTAGGCTGTTAATAGTTTGAATTTGTTTCCGCTTTTAGATAATATTAATTAAAATAGTTAATGTTTTTTTAATAGTTAATGTTTATTTAAAACTACTGTATTTATAATATTAAAACAAAACAAAACTAAAGCTTTAACATTCTTTATTTTTATAGTCCATTTATAAAGACATATTTACTTTTATAAAAATAAATGTGTAAACTAATATGTGAACCTAATTGATATATTTTGTGTGACTGAAACCGAAACCAGTTGCTATTGGAAAATACTGAATAGTTGCCAGGTGGTAAATCTTTTATTTTTACTTTTTATATACGTGTTGGCATAGGTACGTATTATACTCGAATGTTTTACAGGCTCCGTAGCGCAGTTGGTTAGACGTTGGCTATGAAACGAGAGGCTGCGGGTTCGATCCCCGCACCGAGACAATTTTTTGTAAGGCCCTCAGATATTTGTCTTGGGTCTGGATGTTTATGAGACTGAAAAGTCTCTCTTAGTGACTGATACCCGCGACACAAGGCTTAATTGACCTTAATGTGGAGTCAGGACTATATATGTGACTGTTTGGGTGTACTGTATGTATTTAAAAGAAAATACGTGACATTTTCCTTCTGAATTTAGAGAGTAAAGCTTTTATTCATGGCACTTCAACAATAACAACTCAAGCCCAATATTGTCCACCTCTTGTTGTTTCAAAACTGTGCTGGAGTGTCAGAGTGCTGGCCCACAGGCCACACTAGATATCTATAGCGAAATAATTAACATGCCAGTGTAAATAGAGCGAGGCTTTTCACTGAAAAAAACTTTTTTGGGCAAAAGTTTAAGTTGGAGCTGTGAACAACTGAGCTACTGCGGCTTTCTCGACCTGAATAGTTTAGTGAAATTCGACGTACACTCCGCTGGCCTCGTGCCGAATGTTGCAGTTAAATAATTTGTGATAACCGCTTTCATTTATACAATTTGCAGCTGAGATCTGTGGGAGTCGTTTGACAGGTTCGCCGTGCACCATTCAAAACTACACTGTAATTTCACGTTGAGTCCCTCTTGTTCATTTTGCGTTGTTAACGGCAGTGAAATATGAAACAATTTTACACCGACGTTCTGTTAAATTTGAAGGTGAAAAGTGGAGTTCAAACATTTTAATTTTACACACAGCGTACAATATCAAATTCCTAAAGTGTAGTAGTCGTTTGAAATGTAAAAGAATTTTAGTAATGGCCGGGTGCCAATCGCTTTGTTTTTGTGTTTTGAGCTGCTTTGTAATTCTCACGAATTTTTCGTAATAGAACGTGTCGGCGGTGTAATTACTGGTTGTTGAAATAAGTACGTGCCTTAATTTCTTTGGTATCACACACGATGGAGTTATGTATGAAAGTTTTTATGAGTGCCTCCGAAGTGGCCTGGATTCCGGGATCCGTAGACAACTGTAGCTTAATTTCGTCACTTCCAGTGGCTTTGGATTTTACTGTCGTAATATAATGCTGAGTTTACTGTAGTGGAATTTTAACGTTAATGAAACCTACGATTGTTTAATTTACATTCTGTAAATTTTAAAATTAATTTTAAATAAAAAATGATAGAGTTGGATATTTTCAGGAAGTAGGTACATCTCGTTACAACGTGGTTCACTGTATGTCTGCAACGCGGCATTAGAGCAATTTAGGCACAATAGGACCTTAATATAGAGGCATCTCGCGACACTAGCTTCAACTATTTTTAGCTTCTAACGCAAATATAAACTAGGGACTCAATTAGTATTTACATTTGCTGTTCTTAATTTAGACTACGCTTTGAGAACTTAGTAGAACCGGAGATTTTTTAAATTTTGCATTTAAAAAACATGTTTTATTTCTTGCTGTGTCTAGTTGCGGAGATAATAAAATACGATACATAATTTTTATTTTATCTTTTGATAAATGAGAAACTTAAACTACACATCAATTAATGCTAATATAATATTACAATGGAAATATGTTCAATATAAAGGAAAGTTGGATTAAAATATTTCTTTACTTTTTATTACAATACAGTTAATAACAAAGTACGTTTATCTTAATCGTTTTTTAATTAAATACGAAAGAAAACAACTGCGAGAGAAAAATAATAAAAAAATGTGTTCCACGGTCACAAGAAAAAGCAAATAAGAATGCTAAGTCGGATTACTGCTTCGTCTGCATTTATTAATATTAACTGTAACACCAGATATAAATTGTATTGTATCAGCCCATATACGACCCACTGCAGGGCACGAGCCTCCTCTACAATCGATAGTACGATTGAGAGTGGTTAGGCCATATAGTCCACCACGCTGGCCTAATGCGGGTTGGTAGATAGATATAAATACTTTTATAGAATTATCTTAGATTTTTTCAAATAAACAGTGCATTCGTATATTTATATTTGATAGATAACTTTATGGCAGAGACACTGACATATCCCTTTCGACCTCCTCCGGGGTACCGAAAGCTTTACAGAATTTTCTCTTAACACAAAAAAGAATTGGTAAAAATATCTGGAAGTGTGTTAGTGTTTGTTATGTAGTTAAATGAAAGCCACGTTGCAGTTTGTTAAGACACTGACTGTGGAAAGAGTGGCAGCGGTTTCAATTCCAGCACAGACATCAGTGTTGCTGTGATCCAAAGGTATTTGTGATATTTGTTGGGATCTGGCAGTCCGGTGTTGTGAGACCAAATTCCCTGCAGACGGATGGAATCATCGTTGAGAGATAGCTATATTAATATTGCTTTGGTAAAAAACATACAGAGGCGGGACATTGTTACTGGTTACTGTGCGTGTGCATATCCATATCCTTCCGCCACCAAAAATTTGTCGGTTGACTGATTAAAGACATTTTATAGTTTCTTGACTCAAGTGTTGTAGTTATAACACATTATAGTACTCACTACTAGCCAATTTTGACTACAGCCAGAGTAAATCAGCTGACGGCTACAACTGATAGCATTCATGTATATGGTAAAGCGGCGAAGTATTATTTATATTAATATTTTTTTATATTGATGTACCTAGAAATGCTCCTTACTAATTATTGTAGGCTCCTAGATCCTTTGATTTATCTTTGATTACGCTCATTGAAAGGAAATGTTGACAGGAATTATGTCTCGTTGTGGACCTGAATCCATTTTAAAAGTTATAGCTTTATTTGAAGAATTTCTATATGTATTTCGAATGTAGAACTAGAAATCTAGATATAACCGATACACGTAGTAAAAACCGTCGAGAATGCGAGGTAGCAAGGAAGTAAACTTTATATGAAGATTTTATGTTGTAGAAAGTATTTTGTATTTCACTATACATCACACACTCTACATCGTACGGTGTGGGTTAGCTTCGGCACAAAATAGAAACCCAATACGATAGAACACGTTTTTGTCAGTAGTTTTAAGTAATCCGCCTACAAATCTATTAGAAGTGAAATAAATAATATCTGCGTAAGTTTTAAAAGGGCAAAGTGTGAATAGTTAAAGAAACTCAACGATTTATCTAATTTTAAGTGACAAGTGGGCGGACACGTTGTTTTCGCCGGACGAAAAGTGTCTGGAAGATGTTTTATTGGCAAAAGTTACACAACTGTTTCTCATTACAAGTCACCGCGGTCCGCGGGCCTTCGTTTAAAAGTTAACGAAGTTTTCAATTCAATACTTGTGTATGCATGCCCTGGATTTTTAGAATAACAAGATTAAAGCATAGAAAAATATATGTTGCATACCGCTGTTGTGATTTTTTAAAATTTTTATTATATTGTTACAGTATCCAGTTATTTCCAGTCCTTGTAGTATACTGGTTCTTTGAGCGAGATTACTATGGCGCCCTAGATCAAATTGCTGGGACGGCCAGGGTAAGATTGCTAGGATGCTCTAGATGAGATTCCTATAGTGTCTTCTGTCTACCATTCAAACCTACGCAAAAATCGGTACAAAAACAAAAAAATTATACTTGGACAGTTGTCCAACCGCGACCTGCTCTAACATCACTACTGGATCTATTTTGCACGTGTCACGTGTTTAACATCAAACAATAAGATTCATTCCATTATCATACGTCTCCGTATCTCAAGGGACCGTATCAGATTAGAGCTGGTCAACTACTGCTGTCCTCAATAGATCATAGCGATATGGAATATCGGTAATAATATAATTAATTCCAATGCGTTTTGATAAACATGTGTAGGTTAATATTGAATCAACATAAACAAATGAGATTGCTCGCTTTTTGGTGTATTTTACTATTATTGCATTAATTAATTAATTAAGTCATAAAATAGAAAAAAACCGAATTATCCCATTTTCAACCACCGAAAGTTATATTATAGTCATTTATCGATTGTGTAATTTTTACAAGTCTGTATTACTGACTGAATTTGACCCAACAAACAGTTAGGCGGTATTATTACGGGAATGACTCTATAAATTATTTCACACTACATGCAATGTAGTGCCATTTTCCGCACTTAACCACAAAATCTTTAAAAATGGACGACACTTAAAAGTGTTTATAACACTAAAGTAGAACGTGTGCAATAATCCTATTAATAATGCCCCATAAAGGTTTTCATGTTCGTTGTTGGGTAATTTAACGTCTTAACGCCAATAGTAATTGTTCTCTAATTTGTCACATGTGTAGTTGAAATAAATAAAACGGTCGGCAAGACGCCACTAAACTAGGGTATGCAAATACGCAGTGTTTATAAAATGTATGTAGGAATTTTTATTACTTTTGTAGTTAATACTAGCGGGCAGCGGCGAGGCTGGTTTTGCCATGGAATTTTTTTACATTGACTTTTGACAGCCCTTTTACTGTTTCGCGTCACTCGCCTCACACCGCCACTGAAGCCCGCGTACCATTTTTGACAAACAATTTTTGATAACATCCTATTCAATAATAAATTGTGCTTTTGGTATTAAATTATTCGTAAAAACTGAGCAGATAATATTGTTATAGTAGTTAGTAAGGTCGCTTCCAACAGGTCTATGTGGCGATCCATGGGGAGGCCTATGTTCAGCAGTGGACTTCCTGTGGCTGAAGAGAGAGAGAGAGTTAGTAAGAAAAAAATTAAATTGGACCCATACTTCTTCAGTTACAAAAAAACCAACGGGCAGTACAGTGTACACTAGTTTACTGGTACATTTAATTGTGTCTACTTCACAGCAGAAATACCGAGGAATACGTACAAATAGTACTTGGATTTTATGTAGTTGAAAATTGTAGAGCTTTAGAGCATTAACACGTGTCCATTCGTTGCAATACTGATTTCTGTTTTGCTCTACGATGTTCTACCATAACAATATGATATTAATTACATTGTATGTGTTGCACTATCCTTATCTGTGTGTTCTAAGCCACTTGTAGCAGGAATCACGAATGGATACCTGTATCATCCACGAATTCCCTTCAATACCCTTAATATCATGCATGCGCATCGTAGCGTTATAAGTCGCATTGTGTCACGTGCATACAGGGTGTTCCATTGTTAGAGGAAGCCTATATACGGTCACGCCCCCGAGAGGGTCGACAGTGATACACTTAATGTGTACGTGGTTTTGTATGCATATTTCGCTTACAGAATATCTGGTTTGTTAGTACATACCTTACATAACTAAGGTGGTAGGATGTCGCTGGATGCAGGCAGTTTCCAACTCGCCTCTATTTTTCGGGGAGGCCATGCATAACTTTAAGTAACATACTTTATGTCTAACAACCTATATGGGTGGTAATCCCATTCAATAAATCTTCTTTATACAAAACTCAGTATGTACCAATCGAATTTGCGCGTTTTTGATTTTGTTGCACCAATGTATAATGCCACACGCTCAATGCGAATTGGAGATAATCAATGATTTTTTATAAAACTTTACAATTTAAGTCAAGTTTAGAGCTTGTTGTAAAACGTTGTCCCTCTAAGTAAAAATTAAATATAAAGACGAAAATAAATAAAGCAATAAAAATACCTATAATTATAAAAGTACGCATTTATAAAATGTTCTCTATGTATTTATTATCATTAAAACATTCTGCATAAAAACACCTAGCGCTTTTGCATTTTATTATAAGGTATAATCAACATGCTAATATTTGCGCTCCGTCCGGATTAGTCTTGAATTTTTATTAAAGCAATTTGAAGCGTATTTTTTCAAATTCACCGGCAGCTAGTAAGCGTGCACACTAATCTATCACGACCGTCTGTCCGCCGACGGGTATTAATGGACTGTGAATAAATTTGTAGACAACCTATCTATACCTGCAGACACTTGTAAAAATCTTATCTGAACATTGCGCCCATCGATACTAAGGTGGAATGGGAATTCATAAATCATTGGGGGTTTAAAAAGAGCTATTTTATCCTTTTGGTTACAGTAGGCATGCCGCTTGACCGGGTATGGCGCCAGATTCAAAGGAAACCGTAGTGAAGCGATGGCTTTGTTAATGTCTTTCGTTCGATGAGTAAGATTTTTTCACTGGTGGTAGGTCTCTCATGTGAGAGGCCGCCCGGGTAGGTATCACCACAATGTCTATTTCTCCCGCTATACAGTATTGTAAATGCACTGTTGTGTGCCGGTTTGAAGGACATTGTAGCTAGAATAATTACTGGACATAATGAGACAACATCTTATGTCTCAGGATGGCGAGCGCAGGGGAATACCAAGTATTGCTTTGTAATTCTTGGTGTTTGATTTTGCTACTATCCATGAGCGGTCGTGTCGCTTACTATCAGGCGAATGGCATGCTCGTCTCGTAAGTCATCGAAATAAAAAAAATGTCAAATACCTCTCTCCCTTTCCCATTTTGAGAAACCGATGATGCATCCGAGATCTGAGAGTTGCAGATGTTCATGTTTGCTCCTTTGGCGGCTGCGAAATGAAAAAAGAATGGTCTACGCGGAGATTTTAAAGGCGTTTATGTGATCACGGGTCGACGTGCGTTTCCTTTACAATTATGAGGCTTTCAGCTTTCTCGGATGAGACTGCGAAATTCATTACTTACGTAGAAAGCCTACGCTTTTATCTCGAAAGATGTGCTTTTGTAATCACATTACGCAAATGAGAGCTCGAGAATTCACGGTTGGTTCGAGATACGGTCGTGATCCCAACAAATGTCTCCTACACTCCACGACAACTAAATCACCTCTGAAACGTTTATCAAACGTAATCAAATCGCCTTTGCTGCCATTATCTCGATATACTGTTTACGCACTTACGCTTTTCACCCTTCTCAAAACAATCCGGAATACATTGTCCTCAATAATATTACTTTTTATTAAATAAACTCGTTGGAGTGTGTTTATCTAAACGTTTTATTTAAGCATTATCTCGTATACAATTGCTATGTTATATTATTACGATTTGAATTTGTCGGATACGGTATTATTCGATTTTCGAAGTATAGATATACTTAAAAGTATATATATTTTAAATGATGTACATGGGTACGCCCATATAAAAAATGTACAAAAGTAATTGCGTTTCTTCGTACCTGGTGTAGAAACTTTTCTGGCCGCAATTAAAGGACATGTTTCCGGCACAAAGGTGTTACAGGCGCGAACATCTAACACGACCTATTTCCAAAAGTTTAACTTCTGTTGTACTCTAACAACGCTGATTTGCAACAAAATAGAGACAAATATAATATCAGGTCCTTAGATACGAAATTGACGTTTTGTATGGGAGGAATACAAAATTGATTATTTTTTGTAAATATAGTTAATTAATTAAAGTATGCACCATTGTTATCTATGCACTTTTGTCATCTCAGGGAGTTCATTGATCCCTTTACTAAAAAAAAACATGGGCAAGATTCTATAAACTCTCTGAAGGCAGTTTGGACTGCCACATCGGAGTAGAATTTTTATTCCTTGTAAAAAGCTATCCAAATTACGTAAAAAATGGTAATATGTTGGAGCAAGGCCTGGGGAGTACTGTGGATGTTGCAGACATTCCAATTGCAGCTTCTCTAGTTTAGCGGCCGTGTTTTGTGCGGTGTGTGGTCTAGCGTTGTTGGAAGCAGCAGTGGCCTAGAGCGATTGCCCAGCCTTGGTTGTTTACCAGCTAGTTCCTCCATCATGGTTCGCAGTTGCTTACAATAATTATCTGCTGTAATAGTTTGGTCAGATTTTTAAAAGCAGAACGACACCGACACTGTTCCACCAAACACTCACAAGTAATTTTTTTGAGTCAATTTTCTCTTGGAACAGGATTTGGCTGGTTCTCCAGGATTCAGGCATTGCGAAGAGCGCTTCCGATTATCACATAGGATCAGAAAGTAGCAAATACGATAAAACGCCAATTTCATATGTAAGGACCTGTTATTATAAACCAAGAAAATTTAAAGAATTAAATAAAAATTTATTTAACCATCTGATTTTTTTTTAATAATAACGAAACATGTCTATATTTCAATGTAAATTTTGCTGTCCTGTGTACTTCAGTTAGCTGAACTGATGCCAATTGTGGTTATTAGTATTACGCCATTTCGTAGAAGTTATATGCTTGCTACGAGAGCTACTCCATTTCCGTCTACGAGCTACGGTTGGTATGGCGTAGCTCGTAGCCGCAACATACCAATCCTTGTCTTGTGCTGCGTACTCTACGACGAACAATCCACCAAATATTATTGGTAAAATATTTCTCATATAAAATATGTACGAAAATTGTTTTCTTTCGATAACAAAACCTTCTTTAGTACAAAACAAAACAACTTCGACATTATTCTTGGAGTCCTCCAAACGACCAAATCATGCGATGAAATTGATACAATATTGGTAGAATCATTCTATTTTTTAATATACTAATCTATTTTACCGTTTCTGTCGTTACCGAGTAAAATTGCTAGCAATATCGAATACTTTTGATGTGGGTCGTAATGTGACACATTAGATCGAACAAAATACCTCTTTCGATTGACATAGGGTTTTTATTTCAAATAAAGAATTATTTATGGTTGTTACTTCAATTGCGGGTATATTTACTTAAGCCGGCCTCCAATTAGTAACTGATAAATCTAGAAAGATATATAACGTATAAAATTAGGCCTTTAATTAAATCGTCCACGGCTAAACCGATTATCTTGTAGATTTAATATAATTGGAGTCTTTATATACTATGTTGCACATGAACGTGCTGTGAACGTATCAGCCCAAACATACCTCTTTGTATGAATTGATATAGATCGTTAATGTCTGTTGATGGAATGGACATTTATGACCAGCGCTAACCTGGACGGCATGGCAAAGGATTAAATTTTATACCAAAGGATATTCAAACTTATCTGGTAGGAAAACGACATAAAGTCCAATGTTTAAATTGATGCCACAGCATCGAAAGGGATTTCTTGATTTAAAAAATAATCCTTTGCCAAGCTGTCCCGGTCTGTGCTGGTCATTAGGCATCATTCCATTATAATTGGTACAAACATTTTTTTATACTGATATATATATTGTCTGCCTCGCTGCTCGTGTGAGTAAACAAACAATTCCGATATTCTTGGAACTCTTCGGTTTGCAAGCCCTCACGATGTTTTCTTGCACCGCAAAAGCGAGGGATAATTAACAAGGTATATATCTAACTCGGAGGCGTAATGTGAGTGGTGAGTGCCCTTGGGACCTAACCGGAGACCGTCGCCTTCGGTCCCACGCACGAGCTATAAATAGATAGTAAGAAAAATATTATGGTTAGGAGATATATTTATTGTTATTGTCTTTGTCGATATGTTTCTTATTATATCTTTTTAATGTTTATGAGGGTCACAGAACGGACGAATGAGGGTAGGAGGAAGATGAGTGACGATTTTAACACCACAGTAATAAATTGGTTTGGAGGCTTGGGTTTTGTCAATTAGCTCGTCTTTTGCGGAAAATAAACAGGTAATATATTATTTCAGAAGATCGTGCCTGTCCTGCAAATTATGTAGAGATTTGTTGAATTTTTCCAGAATGTACAGCTAATAATAATGTACCAGGCCATATATACGTCCCACTGCAGGGCACGAGCCTCCTCTACAATCGGGCCTACGAAATAATAATAATGAATTAGTATAAAAGGCGTCAATGGCGATGGGTGTTGCGAAGGCGTTTGTGCAAAAATAACAGTATCAATTAAAAGAGGAGCCCGACGGCCGGCGCCATCCATCACGCGGCGGACTTGTGACGCGGACAAATGAAGTGTGATTTGATCCCGCGCCGCCACCGGCCACCACCATCCCATCCATCCACAATTTATGCACTGCAAGAAAAATAACAACTCCAGCTCATTAGACAGCTTTAACTCTTATGTTTTATTCAAATTGTGCCTGAGAAACGAGCAACGCAACTAATTTAACTTTCAAAATTGACGACAGTTCGATCGTATTTTTACTACAAAACCTGACTATTTCCGAAGCGATTAATACTGTATTTCAACATTACGGAACGGTAATTACGCGATGGTTTGTATACTGTAACAACTTTTAAATTGTTTGAAAAATAGTTCAATTTAATACTCTAAGTTAACGGGACCAAAATAGTTAAAATATGGTTTGAAAACATTTTAGTGTAATTAGCAAGTTGCTTCGAATCCCGATAAAACATTAGCCTCTTTCTAATGAACATTCGAGCGCAGTTTTGAATGTAAAATAACTTTATCCGAAACGAAGTAAACACAAAACGCGGTGAATTATCGTTTCGTTGTAAGCAGGTATCGAGAATGGCTCTGTTTACGTAACAACTTCAAGTTCGATTCAGTTTAATCGAAGCCAGCATTCGTTTTTCAATTTAGTTAGTGTTGATAGTGCGAGCTTTACGGCTCCGGCGAGTCGTTCACCGTGGGGTTATTCAGGATTTAAGGATATCGGAAATGGCTGTCTGTAGTCCTCATGTCTCCGCACCAATGATAACTTTTATTCTATTGTACTTGCTTTATAAATTACTTTTTTATTGCTGAGCAAAATAATGGCAAGGAGCAGTGGCTAGATATGCACAGTTATATGTAATCATGATCTTTTATCTGGTAAGGTCGATGGGTGTAATAGAGGAGATTGGGTTATCCCAATCTACTTATGTAGATAAGAATGGATCCGGTCCTTTGACATAGTAGCCCCTGGATTGTGAGTCGTCGAAGAGAAACTTTCCGACATGCTTTGAGCAATGACACCGCTACTTGCACATTTTTTTGGACGGCACTGGCTGAGACAGCCATGTAGAAAGAAAAATACTTAATTATCTAAACTTACACCTGAGTATAGTAAAGGTGGTATGCAAAAGTACTACTAATGCCACAGACAGTTCATCAAACTTATTTCCGTCCCAAGATATAGAGGGAGAGCCTGTTTTTAAGCCGAGCACAAAATATTGAACGAACTTGGTAATAATAAATCGACATATTTAGATTGAAGTTAGTGACTGACTATCAGGACTGACAGACGTCTATTTTCAGCAAGGACATTTATTTCTTGTGATTGTTAGTAATCGCTCACGTTGTGTATAACACCTACACCATCTAAGAATCTTAATGGGCAGTGTGGGTGTTATTTTGTAAACTTATTGTAGTAAACAAATTAAGCAAAGTAATTTTACTTTTGCTACAAAGTCGAAGGCCAATTTCATCTATTTTTACACACGTAAAAATCAATGCTTAATGTACGTTGCAATACTAACACGAACTTCGTAATAAGGGAATCGTTTTGGTCAGAGATCGAGCATAAAATCAGAATTCCCAAAACATGCAACACTAATGTGCGTTTATTATCATCTAGCTTTAATATGATGAGTGTTGGCAGAGTTCCCACAATATTAGAGAAGCTAACTCAGTTCCCAGATACGTGCTGTGAATTACCAACCGTTGTTTTGTACATTCCTTTTTAAGATTCCTGGCGTTTTTCGCTTTTTTGCTCAAAGTTTATTAATTAACAGGTATCAACCGATACTGACGATCTAATTTGTACGTGTCGAGTTGAAATACCTCATGAAGTATTGTTCGTTCCGATAGGTTATAAATAATATTCGTTCTTAGTAAGAATGTAAGATAAATCATGTTTTTCTCCATTAACAAACTGCTTGCTAAATTACTTATGAAGTATACGAGTACATATGTTCGAACTCAAGTATATTTTTTGGTAATTGTGTAAAAGTCTTAGGAGGGCCTTATATCGAGCATTGTTAAAATGTAACGGATATATTAAAGTAGGTCATAGGTCTGAAGTCATCAGAATATGTGGTATTATTTTAATATCACGAACATTTTTATGCATATGATACCGGATATGTATGAAATTTAGGATTTAGGGATTTGTATAGAATTCCGAGCGTGTTTAGGAAATGTCTAAAATAATGATTTGATGATCCTGTAAAATGTACACAATTTACATTTCCTGGGAAATGTACACATTTCCTATACAATTTCGAGATGATGCTAATAAAACGCGCTAGTAAACTGACAATTACAAAATACCTGACATTAACGAAACAATCTTTAAGTTAGGTTAGTTTATAACTTAATATACATTTTTTGATAAAAAATGTACTATTTTAAAATGCTACATCCTTTTTATTTGTATAATATATTTCAATCCTAACCTAATCTAACCATGTCTTTGTCTAGACATCTGTATTCCGTAGAGTAATTAAATTAAAAGTGCAAAGAAATGCTCCACATGCCTGCTGTACTCATTGATATCCCGAACGTAATGCATATCCGATGGCTATTTAGGAAATATACAGATTTCCTAGGAAAAGTAGATAATGGAAAAATGATTATACATTTCCTATCTATTTTATGAATTGTACACATTTCTTAGGAAAATAAGCAATGACGGATTACATACATTTCCGTTAACATATATACGTATATAAAGGCAGCGTTTTATCGCTTCCATTAATTGTATAACCTTACCCGAAAGTTGAAAAATACAATAGGTTTCAATCAACTTGTATGTTGTTTTTTTTTTATTGATGCTATTAATTTAACTGCCTCGGTGGCGTAGTGGTACTACGGTACGATTACAAAGCTGAGGTCTCGGGTTCGAATCCCGGGTCGGGCAAAGTGATATTGGATTTTTCTATTCATTATCAGCCCGGAGTCAGGAATTTGTGCCCGATATGGCGATAGGCTCGCCCCCTATCACATCGTGGGACGGAATATACAAGGCGAAATGTGGGTGTTCTGGTAGCACCTCTGCCTACCCCTTCTGGGAAAAAGGCGTGTGTTCATGTATGTATGGATGTCAATAATTTTAAATATTACAAACACAATTAACTCTATCACCTAGTTCTGCAAAATCTTAGCAAGGCATACAAAATAAGTACCTTTCCACGTGCAGGCAAACATGTCTTCGGTGTAAAAAGCTATGCTGTTAGCCTTTGGAACACAAAATGTATCATGCCATCACGTCTGTATAAGTTAAAGAGCGAGCAAGGTGCAGGCATTGCACGTACAACCAGCCAACGGTATTTCCGACCCGACATGTAGAAGGCAATCCACGGTAAAAGATGATTTTCAAATTAGTATCAACGTACCGAGATATGTTAGAAGTTTAGAGCTAAAGGATAATCCAATAGAAGTATGTACATGTTATGTTATTTCTGTTATGTTTAGTTTAATTTCATTCATAATATTGTCATAAAAATGACAAATCCGGAAGTAAGATACAAGTCTTGTGTTTTGGGTATAACTATAACTTACAACGCACTTTTGGTTTTCACAGCAAATATTTTTGAGCCACACAAACATTTGTATCGGTGTGGGGATTGAACTCGCGACCTCATTGTTCACAGTCGGCCTTTAACCAACTGCACCGCGGGGGTTATGTCATTGTCATTTAAAATAGAAAATTTAACATAAATTTTCTTTCACGCCTAAAGTTGAGCACAATTTAAGAACGCAAACTACTGTACCCATAGCGCAACCACTACACATTCCGACCTAATACATTAGAAAATAAATTCCCCGCGGCTTAATGGTTCTATACTAATTTATTTATCGTGAAGTGGGTGACTGTAATTTAATTGTAAATGAATTAAGGACACCTTGTAGAGTATTGTGACGGCGCCCTTGCGTTGAGTAAGCAATAAATACATCATGTGTTATACGTCGGTGACGCGAACGTTCCCATGCAATATATCACGCAGATGGTGAGTAAAATACTTACATCACCCTCATATTTATGGCGCTTTGAATGTAATGCGTATGAGATTATTACATATCGAGTAATATTTATTCTGTGTAACGTGTCCGTAATGCTTATTTTTCAATACTAAAGATTAATGTTTAAAATTATTTATTTGGTTCGGTTATACAAACGCAAGTTCAATGAGTCAAATTTTATATTGAAATATGTTAAGAAATCTTTTGCGTCTTGAGTGGTTTATTATATTTCTGCGTATTCAGTGCTTGTATTTGAGCGTCGTCTACAAAGTTAGGTTTAATAATAACTTTGGCATTTGAGAGCTACCTAGTACCTACGACGAAAATACTTTTCAGCAAAAAATAGATATTAGCTAATTTCTTGTTTAATTAAACTTAAAAAGTAAATAATTAGTTAGGTTTCCTGACGGAATAACTGAAAAATCAGCGAATCTATTACTAGCATTTTGGGGTTCCGTCCTCAATAGGTATCACCGGGCCTTCTCTACTAAGTTGCTGACTTTCGAGTTGTTCTTAAAGAGAAATTGTTATTGAATCGAATATTCTCATTGAGTTGATATTTTCTAAAATTATTATTACAGTAAAGGTCTTATTCAATATTAAACTAAATAAAAAATGACGAAAAGTCAGTGAAAAGGAAATTTATATTTAATTTTTGTTTTATAGTAAAAATAATAAACACAAGTTAATTACATAGCTTTACGAATGCAATTGGAGTGCGATAGTGTAAACTCTAAGTAAAATAACAAACAATAAAAACAGGTGTAGTCTAAGTCGATTACTCGCAATTGTATGGTACGGGACCCTTAGCATGCGAGTAAAACTCGCACTTGACCGTATTTTACTTTGTCTTGATAATTTGATGATGACTTTTGTTTCTAATTTGATTGCCGTAATTTGTTAAGTGTTTATTTTCCGTAAATTAGCTTTTGAAGCTTCTGAATACATTTTGTTTTTATTCGTTGGCGTGCCTTTTTTTTTTATCAGTTTTGGGTAACTTAATCAGCGTAGGTTGTTCTATTTGTTACAACCTGACCTTTAACTCAATTTCTAGAGTTACCATTAAGTGCACAATCACTTTAATAGAAACTTAATACCTGTTAAAATACTTTGTGTTATTTAAAACGCTTTAATTCTATTTTGAAAAATATGTGTTGTGCTTTCTGTACACGACTAAAACGTTTTGAAAGCATTTATACATTGTAATAATTCCCGAAAGGCAATATAGATGATTGTAATCAAACAATTAAATTAATTTAGTATCAATTTGCCTATGCAATAGAGACAATGAAGGTTTTAATTCAATGCTGGCCAAGCATGAATTTTTAATTACGAAGCATTGTTTTCATCTTACAATTTTGAGAAAATCAATTTACGTTAACAATATGCACGTGCTAATTGTTAAAGGAGCGATTGTTTAGGCCAACAAAAGTTCACGTTTCAGTAAGGTAACATCTTAGTCGTTAGTGAAGTTGGCTCGTGTTTTTACCCTTTTCAAAGTGGTAGGTGCGCTTGGCGGACGTTTGAATTATTTAGTGAACACGCGTCGGTGGTCCGTTGGCTACGTACATACGTTCATCATTCTTACTTGCGATTTAACCAATTATTGTCGGTTAACTCGTTCTTCATTCAAACTGTCGGGGAATTTCCTATCGAACAATTGTGTGTTGTTTTCAGTTTTGCATGTCTGAGGGTAACAGCGTCGGTTTAATAAATGCTTATTAAATAATGCGTTATGCTTGTAGTATAATGGTAGAGAGAAAACGCGTGTGATGTTGACTCCATTAGTTCAATATACATATCATACAATGTACAGTATTTTACGTTTAACACCATAGAAAACTTCCTCAAATTTGTGTTCAAACATACTTTGCCCTTGACATTGCTGGGTAGTGTGTTTTAGGTATTATTTTTTTTAAATGAAAGATCGATCACTTTAATGAAATTCTAAAAATCGTATTTTTAATATGATGAAATGTGATTTCCTGGTTTTAATTAACAGATGGAATACGATTGACTCGTCGAACGACTTTTTCAATTCCAAAACATACGGAAGATTCGGAAACGGTTATTTCCGGCAAGAGTTGGCAGACGAGCTGTCGATTCTAAAATCAAAAGCGAAATAATTTTGCATAAAATCTTGTTCCAACAACGCCATCTCATTTCGAATTAAGGATAGGCATCTAAAATAATTGTAATTACTAATACAATATTTTGTCCAATCAATCAACATAAAAGAACATACAAAACTTACATACATGAGCGCAATGCATACTTAAGGCGCATACCGGGCCAGAATAATTGAGGCCGCAATGCTCGTACGGAGATAGGCGATAGTTCCATGCATAGGGGACATGCGTGTCGTGCCGTACAAGTATGCAGAAGCGCTTTCCATTCTCCGCTCAGCGCTTGCCACTCGGCGCTTACCGCTTGGCGCTTACCGCTTACCACTCAGCGCTGACGGCTCGCGAACCTATGGTACGTGCCTCGCGTCTCTCTCATGTTCTCCGGCTGATTTCGGATGTTTGCTCGTGTTCAACATGCGAATTACGTTTACAGAACGCGTCGAGCGGGAACTTTACAACGTAAATAGTGTTTGACAAAGCTAAACACGGAAAAACGGGATATTTCTTGTTCGATTTTATTTGACGGTTGATTTTTATTTCTATTGCTTAAGTGTTCTGTTGATTACGGTTTGTTGACTGTAAATATCTACGAGTAAATTGCAAATGTGTTTTTGTGGTAGTATAAAGTCAGATTGGAATATGTGCAACGTTTGAAGGACGAATTTTCCGTAGACTTTTGACCGCAATTACACCACCTGCAATGAAACAAAAATATTTGCCACAAGTAAAAAAAAATGGTGACGACAAAAATAAACAAATGACCTAAAAAATTGTTTGATATCCAAAATTGTCATAAAATTTTGTTATCATGACCTTTTTTTACTTTATACCTCGCCAATTACAAGTTTATATTGAAGCCATATGTATTAAGCACCTCCTTTCAAATAATCCGTTATCACAATAAAACGTAACACACGAAAATTCTTTACAGCGATACATCGAAACAAAAGTTTCTCACTGACCTATTTACTTTAAAGTTAAATATGAACGAAATTGCGATGTGGGTATTATCCATATGGGAATATAACTTTACAGTTGATTTTTCACTGTGAAAGTATTGTCTGCCTTTATTTTCGAATATCTACATATAGAAAAACTCTTCAATCAAATATGATAATATTCCACTATGAACACGAGAAAATGTAGTTTTATATACAACAATAACCTTACAATAAGACCATTATTTTGCTGTTAATAATTCACAGATCTTTTAAACGCGAAACTATCGAGACGATTAGGTCGTTCGCTTGTTGATAAGTGTCACGCCTGTCTACGAGTATAAACAGGAACACCATAACTTAGAGCTTATTATTAAGCACCCCACTTCAATGCAGTGCGATGGTCACACCTACACTTAATTTGAATTCCTTTAGAGCCTTGGATTTTTCTATTCATTATCAGCCCGGAGTTAGAAATTTGTGCCCGATATGAGGATAGGTTCGCCCCCTATGACGGGACGGAACACACAAGGCGAAATGTGGGTGCCCTGGTAGCACCTCTGCCTACCCTTGAGAAAAAGGCGTGAGTTTATGTATGTATGACGTAGTACTTTAACGTATATTATTATTTTCAGCATGAAATTGAATATTTTTACAAAAAGTGAATATCAGTGCAATCGTTAATGTTATTTTAATTTTTATTTTAATGAAACATGACGAATCAGTTTGAGATATTCGCATGAAGTATAAATATTCTCGCATTGTTCAACGCATTTATTGGAGCGTACTTTGAACTAATGGCTTCGATTTGGGGATAACATCCATAATTTGTGGCCTTGTATGTTTACAGCTCTATTGGGAAAGTGCAGATTAAAAAATCCAAATGTGCACTGAACGATAAAATCTGCCCCGAAACGAACGAGGATGAGAGACGCGTAAAAATTCCACGTGGAAGCATAACAACGTAAATTTTATAATTTTAAAAGAGTTATGGAAGCCAACTGCCGCGTTCCATGAGCCTCCAATAAAAACTTTTGAATGATGTTGTTACGCGTCACAAATTGGCTTATACATTTACAATTTTCATTCGGATATTTTAAATTTTTAATTTACTAATTAATATGCATTTTACCAGATTGCATTTTAAGTGAATGTTCCGGATAACGACAGCGGAAAACTGAGTTAAGATAACAGTGGAAACGCGTTTAGATAAAAGGTAGTTGAGATAAGTAAATGCAGGAGTGTTAGAGGCACACTGTAGTTAGTCTAGAGTGGGAATGAGCTCGACCGGGGTGGTAGCATTGTCTTACATAAACCCGGCGTAAAGCGATGGCTTTACCGTTGCATTTCGGTCGGTTAATAAAATTCCAGGAGTTTAAATATCTCTTTTCTGCCCGTATCCTTTTTCGTTGCCTTTCTTCTACCGTTTTAAGAAGTCGGTATTGCATCACCATCCAAGTGCCGTAGATGTTCATGGGCCCCCCATGAACTACTAACCATCAGGTAAGCCGTTCGCTCGTTTGTCGGATCTATGCAAAAACAAATTGGACTCGATACTCCTGTTTTATTACAATGTATGGCGAGACGAGCATACTATTCGCCTGATGGTAAGCGATACGACTACTCATGGACTGTAGCAAAACCTAACAACACCATGAATTACATAGCAATGCTTGGCATTCCACTGCGCTCGCCATCCTGTGCCATAAGTTGTTAAGTCTCATTATGTCCAGTAGTTACGCTGGCTACAATGTCCTTCAAACCGGAACACAACAATGCCTTTACATGACTCCTTATACGTAAATAAGCAGTGCGGCATTCCAGTTTACCGGCCATTAAGGTAATTAACATCTAATGTCTCAGGGTGACGAGCGCAGTGCAGTGCCATGCAGTATTTGGTCATTATAAGATTTGGGTGGTGTTGCTTCTGTTAATGGGCAGGTATGACGCTTACCACCAGGCAACCTGTTGGCTTTATCATTTACTTGTCTATATCTTTATTGTACATAGAAAAATAACAACATACAGAAACAGAAAAAACTAAAAAAAGTACAAATGGCAGTCTTATCGCTTAAGGAAAGTCTTAAAAACAACGATGGGATGGATTTAAAGGAGAAAGAGAGGGCAGTGTAAAAAATAAAGAATGGAAGCTAAGTAATACTAATTAAACATATAAATACACAGACTTATCATATATACATATCATAAATACATAATAAATAGACAGGTGTACATTGTACGTTTACGGTGCGTATATATAATATTCTTCCTAATAAAAAAAAAAACAATTAATACGTATAAAACTAGGTTTTAAGCACGCATATTTTATAAAGCAGTTTTAATAATAAAAACTTTCCTACGTACCACGAATGCTAAAGTTGACCGTGTGCACAATGCACCGAGTCCACGGTCTACAACAAAACGCATTAAGGGCTGTTTCATTGATTTGAATACGTGTGTCGAGTGCCCGATATTGTAGAAAAACGTATTCAACGCTTATTTTTGCATTCAATACGTTTTTGTACACATAGTAAAGAAAAGTGCAGAGCAAGATCGTGACTGACCTACGTAAAGGTGTTGCGAACTTTTGAAATCGGAATTCAATTTCGTTTCGCTCGACTTGATTGGTTCTGTTTGGTGGTTTTGTATTGTTTTAAATTTATTGCGGGACACAGGCCCCTCTCTAATGTATGAAGGGAGTTTGTCTACAGCCTATCGTCCTCACCCGATACGTGTTTGCGAAAGCCTGAATTTGATTAACTGCTGATAATTCTATTATCAAAACGCTCAAAACGGGCTAAACTTGATATGACGAAACGGCTGCTACTGTAAAGCCGATTGCCATAGTCTGCACCAACTGTATTTTTTTCTCTTTTGCGTACTAAATAGCCACATAAATAGCTAAACATTTTAGTCACAAGGGTTGTTGCTTTATAACCTAAATTGAAAACCTACGTTATTCTATTACAATGGCGTCCTAAAATGCCACTGATTATTTAAACCTATTTACCTCAAGTTGTGCCACGTTCTAAGCCACATAAAACGTGATAGTTTCATTGGAAAGTTGAAAAAATGAAGCTTTTACATTGAACAAGGTGTTGGGAGTGTAGTGCAGTATGCTTGTGAAAGCGTGTCCGAGCCCCTATAGCCTTTATTAGAATTGCGTCCAGGCTACTGATCGTACTGTGCTATCTAGCCTGCAACGCTTACTGCTCTCAGCATCGAATCTATTGGAGATTTGTGACACTACATATTGTACCTGTCTGGGATTCGAAGTTGCGATACGCCAGTGTTCCAAAATGTAGAGGGTTTATGTGTGCTGCTATCGAAAACGTAATGTATGCAAATCATCGAACACATCATCGTAATTAATTGTTTAATTACAATCATGGATAATATTATGTTAGCATCTAGATACATTTATATAGTTTTTTATAATCTTTAGTCTAATCTGTTTAAGTCTACTAAAGTCTTACTAAAAACGAAGTCTAAAACAAATTAAAAGAAAAAAAAAAGGTCCCTTACTTCAAAGCACGTGTATTCATATTTTAGTTTTAAAACAAAAAAGATTGCAAACTTCACGTGATACAAAGTTATATCACATTAAATTAAAAGAGTTCACTTTTTTATACTTTGTGCCTTCGGGCTTACCAGACCGCGAAAAAGCTACACGCTGGGTAGCGTGGAAGGCTTTTATCTTCAAAGGTGTACAATGGCGGTATTACGCAAACGAGAGCTCAAGAATTTACTACACTCCGAGCCGGCGTCCTTAGCACCGTAATGAAATGCTAAGAGACACCGATACCTTTAGATTTCATCGGCAACTTCTAAACTATTTTAATTTGTTCTTACGTAAAAGAGAACTCGTTGACTTTGTTACACAGTTATGCTTTTAGCAATTATGGTTTTTGTCACCTAGCTCGGAGTTGAGTGGCTTGCAGCTTGGTTGAGTAAAATTTTGTTATACAATTGCGATGTAGTTATATGGGTTTGAATTCGAAACTGATTGCGTTTTTTGTTGTTACCAGTTATATTTTCTGTGGAAGAATAAAGCCCCATTTAGACGGAGAGAGTTTCTCGGGGCGAGAATGTGCGATTATCGCATGACATAACCGCCATAGAGCATCGTGTTCTGACAAATGTTTACACATTGCGACTTTTTAATGTTCTCATGATAATCGTATCTTCGAGGCGAAAAACTCTCCCCGGGGCTTGAGGGGTTTCAAAAACAGGGTAAGAGACCTAAGGCTCTGAGACATTGATAACAAATGGGACACAGACAGTCTGACATAAATTATGAACAATCTATGATTGAAAAACTTGAGACAAAGGCTAAACGAATTAAAAATGATCAAGTCTTATAAAACATGGATTACACGCTGAAAATTACAAATATTTCGACGATTTTAGAAATGAAACTCTCAAAGCGACACTGGTAATATTTCTTTGCCGTCGAAACTATGAATAGTTGTGAGAGCATATGAAGTGCGTGAGGCGTAGGTGTTAGTAAATGGGTTAGTAAATAGTGTGAAAATCTTGCAAAAAATAAACAATGCGATCTTTTAAGGTATTTGTGTTAGTGATTTGTTTTTTTATCTGACAGATTATTCTTGTCCAGCCATTATCCGCCTGGCCTTGCTTCAGCTAACATTGATATAAAAATGAAATATCGTTTGTTATCCTTTTGACGCCATTTTTGCGACGTTTAGGCAGTGGAAGTAATTAAAAGTTTTTGGCACGTTTTCGTGTGATTTGTTTTGGCAGTTTTATGTAGTTAAAGCTGTAATATAAATACACAAACATCACACCTTTTTCCCAAAAGGGGTAGGAAGAGGTGCCACCAGGACACCCACGTTTCGCCTTATGTGTTCCGTCCCACGATGTAATAGGGGGCGAGCCTATTGCCATATCGGGCACAAATTCCTGACTCCGGTTTGATAATGAATAAAAAATCCAATATCACTGCCCGACCCGGGATTAGAACCCGAGATTTCAGTTTTGTAATCGTACCGTAGTATAACTACGCCACCGAGGCAGTCTGTAACATAATATGCAGATGTTATCATTTTTCTATTAATATATTTTAATTAATGCTTCGGTAAAATGTAATCTAATTAATTTTATTGAAAACTATTCCAATAAATCTATATAGTATGATAGTTGTTTTTCTTAAGGTAAGAGGTAAACTTTAGGTTAATTAAGCAATGATTATTTTTTCCGAGTAGTTTAGAACTATAATGGCAAGCTCGTTGATCGAGTCTTACAAAAACAATCTACAAATTAAAATTAGATGTAAAATAATTATGCTTTGGAAATCGAAGTCAGAACCTCATGATTCATTACCTTTACACCATTGCCACAATTAGGCGACAAAACATCAAATTCAAACAAACTTCTAATTTAATTTTAAATTTAATTTCATTAAAACATTAAATTTCACGATAAATTTAACTAATTCAAATATAAACGTGACTGACTGGCGCCAAACTAATGCTGACAATATGTAAAAGGCTTGTGGCTCACTTGATATAACCCATTTTGGCTAATCTAATATGCCGGAGTGACGTTGTTTAAAGCCCAAAACGAGAAGTGACAATTGTTGTAGATTTTGATTTCATTTCTATTCTATACAATAGGTTTCTGTTGTGGTCATATGACAATAGCAATAGTCGATGAGCCTTACCACAAATTCTACGGGTGGCTTAAAAATTCTCTCACGAGATTCGGATTTTGTTTAGCTAATGTACTAAAATGCAACCCGAAATATTATGTTGGCATGGTAAACTAAAGTAAAAAAATGTCTTACATTATGTAGTAAAATGGGTATCAAAAACTACGAGAAACTTTTTGGTCACACAAATCCTGAACCCGAAACATATACTTAATGATCGTTTGTCTCCTCACAAACCTTTGTCTCGGTGCGGGGATCGAACCCGCAGCTTCTCGTTTTACAGCCAGGACTTTATCCAATACGCTACTAATTTTCCTATATAGATTAAATAAGTAGCCAAAATAGCATCACATTTTCCAACGAAATGCAGTGTCGCATCACTAGGATGCATCTGTTCGGAATTTTTAATTTCCTGAAATGCTCAGTACGAAATAAATAATGTTGGGCGAAGAATAATTGAAATGGCATGGTCAGTTTGGCACAGATATTCAAACAGACTTGGCTATTTGCAAGTTTGAATTACACGGACGCTAATTGCGGTTATTTCGTGAAACCAGACAGCAATTTCTGAAATAACAATTTGAGTAATTTGCATCGAACAGCGGGCCAATTGACTGGCCAGCTAATTGATGGCACTAAATAACCTTTTTGCGTTTAGATGATAACTGTATCGGTATTGAGTTTCGATTGTTGCGTACGTTCCAAAAACTAATATTGCTCCGGCTAAGTCTACAGGGGCTGTTCTACAATAATTACACCTTAGTTGAAGTCTAAGAACATTTCCTTTTCTTGTAAGATTACTGTAGCAATAGGCATGTTTAATTTTTGTCGCTGTGACATATTTAGAAAATACAGTTAACAGACAAATTGTGATTTAAAAAAAATAAGACAAATTAACTGCACTGTGCTTGATACAAAGAGCAATTTATTTCAATTAGGTATCTTTTTCTTTACGAGATGGTTGTCTCTCGGCAACCGACACGATTATGTCGGTCTGACCGAAACGCGGTGCGCTAGTCGCTATTCGAGTGGATACGATTAAACTACCACAAATGACCAATATATTTGTAAATACGCTACCATTTATATCACAGTTTGAACTAGTAAAAATAACGAGGTGATTAAAATTACTCAATCATTTGTCGTTTCATGTTCAGTGATCAAAGAGTGAAATTCCAGTTTTCAAATGACGTCGATGAATAAAAACATAGCTTCGAATCCACGATGAGGAATAAAAATTGCTGCTTTTAGAAATGGCGTAAGCATCTATTCAGCTGGGTAAAACTAGGTAGTTAGGTACGTGTATCGGGGTTTCGACGGAAGTTGTCGCGTTTCCGCCATAATTCAGCCATTGCGGCACAATGACGCTCATAACTACACTCTTCTGTACTAGTCATAGTCCCGGATGTATCCTTGTACTATTTTCGTTTTTGTCGCGTTAAAATAGGACAGTTATGCGAATATTACAACCGTTTGTGAGTGATATAGTTGTTTTGAGGTCGGTGAAATTAATTTGTGTCCTCGCTAACCTACTACTGAGAAATTTGTGATTAGAATGTTGCAGCTGTGTTATGTCATTTTTTATTTTGTTTACTATTATTTTATTACTCAACGTATCTCAATCAAAATCCTGATTGATGATTATGGTGATATGTAATGATTGTTCCGAAATGGCAGTAACGTTAAGGCAAGGTTTATGCTGATTAATGATTCCGACGCTATAATGGTTATAAATGACATAATCATCAGCCAACATAGGCTCTAAATTCAAAATAGCTATCACCTCGCTAATCAGAACGGAGTAATCTTAACAACAATTCTAAAGGTTATGGTTGTGTTTCGATGTGGTAAAATGTACTTTAACA
Source organism: Theretra japonica (assembly GCA_033459515.1). NCBI lineage: Eukaryota > Metazoa > Arthropoda > Insecta > Lepidoptera > Sphingidae > Theretra > Theretra japonica. Next base: position 7,894,893 of record CM065939.1, read on the forward strand.
TGCGGCAATGCAATAATTTTAATCGCAAATATAAGTGAATAAAATGTGGCCGGTTATGAAAGCTAGATAATGGTTCACACGTTTCAACATAAAATATGTTTTGGCCCTATTTACATACGGGAACAGAGTGAAATTTGCAAAACTTTTAAACACGAGTTTTAGTTTCATGGAAAACGAAATGCGCTTATAATTTGTGTAAATTTAAAGCTTTCCATTATATTTTTTAAACGAGTGGTTTGTAGTAGTTCGAAACGTTTTGGATAAATTGTGGCCATTATAAATGTTACGTGAAAACAGAGTGTATGGAAAATAAATTGGATGCATGTAAATAGAGAACGTGCGTTTAAGGTGTGCATCAGTAATGCATTTATCTATAGTTTATGTGGCACTACGACCCAAAGCCTTCTCTAACTTTATGCGCCGGGGTTAAGGCTTTAGCCCTCGCTGGCTCAGTGTGACTTGGCCAGTATCTTATCAGAATTTTTATCCACTTATAAGATTTCGATGTAACTTTGTATGCAAATATAGTCATTTATACAGCGATTATTTTATAAATGGAATCTGATTTGATTGGTACGATTCAATCTTACATACATACATAAACTCACGACTTTTTTGCAGAACGGGTAGGTAGAGGTGCAAGACAGCCACGTTTCGCCTTGTATTTTCCGTCCCATGATTTGATAGGGGTTGGGCCTATCGATTCAATATTATTAGTTTATATATAAAAGTACATTTACATGTATTAATTAACTTGTGGTAAAACTTTATGCTACATTACAATTCTATTAGTGACAATATATTTAGTACGTCTTATTGTGTGTTTATTAAATATTTAAATTAATATATTATTATTACCAATAAGTAACCTATCGCGAATATGCTTATACCAGACATGTTAAATACGGAGAAAAATAACACGAGTTCGGTGTTTTCTTACTTGTGTAACGAAATCGTAAAAAATACATGCTACCTTTTATTTATGAGCGATAGATGATACTATAAAGAGCGAAGTTGAGATTTATAATGGAAATTGATTCGAACGCACGGATGGGAAATAAAAAGATGAAATAGAAAAAAGTATCAGTCTGTCGCAGAATCTAAAATGTGCTGGATCGTTTCAAATGATATTGGATGTTTGTGACTGCTCGCAGACGTCAACATGTCGCGTAGGTGTGGACTTTAATACTGTGAAAGGAATAGGATCCGACTTCTTATTTGAGGAATTTTTAATCACTTGGCAATGCTTTGATAACTATAGTGAAATGAAAGCTTTTGAAGCAAGTAGTTTCTATTATTCTATGGTTACAAAATGTACATTTTTAATTATTTGCACTTCTAACTTTAATAAAGTGGTTTGTATTTTTGTGAGAATTATTTTAATGGACTCTTTTTGTTTTTGATTTAAAATTGAGATATTTACCGCGGTTAGAGTTTGCATTTATGATTCAATAGATATTAAATTTATTGGCGCCCAGATCTTCTACTGAGTACGGCCCTGAGCAATTAGTTGACCAGAATATTTTATTAATATGGGTTGGGCAGCCAATTCTATTTTGACTTCATTTAATATAATTGACAGTATTATAAGTTATTTGATTTATTTAAATAATTCATATTGAGGTCATTTTAATCTTCTTTATTAGCATACATTTTATTGTTTTGTTGATTTTGTTTTTGCTTCATGATTTGTTTATTAGGCTAACATTGTATCAAAAATGGACTTAATGCCAATCTAAATATCTACCGGTCTACGTTCTAGTGATGTAAATGTGAGTTTAAGTTAAGAATGAAAAATAAATATGGTACCATCAGCCCATTTACGTACCGCTGCAGGGCACGGACCTCTTATAAGATTAAGAGTGGTTGTGGTAGAAGTGTTAGTCCAAAACCCTGGCATAATACGGTTTGGTAAGTTTCCCATGCTTTTGAAATAATTCATCGTTAATAACAAGAGTGCTATGTGTAACCAAGGTTATACACGTCATTTCGAAAAAATTATGTGTGATCTGCGGTTTAAACCCAAGACCACAGGTTTGACAGCCCGTTAATAATTAGGCTATCCATCATTTGAGCTTGATTATGTATTATAAAGTAAATATTTACTAATAGTAAATAATTATCGTATTTACACTAAAACTACTGTAATACATTGAAATCACTACTACTATAACACAAGTACTGCATTTCTGTCTTGTGAGTTAATAGTTACATGAGAAATTAGTTCTAGAATGTTCGATATACGCTGTTCGTTTTTAACTTCGCCGGTTCCATGCTTGTTACCATTTGACGTCAATCTAGGTCGATGAAACTATGAAGAGTTTCGATATGTTTGCCGGCAAATGTGTTCAGAAACTATTGGAGAATCGAACAAGCGATGCTTTCACTTGGAACATTGTTTTCTTGCTACGTAACTTGTAATTTTCCATTGAAATATGCAATGATGTTGTTACTGCTATAATATATTTGTTGGAGCCAAATATTTACGCAATAAATGATATTATGCAGATTAATTATGTCAAGAGCTGGCAAACATAAATCCGTATAAATTAATAAATAATTAAAGATTTATGATAAAAAAAAGTGCGTGCTGGCCTGTTGGCAACGGACCAGACGTGGCTTCCAAAATGTTTACGGTGGTCGCGGGTTCAAATTTCAAAGCACACCTCTGACTTCTCGAAGTCATGTGTGTATTGATAGTCAATAACCACGCACAATAACGCTGGAGGAAAACATCGTGAGGAATCCTGCACACCAATTCGAAAGAATTTCTATGGTATGTAAACGTCCGCCAATCCACACTAGACCAGCGTGGTGGACTATACGGCCTAACCCCTCTCAATCGTACTCTCAATTGTGGAGGAGGCCCCAGCCCTGCAGTGGGACGTATATGGGCTGATACAACTATAGATACTATGATCAGCAGTGGACTTCCAACGGTTCAAAAAAAAAAAAACAAGAAATAATTAAAATGCAGGAGATAACCATAGAATTTGATGTTCAGAAAAATATTTTTCGAAACTATGATTCGAAAAGAACTTAATAATTTTATAATACTCGTTGTAGTACTATCAAGATAGCATTTCGTTTTCTACGCTGCTAAGCAAACAAACACTGTCTGCTTGAAGTCGTGGAAAGTATGCGGGGAACTTAAAGAAATCAACTATGCCCACAGCCAGTCTGTGGATACTGCCCATTATAAACAGGGTAAACGTGGCTATCCAACGAACTTCGCCCATACAAACTTTGTGCAGTTGTTAGTCCACAATCTACATAGGCTGTGGGTTTAGTTGCTAACTAACGCGTACGTACAATTAAACACGAGTAAAGTAATTGTAAATATTCCAATGAGTTTCTGAAGTTTGAACAAATCACTTTCTCCACTTCAAAGACACTCGTGTAAAGCTGTATGTACTGTGTAGTATTTAGGATGTTTTGCGGGCACCAAAGCACCCCGCGTCGCCGTCTGCAACTCGCAAACTCTAAATAACAAAGTGGGGTGAACCATCCTTTGCTGAAACAAATAGCCGACCTTTTGCCTTCTTTATGAGACCCTTGTTAACTTGTCCTTAATAAATTATTTATTTTGCACCGCGCGACGGTGTTTCTGGTACATTTTTGTTAATTTAATTTATTATTTCCAAATAAGTTTCCGCGGCGGTGTGGCTAATGGCCTGAATTCATTATTCGCTCAAGTTTTCATGAGTGGGCAAGAAGTTTAGCGGTTTGTTTCGCTTGTTACGATATTCAAATTTATCGACAAGTAATTACGTTTTTGTTTTAATGAACGCTTTAGTATTTTATTATGTCTTTGGTTAATACTTAATTGTAACCCACGTTGCCAATAGCCCGTGTCTTCACTCGCTTGATTTTTTAAATAAAATTCAAATATATATATCATACTAGTTTATTAGAAGAGCAATATTTGATGTTGGTACTTTATCATACCGATATACATACGAAATATCCTTCGCTTCTTCGCCATAAAATACCTATATCATTTTTAGTGCGGGTATTTGAGCTTATTGTATACATTTGATACATTGTGTTGGAAATGAAGGTAACCACAATAATTAGTCCACACAAAGGCATCAAATTATTGAACAATTAAAAGTAATTGCTTTGGTCATTGTTCGTAGAATGAAGATTGCATCAATGATGTCAACTGAGCCTATACAAATCGACATAATTATAATTTCAGTGGGCGATCCTACAATGAAAAGAACCGAGGGATATTTGTGGAGTAAAACAAAACAACAATTGTTGATGATTAATACGTTCCTCTCGGAAATAAGCTGCGTCGATGAACCGTATAATGAATATCGCTTCCGTTGTTCTAATGGCAGCCGTTTCTAATCAGATCGTAATTATATTGTGTGCGTGCTCATTATTTATAAAGAGTACTAATTAATTATTTTGTTTTTCTTTTAGCTTCGTTTGTCTTTTTAAGTATTTGTTTTCTAAATTGATGGGCATGATAAGAATAGTTGGGTTGCCGAACTAAAAGGTCGTGCCTGCCCATAAACAGGAGCAACACGTTTCAGACTCGGCCATTCAGGGTCCCTCTTCTCATGTAGTCTTCCCTAGATCGTTATGAACTTATTATCATTTTCGCGTACCTGCTCCATGACATATTTTATGTAACATCACGTCCTCATAACCACAACTACAAATTCTGTGAGACAGGATGTAGAGAGGCCTACAACACATTGACCACTGCTGCTCAGCGGCTATCAAATAGGATTCAGGAAATATATTATCTACAGCTATTTTTTGTTACTAAATATACAATTAAAGTTAGATACTCTTAAGATTTCTTTTTTAATATGATATCCTCTTGGTAGGAGTAAATGCTGATTTCCATCTCTTGCATATTAATACAACTGATCCTTGCTTTACCTTCTACAATAATCGAAAATCATCAACATATTTCAAATCTGTTTTATGATATTAATTAAAAAAGTAAGCATACAAAAGTGGGTCGCGGACCTGGCATAATAATGTCGTCATTTATATTTGTTAGAAAGATTTTCCGTTGGAGTCACACGAAGAAAATGTGTTTGATTTATCAGCACTTGAGGCCGGACCTTCCGTTCGCTATAAATTTTATTGTGTTATGATTTAGGGACGCCCGTGCGATGTTATGGTAAACACTTTGCTCTTTGTGTTTGTTCCGTGATTTATACCGATCGCCGCGGCTGCAGACGATGCGAGACGTTGTCAATACCCACTGACCTCGATACAGAATTTATCTTTCTCATCTTAGATTAAAATGTTACCGGGCTTGTAACTGACGTAACTGATATTTTGGTGACTTCAGTCGGTAGTGTTGAGATGATAACTGACTAGCTGGATGCACGCTACCTTCAACAGTTCGTTGTGGCGAAAACTATGTTAAAAACTGGGGTTCTAGTGCCTTATAATGGTTTAATATTGAAATCTAAGAGTATTGATGGCACATTTATCTAAATTACTTTTTTTTATCTTCGTATATTTGTATTATCCCTATTTTTTTTATTGTAAAATAATGACATATTTTCGAAAGTTAATCGTAGAAATAAAATTACGCAGTACGGAGGTTAAACGTTAACATTTAAGTCATAATTATTAGATGCCAAAATCAATTAAAGTACACAAATATTTGCAAGAGATTTTAAGATCCCGTTTCTCTGTAATGGTGGCGCTTTTCAAAATGTAACCAAATATTTGCAGACAACGAACTCAGCTTAGACAATATAATAATTAATGAGTGGAGTTTTCAATGTCAGGTAAATAATATGTACATAAAGTTTGAGATTGAAGAATTTTGCCGAAGCACTAAACGCTCTAATTACTCTGTAAAACTCGGCGAAGTTAAGGAATTAAATTCCCCATAATAAAGCATGTCCGTAACAGAAATTAACACTGAAGTCATTAAAAGTTTTATCTTCAAAATTCTAATGAATGCTATGTAACAATGGTTAGTTGTTATTAAAAGATTAGACAATCATATTTTCATTATAGAGGTGGACTTTGAAGGTTTTTTGTACAGCCACGACAAAGTTAATAAAATAGGCCTGACAGTAAAAAGTGCTAGGTGGCCTGTTGGTAACGGGCCAGACTCGGCTGCCTACATGTTCACGGTGGTCGCGGGTTCAAATCACAGGGCACACTTCGGTCTTTTGGGAGTCAAGTGTATATTGATAGTCAATCACCACATGTTATAACTTTAAGGAAAACATCGCAAAGAAACTTGCATACCATAACGATTTGTAAACATATCTATGGTATGTAAAAGTCCGCCAACCCGTACCAGGTCAGCGAGGTGGACTATATGGCCTAACCAGTCTCAATTGTACTCTCGATTGTAGAGGGGGCGTATCTCCTGCAGTGGGACGTATATGGGCTGATACAGTGCAGTAAATTACATGCAATGTGAATAGAGTATCCACTAAACAGAATCGATACTATTATGAACTTTACACTTGAGTGGATCACCATTGAGGGTTTTCTATCGCTAACGGTGGTCGCTATCTGGGCCGACACGACAATCCAACCAAAAATAATCAGGAACATTTTAAAAAGTTGTTTTCAAAGTATTCGATCACATACACCTGTTTGTTTACTCGCTGTTTTATTTATGTTGGTGCCGGTTCGTGTAAGATTTAAACTAGTTTACGTTGAACGTTGGGAAATGTATTTCAATCGAATTGAAGCTTACTGTTGTATAAACAAGACGTGTATGGCAAAGCAAAGGCATCGAATATCTTGGTGCGGTGCTCGCTCTGTTATTTTCGTTACCTACGGGAGGTTAGTAATTACCTGGTTGCCTGCTTGTTGCTGACAGATCCAATTACATTAAAGGGATCGAACCCCATTCCATTAGACGGCACACTTTGTAGCTTTAACAACAATGTATTGTTTTCAAATTACGATTGTGTTACGATTACGCGTTCCATGCCGTGTTGTCATGCTACAATGTTGTCTGTTGTTTATGGATTTCATGCTATTATATACATGCAATATCCAAAAATTTAATTAACAATGAACTTAACCGGTATTTGTACCTTATTGATAAGAAAATCACCCATAAGCTAAATGTAGACTTCGATTGAAAATAAGCTTACTAACATGAAAGCCACTTGAAACCTGAAAACAACTTGCTTGTGTTTCCTTTAAAACACGTATGCGAGCTAGAACAAGGCAAATCTTTTTTATGACCGTCATAACCGCGCGTCATATTACGAGCTCGAGGATTAATAACGCACTAGACGTCAACTCGGAACAGCGAGCGATCAAATCATTTCATACCCGTACACCCCACAAATTTTACAACCTACCTACACATTTTCGGACGTCACTTACACAGATCGGTTTCTTTTCATAAGGGGCAAAAAGTAATCAGTTTAATCAGGCCGGGTGTGGAGTGTGTCAATCAGGCCACCTCGTTACCTAAACGAGCAGTAATTTTCTTTCGCTGACTGGGCGAGAGTTAGACTATCTTCTGATCTAGCCTTACCGCTGATTGCTTTAACCATCTTTTATTAACTTTTTATTTAATGCTATTAAAAGAAAAATGTTCAGGATTGCATTCTTTGTTTAGTATTTTTAAATTAATTACAGTCTTTACTGTTTTTCAATGTCTCTTTTATTGGCAAGATTTAAAAATAGGAGTAAAGATATCTATTAGTATAATGATGTATTCATTATCGTCATCTCTCAGATTATGAGTATTTTAATACTACTGTCAGATGTGTGGCACCTTTTAATTTTTTTATCAGCGGTCACTAAAGCAAATTGTTAAGATATATGCAAAATCAATTTTATATCCTCGACGAAGAGTTCGTTTCAAAACTGCATAACAATAATTTCAATAAAATAGCTTTTCGAAAAATCCATTCTTTTAAATTCGTTTAGAAGCTAAAATTATTACTTTAAGCAGATTCTTCGATCTTTTGTCAATGTAGTAAATCAAGCATATTTTTTTGGCGCACGAAATACGATCTAAATGTAATTCTGACATAAAGAACGACGTCAGATATATATTCACTTAGCGTGTTTTATAAAATCAAGTCACGACCAATGCTTACACAGAAATATAGGTTACAAAACAATACAATACGTAGGAACAATAAAAAATGTAACACATATATTACATAATACTCGTCATAATTCAGAGACGGTCGTGCAAGTTCAAACTTGTGTTGAAAGCGCTATTATTTCTGTTAGGTCGCACTTGTCTCTATTCTCTGCTACAATGTTCAATCTATATTTTGATAATATTGTCTCAAACATAGAGGACTGTTTGAAGCGGAAAAAAGACAGGGATTTTTTATCATAATTAGTATGAACTTCATTCATCTTCGCTTATAAAAACGGAAGTATTTAACACACGATAATTTTAGGTGTATGTAGATTAGCACTTGGCGATACAAATTTATTGGGAATTGGAGTATATTCTCTTTTTTTTATTTTACATACATACATACATAAACACACGCCTTTTTCCCAGAAGAGGTAGGCAGAGGTGTTACCAGAACACCCACGTTTCGCCTTGTATATTCCGTCCCATGATGTGATAGGGGGCGAGCCTATCGCCATATCGGGCACAAATTCCTGACTCCGGGCTGATAATGAATAGAAAAATCCAATATCACTTTGCCCGACCCGGGATTCGAACCCGAGACCTCAGCTTTGCAATCATACCGTAGTACCACTACGCCACCGAGGCAGGCAGTTTTTTTATTTTATTTTCTTTAATACCCCCAACAGTCACAAACATAGTCCTGACAGCACATTAATATCAATTAAGTCTTGTGTCGTGGGTATCAGACACTACGAGAGACTTTTCAGTCTCACAAACACCCAGACCCGAGAATCACTTGGCCCTCACAAACATTTGTCTCGGTGCGGGGATCGAACCCGCGGCCTTTCGTTTTACAGCCGGCGCCTAACCAATTGCGCCACAGAGGCTGTCAATTTATTATTTTCGGTTCGAAAACACAGATGCCTATATTTTTAGGTTTGTGAATTTTCCTGAAGCGTTGACGTCTGGAGTGTCATCATCATTTCATTAGCTTCGTTTTTACACTATAGGAAAAAAAGTTACTTTAGCAACATTTACCTAAAGGAAACGAGCATCTACTAAAAATACGATTCTACAAATATATGGTTCACTTTCAAAAAAATATAGACTTTCAGCATTTCTTCATCCCAGGCGCCCTGGACCACCGCCCGATCATGACCTATCTTAATACTCAACGAGTTGTCATACCAAGGCCAAAGATGCTTCGAAACCTATCTTGATAACTATTTTAAGTTTTTTTTTTGCTTTATAGTTTTTATGATGATAATTCAACGTGTTTCTTATTTGCCTCTGCTGTATTTCTTATGTTTTACTTGGCATTTAAGGTTTCAAATGCGGGTTACAAACTGAGTGTATATATAATTCTAGATATTGTACGTAGGTTCCCAGAAATAATTTCCGATGCACGAGGCAGGCGTATAAACCTGCAATTCTCGAACACGAAGATGGATCAAATTCGTTGAATTGCGGCTTTGTATCTATGTGCTGAGTACTCTCCAAGATGACATAAATATCTTAAAGGTATATGTGTTTCTAGCACTCTACGAGTATAACATTGGATCTTACAAACGAGATGTTTGCAAGCATTTATTAATATGTAACTTTCTTAGCTGCAGGTTTATGTTTATTAAAATTTATTGAATAATTATTTATTCTTAATTTACGTTTTCTTTTACATCATGTTTGTTAGTACTTGCCGGTGGATCAAAACATGTATTTTTTGGTAGAAAATTCGTATCCGCCGGATAGCGACCACCGTACACAGTGGCAATAAACTGGTCATAGTGATCCGCGCAAGTATGTCGTGTTTCGGATTCATCTTGTGTATATACGGATATCGTCAGGCCGGTTTAATTATGGGTAGAGATAGCCATCTGACGTGGCGTCGGTGAATACTTTAACTGAACTGCACTGCACTTGCCACCAGGTGGAGTCACTTTGTCGGACAAATATAAAAAAGAATAAGACTGATTTTCACCAGCAGTTTGTCAGAAATTTTAAAACGCAGCACCGATTGGTGTTAAGAGATGAAGATTGAGGAAATGTGGTGAAGATTGTGCACGTAGCTTACGGTAGAAAGTATTCTCAAAGCAATAGATAAAAATGATTCGTAAAAATGAACACGTTAAAAATGGTGTAATATAACTTATTCATACTGTGTAAATCCGGCAGTTTATCCAATTGAATTGTAAAATAATACTAAAACTAATTAAGTCAAGGTACCAAAGACAATCATTCAATATTTGTCGTTGAGTGTTAATTTATTGAAAAGCAGCCAGATCTCAACTTTGCTCAACTAACAGAATATCAGCGAAGTTTTGAAACAATGGCCACGTTTAGTTTATAATGTGTGTTTACTATTAAGCTTACCGCCTGAGTCGATGAATAGGGATTAATCTTGGGTATTTTAATATAGTTTACAGAATTACTAGACAGTTTCATCATACCAGTCAATTATAAAGTTATGTTGTTTATTAAACCGCTAACCGTAATGTATCGAAATAGTATTAGTCTTTGTATTAATCAATTTTCCTAGCCTGAATATAAAATGTAAATAAAATATATCGTACACATTACTCACAGACAAAAGTAGGTTATAACTATTGTGAATAAAGTTAGGATTTTATTACCGTTCTAAATAATCACTTTGATATCTCTTTAATTACCGTCCCGTCGGTAAAACTATTTAATTTGACTTAGTTATTTGAGGGCATTCTAATGAGCACCATGTGATTATTGTGAGAAATAAAATCTTTGAAACGCGAATGCAACAACAATTACTTAAATCTCTGTATTTTACAAAACTAGATACGTTCAAATAAGCTAAGACGTTCCATAAATTAGTTTGCTACTATAAAATTGTGTTTAAATTATGCTAATATCTAAATAAAAATGCCAGAGACCAAGAGCCGCTAATCTTCCTCGACCCACGCTTTCTATTCTATTATTACCGGTAATGCTTCCATAATTCCTATATCTTGTGGGCTCTTTTCCTTCAAAGAGGTATTAAAATAAGCCAGGACTAATAAACCGTTCAATATTTGAAACGGAAGAATATTTTTTATCATGACTGCTTCGGTGGCGTAGTTGTACTAAGTTACGATTGTAAAGCTGCGGTCTTGGTTGCGAATCCCGGGTCGGGCAAAGTGTTGGATTTTTCTATTAATTATCAGCTCGAAGTCAGAAATTTGTGCCCGATGTGGCGATAGGCTCCCCCCTATCAGATTGTGGGACGGAATATACAAGGCGAAAAGTGGATGTTTTGGTAGGAGCTCTGCCAACCCCTTCTCGGAAAAAGGCGTGTGTTTATGTATGCATGTATGAATGTTTTTAATTCCCTTCGTGTCATACTATTACTGTTGATTCCGTTTCGTGTCAGTCGATTGATGCATACAATTCAAACGTTACATATTAGGAATCGTTGGGAAATGTTCTAGATTTGTTAACCAAACAAACAAAGACACGTTCAATGCGGAGGATGGAGGCAATAATATTAGAATGGTTATGCCTATAAAAATATTAATTTAAAGGAATGTTTGTCTATGAACAATAATTAAGTCTTACTGAAGCCATGTATGCTTTGGATATTTTGTAGTTTATAGTTTATCCACTGTATTTATATAACACAATTTATTGCCACACAGTTTAAACAGCAACTATGATACTGATAACATGTTTGTAATTCATTTAACATTTACGGTGAATTTTAAAGCAGCCACTACACGCATTTTCCACGTCATTTACATGAAAATACTCAGGTACACGTTGGTACATTTTATTATCAACATCTCGGCACTAATTACGTATCTTGCTAAAGCAGAAAATGTAAAGTAAGCGGCAGTTAAACGCGACACCAGCGCCTGATTATCCCGTATCGTACCGAAGTCCATAGCTCGGACTGTAATTATAGCAATAATTTGACTGTAATCGGCTGCATGCCGCTTTGTAGCCGCCTTGGGATCACACTACCGTTTTAAGCCTGTTCTATTTTGCGCATCAGTGTACACTGTAAATCAAAGTGGACAATTGCCTCTTTTAAGTCGTTAGCTCAGCAGAGGCAAGTAATTGCTTTGCTCTGCGCGTATGCAATAAGTAATTAGTAGTTAATTCTGCAAATTACCAGCTAATACACTTTAAAATTAGATAGGACTTGCTCGGACAGTATTAGTAAAACGCTGTGTTTCTGAAAGCCAAGTGTAGCGAAATTGAGTGCCAAGATTTCTCTTGAATTTTCTTTTATTGGAATATGGCAGCTAGAGGAACCGCCTGAGACGTTTTTGTGTGGTGCCTGCATCTGACATCTGCATTCTCTTAAATTCCGTCGATATATCTCCCGGGACGGTTCTCTGTAAAATTAAAAAAGTTTGTACTCAGTTTTTAGACATTCTGTTTTGACTTCAGATAGTTTTGTGACCTGTCACGACTTACTTCTTATATTTGAAATAGAAAAGTGCGAATATGAAAGTGCACAGTCATCGGTGTTACATAATGTAATAATATAAACAGAGCGGCAGTGTCGGCAGTGATTTAGTGAGGTTGTTAATAGGTTAACTTCGTCAGACTTAGTGCCAGGGTGCCCTGAGACCCCCTGTTAACTCGCCACAGTGTGCGCCGCGGGCGCCCTCACATAATTTACTTACATTATATATGGATTTTATGTACGATATCCATGACGAGCTAAATCATTTCCCGAAAAAGTATATTAAGTTATCGGTACATTTGCTTAATTACAGCTATGTAATATACTTCCTGTGATTGATTTTGTATTATTTTAATACGTTGCAGTGTAGTTATTTGGACGCTGACGCAAGATTTCTGACTAAGAATAAAAAATATATTTATAGGATAAGAATACTAGTAAATCTTATTAAAGCAGGTCATTAACCCACCTAACCAAACAATGAAATAAATTTAATGTCCAAAGGAACGGAATAGTTTCCCGAGAATCGTGACAAAGGTAAGGAAATTACAGCTCAAATACAGTAATGGAGGTAGGGAAGAAATTTGTCAGAGGCTTCAAGATAAAAGTTAGATTGATAGCATTTATTGTAAACGAAAGTTTGCGGCTCGAGAAAGTTCGCCTTAGGCCGTTGATCTCGAACTAGAATATTTGTGGGAGTAAATTTTTAACGTCGACTCCAAGTGAAATTTCCTCGAGGCGGATATATGAAAATGTGGAGTATGCGAGCAGTTTGTCCGCTGTCCTTTGTTTATCTGCCTTCTCGGAATATTTCATTTGTTCCGTAAACGGGACATATCGTTCGGATAGCGTTGGAAGGATTTCTTATATAAAACCCATTGACCCAGAACGGACGTAACTCACAGCGGTGAGCGCGGGACACGCGGACAATAATGGCGGCCATAATTTGCCTCTAATGGGCCTTACACTATCGCGCTGTCAGCCCAACCAAAAATAAGCTTCTTTTTGGACGACATGGAGATGAACCTCTTTAACACTCTTTTTATATTCCCGCTTAAACAAAAATATGGCGACATGCTCTGATTTAATACTGAGTTATTTGTATCTGGTAGTTTGTGAACAAGTTAAACTTTCTAGTTTCTGCAATATTGTTCACTTGAAAATAACATTGTAGGAATTCTTTTTGCTACTAACTTGACGAGTTTTTCTTATAAAACGTTTGTAGATATATTGAACTTTCTAATAGGTACGTTTATCCTTTTACGACCTTATTCATAGACAGTTAATAAACCAATTTTACCTATATAGTCATATAGTTCTAACACCTTCTCAGTCGCATTACATTTACTGTAATATTTTTCGTATTACAGTTATTCGTATTACATTTACTTTAATATTTTATATGTAAGTGTGTATATAATACCATCGAAAGATTCCTCTTTGTGTTCCACAAATATCCAAATTACGTTTTGATTAAAATATAATTTTCATGCGTGGTTTTTATATTGCGTTTTTATTTTATTATTCCCTGTAAGCTGTGAGATCCTGGATTAATGAATTGAAAACAAGGGACATGCGTGAGCTTATATAGGTATGTAAATTTAAATATATATTTTTTTAAGTTTAGCAGATTAGAACTTATGATTAGCTGAGGCTGAAAGTAAAATGATTAGGACTAAGAAAGGTCTCTAAACGCCAGGTCCTATATTACAAAAGCAGGCGATGATAAATAAGGATTAATAGCATAAGAAGCGTGAGATGAAGTCCGTACCACACTGACGCAAGATTAGTCTACTACCCGATGGTAATGTGAAGAGAACTCGGTGCCGAGCCGCGCATGCATAAGGAATTGTTGAATGTTTAAGAAGCATTAAGAGACACGTTGCAAAAGGAGTGGTGCTTCAGGTTTTACCTTATCCCCTGAAGGACCGGTACCTTATTATGGAACGCGGAAGAAATGTAGAAAGATATATCTTGAATCATTTCGTCATAAACTCTATTATAGTCTAGATGGTGTTGGTGTCGGAGCGTGGGTATGTAATCGATACTTACGTTTGGTAAACAGTCGAAATGGATCGGTTTATATGTGTACCCTAGCGCGACAAGCCAATAAAATATATTATTTACTTCATACATCAATAGTTCGATGCGTAATCAGTACGGTAAATTGGTTTTTATTGGTTAATTTTTCTATTTTTTGTTTAACCAACACACTGCGTAAGAACAATTTATTGATAAGATGTAGTAGATATATTCATATAATGGTGTTCATTAATGGTTGTCGAGCATGACTTGTGTTGTAACTTCTCTCTCTCTCTTCAGCCACAGGAAATCCACTCCTGAATATAGGCCTCCCCCAAGGATGATCAAGGCCACAAAATGTATTTTTAAATAAAAATGTTATATATTTAAAGATTATTTTATATAAAAATAAGGATAGTGTTAATTATAATAATTATAATTGTCTTACCTTAATGAATGTCATTTTATTATTTTCAATTCAATGAAGTATGAGTAATGGGCTTTCACAAGGTTTAAGTGGCGATCCATGGGGGAGGCCTATGTTTAGCAGTGGACTTCCTGTGGCTCAAGAAATGAAGAAACATGAGCATAATCTCATTTAAGACAGCAAAATCATGAGATTAAAATTATGTAGCGGTATTGTAATTAATAAATTAACACTTTTAATCCCTCTATCATATCGTGGGACGAAATATACAAGGCAAAATGTGGGTGTCCTGTTTGCATCTCTGCCTACCCTTTCTGGGATAAAGGCGTGATGTTTATATATATATATAATACCTTATTGTAATGCTTTGCCTTTTATAGCTGAAGCATCGACGTGTGCCTAAAGCACCTTTTTACAATATTCATAAATACGAACCGGTTATTAACACTATACCAGGCTCGTAATGTGTCATTACCTGCGTGGTTCGTAAATATTAATGTCGTCCCACTTTTTAATTAAAAAACGGTAGTTTTTTTATCTTTTATTTCAACATGATTAATTATTTATTGTTTTCGGTTTAACAAATACGTACTAATTAAATTTTGTAGCCGTGACAAATTATATGCTAATTAAATTTTCACGACTACGTCTCCCAGACGGATTTAATTTAATTCCAAGTTTTTACGTTACAATTCTTATCTTTAATTGAACTTATAATATTCCGGCCTTGTTTATTATATCTGTATAATATATTTAACATACACTATAATATAAAGGTGTTTATTTTATGCAGCGCTTTTTGTTTAAATCGCGTTTAGTTCAAATTTAGCCTTTGCCCAGAGGAAGACCTTGTGAAACTAGAATACAAAGAAAATCCATTACAAACGCAGCATGTTTAACATTAGCCACAATAAATTTAAAAGCAGTGAATCGCGCTTATATTTTAAATAAGACAATTATAATGTGCAATGCTAATTATCTTTGTTAACCTCTTTTGTTGTGGTTTACTAGTATAAATTAACTTTCCTAATGCCTTGAATTATGATAAAAAAGAACATTAATTTGTTCAAGCATTTATAGTCATATTAAGTTAATATTAAGAAATAAATATACACAAACATTCAAATCCTAGGACTCACCTCCGACTTTTCGAAGTCTTGTGTGTATTGATTGTAGTCAATCACCACGCACTATAACGGTGAAGAAAAACATAGTTAGGAAACCTGCATACCATAGGGATTTGTATAAATTTCGATGGTATGTAAAAGTCCGCCAACCCGCACTAGCCCAGCGTGGTGGACTATATGGCCTAACCACTCTCAATAATACTCTCCATTGGAGGGGGCCCTAGCCCTGCAGTGGGACGTATATGGGCTGACACAGTACAGTACAGTACAAATACACACAATCGCACCAAACGTAGTAGTCTTGTGTCATTTCAAAAACTACGAGAATCTTTAAGTCTCACTACACCTAGACCCAAATAATTGGTCGTCACGCTCACTCGTGTGAGAGTCGAACCCGAGACCTCTCGCTTCATAGTCGCCTTTCAACCAACAGCCCCACGGAGGCCCTCACTTTATTACAACATTAAAGTATTCCCTATATTTCATTTATGTTAATTGTAAGCCATCGTATGGAAAACGTTCAAACTGTTGCCATAAAGAGTTACGCGCGTTTTTACGAGCGGAAAACGTCTGACAAGTGGATATTGGACAACATATTTTACATGCTGGCGTTTGTGTAGAGCGGGTCGATATCGAAGGCTTTTACTTTATAAAATATGTTTGCGATGTAATGTTATTTACAATATTCTTACTTTATGGCCCATTGGGGTTCAGGTCGTTGAGTTTTAGGTCTTACTTCGCTACAATGGCGTAGTGAGAGTTGATGGAGTTCATATATTTCTGGAATACTAGTAAAGAACTCAACATACGGTAGGCAGCCGATCGACTATGTCCTGGAATTACCAAAGGAGGAAAAAAAATCGGGAAGGTTGCCCAAGCTGGGGAGAACCGAACTGGGGAAAATTCAAGAACAGATTGATTTAAATTGTATTTGATTAATGTATGAAAAAGAAAAGTATAATATTGGCCAAAAACCAAGATTGAGTACTGATTTAATAAATCATATTTTATATTTTATAAATGGGTCCTAAAACGATGTATTTTTAAAAATATAAAAGAAAAATATATTCAGATAACCATTCGTGGAATGTGTCGTTTGGTCTCGCGTGATGTGAACGCAAACATTACTCGCGAAATAGAACAAAAGTTATCGAGGCCTTTATATTTTACCGTGACAAAACATTTTTAACACTCAGACCGAAGTTTTAGTGTCGTATTTTACGTGCGTATATATATCTAGTTTTGTAAGTAACGAAATAAAGTAAACGTAAAAACAAGTTTTATTGTGTAAGCAAACATAAGCCTAATTAATTTTCCAGACATATGTACAATATCTGTCTGGAGATTTTATATTTCTGTAGTCTTTACCCTTACTACACGTGCGTATTTCCACGCTTTTAAAAGTCATTTAGCCGCCGTGCACGCTCAATTAAGACGAAACACGTGAAATCGCACACATAAATCCACATTTCACCACAACGACATACATTTCAGCAAATCATTTTCAGTTAATTAGACACGGAATCCCGCAATATGTTCAGCAAACTGTGTGTAAGGCGTGGTCAGTAGAAATGTTCTTGAAGCTCTACGGGCCTCTATCTTAATTAATCTCGAGCCTCGACCGCAGTCTTTATTACAACCTTCACGCTTGGTTTAGCAGCTTTTGGAAATCACTCGATTTGAAACATCTGCTCGAATGGTTCTATATACTCTTTATTTTTGTATTCAACGAATGTGGGGTGTTTCTTTGTTGTGTAGGTTTTAGTGAATGTGCAGTGGGTGATATTAACTTTTGTCGTGCACTTTTCCCCTTGTCGATGTAAGTAGGTGTATTAAAAATGTGTGTTACACTGCTGGGCGCCGGCTTCCTCGTACATTGTGAAAGGGAATTTGGAAATTGTTCTACCAAAGTGTAAGAGGGACAAGGTTTTATTATCCGGTTGATTACTCGTAATTGAATTTAGTAGTATTAAGACCATTCATTTTGTTTTAACGTAGCTCGAAAATGTCGAAATTGTAATAATCAGGATAGAAGGCTATCTTTTATACAAAGCTCTCAAAAAATCGAAGTATCTTTGGTTTGAAGCTATGTCACTATAACAGTCTCATTTTTGGCTAATTTACAAGAGCTTCAAACATTGTCAATATTGTAACGATATCCCAATCTATCAGATTATTTCACAAAGGAACATTGAACATCATATTACAGTAAATGTAGTGTCAAATTTGCTTTTATAATGGCTTAATCAAAATTCACTGTGAAAATAGGGCTTAACATGGAACTTGGATATTCTAGGAAAAGCTTTCGCACTGGGAAACTCATCTAGAGTCGTCCAATAACAACTATATTACAGGTTTCTAGATACAGGATTTAATTTTAGAGTATTAAAAAAATGGGTACTTTTAAAATTTTTACCCATACTATCTATTAAGTATGTCAAAACGTTCCTAAAAATATGATATTTATTTATTTTCGTGATATTAATTTGTATTATTGTATTGTATTGTATACTGCCTCGATGGCGCATTTGCACTACAGTACGAATACAAAGCTGAGGTCTCAGGTTCGAATCCTGGGTCAGGCAAATATATATTAGATTTTTCTATTTATTATCAGCCCGGCGGCATGAATTTGTGCCCGGTATGGCGATTGGCTTGCCCCATATTACATCGTGGGATGGAACATACAAGGCGAAACGTGGATGTCCCTGGATATCCACAAAGGAAGAGCTAGGCTGAGGTGCTACCTGTAGCCTAGCTCTTCGGGGAAAAGGCGTGGGTTTATGTACATCTATGTACATGTAATTTGTATTAACTATTAATATTTAATCAGTACGATACTTCTGTTTAATTTGTAAAAAGTATTCACAGCGGGGATCAAAAATATTTATGGTGTGTGATAATAGCCTAACAGCTAACTAAGTAATTTCTATTACAATAATTATTACTAACTGTGGTCGTTTATATAAATAAAATGTCCGGAAGGCAGAGACATATTTCATAAGATTCCAAATAAAAATGTGTTCATGTAACTTTCCGTACACGTTCCGTTGCATTACGGAATGAAGAATAAGTTTGGTAATATAGGTCGTCATGACATATAGGCCATATGATACTTTCCTACAGTTTCACGAAATTTTCGTGTACAGTTCGTAATATGCACGAAGTTCTGGTTTGACGGCATAGATGGCGCCTTTATAATGCAGAGTGTTAGATGGCGCTAGTAGCGATGGTTCGTACTTCTCAGTTCCACGATTGTCCGTAAGGTGGCGCTTTATGTATTTCTATTAAAATATCGGTACATGTTTTAGTGTGCCTTCAACATGAACAATATTTGAATTTTTAGTTTCAGTTAAATAAATAATTTATTTCGTGTCGCGAAATAAATCCCACTACTAATTAATATTAATGTAAAAAAATGAAGTTATTGGCGCCCGACGTGGTGGTGTACTTCGCGTGTACTAAAAATCAGGCATGTAGGTACTCATTTATTAAATAAACAGTTAATTGTGTGGCTCCAAGAACTTAAATGACCAAAGTGGATTTATTTTGTATCCCTTCCGGATTACGGTACATGCCTGTAATTGTCTGGAGGCAAGCTTAATTTAAAAAAGTTAATCCAAGTTAGATCCTCTTCGTTCTGTCGCGTATAATGAATCATGGCCGTAGTTATCCCGCACTTCGCACGCAATCACAAAAGCCTCCTTCTTCATTACAAGACACTTTTTTGTTGGCCCACTTCTCTTTTATTTTCTCGCCGAAAAGGCGTTTAAGATTACAGTTTTTATGAAAATGGGATTGAAAGGTGAATGGAGACGAAGATAATGGTAAATACATTTGAAAGAAATATACGTTAATTAGTTGAAATACTTTTTTATCATTCGTTTTTGATATCAGTAATTACAACAAAAATAGAAATGATTTTATAGTGAAGATAACATTTTATTTTAAATTATGATTAGTTTTTATATCATTCTAATATTTGCATTCGAAGCTATGGTAAAGTATTAATGGGTTCCCAAAGGTCCAGATATATAACAAAACTCGGCAGGGAGCCCAGTGACAAACATGGCGCTGCGGACAGTCCTTCTGACACTGGCTGTCAATATTGGGTCCTTGTTGGGAAACTTTTCAAAATTGGAATTCCAAAGTTCAGAGAGACGTGCTGGCTCGCAGTGGGCCGGGCGCACGCTCCATCTCTCAAAGGAAATTCGGTAACGGGCCATGTATTTACGCGGGAATTGAATTATCTACCGTGGCGTAGATTATTGCATTTACTCAGCGTGAAATTGCTAAATACTGAATACGAAAAACATTCAATTATACTTTGCGATACTTTTTCAAACATTTCACATTTTGTGTGAAATTGAAAGACGTCGTAATTTACGTGAAACTCGTCGCGAATGTCTCTGTGTTCGCGATTGAAATATTTTAATACAAACCAAGTTTTGAAAAGCACAGCGTGTCATACCTAATACTAAAATATTTTCAGTTGGCGCAAAAGTTTTGAAACTTTAATAACTGCGAGGGCAAGCATAATGTGTATGAATGTAATGTAATCAGTTATACTTTAGAATTGGTGTATTTTAAAATCATAAACTTGAATTAATTAATTGAAATATTTATTCGAAGCCAGAAACGTATACTCATTTTATGTTAATGGACAGTCAGACATATTGAGTAATATCTATGTATAGACTAATTGATTATTTAAGATAATTTCTTCATATATAATGTATGTAGTTTATTAGTAGGTGTAATGTGATGTATGTCTGATTTGTGTCCAATACGGTGATGGATTAGTAATCGATCGTACCCGGGACAGGTCGGGGTTACAAAATATATATAAAATTTACAATAACAGCATATCTGCAAGTCCACAAGTGTAATTTCCAATAAGTATAATTTATGTAATATTTGTAGCTTGTAACACAATTTTTAGCAAAATACTGTTAGTATTCATTATTAAATTATCATCTATCAACTTACAGACATCTTACAATTAGGATTCAGACGAACTTTAATGATAAAATGCATTATATTACATTATCAAGGCGAATTAATTTCAAACATAGAAATTAAAATTCTAATACAAAATCTAATTACTTATACAAAACTTCATCATTAATTTCAATTAGACACTCAACTCTCATGCAATGTTAAGGAAGAATTTAGCGCAATTGCGTTGTTTTAAATTAGTAACAAGTTTATTTGACGGGAAAATGGGTCCAAACTTGCATTGTACGGATTAAACGCAACCCAATTAAACGGGCATGAGAGTCCGTGCCTGCCTCGGCTCGATATCAGATTAGCTCCTCACTGGATTACATTAGCGGACGTCATACCCTGCCGTATATCTAATATCCATCCAATTATATCACCGCGACATTCAATAGTCATGTAGATTAGATTCGTCAACATATTAATAGCGTATAGTTATTTAGTAATGCTTTACAGATATTGTTACTGGTTGTATTACTATTTACAGTAAGTTCTTTTATGGCATATTTTTGTATTGAATCGATATGATTTTGTATATTTATATTTTTAAAATGATTCCGGATAACTTCCATGGCATTTTATTTCTTAACTTACTTGATTTACATGTAACTGACCGTACATTAAGATATGTATATCTCGTGTCATAATACGTAACTGCCGTAGACTTTTAGATCAGTTTTAGTCACAGAACCCAGACCTGAAACAAAACACTTCTGAATTACACAATCATTTTTCTCGATAAGGATCGAACCCGCGGGCTCTCGTTTTACAGCCGGCGCTAAACCAACTACCACACAACCTGTCATATTTTTTTTACTTTTAATATTGCTGCACATAAATAAATAAATGCACTCAACAATCACATGCATGTCCTGACCACACACTAAGATCGAGTCTTGTGTCGTGGGTATCAGGAACTACAGCGACTTTTCGGTCTCACAAACACCCAGACCCGAAACAAATACCTGTGGTTCTCACCAACATTAGCGTCGGTGCAGGAATCGAACCCGCGGCCTCTCGTTTCTCAGCCGCCGTCTAATCAACTGCGCTACGGGGACTGTCGTACTTACTGCTACAGTTGCTTACTGCTGTAGTTGTTAAAACTTTCCTTCGATAGTTAAACAGACGTGACAAGACAGAATATTCAGCTTGTTAATCTAATGCCGGCCCGATGAGCGTCAGCCGGCTCCATGTGAGACATTCATTGGATTGTGTTAATCTCCACTGAACTCACTTCATACGCCATCATTGAATTATCGGTAACTGACTGCTTTAAATTGCGATGCTTGTGTCGCAATATTGATATAATTAATGTCTGATGTTATTCTAATAGCGGAGTGTTATAGTTAAGGAACAAACACTATAAACATCAGCATTGGTGTGACCAGTGTACTGTTGGTAATGGGCTGGAAATTATAGGTATATTGTGCAAATTTATCATAATATGTCCGCATGTAATTTATCATTTTATTACTCAAAATATGGTGTTTACAAATACGATTATCTGACAATATATATGTAGTTATTTGACAAATATAAAAAAATATTACAAACTAAATAAAAATATTTAATAAACAAGAATTCCTACGTTATTTTCGGCGTTCGTAAGTAACGCTGTTCAGTGAATAAATGTGTACCTTTTTTCATATTCCGATGTGTAATTTACACGTGTAGTTTTGGTAAATATTAAAATTCTGGAAAGCGCAACATATTTTGAACATCATATTTGTTTACACGTACTGGGATTTCAAAAAAGAAAACGTCGTGTATTTATTCTGCTACGTGTTACTCGTAACACTGAAAATCCTAATGTACGAAACATGCAAAAGTTAAGTTCCATAATTTTCGTACATTTCCGCCCTACTTTCTTTTCTTATCTATCCATGTTATAGACTGCAAAAAAAAAATATTATAGAGATATAAAAGAACGTCTTATTTATAATTGTCTATTTATCCCACATTTATTTTATTAAATTCAGCTATTTACTAATGCTTTCACGTTAAAAGAAAGTATCATGAAAAAATCTAGTACAGTTGACAGTTCGCTACAAGAAATTCGAATAAATTTGCAAACCAGATTAGGCTTGCATGGTGGACTATAACACCTAGTCCAGCTGACATATCATAAGTATAAGATAGCTAACTCTGCAACATGAAAAGTCATGCTGCGCAGTCCATATATAAGTCAGAAATAAAGCAAAAAGACAACAATTGTCTATACATTTATCGTGAGGTCGACAATTACGCCAGGTTTCCATTTAATCTATTAGGTGTGTCTATGGTCAATGTACACGATAAGAGAGCTTGATTAGTTCAGCAATGTGATCCTCATTCCTGTCTGCTGAGCAGTATGCTCTAGCAAAATCACTACTGCGTAAATTGATCAATTTCTTCGCATTAATCCAATCTCACAGAATTAATGCATATTATTTACATAGTTGGTAAATTATTGCTTATGTGTAAAGCCAAGTTAATCCCGGCTACGTTATTGGATATCTAATTATAGGTGCGTCATAAATTAATTAACTGCTAATTCTGTATTGGTGTCCATCTGTCTCGGCCGATACAACAATGCCCGTCACACACGCAACATTGGCTGGTTAATTCGTGCATTCACCACTCCATGATGCCTCGCATGATTTACATACGGAAAATTGCATTGTAATTTGATCATATTAATATTCATTTAT
Source organism: Theretra japonica (assembly GCA_033459515.1). NCBI lineage: Eukaryota > Metazoa > Arthropoda > Insecta > Lepidoptera > Sphingidae > Theretra > Theretra japonica. The sequence goes on from CM065939.1 coordinate 7,918,645, forward strand.
CGTTATTCATCGGTATTATTTCTATTAGGTAAATTTGAATTGTTATTGGTTGCGGAATTTATATTTTGCGTATTTATGAAATAAGTCACGTGTTTCATGTTAATATTGTCGTATATTTGTTTTGTATTATGCAGATAATATCGCAAAATATCAACCTAAAATGGAATACGAATAAATTGACAACCATATTTTGAAATTCAAAATTCTAATATTAAAATGTGTTACCTATTTAAAATATTTGTATAACATAAGGAATCTTCTAATAAGCAACCGTTATTTTAAAAATACTGCAATACGCTACATACATCGAAATCGAAATGAATGAAATGTTTAAATTGTTAAGGAAGCCGCTGCTGACGTGGACCGTTCTAGAGTAATTTGTTGCTACGTCAGCTGGGTCAATGGGATTCCGTTTAAAAATCGGCCAGTGCAGTGCTGCAGCAAATTCAGCACACGACCCGCCTGATGCCTGTCCGACCTAACCCAAACGTGATGGGACTCGCTGATTCGCCGAAGATATGCTCTTAACCGATCTGAATTTTTCTTCACGTTTATACCACATTTTGAAAGGTGTTATTTTCCTTTTCTCTTTGATACCGCCGAGGAATTATTTTATGAGAAGGGAATTGTGTATTTTGTTTTAACATTAACCTTTTTGTTTGATTAAGTTTTAGTTATGTAATTTTTTTCGCGGTTGTTTATTTATTGCAAGTTTTCTTATCTTCATTGTATGGGTTAGTTTAAAATAACAACATTATCGGTAAAATTTGGACGACACTACTATTCAAGTAAATGAAAGATATATCATTTGATATTTCGAGACTATTATTAAAGTTGCAAATGTTTTCTTAAGCGATGACGAGAATAATTTGCGATAATTGATATGATATTTCATATCTTTATGGAATATCTGTATCATTTATCATTCTAACCAGTGATAATTGAACATTAAGAGACTAATGACCTGCTGTCTCGAGGTAACGAGCGCAATGCAGTGCTACAATAGTTAATACCTAATTCTAAACTCGGTACGGTGTTGCATTTGTTTATTGCCACGCGTGAAGTTTACCACCAGGAAAGCAATTCCTGCTTCTCGCCGTTCCTGCTAACACAAAAATATATTCTTCATACCCTGCAATGTATGCAAAACATGTACAAAAAGTCAACACAAGTCAAGTTCAAAGCGATGTTGCGCCAACAGCGTGAAGATAAACAGCCAAGCCAAAAATAAAGAAAATCACAGCGTATGTGTATGATGCAGTTTTAAAAGAGCTCGCGAGAGGCGTACTGCTCGTAATTCACATGCTTGTCCCGCTCCCTATTGGCCTAACGCTTATTTTATACGTGACAAGAAGCACAATCTCACAACACTTACAAGATATTACTGCGATCTGTTGCTTTATGCACTTAATGCATTGCCGATGAGTTAAAATACGTGTAACGTCTCACTGCATATTGGATTATGTATTGTCTTTAAGCGGAACTTATGTGAGATGTTTTGTAATACGCAACGTAGAATGAATTGATGGTTGACAATATTTATGCAGGTTTGTATTTGAAATGTGGAATTTCACTGTATTATTTGTTTGTTGTGCAATGCAGGCGATACATAATTATTTATACTTTACTTTATTGACTATTTTGAACAAAATAAATTTTCGCAAAGTAAACTTAATATACAAACGGATGGAATGCTCTTATTATGTTCATCATCATCAGCCCATTGCAGTCCACTGCTAGACATAGCCCTCTCCCAAGGACCGCTACAGAGGGAATCTGCTGCTTTATGCGACTGGGACTGGGACTGCCGACTGCGGCTGGGTAGTCGCAGCCGGCCCTCTATTCTGTCACTGCTAAATAATTTTTGTGTTGCTATTTTGTGTTTTTTCATCTTTTACGCAGCGCAACGGTGAAATTATCGAAAAAAAATTTACACATCCTAGAGTACATTTTGTTTTGAACGACGAATTAGACACATTGCGGCTTTATTTAACTGAAAATCGCGAATAAAATCTAGTAATTTAAACTTTTTGAGATGCAATAAAATAAAAATTAATTACACAGTCATTTACATACAGTGTTTGGCGTATAATGAGGGTAAATATTGAGTAAAAAGTGAAACAGTCGACAGTGGAGAGGAAGCGGCGTATTTATTAACGCTGCGACACAGGCGGGTAAACAGGGAATCTACTTTATATTAAACCGAGCGGTCCATCAGACGCGCTATTAGCCGCCGAGTAGCGCTGCTTACAAATATTTATATAGTAGACACGACACTAATTAATTTTGCCTCGCTTTTTATTTTACTTTCGTCCGAGCCGGGATTTATAACTAATCGGCTTATTAATGTGCATTATAATTAAAGCGGATGCTACTGGATGGTTCAGGTTAGAAATTATTAAAATTAAAAGGAGTTATTAATGTTTACGAACATGAATTTTCGTGTACATGAATGTTCAGTGATTGTTCGAGGAGTTACGTAGATTTGAAGGGAAAAATTCTACTGATGATCCGTTTGCTGATGCCTCAGGTATGGCTTAAATTTCTGAGAAACATTGGTCTAATAGCAATGGTTGGTTAATTCGTATACCAATGTATGCAATAAAAAATCGATTACTATGTGCGTGATATTTTGGAAAAGAAACACATTAATCTTTTTAGTCTTTGTGGATCCCGTGATACCATTATTGTAAAATTAGATATTATAACTTAACCTTTTTACAAAAAACAATCAAAAGCTGTATCTAAATATAAAACTGTATTAAAGTCACGCGAACTGCGCGATATGAGGACAAAACAATGTGGACGCTAAAATAATATAAGTGCGGAACCCTGCACAAAGTATTTTTATAAAAAAACTTTGCTGAAGAATTTTTATTAGACGCAACATTGTCTAAACAATTCGTAACTCTATGGAATGTCGGAGGATCCCTAATGAAACCGCTTCTGTTTATTCTGCCGATACGAAATGAGAAATGAATGCAGTAAACCTTAACAATTGCTCGTATCAAAGCGTTCGTACTTCATGTAATTAAAAATAATAATTAATTTTAGGTAAATCTTGAACGTTAAACGTAGTACGTGTTTTATAGAAAAGCCGTTAAAGCTGGCAGGGTGCTGAGTCAATAGTAGAAATGATGGGGGTAGGGCTGGCGAGCGCGGCAACTGGCAGGCGACGCCGCGGCACAATCCTATGGATTAGGTGTCCAACACGCACGCGGCGCCCAAGCCAACTTCCTATTTATGTTGGGTACCCGACCGAACGACTTGTAGGCTCTTTATTACAGTTGTTCTTTTCCGTTCACGACGTTGTTACCGTTTTGATAAAATATCGCGTCGATTCGTTTTGTTTGGCCACGGGCTTAACATGCTCCGTTTGCTCGTGATTTGATATTATAAAAATGTACAATGTTAAAATAAATTGTATTGTTTGTACTCGTAATATAACTTTCGAGTTATTGCAGCGCCTTTCACTATTTAAGTGTTTAATTCACTTTGTGAGTGTTTTAACGTGTTATTTACCCGTTTTATTTAGGTGTTAAGAAAGACGCATAAACAAATGCAATGAGTTAAAAAGAAATTATTTTATATTTCTGAAAATAAAGTGTTAAATCATGATGTAAAGTTTATTGCTGACCTTAATCTATGAAATACGTTTATTACACATGCACTTGCATGTTTACACCTAGGGCTTTTGCGATGGATGTTTTCAATAAAACTAGGTAACAGTTTTAAGTAGCCATCATGGTCATCCACTGCCTGTAGGGTCCCACTTCTAGGTATAGGCCTCCCTCATACTATGCCACTATTCCCTGTCCTTTGTTAGTCGCATCCAGATTCGGCCTTCGACTTTGACAATGTCGTCGACCCATCTTGCCGCCGGAGGGCCGACGCTGCGCTTACCCAGTTTTGGCCACCATTCAGCTAGCTTCACTCCATCTACCATCATTGCGTCTAGCCACGTGCCAATTAAGTAACTTGCTGGGCTCAAATTTCTTGTTATGTATAAAATTCTGAAATTATAGTAATCATAATTATAGTAATCATAAATTAGTTCATTTAACTTTTTATTTTTCTTGTGTTGTTTGATTCTATTATCAATCGTCATCATTATCTTCAGCCACAAGAAGGCCAATGCTAAACAGGCCTCCTCCAATAATTTCTACTGTGACCTGTTAGAAGGTGCCTGCATCCAGCATTCCTCCAACCTGTCTTCCTTCAGCTTTAATGGAAGGCGGCTGCACATAGCTGCTCTTTGCAACCTTTTTTAGTTCGGCTACTGACTAATTTCTTTTTTATTTTCAGATATGGTGACAGCATGACATGAGCACGTTGAGAATGGAACGGCCAGGGAGAAGGGGCAAGACGGGTTCTCTGAGCGGGCTGTCGGGGGGCGTGCCCAGTGCGAACGGGGTGCGTCGCCAGCGTTCCTTGGAGTGGGGGGGCGACCGGTATAGCTCAAGCGATGACGACCGTCCGCCGCAGCCGCCGCCGCTGGCTGATCGGGTGTTCGCGTCCCTCCTAGCTCAGGCCACGCAGCAGTTCGATAGTAAGTGATTAAGTCCGATATCATCAGTCCCCATACTCAACCAAAAAAGTCCACTGTTAGACATAGGTCTCCCCAAGGATTACCACGGCGACCTGTTAGAAGCGGCTTGCATCTAGCATCTTCTTGCAACCTTCATAAATAATACGATGAAGATAATTTGTGATAAAAGCAATTTGTACATTTTATTAACATATGACATATGATCGGAATGAATAGATAAATAAATGGGTTTGGCAAATAACTAAAGTCGAACTGCATACAGTAATATTCGTCTAATTATTGGTAATGCATCGAGGTAAATATATTTTTTTAATTTTACATTGAAATGTGTAAAAGTGAAATTCTTCTCTTTTTCCGAGTTGATTAGGGCACTGTAAAAGGTATATGAAACTAAATTGTTCTCTTGGGACAAATAATAAAAATATTATGCCGCATAGGTAGTCGTCGTCTCATCCTAGACTACTGTAATGCAGGTCTTGTGTTGTGGATTTAAAAAAGTAGTACAAAACAAATATTTGTAAATATTACAAAACTATTAAAATGCGCCTGCCACGGTGGCGTAGTGGTACTACGGCACGATTGCAAAGCTGAGGTCTCGGGTTCGAATCCCGGGTCGGGCAAAGTGATATTGGATTTTTCTATTCATTATCAGCTCGGAGTCAGAATTTGTGCCCGATATGGCGATCGCCTCGCCCCTTATCACATCGTGGGACAGAATAAACAAGGCGAAACGTGGGTGTTCTGGTAGCACCTTTGCCTACCCCTTCTGGGAAAAAGTCGTGTGTTTATGTATGTATGTATTAAAATGTAGCACGAATTATTGCAATCATTTTCCTTACAGGCACACACAGAGAATCTTATATTAGCAAAATAATCTTCCATATTTTCAGGAACCTGAATAAGGTAATGAAAAACACATAGGCTTATAATATTTGAGTAAGGGTTGCGCAAGGCGTAGTAGGATCAGCTTAGAATTTGTTATTCACTGAGTGACACGGCCAAAGGTCCGCTCTGAGCCGTAACAAGTGGCGTCATTAGTAGATCTCTATGCGGGCGGGGAGGAGGGGGTGCCGGTGTGCGGAGGGGGGAGGGGGGAAGACAGGGGCACCGCAATTGATAGGGGAGCACCCTGCGGTGAGGAAAACTTTACACGTAAACTCCGCGAAGCCTTGCAGGCCCTGATGCCTTGATGAAGTCATAGAGAACGATGCATAATTTGATGGGGGTCGCGTCATGGGCCACGCGGCTCTTTTAATATAGTTACGTACACTTAATACACGGACCGACGTTTTCAAAAGCCCTTTTAAGTTTAACATAACCGTACAATATAAAATAATGGCTACATAGGTCTGTTCCCTATCACTATAGGTAGATGTGCCTTCAGCGAAATGTGAATGTACCCGATCGACCTTCTTCCGTGCTCGCGAGGTAATATTTATTTGGATAATAAAAAAATACTCATTTGATAATATTTTTGCTTTTAATTCCGTATGTGAATGATGGCCCTCTTTACAAAAAAAATCTGCATAATTTGAAAGTCTATGAATTGTTATGTCGAACTTAGGAAGCAAAAGCTAAATTGTCATTAAAATGTAAACATAACATTACAGTACAAATATGGGTAAAAATAAAACCTATTTGATGCTAGCAATCATTATATCGATTGACTTAAATCATAAAGAACCATATACCATACATTCACGTACTTCTGTAAAGCTAATGTTATTTGCCATACAAGTTTAAGCAAAGTAATATATTTTTGTGTGGTCGAACTATGCCAGTAAAAGCTTAAAGAGGGCTTATGTCAAAAATTCGATCATACATCGCAATCATGAAAACAAACACTAGTTGAATCGCGGGAAATCGTTAGTGTTTATACAAAGAGTATAGGTATGATAGTTTAGCTATTACTGGATTTATCAGTGATTTGTGCCTCAAAAACACGTAGCAGATCGAATAAAAATGGTCTCTTTCTTAAACATAACAAAATATCCACCAATCATATCGTTTTCCTGATGTTATAACAATGTGCAATGTTAATACAGGTAACCAAGGAACATCGACATCCGCGAGGCAGGTTTACATGGATTTTGGAACGAAAAAGATTTCCATATAAACATAATTCGCCTCAGTGAAATATAATGAAATATGTGTTTTATTAGCGTTCCTAAAATTTCCTGTAAAACAAACTTTAGTCAATACTTCATGAACTAAAAGTAAAAAAATAAAAACTTATAGGTAATTCTGTATGATGAGAATTAAACATGAAAACTTGAACGTACACATTTAAATAAGTTAGCATTTGCTCGATAGGCGCTCTATCTTTCACTTGAGCGCACTTTAATATTTCCGCGATATGCAAAAGTAGGTATTTACTACACAACGTGGTACAACATTATCATAAAGGTTCATGTTATTGCGGCTCAGATATTGCACGTTTAGTCTTCTTTACCTCACTCCATATAATAACAACAATAGCGTTATCTCTTGCTCCCCGCCAACCGTTTCTAAGTGGCTCTATTAGACGCGTTTATTTTGTACGCGATGGACGGTTTTCCGTTCATTCTATTCATTCTTTACCTGAACCGGCTGTTTGTTTTGCAAAGAGTCATTGTGACATCGCAGAGTTTGCGAATCTTTTTCTGACTTAAAAGCTGAGGAGACTAATAAGGCTTTGCGTTTTAATTGGTGTTAGACTCTCGGAGCATGATGAAAATTAACTTCATAGAAAAATGTTGAATGCTCGAATGAGATAAAAGACAAAAATTGCACATCTGTTGCGTCTGTATTAATGATAGCTTCAACAGCATGGTAAGAGCGGACGTGGCCTATAATGAAAATGGTTCTCCATTAACGCCAATTTTTAAAATTTCAAATACTCGTAGTCTATAGATTTTGTCACGTACGCACTAACAGTTCTTTAGACTTTTACAAACAAATGGTATTGTGTTTTAGAAATAAGTTATAGTTTCTATTTATCTATGTTTGCAATTTAATAATGCTTTACGAAATAGCTTGTAAATCTTACATTAATGTACGCAAATATAATACAAACAAATATTGCCAAATAAATGACGAAAAATTGAATACATCTTAATTCATATTTGAAATCACATTATTTATCCAATAAATCACTTAGTAACGAAAAATTTGATATGTTTATTTTTCAATATTGATACTTAAATCTTGTTTATGTTTATGAAAAGGTGCACAGAGAAAGTTTGCTCGCGGCGTATTTTGAAACATTTTTTTTCGTTGAGTGTAAGTTATTAGAAATTCCGATACGCGATGGTCCTCTTGTGATATTCATATGTTTTTAATTCACATTCTCTTGAGGAAGTATGGGAGCAGAAATATAGACATTTGCCATGGTTAAATAAACTGTAAAACAATTATTTGTCTGACTGCCTCGGTGGCGTAGTTGTACTACGGTGCGATTGCAAAGCTGAAGTCTCGGGTTTGAATCCCGGGTCGAGCAAAGTGATAATGATTTTTCAATTCATTATCAGCCCAGAGTCAGGTTTGTGTCCGATATGGCGATAGGCTTGCCGCCTATCACATCGTGGGACGGAATATACAAGCCGACATGTGGGTGTCATGGTAGCGCCTCTGCCTACTCCCTTCTGAGAAAAAAGCGTGAGTTTATGTATGTATGTACATAACTACATATGTAAAAAATATTTGGCAATTATGGAAAAGTTGTCTGCAATATTGTTTTTCTTTTTTATATTAACACGTCAATATAACGCAACTTTATGCTAATTGTTGTTAAGATATCAACAGCTAAGAGAAATACCAACGAATCAACCTGACTTCGTTTGTGTTTATTTATTTTCACTACAGTGTTTTAACTCTACTAAGAACGCATTCTTCTCTTTTCCCTGCCTCGGTTCGTTACCGTTCTAAGTGATTTTTCGGAAAAAAATCTCGTTTTGACTTCTTAGTCTGATAATTAAGAATTAATTGAATCGCTGGAAGTGTATAAGGATTAATATTACAACTTTTTATATTGTAATAAGAATTTTACAAAGACTTTGGTGGGTTATTAGTCTGTGCTTTGTAGATAATTGGGTTTGAAAAGTTATCTCACTTTGCCTGTAAAAATAGCCTTAATATTTGCCAAGTCGTAGGTCCTAGCTAGGTTTGTAACATGTTTATCTGATAATAACTGTGATAGTAATCATCGTAATGCTAGTATATATAGGGTATATCAAGACTGCTAACGAAAACGAAGCCAGGTGGTAGTTTTAGTGACTACAGACACGATGCAACTAAACATTTTGCAAAAAAATGAGACGATTTTTAAACCACCCAAATACGCCGATAGGAAAAAAATACAAAAAAATCCCGCTTTTTTTTTTGCAAAAATTTTAGTTGCATTGTGTCTAAAGTCACTAAAACTACCACATGGCGTCGTTTTCGGTAGCAGTCTTGATATACTCTGTATATTGGAGCTTATTTATTTCAGCGCATGTAGTAAAGTACTTTATGATAGTTAAATTAATAGTTTTTTTGTATAGTATTTAACAGTGGACGGTTCAAAATAAAATAATTCGCGCGAGACAGGATTTGCAGTTGACGTGAGATTAGGCTCGCCCCTATGACTGCTCACGCACATCATGTAGCCGTCATTTACGGACACAAATGCAGGTTCACGCATGTTTTCCCATGGGACTAGGTATGGGCACTATCCCAAATACTACTGCGGGTTTTGACAAACACTGAATACTGGAATTCAGCGGTTGATAGGTAAGGTATAGACAACATTATACTCGTATTACACTGGGGTAGGTCTTTGACTTTGTATATTTTTATAAAATTTTCAATCAAGGTTACATCTAACCATGCCATGTTCCGTTTGGAATATATATATATATATATATATATTATCAGCCCATATTCGTCCCACTGCTGGGCACGATCGATTGTAGAGTATATTTGATATTAAGTATATTTGAGTATATAGATTGGAAAGTATATAAAAGTGCAGATTTAAATAAGACCTACGTAATGTTAAACTTTTGACGATTCTGATAGACTCGTAGCTATCGCGTTGTAGTTTAAAAACGTATACGTATTTCCACCACATATATCTAAAGAAACAAAATTATAGTAAGAAAAATAGTAGTGCTAGTTTGGTCTGAATTTAAATCAGTTGTGTACAGAATAAGTCGAACTGAGTCAGCACCGCTGCCAAATTCGTAATCAGTCAGCAAAACTAAAGTTTATAACAATATGGAGTAATGTGGCACGTCGAGGGCGCGATCTGTCTTTAACAACAACTTGTTATTGAAACTTTCTTACGTTTTTCTTTAAATATTACGGATGAAAGCGGAATAGTGTTTACGTCGACGAACTCCAGTTGGATATTCTACAGGGAAAAACTATGACAGATGACAGACTTTTTAACGAAATATAAAATAGTGCTGTGAACATAAAACGAAAGTAATTTACAAAATATATTTTTTTGTACAAAGTTTGGTTGTTTTTTATGTTTTGTATGATTTAGATAAACTTTAATAAAAATATAATTCTAAATATCTAAATGCCTCTTAAATGTGCATGTAATGTATTTTTAAAATAAGGTGTGTTTAGGAGTGGTTTACTTGACATAATTTTCACCATATACTTTAACTCGTAGACTTTCTTTTACTGAAATCTTAAATTACACTTTCAAATCGTGGCTTAAAAGTGAAACCACATCACGAGTAGTAGGTAAGGTAGTAGGTACTCCAACAGTATCATAAAACCCAATTACAAAGTTACTATTAACATTTCATGCAACAATAAAAGTAAAAGTATATTAATTTAATTAATTAGTTAGTCAAACACCTCTTGTCTGGCACACTGGCATTTATGAGCGTGTTCCAATGAGGTTCATATGAGATTGAATAATTTACCACGTTGCAGTGCGGACTCGCTTCTCGGCCCCGTTCTGACATGCAAATGGCGGCTTTTTAGGGTTGTTACCAGCATTACCTTTGGCGATGTGCACTAATGTGATTAGTCCCACCCTGTGGCAGTATTTGCCGAGCTTTAATGCACTACTACACCGGCCATTAATGCGTTTTCAAATTTTGGCGATCGATCGTCTGGTGGCTCGGCCGGCGCGTTTCTATCAGTGGTATGACGGCCGCTTCACGCCCGCATGGGCTCGCATGCCGATATCATTTCAGAGATTATGTATTGTAGTTTGCTTTGGATCTTTTTGATGTTATTTACTGGGGAAATTTGAAGTGATTTTTTTGCAAACAGGCTATTTTTCATAAAAAAAATTGATTTGGTGAGAGACTATGTGTTCGATCTCCGTGCCTAACGTGTTATTGTAGGATCTGTACCAATGTCTATGTCTGACTTTTGGATGTATTTAAATTGACAGCTAATTGGTAACAGACGAATGTACCGCGTTTTATTAGTTCTAAAAATGACCTTGTCTTTCGCGTTAATCGATGATAAATAATACTACAATCATGAATCTCGTTCCTTATAAAAGCTATTTAAATTAATAACGCAATGACAATAGAACATTGCATAAAAGAACCATTTAACTTCAACTGTGAACGTGTAAATACAATATTTAAGCATGCCGAAAAGCGAAATAATGTCGCGGAAGCGAACAATCTGACTTATATTAATTAAATTAGTTGCCGGAGGAGCTACATGCACGGGAATTCGTAACGAGGGATCGAAAACTACACACGGCCTCAATTTATCCTACTTCGGAGTGCTCTTGTCCGGTTGTGTGTGTGTGTGTGTAAAATAACTATTCGGTAGGTCCTATATGGTCAAGATAAATTGAAATGTGATAAATAACATTTTGATTTTTTACTCGAAAACCAGAAATGCAGTTAATTGTTGAAAAATAGGGGTTCTATGTTGATTTTATAGTAAAATGTCCATATTTTCCATGTTTGTTATTACGAAAATTTTATGAATAATTAGAAATACGGTTAATTATAATCAATAGTTTTTTATCGTTCATTGTCTTTGCTAAAAGTACTTAACACGTATTGTGATATGCTTTTGCGTGGTAAAAATGGAAGTAAAAATTGATATCCAATTAATTTAGGCGATTTTTGTAGAGCTTTTATAAAATATGTTGTCAGTTCATCATGGACGAAGAACTTTAAGACTTACGACGTAGCTCGCAGTTATTTATTCGAAGTACTTTTTTACCTTTAGAATTGGAACGATAAGCCTTTAATACGGCAGACAGTAACAAGAAAAAATATAGGTACCAGTACAATTGTAAGCGAAGATTGGAAACCATAAGTTGGCTAAGGTAGTTCCCATTTCATTTCGTATTTTTCTCCTTACACAAACGGTATCGGCGGTGTTATTAGAGGCAAGCCCAGTGAGTACGCAATATCTACGGTCGCGCTCCGCAAGAATCCTCACCGAGACTAGGCCCCGTTATTGCATGGAAATTCTTCGGCGTGCAACTTCATTGAGCGACTCTTTTGTATAAAGGTTTCCGCGCAATGTTCCCCGGTTATTGTTTTTCAAAAGCGGAGGGAGGCACCTGATATTACCTTCCCTGAATCACAAGCAGTTAGGTTTATTCAATTAAGCGCGGCGCGCGGACCTTTGTGTTGTAGGCAGTAGGCACGTATGAAAAAGCCTGTCAAGTACGAGCCTGGCCGTGCGGGCACGAGCGTTGAATTAATTTCCATCAACTTTTTGTACGTCAGCATAATTTATTGATAAAATGTATTGGAATCCGTGACGGAGGCGGCGGTAATGTCACGAAATGTGTTATTACCACATCAGCGCCTTTTTACGTCTGATTCCAGCCGTATTCTATAGAATTATGATAAATGTTTTCGGCGTGACAGGTGGTTTGTGCCCGTAGATATGGAGGCGAGGCGCGCTTTGCAAACCTTATTGACATATTATTGAGTCATGTCTCGGCGGCGGAAGCTAACCATAAATATCGGCGGGGTGACAGGCCGAACCTAAATAACTGATTAGTTCTGCTGAAGGTTTTCTGACGTCTATATTAAATGTTGTCTCAGTTTTTAACAGAGTGTAAGGGTAGGTTTTCGATTTTGCGATGTTAGATATGCAAACGTATAGAGTTATTGAAACGTTTCCCGAGGATATAGTTATTGTTTAATGTTAGTTTGTTATTTAGTGATGTAAGATAACTAGACCTCTTACAGGTAGTCTGTGTATTTTGATTTTGACCAGGCCGGCAAACGTCGACCTGCAATATATAACCACCTCTCCCAGAAATTTAGTTTGGACTACACTGCACTTCCTATCATTGCATTATGCCATTACAATAAAAAGCTGTAGTCCAAAATGTAGTGTCCATATTAATGTAATTTTCATAATGGAATATTCTATAAACAAGGATAGACGTAAAGAGATAACAATTTCGTACCCTCATCAAACAGCGATTTATGTGGCTTCACAAATTAAACTTCCAGTAGCTGTAGTGCCATTGCATTTACAGGCGCCCAGTAAGGCCTAGTTTACATTGGTGGAAAACTTACATTATTATTATTTAAATAGTCTAAATAAATATTTCAGCATAATTAAAATACAGAATTTTAACGATTTGGTTCTATAATATTGGACTAATTGATTTTCTGTTTTTCATAAATTACGTGTATATCAAATGAAAATAGTTTTAGTTTTATTGATTAAAAATAAAAACAGTTAAAAAATAATTTGGGTAATTACGATATTTATTTGTCAAAATTCACCGAAACATTTGTCATATTACTGATAAGCCTATTCATAAATTTATATTTTGAAATTATGTTTACTGTTCTATTTAATTTTTTTATTGAATTCGTTTCACTATTCAATGTTGTTTGTCATTACTGGTAAAAATAAAATCAATAAATACAATTCTCAAAGGAAAGATTTTTACAGAATTTCATACTGTGGAAATAATGATAGCTTTATTGCAAGACTATTGTTATATAGTTAATTAAAGTTATTAAGCTCTATAGTTGATTTAAGGTTAATATAATAGTATGTACAATTTAAAAGTTCTTGCGTATAAACTTGCCCTTACAGGCACGTCACTACTGTCAACGACCCCTATGCGGGTTGTTATCACTAACAAAACCGGAGATAAGCGCTGACCTTCCGCCATACAACATTCATTTTATTTCACTTAACAAAACCACTATTTTATTCATAAAATAGTGCCCGATAAGGAAGCCCAACTGCTTTTCCAACAAATAATATTCTTAATAATTAATTGTAACAAAAAACATTACTTTGATGCATTGCAAAATATTTTAATTTAGACCAGCGGTGCGAAGCCATAAGATTGAAACGGTAAATTAATTTCTACACTTATTTCAAACTTAGACAGAGAGATGAAAAATGAATTGAAGAATATCTCACGAGACTATCGTTGAGAGAGATTCTATAAATCTCGTAGATTTCAATTGCAAAATAAATACTTTCTGGATAGTGTACATTAAATGCGATTCACTGTTGAGTGCACACCGCGCACAGCTTCCAGCTTTCTGTACGAGTACTTGATTGCAATTATTCTATCTGGATGCGAGCGTTCACAATAACTTTATAACATTTTTCAGAAGCACATTCATTTTACCAAAACATATGTTAATATTACCACAGAACTCGTACATGCTTCCTGATTTTAAAACAATTCAATTTCTCTCAGTACACTTCACTCGAAACGACAAAGAAAATATCCACGAAATAACTCGGCTTCTAAGTGTATAAATATCCAAAATTATTCCCTTTGCTGTTCAAAAATAATTCATCTACTTAACTTTTTTCTTTTATGCTAAAATTCTTTGAAGTCGAGAAAAGCTCCCAAAAAGTAATTTTATTAATTACGAGTCAGGAATTCCACAAAGTTTCAAGACGGAGAGGTCCTTTCTTTCGCCGAGCGATCCATTATCTTATGAAGATTTAGAAATTCTTACCGCGGCTTCCTTCACAGCATCGCGTTTCGACTGCCGCCCTCTCGCTTGCTTGCTTCCGCAAACAATAGACATGACGTGCAGCGCGAAACCCGTGCAAGCGCATACGTTCCTCAGCGTTATTACCAGTTAGTACCACAAAGCGGAAAATAATTGTTGTGCCGCTGATTTATTTAATACGAGAACGTATTGTTTAAAGTTTGCGAACGTTAATAAACATGTTTTCGAATTCGCATTAAATTTATGCTGAAGCCCGTAATGAATTTTGCGGAAGGTTAGGTAAGGCGGCGCGCTGCGGTGCGGCGACGCTGTAAGAAAACAAAGGGTGTAGGGTCGAGCCGCTGCCCTGCGGCCATTTTCTCTGTAAATGTTGCCGTACTTCTCTTTGTCGTTTTGTTCGCCGGAAGGTCACGAGAGGGCGCTATAGAGCTCATTTATTCTCTTTACCAGAACGTTCGCAGTTAACTTCGTGAAACCGCAAGCATAGCGGTAACAGGTAAGTAACTTTAACGGGTCATTAACATTTCAATTATGTTTTATTTGCGAAACCAGATTACCGGTTCATTATTGTGTTTGTAATGTATGAGTTTTGGATTACTTCTACGAACTTGAAGCACTTTAAACTGGAGTTGCAGACTCTGTCTTACAGCTTTGCTAATTACAGGTAAAATCATTTATCTTGCTTAACATGTGAATTCGCACATCACGCGAGTTCTTTTGATAATACAAATAAGCTGCCCTTAAGTAAAAAAAATGTACTTATTTGCAATACTCTTCTGTATACCAATACTTACAATTGTTCATATCAGAAATTCTAAGGGGGTTAGGCAGAGGTGCTATCATTGTACCGCTCAATACTGTTATAACTACTCAAATAATTGAAAAAATGAACTGTCAATTGATTTGTTATTAGGGTCAGTCATATGTGTACTTACCAGACTGAAGCAAATCCTAAAACCGTCCGTTTTTTCCGTACTCAGCTTGCAGTTTTATGAACATCTTCATTTAAAAAAAAACGCCGTCGTTTGAAGCCTAAGGCCAAAGATGACACACATTACCCGTATTAAAGCTTGTTAATTAATGAATTTTGGGGCAGAGTAGCTAATTGGTTATTCTGTTTAGTTGCCCAACAAGGTTGATTGAATATTTCACAAGATTGCCGGACAACCAGCTGGATTTGCCGATGTACATATTTAATTATCACTCATGTTATTAGCCCGGCGCTGCCGACGCCTTTAAGGATGCTCAAAATATTAGCAGACGGGATTATTTTGGCTGCAATAAACATCTGATATAAAAAGGCTTGCTGTGGAGTAAATTGGTTAAGAGAGGTTTTATGCTGAAGATCGTGTTTCTAGTTTTATATGTTCTTGAAGTAAGCAACTAAAACAAAAATTGCAAATTTGTAGTTTTTTTTATGTTAAATGTGGTTAAAGGTTTTATTTATTCCCAAAAAATGTAAGGGCCTCATACGATAGATTAGATAGATCGGGGTGTTTTAAAACTTTAGGAGAGTGGCTAAGTTATTAGCAAAAGCTAAATAATAATAAAAAATGAGGTCCAGGATCTATTATTACTTAATAACGAATTTAATATTTCTGTTAGTTGTAGACTTTTGCTGCGAATTGCGTCTTTTACAGCATCAAGATTAATTCATGTATTCGCTACTAGATGTCGCTAATGTATATCTTATAAAACTTAACTATCATATCTCTCTTTTTTACGACAAACAAATCTAATCGGACGTTATATAAAAAAATAATTTAAGCAATATCTAAGAAATAAAATAACAAAACCAAATAAACAAATATGGAATTCACTAACATCTTCCTGATATTTCCAATTGAATACGTTCACACTCGACAATACATTCTTATCTTCTTTCCCATACACTGGCTGCTCGATATAAAATGAATACATTACGCGTATTTACGAGCGAGATAATAAAGCTGTATGTATATGTATATGTAGTGTATGTAGATAAAATTTCAATAATCCCCATAGGTTTGCGATGAGCGGTACGCACGTGCTTGGGATTACTCGTAATTGATGGGGCCGGTGCCTAATCTCAGCACTTTGCTCCGTGAGCCACGCTCCAATAAAAATGTGTGGAAACCTCTATTATGCGATGTGTATTTTTCATATTACACTGGAATAGACGCTATTGTATGCTGTTTTGTGATTTATAATTCGTGTTTATTTTAACAGTTTTATTGTGATAAATGTTGGTTATGGTTGAAAGATAAGAATTTTGTATGACATTTTGGTGGTAATCTCAAAAAAAAATTGCAGATAATTAGGTGATTAGTGATATAATATGGTTATATTATTAATTAGAGATTTGTTTTAAAGTAAATTCTTTATGCAATATTAAAAATGGCTCAACAAAGATCTATAATTAAAACACATAATGATCTCTAAGTTCTTCAAATACATGCTTTCAATTATATATTAAAATCAATTTTCATATTTCCATATAAGAAAATGTGATTCAAAATATTATGATTGTGATTCATAATATTCATACCTGTCCATGGAGATGGTATTTTGAATTTGGCAACAAAAAAAGCGGAAAATTCTCCCCTTTAACATTTATTCCTTAAGAGCGTAATTTAGTCAGCGCGGCGCGGGGCGGCGGCGTTGCGGCGGAGTACAATTCGCGTGAGCTCCTTATCTGTAGATATTTAAATTCCAGCCTGAGCCTCAAAATAGTTCAAATTAAATGGAGCTTGTAAATTAAGTGTTGCTGTCACGCAATCCTAGGGAAATAGCTCTAAGTGGTTTTTGCGGCATCTATTATTTTATCAGGCTTCGCTTAATGACAGAGTTTGTAAATTGTGCCTAAGCTTAACTTCAATTTGTCTTGTTTATACTGAAATATGCTGTCAGGGCCGGTCTAATTAATAAGTTACAATTTGCGTGTCGGAGTTTCTAATGTGTAAAAATATATTCGTCGAATTATGAAAATGTATTGAGGTACGTACGCGGAATTGAATTTTATGAATGGGGCTGCTTTTTTGTTTAACTTCATTGCTTTAATTCCATGTTTTATGAGCCATTGAATTAATTATGTAACATTATAAAATATATTATACTTTTTAATTAAAAACATGTTAACAAGACTACCGCTTTAATTGTTTGCACCTTTACATTTTTCCTGTAGGGAATTTCAGTGTTTATGAGTTTAGAAATTGACGTTGTTTTAAACCTAGGCAGAATGTAAGCAATATTATTTGATTCTATTGCCAGAGTACTCATTATATATTCCCTCGTACACTGAATCACAGGTGAAATCACCCACCAAGCTGGTCCTAGGCGCATTATATAACAAATAAAGTTTATTAAACCAATAATTAGAATTTTGGTTAGATTTTAATAAAACACCAACAGGTGTTGTCAGCTTTGCTTACTTATTAAAGCACAGAAGGAGTCAAAGATGTGCTTCTAACTGTTATTTTATATGAATTCAAAATCATGTTACTACAGCGCGACGCATATCGAAATTCTACCACTTATTTGCTCGAGACAAACCCAATCCTTCCTTATTCATTCTTAATACATTGAGTTTATTTGCCATTATTTCAACGAAAACAAAAATAGGTATGATGACAAACGGCAGACAGCTGGGCGGGCGGGGGGTGGTTGGGGCGAGGCGCGGCGCGGCTGCCATCGCTCTCAGGGGCAAACAACCCACGATTGAATGTGAAAATTTAATTCAGGTCATTTTCATCGCAAGAGTAAAGAAATCTATTATTTTCCCAGAAGAACGTATTTATTCAACAAATATTTCGACCTACTTTCAACGCGATAGTTTTATCAGAGATGTTATTCATCGCACTGTAACAATACACGTACGATGGTACATTTAAAAACTTCCATTCAATGTATTCGTATTTAATTTTAGCAATTACGCATTCCGCAGAGAGGCGGAAACAATAGTTTCCATTTTATGCTATTCACGCCGAGCACGACTTCCTGCTCTCTGAACAACTGTTAGTAGTTGTTAATATTATCATAACTCATTGTTATTAAGCGAAAGAAATGAAAGTTTTACACTTCTTGAAGTCTGGCAATTTTTGTAAGGAAACTTTTGCTGCTTACGACGCTTTTACAAAGCGGCATCAAATACAATCTCTTTTCTACACGTCATAAAAATTGTTAATGTTAATAAGAGTTGCCTTGGTTTTTATGAAAATTCTTTTGGATGTTACGAGGGCACTCTTGTTGCAAAATATTATGTTTTTAAATTTAACTTTGTTAGAGTGTTATTAGCGCAGATAAGTATTATGCAACGGTTGGGTATACCAGTGGACGGTTAAAAATTATTTATTAAAGTATATAGTTACAAATGTGTATAAAACAGGTATGTACACATACCTGTGTAACAAGATTATAGCGCTGCATGTTCTTAAGGTACAAAAGACTTTGAAAAATGCAAATTACGGCGGGGTGGCGTCGGGTGCCAACCACCACATCCTGGCATTTAAATGCAACCTAACTTGTCAAAGTTTGGTTCTTTGCAAATGAATGTTAAGTCTCAGTTGGAATTATTCTAGGATTCTCGTAAAACTCAACCACTCTTTGTGTTTAAAGTTAGACAAAAAGCAAGTATTTCTGGCAAAAATACGCCGGCATTTGTGGGTCAGTTTAATTTGTGATAAAATTTCATTTCTCACTTGTTGTTTACGTAAAGTCATATTTTACTGAAGTTGCGCATGCTGAAATAATTCTTTTCACTGTCCAATCTTCCGCGATAAAATCAAGTTGTACTTGAAATACTATTGAAACAGGGTAGATTATACCTTAAACAATTTGTAACAAAACTTTTCTAAGATATATTGTTTTTTTTAAATGCTATAAGGACTTATATTAGTTTTTTCAAGTGTTCTAATACTTTTACAACGTTAAGTAAAACGGGCAACATAAAACCTCAAAACATGAATAGTAAAATGTAGAACGGGAAAACTACCTCGGAAATGCCAAGTATTTGTAATAAAAGGATATATGGCTTGTTGCTGTAAAAAATGTAATTACTAAACCATCTACAAACGTAAACATATAACATATTAAAACAATCCAAAGTCGTATTTGTACTGTTTATTTGAAGCCTGTACGAAAATAATTCGGCTGTAATACTAGCACTCCTGCTGTTTCGGATATCATATAAAATTAACAGGATGGGTATACACAGGGGCATGCAAACATCACCTGTAGACGCAGTACTATAAACTACGCTAACTAAATGTCTTTAATATCACAGCTGACGATGGGAATACCCATCGAAGAGAAGCATGATATGATTAAATTAGTCGATTAAATTTTCATATTCAATCTTCAGTTGTTTACTGGAGGGAGGCAACGCGTCTGTAGGCTAGGGTCTTATGCACGTGATTTTAAACCTTATGGTAATAAAAATAAGATTGGATGTTGTTGGTTTAGGGATGGTAAACATTAGTTAAATATGTATGTGATTTGTGATAAGAAAAAAGTAGTTGGAGTTCCCAAATATTACATGCAGTCCCGGTTGAATTTGGCTTGAATCCTTGTCCTCATTGTGTCCACAACGGTGCCATCTATCAATTGCGTATACTTTGTATTTCATACATCGATCGCTCTTCCTGGCTCCTGTCAAAGAATAAGGAAAGTTGTTTTATAAGGGAAAAATATTGTGACGTTGGAATACAAAATTAACATATTCATAAAAGTTACAAAATGTAGCTTTATTTATTATGTTTTTATATTTCGCAAACGATTAACATCTTGTTTCCAAATTGAAAAATATTGAAAATGTGCTAGAATTTTCATTCTAAGCGTAATATAGTTCTTCTATAATTACAGACTTCTTAACTCTGAAGAGGTGTAAAAGTAAAAAAACGAGTTTTACACGCATTTACCATAGTAATGTATGAAGAAAACTTATAATAAAAAGAGCCAATGCGCCGCTTTAAATATGATTGAACTTATTTTATGTTTAACGCGCCGCCGGGATGAAATTCTAGTTTGTAATTTATTAATGATAGAGCTTCGATTGATTAATAAACTTACGTGAAGCATTAAGAACCAAATATGTAGCCTGGCATTATAATGTTTAGTGGCAAGAAATAAATTTCATGTATTAGCACTTAGTACTCGATCTGGCCGGCACTTCTTTTATCATCAGGTGCTGTGTGGTGACTTGCCATAGCAGTAGGTACAAAACACGTCACATCTGTCTTAAATATTATAATAGTTACTAATATTTATTTCAACAAGTTTTCACAATAAATTACCGGAACAGAAAATACAAACAATAACATTCCGAAGCAGTTAATGTACATCCGATTCATAATAAACATTTCCTGTCATAATAAAATGCATTTGAAAACCCGACAAGTTGGTGAACCCACTCCTCCAGTTAGCAGTGAGCTGGCGAGATATTTTATACAATACAACCACTACCTTCGCCCATATTTCATCGTCTGAACCTCAACCGCATCCCGCACCGTAAATAAATAGCCGTTTGCAAATTGTATTACATTAATGTAACTGAATACCTATCATAATAAATGGGTTACGGATTTTGAGAATGATTCAATATTCATACTTATGCTATTAATTAATTACTAGTTGGCACGATAACCGTACGTTAATGTGTGAACTAATGAATTGATACATATTAAATTGCTTTTATTGTGACGTCAAAAGTTTTGATACTTGATGAATTGTTTTGTGATTTTACGGTGAAGGTGTTTCGACCATAGATGTAGTATAAAACACTACATCTCTGCTTTCTATAGATCTGTTTTGGTGGTAAAGGAGAACCCCGATTTTTGGCACAACTCAACGAATTTTGATGTCTACGAATGAAATATGTTTCAAAAAATCTTTAATTGAATGTGGTTATAGGTGTGTATCCTTTTTAAATCTTATTCTCTTCATCTATGGGCAGGCCCCAGTTTGTATGGAAATTGGCGTTCTTCTTTTTCGGATCACCGTTCGTTTTCAATTCATATGTAGGTACCTACGTATGTCGCAGTGTGTTGCTTACCACTGCAGGTGAATTTTATAAGATTGGAGTCAGTGCAGTGTCAGTTTTTAAGCTAGCCCTGGTGTATTTGGCATAGCTTTATCACTAAAATACAAACTAGCTCAAATGTGATCATCATAGAAGGTACCCAAGTTCAATTTAACAGTCCATGTAGAAATTAACAGGCATTGAATAGTAATTATTTTTTAAATGTCGAATATTATTTTTGGTACTTAAAACAATAATTGCACCGCTATGTGAAACCGATTTTCGTTAATCCCAATTTGATAAAATAATGTAAAAATAATTTAATATCTCATTAGGATACAATTTTTGCGTTACAACAAAAACGGATTCGGATAATGATATTCACTCAGTGCATGATAATGAATATGTTTTGTTAAAGTTCCAGCTAAATCCATATTGCGAGTCGTTTCAGTTAAACGTATAAATAATATAGGCGTGTGGTCGAGGGCTTTTAGCGTTGTTCAGAATTTGCGTTTACATTATGCCGTTTCACCAAAAGTGACTTTCAGAGGTTGTAATTCTAATTGAGTTTGTAGAATCGTTGAGTAAACTAAAACAAGGTGTTTAGTTTCATACAGCCCTTGGCTACATACCAGAATGCGCCGTTTAACTTTCATTTAACGTTAAATTCTGACCCCTTTATAAATTTCCAGTTAGTACGTTGTTATTAAATTTCGTTTCTTCATTTTCTTTTAGAATAAAAGAAATGTCAAATGCAGGTTCTCGGAGTAAAAATGTATACACACAAGTGTTTTACAATGTAATGCGTTGTTATCAAAGACTTTAATTCTTTGTTGTTTGGTACATATTTTCAAACATAATAATATAATTCTGTTTTGAATAGTTTTAACTTTGATTTTATTTAATTGTTAAGAATTTGAAAAGACGTTTCTTAAAGGATTCTACCTCGCCATTGTTTTAATATATAAGTACATATAATATATAATATTTGTGTATATCTCCTGATATATAAGCACAAACGTTTTAATGCAACAGTACAATGGTATAACTTCTATTTTTCACGCACGAACGTTTTCTACAATCGAGAGTGCGATTGAGAGTGGTATAAAGTCCACCACAGCGGCCTAGTGCGAGTTGGCGGACTTTACATACCATATATTTTTTTACAAATCGTTTTTTACAGTTCGCAGATTTCCTCACGACGTTTTACTTTACCGTTATAGTGCGTGGTGGTTCACTATCAATACACACATGACTCCGAAAAGTCAGAGGTATGCCCTGGGATTTGAACGCGCGACCACCGTAATCATGTTGGCAGCCGCTTTTGGTTCGTTTACCAACAGGCCACGACGCACTTTAAATAAAATAATAAATAAAAAAAAAACTAACTTATGAACTGGTCCATAAAATTCTTTAAATAAACATAGTGATATTTAGTTGTGTGGTTAATATTGGTATCCATTGATTTAGGACTATTTTTACTTCGTCTTAAATGTGAATTTTCCTGTAAAATGCTTGTCTAGTGTAAAGCATAAGGACGATTTTATTACTTTTATCGTTGTTTCACATCACTATGAATTCCACACAATATATTTCTTTGCAAAAGATAAGAGCAACTAGATTTCTTTTTGTTTGTAACTAATTTACTTTTTTATTCTAGGAGTTTTGCTATCGTTGGCCACAAATTTCATAAGTATTGTGAAACTTGGTTGTTTAAATTATTTTTATGTTTAAAATTTATTAGCGTAACTTCTTCTATGTACACATTTAGTTACATAAATGTTGTTGAAAAATTGGCTGAAAATAACTATAACTAGGAAACAAGGTTTTCTTGTGATTATTTACAGTACAAATACTTTATTTTTATTACAATATATTAGTTTGATTTTATTTTACAATTTTGGTTGATTTATAAATTGCTTTAAACATGATTTCTTCGGAGGATCTAATTTACGCCCTAAGTAAATTATTTCACTATCATATTATTTATATTTTATAATTTTTTTTAATAAAATTAAAAAAATACATTCACAAGAGGTGATTTTAAACAACATAACCTAACATTAAGCATTTAAATCCCAATTTATCTTGCATTGATGATAGTATCAATGCTAAACATTGGTTTAGCGTTCTTGCATTGATGCTATGTTTAGTGTGTAATAAATAATAAATACATAAAGGAGGGCATGTATATGTAAATATTTGTTTAGGTGATTCGTTTGTATACGTTTTAAGCGGAGAGTTAGTCAGTGCCGGGGGCGCTTTAACTTACAGCCTTGCTACCGGCCTCTGCACACAGTTTGTTATTGTTTAGTATTACGAAGCAAAGCCAGCCGTACAATAAATATTAACTTT
This sequence comes from Theretra japonica, assembly GCA_033459515.1. Taxonomy (NCBI): domain Eukaryota; kingdom Metazoa; phylum Arthropoda; class Insecta; order Lepidoptera; family Sphingidae; genus Theretra; species Theretra japonica. The sequence continues at coordinate 7,942,460 of CM065939.1, forward strand.
TTGCTAACAATACTCCAAGTGGCCTGTGCAAACATAGTGGGCATTTTTCACTGAATGTTTAATTTGAAGCTTTATTATGACGTCACGTATTTAGGATGCATGCCGCTGCCAACAGGTCGCTTTGTTAATACTTGGAGAAGGGTTTATCTTCTTTAATTATTAACATATAGTGGGAGCGCTGCTACTTTGAAAACGTAGAAAAAAGGTGGTGCCGCGCCGGGCCACTTTTTCTGCCCTCTTATAGGCTGACATTTGACAGGTTGCCCAACATGCACGAATATAATTATTATGAAAAAGAAAAAGATAATAAAAATGTTTAGGGCTTTTGAATTCCACTCAAACTCATTTTAGATGGATAATATATTTATAAACTTTCGGTTACCAATGGAATTTATAGCAATTAGCTGATAAATAATTAGTTGAATGTTCACTAATATAGCAATGCTACCAACATTACGAACAAAAAATATCTTTGTTTTTGAAGACGTAAATGTGTGACAGCGATCCCTCTATATTTAATATATTCTAAGGGTTATATTTAGCCGTGGACTAGTAATACCTGAGATTAATAAAGACGTTTAAATTTCCTATAAATAAAATATTACGTTCTCTTAACAAAAACGACATTTGAACGCATATTTTCACTACGCTGCCACTGTGGAATAATATCGCTTCTGAATATCTACAGAAAGTTAATAATCGTGGTTACGTTGACAGCCTTTGAAGGTATAAGATGATGAGGATACACGAAAGGTGTCAAACATGCTATAGTGACCTATAAATATGTTCTGTGGTAAATGAGGCCGTCAAAATTTTGTTGACTGCCCAATGGTAAATAAATAAATAAGAAATATACCCAACAGTCACATACATAGTCCTCACCCCACATTATGATCAATGAAGTCTTGTATCATGGGTATCAGAAGGTACGAGAGACTTTTCGGTCTCACAAACACCCAGGCTGGAGACAAATACTTGTGGGCGAAAGACGTATATTTTACCTTTCGGCTCACTATTTCGATTGCATTGCCCTTATCGTCCGGTGCATTGTGGCTAATATGCCTTATCTATTTCCTTATCCTAAAAAAATATGTATATTTTATTGTATCAGCCCATATACGTCTTACTGCAGGGCACGGGACTACTCTACAATCGAGAGTACGATTGAGAGTGGTTAGGTCACGCAGTCTACCACGCTCGTTTACTTCGTGTTGGCGGACTTTACATACTATAGAAAATCTCACAAATCGCTATGGTATGCAGGTTTCTTCACGATGTTTTCTTTCACTGTTATACCACGTGGTGATTGATTATATCAATACCCACATGACTGCGAAAAGTCAGAGGTGTGTCCTGGGACTTAAACCCGCGACCACAGTGAACATGTAGGCAGCTGCGTCTCGTCCGTTAATCAGCAGGCCACCACGCACTTTAACAGACTAAGAAAATAATAACCTTCTAATATTTTTTTAATATTAAAGTATGCATCAAGAAAACGTCTTCCCCAAGTAACACAACATATTTTATGATATAGATGAGCAGCGACGGATCTACGGCTCAGAGTGCGGCGAGGAGGCACCGCGCTACGTCAGCAGTCCTCAGCGACAAGCCTCGCCGTTCCCTCTGGAGAGCACCAACCGCCGGTACTACAGGAGGAACAGGAATTCTAAAGGTCTGTTCTGTTTTTAAATGGAAAAAAACAAAAGAGATTAGTTTTTCAGAGCTAATGCTCTGAAAAACTGTTAATACACGGATGCTCTCCGTGTTAATACACGGATGTTCTATTTTTGAAATTTTCGGTGTTATGGTATCCACACACTTAACGATATAACTGTGCAAGTCTGAGTTTCCACCAGTAACTGCGCAAACTACGTTCAAATTTTCGATTCGAGACTGTTGCGAACTCGTGTTTGCGCAAACGCACTTGAACGTGTGTGGCGGCCGTAAGTGGTGTGTCCTTTATATCCGATGTTCCAATTTTAAACTGGGTGTACTGTTGTTTATTTTTTTAACCGAATGTTAACCTGTCATTGGTAAAAATAAAATAAAAAAGTAAATATTTTTAATAACTTATGTTTAATAATGAATTAACACGTTTTAATTTCAAATCCATGTCTGTTTACAACATAATAAGAACGTACACAAAAGAAATAATACAAATAATATTTTTTAAAACATAGAATATGTATAACACTCGTTTCATTTGTACCCTAAACTCTGCTGAATGTTTTCGCAGTTTGCTGTGAACAAGGGAAAGGAAAAGCTTATTATCACGTAATTTTATATAATTTTGTTGTAGGTGAAGAAATATTCAACGGAGAGACAGGCGGCACTCTGTCACGGCGCCGCCGCGATGACTTCGCGCACGATAACAACGCGAGGAACGCCAGGCTCTGCCTAAACAACGGTAACTCTCCCTGCAAGATGCTGTTTTTTTTTAGTTTTTATACCATTGTCCAGAAAAAGGAATGTCTTTTTTTTAACCAAGTTATTAATTCATTACATAAAAACTCCTTTGGAACGTAACTCGTCAAGGTTTAATTTTAACTATTTAAAAATTACGCGAATTTTACACATTGACATAAAACGAATTTTTACTGGTTTTATCGCGAATTTAATTTAATTTTTATTTTTTTAATAGTTAAGTTTACCTATTTAAAAAATCTTTTGAAAAAAGAATTGTTTTTAAATACGATGCTCTGGAACACAATTGACATCCACTATAAATAGAAAACCACCCAACATATTAAAGTTTTCAGTTTTCGAAATTCATCCAAAACAAAATTTGTAAAAAATTACAATAGAATTAGTTATGATTCAGTTTTGTATCCAATCCTGCAGAATATAATTTATTACAATTCCACTTTATATGAAAATTCATATGGAAAAGAATTTGTAAAAAAATCGGCTTTATGTCAAAATTGTATTATTAACATTCTATAGAGTTTGCTATTCTGAAATAAATTATTATGATTTGATTTGAAAATTCCTTATTATACATTTTCAGTTTTATTTAAATCACTCATATTGTATTTTCGACGATCAAATATGGGCAGATTTAAAAATCCGCCCTTAAAATTATTTATAAATTAGGCATGCACACACGATTTTCTATAGACAGCAATGATAAATATTGAAATGAGATATGTCAGGAATGAGCCAGATATATGTATCCAGGCTTAGATTCCTGCTGAGTTATTGTTGTTAGCATTCTGCAATACATATATAATGTATAAGCTTAATACGTAGGAGGGTGCATGCCTTTGATAAGGATGTTTCGCATTGTTCCGCTGACGCACGTGACTGGCGCGTAGTTAGGCACTCCGCTATAAACACTCCCGGTATTGTTTGTGTACATTCCAATATCGCCTTTAATCTTTAAATATTATATGGATAAAGAAAAATATTTAAATGACGCACTGCAATATACTGTGAAGCTTTGAAAATTGAAATTCGTATAAAAATATTGATACGAAAAATATAATTATAATTTAACGTCCAACTTAAGAATAAAAGTCCGTGTCAATGTACGAATTTTATAGTGCAGAATTATTGCTTTTAGATTTTTGTATTAATAGGACATGATTGGTGTTCTTAAAAATCATAATTTAGTAAGTATGATTTTTAGAACGCTAATGTATTTATTATAATTTAAATAAATAATAACGTTTCTGTAATAACATCGTGTCACGTCCCTATCAGTAAATGTACATAATCACAGCTAGTTTAGTAATTTTCATATAACGGAAATGTTGGAGGTAATAATCAAATTAACATTCCAATGGCTGTAATTGGAATGTTATTCCGCATTATTAAATTTTTCGAATGCCGTATAATATTATGTAGTTTTACTAAAACATAAATACGTTACGTACGTTTTCAACTTTTGCTGTGAACAATAAAGTTCATCAGGCCCCGTAGTTGTGGACTATCTGTTATTTAAACACAATATGGAATGCAATAAATGTATTGACTATTCAAGTCAATAGAAAGCTAGATAACGGCTGGCTCATTTGCCTAGGGATGTAATTAAAAAGAGAAAGTTTCATTAAAACTATCCTGTTTAAACATCGAGTGCTGCGACTCCTAGTAGCCAGGATCAACAGTTGCTTGCAAAGAATTGATGTTGAGAACAAAATACACTACGGGCAACTATATTAATTAGAAAGAAAGCAAATGGGAGGAGTTGGAAATAAATAATTTTCCACTTCACTCCATGGCAAAGCAGGAAGCTAATTATTAAGGCAAGAGGTACCTATCTATTATTCTTCGTTATTAAGATAATATCTAGACAAGTCAGATATAGAGGACGGTGGATAGGAAACAAAACAACAGCATAAAACAATCACAAACTATATAATTTTTTTTATTTTAAGCTTTAAACAGCTAACGAAACGTGGATGACCTGGTAGCAACTCTGCCTACCCTTTATGGGAAAAAGGCGTGAGTTTATTATGCATATAAAAACAGCTGTAATAATAAATAGAATGAAAAATCATCTCATCAATTACCAATACACTCACCACCTAATTGTCTCACACAAGCTGTACCTTCCAGGCAACCCAACCTCAGTGAGTGGTCAGACGAGCGAGCGGGAGTGCGAGAGTCCTCCCGAGCCGGCGCCACCTGAAGTGCCTCCTCGCGGGCCCTCCCTGCACGTGACCCTCAGGCACCGCCCCTGCGAGCAGAACAATGATCCCGATCGACTCTACTTGTCTGAAGGTAAGTCAGTATTATAGGCATTTTATTTTACAGATTCGGCATTTTATTGTCTGTTTTGGGTTCAGCCTGTTTATGTTTTCGACCAGTTTCACGCACCACGCGTTTTCTAACTGTCTGTGCATTGCAATTATTCGAGCCAGTAGAAAAAGTACTATGCATTTCGGGTTCGTTTTTTCGACAACGTGTTCAAAGATGACGGAATAAGTTAGTTCTGAATGCAATTATTTATTTGGTTCCATCGATAATCGTCAATTCCAAGTACAAATATTTATGGAATAAATATTTATAAATTTTTAAAAAAATAATACGATAGTTTGTGATAAGTTGAAAAGTTTGCGACTGAATTTAATATATTATGAATACTACGTTGATAGTCGACGACAATTTTTTTTTACTATATATTACCTATTTTGCAAAATGTTGGACCCTTTTCATAAACTTAGGTTTTCGATGTTATATTAACAAGTGTTTTTTTTTAATGAGAAAGTTGTTACACTGATTATCAAAATTCATTATCTGAACTCCCTTATATTTTGTCGATTACTTCAATTAATTGCAATAGTTTCTTAAGTTAAATGTGATCAATATAAATCCATAGTTGTCTTGATCAGAACTCTGATAACGCAAACTTTGTTAAATGAGTTTTAGATGTCCGCTGTCGTTATGACTGGAAATCTATTAAACTAATACAAGTGGTGTATTTATTGGTGCCTTAGTGCACTGGCGACACCTAACATAGAACGTGAGTTCCTGGGTTTGATATCCAGGTCGTGTGAAATACTTTGTATGGTTTTTGTAAAAAGGTATTATGCGGGAATTAATAATTCATCGATACGTTGCCGACTAGTTTTGCCATGTTATTATTATGTACTATTAAACGTATTTAATACTTGAAATTTAACGGTGAAGGAAAACATCGTGAGGAAACCTGCATACCGTAGCGATTTTAAAGAATTTCTACGGTATGTAAGTCCGCCAACCCGCACTAGGCCAGCGTGGTGGACTATATGGCCTAACCACTCTCAATCGTACTCTCGATTGTAGAGGAGGCCCGTGCCCTGTAGTGGGTCGTATATGGGCTGATACAATACAAAAAAAGTACTTGAAGGGTTTGACAAGGATATCAAAAATAAATCTTAATACTCACACTTAAGGTTACTCACATCAGTTTACACTAATAACGTAACATAAATACATTGCTACGTGGAATTTTCTCTTTCGACGCCATTTTTTCTGCACCCCTCAGTATTCCATTAGTGATATCGTAGGTACTTAAAAAAATCAACGACTTTGTTTTCTACAAGTTATAACACTTTACCAATAAATGTGTCTTAATGTCAACATTCGTAGAATTTTCATAGAATATTCTCAAAGGGTTAGTAAAATAAATAGAGTACAGTTGAAGTGTTTAGAATCTGCAATATGCATGGTATGCATTTTTCAAGTGTTCGTATAAATTCTGTTGCACACTGTTATGCTTTTATCGTACGAAAGAGTTTACGCTTACTAAGCTCGTTTTAAAATGTTTAGAGATATTCAGAGTCACTTTATGTTTATTAACGAGTCCAAGAGGTGACAGAAGGGCAGACGGCTGTTAATTTTTAGTATAATGAGTAGAAGCGTATGTTGTTACGTGTAATTTAACTAACGATGTTTCGAAAATAAGCATCGTTATCTTCGAAACGACAATTATTTACAATATTAAAAGAAACATGAGATTACGTTTCTACAAAAGAAAATAGATTTTATATTATGTAAGTATAGTATTGTATTGTATCAGCCCATATACGACCCACTGCAGGGCACAGGCCTACTCTACAATCGTGAGTACGATTGAGAATGGTTAGGCCATATAGTCCACCACGCTGGCCTAGTGCGGGTTGGCAGAATTTTACATACCATAGAAACTTATACAAATCGCTATGGTATGCAGGTTTCCTCACGATGTTTTCCTTCACCGTTATAGTGCGTGGTGATTGACTATCAATACACACAAGACTCCTAAAAGTCAGAGGTGTGCCCTGGGATTTGAACCCGCGACCACCGTGAACATGTAGGCAGCCGCGTCTGGTCCGTTACCAATAGACCACCACGCACTATTATGTAAGTAAATGAATTTAATTATTTTGAAGGAGGTTTAAACTTTGTTCTAAGTTAACGTGGGTCTTAGAATATGCGTAATATATTTGAACGTACACGATTATATCACAAGTTGTTTTGATTCGGTTCTCGTGATAAGTTATGTAATTAACAGTCCATCTTAAATATACAGACGCGTTAAATAGATCTCACTCTCGTATACTTCGGTCGAAGTTTAATCGAATCGCATCGTCCTTGCGAACACAAGTACCGCCAAGTTATTCGCCTTGACAAATTAGCCACTTGATCATGTACACAATGCTCGTGTTAAACTTTATTAACTTGTTAATTTGTATTTTGCAAGAGAAAAATTTGAATTTGCATAAAATAAAGTAGGAACGGCGCGGTTGAAATCAGCGTATATCTGAGCTGTGACTGAAGAAGAAAGCTGCTAAATTTGATTTGGACGATAGCTCGACACAGGATGAGTTGCTTTGATGTGGCTGCCCCTTGCTCCCCGCCGAGCCCGCTACCCGTTGAAATGGCGCGCACTTACAGAGAAACTCTTACCGTAATTTAATTTTTATGATAGCGCATTGTGAGTGTCCCCGGGAGACTTTCATTTGGATTTGTTATATTACTGCGTTTATGATTAATAATTCCACTATTTACATTCACGAGGGAGCTGTCAACACAGCTTAAATATCACGAATAACTTGTTTAAAGTTAGTAGGCATGGAAATGAATTAGACAAATCTTGAGTCAAACAAGAAAATAGCTTCAAAAGGTCTTGAAAGTTTAATGGAATCGAACAGGGCCTGGCCGGAGTAGTCGGAAGTTTGCGCGGGTGACAAATTGGGCACTTGACCCGCGCACCGACCGAGCCTCCCTGTGCTTGTTTCTCGAGGACCGTAATAAGTTTAACTTAAAGTAAACTATATTCCATTCCCTCTAATTTACCCCGCCTCCTCTCGACGTTGCTGTGAACATTTTTACTCCGTACATTTCTCTTATTAAAACAAATTTCAGGTGAGCCGTAATTTTACATCGCGAATTTTGTGTTTATTTATTTGTTTAAGCTAATTTGTAGTGAAATACGTTTTACGCCGTGCAGGAAGCGTGAAGGATTTGTATCTACTTGTAGATGCAATATTATTTCTGCGTCTCGAGTCCCGACTCACCGGCCTCTTGGTTGAAAATTGAAACCTCCCCGGAGATTCCCGTAATTTAATTTTTACGATGCCTTATTGTTGGAGCTCGCAAGGAGCGTTGTTTGCTGTTAAAACTCAGAACGCAGTTGTCTTTGACTATTATCATAACGTTCTTTGTTTGAATTAACAACTGGCCTGCTTACCTTTGGAGACTCTTGAAATGTTTAATTTTACGGAACGGTTTTCAAGACCAAACATTAATGATTTGTATTTAAATTTTTTGCGTTCTAATAGTTTTTGCTGTTTTGGCTTTCTTGGCGATTAAACGTTCTAAAAAGTTACTTAGAAATAATATTAACAATATTTTCTATCCTTCGCCAATGTATTATTGTTTCTTGAATCCACGTTTGACAAACAAAATGCAATATTCAATGATGAATACGTGGTAACGTGCATTATATTCATGTAAGTCTGTCGTGCAATCGTCTCGTTTAAAACGGCACACGTGCCTATTTTGTTCGGTAGGTAAAGCGCCCATGTTTATTTCTTTGTTCTTATGGTGAAATAAAAATGTTATTACTGCGTTTAACATCGCGGTAAAATTGATATAACTCGGGGCATTCTTTGTTGCCACTCTTCTATTTCATTTGACGGACTTTTTTAGGACAATCTTGTGGCGTTCCCGTTTTATAACACATTTTTATTACTCTGTTATGACTGGTATATTTCTATATAATATGTATGCAATAAAAACTTAATGGAGTGCTTTCTACACTAAAAGAATGCTTTTAAATTAACGTATACATAACAAAATGACTACAACTAGAGTCCATTTGGCGAAAATAAGATTGTCAACACATCTAAAGAAGACTATATTACGTGGTAGAGCTATGCTTATAAAATTATTTGTATAAGCTTATAGAGTTAGTATGGGCCCAATAGTACAAAAAATAAGGATATAATGTAGGTATTTTAAATTTACGTAAATTACGTGGTGTTGACTTTAATCCAAATTTTGTTGGATTACATTTTGTTAATTACTTTCTAATTTTGTATAACTAAAAAAAAAAAAAAAAAAATTTTTTTCATTAATTTTGTAATAGAAAAGCTAATCCTTACTATTTATTTTTAATAATTACCAATTATAAAAGTATAGTCCACATTCGCGACTATTGTCCAGAACATGTCGCAATACATGCAGCACAAACAGCGTTTTGCTCACAAAACTATCCCCATTTGCGATCAAATCCGACATTGTCGTGTTTTGAGTGGAACCTACTCCATCCGGCTGTATGCGCTGTGAGAAGAGTTTTAAACATCCCAGCCCGGAAGCCACTTAAGTGCTCATAAAACACTCATACGACTATCCATATAGATTCGCTCCTTTGTGTTATTTGCGTTCCTGTCGGTGACTTGGTAAAAAGTTATTGGCTTGTCAATTTGTTTTATTTTTTTTAGACCGTGCAGTGGGCAGGGGGAAGGGTTGGCGAGTTATAGAAATGAAATGTGTTTTTTATATTTGAATTTTTTGTGAGTGATCTCAGTTTGATATTTTAGTACAATTTTGATTTTAACATTGTTGAATGTTTTATTATTGTATGTGTGGTAAGAATGTCTGTTGTATGTTATTATAACTTTGAAAATAATACTGGAACAAATTCTCGATAGCCACTATAATTGATTTTCATTCAAATTATTACTCATCATAATTAAAAAATAAAAAATAAAAATGGAATTTTAAAATATTATGATATTATTCATATTTACAATTCTTACAATCCTTTAATACTGCGACTTCTTACCAAATTTAAATAAACCTAGATTCTACCATTATTATAAACACATTTCTGTTAACTACTGTGCAAAATAATTAAATAATAATCAAGACTAACAGACGAAGCGTACGCAACAGCCACAATTAGGGACGCAGTACCTATGCATAAAAAGTATGAACAGCCTAGTGTCTAGTGTATAAGGACATTAAATAGGGTAGGTAAACATGTTAGTATGACATAAAAGCGAATGAGCTCGTTCGCGATACGTCACAGTAACTAGGAACACTTTAAAGTTTTCCACGTAGCGGTACGAACCATTCGTGGACGGAGCGAGCGAGCGGGATAAATGATTGATGGAGGCCCTCCAAGTATAAACTCGATTATCCGCCGAGACGCGAACAACTTATAAGTTTTATGTAACGATGGATCAGGATTATTTGGAAGTTTTTCTTTGGAAAAAATCGACTCATGACAGTTATATTTGAGCTGCATATCAATAGCGATGATGTTCTTTAAACAGGGCCTTTATTTATTGATTCAGGATTTCGTGTACAAGATGTACCTAGCTTACCTAAATTGCTGTGAGATATAATGTACGAGGAACATCCAGTTTCGACGTTTTGAGCTGGCTTAAATAACATCGATAGGCGAGAGATAATAATTTTCCAACAATCGAAATTCTATCTGAATATTACTGTCTCCTCTTACAAATATATATATTTATTATTATTTGTTTATTCGTATTATTATGACAAGAAAATGTATTTATTACAAAATATTTTATAGATTACAAACAAGCAACTGACGAAATGAATATTTGTGTTTTACAAATTTTACATTGTAAAACTTAATAAAGCTTCCAAAATGAACAACATAAAGCGCGGTAGTGATGAGAACGAAGCCCGCGAAACATTCTGCACTAGTTGAATTATTGAAATTTCTGATTTCAAGCGCAGTCATTATAATATACACAAAGAATAATATGTTACACGTATGAAAAGTATGTTCCTTGGAGGCATTAATTTTGTTTTATAATGTACTTTAAAGAGTACATATCACATCATATGCCACAGCATGTGCATTACACAGAAAATATAATATGATTTTTGTACATTTTCGGAAAATGTATTTACATACCATGCACGTCCAAAGCCACTTTCCCAGTGTACATTGTAACTATTATATATGATTTTAAAAATATGTAGATAACATATTCTAGGACTCTAGGTAGTAGGTCTAGGTAATTTATTATACAACTTGCTTAAAATATCAACCCAAACCACGAAACAGAAATCTAAACTAAAATTTACTTGTAACAAAAAAATGTTTAGACTCGTAGTAATTTATGTTAGGAAGCCCTAAGTTAAGAAAAAAACTTATAATGCGGCTAAAACCGGAAGTTTTACAAGCAAAATCCTTATTCTCCGAGTTTAACAACGTTCCGCGGTGTTTGCATGAATAACTGTTGAGTTTTTAAATGCAGCCTTTAATTATATCTTGTTCTGAGAGCTGGCGCGACGCAGCACCACGTAACGAAATTATTTCGCAATTTATTCCGGGTTTTAATAAAGAAAATGAGTCCAGTTGGAGGACTATGGGCGTCTGGAAAATGTCCGAGTTCTTGCCGCCGTGATCCGCCCCGTCCACATTAATCGTGTGTAAAATATACTGCAAAAAGCTCATTACGAGAACGCTCATTTCTCTTTTCCTCTGGCCTGTTATCGCTTAAGTTTGTAGTTTGGGCGTCTGTTGCGGGACAGTGCATTATGATGAGCAAAACATTTTCGGCCGCTGTTGTGGAACAACTCTGTGTGATTCAAATTATAAAGTGCTCGCGATTTTTCGAGTGTTCGTAAATCTTGATCGATTGATAGTATTGAGTATTTACTCAACGTTATTTTTAAAATAAAACTGATATTAGTATTTCTTTATCAAAATACTATAAAAAAGCGCAGAATTTTTTTACAATTGAAAATACTAAATTTGTATCAATTCAATACAAAATTCTTTCTTTGTAAATCTACGAAATATATCCTACAATAAGTCCTGAGTATTTTGTAAGCTGTAAAAAAAAATGCTATTGCATTACTTTTGATCGCAATATTTTGTGATCTTACATTTCTAAGCATTTTGTATCAGTATAGATAAAGTGTACAAGGCAATAAATTCATAACCAAAAGAATTTCTATCTGCAGTGTCAACGATCGCCAGTTGCGATACGTAAAGAATTTCCACACAAATTGAACATGGGAGAGTAATATTGATTGATAACCCAATTTGCTAGCAATGTGGAGGGCTGTATCGCTTCGAAACGATGGTTTAACATACAATGTTCTTCTTGAAGCCGTTTGAGAGACGTTCCTGTGAACTTGCACAAATTGGATCGCATTTACTGGAAATATAATACGTATCGTAGTTAAGTGCAAGCAACTGGCAATGTAACGATCGCACGCCTTTGATACCGCGTGTTTGCCTCATACTCGCGATATTAATAGATATTTGCTTTGATCCTGCCGTTTGTTTGACAGTTGGAAGTGAACATGTTTGAAATTGCGTGATTTAAGTAATACAAACATATATTTGTTTTAATTTTGTTACTTCATTTAACTAACTGCCTCGGTGGCGTGGTTGTACTTACGGTATGATTACAAAGCTGAGGTCTCGGGTTCGAATCACACACACAATCACACATTAACACTTGTACCTACACAATTAATTTTTATTTTTAAAATTTTTATATTTTTTTGTTTACACTGGGTGGTGAAGACATGAAATTAATTGAAACCACACAGAGTAGCGTCGGCAGTTCGTGCACCGAAAGTTATTAAATTGTATTCAGCGATGTAGCCATTGGATGTTTTTACTAGGTTATTAAAAGGTAGATTAACTTTTTTCTTTCAAATTGACATATTACAATACTGTTAGATATAATACAATTCTTATTGCGTACTTTACATTTATTACCATAAATTAATAAGATTAATTAATAAATAAATAAATAAATAAATTAATTAATATTCAACAACGACTACGACAAAGCAAAAGAGCATTACTCTCAACTGTACTATACTACAACTCGCTAAGATATAAAATCCCACAATAAAGCCCCATTTACACGGGGTGAGTTTTTCGCCTCGTAGATATGATTATCGTAAGGATATAAAAAAGTTGCATCGTGTAAACATTGTTAGAACACGATTATCTATGGCGGTTATGTCATGCGATAGTGGGATACGATTCTCGCCACGAGAAACTCTGCCCGTGTAAATGGCGTGAAAATACTCTAAACAATTATAAAATTAAAAAAGCCTGTCAACATGTAAACAATGATCGTGCCAAATTATAAAATTTCAATTCACGCTTATCAAGACCGCATCGATCTATTTACGTTTGCTTCCTTGATAATAAGCCGGGGTGGCTTTTAAAGTCGATTTTACTCGTGATACATTATAAAGGCGGCGTTGCTTTGAAGCTTTCTTCGGTATCGGTGGGAGCGACTTGCGGATAAATGATTGATGGCCGAGTGACGTCACGGCGCTGTAATATGCGCGACTTTCACTTAGCTGCGAAAAGTTCACATACGGAAAATGTCGCGCTCAGAATGGAAGAAAAATGCTACCTGTGACAATGACGAGCTAAGTCATCACTTTTACAAACATTATCTATATTCATTTACTATAATGCAGAACAGTAATCTACATTAATATGGATTCTGATTCGCAAAATATGAGACGGACTTATTGATCTTCCGTCAGTCGAAGCTGTTGTAATTTACGTGTCAATTTCGACTCAATAATAATGCTAGTTTTTGTTTTCGTTTTTATAAGAATGTTTTATAGGCGATGTAGGTTTGGGAACTATAATGTAAAATATCACATTAATTTTTTTTTAATGAGCTAAAAACACGCTGTTGTGAGCGTTTTTCTCGATATATCGTCTCTATTAGCTGACACAAAACGTGGCCGATCAAATACTGTTCATACGTAATTGTATACAACACTAAGACAGCAACACCAGTAGCACTCGTAGTGCACAAACAACACAGTGTAATTATATGTATTTTGTTTAATATCGGCAGCGTCAGACTCACTCGAAACTCATAACATCGTAAATAGAATTCGACGGAAAAGTTTGCCGACATGAATCCGCGGCTGTTTGTACATCATTTCCTTATTTCAAAATATTCAAATGTAGGGTGAAACTCTTTGCGCCGGTGGATATATCACACTGTTAGAGTTAGCTTTGAGCCAAAACTTTAAAGAGCCGCAAAGGTTCATTTGAATGGAACTTGGTGTATAATTTGCATACTTATTTACATTATCTCTGCAGTACACAAGTGAAGCCCTTTCATTATCAAATTCACAGCGCAGGGGGATCGCGCCACGCTCGCCGAATACAAACTCCGATGTGATTATCACGAAATTCAATGCAGAAATAGCATCCCATTATAAAAGTTTTAGCTGGGATAATATAGATACGCGGAAAGAATTGGGTGCTGATTCTTGATTGGGATTTTGATACATCATGATTTGTTGCGTTTACTTTTTATACGCGTTGTTATTAAATAATCTTATTCATATATAAATAGCTTAGTAATACGTAACGTCATATCAATTTCAGACCAAGGCAGGATAGTATTTTCTTGTATTCCGTTGTTTTTTTTCGTAAATATCATATCAGCGATTGCTCTTACACATATTTTTATAACTTTTATAGACTATGCTTCAACTAGCTATTTTATTGGATTTTATACATGGAGAAGGCAATACTGACTGAAGACTGAAATATTATAATTATATTTATATGGAATAATAAATTAACACACTGAACTATTGTTCTAGAGTACGATAACAGTGTAAAGGGCACATTTAAATATGGTATATTTAGAGCCTCGTTGAAATGAATTACCTAAACTCTACAGTTCAAATATTAAAAGGTAACATTCGGCTGTTTGAATAGAGCTTAATGAGAATATCTTAGTTTCAAGAACCAGCTAGGCGGTTTATTAAATTTCTGATTCGGGCGTATGACAGACATAACATGCCGTAGAGTGGTATAGATACAGAATAATAATTTAGATTCTAGATTTGAATTAATGTAGCATTGAAATATATGAGTGCCTCGGTGGCGCAGTTGGACTACGGTGTGATTGCAAAGCAAGTCTCGGGTTCGAATCCCGGGTCGAGCAAAGTGATATTGGATTTTTCTATTCATTATCAGCCCGGAGTCAGAAATTAGTGCCCGATATGGCGATAGGCGCAAGCGTAGTGATAGGAGGCGACCCCTATCACGTCATGGGACGGAAAACACAAGGCGAAACGCGGGTGTCTTGTTTGCATCTCTGCTTACCCCTTCTGGGAAAAGACGTGAGTTTATGTATGTATGTATGTTGAAGCATATTAGTAAATTGCGAAGGGTTTATTGGTAAAATATTTTAGCTTTTTGAATTCGGGGTGAGTTAACTAACCCTAAAATCTTAAGATAAATCACTTTGTATATCGCATGACAATGCAGAAAAATAATATTGCAACAGCCTCGCGAGGTAACTTCGATGTAAAATAATAAAAAAGAACAAGAGTCTCTCAGGTCCTATTGGGATAATTAGAACGGCTGGACAGAATTGGATGAAATATAATACTGCTATGATGTTTCTTTATTACAAAAGTTTTTAACGAATAAATACACAAAAGTCGATGTCTACTTTAAAAAAAACAGATGTTACTCACGGTTTTACACACAAGCAGACCTACAGACAAAGTTTCAACACACTCTCGTCCTTTAGCAGCGAGTTTAAAAAATTACGTAGCGATATAACAACTCTGCGAGGAACCCTACTGTCTGTCTTGAAGATATCTCTCATAAAATGATGTTACGCTCTTATTTCTTGTTATATCAAATAACAATTTGCAATAACGAATCGAAAGTTCATGAACTCGCGATCGGAGCGATGTCTGCCGTGGTGCATTACGAAATCAAAATAACGAGTGCCCGAAAGTTAACGAAGCATTCTCTCAAATGGAGATGCGATTTCATCTCATTTTTTGTGAGTTTTTGTTGAGGGTTGTCGGGATATAATTAAATTTAACCCTTTACCCCGCCAGTCAAAGGCGAGTCCTGTAAATTAGAAAACTAAACTACGGCTCTCACCCCGGGATTCAATTAGCTGTTAATCATATCTGGAGGGTGTGAGCGGATCGATTGAGTGTTTCTCCTCTGCATCTTAAACGCCGACAATTGTACACGACGCGAATTTTTACTCGCCAACATTTAATGAATTTGTTTTATGGACGAGTTGTCAACGTCGTTTACGATTTATTAACCAATTTGAACAGATGTTGGTGGTTGATAATGTCTTCCTTTTTCAACTATTACCAAGTAATTACGTAGGTTTGATAAAACCTTTAGGAACTGAGTTTGTGCTGCCTGTCTTATAAAAGATGATTAAAGGAATAAATAAATACTGTATAGTATTTTAGTAAGATTTTAGATGTAATTGTCTGAATACTACCCGTAGATGTGGGAAGCACTGCGTCGGTTTCCGTGGTCCGTGGTCTTTCAAGCGTTGTGAAGCTGCAAGCATTGTACTCCCACTATCACGCATAACAAGGTGTTGCTCGTATCACCTTATACTTGTCGTAGTGTTTTAGTTCTCGCGAGCGGAAGTTTGCAATTTCGGTATACCGAGTACCTGTACCGAAAACGCAACAATGTTACGCTTAATAATCTTGGGAAATTGTGTGTGTTGGATGAAATGTAGACGTTATCTATATTTGATATTTTGTTTTCTATTTTACGTTTAACTTGATTGTACTCATAATAAGTTTAGAAGAGGTAGGAACCTCTTTTAAACTCATACTCCGTCATACTCCCTTTAATATCCCTTTATATCTTATTATAACATTAAAAAAAAACAATGCTAAAAAACAACAGCAACGCAATAGTTTTTTTAATTGACTGATGACGCTAAAGTAATACCTATGTTACTAGGTATGTAGATATCGTTTCGAACTTTGAGATGAGTACCCATACTTTTCTATATTTGAAACAGTAGCAATCCAGTCAAACGAATCCATTCCTAATCTACCCGAATGTAACTACACCATCTCTACAACTTTCAAAAGAATAAATTGTACAGAAATTGTTAAGTTACTCACTGAAAATGCATCCCGTGCACAAGTTAAATAGAGCCCCACGGTTTGTATAGTAGTTACGTACGGGTGCTCATAAAATGAATCTTTGTTACAGCGATCACATTCGGAAACGACACCAATAGTGAATGCACTCTACCACGCGCGTACTTTTCCAATCCTTTTTCCACCGCCTCTTGCATCCAGGGCGCTTTCAGTGCTATCTGTGGATGCTTCAGTGAAAAATTTTGCCAAGCCATTCAACTGTAAACTCCTGTAGAACGCACTGATACTCGGCGACTGGCACTGTTAGTGGCGCGTGCTGCTTTATACAGGATAAAACAATAACGTGTTGCATTGTCAAAAATTATTACAAAAATTCTTGTGATTATAAATTATATTTAGTTAATAATAATACAATATATCCTTATAGGTTTATTTATACTCAGACAAAGAACTATTTTTTATTTGCCTGTATATCTTTGAAATTAATATCTTTATGAAACGAAATTAAATTATAAATCAGCCCCCATTCTTGTTATTTTGTATATTTTTTTATAAATATAACTTTAGCGACATTTTGGGCAAAACAAACGTTTCGCATTGGTATTTACATATACTTAAAATACCGTGCAATCTTTCATCATAAATACTAGTTTAGCAGAATGTGAGTGTAAAATATGTACATGCATATTGGAACAGGAAGCCATGTCAATGTTATTTGTGTGACACAGCAATACCACTCCGTCACGTCTCCGACGTAAAATCATGGCGGAAAGTGAGCGATCTCAATCGAATTTTACCTCAGCCCTGCCCTAGAGGAATAGGAATATTGCTCCGTTGCAACCTACACAAACTGTCTGGCCAACTTACTTAGAATCCGACTAAAATATCATGTCAAATGTTTGGATAAGTATCAACTTTCACATGTTATTTGCCAAATAACAAAGTTCACTTCAAATTACTTTTTGTTTATAGTTCCTTGTAAAGTTTTTATAGGATTTAATACTTTCAGTAGTTGTCTGAAAGTTCACGCACTCTTTTATGATTAAAGGAATGCTTACTTAATTTTTCAAATTTATGATGGATAAAATACAGATGTCGAGTTTTTCCAAACGGTCAATTAACTTGATTTTTACTTAATCCTAGACATATTTCCACAAATAATATGGTATATTATAAGATCGGTCATTTTGGGATGAAGCCGGACAATAGTTTCAAGTTAGATGGGTACTATTGTCACGTGATTGATGAACAGAGCGCGCGGCAAAGATGATCTCTCAAAAGTCTTTGTTAGATTTTTGTGTTCAAACTTTTATTCACGGACAATCCATCACAACAAATGTCTCTGTAATCTGCTTAGTATCTCGGTTCTGAAATATTCGCAAAGGCAATTATGGGTAGGAAACGCGGCTAATATTTTCCTGTTATTCGTTTTTGTACGCAACGCATCCACGTGGTGCGTTTAGTTGGAAACTTCAAGTGGGAAGTGTTGATGGAACTATGCAGTTACGGCGAATAGTTGAAGAGGAACGTATTGTTATCGCACGTCGGCGCCCAAGAATGCGAACGACAGAAAGTTCCCCCTAGATTCCCACACAAACTACCACGGAACACCAAACTATTGACCTCAGCCTGTACATAGACAGCTTTTAATATCATGAAATTGCCTCGACATCATTTAGTTGCTGCAAATATTACTTTAATCCTAGAGCAATAAAGTTTAAGCGTCTGAGCTTGCGGGGAATGCAATAAAACCTTCAGAAATTAAAGACGTACGGGTGAAAGTTACAGTTGTTTCTCTCTCACCAAGGTCAGACGGCATAGAGGCAGAACATTGTTGTCTCTGTTGTGTGAGCGTCGCGTTTATATTGCCGAGGCAGCTGCAAGACGACGCCGATGAAAATTCTTGGTACCTCAGTGTTATCTTATGAGGCAGGTTTACGTTTAATATTATCTTATCATGTCAGAATTGAGATCATTGCTGAAACGGAATAGTAACACGTAGTATTGCGCAACGTTTTATGGTAATCATGGAACGCTGAATTTATTAACGTTTCACATACGAATTGCGAGTTTTGGAATAAGTTGGCGTGTAAGAAAATATAAGGATCATCCATCACTGTTTTCCCCAATATACAAGTGAAAACACCAAGCAAGGAGTGAATAAGGTATTCGCAATGAAAAACTAGTCGGAATATTAATAAATTATTTACTTCACCAAGAACACAAAAACTCACTAAAACTATATTATTTGTTAAAATACAAGAGTTCAAAATTAGCCGTTTTACAGCTCGCTATAATATCCACCTCAATTTGTTTTCAGCCATTCGACCTGCACATGACCTGATAAGTACTTGTAATGTGTAAAGTTTTTAACAGTCGACCAGTTTTTACTGCGGGCAATATTCACTGCAATGTCCTCATGTAGGGTGGGGTTGAAAGTCCCTGTAAAAGCAAGTTTATGACGAACACGTGCCGACCCCGAGAAGGCACCAGACAGTATTGATCATCCCGAAAAACTCACTAAACTTCACTAAGTTACGTATGCGTGCCGTACACGGCAAATTGTCGCTGGCATTCATTCATCATTATTTTCTTTTTAAATTAACAAAGAAATAATTATATAACGATCTCTATGTTTATGGTGTGTGGGATTTAATATAAGAGTAGAGTTTTTATTTTTAATAGTTATTTTGCCGTAAGTTATAGCATGTGTATCAATAATATGAGCGGTAGCTCAGTGTAGGAATTTTACACTCGCAAACTGACTTAAAAAAAATTCTAAGATTGTCTGTTGTCATGCACTAGCAGAATTAAAAAAAACATCACTAAATGTTATTGTTAATTATTTCGATACATAATATTTATTCATAAAAATATAATGTTATATTTATTTTTATTACAAAACTTTTTTTTGTTCTATTTCCTAATGATAATAATTACAAACTATCATTACCGTAGCGTTCGTCCTCGCCTCGAAGTGAGCAATCATTCATAATTTATCCTCAAATACAAGCCACGTTTTTCAAGAAGAATAAGCGAAATTGGCTCCTTAGGGACATTTCTCCAATTATCGGTGGGCGCCGGGGTTTGTATTGTTGATCGGTATAAAATACGATACGGGAACCTGCCTTCCTTAGGTATATTAAAGCGATAAGGGTAAACAAATTGCAATACTTGTTGTCCTTATTACCCGTCACATCAATCATGGGACCCCAAAAGTGTAAGATTACGTGCTGCCTGGAGTATACTCGCCGCACCCATTGCATTTGCGAACGTGATTTATTTCGCCGATGACGCTGAAAGGAAATTTTATCGATAGGATATTAACAACATAATTTCTGGAGCTTTATAATATCCTCTGTATACATTATTTTTTGGAAAACTTTTGGAAAGATTTTCGAGCTGTGCAAGAATAATATAAGACAATTATACTTCATTGAAAATATATATGAATTTTGTGAATTACACAAATCTTGCTGAAAGATTTAAAAAGAGCAGGAAGTCGCCGAATTAAGGGTACTTTCAAGAGGTCGCTGTGAAGATCTGTGAAAAACAAATTCAGCAGTATACTTTCTGTGGCTGAAATTAATGTTAATGATGATACAAACCTTGCGATCAAGAATATAAATGAGTAAAATGCAACGTGAATAACAATACTCGTTGAAAGAAGTGTCTATCTTTAGAAATAATGTTTAACATTTTCCACTTACCACATAAGCCATACTATAAAAAAGGAAAAGTGGAGTAGACTTTATGAGCGGCTGTTTACAGTGGCAAATAATAAAAAAAAGTAATAGACAGTGTGACGTCACAGGCCAGTGAGCCGTAGCGAGCGGGCGGCGGGCGAGCGTGGTGGGCACCCACAGCGAACGCTCCGCAAACACGAGAGATAGCTTCGTCCGGAAATTCAATCAAGCTCGCACGGTGATTCCATCAAGATTGGGGTAATTAAAATACCTAACTTTTTACCTAAACACGCTCCAAACAGTTGGGAGCGTATTAGCTCCACCCCGGCCCGGCTATTTCCACAGGTAAACCCCAAAAGCAATTTTAGTTTGAAATTCGTTATATTTGTTTTCAAAATTGCTATTAATAAGTTGGTGCTGTTTAATAGCAATTTTATTGGCTCGTATCGAAGGCAATGGAGATTATGGGCAGAGATGACATTTTAATTACCAGACCGTTTGCACACGAGTCGGATAGTTAACGGGAAAAGCGGGACCGAGGTGGATCCCGACTTATTTATTGTCCACTATAGGAATTCAATACGTACATACATAGCCGAACGGACTACGCGGTAGAAGGTAATTAAAAATACGTCACTCGCAGCCGACCTTTCAATTCGAGCATATGTCGAAATTCGGAATGAATCATTTCCCGTTTATATTTGTATGTTGCCGTGGATGCGGTTCCACGATATTTGTCGTTATTGAATGATTGAAAATATTCGGCGTCGTTCTATTGTGCTTCCTTTTTAGCCTGTTTATTTTGTACAATGTCCTTATTCTACTGTCGGGTTATAAGTAGCAATAACGTGACGCTAATCCAGCTTGTCATTATTTAATGATTATGTTTTTATGATTCAAATATCTAAATTGTTTTTTATGTGATTCATAACATTTTAATGTATCTAAAGATTATCCTACTGCCTACTTATATTATAAAGCTAAACATTTGTGTATTAGTTACTTCTTCACGTTCAAACGGCTGGATAAATTTGTACGGGAATAAGAAAATCAGTATAAGGAAAGGCAGTCACGTTGAGTTTAAACATAAAACAGTTAATACGCGAAATAATATGTGTTTCATGTTGACTGGACTCAAAAAGTGTCTGTACTCGGGCGAAGTCAGGCCGGGCCGCTAGTATAGCACAAAGTTTAAAATAATTTAAAGATTAGTAATCACATTCACGTAGTCAAGATTTCTTCTTTAATTTTGCAATTTATCTAATCTTAAGGTAGGTTATACGAGTACAACAATATATGTAAGGAGTAATGTCCATAGATAACAAATATGATAGTATTCCAAAAGTTTTGAATACCTTTAGGACCGTCGGAACGTCTTTGTTCATTTATCAAGATCTTCCAGACCAAACGACGTGAATTCAGTAATATCTGCCATATTGATATGATATTGAAGTTTTTTCAATCGTTATTATCTTGCAAGGGAGACATTTAATTTGTCTACAGATAATGGCTTTACCTCAATACATTTTATTTATTTTTTAGTACTTTTGTGTAATAATATTTTCAGTAAAAGCAAATATACTCAATGTTTATTCTTTTCAATATTTTCATAACTATCAACAGTCGGCTAAACGTATAATTTTATTTTATCGTTAGTCTCTAGCCAATGATATGTTTTTTTAACTTGTTGTACACTAGGTCTACCATGTCATTTCAACTACATATGAAAACGACAAATGGCGGTCTTATTGTGCCATTGAGCTAATATAACTTTTTTAGCTCAATGTATTGTGCAGTAGATTGTTGAATATTGCGAGCAAACAATTTATTTAATTCCAACCAAATGATTAGAACAGATGTTTGTTGTTTTAAACAATATATTTCATTATCACTGTTATCATATCAGTCGCAAAATGTCTACTGCTAAAATTACGCCTTCTTCATGGACCATTTTTTTGAGTTAAATCCGAAGTTTAGGTTCAGTTACCCCCTAAGCTAAAGACTCAGTTTTTATAAGTTATATCTTTAATTTTCAATGTTAGTCCTTAATAAAATTTGTAATGCTGTATATATAAATGTTCACAAATGGATTGACCCCGTACATTAGTCAGGGGGCACATCTGGTCATCGCAGACGAGTGCCAGTCACCTGATTTATTTTCAGCATCCATCACTTGGCGGTGGCCAGCTGAGACGTTCTGTCTCCCCTCTTTCATACTAATCGTTTCGCAGTCTCGCCCTGACCGAAACTTTTTTTAATATCATAACTTATTTTTCGGGAAATTTGTTGTAAATACCCGGACAAAGTTACCCTAACCGTACATTACTAAAAAAGTAGATAGAGATGTCTCAAGTAGTCTACTTGAGTCGAGGCTCAAGTTTCGCAGAGACAACAAACTCAAGAGACAATGTTAATAATGCAGTAGTTGTGAACGTACCTCTTTCTGTCTCGGACATCGACGGAACTTCCAGTTAATAAAGATAATTACAGTACTTTTGTTAATATTACTATTCTTTGTTCACGTCTTTGGCATTTGGGAAATTCGAATGTGGCTGTGGATTTAAAATGTAATAACTTAGCTTAAGATTTTGGTACTGATGCTGATTGGAGGCTGTAATCTCGACTCGCTTTACATTTCGGAAAGGAACTTACTCAAACAGTCGCTTTAGTGTCCAACAACTCCACCTATTCCCAACAATTTAAAGTACATTACAAATATAAAGCATTTATTACAACATTAGCAAAATCATTTAGTTATTACCGCAATAAAACATGAACAGTGTAATGTTAGGTAAAATTATGACGTGGTATAATCACATAATCAGAATGTATGATTGACCGGGTTGGTAGTGGGCGCATCTATAAATTAGGCACACAACGAGTATATATGCTTTGTAGATTCACCTGTCCGATTAAATTCCCGGCGGCCGCCGCCCCAGCCTAATTTAGCGTTAGTGGCACAAATTCGTTTAACATTTAAATTATATTCTAGCCGCCGATTCAAACAACTGTGTCCTGAATTAATAATGTCAAAAATATTTAGTGGCACACAATTTTGCTAGATTTTCAGATTGCAATTTGCATGTTAAACGTCAATCCGGCGGCGATGCGTTGAGCCCTATCACTGAATATTAATGTGATGACGAGATTTTGTTTTACTTTGTGGAAATTCGATTATGATGCAAAGTAGGTGACGCTGTTGAGACCGGCGTGTGCCGTGCTAGCTTGTCGTGTAGGCACCGTGCCTGTGTGCCCTCGTGTCCCTCCTTTCCTACCTTGCCTTGTATACACAAACATCAAGTCTATCAAAGGTCTCTTCTCACCTCAGCGTGTCGACTCACAAACATCATATCCTACGAATTAGTTAGAGATAAATTTGATAAGTTAATATTTTACTACTTTCGGTGTGAAATCCATTATGAGAAAGTTTTAATCCGCTCCAGCCAGCCTCGTGCTCGTAGAACCTACTTAGTTTGACTCGCGCTAAAATGTCACGTAATTTATTATGAAAATTCATGTGATGGACACTTAAATTAGGAGTACGCTGTTTTACGTACTCATGCACGAATAAGCGATTAGGCTCTAATGCAATTTCGCACTTTATATGATTGTCTGACTTTTCGAACAGTTCTATTTCAAATAATATGGAAAATACGTTGAGTTTGGCTGATATTCCCGACGTGTTTTGCATTAGGGATAGAAAACAGATTACTGGAATAATGTTTTCGTACTAACATATTTTTCAGTTTCAATTATTATTACTAAATATAACGATATTCATATGACTTCATAATTATTATACGTGCATTATTGTTTGTCGTTGTGATTTTTTGTTAACATACATTAAAATATTGTTCAAACATTACATATATATCTAAATACCGTGCTTTTAATTATGTGAAATTAAAGTTCTTAGACAGAACTCAATACAGGTGTGACTGGAAAGATTACGATTTAGTGTAGAAACGTCATAGATACGTAATTACGTAGGCATCTAGTTATTATTTAATATTTTGGAATGTCTTCAAAAAGTTTTCTATATTTTTTTTTTCCTTTACAATTTTAATATTTCCAAATTTTCCTTATATTTTCGATCCCATACCATTTTATACTTTATAGCATATACATAGGTTTGTAGGTGAGTGTGAATTTTTTCATGCGAATGCCCCTAAGCTACTTGTAATGGTGTTTGCTTCGCGAAGGGAGAGGTCAACTACTATTTAATCTGGTGTGAATGATTTATTGATGTTTTGAAATACACTAAGTAAACACAATTTAGTTTTAAAAGTTGTAAGTATTCTACAACAATTCTATTCATCTGTTGATAATATTTTTAAAAAAGGATACAATATGACATTTATACAACAATTCAACACACAGTCCGAATCATACAATAAGATATAATTTTTTTGTGTAATACTCGTAGGTGTAAGAAACTAGGAGAGACTTTCTGGTCTTTCAACACCTTAACAAAAAATAATAATTGTGAGTTATACAACATTTGTCTCAGCTTCACGATTCATAATTGTCTACCTCACCAACTGCACTACGAAGGTGTACAATTTAAACGAAGATTAAAACAATTTTAAAAGCAAGTTGCAGAAACTTAATGTTTTCTTTTTATATTTTTAAAGTATACGCCAGTCTTAATGGAATTACCTCAAAGTATAACCACCTGTTCCGAGAGAACCAAACACGGCTCAAGGGGCGAGAGAGGATCAGAGGGGACAGTGTCGGTCGCTTTGCCGAAATTTACCTACTTGCTTTAATTAGCCTCGTGTAGGCTTACGGCCGGTCATTTTTCTTGTTTAGCCGTAATTGATAAAGGGCGAGCGCCAACCCGAGCCGACCGCATCAAACGCTCTGCCCCCAACATTCCCGTGTTTACTCTATCCACAATGTATTTTATCATAAATAATCTCAATTTGACTGTTTTATTGTCACACGAATTTACTTTACGCAACACAACACGCCCCTGTACACCTACACCACATGCCAACGCGTTTTTTGATTTACTACAATCAAAGCTAATGTATTTCCCAGTCGTGTTCTACACGTAATCTGCATACATCCGGGCTTTTAAGTGGATTGAATGAAAATATTAACAAATTGGCCTGCAGCTGGATTAAACAGTAAATTCTCATAACCTCATATTAACGTTTCCCCTTTATCGAAGGGTGACTGGCCCTGAGAACCGGCGAGGGGATGCAACCTCGGCTATTGCGTTACATCATCAGCACTATTGGATTAAATCCATATCGTGCCGACTATCCACATACAGTTTGCGATAAAAAGCAACACATCAAAGCTTTTAACAACTAGGGGCAGGTACATAAAGATACGCAAATAAATTTAGTTGCAAGTTTTCTCAGGGCGATCGATAAGGTCGAGTGATTTGATTTGGCCGTCGCAGGCCCGACTCGCGGAGTTTCTTTTTGAGGGAGACTCCCGTGCCTACAGAACTGTCGCAAGACCAATATTGCCAAGGAAATTAGTTTATGTAAAATGTAGAACAGGAACGAAAAATATCCAAGAAAAAGTGTACTGGGAATATTGGAATCAAGACAACTTCGGCTATCAGTGTTGAGTTGCAAAAAGTCGTTTGTGATAAATGGAATCGCAATAAATGTGTAGGAGCGCTTTTATTTCAAAGCGATCTCAAGTAAATTAATTTGAAAGGAGAAAGTTACTTACGTTTCAGAGTCAGACGTTTGAATATGTGTACAATTAAAATATCAATTGCTGAGTAATCGTTTCGGTGAACCAACAAATTTCAATTAAAGCTCTAACTGTGGATGTGGAAAATTCAGCCGCCATTGGGATTTAATTAAAATTTTCATACATTCTAGACTTTCTTGCTCAATTCATATGTTAAATGTTACTAATATATCAGCTGGGTAATGTCAAGTAGATTGGCTTAGAACATTATACGACTCTGTAGCTGCATGGCTGTGAATTATGTTTATATATATATTTTTGTAAATACCACCCATGGAGCAGTTGAAAGATGTCGGAAAATTGATTTTAGATCAGTAACTTGTATGTTTGATACTTATTTAAAGTTATGTTGGGACACCTTGATGATAGTTGATTATCTTGCCGTTACGTTATGAATATTATTTAAAATAGGAATATTTATAATTTAATACAGACAGTTTCTTTCACGGAATTATTTTTGTGCATGCTATGTTCGTGTCATGGCATGTAAAACAGTAGATTAATAACTACGTGTGTGGTTGGCGACTGTTGAAGGACTGATTTCGTATTATTAATTATGAATGTAAATGCCCTTATAACTTTTAAACTATGTGTAAAATTTTTCACCTATTGACGAGATTTGTAGGATCTATTTTTAATCTATTTGGTGGCTGCAACATGAAAACTTTTATACAGCACCTAAATTTTATTCCAACAATCTGCCCGACCAGCAAAGTAAAAATAGCCACTAACTGTGGTTACTTATTAAAATAAAGTAATTCCCACTTGGCACGTTTTGAGCAATTTCATGGGAGGTTGAATGCAAGTTACTAGTCTTCCTGCATTTATACATACAATTAAAAGGCCACACTTATTTCCGCTGCGCTGAATAATTTGTGAGCGAATAACCCAGCAGAGAGTTCAAATGACATTCGGCTATCAGATCGGGCACGCCGGATATGACGATGAATAATTTAATATTATCAATATTACAGTTGAAATTCTCACTTGTATATTTAGATGCTGCTCGTTGAGCTATTAATTTGGTGCGAGCTTGAAATAAACAATAGTTTGGGTAAGAAAATATTTTAACCAAAGATCAGTTGGTTTTATTGTCGATGCATTTCGTTGCAAATTAAAGTCAATGTTTAATAAAATAATCGTGTTATTGACTTGTTCATACATAATTGTTTCTTGAATTTACGGGAATGTTACACATTGAAATAAAACGAATTCTCACAGATTTTATCGCCAATTTGATTTAATTCGTGTCCAGGCCGCCCCGTGACCACGCAAACTGTAAAGTGATCGAAACATCGGGAAATAAAAAAATGTAAAAAATAATTCAAATTCGCGATAAAATCCGTAAGGATTCGTTTTATTTCAATTGTTCATACATGACACAGATTGAGAGTTGTTAAAAATGATTTAATTTCCTTTCGCTTAAGTTTAAAAAAATGTAGCTGTATTTTTAGTTTACGTGTATACTAAAAGTTCTAGAGTCGTAGAGATAAAGACATTATTTTATCTATTTAAAATATGAACCAGTTTCTTTCGGTTGTAATTTAAATTCCAAGCCATAACCGCCTCGGAATTCAACAACGTCCGCTATAACCCCCGGAAAGAATTTTGACATTTGGATGTATCTATTAGGCAAATATTAAATTATGCAAAGTCGTGGCGTTCTGCCAGGACTCAAGACTGCATTCAGATGCAGCCGCTGCGCATCCAATTATATCTCAACCCTAAAATATTAAACGATGTGCCTCGTATACAAATTAGCTAAATAAATCAATATGTATGGCGTGGCTAGCAAAAAATAAATTGCGCGCTTGAGATTGATTAACTACGGATCATTTTAATTACGTTTTCTTTAGAGGCTAACTGAGATTGATTCTGTGGGATTTGTAGTTGATAATAATAGTGTTTTATTATAATTTAGTATTATATCATAGATGCCATTAATATACTTTTACAGTGTATAGTTAAATTAAAACAAATACTACTTTATGACTGCCTCGGTGGCGTAGCTGTACTACGATATGATTACAAAGTTGAGGTCTCGAGTTCGAATCCCGGGTCGGGCATAATAATATTGGATTTTTCTATTCATTATCTCACTAAGGCAAAAATATTTAGCATTTCAAGATCTGCCAGGGTACATCCCTTTTTTAAACAAACCGGAATAATTTGCTCGACATTCGATATTTTTCACTATATTTAAATTTAGATGATTAATTCTCATTTTGCTGTACCTGTGTTGGCATAAAATATAAACGTATTTAGCGACTTCTATTCGCTGAGTAATCAATTATGTACTAGTTTGCCTTTGTTCCTCACACAATTACCGTAGTTTACTGCAAGTCGAACAATTTTCTATAATTATGCAATGCTCAATCTAACTTCGTGTTTTAAAGCTTCAATTCTTTGTTAATTTCACCATTGAATAATTAAATCTAAACAATCATGGTATGATCCTAGTGCCAATAGTCCAATATTTACATTAGCCCACATTGGCGTATGTACATATGTATGTATCTATTCTACACTTTAAAAGGGTTTGGGCTTGGTGCATTACGTTAGTTTAGTAAAGGTTGGTTTCCTTCAGAAATCTTTAAAATTCGTTGAAGAACCCTCAGGTATACAGATTCCCCCATGATGTTGCATTTCACCATTATAGTGACCAATATTTAACTATAAATAACTTCGCTACGTAAGAAGTTGGTGTCAATCTTAATTTTGTGCGTCTTTCAATTTGAAAAACTGTGGCTAGATTTGCGTAGTTTCCCAAAGGCATGGAAAACGGCCAAGTAAAACAACATTAAAAGCAAAAAATATTTACTGAAAATTATATAATAGCAAAGATAAATATGATCTAAATGTAATTAACTAATTGTATAATTAATGGTGTTATATTGAAATAAATTAAACAGAATTAATAGTTTATAACATTAAATGTACAATCGTAAAATAACTCAAATCATTTTGCAACATGCACTGATATCATTTTATTGTTTACCTACTACAGCAACGAGGAAACTAAACCTAGTTTATATCAAATTGTATTTGTAATTAATTAACAAATTCATATTGAAATAAATTAAAATACACTAAGTTACAAATACAATGAGTTCTTTATTAAAATTGGAAATCCTTAAAAGGAATCTGGTAATTCACCTGTGGATATTTTACGGCTAATGATGATGAATGAATTAGCATTATCTATTGATATATTTATGGTCATGTTTTCAATATGTAACCTACACCTAAAAATTGCAGTTACTGGGTTAATAAAGGCCTGTTTACACTAAAGTTTATTAGCAAAACATATTTGTCTCATGCACGTGGCATTTTGTTAAAGTTATGTGAATTCACGAATTGGGCAGGTAATTTAAGTTAGGGCCGTGTAAGTTGTCGCATAAATTAATAAATGTATGTAGCTGGGTTGCATAGTGTAGATACAGTGTCTGGATCGCTTTCAAGTGCTATTAGCCGCGTTGTAGGAAACTTCGATGGGGAAACTTCCCTGGTGTCCATTATATGTCTTCATTGGGCGCGTGTCACGTGGCTACACCATTTTTCATCATGAAAGTTAATAAATGGTTATATTGACAATATTATATTAAACCATTGGTTTATTGGTACGCTAATTTATAATTTTTATAACCACAGAAAATTCATTAAATTTAAATTTCAAATTAATAGTGTAAACTGGGGCTTAATTTGTGAAGAAGTAGTTAAGTGTAATGAACTAAATTCGAAAGAAAAAATATCAAATATGAAGATCTGTTGTCCAATATTCAGAATGTAAACCTTACAACACAAGCCCTAAAATAATCATATTATATGTAGTTTATTTACTCCTTTCATTTTGATACTTACATATTTTAGATACTTAACCATTTCCTTCCATACATGGTAAACTTACCATGAGCGGGGCGTAGTTTAAAAGTAAAGATAAATTTGTTCGATTTTTCACCGTGGATAGATCTTGTCTTGATCGAGGCAGGGATTGCCGAGGTGGGGGTCCCTGCCCTTTGGGACACACTTTACGGGCTCGTAAAAAGAGTGCATAGGCGTGCAAAAATTATGCTTCTCGCACTGGCGTACTAAAAGACATTCTTGGTTTTCACACGGATTTGCTTTTCGGATACGTGTTTATCACCTCGTACGGTTACTTATACTTTGTTTGATCAGTTTTTGTTGCTGTAAGTACGGGTTGTATTAAAATGTGAGGAGATGGATTGTGTATGAAAGGCAATGTATAGATTTTTGTAGATATTTTCTGTCTGGTATAAACATGAGTTATTTTAGTACTTGATATTAAAGGTAAGAAGCATCTAAGTAAAAATGATGTTTCATCCATCCATCCATCAGCCAAAGGAAGTCCACTGCTGAACATAGGCCTCTCCCAATGATTTCCACAGTGACCTATTGGAGGCAGCCTGCATCCAGCGACGTCCCGCGACCTTTACCAGGTCGTCTGACCACCTAGTGGGTGGACGTCCCACGCTGCGCTTTCCGCTTCGTGGCCTCCATTCGAGAACTTTTTGGCCCCATCGGCCATCAGTTCTCCGTGTTATGTGCCCCGCCCATTGCCACTTCAACTTGCTAATCCGCTGGGCTATGTCGGTTACTTTAGTTCTCCTACGGATCTCCTCATTTCTGATTCGATCTCGTAGGGAAACCCCGAGCATAGCCCTCTCCATAGCTCGTTGAGTGACTTTGAGATGATTGAATTTGATTAAAATGATGTTTAATCTACTTATATTTCAGTGGTTTTAATATTTCATATTGTTTATTATTTCGAAAACGAACAATAAATCTGTAGAATAAAAATTCACACATGAATGCTAATGAAAAGTATTCCTTATATTAAAAACTGGAGTGTTCCAGAACTATCTCTAAAAGTGTATTATATAGTAAATTAAAATATAATCCAACAACTAATACGGTATTTCATTAGTTGGCTAAATATTATTTGTATGTATACCAGTGTATTACCAAACTCGCCCAAGAGGATTAGTTTAATATTACAACGTAGCGAAATGTTCGTAATTACTTTTTTGTTCCTGTGCCTACTGTGTATTTTCCGTCCCCGAATAAGGCACATAAAAATAAAGGTGGTCGCTTGTAATAATAATATATAATGTACAGATTATTAGTTAAAAATACACAACGCTTCAACTGTATATAATACATTTTAGAAATAGATTTGGTACTCGTTTAATTCATCGTTCATCTGGAAATTAGTTCAAGCTTTCCTTATCATTGTACTATATTAATCTATCAAAAAACGGTATTAACTCATAAATTAATTTGAAACTTTCAAACGCACTTGCAATTTCGTTACTACGCAATTTCGGACGCAGGTGAAATCAGGGGCTATTTATGCGCAATAAAGCTTTTCAGGTTTGTGGTTTGATCTCCTGTCGCCCCCTTCTTGTGTGTGTGTGTGTGCGTATGTGTGTGTCACGTGAGGAGGCCTAGAGGACAATGGCTGCGCACTCAATGGCGTTCACCACGACCGTCCGTAGAGTGAATAGAGACAAACCCCGTTATGTTCTACGGGTATATTCTTTGTGTCCATTTAGGTTTACAATTTGGGACACTTGACAAACAAGATGCCATTGATAAGAATGGACTGCAATTTCGCATGCATGGATTGTTTGGTTGTTGAAAGGGAGATGTGTTAAACAGTTTATCAGCAAGATCTTTTAATGTCAAAGGCTTAGGAGATGGCTGCACTTACTTAAAGCAGATATAGTTATGTCATTCATTATAAACGAAGTTAATATCTTAACCAATTTTAATTTTTCGAATTCGGCGCCTTCATTTGGATGTAACGTCAAAAAATGGGGTATTTTTTTATGTCACATTAAATACATAATGTAGCTTTTAGACAACCATATTAGTTATAATAAAGACATTTAAAATCTTAACTTCTTATGCTAAAATAATTAATTTTATTCCGTTCAACTTTTATGTAAAAAAAAACTACGAGAGGTTTTATGAAAATAATTAAAGTTGCAAGAACTTCAACGTTTTTTACAATTGTCGTCGTTACAAGAAGCTTTCCTGTCCATCAATATTAAAATTTGCGTAAACAGTAGTACTTTAATATGTTAAATAATTACCACTACTGACGATTTCCAACAAAGAAAATTAAAACTTATGTAAGAAATAATTTACTGATAATACAACCTGTCTGAATCGTACATCTATATAATTATTTTACTTAATGATATAAAGCAAGCTACATAATTAGTTGTTTTGTATGGAAAAAGAATAAAGTAGAGCAGAGTAGTCATGTGCAGCAGAGGTGTATTCGAAGCGACGCGACGTACACTTAAGTTGTAACTTTGCAGAAAAAAATAGTTGCGTCATATTAAGTGTAATCTATAAAATATATAAAATATTTTAAAATACTATGTGTGTATAAATGAAATCAGTTTTATTGAGTACGTAGAACATACGTCACTTTGAAGAGGCGTTTCATATAAAATAAAGCAGTTTTTTGACCGCAGTAAAAAAAATACGATTTATATTTCCATAGTCTTATACGACAATATTACCAACAACTATATTAAAAAAAATTAAGAATGCATTCTCACAATATAACGTTCTTTATTATAGATACAACAATTCCAGGCATTTTAACATAGAAGCTGAAACTTAAGAATGCATCAAAAACCGCGCAGCTTTGCTTCATTTAGTTGCTAACAAACTTTAACAATAGCTTTAGTGCATGTATGACTGCTCGTACAAGTTGTTCTATGTAATGTAGATCTAGCAAAACCGTTTCAAAGGAATATGTATGAATACGCCGGCTAGGTTACACTTGGCATATTTAACAAAAGAGGGCTAACTTTACTGATTCCCGCTTGTCTAATGGAGCAGTGACCTTCCGCCGGACTGCGAGGGCATTTAATCTTCCTCTGAATTATGTGTTGATGTCGGAAGACCGGAAAATGTTGCCTGTCCGCGCCCCAGTAATTTCGCTTTTTGTTTTATAATCGTGCTGTTTGGCTTTTGTTTTCTCGGTTAACCTTTTTACGATACCAGCGACAGCTGTCGTTATTGTTTCTTTCAAGTTCATTAGTGAAGAAATGCGAGGCTGATTGTACATACCCGTCCAATAACTAAGTTTCGTTTTATTTTTAAAATTTGTTATTTTTGTTGTTATTACTAGAATGTTCGTTTTATTTATATAAGTTAAAACATGTTCTTCGAAAATTTCGTTCAACAAAATAACATTTTATTTTGTATGAAAATATTTGACACGTAGTATACTAGAATGCCAATAAATTGTACAATATAAAATATTACACAAATTATCTTAGAGCCAAACTTTTAAATGGACGGCTCAGTTATCCTAATACGCTGGCAAATCCTTGAGATATAACCCAAATACGAGATCACACAGCATAGCAAAGCAGGGATACTGAATGTCAACAGACATATCAAAACTTAAACTAATGGAATATTTTGGCCGTACCGCCCGCACGAGCAATGATAAATACGTATGCATAAATCCACAAACGCCTCCAAGGCATGCTATTGAGGAAAATAAATGGCTAAAGGGGACTTTGTACACTGGGGTATTTAGGCATGAAAATCTAAGCCAGCGATGCATCAAGAACCCAGTTTACCCTTCCTTCTATTTCCAAAACACCAGCCTTGCCGTTCATATAAGCCAGTACAAAGAGTGAAGCAAAATGTTTAATACATTTTAGAAACTAATGAATATTTAAATTATCTATTACATTTTAAGCCGCGATCAGCGATGCTGGTACACCGTCGTATCTAATATAAGTTGTAGATGGTTCCATCTCACTGTATGATAATGTCGCTAACAAGATTGGTAGCAGTTTCGGAACGGGTAAAAACAGGGAGCATCGGTACCCGGCCGTAGAGCCGTATTCCCTGATGTAATTACAGCTAGCTCGCCTGAGCGAATCCACTAACACAATGACCGATGCCCGATAAACGTTAATCCGCTCCCGCTTCAGCTTAAAGTGTCGCTACCGCGTACCGTCAGTGTACCCGCTTCCCGCCCGCAGTGCACCCTCATCTGCCGCCGCCCGCGCCACAGGGACTACAAAAATTACACGAAACTCGACACCATTGATCCTGTCAGATTGTTTTTATTTGATTGATTAGCACTGACCCGTCTGTATAAATACAGTAGAGAATTTAAAAAAGATTAATTGTATGTGCTCAGCGGCATGTAATTAGATAGGCCATGTTCAACAGTGGACTGTAGACTGCTACTTTGATGATGATGAATGATATGTTGCAGTTAAACCTTAGGTTTTTGATTATAGCGTGTTAAATTAAGTCCATACGTGCGTTGAATGTATGACAGTCGTATATTTATACCATTTATAGTTAGAAGACTGCAATATCGATCAATTCGGCGCGACGAGTAGTCACAAATAACGATGAAGTTCATTTTTTAATTTTTGTACTTTTTCGTCTCGAGAGATTTTTTAAAATGTATATTATTCGCCGCAAACAGTAAACGGAAAAGCAAAGAGTGGAGTAGGATCTGGTAAAATGTTCAAGTCGAGCGAAAACAATTAAATTGCAGCGGCTGAAACACGTGAAGTCAGGCATTATTTAAGAAGACGATAACAACTCTACTTCACTTGTTATGGAGCTCACGTTTAATGTCATTATCTAAAGAAATAAATTGAATATGAACAATGGAATACGTACTAAGAAGGATAACACAACAGTAATAAAAATACACGAGACAGTCATAAAAAGGTACTAAGTAAAACAAACAACTTTTAATTGCCACGTATACTTTATACTTTATTTATGACGTAAAATGCTGTCTCTTGGTATATGTAGCAAAAGCAATTATTTCTTGATGCTTTCTCCGATCATGAAATTTTATTTTGTAGCTCCACAACCCCAAGCGCTTTTCTGCGGTAATTCAATAACGCTTGCAGGCAAACGCAGTTACGGCCAATTAAAAGTATGCCACTCTCCCAACGGTGGATGGCGAATCGAGTTACCTTCCACTGGAGCAAACCTTGAGACAGGTACAAACAACTAACAGCATAATGAACATCTAAATACTTATACACAACATTTTATAATAATAACGTCTAATATTTTAAAAAGAAAATCTGCTCTGACTAGACGTTGAAAAAACAAGCTTGTTTTTTATAATACGAGCAAGACTCCGCGTTGAAAGAACGGCGGGTGATGAGTGAATTAAAATGTGCATTCGTGCAGAGCTCACTGGTCTCGATAATCATTCAACAGGCTTTATTGCACTGCCTGTTCATTATTCTTTATTACCAAAGAGTTTCATTTGTACATCACTGTATAAAAGTAGCGATAATACAAGGCTATTTGCTTCCAATGTTGACGAAAATAGCTTTCGAAAACAAAGGTATAACAATTTTATGAGTGCCGACTAGAGAATAGCAGAAGTTACAACGCGAGTGATAGGGATCTGCGGTGACGTAGCCTAATTAAAACTTAAAATGAACTTGTTGAGAGGGAACACGGGACTTTTTCCGTGCGTCTGAATGAGATAGTGTCATTAAATTAAAGTTTCATTTGTCTTCATTTGCTAAACAATAGCAATTATACAAAGCCCCACAGCGGGCGAGTAATCAACCGTCCCTTTAATTAAGTACAGAAACAGTGCCAAGTAATTGGATCTGAACAACTGAGTAAACAAATCGAAATGGAAGGTAATAAATCTAGTAAACACATCTTTTGGCGTTGCTGAGGTTTATTCCGTTTCTATTGTGTCAAACGTAACGTTTTACTAATCACGGCAGAAACGATTACAGCGCCTTCAGACGTCGCGGTCGGACGAATATTTTCACAAACAAACGTCCAATCAACAAGTTGTCCTTGTTTAGTTATCTGATAAGTGAAGAGATGTGCTGTATATATGAATATAAATGGTTATGTGGCCAGATTAGCCAGTGATTGTAATTTATTTCTGTCCTTGGACTGATTAGTAAGGTCATTGTGTGCGGTTCATATATCTTCTGCGTTTTTACATTATGTCCACATAAGGAAGGATATCAAAGTAATTCTTATTTACAAATAATTAATAGATATGTATATGATGTCTTCATAAACGTTACTTTTATACTAACTTATTGTATGATATTTGAGATCAATATTTTTCTAATAGGTTTTCAAAAATAATGATTGCCTAAAATTTATATATTTCTAATTTTAGTGTAACTTAATTATGTGGAGAATATACAATATATTTTATACTAAATACTTCTAAAATATATAAAATAATCCTTTAGTAACTATAGTAAATCGAACATTAGTATTCCAAATAGACTTTGTCCAATTTGGATGATCTAAAAATACTGAAAATAAATATATTCTCCCTAAATATAATTTTCATTGTTGTTTTATCTAACATAGAATAAATAATTTGAATGTAGCCGTACAAAGAAAGCAATAACACAAATACACGTGTGCGGAAGTCTCATTGGAACACTCTTTTTTCGACCTCACGCTGTTTGGGAAAATTCAATTTGTTCGTATACTGGTTGCATTTCCTGCGCCCTAGCCCGTCGGGGCATCGTCACATGCAGTGCTGTTCAGCACTTTACGGCATTGTACGGCACTGTTCGGCTCTGTACAGTACTGTACAGTACCTATGTTGCGTAGGGGTGTATTCATTTCCGGCTCCTTGCATTTTTATAACCTCTATACTGCTACTATTTGCCCCAACTAGGGTTGTGTGATTTAGTTACGGGAAAAAGTGGCCGATAATACAATAAACTGAACCATAAATCTGAGTAATGAATATTTCTGTTGTTATTGAAATATAGTGGATGTGCATGATGTTTTTGCACGTGGAATGAGTTTAAGAAGATTTTTGCTGTATGTTTTTTAAGTGATTTTTATATTTTATAACAATTTTTTTTTGTTACTTTGTCACTTCGAGATATGTAATGTTAGTCGCCTGTTCAGTATTGTTAAATACTATGATAAATTATAAAATCATGTTTAAAATTATTACTCGATAAACGAAAAGGGACTTTTAACACAAGTACTACCTTTATTCCCTTTGATTTCTGTCTTTGACTCGAAACAAATTATTTATTTATAGTCTAGTTTGTTTTTAAAGTAGATCGAAAGAAGATCGTATTAAAGCTTTAGAAATACAAACAGGAGAGGTTTAATGTAACTTTGTAACTTCGTAGACCTAATTCTTTGAATCTCAAATCGGACTAAATGTTAGAAACACCGAGATAATAATTTTCATTTATACATGTATTAAGACCGCTACCGAAAATGAAGCCCGGTGATAGTCTAGTGACGACAAACACGATGCAACCTAAAAATTAAAAAAAAAACGCGACGATTTTTTTAACTATTTTTTTAAATATCATTGTGTTTGGGTGGTGTACTCGTATCCATAGTTTTTGCTAAATGTATAATTTAAAGTCTTGCGTACTGTACGTATTTAAAAATAAAAGGGCGTACACTATTTTTTTTAGGAAAATGTATGTATTTGCTATCCAAATACCGTACCGTACCGTATCAGCCCATACACGACCCACTGCAGGGCACGAGCCTCCTCTACAATCGAGAGTACGATTGAGAGTGGTTAGGCCATATAGTCCACCACGCTGGCCCAGTGCGGGTTGGCGGACTTTTACATACCATAGAAATTTATACAAATCGCTATGGTATGCAGGTTTCCTCACGATGTTTTCCTTCACCGTTATAGTGCGTGGTGATTGACTATCAATACACACATGACTCCGAAAAGTCAGAGGTGTGCCCTGGGATTTGAACCCGCGACCACCGTGAACATGTAGGCAGCCGCGTCTGGTCCGTTACCAACAGGCCACCACGCACTCCAAATAATCCAAATACGATGATAGGAAAATAATACAAAAAATCTTCGCTTTTTTTGCAAAAAAAATAATTTCATTGTATATAAAGTCACTAAAACTACCACCTGGCTTCGTTTTCGGTAGCAGTCTTGATATGCCCTGTATAATAATAAATAAAAAATTCAAATTATTTTAAAATGAATATATGTATTTATGTCGCCTTATTTGTAAGCATATATGGACTATGAACTAGGAGATTTGGAACCCAAATCCCTGGTCGGATAATCCGCCTTTTGGGACTTTTTCAATTTGGGAATTTTTGTATGAGTTGCCCGGAACTCGGATTTTTGCCCCCTGTAGCGTAGAAATGAGCTCGCCCCCCATCATATTTAGGGCGGAAATAAGCTCGTCGAACTACGGGTGGCACTACTGTCACCCCTTTATGTGTAGATGTGAGTGATATACAGGGTATATCCAGACTGCGGAAAAGGAAGCCAGGTGGTAGTATTAGTGAATTCAGATACAATGCAACTAAACATTTCGCCAAATAAAGCGTAAATTTTGTTGTTGTAATTTTTTACTTATCGTCGTATTTAGGTAGTAAATTTCCCAGAATAATAATGTACACTTTTTGTTTTTAAAGACACAATGTTACGCAAGGGTTTGAATTATAATTTCAGCTAAAACTAGGGATTTACCATCCAGACACAATAATATTTAAATTTGCAATTAATAAACCTGTCGTTTTTTTGTGAAATTTTTAGTTGCATCATGTCTGTAATCACTAAAACTACCTCCTGGCATCCTTTTCGGTCGCAATCTTGATATACCCTGTATGTATACCTATATATTGTTTAGTCTAGATTTAATATATTCCAATAACTATCGCTTAAGATTTTTAAATGCATATCCTGTTAGTACCTATATCGAGGTATTAGTCAGCATAGAGAATACACACACACACACACATAGAGAACACAGCTATTTCACATTGCATGGTTGCTATTGCCGCGAATACAAATAGGCGCTAGGATGCCAATTAAACGTTTGCATCTCCTCGAATTCCAATACAATTATTTGCAACCGTATAGTTCGATATATTTCGTGTTTTCTAAATAATGTCCTATACAAATTCATGAAACATATATTACCGAGTTACATTTATAAATGTCCACTGAGAATGTTTACCTCCAAGGTCCATTTTTGGGATTAGAAGAGAATAAATTCCATTTTCCAATCGACCTAAAACCGCTAGGATATATTCTTATGTATTATTCGCAATCTGAAGATAAACTAATTTGTAATTTCAAGTAGGTAGGCATTACGTAACGGCAAATATTTTTATTTGCACCGAGTCTGTATTGTGAGGTCACGTCTCGTTTCGTTTGAGGCGCGCATTATTACACAGTATTACTACTGTGCTTCTTATCATACTGACCATAACTAACGTCTATAAAATCTCTATTAATGGAGTGGAAACAAAACAGTAATGGTTGGGTGAAAAGTTACGAACTAGCGTTTCATTTATGATCACTTTATTTGAATCAAGGTAATGCTGCCCCGAGGCCTTAAGTACCCATTTGATACAATTCTACGCAAAGTCTACGATCGTCCGTAAAGAGATTATTTGGCGCGGCAACCCTAGAATACAGTTAAGAGACATCGGGCCACACCCGCACATATTTATATTCATGGTCTGAGGACCTTTTTATCCGGCAACGAAATTGTTCCTCAGCCATTTTCATGTATGTTCCCTGAGATAGCAACAAACAACCTTACTTTTTTGACTGTTCGCGATTTGATTGCTGGGATTTACTTTTATGGTCAGATTTATAGACAGTTTGAAAAAGATTTGGACGCTCGGCGCAATTTTGTACAGACGAGGACGTTTATTCAAAACGACCCGAATAAAACATTATACTTTCTCTGCTTATTACAGGGTTAATTTATTTTGTTATGTGGTTTTACGTTACACATAAATCTTTGTTGTTTCTTTTTTCTTTAAATTTCTTTTGTGTGTTTTATTTATTTTGTTTGTGTGGTCCGGGGAGGAGTCGCTCGTAAATAACATCGCTGCTTTATACCGTATATAATACAGTAAATCAATTTGGACCAAGCCTAGGTATGCTTGTCATTGTGACTAAATTTCAGTTACACAGAAATTTGTTTACAATAATCACAATTTTTTAATGTGTCTGACGCACAAAAATCTTCTGATTCTTACAATCTGACACTTCTTAATCTATCGCACAATTATCCCGGTTATAAATGTAACTTTCCAGCCCACGTGCATAAAATATCGCGTTAATCCGTTGCTCTATTAACTTGCGTTGCTCTAAAAACACCTTTGGCTTGTACAATATGTAAGTGGGGCTGTGTAATCAAATAAATTATTTGGTAAATAAAAATATACTTACCATAAATAAATGGTTACATTGACCACGTATTTAAATCAGGTCATCAAAATAACCACTTTAATACACTTCAAAATCTGAAATCTTAACACCCGTTTTCAACAATTAAAGGGAAAACAAAAGTTAGTGGCTTAAGTTACAACTGTTTTGTATTTTTAAATTGGTGCTGTTCTCCGTTATAAACTTATCGGCGAGCGGATCTAAAGAGTCTCAAAATAAACTTTTTAAATCACTTCTAAGGTTAATTGGGAGACTATTTCTTTGGCTTTCTTTTGTTCTTTGAACTTTCGTTGTGTACTGAGTATTACTAGATAGTCGTTTACTTAAATAAAGACGATTTGGGAATAGAAGTAGTGTCGTTTAGGTGAATACTAGTGGTATTATTTAATTGTAGAGTTTTAGTCGACTTGGGATTTTGTAGAATAAAATCCTTCTCTATGTTTTCGTCTATGTCCGCTTGTACTAATCAAATGTATTTTATAGATATAAATTATATTGGGAAAGGAATACTTTAAAGCCAAGTAGCTTATGAAAAATTTAGTCATTTATATTCAGAATTAAATGAAACCTAAGTTTCTTTAGCGCAAGAATATAACGAATGTGTAATTTCTCAAATAACACAAAGTTTCTTAATATTGCTATTTAAAATAACAGCGATATAAAATTAACTTACTTCAAAAACTTATTGAGAAAATGTAGGCTTACCGTCTTTTTCTATAATAATGTGGGTACATGGCATAATAGTTAATGAACTATAAACTTTGAAAGAGAATTTCTGCGAAACTCATTTCAGTTATATGCCTTATAAAAGTTTTATGGTAATATATCTTTTAAATCTCGTGTGATCGTGTGTTGGATCATTTACTCCGCTTATTATATATTTTTTCTTTCAGATAAGCCTAGAATACTAATAAAATGGGAGTATATATTTTTAAATAAAGTATCTTTCTAAGGTTCTTTATTTTCTATAAATAGAAATATATATATATATATATATAATAGAGGTAAATTTCTTTATTCTATTTAGTGCTATTGTCAAATTATTTTTCTTCAACGTGTTATTTAGATCACACTGTGTGATCGCTTTAATGGGATCTTGTGTGTGCAGAAATAATTAGTTTACGACATTTCAATAATCTATATTTTAAACGTCATAATTTTCTGGAATTTGTCTAGTCCTTATACTTTGTGTTCTTGGAGACCTATAGACATTCTAACGTACTTATTACCGCGAATCTCATTTAATAATTCATATAAATAAATACATTATCTAAAGAAATAAAAATGCTGGTATCATATTAAACCACAACTTACAAACTTTATTCTGTAAAATGAATAGACTCCTAGGTCCCTCAGTAATACAAAAACTAAACAACCGAGACGCATGTATGCGAACGCAAGTTATTATTTACAAAGCGAATGGCCTCTTCGTGTTTGTCTTGTGTGAAGCTCTCAAACATATTGTTGAATGTATTTATGTTTCCGTTTTCCACATTTTAGGTTAACATTCAATTTCTTTGTTTGATTAATGAACAGCTTCATGACCGGTTTAGCGGTATTCGTCCCTCTTTCAACAAATGATAGTAATTTCCACGCGGAAATGCATCGAAATGGCAAAATGGCCTGCTAAGCGCCAACCATTTGCTGAGATTGCTTCTCGTGTTCAAATTTTATAGCGATCAGTATATTTAGTAGTTCAGAGTTATATTTCGGGAGAGTAATCTGAAATTTTCAGTGAGTGAATGTTTTTAGGTAACATGTGTTTTACACTCAACTAATATCGTAAGTATTTACCCTGATATTTTAGGAATTCGATTGCGAAAACATGAAAAAAGTAGCTAAATCAATTTACAAGTAGGTAATAACATAGCGTCCTCCAAACATTCAATCAATCCCTACAGTTAAATATAAAAATTGCTTCCATGAAATCACATCGTTAAGAGTTTTTGCGGAGTAATATTTAGGTTTGTTGGCATACGTTCACGACCGCCCGTGGCTAGAAGGCGCTGAGTTACGTACGTACAAATAGGGCCAATTTACAGACTGATGCAATATAAATTGAGGGACTGGCCAACCAAACTCCAGACTCAGAATTAATTGAATAGATACTTCCATTGCTCGCCTCAATCCGACCTTAATCA
This sequence comes from Theretra japonica, assembly GCA_033459515.1. Taxonomy (NCBI): domain Eukaryota; kingdom Metazoa; phylum Arthropoda; class Insecta; order Lepidoptera; family Sphingidae; genus Theretra; species Theretra japonica. Next base: position 7,985,104 of record CM065939.1, read on the forward strand.
CACTTGAAAAGGCCCAGATAGCATCCAGCTTCGCACAACAAGCAGCTAATATCCTACAGCGTATCGCACTTTGGCCGTGATCTTGTTAACCGACGCGAACGTCCATCTTTATAGAAGCCCATAAATTGGGTACACACAAATTGCTTGTAACTTTGTTATTGTTTACCGGTAAAGCGATGGCGTAATGTAATATGGAGCAGGTTATTTATAAGAGGTTTGAGAATACTTTTAGCTGTTATGCAAATTTAAGAGAGGTGTTTTTATTTTTTACCCTTTTGCATTACGAGTATATTTTACCACATTATCTTGTGTCGTAGATTTCATACAATACAGTGGGTTTTTTGGTCTTTAAATTCCGATATTAATATTAATTTTTGGTCCTCCAAAAATATATCTCAAGACTTAAAGAATATTTTTTGTACATTCGCTAATGATTCATGTACGAGAAACCCGAAGAATATTATATTTTGCATATCTACTAAATAAAAAACAAAAGGTACGTTTTCAACTTTTTCTTCTTCTTTCTACTTAATATAGTATTTTCTTATTTTTTATTCGTAAAATGTATTAACATTATAATCAAATTTTGTATAAATTTGAGTATTTAGCAAGAAAAAAACAAATTTTGATGAACTATAATTTACTTCTAAATCGAATTTTGGTTCACTTGATATCAGAAATATATACCAGCAAATGGCTTTAAAGTTTAATGCTATCGGGACGTGGTTTATCAGAGACTAGTGTGGGACAAACGATACAGTCTGCCTACATTGTAACGATATAAATTAACAGGTGTAAACCAAGCTTTACATTCGAATTGGTTTGATACATAACAAAGCAAAGGTCGACTATTTATTACTAATCGTTACTATTGGTTGGTCCAGCGATAATTTTAATGATAATAGTAAAAACATCCAAGAGTCACAAATATAGGCACCTAATTAATTAAGTGTTGTGTTGTGGGCATCGGAAACTACGAGGGACTTTTCGATCTCAAATAAAATCAAATTATTTATTTGCTTGCGACACATAGGTTACATATTTGGTAAAGTAGTTACATTATGAAGCGCTCTATGATCTGCTTTTTTAGCATACAAGTATTAGTGTGACTTAAATTATTTAATTATAATGCAATACGATCTCACATTCATACTTCAAAGAATAAATACAGATCACATTGGATATTTTTGTCTTGGTGCGGGAGTCAACCATGTAGTATTTCGTATCACAATCTGCTTATAACCAACTACGCCAGGGGGGCTATTTTTCCCTACTAAATATCATATATCTTAGCTATATTATTCCAGTTACTGCTTGTACTAAAAATTAACGAAATAAATTAAACGATCTAATTCTGGAATACAATCAGAAGCTATTTCGATTTACAATAGTAGCAGCGCTCAAAGGTTATTTGCCAGTATAAAAGTCTATTATTAAATTAAAGTAGAGCTATAATATAAATTCAATTTTTAAAGTGGTACAGCCACGCTATAGTTACTTTTAACTACAGTTTGAATTGGCTGACTCGACCGAGTTCTTATCACAGAAAACTGAAGTAAAAACTAAAAATTGTTGTTTTTTTCGTCGTACCTACTTTCTTTTTTCATTATTGAAGTTATCAGGGGCCTGAAAATCTTTGTAATTGATTACTTCTCCATGTATCTCCCCTTGTCGCTAACACACCCATGATTCTCTCACTGTTATGGGTATTGGTTGCCAACGTTGATCTCATTTTTGTAATAAAATCGTTTTCGTGTCCCCCTTTGGTTACCAGACAGGGACATGATAAAATAAAAAAGAAATAAGGCGATATTTATTAGACAAATAAGAGGTATTTAAATATATTAGGGGAAGAATTAATTTTAAATTTGAAAAAACACACTTTTATGTTTCCGCGATATATTTTTTTTTTATGAAGATAAACACGTCAACAACATATTTTGTTTGACACAAAAACCGACGCTGAAACGCGGGCGATGATTTTGGTACCAATTAATAAGATTTGAATTAAAATCGGCTAGCGAACGCGATATCTTGTATCAGTGGAAGCAATTACATTCGCCATAAGTGCTCGCACACATTTGCAATTAGCGAGTGGTCCAAAAACGTGCAAATCGTTAACCGCTGCCGTCGGCGCCGTGTCTTTGCATATTCATAGCCTACTTAAAATATTTTAATACGGGTCGTCCTCGGGCCCACAGCTACGTTTTCCACTAATGTTGAATTCGCTATGATATGAATAAAAATTTGGTATCTCCCGTTATTATTTCACACTTTAAAACAATTTTAGCGAGTGGACAAAACATTGAGTGGCTAGCCTGATTTATGTTCTCCGTCGTATGATTTAATTTCTGTACTTTTAATGACGTAAAGCTAGTTTAGAACGTCGATATTTATTTTGTCGTAACATTTTCACTTTGCTTAATGGTAAGGTTCTAATTAAACAAAGTCAAAGTACTACATCATAACCCACAGCCACAGGAAGTCCACTTCGGAACATAGACCCCTCTTATGAATCCTTATTATTTCTTCGCTTTGTTCGCCGATTTGAATGCCATTTTATTAGTTTCATAAACATTTGATTGTTCATCTTTATGGGAAAAATAAAAAATATCAACCGCGAAACATAAATTGGTAATCACTGTGTACTTACAGAATAAATGTTATTTCCGAACGGACTCAGAAAAAAGGTATTTCCTTTATAACCTAGGCAAAGGATTTGCCACACAGTGCATCGATTCCACCACAAAGCTGAGCAGATATTCGCAGGAAAGTCCCCAGGCGCCTTCGTCGATCTCTAACGATGCCCTCGGGAATAAAAAAGGTGGGCAAATTGGTTGTTTCCAATGATTCCTAAGTCATAACAGCGCTAGCTTACTTTATTCTCTCATTCGAAAATAAACAATTTATAACGGAGTAAATCGATATCCAAGTGTTCGTTTTGTCTACAAATAAAACTGGGAATGTTTGATAATTTAACATAATCTTTTTGAAATTTGCAAAAGAAACTTGTTATAGTTAACTATTCGACCAATTTTATCCCTAATATCTTTACATTCCTATTTCCTATTCATTCCGTTAAATCGCACCTTAAAAGTTACAACAACGGTGTTTTAAAAAAAGAAACGATTATAATCCGAATATAAGCCACTCTTGTCGGTGTCTCGGCTCTAACGTTTTATAATTTTCCACTCTTTACTCGCTGTTATCGAGAATTTCTTCCGCTCGCGCCCTCTTCCTTCCGCCGATCCACTTGAAAGGGTATTTAGGTATAAGGGATCCTTAATTGGTACAGCGAATTTATATTACTACGAGTTTTCTACCTAAATTGCCTACCTTTGTATGAACATAAAATAATCTTTTGGCAATTTTGCGGAAGTTACCTTCTATTTCGTTGGATATCGAAATTACATTTGGGGGCATGTTGTGAGAAATTCCTTTACCTTGTGGAAATTAAACATAGTTATTGAGAGATGTTTGTGTTATTCCGAGGATATATTCGAATGAATTTTTCGCGTGAATAACTTTATTTGATGAATAATATGAGTGTTTATTAAGCCTCAGTGGTCACGCGGGTGGCTAAGTCTTTGTCTAAAACACTTGTACAGTAAGCGATAGTGATCTAAATGAAACCGATGAGAATTTTCAATTAGCGGCGACACTGAGCGATTGCTGACAATTGTCCCGGCCGAAGGCATCGACGACGACCTCATCTGTCTACATTTGTTGAGTAACCAAGTGAAAAAGCAATGAGCCGCGCTATTACCTCTCTTTACGTTTAAACCTTGAAACAGATTCGCAACGCTGTATTAACTAACTTAATACACTTTACATGAATCCTTAATAAACTTTCCTACCATTGGATTCCTTTATTGTTTTTATTAAAATTCTAGAACTTTACTTGGGCAATTTATTTTCTTATTTAATAGTACCTAGTTTTTAGTTTTATTTCGGTTGTGTATATTCATTGGTAATCGCATTATTTTACTTAATAGCGCTTCTTTAACAGTTTGCAAGGACTATGTACAGTCTACTATATATAGTGACATAAAAATATTTATATTGCTGTCATAAATGAATAAGCACTAATATCAATTATGTTTTAATCATTTACAAATTATTATAACAGGGCCTTACTTCCTAAAAGTAGTTATTTTAGGCGCCTTCCTAGCTCAGTGTTTGTGTTTATCAATCTGCTCCAACACAGATTCTTGACTGTGTCGACTAATTGATCGACATTCCTGGCGAGGTATCGGTGTTCACTGTTCTCTCCACCAAGGAAGTGCTCAATTAGAATTTTCAGATGCGGGAGCAGTTAATTACAGCTAGTGAAGCGTGTAAGTGTGGGTAGTCGGCAATCGGGCCCACGTACAAAGTGACGCGTTATGAGGCACTTGCGCGTGCAAACATTCACCCTCGCGTTCGGACTTCATTTTCGTTGCCGACACATGTCAGGGCTCGTCACACCATATCCACGCCATTACCATACCCAGCACAAAGTGAACTGCGCCGGAAGGATCCCCTTTACAACTCATAAATAGACGGCACGACACACGCGGGCGTGGTCACTGTTTGATTAAAATGTAACTTCGGATTTTGCACCGTACTCTTTTGTAAAGGATTTAATAGTGTTTGTTCACTGTGACGCTGACGTCGCTTTAATTACTTCGCCTCTGTTATGCATGTGTGACTTTATTAAGAGACTCCGCGGTTCATTCATATAAGGAATTGCGGCCCTGAAACCTTGCGCTAAGAATTTCCGCAACGTCAATATTACTTTTTGTCTTTTGAAATCAAAATGAATTTCGTGAGTTATGAGTAAATATACTAATGGTTTCTGGTGCAATGTATTGAAAAATAACGAGGCAAATATTTATCTCAAAATGTAAAATATTAATATTAAAACGCGAACATCATTATTATATTAAACGGCGTACTGAGTGCAGTTGTATGTTTTTAGAGAATTTTAACTAATGAGTTGTTACTGCGTTAATATTTTTAATGGGTGCAATTAATTATAAAAGCGCAGCAGTTTTATTATCTTTACGATATATTACATTACTCGCTAAAACATTACTCACATGTGCTACATTAAGAAAAAAACATGGTTACGAAAATTTCTAATTAACGCGCACTTGACTACTTAACTGCTTGAAGTTTTAAGTTTTCACATCAACTTAAAGCGATTTCTTCTTTTGAGAATTAATTTCTTGACTCTGGTCCGTGCACACTGTATGGACATAAAAATAAGTGGTGTGAAACTCGAGACCTGTTGCTAGAAACGCTTACTAGAATATTGGCCGCGGCGGGTACGTTGCCAACATGCCGCCGTATTTAGAGGGTGTTATTAACCATGGCAACCAACATCCCTCGCCCTCCACATTTTTTTTCAAAACATCACGATTTTGACGAGGCCTGATCACCTATAGAGTGCAATTTATAATCTTCTGTTCGTGCTGTTTGCTCCCCGCGTGGCTCTCCCTAAAATTTGCAAGTTGCCAGCGACAGGGGTGCGTCACACGCCAAATAGATGACGGGATTATTTTTGTGTTTGACATAATCGTAGTGACAAATGTATGCTTTACGATTGTCACATCGCAGATTTCATTTTCGTGTCTGTATTATTTTTATCCGTCCTTGAATCACATTAATGTAACAATGAACTGTACAGATATTTAAAACTAAGCATTCAGAAATAATTCCCTTGAAACATCAAGGAATATTTTGCGAGAATATTCTGTAAATATGTGGTATACAGAAAGCGGCAGATGTTCGAGCATTATGTTTAACATCATAAAATAATGTCAAAGTACGATGAGCGTCGCCACGAGCTCAGCTCATTGAATGGCCACTGAATGGGGTGGGCACGCGTGACCGCGTCTCTTATAAGCAGGGCCGAGAAGATTACGGCTAAATACCCTCTCTGAACCCTCGTGATGTTCGACATTAAATATTACAAAATAAAAACCATACATACGCCGTGTATGTGGACATCAAAACACACTTTGAACGAGCCGCGCTCGTGTTAAATCAAAGCGTTCTTTATTTTTCCTTTTAATGGAAATACAAATTCACATAATTCGACCACGATCAAAGTTTGAAATCAGAAATTGTACTTAGCCTGTTCTCCCGCAGCTGTTTCCGTCAACATATGCCTACTAATTTCGTCACCACAAACTCGAAAGTTGCCGAGACCGTCTGCGATCAAAAGTTAATTTGAGGAATGACATGTAGGTACATATCGCTAACCTTTCGGCACGAAAATTGCAAAATTATCTGGCGTCTTTATCTTCAAAGAGATGTCATCCGCATCTGAGTGGCTGGGCCAGTTTGAAAGTTGTTTGCGGCACCGCTGGAGACCGCTCTTATATAAATATGCTCAGGTTTATCTTTATTCACCTGTTCAGAGATAATGGAATGAGGAATATGACTTTTAATTGGATATTTACAGAGACTTGAATCGTATTTCACTGAAAGTCTACGTTCAGTCTAACAAAGCTTTACAATTACATTTAGTTTAACAATTTGCTTTGCGATAGAGACGGTTATCACGGTGCATATAAAAGCTGGTATGAAATTGCGTCTTGAGTAATTGTATTGTTATTGTTGCCCTTTATTAATTTTGCATACTTACGTTGCATTTAATCACAATTTAATGCATTAATGATTCGAAAAACATTGAGTATTCTGACTGAGTCTACTAAAAAAAAGGAATATTATTTATTGATTAACAATAATCGATTTTTAATGTTTTAATGAGGTTCTTATCATAAATCATACAATTTTTTTCTGTAATAAATATATTTAACTAAGAAAAATGTACATCACAATATTACAATTTCGGTCGCACAATATCTAAAAGGCCGGTTCTCATAATACCACGTCGAAAACTAACAAAGACCGTCCGTAGTGGACAACTTTAATTAGGAAAATGTATACTGGCCATACACAAAAAAAAAGAAAAATAAAAAGCCAGGGGTTTATCCGCTGCCCGGTACAAATGTCCATGGAACTTTTGTATACAAATGTATTATCATGAATGCTATGTGAAGTTTTTATATCCGTAATGCTAACTAGCAATATACTTGATTATTATGGTGCTGTTATTATTTTTTGTGTACTTATGGTTTTCGTACCCAGTCTTTGTTATTTCACCTGGTCTTTGGCATGTTAGCTTGTATGGGAATTAAAGTTATTTAACTGTCATCAAGAAGCCGGGAATCTAATAGAAATAGCCACTGTATTGGTTTTGTAGGAGCACTGCTTTCCAGCGAATACTAAACCTAAATATATTTAGTACCAGTACCAAGAACTATATTCTTTCACAAACATATTTTATTCATAAACAAACTGGCAGTTGACAGTCATTTTGATTATTTTGAAATAAAATCACAGTTTTAATAATAATAAATAATTGAAAATTCAATTTAGCCTTAAAATCGACGCACTATTTGTCCGGAGCGCAGTGGACAAACTACGGACATCAAAAACTATTTTGTTGGAGAGTTTTGTAAATTAATTCGGTGGTTCCAAGCTATTACGCAAACTGTCAGCGCAGGTGCTGCCCTATTTCAGCGTTCACTGGATTTGCATTTGGACATACTCATATTAATTCAACTTCTCCAGCCAAGTTCAACTAAACAAGTAAACCAGGTTACTATGCAAGACGCAACTTACATAACATCCGACAATCACTTACATAATTCGGACAAGTACTGCATAGCACTGTGCTGGAGATTCAGTAATTTTCAGTAACCGCTGCGTGATGTTACAAACGTGTGTTATGAAGTTGCATATTATCCTCTTGGTATGTCGGTTTCTGCGTGTATAACCTGAGAAGGAGTGTTTTTATTAGGTTTTGGTATGGATATTGTTCTTTTCAGATTTTAACATAACTTTGGTGACGATACGTAACTTAGCATACAAGTAATATTAATTATACATATCAAAAGATAAATACGATGAAAAATAAAAAAATCTAACAAATTTTGTAATAAAAACACAAAGCTATGGAAAGTAAAATAAACATTATTTATACCCAAATCTATCGCTGTAATGCATCAGTTATGGCGGGGAGTCATTTAGATACATACATAAACTCACGCCTTTTTCCCAGAAGGGGTAGGCAGAGGTGCAACCAGGACACCCACTGTTTGCTTTCAATTTTCCGTTCTACGATGTGATAGGGGGCGAGCCTATCGCCATATCGGGCACAAATTCCTGACTCCGGGCTGATAATGAGTAGAAAAATCTAATATCACTTTACCCGACCCAGGATTCGAACCCGAGACCTACGCTTTGCAATCATACCGTAGTACAACTGCGCCACCAAGGCAGTTCATTCATTCAGGAGATTCATTTAAGAATCTTAAAATTCGTTTTCATCTAATTTATCTGACTTAACTCCCTGCCATTTTGTTTATTGTCTTCGCGTGACCTTATCAGATGGAACCCCGTGCCTACATATTACTGTATAATCCATCAAAACTAGATAACGCATGCTGATTCCGGGTTTCATTTGTGCACGTATACACCTACGGCACAAATTAAAACCATTGTGTTAGACGGATTATAGGGCGACGTCCATTTATATGTAAAATAGTGACGTGTACAATCGGAGTCAGCGAGCCGTGCGCGTGCCAGACTCACGTCGTTCTAAAGCTCGCTTCACACTATCTTTGTTATTGCTGACGGATACTTTTTATCTAGCCTGGTCCAGTTTTATTGAAATATTTTAGCTACAACTTTTAATATTCAAGATTTTAAAGCTAAAATGTCAGAGGTATTTCGCGATAAACATGGCAATATTACTTTGAAGTGTCTCGCCAATAGAACTGACATACTTATTAAATATATCTCTTTAAATATCGTATGACGTTTTGTTACTGCATCCCAATATGTTTTATAGCGTAACTCTGAAAAGGGAGCATACGGTTCACTTGATGCGAAGGGTTTATCGCAGCTGTAAATGCCCTCAAAACACGGAGACCATAAACGCTTTGACAGGCTTTGAAAATTAACAAGGAAGGGAGGGAAACAGACGGAGAAAACGAAAGGATGGTGGGGCCTTCAGTAATCTCGCTCACCGAATGAAATGCAATGCCAAACTGTTACTTCTTGTCGTTTATAAAGTCCTGATACTTCCGTTGATCTAGTTTGATACCCCGTAATTAAAACTGATATAATTTTGTCTTGATCTCTTTGCTCATATATATAGTACTTGAGTTAAGTAATCGTGTACTAAGAATAATCATGAGTTAACAATATTAAAAAACCAAAATGAAACAGCATAATGTATGGCGGAAACTGCACACTTGCATTCCAGTAAAAGAAATGTGTATGGCGGGCTTAAATCGACATCTGATCGTACACATGTACGTGTTTTGAGCAGATGAAAAATCACAACTTCAATACCATATCTCGTCGCGTATTAACGAGGCCGAGAGCGAATGAGTTTCTCCGTATTCAACCGTCTTTCTCTATACAAATACTAACGTAAGATTGGACTCGTACGTATTCCAACTTGTAAAGTGTAATCCGTGCTCATTAAAACTGTCTCGAGGTCGTGTTGTATGGTTAATATTTTGGCAACGTGTGGAGATTCTTCTGAAACGCCAAAAGCTAAATTACTTTCAAATTTTTAGTTTTCTATTCCGCACGGCGCGGTTCCCAGAAATGAGCTCCTTTTGAGGGTGGACTCATTAATACTCGTATTAGGTTATTTTAACATGTAACATTGTTTCAAAATTAGATTTAATTTTATAAGGTTGAGATTAATCACGTAAACAATACTCGTACAATATTGAATTGATACATAATAATTGCTTATATAAATCGGCTTACCAACGCGACGCAAAAAAGAATTGTAGAAAGCATGAATTAATGTTCTGTTTTTATATAGCTGTTTCTCTCAACGGTTCAACGAAGTGACTATAATGAACAACTTTTATTACAAAAAACGCTCAAAGTTGTTCATTTTTGTTGTAAAAATTATATTACACTGGTTTTCAGCAATTTTTCCTTACAAATCATATTTTTCATGAGCGTCAAACTTGTTTTAACAAACAACTTTAATGCGACACTTGACATTGATTATTTTGTTCTTACATGAAAACGAGTGCTCTACTTTGATTACTACTCAAATAAAACAATTCTTAATCTGTTAATAAAATACGTGTTAAAGCTGTTTTTTGGCTTAAATAAACAATCGTTATTACTTTGCAGGCATGAGGCAACAATCGCAGCCCATCCATGTAAATGATATTGCACGCAAAAGTTATTATCACAATAAAAGAGAATAATTCAGCATGCAGGAAGTTTCGGATGTTTCTGTTATTTGTATCCCAAATTGCTCGGTGAGTTTTCTGTGTGTAATAATGCTGTGGAATTTCTGTTGGAGTTGACAGACAGGGCGATGTTGACGTGAATAAAGTTTTCACAAACAGGCTCTGGGCGCGTTGAAATATCGCCACTTGCAGGCGTCACAAATACCGACTCGTGTCGCCGAGCTGCTAAACTCTACTATTATTTAGCAAGCTTGATGTTTGAATAAATGTTTTAATAGCAACGTTGTGGTTTGGTGCAAAGGAATTTTGCTCACTGTTACTGCTCTTTGTAAAACAGTGGGATGTGGGTTAGGTATGATTGAGCAATGTCTGTGCAAAATCTCTAGACTACTTTAAAAAATGAGGTTTTTGTTGTAAAACATTTCTAAAAATAAAAATTAAGAAACCAAGAAAGAGTGCTTAGATTGTGGTGGATTAGTCTATTTCTCGTTACTTACACGTACTTATGTTGTTTTAAATTATTATTTTCATACATGCTGTTATTTTTCGTTAATTAAGTTTTTATAATTAGGGATATGTTTTCGTTTACAATATCATATTTATCAGTGAGCGATATAACTTCTTCTATGCTTGTTACTTTTTCAAAATAAGAAAAACATTTTTGTTTTTAAAATTAAATAAAAATGTAGTTTGTTTTTATATCTATCTGAACCTTATATTCAGTAGAGACAACAGTCTACATGAAGCTTCGGATAATAAAAAAGAAAATAATTAAGTTCGCTTTGCTGAGGGTAATTTTTGCACCATTTATCATTTCTAGCTATAACACATGCAATAACCATAGAATTATTAACAGACTAAATATAACACCATGTCAAAGACTTTTTTGAATAAAGAATATTTCTTTACTACAGATATTATTAAAAATAAGTTATACAGATTACCTCATGATGCTTTCTTTAACCGTTATAGATTTTTGTCAAATATTATCCGAGGTATTTTATTTAAATTTGTCAGCGAACGATTTAAAACACCTTATAGTTAAAACAAATTTTGAATTCCGAACATTCTTTTTTTAAATATTACAGCTGCATTTTTTACGAATATGTCCGATTTTTGTTGCATTGTTTCGTAGCTGAAAGTAGTCAGTGGCAGACAAATCGTATCGGCGCGTGCTTCGTGTTCGTTAGTCGCTTGTTCCTGGCGCCGTACGTACTCCTATTTACATTTCAACACTTTTGCAGCGCCCATGTATAGATGAAATTTCAATACAAGAATGAACGCGCTGTTTTATAATGTTGAGAAGTTAGTTACGGTTTTGTATTAACAGGGCAATGGATTGTGTTACGTAAGGCTTTGTATGTGCTTTTTGACGGTTTTCTAGATTTTGCTTAGCGATCGTATAAAATTATATTAAAGCCATATTGTAAATAAATAAATACACCCAACGGTCACATACATACATATTCATGACCTTACACTAAGATCGAATCTTGTGTCGTGCGTCTTAGGAACTATAAGAGACTTTTCGGTCTCACAAATACCCAGAACCGAAACAAATACCTGTGGATCACACAAACATTTCGATGCGGGGATCGAACCCGCGACTTCTTGTTTCACAGTTGGTGTCTAACTAACTGCGCCACGAAGGCTGTCTAAAGGTAATTTAGATGACTACTAAGAAACAATTATAATCTTATAAATGTGTAAATCTACTCTAGTTACGCACTCGTCCAGTTAAATTAAATAGCAAATATAGCTAATTATAAATAAGCTTTATATACATATCGTTTAATATAAACGAAATTTGAAATGCAGAATTACACCCATATTACAACTTTTATACGATAAAAGATGTACATGTCCAATCAGTTAAGCGTCTCTCAAAAAATGAGCATTTATTGGTGTACGCGACATCCACCCACTGAAATCCTCTAACGTTCATATATTACGTTCGATTGGCTGTAACAGCGAAAAAATCTTCCGAGCTGAAATATTATCCGGAGATATTTCACCACATTACAGAGCTGCGAACGTAACATGAAATTTTATTTTTATTATCCGCCCGACACGCTATCGGATACGCGTTATGAAAGCTGTGATCAATTTGCTTATCCAGACGGTTTGCAACAAATTACCGACATCGCATCGCGTCGCATACGATGCATTATGTAAAACGATGCCCATTTGTATGTAAACTAATGGTGAGTGTCGTAGTATGGGGCGCGAGCGACAACGACACGGCGCGACGCTGCCGATCCTCTGCCATTTTAGTTTTACTGCCTCTTTTTCACCGCACGAAATATAACGTACCAATGAGAATATTTTCCCTTACACACCTGTATTTTTACGTTCACTCTATTCTAAAATCAATACTGGCACAACTGCAAAATCATAGGTATTACTTTTTTTTATCTTGCCTCATCGCGTGCTTATGTCGAAAGCGAACATCACACGATAATATCTACAAAATTCATGAATGTGACGTCCAAACAAATGTCTTCAAAACAGCTATTTTGCGAAATGCAGGCAATAAAATGTTGAATAAATAAAATAAAGAATATGAAAATCAGAGCTATTGCTTGATTGACGTGTCATCAAGATGCATAAATTTTCGCTTGGCTCAGGCGGTGTGCATGTTCATGACCTTGCTGTAGAATAACTCCAATATTTTTAACAATGTACCTACGTACGTCGTGGTAACTATAGAAACGAATATTTTGTTACGAATATCGCATGTGAATGCAAATGATAATTAAAAAAAAATTCTTTCTCTGGTAGGTAACATAAACCGATCTGATTTAATTAAAATGTTATCTAATCTCGCAGCGATTTATTAATTAAAAAAACAGCATCGTTTTTAAAACATAAACTTTGATTTAGTGTAGACTTAATTGGAATAAGGTGTTAACGATTTTGATTTGATATACAAAGTCAATTAGACAACAGCTTGACAAAATAAGCAAATTTCTGGTCCTATTCAAATAATAACCTCAGCAATTGTTTTTTTTTTATTGATAAGGATAAAAGATACGAATTCAATACTCAATACCGTTATTGTACACCACAGGTTTTAAAGATGAGCATGGCATAAAATTATGAGAGAAAGACGCCATAGTATTAATAATAGCAAATTAATAATTTCGAACCTATAACTATAGACCTAAATTTATATACAAATGTTGCAAGGCTGAAAACAAATCTCATATTGGTAAAATTTTGAGTACTATTAAAACTCGGTAGAAACGTGATTACGCTGGCAGTCTTGAGTGTTAAATGACAGGAATTGTTAAATTAAACGAACTACGGGAGGGTTGGAAATTACGTCTGAAATAAAAATGATGTTTGACAAAAAATATAATTGTTTCCATTATATAAATAGCCGTTAATTACTTTCTCCCTAAGTGTTGATTTAAAAAGTCTCACGCGCGTCATATAGTCTAAGATATTCATATTCCCTAATAAAGTTTTACAAAAATGAAATAGAAGTATCTCTCTCTTCAGCCAAAGGAAGTCCACTGCTAACCATAGGTCTCCCCCAATGATATCTACACATTCTATCTCTACTAAACTATATTTATATTGCAAATAATTTTTTACTCTCCTTGTTCGTGCATGCAATATAACGAAGTATACTGACAAAGTGTCATGCTTATAGCTGTAGCGGTTTCGTCTGGCGGATCTATTTCTAGTCTAAAGGGCGGTCTTATTGGCATTGATGAAAAATATGAGCCGTCTCCGGGGCCTTGTTCAATAGCCGGTGCCTGTGGATAAAATAATTGGCGCGCTTACCGTCGCGGGAACGGCCGACATGATTCCCTGACTTTGCAAAATTTATAGAAAACCTACGCACAAAGTAGTTGTTGTGATTAATGTTTCGACCGAGTCGATTTTCACGTTCCGTTAGCCTTTGAATTTATAAACAATTTTGTTTGATGGAAATAATTGTTGGACGGAATAACTCGATTTTAGAAATAGGAAACTTGAGGATACTTTAAACTCCTACGCAGATTTCGGTGTGGTTTGGTAGATTAAGCACCAGTAAAGTAAACAATTCTATATTGTAATATCAAATGGTATCCAATAAAATTAATTGTTTTATAAATCTTTTCACAAATAAACAAGTTAGAAACGATTTAAATTTTGTAGTGGGAGTAAATGAAAAAGGGGTTCAAAACAAAAGTAGTGACGTCACTAGTCACTATTATGCATTACAGTGTGCGGGTGTGAAACAGATGGTGAGATGTCCCCACTACGCTCCCGGTCTTTCATTTAAAATACTAATATTTGCCTCATGTTACACTACTTTAGTACTGTTTTAACGGAAAAAAAGTATTTTAATTGTATTTTTGTTTGTACGGAAAATAATACAAAAAAAATCGACCATAGTAAAAACCCCATTGACATACGACTACACAATTGTGTGGTTGATATATTTTACTTCACTTATTTATTTACCAAAGTTGGTGGAGAACAAATTAGGAATAAACATAACCACGAGTGACAATGAAATAGAAAATAACAACACCACCTAAACCGGGAACTTAATTCAAACCAAATACAACTTATATGTTAATTAACGAAATTCTTTTCAAGGTTTGAAAACCCGCATGGTTCATTACATGCAAACAACTAGATACCTACATCGCAACACAAGGCCGGATGTAAGGCCACGGCGATGAAGCTTATCAAACAGTGCCTTAAATGTTCTGTACTGAGCGCTCTAGTTTTACATACCTAAACTGCCGCCTTTTTTCTAGAAGGGGTATGCAAAGGTGCTACCAGGATACCTACAATTTGCCTTGTATGTTCCGACTCGCAATGTGATAGGACGAGCCTATCGCCATATCGGGTACAAATTCTTGACTTCGAGCTGATAGTGAATAGAAAAATCCAATATTTCTTTGCCCGACCATGGATTTGAACCCGAGACCTCAGCTTCGTAATCACACAGTAGTACAACTACGCCACAGAGGCAGTCTTACAGAAAGCTCTAATAGCTGCCACAAACGTATAGCTTCTATAGTGTTTGTCTGTTTCTAAGGCTTTTAGCATTTCTCATAGCTTCGCATACATGAAAAAGTTTTTTCGAGATATAAGTCCTATATACTTTCATGGAATAAAAAGTAGCCTGTAACCTTCCTCGATAAATAGGCCATCCATTAATAAAATTATTTTTCAATTCGAACTAGTAGTTTTTGAGATTAACGCATCCAAACAAACAAACTCTTCAGATTTATACATTAGTATATATACTGCAGATTTTCACTTTGAGTAGTTTAATTCGAATATTTGAAGTGTAAACTATGTAGATGTTGGTATCTTTGAGTATTTAATGTCTATGCTACTCGTGTTACACAGAGGCCGGGTGCAAGGTCATGGCGATAAAGCTTATCACGAAGAATAGTCTTAAATGTTCAGTACTAAGCATTCTAGTCTTACAGATAGCTCTAATAATTGTCACAAACGTATACATTCTATAGTCTTTGTTGTCTATTGCGAGCGATACTGCAGGTTTATGTGCAGTTGTAACTAGTTTTGTTTGAATATTTAACGTATAGAGTATGTCGATATGATATACGAGTACTATATAAATAAATAAATATACCTAACATTCACGTACATAGTCCTGACCCCAAATTAAGATCAATGAAGTCTTGTATCGTGGGTATCAGAAGCTACGAGAGACTTTTCAGTCTCACAATCACCCAGAACCGAGACAAATATTTGTGGGCTTCACAAACATTTGTCTTGGTGCCGGTATCGAACCTGTGGCCTCTCGTTTCACAGGCGGCGTCTAACTAACTGCGCTACATAGGCATCAAATAGTACATAAAATATTATAAATAAATCAGCCCATAAGTGTGATCCTCCTCTAAGATTGTGAGAGGTTATGTTAAGTACCTACAAAAACTGTTTAGGTAAATTATTCTCCAATGAAAGCACACCATTATTGGACATAAAAAAATAACACGGTCAATTTAATGGTCATAATAAACTAACTGCAAAAACAATCCATTTTGTGTAAAATATTACTACGAATACTATTACTATTTTCTTTTATTATTATTCTATTATGGGGCCAAAAAGTTCTCGAATGGAGGCCACGAAGCGGAAAGCACAGCGTGGGACGTCCACCCACTAGGTGGTCAGACGACCTGGTAAAAGTCGCGGGACGTCGCTGGATGCAGGCTGCCTCCAACAGGTCACTGTGGAAATCATTGGGAGAGGCCTATGTTCAGCAGTGGACTTCCTTTGGCTGATGGATGGATGGATGGATGATTACTACAGCCAATTTGGATTTTTTATAAGACTACTAAACCCCCGTCACCTTAGAGCGATGTCTATATACCTGTGTGTCAAAATTTATCCTCGCGTCTTGCTGTTAGATCTATATTCTGATTGATTCAGTTTTTTTTATTAAAGTTTAAAATTATCTATTGTCCATTTTTTTCCTAGCCTATACTGTCTTACTGCAGTCAAGGGCCTCACTTTCCTTCTTCCACCCTTCTCTATCCAAGGCTTTCTTCCACCAGTTGGTTTCAAAATGGTCCAAGTCATCTCTCCACCTTCTGCACGGCCTACCACGAGGTTTTTTTAAGTTTTGTGGAGTCCATACGGTAGCAGTCCTAGCCCACAGCTCGCCTGACATACGACAGACGTGACCTGCCCAGTCCCAATTTAATTGGGCAGTTTATTGCCCAATGTCTACGATTTTTGTTTTGGTGCGCAGATCTCTGTTTCTTATGCGGTATTATCCAAATATTAATTTAATTATTTTAATTGTAGGCTTTGTTGTAGTTATTACGTATTTTGCGTTAACTTTTTATTCCCAATATAACATGTAACACAATATACAGACACTTTTATTTGTGAATGGATACAGAAAACTATCATTAACACTCCTTAAAGACCTCAAAATCCAATTTGATTTCGTATAAAAACAAATAAGAATCGAATTATACAAAACACGATATAAAAATAAAGGCAAGGCATATAATAATAGCGTATAACCCCAAAAGAGGCGTCATTATCACGTCCATTTTCTCTGTTAGACCCTTGCCGAATGTCAAACATATAGGATTACATGATACCAGCCTCAGTTCCCTAATGGACACTTACGAGGCTCAGCTTTTTGACTGTATTGACACCCTTTAATGTAAGATCGGAAGGCTTTGTACGGAATATTGTGAAGAATATAAGTATTCAATGATAAGGGAGCGTGAATTTAATCGCTGGATTTACCTCGTGATACATTACAAAATTGAAGATTACTCAATGTTTTTCAAGTATAAAGAAAGTACGAATTTAGGAAAACCATATTCAAATTAAATTATTTATATTTTATAAAATGCTTATTCATATTTTGTACAAAATTTCTATTTTGAAATCAATAAATTGTTATAAACAGAGCATGATTTGCAATAAATAGGTGAGTACACTTGAAATACACAGCAGATTTCCAATAAAGCACCTTTTGAAACTATTATTTGTAACGTTTTCCTCCAATTATATCAATGTAGACGTATTTTATCTTAACAGCGCGCCTCGTCCGTGTTGAAGTACCTTAAAGTCTTTATTTTCCGTTGTCTCGTTAAGAACCCTCGTGACCTGAGAAGGAATCGCCGCTGGATGCAATTAGATAAATGAATCGCGTGATCTCTGTCTTTACCTTCAATCTTACTAACAGTCGGTAATAGCTACCGCGAATATAATACAAGCGAAAATATTCCTTCTAAAACAAAGTTTTCTTTGTTGTAAAATTTCCTTTGATAACCTGTGGAGTAATTTAAAAAGAGAGTTTATTCTTTGCTATAACCCTCGGATCTCCAAGGACGATACTTTTTCATTTGTTTTAATTAGCAACTAGACATAAAGTAAAGAATTCAATTCCAATAACAAGTTTTATAACGCTGTTAGTTTTATGCTGAATATGATTTTAACTTGAGCTGGATCGAATTTTCAATTAATGGAACGTATAAATACTTAGTTTATAGTTTTTCGAATTGCTTTAGTAAAATGTTGTCTCATCAATATTTATTAAAGATTGTAAATTGTAGTTTACATCTCACAGAAATATTTGGCGAATGATTTTACAGCTTTTTGATTGATTTTTCGGAAAGAAATTTGCAAATATGTGGTATTAAAGTTAAATTCAATTAAAAATGTTTTTCAATCGGATAGTATTTTTTTAATTGCAATGAATGTCGGAGACGAGCATGTCATTCGCCTGGTGGTAAGCGATACGACCACCCATGGACAGTAGTAAAACCAAACACCATGAATTACAAAGCAATGACAATGACAAGACATAAGTTGTTGTCTCATTATGTCCAGTAGTTACTCTAGCTACAATTCCCTTCAAACCGGAACACTACAGTGCATTTACACTGCTGTTTGGCGAGAGGAATGGACATTACTGTGGTACCTACCCAGGCGCACTCTCACATATAAGATACCTACCACCAATAATATAAGTAATTGATAATTAATTATAATCACTGCTTAGTAATACAGTACCTAACAGTGAAACAGATACGGTGCCGAAAAATACTTCAGCAATAATAATGTAAAGCATTAAGTCGAAAATACTACAATAACAACGTTTAAAACTTAATATCAACCATGAACTTAAACAAAACCTCCAAAAAGCCAGAACAATCAAAAGTCCTATGTATTTAAAATTTTAAAACGCAATTCGCGCTAACCGGCCAACTTTAATTTACTCGTCCAAATTGAATCTATTAGGGCAACTTCGCTTGTTTAATGAATAGGATCCCTAGTGATAAGTGAATTTAGTTTGTTCTAGGTATCTTCGTGCAAACTTGGCTTGAGCACTAACGTTTTTGTCATCGCGGTAGTACATTTCCGTGTAGCATGGCGGCGGAAACAGCCTTTCGTTGTTCACCTGTGGCGGGAGAAAAACTTCATCTATACGACTTCCAGCGGGAGTCGACTCAATTATTATTGTTTACTGAAACCGTGCCTTTCTTACCGTTATTGCATGGGCCGCATTTGCTTTTATTGTAATACGTCTTATATTAAGTTCTACAGCCATAAATATTTAAATAAATTAGTTGTTGTTGAATATTAATACAATTACTACTAGGTACTATCCAGATTTTTTGTAGGTCGTCGAAAGACTTTTGTAAACATTTTATGTTAATTAAAAATTTAAATATAATGTTTAATTATTATATAAATAATTCTACTGTACATATGGATTGTAATGGTTTACACAATAATTATATATGGTTCAGATTTACAGAACAAAAACATAATGATGATGATTTAATAGAGACTGCCTCGAATTCGGTATTGCGACCCTTGTGAGCCACAATCGACGCTGGCACGCATAGAAATGCCACGGAGATCTTAAGCTTGGCGGATCTCTGGGGACCCTACTTTGTCTTAATGCCGCAATGAAATTAATCAGCGAGGAAATAAATAGGAAATGGATACAAACAAGTGCCCGCTTCTCATAATAACAACAGCATATTGAAAAAACAAACGATTAATAGTATTCTTAAATATAATAAGAAAAAAACGGGACAAGCCAAATGAGAACTATCGCGAATTAATAGTTATAATTTTGTTAATAATATGGTCCTACGGTCTGCCAACCCGCACTAGGCCAGTGTGGTGGACTATATGGCCCTATCAACCGTACTCTCGATTATAGAGGAGGCTCGTGCCCTGCAGTGGGACGTATATGGGCTGATACAGATGGCCCTATAGCGCAACCTGTTGTGTTGATACAATAGCATTATACATATTGGTTCTTAACAATAATGGTGGCAGTGAACTTTAAAATTATAAGCCATCTTTTTTTCAAATCCGTTTTGCAAGATTGTTTAATATTTAGTTACCTATCTACTTCTCCCGTGTAATAGTTCCTGTCCAAAGAATTAAAAAAACGCAGATAGGCAAATCCTTTTTACCCTCCCGCCTTCGCACAACGCGCGGAGTGAGGGACCTAAACAACATTATCGAATTTTGCGCAGTAGTTTTCTAGAGTTGCAATGATAAATAAACAGACTGGAAGACACACAAAAAGCATTGTGTCGCATTTTTTATCTTATTTTTAATTTTGTAATAAAAAAATCTAATCTTTAGATTATATTATTCTTACAGTATTGGATTTAATAGATACATGGGCTATGGGCTGGGCTTAGAACTAAATTCCCAATTCAATCCACCGTAATCACTTCACTTTAGCCACAGGAAGTCCACTGCTAAACATAGGCCTCCCCCAAGTATCTCCACATCCATTGGAATAATCCATCATAATTCTTTATACAACAATTGTAAAAACACTGTGTATTATTTTGACGTAAACCAGGAACTGGAACCTACTGGTGTGCGTTCTAGCTGGAATAAGATTATCTTGACGTATGTTAAGTTACTAAGTATGGATGACAGATGCCAAGGGTCTGATAAACTAGATTAAGCTAGTAGACTGATATAGTCCCACTAAGATAGACGGAAAACCATCCATTATCTGGACAGCATTGCACATAATGTCACGTGTAGTCTCTTTTCCGAGTAATATCGGGAGAAAGGAGACGTGTTTAATTCGTGATAGTTTTGATTGTTCGGTAGTTAGCCAAGAACTGCTTTAAAACAAACAATTAATAAATAAAGTATTAAAGCTTAATAACACATTTGTAACACATATTTTCATATGTCGAAATGTGACTAAGAAAATATATGTAAAGGGAAATTATAATGCGCAAGTCCGGATGCCGCGTGTGTTTGCGTTCGCCTTATTTTCCTGCTGTCTCAGCTTTTACGTGTTGTTATCATGTTGATATCCGACTACTGGAATAGAAAATATTTCTTGTCTTATAATCGACGTGTCTTCGGTTACATCTCTATTTTGTTTTGTATTTGGATTTTGTTCAACTTTCAGCTTGGTTTGCGTTATTGTAATGTTTGTTCATTTGTTATTATTTTGAAAGGTGACCGTGTATTACGCTTTTCCTCGAATACCTCGCTTTCTGAAAATACCCGTTAGCGGATTTTACGATATCCGGAGATATGAAAATGGTTCTCTGTTTAATCACGGAACAATTACGACAAAATACATAAATCATAGTTAATTGACGCTTAATACCTGCATGCATGAGAATTATACACATTTTTAAAAATAGAACCCTTATATTTTTGAAAATAAAACAAAAGACTGAAAATAAACTAGGCTAGGGTGGTGGATAATGTTACTTCTACTGACCCCTCTCAATAATAAAAGAGGTCCGTGGTCACTATTGTGACGTATATAGCCAGAGGTAGTTAAGGTATATAATATTAATCTAAACCAAACATTTAATATCGCCCACCGCTCACCACCTGTACATATTTAAATGCGGTTAATATTTATGAATTCACATGAAATTAAATTAAGGTTTTACACAATAAGCGACGGAACAGTGCGGCGGAGCGTCGCGATTTGCTGAGGCATTATAAAATTTAATATTAATCCGAGGGCGCAAATAAGATAGGATTTCACCCTTGCTTATCTGGCTTGCGTAACGATCGTTGCGTAACGCTCCGCCACATAACGCGCGACGCCGGATGCCGGAAAACAACTCGCGTGTAGGCCTTTTTATAATTAGTGTTTTTGTTTGTTTGGCATATGCTAAATGTACTGTAACTGTATCATAGTGAAACATTACAGAGTGATTTTTATGACACTTGCATTTAATATGATAAATTCAATAGTTCCTGAGGATGCCGGGATTATGGGATATGTGGATGTTTATTACTCATTTACGCAAATACTGTTGATCAGATTTTGATGAATTTTTACAGTTAATTTATACACAAAATGAAATGGAAAGTAAGTTGCATAAAATCAGGTCATCTGGGATGCACATATTTCAGGCATGCGAATCATAAAATTGAAATTCAGTGAAAATGTTTTATCCTACATGGTTAAATGGGGTTGTTCAGTCTTCTAGCACCCGTGCGAAGTCGGATCGGATCACTAGAAATAAATCTTTTACGAAAAACAATTTCTAGGCCATTAGAGTAAATTCTTCGGTTGTTGTACATTGATTGTACATGAAAAACATAACAACCCGTCTGCGTCGATGTGTCTTAAGAACTTCAACAGTTGGTGTCTTATATCGCACTCCTAGTGCTTCCAACCGCACTGAATCTCCTTAGTGAGTGAACAAAATGTACAGTACAACGGTACGATTGAATTTTTAAAAAGTTTATGACTCGATTTGAAATGACATTTTATGGTTTGTATTTTAAATATAATACCTGTTTGTTTATTTTGGTGATAATAACATGATATTGGTAAATAAGATATTGCAAATACATGAGCGTAGGCTTGAGTGTAGATTATTAATAATATAGAATTTGTAAACAATAAACAATCATCCATCAAGTTTTACACCCACAATACTAGCAAAATTGTAGGTGTGCACATTTTACCCACAATTTGTAAAAGACATTACATAAATTATAAGTGTTTTCAGAATGATTCTATCGCAACAAAATACATTCTATGTTTACGTGTTATGGTTACTTACTTGCTGTCATCGTACAATATAATGCATGGACTAGAAATACGACTGGGGATAGATACAAGCACATGTAGCTCAACCTATCCTGCATTATAGTACTAATAATATTCAATATTACTCTGTATAATTTGACGGGTGTCATAAACAAAATTGTCTCTGTCTCTGGCATACTATCTAAAATATAATTTCTGTCGACCACATTGAAAAATATAAAAAATAAAATAGTTTACAGCAATTTTTCGCATGCCACACATCGATAATATTTTATATCATGTAATTATAACAACAAGAAAGGTTCTTCGGACCTGTCAATATAAGGGGAGTTTCTAATTTCCTTCTTATTATCATGTTGCCTTACTGTGAGTTTTGTGTATCGTTATATTGGACTATTAGCGCGTTCAGGCAACAACTGCCGGTTTGTGGCCGATTGAAAAGGATTATAGGCGTACATGACAAATATTAAATGTCATAATACCGGCTTTACGTACACACATGCTTAGTACTCCATGTTCACTACACACTAAGTTTAAACACCACGTCCATTATTGTTCATGCCTCATGGTCACAGAGATCGTCTACTATCAGATGAAAATACTGCCCTTTTGACTTAAATATAATTAAAAATATCAGGTATTGCCTTCAACATATATGTAGTACTTTGTAGTTTGTTTTATACACTGGTTGAAAGGTATGTTTCGGAACCCAGTTATCTCGTTAAGGGTTGCTCAGTCCACAAGTTTACCTTACAGTACTAATTAAAATACTATAACATAGATTTACAAATACATGTAATTTCTAATTCAAGCAGTATATCTTGATTATATTTTTAGCTAAGGTGGATAGATTTTATTTGGTAAATATGTAGTAACTACGATTCTTCGCTTTAGTGATAGGAAAGTTTCGTTCTTGTACACGTGTCGACGACCTTTTATCAAAGGAATATTGTGAATGTATACATATTTACTCAATATTTTGGGCTTTTATTATAAGCCTAACGTTGGATATTAGATATCTATATTTTATACATTCTATTTCTATATTTTCACTGATATTTCTGTATAAAGCCTTTAGGTGTTTCGTGTCCTTTTTTATAAATAAACCAACAGTCTTCAAAAGTAATACATACGAAATACTTGCACTCGTATTTTAGGCTACAAAAATACAAATTAATACAAATAATTAA
The DNA here is from genome assembly GCA_033459515.1 of Theretra japonica. Taxonomy (NCBI): domain Eukaryota; kingdom Metazoa; phylum Arthropoda; class Insecta; order Lepidoptera; family Sphingidae; genus Theretra; species Theretra japonica. Next base: position 8,009,109 of record CM065939.1, read on the forward strand.
ACTCCTTAAGTTCGTACGTACAAAAATAATCACCTACATACATTGTTTGAAGTCACATTCTATCACCTTCGTTTATTCTTTGAAATATTCATATTAATACTGGGAATTTCCATACAGACAAATCCATTAAAAAGTTCACGTGCAAAATTCAATAACATTGTTATTCACCGTACAGCTCGGCTTAATAAGAAAACCTGTATGTAATGTGGCGTGATATTCGCGTCCTATACGCGGTGTCATAATGGCGAGGAATCACAATATCTCGTTATAAGCGGGTGAAACAAAGAAAAGGAGCGCGTGTCTCGCATAACTGAACGGGCTGAGCCGACGCTGAAAATCTATGCCTGCCTATACTAAATTATTGTTTATATGATCGGGGCTCGTGAGCCTGTTTTTAGTTTTAGAGACATTTTTTCCAAAAACATACTATCTGCACAAACGATCGATGCAATAAACCATCAATCTGTAATTGGAAGAACTGTTCAATACGGGCCTTCATGAACAGCGGTTTATTGGAAGCAGAAATAAATAATTTTAAATATTATTTTATTACCGATATTCGGCAGAAGTATAAACCATAATTATTTTAAATTATCTATAAAAATAAAATATTTAGGATATTATCGAAACTTAACTAAATCATTCTTGCTAATTCGATTAATTCGCCCTGTTCGCCTGACCTGAAAAATAAGCACAACCCACGGTTGATAGTTGAAACAAGCACTCACTAACCCATTGATGCAAAGTTCCCTCCGTGGCGTAGCGGAGGAAACGGTTGTAAAACTCATATCCCCTGTTTCGGTTCACTCCCCGTATTCAGACTAAGTGTTTTTGAGATTAACTAATATTTTAGACTGAAGATGTTTTAGTTTTGTATATCTGGTATGTTAAATCAGTGCTGTACATATACTTAACTTCCAATTTGTACTACTTGGGGTTGTAGAGCGTACGTATTTTTATTGAATAAAAAACGTTATAGAAAATTAAAGACAAGACATATTTGAAAACAGAATAGTTACTTTTAATACTTTACTGTCCATTAAATGCGTCACTAATTAATTGTTTTCAAGTTATTTAAGTTTAAAATGTTCTCCCAAAAAGTTTGGTGGTAACCGCCGCCCGCAAATATCTAGGCTAGACCATCAGCTACTCTGTAAATAACATGTACTTGAACTTTATAAATTGTTTTAAATTGCATCTCTGTGGCAACTGGCTGCGGTGAGGTTAATTTCAAAAGTATTTGTTATCTCATAAATAATGAAACTGGGGGTCAAAAACACTCGTAGTGACTAGTTATGTCTCGACTTAAATTAAATACACTGAAATTTTAAATGAAAGCTTTATAAATTAGTTTGCATATAATTAAATTGAAATATAGAGCACTTTTAATTGTGTTTACAGTTTAAGAATTAACGACTGAATACAAATATAAATTTCTTGTTTTAATTAAGAATTATTATCGTGGATTGTCAAACGAGGATTAAATTACTTCAATGTACTTTTTCCCTGCGTCTATAAACATAGAAACGGATATACCAAGCATTCAAAAAACCCACAATATATCTAAACGTAATAATAAAACATCAATAAATCTTACATTATCTTGAATCGCATAAACTTCAGCCGATAGCCGAATCGTATATCAAACCGGTAAATAATGTCACGCACTTTAATTTAATAAGGGAAAACACTGGAGTGTTAAAGTATTTTTATTGTTTTTTCGTATTAAATTGGCAGCGAATAAGGTGAACTCACGTCACGCGAACACAAGCCGCGATACTCCTTAACCTAATTCTGGCATTCATTTCGCCATTTCACTCGTAAAATTTTAATAGCCAAGGGAAATGTCGACGGTGGAGGGAAAACGAAGTGTTCACTTGGTGATCACCTTCAACAAAACAACTTTCATCTCTTAATGTGCACCAATTGGCATAAATTCCGTGGATCAGACACGCGTGTAAATTGTAGAGATAAAGTACGCTTTACTCAGTATTTGCGGTACATTTTATTTCATGCGTATATTTTTGCTTATGAATTGTTGTAGTTATTCATAGTTCTGATTGAAGATGGGTATATAGTGCCAGGAATCCAACCTGCTGGCTGGTGGCAAGATATTTATATAAGTTTGGATATTGCCGACAGTATAAAATGACGGGAAATCCGTACGGCCTACGCAAACGGGGTTGGGTTGGTTGCCTACTAGCGTTTTGGGTTCAGAACTTCAGTCTACGTACATTGTCAATAACAATGTCAATGGCTGCAATCATTTTATGGTCTGAAGCAACATGTTTACTTCTCATCGTTTCGTCGGTCCTTTTTCCTTCCCGTTTCCTATTCATTTTCTTAGGTTGCGAACGCACAATCTTCAAGTTACATGTGTGTTCTAAACACGGCAGCAGCTACGATCAGAGTCGCTTGCTGACTTGTCGAAATTGGTTTAAAAAGTCTTTAAAATGCATACATCCACTACCTCGCTGATACACATGGTCTACCCACATAATAGGAGATCACAGGTCCGCGTTGTCAATCAAGAATATATAAGTTTATTTAAAGTTTGTTTATTTTTTCCCTAAGTTAATATTTTCTTATTAAAGCTATTAAATGAATTATAATTGAGTCAATAAATAATTTGATTTTACAAATTAGTTTTTAGAAAATGTAACACAATTAATTCGTTTATAGCAACCAATGCAGCTTTAAATCTCATGGTAATTAATTTCGCTGCCGCTGAACCAATCAACACTACCTGCTTGAATTCCGAAGTGTTGTGTAAAAATAGTGCGCCGGTGTTGTTTGTAAGGTGGCAACCCCATTTCCTCTGCGTGTTCTAATAGAAACGTGTACACAGAATAGGAATTACCCATTTTATTGTCATGTACGTAAATAAAATGAGACTGAGAGTAAATCCGTTCCTCGCTCATTTCTTAATTGGATTCTCAAGTTTATTTTATAGACTGATCTACTTTGAATGGTAGTCTTCGTTTTACGACACTGAATCTGTTTTGAATTAAAAATGTTTTATATCAACAGGGCATGTTCCATCGGCTTGTAATGGTGGTTTAACTCGTGTTCTCTTCGCTCTGCATTAGCAGGATATGTGGAATCTTTATCGGCCGTCTTTATGGGTTTCTGTAGAAAGCTTTCAAACCATCGTAGCGATCATATGGCGACAAAGAGCGCAAGCGATTGGTGCGGCAGTTTTAACAGCCGCCGTATATGTGCGCGCGTCTAGAGCCTTACAGACCTCCGGAAGTGGCCATAAAGTGGACGTTAAAACGAAGACTCTTTTTACACTTTATTATCATTGGAAGTGAACGTCGGCTCAGATTCTTCGCAATTTACCGTTCCGCGAAGAAGATCGTATCTTCGTGTTCGACGCGTTTTATCGTAAAATCGATATAACTGATTATGTTTGCGAGTGAAACGTCATGGCTTATGAACTTCGCTTTACGATGGACATTGAATAGCCATTTTCCCATGCTTGTACGCAACTTCGACTTTTATATAGGCACGATAACACGGTGGTTGATCTTCTCTCGATCGGTCTCGATTTTTTTTAATACAAGGCGAAGCTTGTAATAATATTTTGTGACGCGCAAAGTGCAGTGACATATTTCCCGCCTTTTGCGCTCAAGCATAATTATTATGCTAATAACGTATTGTGAGTTATCGCGGCATTGATGCCCGATGCCCGATCGTGGTGATCGAGTTACGTAAGTTTCGGACAAGTTTTAAGACCCTGCCGAAGGCCTCTTACTAACTATCTTCCTTAACGCCTTAGTTAAGAAGCGCCTTATGAGAACTTTGACGCCGAGATTGAGGAAGCTATTACGGGATCCGTTCAGATAGATATAAGCAGGATGTCACTTCCACGCTCGACTTTGTGAAGTTGTTTACTTTGATGGTTAAAACTTTCAGCTAATTTATTTCAAGATACAGTATAACTGATGGCTCTATCTCATTACGTGTGCCATTGGAATATATTTTTAAAGTACAGTTGAAGTGTCGCAGTCCCATTTGTTGTTCAAAGGAGTTTGCAGTAATCCTAGATTAGGCGTCCGCGTCGTCGGCGCGCCTCCGTCCGAGAGGCGTTATCGGGAATTGCATTGCGAAAGAAAGGGAAGATTAAATATTATCTTGAACAAATATTTGTCTAGTGCAGTACAGTTACTAGGTGGAGTTGGCCATCGGATCGGGCAGTGGTTGCATCCCGCTCTATCATTACTTCCGCTCCGCTCTCAACTGGGGCAATCGATAATGGGAGGCGCGGGGGACGCGGGCCCTCCGACCATGCTCGCTCCCTCCGTATAGCTTCACGTCATTCTCATTCATATGATAGTCGCTTACGCTTCGCTCGTCCATAGCCCGTCGCTTGCGATGTGTAAATACACTTAAGACACGCACGCATCGCAAACTCACGCCGCAATCATGTCACCATGACATATTTCCAAAATATGATTATTTCCAACATGAAAGTACATTCAACATTTCAAATATTGTGTGGGAACCCGCGAAAATGACAGCTATAAGAATTATACTTTTCGATGTTTATCATGCGGAAATATTGCGTTTAAAAACAGAAGGGTCTTTTTATACAACAAAATTAATTAAATCAGGTATCCAAACATTGGTGGAATATGCTCATATTTCAAAGTAGTACTTAATCATAAAAATAATTTATTTGTAATTTTTAACCCCCAAATGTTATTCTTATAAAAAATACAAAAATTTCCGCCGTTAGTTATTTAATAAACTCCCGATCGGCAATAAAACGCCGCTTTTAAGTAGATAGTAAAAAACGGGCCAGCTCCGCACATCTTGGGAATGGTTGTTGAAATAAAACGTAAAGGGGCCAGTTTATATCCCGCGCGAGGCACCGTCTCGCTCGTCGACACCTGTGCTCGCAATCACTGCACCTTTTCTAATATTTATTACATGTGAATATCATACGCCTCTTCTTTTCCCCGACTATGATTGCAAAGTTCCGCCCTTCACGCCAACCACCCTGGGGATCTGTGTACACGTGAAACGGAATGTTTTTAAATTCGAGAATTTGCTTTAGCCTACTTACCTCCGTCTTTAACATTCAAACGAGTCGCTGGAACATAATTACAATCTTTCTACAAATAAAAAATGTTTACACAGTTCTTGTATTACAGTGTTTTAATTATACAAGCACAGTTGTTAAACAAGAAGATTCTTTGTAGTGATAGGATTGTGCCGTTTTAATTAGTTTACTAGTATAAGCTTCTTTACCAAGTTCATTGTAACTATTTTTTAACTTTGCTATTTTCATGGGAACGTTCTGTAATGAAACTGAATATAAATTTTAATTATTTAATTCATTTGTTAAAAATTGTAAATATACGCTTTCAATCTAAGTTGTTTCTGGATTATTAGATTTACGCCAATGTTGCACATGGCATGTTGCGGACTGAGTGAGGCTTGAGCCCGCCCCGTGACCACGAAATTTGTAAAGTGATCGAAACGTCGGGAAGTAAAAAAATTAAATATTAAATCAAATTCGCGATTAAATGCGTAAGAATTCGTTTTATTTCAATAAGTTGTTTCTCTTGTCTAGTGACTGCGTGTTTGAGCTTTGAATCACAAACTCCTGGGGTCGAATTCCAGGTAGCGCAATCCAATTTGCGTGGGTTTTTCGTTTTGTTGCCAGGAACTGAAATTACGGCCCGGCATGGCGATAGGCTCAACCCTATCACATTTGAAAAGGAAACAACTCGGTGAACTTTGATTGGCATTAGTGTCACCTCTGTCTACCCATTTGGCAATACATGCCAGAACTTATATGTGTATGTAGATGCATAATTCTTTCAAAAGTCCATATTAAAAATATAGCCAATTAAAGGAAACTAATGTAAATCACGTTGTATTTTAACTATCATCTAATTGGCGCAAGTGGTGGTTCGGCGACGGGCGAATAATGTTCAGAGGTGGAGGACGCTGACAATTTTCCGCAACAACGGCTCATTACTTTATTGTTATCTGAGCGTTTACTAGGCTACTATATGGAAAGGTGTATGGAAAATAAAGTGTGGTTGCCGCCGGCCGAGAGGGCTGCAAGAACAAAAGCCTCACGTAATTAGACCGACCTCGGCAATACATAAATAATTTGCCTCACGTACCGCTTTGTTCGTACAGAACAGCTTTTTATTTAACGCTGTTATATCAAGAACAACACTTGTGCGCTTTTGATGTCAGTAATCCTCTATACCTTTATCCGTACGCGTGTTTTGTTACCTCTGTTTTTATTGGTATCACTGGCTATTTTGTTTGGTTGCCACGTGCCGATTCGAGTTTTCAATAATAACGAAATTCCATGAAAACTTGAATATTCCATTTATTTCTTATTGGGGTCGTTTTTTCATAAGTTCTTTCGTGGCTTTAAATTATCTTGTATAGAGAACGCGTGCGCAAAAATATGTTATTTAAATTTTTATAAGATTGGGTCTAGACGCAGACAGTCTTAAGTCTGTCAATATAAAGTATTTTTTATTATGTATATACTTATTGCTATAAATATGCAATAAATCATCTATGAGTCTGAAACGTCGCGGCAGACCAAGACAAAGATGACGAGATGAGTTGGACAGGTGGGAGAGAGACTGGCAGGATTGAGCCCTGAACAAATGGAAGGAGGGTAGAGAGGCCTTTGCCCTGTAGTGGGACAGTGGAGGCTAATGTATGTATGTATAAATAAATGCTATAACTTAATTGATTAGTTACATAAAACTTTATACCACTTAATAAAAAATAATTAAATTATCTCGACAATTACCTAAAATACCTTATAAATAAAACAGATGCAATTGTATAATTGTAAAAAAGCTAGATTAAAATGAAATTGTCCCTCCGGCAAAAATACCTTTCCTTTCCGAACGTTTATAATCGACCCCTTTATGCACTCGCAGCGAATCTAAATTTTAACCTTTTTCGTTTGAACTTCGTAAGTCAGCCTTAAGCTTCTTTGGCAATTTCATTTGGCGTAGCAATTTTTATCCTTTCTGTTAACCTTTATCATTTGTATATTTTTTGTTTAGCTTCACGTAATGTCGTAATAAATTGCTGTGTGTCCGGATTATTGTGTAACATATTACTATTCTAGGATTCAATAATAAAACGTATTTTATTTGTATAAACACGTTCTCACCTTAGTTACGGGTTATAAAGCTTATAATGTTTTTAAATATACAATGATCTGTCTACGCCACTAATTTTTTCATTAATTTGTTGCTATATTTATATAGTAGAAACTGATCAACGATTTAATGTGGAAGCTACATAAAATATAGCCGTCTATTTATAAATCTTTTCGTGTAGCACATTTTCTATATTTTTACCCGTCACTTACGTGGATATGGCGTAACACGACTTTGGACTCAAGAATTTACGGCCTAGGTATCTGATGTCAACCCTAATACTATAATACTTAGCTTTTGACACCCACATCACGATATTTTCTTCTATCTTAGTGCGTGGTAATTTACTATCGACACACACGATTCCGAAAAGTCAGAAGTAGGTTTGACATGGAATTCAAGCCCATGCTTACAATCTAGGCAGATCCCATCCGGTTTATTACCAACGGGCCACCAAGCACTTGAAAAAAAAAAACATTTAAAATTAAAGTAGAATATGAAACATAAGTATTTATTGTAACAGTTTGCAAGGGGGGAGAACTGAGCCCTTTGCGTTAGGCTCTCTTGTGACCCCTTTGCTGTATCGCACACTGAGTTGACTCTGTGGCAATTCTTTTGATCCGCGCGGATGATGTAGCTTACTGCGGGAAAGAAACAGTTTTAATGCAGTCAACCCTGATTTCAAAGATAAACATAAATATAGCGTTTTAATATGAGCATGCATTATGGGGTTATATTTTTATAGAACTAATATTTTTATACGTGTGGACGAGCCTCTCTTAAGCTAAGTTTACACTGCAGTATGAATCGGTTAGTTCATCTAGGGTCGAATATCTCACATAAAACCGTCCTGTAGTAACCTTATTTCTACATTTATTTTGGCGAATTATATTGAATCAATCTTTTCTCCTACTCTTCCCTTTGTTTCCACAGTAATTTGTTGTAGCAATAGACCCAAGATTTTTAAGCATTGTACTGTATCAGTCCAAATACGTCCCACTGCAGGGCATGATTCTCCTCTACAATCGAGAGTACGATTGAGAGTGGTTAGGCCATATAGGCCACCACGCTGGCCTAGTGCGGGTTGGCGGAGTTTACACACCATAAAAATACTTGCAAATCTCTATGGTATGCAGGTTTCCTCATGATGTTTTCCTTCACCGTTGTAGTGCGTGATGACTGACTATCAATACACACATGATTCCAAAAAGTTGGAGGTGTGCCCTGAGATTTGAACTCGCGACCACCGTGAACATGTTGGCAGCCGCGTCTGGTCTATTTACCAACAGGCCACCACGCACTTCAAGCATAATAGTTGCTTATGAACTGCGGTGATCACTTGCTCAGCCGCCTGGCGCCTACTCGTTTCTCGGAACTATGCCATAATAGTAAATATATTTTTTTTATCTACATACATACAATAGCGAAACCTAAATACTATAGCACGAACTAGGGTCACCACAAAGGTTTCCGCAGATATCAACCCTTCTTAAGACCACTTTTTGTTCCGTCGCGCCCCTTGATGCTTCAGGCTTAGTGAAAGGCCTTAGTAGTCACACAATAGGAATCGCTGTTCACATTCATCCCACGTAATGTTATCATGTCATCGATCAGCCGCAGGGAATACTGTGACTCAGGTCCTAGATTTGAATTTTAGAATCATCAATGTAGTTGTTAAGTTTTAAGACATTGCAATTATTCTTGTAGGCTGGCTATGTAAAGGAATCATTAAAATTGTAGCATTTATTTACCATATGCGTAATAAATATTTCGCGCTTAGCCCTCAGATCTCTTATAATGTATGCTCATATTAAAACGCTATATTTATTTCGTATGTCTATACGAAAAATCAAAACTTTCTTTTGTTTGAAAATTGGTACATCGATGTGTCACAATAATGAATTATCTACATACACGCCTGCCGCCCTTAAAACACAAAATTACTATTCACACCAGCCAACTAATATATTTGTAAAACTGACAAACAATAAACTCTCCCTTAGTCCCTTCGCTTGCAAGTTATGTTGTTAACGTGACCTGCAGTCTATAGGTGAACGGCATTAGAGGAAAAAATCGCTACAAAATTTTACGCCTACGGTGCGACATCCCCTAATAATGTCTGCTTAAGGGTGGCGGTAACACGAAGTACACATTTACGCTCCGTTAAACGAAGAAAGCTTTTTTCGTGTATAGTGCCACAAAAATTGTTATTAGTCTGAATTGTGTCGCGCACCCGATGTAACGCCATAAGACAGGCCTAATGAAATTATGACGTAAACGACCTTCCGTATTTTTAAGTTGACTTTTATTGATCTTGGCGGGGGAGCGATAAAGTATCTGGTATTTTGGGGAATGTAATTAGTGATTTGATGGAAACTATGCCTGGAGTAGCGTGATTGATATTTATGGCGATATGTTCCTATAAAAAATCTGTATTTACAATATTCTTTTTATAACATATTTTATTTTAAATATGATTTTTAGACAACCTCCGCAGTTAATTAGACTTCGCCTGTGAAACGGGAAGCCGCGGGTTCGATTCCCGCACCGAATTTTTTTTTGTGTGATCCACATGTATGTGTTCCAGGTCTGGGTGTTTGTGAGATCGAAAAGTCTCTCGTAGTTTCTGATACTCACGGTACAAAACTTGATCTTAGTGTGGGGTCAGGACCATGTATGTGACTATTGACTATTGACTATTTTTTTTTGTATCAGCCCATATACGACCCACTGCAGGGCACGGGCCTCCTCTACAATCAAGAGTACGATTGAGAGTGGTTAGGCCATATATTCCACCACGCTGGCCTAGTGCGGGTTGGCGAACTTACATACCGTAGAAATTCTTTTAAAATCGCTACGGTATGCAGGTTTCCTCACGACTATTATTATTGACTATTGACTATTGTTAAAAAATGTAAAAGTAAACCAAATCCGTTTTTTTTTATTGCACAGAAATTATGTTACCTAAACTGACCGGTCTATTTTGGTTACCTGACGCAAAACTGTAAGCGGGCAGCATTTACCTTTACATTTCACTTATTGACAGGAACACTTGACGGCCCTTAATGCAGGGTTTGCGTGGACGGAAATGGACATTTGTATTCACCGGTAACAGCAAGACATTTTGAGTGTTCCATCATAAATTATTAACAAAATAATGATTTTGTAATTTCGATTTAGGGGGTCGTTTTGGGCATTATGAATTTAAATGTGGTATTATTTTCTATTTAATGAAAAAACTGTTTTAATTATAAGTATAAATGGTCGGAATTAAGTGTGATGATAGTAATATTTCATAAAAGACTGAACGAGAACCAAAAGGTAACTTGACCCACAACTTCGTAATTGTGATCAGAGAATGCTCTAAATTACAGACAGGCAGTTTTAACTTTTCCTTAAACTATCTCTTAAAATGAAATTCTATCCTATACGTTTAATACCTCTTACTCGGGCATGACTTCATTATCCTCGTCAAGAAAAAGTCACAAGTATTTTTTAATTAACAATGTGTAAAGACAAAATCAAAACAAACAAACGTAATTATCGAGCGTTAATGTACTAGGTAATAACTAATAGAGTAATTTAAGCTTATGGCCGCAACGGTAATCGTAAGTGACCGCACCCTGTCACAGTCCACACCCCACCGCAAACCACTAAAGTAATGTCATTTCACGGACAAATCTGTGACGAATGACACGCGCCGTCTACAGCCGTCATTCAACTAATGCAAATAAACTGGTTAGAAACGCTGGTTTGTGCAAATGATTTAATGCTATTTGCTTAATGTGTTTTGTGTCGATAATAGCTTAATCCCCATTTTGAGCGGATCGAAAGAAGTAAGGCTTGTCTGGTTGGTGGCAAATTATGGTTTTGGGTTATTAAGTTATGAAGAAAATAAATGTGAAGGTATCAATTTAATGTACTATTGTCTTTGGCCAGCGATGTACTTTAGTTTGAAATTAGAACCGTGTTCTTTGTCGTTTGCTGTGTGTCACCTAAATAAAAACTCGTCTAAAAATCTTACGCAAATTAATTTTACCTTTAATATAAGTGATACAGTTTTGGCTATTTTGACCCAAAGGATATTGGATAATAGTACGTACAATAAAACGTACTTATTGTTAAATCTAAACATCCGTGGTTAAAAAAATATGTTCTATAGTGCGTCCTATTTTAAATCATAAATACAAACGAAAAGTGCGTGAAAACGCATTCAAACAAAATCAAAGTTATAAATTCCTTATTTAGCTATTCAGTATTCGGAGTATAAATCCCCCGCGTAAAAGGTAATTGCGTTGTTGGTACAATGTGGTGGTAATTGTTATTTACTGCTCATTTCTCAGAAAGCAACAGTATATTTCGACTTGCAATGAAACAAAAGCGCTGTATTATGAAATTGATATAGCCTATTTGCTACATTTCCCTCGATTTATAAATATGAAAGTATTTTTTGTGTATGAAGCATGTGTTAGGGTTTTCTTAGCTGAAATTCAATATATTACGGTTGATATGTTTCGTAAGGAACTAAACAAAATATAATAGACTGGCTGCTCCACATGGGCGGCCAGTGAGACGCGGAGTGACGGCGGGAGCGAGATGGGCGGTATTAGTTTTCGCCACATTGAACACGTTGTGGGATTCAACTTATTAGGAAATGTGATCATGCGAATAATACTCGCTTCATACGTTTTATTGCGTTAGGGTATTGGTTTCTCGCGATATTTTTCGTTTATATCGAAATTAATATTTTCCTGCCCGTGTAGAAAAGCCCGCTTCAATATTCCGTTTAATTTCAATCTGACGCGTACATGAAACTATTTCGAAGCCAATAGACGTCACACTTTTTCACGAGATATATTTACAACTCCTCGAAGTCACCTTATGAAAAGGGCATCTAAGTGCCACGTACTCAACACAACGAATGGTTTCGTATTTCGACAACGTCTCGCTGATTCTGATTATGTAGATTCCTATACAGAGAAGATTTTACGCAAACATACGAATGAAGATCGAATCAGATATGCATGGGATCAGTTTCTTATCCTTAGGAAAATATGGAAACATATTCCGTAAATAAACTTAAAAGGAACATATTTTGTGACGTAAATTTTCGTCCTCGCCTTTTGTCAACAATGTCAGCTACACAAATAAGATATGGCTACTATTCTTAGCGTATGGCCTTTAGGGTTTTATGAGGTAGCGTTGAAATAAAATGTGAAAGAATGGAGTGATTTAGAATCTATTAATTGTTATTCATTAAAGCATAAGAAGTGAGTTCTCAAGTGAGTCCGTCTGGAATCCAATCGAGTAAAGTGCGCGGTCTGCTCGCGGCCCGCAGAGTGAAGTAGTTATTTAGGTGAAACGTTTTGGTTGTTGACAAGAGGTACGGTATCGGCTATTGCAATATTGAGTAGCCTCACTCCGCCACATTGAATTATGTCATTACTGGAAGAGTTTTTTTAGGCTTGACAAAGTGCAACTCCAATAAAGTATCACAGTAGGCAGATAATTGTCACCAGTTGATATAATAATGTCGGCCTGTTCGAAACTGGAAATAAATACGTTAACCATGAAATGCGACACACTTAAGTTTGTTACTATGACAAATTTTCCAAAATCACGTTTGGTGATCGCTCTCTTAGCGCATACGAAAACTCTACTTCCAGAAAGTACAATTTAGTTTCAATTCATGAAAGTATAACGACACAAACTACTAGAGTACAAATATCGAGTTGCCAAACAGGTGCTGTAACAGCACCTCTCATTGGCGCTATTTGTTTTCAGTGACGAAGAGAAACAAAAGTTAAACTATAATGTGTTCTCACAAGTAAATAATGGACGGTAAGTTTCCGCAGGTACTTAAGCGGCCAATTCTTGAGGCGAGAGTCGAGACTACTTTCTGAGTACACATTAGTGGGTGCCGCTAGGTGCTTTCTTGGCTAAATCTTAACTAACTACTTAAGTCAGTGTCAGGTTAAACTCGCGAACCAATTGAATAAGCCTCTCATTCTCCCCACGCTCCCCTTTATCTGCTTTCATTACATGAGCTTCACTCAGAAATTCGGTTCAATTACTCCGTAATTTGGTGAATTGACATGGCATTTTGTCAGTTTCCTTACGTGTTTTGTTTAGACTTGAGTAATTTTCCTTCTTTCCGAAGTAATTTGTCTAATAAGTCTTTACGGCTCTGTTACATTAAATCTCTTTAATTTACCGTCTAAAAATTCAATTAGGGATGCTTTTGACCTAATTTCGTTGCCAAGCAGACAATCCCGCCGAGTTATGATAACAAGTTGTAAGATATTTTTTGCGAGTGGTGGAGTTGTTTCCGATGGCAGTTGTTTGTGAAGGCTTGTTTCTGTCTGTGCAGCGCTCTCCAGGCGATCCGACTCGCTATCTCCTTTAAATGCAAAATGCAATATCAACGGAGTTCCCTTGATATAGAGATCGGTTTCACTACAAGCCACTTAGCGAAGAGATTCTTGATCAATAACGGCAATAATGGCGCATTAAGTCGTTTTAATATGAAAATGTTCACTCTTCCGTGCGCAGCGAGCGCGTTGCAATAAATGGTTTATTGCACGCACGCTGTCAATTTCGCTGAAGGTTTCACTTCCACGAATTACTGGCCAATGAAACACCATTGTGACGCTCGCCGCCCTCCTACTAATAATACAGAACACGGTGGTGTCCTCGTAAAAATATGTTTAATGACGTCATAAAGATTCGATATGTTCTCGCCGCGCGGCGCTCCGCCTGAAAGCCTGCCTACACTGAAAGTATACATTATACGTATCTATAAATCAGTAAGTGTTCCATTTATTACTTCATCTATATCGATATTCACATTAAATATTTAATGTTGTATTTGGATCGCGGCTTCATTTGAGTGGATTTCATTCAACTCCTAACCGCCCTTTGTCGTCCGAGGTATAAATTTTATGACTCAAATCTCTTTAACGGAGCCATAATTCTGTCAAAGAAAACATTAATTTTATTTGATCGACGAAGTATGCCATTATATTGCCATTACAAAAAAAACTTATTTGAAATAACATAAACCCGAAAGCAACTGTTTTACTTAAATAAGATTTGTTCAAACTACTTACATTATTATAATGTGAAGTTAGAATATAATAACTACAATAGAACTTTCACAAAGGCAGATTTTCCCATTGAATTGTCTCGAAATTTCACCGAGCCTCCCCGCCGCCCGCCGCCCCCACTCTCCCCGCCGTGCCCTCCCTGCTCCCGCTATTAACCGCAAGTTTCGTTATTAGCGACTATGTTCGAAAGTTATAAGGGAATCACCTTCACTTAAGTTGAGATTAAATTCTTACTGTGATTCAATAACCACGCATCATTAGTTGCTTTCATGATATGATATTTATACATAGCCCAAATGTTTAGGAACAAATTGACGTGTATTCTGACGTAATAATCTTTGTTCTGACGTAATATTATCAGGTTTACTGCACAAACAGTACAGAAATAATGCGCTATAAATATCAGACTCGCGAAAGCTATGTCGTTTGTGTTTAAACTTCATGATATTTTTACTTCTGAAATACAGACTTACAAGATATTTTACTTTTACATTTTGATATACTAAAGATAGCATTTCAAAGCATTTTGTTAGCTTTAAACATGCTTTAAGACACATACATAGTAGCAGCAAGCCCCCGCTATAACATGGTAATTACATTTTATATTTGACTTGTGATCAATGTGTGCGTAGAAAGTACGAACCGAGACAGAATCTTTCTTTATTAAATTCTAAACTAAGTACAACCTATTTACGGCAGCACATATATCTACTTTTTGAGAAAACAATACCGTAAAAACATAATATGTAAAAATGTAAAGTTTATAGTATACTTGTGTGAGCTAAAGAAAATACGACATTGAACAAGGTGTTACAGCAGGTCAATAACTAAATATTTGCCTAGCAGACATTATCTAAATTGCAGAATAGGCAGATGTTGGAATAGACCTCTGAAATTATGGTGGAGTTTAGTGTCGTGAAGACGCGTTTTATTGGCTTTGGTAAGACCCACAGTGGCGAGATAACGAGAATTTGTTGCTTCTTAACTCCACGCTCTAAGCTGCTACTCGCCGCTCTAATTTACATAACTACTTTGATTGAATTTCATTTGGGCCTTATATACCGCTAGCATTGTAAATCTACGTGTTCCTGTACTGTATCAGCCAATATACACCGCGCTGCAGGGCACGACTCTTCTCCACAATCGAAAGTACATTGAGAGGGGTTAGGCCACTCCACCACACGGACTTTATGCGGGGGTTGGCGGATCTTACATACCATAGAATTTTTTGAAATCGCTATGGTATGCAGGTTTTCCCACGATGTTTTCCATCATCGGTATAGTACGTGGGGATTGACTGTCAATACATAAGTACATGACTCGGAAAGTCAGAGGTGTGCCCTGGGTTTTGAACACGCGACCACAGTGAACATGTTGGCAGCCGCGTCTGGTCCGTTACCAACAGGTCACCACAAACTTTTTTGTATACGTGTTCTAGTACGAAAAACAAAAAAAAACATTATTCTATTTTTTGATTTAGAAATTAATAATCGCCCACAATTTTTAATTCCAATAAATCAAAATTAGGTTAGTAATAAAATAATTCTCAAATGTTTTACGCAGTTAACTTGGGTACGCTAAATAAATACAAGAAAGTGACGGTAAACAATAAATTAGACACAAACTTTGTGAAAACTTTGTACAATCTTCAAAGGCCGTAAACGAGATCAAGTAATTTAAGCCGAAATAAGCAAAATTACTCCTGCATTGTCGGCTTCTCAACAACGTTACGGAAAAGCGTTTCCACAAGCGTTCCTTGCTCACAAAATTAAATTTAATATTTTAACATCATTAACTCGCGATAGTAGGTATCTCTAGCTTCGCGAGGTGTAACCTACAACGAAACCAAAACCATTTTCATTTTCACCAACATTTATACCATACATTTTCCCCACATAATTATAGATGTCCAAAAACAAAAAACCCGTTTTTAATGCTTGTTTCTCAAACAAAATACTAGGACATTAGTGGCGGGTACCTTTCATGTAATTTGTATGAAAATGTCGTTCTGTTTTGGGGCGAAGCTGATGTCCTTTTTGTCTTTGGTATTCAGACCGCGGGCCGAAGAGGAAAATTAAGGTAGGCCACTAGCGGCAAGCACATGTGGAGTTTGACTGCGTGCCGATTTTGGTATGTAAAAATAGCCCGCGCCTCATATTGTATTCATATAAGTCCTCTGTACGGGACAGTTACTGAAAATCGGTTTTTATAAATATCCTTACCTTCACCCCCGGTTATGTAATAAATGGAATAAACTGGAACGGCATTTTGGGACCTATTCAAAGGCATTCATGATTTTCATACGTATTCAGTAAAAAAATCTAATATCTAGTAGAAAAACTTATTAAGGAATGGGCAATAATTTTAAGATTCACGATTTAAAACCTAAGCATGTATAATAAATATGTCCTAACCTTTATGACATAATTATTATTTTGTAAACATACTTTACATTTTCGGTTACATCATACGCAAACACGTTCAAACGATAAACACGGTAATTTTTCAATATCAAATTTTACACACCCAGTTTTTTATGTTTGTCGGCAGTGTCCATTTGGTAACAAAGCAATGACATTAATGGCTTGTGATTAATGGGCTCACTCGTTAGGTTTCTTGTTTGAACAATAATTAGTTACCCACTGTGAAACTAAATCATTGAAGGAACATTTTTGTTTTCCTCGAGTTGGTCGCGTCGCGTCGTCGTGGAAGCACTTTCGTTCCATCATAACTTTCCAAACTTATCTTAGTTAGCGATGATCAATTTTCATTTTCATTACATTAAGCAGTGTACTTATTTCTGTAATTTGTTTTGACATAATCTCTTTAGCAGCGTTACAAGTGTTATTAACATTTAATTTATTAAATGTTCTCGTACTTACGTGGCGTACAGACTGTTTGTAACGCCGTGTGTCGAGATTTTTTGAATTAACTTAGCACTTAAAACTTTATGTTGGACAAAAGTTTTCGTCAGATGTTGTGGATTTTACTTGGAAGGATTCTTAAGATTTCTAATCTTCCTAATATGTTAACTTTTACGTAAGTCTGTCGTGCGTTAGCTTAATTCGAGACTAACTTTACAACTTTGTCAAGATGATAACCTACGGGTTATACGCATTCCATTTTTGTAAAGACTTATTAAAGTATAATATGAAGGAAGCTCGTGAAATATTAAGGTACCGGTACTGGTTTCCATCCAAATTCCTTTAATGAATACCGAGAATTCACCAGATTTATTTCCATTTCTTGTGCTCAAATCATATATTTGCATATTTATATGCGGAAGTCTTGCGTAATATATTTGCATGATTATAAATAAAACGGAATACAGGAAGTTATAATTCACGGTCTCGTGATGGCTGGTGTATGTATTATAAGAACGGCGAAGCCAGAATATATCAAAGCACTTTTTAACCTACAACTGTATTAACTTAGAAAGTCTAGAAATGTTAAAGCGCTGCTATAAAACGGAAAAATTTAAACTTACATACGACTACGAGTACAATAAAAATACAAAAGGGCTCTGAATCCGTAACAAATTGCTTTTTAGGAAAGTAAAAGTCCACTCACATAAACATCAGTCACGGACTTGGATAACAATGTAAATAATTCATTAGATAGCTGCGACAACAGGATAGGTATAATCAGAGTCGGTCCGAAAAAACCCGTCGGTAAAATGTATGGTGTGGTGTCACCGAGGCGCGAGCACTGGACTCGCTCCTCGATGTACCATCCATCATGCTCACGCGCTACATTCGGCAGATTGATCGCCGCCGCTGGCCTCACACCGCACAAATATAGCGCCAAAGGAACGAGGAAACACTGAGACAAAAATGGTGAGAGCAAACAAATGCGCTGTCGATATCATGACAGAAGGATTGATAGTTTAGCGCCGAGCCGTAGTCTACCCGCCGCACCCTCGTGCCCACTGCGGACGAAACCTAGCGTGCACTGAACGGCCGCCCGTCGCCGCCCGTCGCGCCCGCCGTCAGCAGAACAATATGTTGCGGAGCCTTTCTTGCTAATAAATGAAAAACCGCAACGTTTAACCGGCTTAATATAATTTAATTATGCATGCACATTCGGAATCGTGTTCATTACACATGTGCTGTTGATGCTCTGTTTGAACTACTTTACAATGGACTCATTAATTTATTTTTGTTCTAGAGTTTGGCATGTCGGAAGGCGCGGGCGGCACGTACCCTGCCAGGTCTCCGATGTCCAGTTCTACCACGGGACACTCGAGCTCCAGTCACCACAGGTATTTCAACATTTTATATCTACCCACATTTTTTTAATTAGTTTCGGTTTCAGGCAATAAATTATTTGAATTATAGTTTATGTAGAGTTGTATAATAAAACTAAATTTAAAAAATATCGAAAAAGTATAGCTCTCGTAATATAAAATTTAAGATTATTTATGCATTGGTTTTCATTTTTACACTTTATAAATTGCGGCCGGATTTATTAATTATTAAATAACATTTCATTTTGGATAGTCAAATATATATTATAACGAAATATTTTGGGTAGAGATTTCAGAATCAACAATAAAACGGTTTTTCTGATATCAAAGTTAAAAGATAATCAGAACGTGAAAAAAAGGTCGAATTTTAGATGTGTAAATGTATATACCTATGTGTGTGTAAAGAATATTTTATATAATTATTGCTAAATTAATTACATTTTTAACTACTCAGTTGACAAAAAGTCCTTTTTACTCGACTCATGAGATGACCGCTTACCCTCTTCTTAGTATTATGAATATCTAAACATAACATCCTTGTAATTTTTTCACTAAACTTCTTGATGTCGCTTACTTTGTAATAACACATTTATAAAAGTTGGGAAGACTCAACGACAGTATCGGTAGGCACAATATCCAAACTGATCAAATTATATTTCAAAATCAAGTTTAAAAAGTTCGCAACAAAGCCCGGTACTCTAACAAAAAGCTTTTACGTAATACAGTCACCGAATATGCACATGAAAGCCCACCAAAATTTAATAAAGACATTTTTAGCTGCGGAGTGGCCTATCCGAAAAACCTTTATTAATGCACTTATATTCTAAATTTTCCTTTGAACGTCGCAAGCCCTCTGAAATTAATCTTAGCTCTCATCAAAAGGATCGAAAATGCTTTGCATTCCGAGCTCTCGTTGAATGGCGCGGCGGCAAGCGTCGCAACGAGACAAATTTTGACGTGTCAGATTCAATAAAAGCCGGTAGTGTGGTCTCTAATTAAATATAATAGCAGCTGTCCTCGAATTCTTTCAAAAGAGAATCTCGAAGCTAATAAAAAATTGATGGAGGCCCTGGCCGCTGCGCCAGTAAAAGTGCCTGTGACGGTCCACATTAATTTAAACTTATCCGCGAGAAAATACTTTAAACTTTAGAATTGAGAATGTACTCTAATTTACATTTTTAATCGCACTTTTGTTTACTTGGCTTTATTTAGCCTCAAGCAAGGGGAATTAGTGGTTTTCTTAATTGCGACGTTTTTTTCGCTGACCAAATTAAAAACTTAAATTAAATCTAATACAGAGGGTATTATCCCCTTGTTACAAGTTAGTATTTCTTTATCTTCCATTAACGAATTAATCCTTGAAAAGTAACACGCGTAAATCAATTTATTGGAAAGTAATTAATGAAGACTTGATAAAAAAAAATCCTTACTAGATGTTCTCATACTCCTCACAATCTCAAAATAAGAATCTTGCTTTTCCTCTTGTTATTTTACGAAATAAACACCATCAAATTTTATACTAGCACAGTACACTTTTATATAGAACTTAGTTTTTATAGGATATCAGTGTAACCGCATCATTTAAGATGGTATGAATTCAAACGGCCTCGCTATACGTAGCGTCACACAATCCGACATCAAGTACTCGTGGGTACGTACGGAAAACATTACTGACCACGTCGTTGAGTACTGAATGGAGCAGAACAAGATTTTCTTACTACCTTTTTCCGACTTGTGTACTTTACAAATGTTTTAAATTTTATGTGTGGTTTGTTTAGCAATATCATTGTGGTAGAGCGTTGGTGTGCCTAATTAGGATAGTGTATGAATGTGCCACCTCAACGATGATGGTGCTTATGACGTATATGTTTGGATATGTCAAAAAAGCTTTCTAATTATTGTTAAAAATGTATAAAAATTTAAGACCATTATTTTTGATCCCCTGTTAACTGATGAAGTATTTTATATGTTTTATGCTGAAGAAAATTGTACAACAAAACCCATCAAAATCTTAATTGCTTTAGCTTACCATCTCATACGCGCCTCCATCGCAATTACGCAAGAGTTTACACAAGTAAATAACACAGTATTCGCGTTTGAACATTTTGAAAATTTATTTTTAACACAATCATATTATTTTACCATGTTTACAGCACGAGCTCTATATCTTAGATCTGAGCCCCAAAGTGGACACGCCAGTGTCTACTTCACTAACATAATTCCTATAACACAGTAGAGAATTTTTGCTATTCTTGATTAAAGGGCTTGATACATTGCCGTGTGGAAAACAACTCGGGCATAATTACCCCGCAGCCGGCGGTAAATGAATATCGACAAATGCGTTGCTACTGAGTCTTCGATAATAAGAATGGAAACGTTGCGCGCTCCCGTACATTTTTTGCCGGCAGCTCCCAGTACCGCATGTAACTGAGTTAACCTCGCTTTTTGCGCGAACTAAAAGCTCAAAAGTAATATTTTTTCTGCATCCACACTGAGATGTACATTTTTGAGCATTTTTTTGTCGGTCTAATGGATTTTTGTAGGGGATTCAAAGGACCTTTGAATTTTTTAAATGATAATGGAAATGCTCGGATTTTGTTACACCATTATTTTTTTAAAAGGCTAACTGTTTATACAACGTGCAGCTTTCTTTCAAAATATTGGCTTTCAATATTTAAAAAGATATATAAGATAGTCAATGCCACGCCATGATAAATAACTTACATGCTCAACACCTGATATCCGTACTTTCCAGAATTATGAATGAAAATGACTAATAATATAGTTAAAACGTGGAAATGCTCGGTTATTTAAATCAAATTGTCAGCAAACAGCAGTAAATTGTGAAACTGCATACGTTATAAGTTCACCTGTGGCGGCAAGCGCGAGATCCTCCCCAGTGACGTCACAATTTTATGTAATTAACGTGCGCCGCACCTACGCTCTAACTACCACAATGTAAGACATTACAGACCGCATTCTGCAGGCACGCATACTCGCCTTTGTCTTGTTATATCTATGAATACTAGGATTAGTGTTGTGATATTAACAAGGATTTCCTTATAACATTCTAAATGTAATGTTAATGTAATTTTGTCAGTATAAGTATCTAACACGTAGGCTTTTTAATCGTAAAACAGGCTGTTGCTTGATTTAGGGATGTATATGATGGGATGTAAGCTAGACATCTTGACAGTAGTATTATTTATGTATGAGTACGTCTCATGTTATTGTTTCGCTATTGTTTCAATGAAAAGCATATTCGAAGAAATAAGCAACATTTGTGTCCAAAGAATAGTATTGCACTCTTAGTCGCATAATAGACTTTTGAGGTAATTGATCACAGACAGTTTAAATCATATAATATATCAGAATTTTCCATCTTACAAGCCAACTTAGCAAACAACTTAACACATAGCAAACAAGATTATATTCAAATTTTAAATTCAATCTAAGATTTTACGTATACTACGTACGTTTAAAAAATATATTCATAAGTATTCCAAACGTTCATATAAAATGTATGAAATTTTTAATGCACGTACATTAGAATTTACTTCTATTTTCACGTTTGGTTTATTCCAACCAGTGTGATCGCTATTAGAGAAAAATAAAGTTTCATGTTTTCATTTTTATGCATAAATATTTTGAACATTGCAATTTATTCGTTTAGTTTTTGTTGTACGCAAAAATTCAGCAAGCGAATAAAAATTGCAAAATATGTTTCGATTTTAAATATTTCCAGTGTTCTGTACCGTACTTTACTGTGGCATCTATAGCCGGCTGGACGTGTTATGTCGCCATGCACCGCTTCCGGCGTTATCCGAATACATTAGGTACAACCTACGTGCTTTGACTAGGCGAATATTCGTTCGTTAACGTCCTTCCCTTGAGCATTGTGAATCGGATTGACCCTTTACACGACCTTTGGTTCCGATGTACGTGAAAGCCTAAAACATCTTGAACAAACAGCGCTCATTATTCCCGAGTATCAAAGCTTTATATTCAATCGTTTGAGGGACTTAGTTGGATCAAAAATTGCTAGTTTTGCGTCTTCAGTACTTGAGTATCTTGCGGATTTATTCCTTTAATATAATCTTCCAATACTGAGAGATTTTCAGCTTGAGTTATTACAAAAGGAAAATACGTTCTGGTTAAGCAAAATGAAAAAATAGTTTACGTGTATTGGGTAGATATCGCTTTTTGAATATAGAAATGCTCCTATCAACTTCCACAAGCCTTTTTAATGACTTCACTGTGTATGGAGCCATACAAGTCAACTTAAATTTTACCACTCATTAACTTTGACAAGGTAAATTTAAAAAACGTAAGCGTTTATGACTCTAATTCCACGTGTTAATTTCTCGCGTACAATAGTTTAACAGTAAACAGCGTGCATTATGGCAGTTACGCTTTTGTTTCAATTAGTTTTTTAATGCGCCGTGCGTGGTCCGCACTGAGCATGCCAGTGGAAACAGGCGGAGTACGTGCGCACATCACACCGCTCGCTCCACCGAGACATGGAAAATGCTTTAGTGAATCTATTTACCGCAAAAACCGCTACCTTTTTTGTGAAACGGAATTCTGAAATTAAATTTTACCTCTTAAAATTAGCCGTGCGCTGCGATTTTCTATTTGTCGTGCCTTGAATTGGATGGTGGGTGTTTTTGTTTGTTTCTGATAGTATGTTACGAGTATATATACCTTATATAATATACCTATTCTTCTAATATCCGGAAACGATACCATTCGTAATGCAATAAGCAAGAATTCGACTAAAAAAAATCCAGAACATACATAAGCGGTCTAAGTTAACAATTTTTAGCTTTACTAAACTCAGCAAAGTATATAGCTATTTACTTGAAATCATATCTGGTATAATTTCAAGTAAATAGAAAAAAAAACTTATATTCGTTCATTTCCGTAAATTATCCGAAAAGATCAACGAATAAAATACCGAAAAGATGACGTTTAACCTGCGTTTAAGACTTCGAACCCCTCCTTCCCCCGAAGCAACAAATTCTAGACCTTTGTAAGTTTTTGGTACTCTCACGACATAAACACAAAACGCGACGGGATATTGCATGCCTGAATGAAAATATAATTAAGGATACGTAGTAATCATTTTCGACTTTAGCATTTATGAAATGCACACAAAAAGCGACCTTAATGCAAATGCCAGCTCTTACTGCACCCACTACATTAGATAATTGAAACTAGTGGTGACCTAATGGATGGATAATACGCCTTTGCCTCGCGTAATGAGGAGCCAAAATTGCAACAAGTAGACATTGACTGTTCATTATCGTGGTCATTTTGGCACCATACCTTGGAAAGTGCAGGAGTACGGCTGCTAACTCGCTGTCACTGGAGCTCTATCTGTCGATATTAACCCGTTTACGACCTTTTGATAATGAGTCTTTGCTACGGTCTCTACTTCTGCCATTGATAGGGTTTGGCTTCACTCTACCATGGCAGCCTGATGCAGTTCTCTAAATATGAAATGAATCATTTTTGGTGACAGTTGGTATCATTATTAATTATTTAGTGGAATAGCGACTGGATAGATACCTTTTTGGGTTAGTTTGAAAATATTTATTTTGACATTTTAATGTGACATCAAAGTGACTTCTAATAATTTCAAAATAATTTTTTTTACCGTCTTCAAGCTCCACCGATCAATTAAAAAATGTAATATCATTTTTTTTTTTTTTTTTTTTTTTTTTAACCTATATCATCCCACATGTAATATCATACAAAGTATTTATTGGTTTTTCAAAAGACTATTCTGCCGTAACACCTACCACTACAACTAAGTTGTGCGCAAAGAATTGACACCGAGAACGGAACCTCGACTAGTCCGTTAGTTCCACTAGCTTTTTTTTTATTTTTTAGAAACCTCAGCCAAGTGCTGCTTCACGTCGATTTCCTGTGAGACAGTGTTACCAATCCGGGACCTGCCCATTCATACTGAGTCATAGGTGACAACAGCGTGGCTCTACCACTTCTGTAACTTCAGCTTCTCTTTAACCCGCAACAATATTCATAAAAAGGGAAAAGGAGACATAATGGTTGTTAAACAAAATTCGTTGTAGGCTGTCTTGTGTGGCTTAGATACGCTGGCCACAGATCATTAATACATTATAGGGGTTCGGTCCCGCTCGTGCACAATTTTGCTTATTCACGATACAAGCCCGCCATTTTCGAACTAGTTAGTTTTTTAAATTGAACTTTAATAATTTACATCAGCTGTAAGGCAAATTTTAGCTAAACGGATATTTAAAAAAATATTTAGACTTGTATATAACATAATTTTCGTTCATAATTAATAAAAAAATATATAATTGTCCAAATAAACCTTTACTACGGCCCTTTGTTTCTGCAAGTTCGGTGTTAATTTAATAGGAATAGATGTTTAAAACTTGTGAAATTGATTCATAACAAAAATATAATATTTGGTGATGTTTAAACTAAATTAAACATTAAAACAAAGCTACTATTTATTTATTTATCTACATACGATACAATGCAACTCTTACTACAAAAAATTATGTGTAGTTCAACCCTAAATTTTTTTATTGTTTCTAAACGAGATAATTTAACAGTTACCGGTACTTAATGTAGGTACATGTTATTAAAAATCTCAATAAATATATTTATATTATCTTTATAATTACTAAAAGCTTTGTTAGTGGAAACGTGATGGTAATTAATTACAGTTGCTTATGTACATCTGCAGCGCTTAAATCTGATAATGAATAGGGATAAGAAAGGAAGGCAGGAAGACAGGGATTTAGTACCTTAAGGTATAAAAAAATCCATAAAAATACAGATTTTTGAAGTCAATCTCGCACCTCTTATCTAAACTTGAATCAAATAATGTTGAGACTATAATGGAAACATAAACAATAGCTAATAAATTTCCCATGTTTATCAATAATGGGACCCTTTCGTAAAAACTACTTAGTTTAAAACTGCTGAGCCACGCTGTTCATTAGTCATTGACCTCACAGGAACAAGAGGCGGAGGCAATAAAATAACCCCTTTTACGATGTGTTAAGTGGAAAGGAATCATATCCTATCATCAATCATAATTCCTCCCCACGCAGGAGGTAGCCTACTTCAAATGGATTCCAACTGTTATTAATTTAATTTACTCATTAGTTGATGACACGGCACAGTTTTAAATCAATTGTAATTGATAGCGAAGCGTGTTAATATGGGAAATAAATAATTAACTTTTCACATATTGCTGGTGTTGCTAGGTACCTACCTAATTATGTCTTCACGAATTAACATTGTTCTGATCTTTTTCATTCAATTACTACAGTCATTCGTTTTAATAAAAGCATAATATGTGAATCACAAAGTTGTATAATTCGTATAATAGATAAGATCATCTACCAAAAACCCTTTCACCGTAAACAGATATTTACACAGCTAATCAAAACCCTCAATGATTTCTATACAGATTTTTTTGAGAAAAACCTTACTTATCTATTAAAGTTAAATAGAAAATTGTTAATGTTTCCATAATACGTGATAGAAGAACCTGTGCGGTAAGCATGACCCACAATAATATAAGCTGCGGCCACGTGTCACGTATATTCAGGTCATTTTGTAACATCAGAAAAACGCGAGTAAGCTCTTAATTACAGATGAGCCATCAGAGCGGCAAGTTAATCTCGCGCTAAATAAATAATTAAACATCACTGCCATTATCCACGTTACCTACATTAAATATGCATGTGGGCCGGTTTAATTGCGTTTACTCATTGCAAGATACAAGCCTTTTCTGAGATTACTTTTGAAATTCAATTATGAATTGTCTAGTACATGTTTTATTTGTGCATTGTGTTTATCTTCGGTCAGACATAAGAGCTGTTTAAATATGGACTAAATTTATTGAATTGTGTAACTAGTAAAAATATTAAAAAAAATACTCACGTAATAATATACTTTGTAAATTTCCCCCAAACAAAGCGAAGCCGTGGTGGTATTTTCATATTATATACGTTTAAAATTTTAAACATTGTATTGCATATATTACATTCCTGATTGGCACATGACAACCGATATGTTCATTATACTCGTATAGCGTGCCAATTTAAACTTTATGGGAAAAGTATAAAAAAAATACAAAAGTATCTTAGCAAGTGATTACTTACAAATACGCTGCAACCTTTTCCTGTTTATCAGAGGCTCATTAGTTTCGCACATTTCACTAAGAGAAACACACAAAAAATAAGACACGTTTGGGAGACTGTCCGTCCGCATCCGTCTGACCACATCCAGACGTTCCCCGGTCTCCCCCGCGCTCACCTCCCAAAATTGAGTGTACACTTGCCTTAAAGAAGCCCCTTTAACCGCCTACTTTAAGGGCTCTACCGAGATGCGAACGCGTTGTAATAAATAATGCGGTTGAGACAGATAAATTATCTTTGACTTGCGCACTGCTACCCCTGACAAATTATCTGTCATAAAAGCTAAAAACAAATTTGTTTCGAAATGGAAAACTTCGTAAATATCAGCTGGGATTGTTAGACAAATCTTTATAAATTGTGGGATTTTTTTTGTGGCGCGCTAAATGTTTGCAAACACTATTTGGAAGTAAATGTATTATTGAGTGCGGTACGGGTACCGATGTGAAGTTATTGCATAGCCACATCGGAAAGAGCGCGAGTGATGTTGTTAAAGTTTTAATTGCTTTTATCACGGGCCTGCGCTTTTACAGCTTGCAAATGTGTGGACTTCATAGAATATCAAAATTGAATCATTTAACGCGTAATCATGTTACTGACGCTTACCGAGCTATAATATTTTCAGAGGATATTCATGCGACTGGTCATTTTAAATGTTTTTCGCGTAGAAATAAAAAAATGGACTAAAGAGAAATATTTCTCTCTTTAGAATCAATAAAGAAAACTGGAAGTTTGCGTTTTATTTTTACTTCGACTTTCTATGCAGACTGGAAAAGCGTAGCCGCTGGACCTAATTTTTGCTATTTCACTTTAACTGCAACCTATAATACTCCAACATAACAACATTATGGCGTGTCCAGAGGAACTAAAAAATAAACTATTAAAATTCCACAAAACTCCAAATCAATATCGACGAACAAGTTTATTCATAATGTGCAGTGCGTACACAATACGCGAACAAACGAACCGTCGTCAAACGTTTTTGTCGTTTTATTTGGATAAAACTAAATTTAAAACACCCATCACCGCTACAGTCCAGTCTGTTGAATACGCTGAATTGTTGCAATCTGAAACAATATGTCATAATAACTGTACGGGCCACCCCATCTACAGTTCGCATCGGTTGTGCCGCCATTGTCCTCCGCGATCCAATTAACATGAACATGTCAAGCATTGATGCAGACTGATGTTCTGCTGTGTCAATAATTATCGGCCTTTTGTTTGATAATACGTGACCGACAGCTAAAAAACTCTTATTTACATTTTACATTGGTCTGATTCGTGGTTCGGGCATTGTACCTGAGGCATTAATTAACATCGCGCGGTGTTTCATCAAATTTTAAAATATGTTTTTATATATATCACACGTCCACCCACTAGGTGGTCAGACGACCTGGTAAAGGTCGCGGGACGTCGCTGGATGCAGGCTGCCTCCAACAGGTCACTGTGGAAATCATTGGGAGAGGCCTATGTCCAGCAGTGGACTTCCTTTGGGTGATGGATGGATAGATGGATGGATATATCACAGTGTCTGCTCAGTCGTATTGTGAAGTAAAAACATTGTGAAGTAGAATTCAGTTGAAATATTAATAAAACAACAACGCACCAATCGGTGGGATTCGTCATAAATTGAGAGCGCGTTTTCGTAAGCAATGTATGCATGGATATATCTGTATATTTCATATATGTGGAGTAAATCAAATGTTATTCGCATAAAGTGGTTGAATAGATTTAGTTTTTATAGCACAATTGTGTGGGGACCTTAATTATCTGCCCTCTAAGGGATTAAAGAACGGCAGGCAGAAGTGCGTGTGTCAATGTAATCCCGCAGGCGTCTCCAATTGGTGGAATCTTGATGACTAACACTCGAACACGTGACAAATTAACAATTTGTCGCTGCCCAGCGTGGATTTGTGGGATCCGGAAATCTCACTCGCAGCCTCACACGGTAATAGAATCGTAACCACAATTATCCGCACGTTTTCTCATTTACAAAACTGTGAATTGTTGAAATATTAATTAAAAAACAATGTATCATTCCATGAAACAGTATTATCTGTTTACATAAAAAGTATGTTACAGAACTCAGATGATATCATTTTATATTCATTTAATTAATATGAACTAATTTGTCAACTGCATTAAAAAAAATAACTCAAATATACCAATAAATAATAATAGCCAAATCGATATCGTATACAACTACATAATTAAATATTTTTAACATTTAAAATCCTTTTGGAGTGCAATAAAATTAATTCAAGTCGAAACAAATGTAATCGCTAAAGTAATGACAAAAAATAGTTGGTTAACGAGGTCCGGAACAAATCATGCCCCGGGACCAATCCTCTTACGCTAAGCCTCACTGCTCACCCCACACAAAGAACACATAAGCCGAGCAATAGAGATATGATAGACGTTATTAATTAGATGTCATTACTTCTTATGCCGTTTCATTGTGTGAATCCGGGAAAACCGTAGCCCTAGGCGAGGTTGCCATGGCAACGCGCATCCTCGACCCCAACACCACGCCACTTTTGTTATTGTTTCATTACGATATTAAAAATTATTTGAAACAACGTGATTATTTTAAACGACTTCAAAGGAAGCTGTGGTTTTCTTTGTCGGCTTTATTTTGTTTTTTTTTTTTTAAAACATGCCTGTATAGACAGGAATGTTATAATTTTATTTATATGAAATTAGTCTCTTACAATCAATGTATAATAATAACATACATATTTTGTGAAATAATCGTTGTGAGTATTAAACATAACGATAAAAAGTAACCATTCATTTGACTTTGTTGATTGTTAGTTAAACAGGAGGAAAGAACTATCAATAACTAGAGCATTCAACGATGGTTGCTTTTACTAAATTTATAAACTGAAAGTTGGGCAAATATTGTGAAAGTATAACATCATAGTCATTGATTATTCCCAAGACATTTGAAGCTATACGCGAGTTTTGTCTAGCAAAATCATGTTCAGGAAACGAACTTCGATGCTTCGAGGATCGATAGAATTCGATTGTAACCCTACAACCTGAATTCGTAAGAAAATGAAACCAAATACACACCGCCTAAAATTGCTGAAGCCGTGTAAACGCACTTGTGTACTTTCTAAAAAGTGGTATAATTAGAATTTCTAAGACATTTTTACGTAGACATAAGTCAACATTAAAAGTTTATAAACTACAGCCTACGAAATTAATTTATCACAAAATATTAGGTAAATGACGTTGATCGCGGTAAGCATATTTTGTTTCTCCAATAAATTAATTTTATCCAAATCACGAGAATCTACGTTGATGATCAAATAGATCATAGCCAGGTTTTTAAAATACAAAACTCAAGTCCGTTTCTATTAAACTTTTGACGCGATGCGTATTTTTTACAATAACAAGGGAAGCCGTGTTTATACTCAAGCGTTTGGTGATGTCTAGAAAAGAGTAAATTAAATTTGTATGCCTTTTAACTTTTCTTCGATGGGCACTCTTACACAGGCGAAACCGCGAGTAACTGGTTACACTGTAAATACTTAAAATTGATATTTAAAGTGGTGAAAGAAACCGTACTTTATTCGTTTTACAAAAGACGGAATGGTATACTACTCTGTCAAGAAAGTACCGGGAAAAGATCAATAATACACAAAATGTCTGTTATTCATTCAAATTTATTTTATCACGTTCAAAGTATGCTCCTTTAGAAACGATACACTTGCGCCAACGAATAATCCATTCATCAAAACATTTTTTAAACGCTGCTTCCGGAATTGAGTTCAGTTCTCGCCGCGAATTCTCCTTTATGACTTCTATCGATTGAAAACGGGTGCCACGAAGTGGTAATTTGACTTTAGGAAAAAGAAAAAAGTCAGCAGGAGCCATATCTGGTGAGTATGGTGGTTGCTGGATGGTATTTGTTGAGTGTTTGGTCAAAAATTCGTTCACAATGATAGCCTTGTGCGAAGGCGCATTGTCGTGGTGCAAAATCCAAGAATTTTCTTTCCACAAATTTGGCCTTTTTCGTCGAATTTTCTCTCTTAAACGCCGCATAACGCTCAAATAATATTCTTTATTTACCGTTAGACCTTTCGGTAAGAATTCAGAGTGCACAACACCGCGATATTCAAAACAGTCAACATGACTTTGACTTTTGATCGACTTTGGCGTGGTTTTTTCGGTTCAGTTGGTAGGCGCCACTCCGAAGCTTGTTGACTAGTTTGCATGTCAAACTCGTAAACCCACGTCTCGTCACCAGTAACAATGCGTTTCATGAATGTTGGGTCCGAACTGACTCGTTCTAGCATGTCCTCAGCGACTTTCATGCAATTGAGTTTTTGGAGAAACTTCAGATCTTTTGGGACTAGCCGAGCAGCAACATGTTTCATACCCAAATGATTAGTTAAAATGATACGGATCGACTCGTGAGATACAGAAAGTTCGGCGGCTATCTCTCTCAGAGTTGAATGGGGATTTTCAGTCACTATTTCCTTCACTTTTGCGATGTTAACTTCAGTTGCAGACGTTGACGGCCTACCAGAGCGAGGCAAATCTTCCATCACATCTCGACCGCTTTTGAACGCTTTGAACCACTCATAAGCACAAGTTTTTGATAAAGTCGATTCACCGTAAGCCTTCTGTCACATTTTCAGTGACTCCGAACACGAAATTCCATTGGCGATGCAAAATTTAAGATAAACTCTTTGTTCGATATTTTTGTCCATTATGAAATTCGCAATACACACTTTAAATGATATTACTAAAACCAGCACTGTATTTAATATAAATAACAGATGCAACTCAAACTCCGCGCCAAAATGGAAAACAGTTGTGCCAATCTAACAACTACAAAAAAACAAAAATTTGAATTTGGAACCATAAACAAATCATCCATTCCCGATACTTTTTTGACTGAATGTATATATTTAAGTCCGTATTAAATCATACTAAGCTATTTCTTACAAGAAGTTTGAAGTTTTATAAGTTCCTTTATCTGTACTTGCTTAATTACTTAGCACTGTACTTGTCTCCCCAAATTAAAGCAATTAGACTGTATTGTAACGTAGCTACGCAAACACGCACACAGGCCCACGCGTCTAGCGCACGATACGTTATCATAGTAGCAATTATTGCATTGTGTTCAATTATTCGATTCCGCTAAATTTACTTGCCAATTAGTTGTCAGCAGAACAGTGGCTGCAATTACCATGGTTATTGCAACACAGACGCTGAATTAAATTTTGTTTTAAAACTCCGCTATCGGAGCGGCAAGTATACTGTTACGCGCCATTTCATGCGTAATTTGATATTCGGATGACAAATTAGTTGGCGACCGTCCGGTGCACAGACTCGGTGAAATTACAGGGAACGCACGCTTCAATGGCGGGTGGACATCCGCGTCCGCGCCCGCTCCCGCTCCCGCCGGCGCGCCCGCGCTCGCACCCGCTCTCGCGTGCGCCACCTCCCCGCCCCCCGTCCCCCAGCGCCTCGCGCCCGCCCGCGCGCTCTCCCGCCGCTAACTTCTGCCGACATCGGCAACTTGTCGACTCTAATTATGGTTTCCTTTTAACACACTCTGCTTTGATTCCAGAGCTTTAAAGATTAGAGAAACATTGCTAATTTCCTGCTATAAAGTGTTCTTTTAGATGTGAATTAGTTGCTTGGAAACATACAGACACTTAAAAATATTACTTACATGTGTTCTCAAATATCTTTCTTATTTATTTTTAGTAACGTAAAGAAAATATGTTTTTATTTTGTGAATATTTGACTTAGTGGAGTGGTATAATTACAAAACAAAAGCTTTTTTTTTTAACAAGTTATAAATAAAGTAATTTTAGAAGCTGACCACTTTATAACAATAGTCTTATTCACACTGAATTTTGAAAATGGTAAATATATTTTTAAGTAACGCATTATAAATTGGAAAATACTAAACGAGGATTGAAGAGGTATTCAAATTTCAGCAACAAAAGCTTTCTTCAACAACTCGTTTCGCTGGCTCGGCTCCGAAGAACAGTAATTGGACGGGCGTAATTACTGCTTGCTTGTAAAACCATCATCTTATCATCTCCGAAAGGGTATTAGCGAAAAACACAAGGGGTAGGGGGGCGCTACAAGACCGAGATGTCGGATAGAAGACAGCCGACGACTTAGATGGTTATTAATATCTTTAGACGACTCGGGAAATAAGCGACGGCCTCTCAAAGGGTAGACGTCAAAACAAGGCAATTATGAGATAGGGTAATTAGGTTTATACATAATCTTACGTCTCAAAATTACTCTCTTAAGAGACTATTTGTAAAAACGCTGCTTAGATTCGACAAGGGTTGATTTCTTCTTGGAAAAAACAATTTGGTTAGTAACAAAATATTAAATAGTATTTTTGATTACAGACGAATAAGCTTTATAAAATGAATCATGTTTTATTTATTAATAGAGTAATGCCAGATACCAAGGGATAACTCTTTATACTTAAGCCATTTCTAGGAAAGCAGAAAAACAGTTTTCGGACAAATTTAATGTTAAGTGGTAAGGTAACGTTAACAAAATTATTTCATAACGTTCCAAATATAACATTATATAAAAGAAGCAACGCAAAACTGTCGCAATACAAAAACTGAATTTCAATACGTGACAGCAATGAGAACATAATCGCATTTCACACATGATGAACTTGAGCAAAAAGTTTCAGAAATTAATGTTTCAATTCTGAAATAAAAGTGGAGGCACCTGCCGCATTCACTTTGTCGCCGGAATGTGTTGTTGAAACTCAACTACAGTCTTTTTGTCACGCTTTGACTCACTTTCATAGTACAAAAAGCCTGAGGAGAAAGTACGAGCACATTTATGAAGGCTAAAAAGAACAATTTTGTTAGGTGCCCGTTGGAAATTCATTGACTTCAAAGGACATTTTAACAGCGCCTTCCTTTTCCCTTTATAGCCTTTTAAAAAGTATTACAAAAAACACAAATCTCACTGTCGCTTCCATTTCGGTGAAAACTGTGACGTTACTTTGCTCTTAATGTTATATTATGATAAAAAAATATATAATACTTTTTAAAAATTGAAAAGTCGTGTATTACTTAGTGCTTTATTTCTAACTACTCCTATCAGTACGAAAAATTGCATAATTATCTATAAAAAATAGAAAAAAAATCGGCATTTTGTTTGGATTTTTACAATCGGCCAACTGCCGGACGCCAACTGTTGTGTTAAAAGATCCTATAGCTGGTAATTTTTTTTTGGAAATGCTCACGCCAAACGTATTGCGAAGCCTACAAATCGAAGATATAACATAATGGTACTTTTAAAATCAATATTTTTATTCTAAATGTACATAGTGCATACATACATGCCTGACTTCTTTGTTGTTTAATTACCAAATTTTTGTACAATTGTCATTCAAGTCGTAGAATTTTAGTACAAATGAAATATAGAAATAAGATCTGTCTATTTTCATACACCACGACCCAAATCCGAAGAAAAGACAGGCGTGGGCAGAGGACATCCTTTATATTAGTCAAATTATTCCGGATCAGCGACAATATTTTTCTTTTGTAAGGGAAGTATAATAGTTGATACGCCGCCGTATATTTTCAGTACTAAAATATTGATTCAAGACTACCGTGTTATTTTTACTTTAAGGCGAGCGTATTTACGATTTGAGGGGGATTTCAACCCCGCACTTTCATACCCCGCATGACGGTATTTATTTTATCAATATCCTCATATTACACAAAATAGTTTTATCTAATTAATCTACTTCCAACGATTATGTTTTCGAAAGTGATTTTCAAAATATCGCGGTTACTTGACTTTGTAGGGGTTTCTTGGAATTTATTAAGCTTATTGGAGTCTTAAGTTCATGGATTTTTAACATTACCTACCAATTAAAAAATATATTGTTATTGTTTGGATATTTTAAGCCGATTAAAAATATTGGATGTTGCTAAATTCGTAAATTTCAACCGATATCTAGTTACCTAATTTTTCTTTAAAATTTTGTAATTTTTTTATCGGCTTATAATATGGCTTATCTAATGCTAAATTTATAATATCGGAAAATTTTGATTTTCGTGTACCAAGACACCAATATGAAAGCGACCAAGTATTTTTGTACATAAATGAAATCTGCTCCCGACGTACTGGCTTAGCTCTTGCCAACTTAATTTATTCCGCCCAACGCTAATAGTAGTTATACGTAATTTATGCCTGTTTTAAGAAAACAAATCATTGTGTTCATCTAGTTCAATCCGATTTGTACTGTATTTATTCGGTGAAACTTTAAATTGCCTTCGACCTACTTCGATCGGCTATTGAACCAATTCGCCAATTGCCAACGTCCGAAGCTATGAACTCTCCCCCACTTTATTTGATTTGTGTTATACTTTATTTTGGCACTATTTGGTTGCAGTTTCACTGGAACTGAACTTGCAGTTTCAAAATGGATCCGGATGGTACGATGAATGCTCTAAATTCACAAGTACTTTCGTATATAAAAGTCTCGCTGTCTCTAACTTCACTAAATATTTTTAGCACATATTATAAAACTAGGGATTGGTCAGGGATATTGGTCAGGGATGCTCCTATCTAGTGGTCATGGCCTATCCTAGAATAGGTGCTACGAGTACGCGACCTCGGCCCCCCGAGCTACTCAGTCACTACCAACCTTACCTTCCGTGACTGCAGTATCCACTCCTACAGGCCATATTTTCCTTTCCCATATTATCCTTTACCCACAAACTATATTTCCTTTCCCCGGTTGATGACGGGCAGCAGCGTCATCAACTCCAGTCCCCTCCTGCGCTCGCCAACCCGCCTGCCAAGCGTGGCGAGTATTGGCAATAACCTCAGAATGAGTGAAACCAGGACCAGGCCCCCAGTCCCCGGCAGCCCCGCTATTCCTGGCTACGGTAGCGGCCATGGTTACGGCGGGGCAGGGGGTGCTAAGAATCCCCGGGTTGGCCCCGGCTACCACCCCCGACGACGACTGGCCCTGGTAACACACAACATACGCACGATGAGGACAGACGAGAAGATTGTCGAACTGGAAGAAGAATTGAGTGGGTTACACTGGGACATTCTGGGGTTGTCGGAAGTCCGAAGAATCGGGGAGGACACGATAACCCTGAAGTCCGGTAACCTGCTTTTCTACCGGCCGGCGACCAACAGTCCCGAGGAGGTGTCGGATTTCTCGTCCACAGGTCTCTCATAAACAACATCGTATCCATCGAAAGTGTGTCGAGCAGGGTCGTGTACCTTATACTCAGAATATCAAAAAGATATTCGCTGAAGGTCATACAGGTATACGCGCCGACCTCGACACATCCAGATGAAGAAGTAGAGGAGATGTATGAGGACATAAGTCGGGCCATACATACTTCCAAAACCTACTTCAATGTTGTTATGGGGGACTTCAACGCAAAGTTGGGCATGAGAAGCGATGCAGAGCTGAAAGTGGGGCAATTTGGACATGGGCAACGGAACCTCAGGGGTCAGAGGCTGGCCGACTTTCTGGAGAAAGAGGGACTCTTTGCGATGAACTCTTTCTTCCAGAAGCCGCCTCACAGGAAATGGACCTGGCTGAGTCCTGACGGTTCTACGAGAAACGAGATAGATTTCATCTTGACGACGAATAGACGGATGTTCAGTGATGTCTCTGTGATCAACAGGGTGAAAACCGGCAGCGATCACCGAATGGTTAGAGGCACATTGAACATCAATGTCCAATTAGAAAGGCGTCGCTTGATGAAATCTACGCTCCGACCTACTCGCGCCCATATCCAAAACCCCGAGAGCTTTCAACTTGAGCTGGCAAATGGCTTTGATTGTCTCAAAGAAAACCTTGCAGTGGACGAGCTAAACAGCGGTTTGGTAGAAGCTGTCCATACGGTGGGATCTAAGTATTTTAGATCTCGCCGCAGAGATAGACCCCAAAAACTCTCGATCCACACTCTAGACCTCATGGCCGAACGTCGATCTATGGCGCTGCAGTCTTCCGATGACGCCGAAGCATATAGGCGGCTCAATAGACGGATTTGGAAGTCCTTGCGACACGATGTCCGTGCTCACAATACTGTGAGCATAAAAGAGACAATTGAGCGGAACGGAGGCTCCAAAGTGTTTGCAAGAGACTTGTCTATTGGGCAAAGCCAGTTGTCTAGGCTGAAGACGGACGGCGGCAGCGTAGTGTCGACGAGGGCAGAGGTATTAAGGGAGATCGAGAGGTTCTACGGACAGCTTTACACCTCGGTTGCCGAACCTGCTGTTAGCTCGGCCGAAGACCCGAGAGCCGAGTTGATCCGACACTTTAGCGATGATATCCCGGACATCAACCTGTGTGAGATTGAGATGGCCCTGAAACAGCTTAAGAACAACAAGGCGCCGGGTGAGGACGGAATCACTTCAGAGCTTCTGAAAGCGGGCGGTATGCCGATGCTGAAAGTCCTTCAGAAGCTTTTCAATTCCGTTCTCCTCGAGGGCTCAACGCCAGAGGCATGGAGCAGGAGCGTGGTGGTACTGTTCTTCAAAAAAGGTGATAACACTTTGCTGAAGAACTACAGGCCCATCTCGCTCCTGAGCCATGTCTATAAGCTGTTTTCGAGGGTCATCACAAATCGTCTCGAACGCAGATTTGATGACTTCCAGCCTCCCGAACAAGCCGGTTTCCGAAAAGGCTTTAGTACCATAGACCACATTCATACGCTTCGGCAAGTTATACAAAAAACCGAGGAATATAACTTGCCGCTTTGTTTAGCGTTTGTGGACTATGAGAAAGCCTTTGATTCAATCGAGACCTGGGCTGTGCTACAGTCTCTTCAGCGGTGCCACATTGACTATCGGTACATCGAAGTGTTGAAGTGTATATACAACAACGCCACCATGTCGGTCCGAGTACAAGATCAGAGCACGAAGGCTATTCCACTACAGAGAGGCGTAAGACAGGGAGATGTCATATCTCCGAAACTGTTTACTGCCGCGCTGGAAAACGCCTTCAAGCTCTTGCAGTGGAAACGATTCAGCATCAACATCAACGGCGAGTATATCACTCACCTTCGATTTGCCGACGATATTGTAGTCTTGGCAGAATCGCTGGAAGACCTTAGCACTATGCTCGAAGACCTCAATCGAGTCTCCCAACAGGTGGGTCTTAAAATGAACATGGACAAAACGAAGATCATGTCGAATGTCCATGTTGTGCCCACCCCCATCGGAGTTGGGGGCTCGACTCTCGAAGTTGTAGACGAATATGTCTATTTAGGACAAGTGGTCCGGTTAGGCAGGTCCAACTTCGAGAGAGAGGTCAATCGTCGAATCCAACTCGGTTGGGCAGCGTTCGGGAAACTACGCGACGTCTTCTCGTCCAAAATACCTCAGTGCCTCAAATCGAAAGTCTTCGATAGTTGTGTGTTACCAGTGATGACATACGGCACCGAGACGTGGCCTCTTACTATGGGCCTTATTAGGAGGCTCAAAGTCACTCAACGAGCTATGGAGAGGGCTATGCTCGGGGTTTCCCTACGAGATCGAATCAGAAATGAGGAGATCCGTAGGAGAACTAAAGTAACCGACATAGCCCAGAGGATTAGCAAGTTGAAGTGGCAATGGGCGGGGCACATAGCACGGAGAACTGATGGCCGGTGGGGCCAAAAAGTTCTCGAATGGAGGCCACGAAGCGGAAAGCGCAGCGTGGGACGTCCACCCACTAGGTGGTCAGACGACCTGGTAAAGGTCGCGGGACGTCGCTGGATGCAGGCTGCCTCCAACAGGTCACTGTGGAAATCATTAGGAGAGGCCTATGTTCAGCAGTGGACTTCCTTTGGCTGATGGATGGATGGATGGATGGATAAAACTAGGGGCGGGCCCGGCTCCGCATGGGTGTAGGTACCTTTTGTGTCCTGTCCACATCAGCATCATATTATTTCCCGTACTGCTTTATTTACTTATATACAAACTCAATGCCGTCCGCTGTACAGATTTTCCCGTCCCGCCGCATTATATCCCATGTCCCGTCTCATTCTCACTCAAAACATGTAATCCTGTCCCATCCCATCCCTTTCGAGCTTAAAATAGTAACAAATATGTTTGAATCCCTTGCTCATCACATAGGAACACAATTTTTTTCGGGATAAATAGTAACCTTTGTGTTAATCCAGGATATCAGCTACCTCCATACAAAATTTAAGCGAAATTGGTTCAGCCCTTTCTGAGATAAGCCTGCACAAAAGACATGTGAACAGACAAAAATTCTAAAAATCATTGCGTGAAATATTGCGTTCTATTACGTCAATATAGTCCCGCCATGTTGGTTTTTCTTAAATATCTTCCATGTACTGACACAGATCGGTAACAAATTTAATATATGTAATAGATAATAAATAATGTATATGTTTTAGATTGCTATCAAAGATAATAATAAATAAACAAATTTAATAGACCGTATAGACTGTAGACCTACCGAATGTAAAAATAAC
Source organism: Theretra japonica (assembly GCA_033459515.1). Taxonomy (NCBI): domain Eukaryota; kingdom Metazoa; phylum Arthropoda; class Insecta; order Lepidoptera; family Sphingidae; genus Theretra; species Theretra japonica. Next base: position 8,048,292 of record CM065939.1, read on the forward strand.
ATAATTAATAATATCTTCAACGAATGCAACAAATATAATACCTTTGGTATTTTCAGCTATGCTAAAGTTACAAATTGAAAACATTAGTACCTATTAAAGTCATGTAATAAAATATGTTTCTTACGCCACTTAAATACTAGAGCAAATTATGCAAAAACATCTTGCAATAAAATCAATAAAAGTAATATAGCATTTGAAATACTCCACATTCAATAATGTCGTGAAAATATATGTCATGATTATATATTTATATAAAAATATTGCAGTGTAAACTACGTTTGATCACCTATAAAAGTTCAGTTTTATCGCTCCTTGTCGTTGGCAACTTACTATAAACTCCTGTTGCAATTTTACGGGCAATGTTGCTCCCATACGGGAAAGCGTGGGTATAAAGGAACTATTTCATTTCCAAAATGGGAAACACTTGAATGCCTTAAAATATGTAGCATTTTTTTTTATTGCAATGGTCCGGCCAACGAGCAAACAGGTCACCTGATGGTAAGTGATTACTGCCGCACATGAGCAACCACAACGCTGGATCATGTATGTGTTGCCGGCCTAATTGGGAGGGGAACGGGAAAGAAAAAGGGTGGGAAGAGGAAAGGGGTATTAGGCATCCGGCAATCTCATCCACATAATGAAACGTGACAGCTCAGCTATCGCTTCACGTCGATTTCCTGTGAGATAGTGGTACCGCCCTAGATGAGCCTGCCCATTCATGCTGAGTCATGACTGACAACAGCGTGGCTCTACCACTTCCAAGCATTCAAAAGTCTCTACAGATTCGTCTGTGGGCATGGCCTTTAATAGAGCATACTGCCCAAATGCGATATACGTATAGATTAAGTAATTATTAAATATTGATTCCAAAACCCCTATGTGTGTACCTAATACTAGTATATTTTACTTACTAAAAGGGGTGTAAAATTACCTACAAAAACGCATAGAAAAACGTTAAATTCAACGTACTAAGTCATTCCGATGATTTTTGTCCCTGTGTTGTGGCTACAATGCACCTCAGAATATCCGACTACCAACCGAACATGTTTCTATATTCAAATGTTTCAAACACAATTACTCATAGTTGTCAGTATTCATATTTGAAAATTTCCAGTTTTATATATCGCTCAGATTCCAGATACGATTTCGCAGACAGCAATAAATTTTCCATAGAATATAATAAAAGTTATTCAATTGTCCTAACTAGTATGCATTTAACGCGAAACAAAATTCCTGGAATATAAAGGCTTAAGAATTATACAGATTTACAACTCATTAATGACTTATTAATATTAAACACGCAAATATCTCTTTTATTTATCATTATTTTTGAGAAGGCAATATTTATTAATGAAAATTATTCTTCAAAAGTGAACACGTCAAATAAAATATATACAGATTATTAATTTCTAATGTAATTAACCTTAGTTTACTGCTTGCGGGAATGCAAAACATTAATTAACAATCGAGTTTTTAACAGACAATAAATTAGTAGTTATAATTATCATCATTAAAATGTAAACTTTATTAAATGTTATATCTAAAATTACTTAAGAGTTATAAAAAGTCTTATAATTTTCCACATGAATTAAAGCCGTATCAAAGAACTTTACTTACACTTCGCACTTAACCAGTAAGCATAAATTTCGTTTATTCTAGAGACTTGTATTTTAGGCAGTAAAAGAAAAGCAGTAAGTAAGTTACACACAGTAGATATTAGGCAAGTAGCAAAGTGATCCAGACGGGTCGAAGTCACCTTGCTCGCCACCGCATTAGTTTCTAGTTTCAATTGAGAGCCCCTTGAAATGCTTCCATTCAGAATTTACCTTTATAAAGGGCTGGTATAAGAAACAACATTAAGTTGCTGATTTCCAAACTTGTAACTTTCTACGTATTATCGAGTGTCGCAGTTTGAATACTCTTTATAAAAAGCCTTAATAAATATATATTTTGTCATTCATTGAAATTTGGAACATCTGATAGACTTATGCTGAGGTAGGCTTTCCTTCTCCTGAGTACGAAATTTGAAATTGCCCTACTGAAGGTGAAATAAGTGCATCTCTGTTTATCCCTTCAGGGATACAAGTGTGCACGAGTCCTGAGTGAATTTAACCAAAAATAATTTGTTAAAGCAATGTAATTATACCCGAGTCTACCACTGCAGCAGTGGATGTCATTTCGCTGTAGATGATTTTTTTTTTAGTTTATTGGAATAACAAACAATTATACAAGTATATAAAATGAATACAAATAAAATGATAGATAATAATTAATGAAATTTTCATCATCTCCAACTGTGATAATATAATTGATAAGTATAATTTTCTTGTCCAAATTTTTTATACCTTTAGTTATTGATAACACCTCTAAGTGATGTATCTCTATTTGAAATAACGCTATGTGATTTATTGAGCCATTTGTTTCTTTATCAATTGCGATTTACAAGGCACATTGGCGAAAAAATTATGTCTTTCTTTACTGCCTAAATGATTGTATCTGCCAAAGGATTTGCTGAATCGACTATTCTTATCGAGTCTGAATTTATGTGATTTGTATCGGTCAGGTCTAAAAAATAGCGCAGTGTACATTGCTGTATACTTGTAAATAACATAAAAATTGAAAACATGAATAAATGTTTATTCGCATCAGATTTAGGCCAAGTGAACTATTGAAATTAATATTATTGCCTATACATTCAATTTAATTTTTAACCTGTCATTAGTATAACATGTGATTAATTTCACGGGATAGGGTATACCTGTTACCCATTTACTCCAGTTTACTCTAACAGTCACGTCGTAATGATTTTTATCTCGGAAACGATCGAAACGAAAAAATTTCTACGTCAGAAAGAAGAAATAACTGGAATCAAAAATGGGCCCAATATAGCAGAAAGTCTGCTTCCATCATAGCATGGGAAGACCTTTAGTGAAGTCTGTATGAATACTTCAACCCACTCTTTCCATGAAACAGCTTCAGTTTCCGTTTCCGCAGTATCAAGCAATATTTCACCACTCAAGTGAAAAATTAATTTTCGTTCGCGACATCGATAATTAAAAATGCAAGATATTTTCGTATTCAAAATATGGACGGTGATCAATAGCATCGCGATCGACAGGAGGGGTTGGGCGTAATGAGAGCGGCCGCTGAGGCGTTCGCGCGTGGCGGCAACCCATCCGTGTGAATTTCGTCGGCTTAAACGTGCGCACCGACACACACGTCATTATGCGAGACTAGTACACCAACACCACCTATGTAGTATGTACAGCCTACGCCACATACCCACTAGATACCAAATTACACGCTATATACTAATTGGCGAATAGTTTGACGGACTGTTGGCTCTATGCGCCCTGGGAAAACTGTTGTAATTATGCATTGATGATATTACGCCTAATTAATCGATGTAATGACTAATTGAGTAGTTTACCTTTTATTCTGATTGATTAGTTGTGTTAATGAATATCGCCATGGGATTTACAAATAAATTGGAAGTCATTTTTTGTTTTAAACATTGCATTAATCAGTGTCGTTCAGACAATTAAGTAAATAAGCAACATTATAAAAATAATTAAGAAAAAGACCATAAAGCCCGCGAATTATCAACTCGTAAAACCGGTTTAATTAACAACGAAAGGTTACAGATTTATTCACACTTAATAATCTAAATGGCCTTGTTTATTTATAAAACAATCTCGTCAATTTCACATGAACAGATTTTTGTAGTTCTCAAACTTAGTATATTTGTTTTTCGCCAACATTTAGTTAATATCAGTGAATCATTCTAAGCAGTATACACAGTGAAATTAAATTAAACCCCTGCTTTGACTCATAAGTGAGGCAACGACGTGACAAACGTCATAACGAGAGCACTCAACGATATATTCCTGTATTCTTGAATAAAACTCAATTTAATTTAGCCGGACGAGTGTCGCTGTGTGCTAGCTCCGGCGTACCTATTTAAATTTAGTTTAGGAGATTAATTAAACGGAGCCGGCGGATGGTAGTGCAGGCGGGCACGGCGGGCGAGCGGTGCGTTCTGTCACAAGCGTCAATGGCAGCCGTGGCCGCCGCCCGCCTCCCGCCGCACTGTTTTATTCTCCCACTACCGCTCCGGTGGAAGAGACGCAATCGAATTTGCCAAATGACGCTCACACTAAATTGGTGAAGAGTGATTGATTGAAATGCTGCGCGGCTAAAGTATTTTACACAGGGAATAATTGAATGTGAATAATTTAGAGCAATATTTCGATGCGCGCTAGACAAGTGGCCGCATAATTTGATGTTCAATGAAATTTTCGCCCTAATCGCTGTTGATGTCATGTAGGTGCAATGTTTATTATCTGATGTTCAGCGGAATAACTAACGAACTCAATGAACGGACATGTTCGGCGCTGTTCTAGGGCTTTATTATTTGTTTTTTCAACGTTTCAATTTACGCTGTAACAATACAAACAAATAAAATAGCCGCATTTGAATTATTAATATACATTACGGTCATTTGCGGTCGTAAATTTATAATATTCGCATGGATATTATTTACGTTTTAATTATTTATGAATAACAAAACAATATTTATGTTTACCAAATGTTTTTGAAATATACAGTGGTGTATCTGTTACATTGAAATACGAATCATAATCATACTTTTGTTGCCAATGTAGTCTAAGTACTTTTTATAACTTAAATCTCACAATCAAGCAAATGATGCATCTATTAATAATGTTGCCCCAAAAAACCCTGAATATTTGAAGATCTTAAATGCTTTGCCAGCCTAAGTAAATAGTTGGTGAAAGAGAAGAAAAAAATGGGTTAGAGTCTTCCTGGAAACGTCATTTTCATACCTTAGGTCCTTAACCAGTACGTAGTTTGAAACTTTTGTGATTAGACCATAAAATGCACTTGTAAAGTTTTAATTATAATTATCTTCCCACGTCTATAAACGTTGATTTCACCCAGTTAGTACAAATGAGCTATTTAAGAGTTTCCTAGCGTCTAGTCTCATTACAAACCGGTATTAAGGAAAGTAGTTAGCACACAAGTTTCCGCGTCTCGCTTGTTTGACATACATATTTCTAGAAATGGCGATGCAGCTAATTGGTTTAAAATCTTGTTTTTAATGTTGTTGAGATGCGCTTAAAGGTTGAGATGAATGATCGTAGTTGAGATGTGTTTTATTTCTGGGTTCGCTCTATGATCTTTTATTTCTAAAATAGATATAAATGAAAACGCGTAATAGTCTTCTTCTTCTTCTACCTGGCGTTTTCTCGGCCGGTACCAGGGTCTGCCTTCCGGTTGAGTCTCTTCCATTTCGCCCGGTCTTCGGCATCCTCAATAGTAAAGCCTTTGAATCTCATATCTCCCTTAACGACATCTATCCAGCGCTTCTCTGGTCTACCCTTCGGTCGAGGTCCGGGAATGTTGAGGCTCAGGCACATATTGCAGATGTACTCCTGCGTAATAGTATCGTAGTTAATTCATTTCTTCTTAATATAAAACAGTAGAAACTTAAATAAAATAGTTTAATCTTATGTAAAACAACACGGGCTTTAGCCTTCGACACAGAAGAAATGGATTTTAACAAACAAGGGATTAGTCTAGATTCAAAATGTTTTAAACATTTATAGTGTTATTAAAGCGACCTTGAGTGGAAAGCTCTTTCCTAGGTGTGAAAACTGAGAGACTCAAGTTTTCGTTGGTGAGACACGGTTACCTACATTTTATGTTTAAATTCACGTCACTCGGCAGTAGAATCACGAAATACAGTTTCATCAACTGCACTCCTTAAAAGAACTATAGTAATAAATATCTTTTAACGTAACTTATAGCTCATGATAACTTCGGTCACAGCCAAGCTGAATACTAAACTGACTTGAATGAGAATTTAAAAACTATGTCGCTGTTCTTTTGTCACCTCATAGAACAATTAGCACTCCGCCTCAGGAAATATCGATTTCAAATAGACTTCATATCGTAGGTTCTTTTTACTCAAGGCAATTCTTGAAGGTTTAATTGATTTAGAAGTAATGATACTGTCATTCTTTTCTTTGTATTTTTTTTCGCTGGATGCAGACCGCTTCCAACAGGTCTATGAAGCGATCCATAGGGGAGACCTATGTTCAGCAGTGGGATTCCTGTGGCTCATGAGAAAAAGACAAAGAAGAAGATATGGTCTTTAAGAAACCCAACGTGAAGTATGGTTTATGCCGCATTTCATTTAGATAGTGTATTTGTCAGAAGCCTAACAATCAGAAGTTACATAATCCGTCCTCACAACTTAGAATATATAAAAAATAAACTATATAAATCCCAGATCACATGAAGATAGGGTACTTCACTTACCCTTATTGTATTCAGTGACAGCTAAATGTCTCCTCAAACAGATTCTATTGTATTGAAATTCAACCGTCCATATTGACGTAAATGGTTTTAGGTTGCATTGGCAATTGATTAAATATATTTTGTTATAAATCGTGGTGGACTATAGGCCATAGCCTAACCCTTCTCAATTATACTCTTGTTTGGAGAGGAGACCCGTGCCCTACAATAGGACGTTATATGCGTTGATACAGATTTTCTTATACCTGATTGACAAAGCGATTCTCTATGTGGTGATTCATGGGGGCCCATGTTCAGCAGTGGACTTCGTGTGGCTGAAGAGAGAGATAGAGAGAGAAAGAGATGGACAAAGCAATAACATGGCATGTAATACTAAGAACAGTGAAGAGAAGAAGTTTTTTAAGCATCCATTGGGGAGAGATTGTTATCTCGAATCGGTCGGCGCAAATATGCCTGCTAGCTTGAAACTTGATACCCACAGTTTGGATGGAAGCACGACATACTTACATCACTACTATAGTCTTTCCACTATTGCGTAAGTTGGTTGCTACCTGGGTAGAAAAGAATATCATAATTAATTTCATACATAAATACATATAGATCACGTCTTATCCCAGAAGGGGTAGGCTGAGGTGCAACCAGGACACCCACTTTTCGCCTTTTTCCGGCCCACGTTAGTGGGCGAGTCTATCGCCATATCGGGCATACGGCGATAGGCTCGCTCACAATATTTAATTTCATAATATTGAATTCCCATCACATTTTATGTGAAGTCCGTAAAACACAATACCTCCCTCTAGAACTCTCAATTGCAAAGAATTCGTATGCACAGCAGTAGATCATTATGGGCTGACACACTACAGTTTAAAATACAGCACACAATAAACTGTTATCTGGATGAAGATGAACCAAAATATGTTCACGCAACCGTGCATTCCGTAGGCGCATCGAGTGACTCCGCTCTGGATGCACATAGGCGCGTTTCAGTTGAATTATAACCACATGTTCATACTGCGGCTCGCTTGTCACGCCCCAAAGGCCATTTTAGCCTCTGCGATAATTATATGCGGTTGCTAGACTGTTCTATGACGTGTTCAACTTAGGAATGTTTGGAATTTGGTAGATAGTAGGTATTAATAGAGATTAAGGATTTTCTGTGTGATTTTAGCTTATTCAGTAATACCTAGGTAAGGTTATAAAATTTTGCTGGTTCTAATACATTTGAATACGACCGAGTAGTGGCTATCTTACGCTGTGGAGAACCATCATAAGCGACGAAAGCTAATATGTCGCGTTTCGAGCTCAGCCTGAATCATAATAGTGCCAACTTTATTTCTATTTAACGCATTTAAAATCAAAACAATCTATACGACCACCAAAATAACCTATAGAATCATATAATTGCGTTAAGGGCGACGCTTAATTGTAAAAATAATGCTTCCTTTATTCCAAATGTCACAAAAACAGAATAGCGAGACCGAAGAGAATTATTAACACGAGAAGAATAACAAATTAAAACGAATTAAACAACAAGCATTTCCATTTTTCCTTATCACAGTCGGCACTGGCGACAAATTAATTTACATAATATTCTTCGCACCTATCCCATTATTTCATGGAGAGCTATTACCGCAATTGTTCCGGGTAGGTCCCCATGTACTAACTCCCGACACCCGACTCCCGACTCCCGACACGTGGTGTTAGCCTGATTAGCTGTAAAGCAGCCGCACTCAGCAAAAAGCTTTAAAAACGTCGGCGTAACTGAGTTACCGTGCCGGCCGCGCCCGCACTACATCTGTCTTATTTTAATTACAATTTCCTATCGCATTTATCTTGGTCAATGAACACTGTAAATCCAAAAACACTATTACAGATCTTACCAAAAATAGAAAGTAACGCCTTTAATCAACTATCCAACAAACAGCAACTCTTAAATTAAATTAATTTCAGCTAAATTGGCCGGCTAATAAACCAAAATTGTTCGTTGCGATGAAATATTTGCGAATTCTATGGTAAGACCAGTGTAACCCGACGATAATTAGATACGGCGAGCTTTTACAGCGGCGCGACGCTGAATACCGGCCAAATTGCGCCCTTCCAATCCTGTTTATGCCGCGTCGGTACGCTGACGGTTCGTTTGGTCACAATTTTCATGAAAGTTTTCGTTTTAAAATACACCCACAATAGAATTTCACGCCAATAAAACTGTATTTGTTGTTTAAAATTTACATTAATTAAATTATTTCGGAGTATTTTCAAGTTTAAACGCGGAGTTTATTGAATGTTAAGAAGTTAGGATATAAATGTTTTAACTGCCTGCCGCGTGATGCTCGACTTTATATTTTAAAATAGGAACTTGCGAAACCATACACTGATGATTCGCAATATTCATCGGACGATAGGACGAACATAAACGTATGCAGACCAATACTAAACATGTACGTACGTGCAACCCTAGAGAAATAAATTTACCAACTAATGTATCAAACGTAGCGTCGAAACAGGCTAGTGGAGTGCAGGTGTTCATAAAAATGTACAGCCCTAATTAAGTATTTCCAGCTACAAATTGAATAGGAGCATTTCGCTATCGGTCCGAGTGTGCACTTCACATTCCGACTGGATGATTAGCCCGTGAGCCCGATGCCGGATTTCCCCTTCAAACGTTTCAACTATGTGCACCTGCAGTTTTCGACGCTGCCAGACTGAAAGATTAAATATGATACGTGCGCCCTCTCCCTTGCAACTCGATCTAATAAAGGGTTCGCTTATTACCAACGAAAATTGATAAATAATACGTCTGCATGGAAGTGTATTGTTATTGGAAAAGCTTTGTTGTTCTACGGCATTAAATATACGCATTGACAATATGTTCAAATTGAGGCACAATAAATTACGAAAGTGGTACATATGCTTCAATTTTGTTTTGATTATGGGTTTTAACGATTTACCCTTTAATTTATTGCGCAATTAGAAATTATTGGAGTATTGCATCACTAAAAATAAAGAAAAGAGTGATTTACAACTGATTGAAAATAACATAAAAATTACAAGTGTCACTGATAGACAAATATTCCATTTGTTTACAATTCTACAGAAAATTCGTGAAGCAAACTGTGCTTTCAACAAACATAAATAACACAAAGCATACCATATTTGTTCACACAACGCATTTTACTTTACCTAATGAGAATAAAGAGCGTAAGCCGCATGAATCATCTATATCGCTCATGTTGGCTCAGGCTTCGAGTAAATATCCAGAGAAACCTTGTCACGAAGTGGCTGTATCAGATAAGTCCGGTAGTTTGTTCCGAGAACCTTCGCGTCATTTGTCGTTTGCCTACAGTCGGAGTAAACTCGCAACCGTCGTGACAGCGTAGGCGTGCTGCATACTTCCAACCACAAATCCTTCTGATCTGAAGGAGGCATGTATTATTCATGAGGCTTAATACAAGTAGATGCGTTCTTATTTGCACCACGATTGCAATGATCAGTGTCATAAGATTTATTATGCTAACGCTACTTGTGTTGCGTTTGTTACATCGGAAGGATCTGATATCAAAATTGACACGAAAGCGCGGGTACTTGAATGTTTGAAATATAAAATTATGTTTTGTGCTTACGGTAACTGCACATATTTTAAAGAAATAGGAAGATCAAGAAGGCACATACTAAGACAAAAAAGTGATCATCGCTATCCTTGATCGTGCCACATATAGTAATCACTATGCAAACGGAATATAGCAAAGAAGGTTACTAAAGCAAATCTTCTGTGATTATCAAACATACAGCAAAAAATAACCAAATACATTCGATCATACAATCGAATTATGAAAGAATGAAAGTCTGTCCACACTTCTTTCATACCTCATCCAAACTTTCCTTAAGCAACTCAATCAGTATTGGAGTAAAATTGTGCAATCCTGGTGACGAGCTCGTCCCACGCCTCTCTCCTGCGAAGGAATAAACATTGCGTCGGCGCATACACTGCGTACATTATGCCCTTTCTAAAATATTGCTAAGATTATTTCACCCGGTATTTTACATTTTATGAATAATTCTGCAATATATTTTGTAAATATTGAGATAAATCGGCAATGGACGCTGCGGACTGCGTGCTCCTAACTTGAATTATGGCTCAGAGAAACGGTTGAATTTATTTCAATGATTAAATCTGAAGATTCTGCACAAAATGATAACAAGCGAACAGATTTGAAACGTTAGTCAATTATGTACTTCAATTTCAATTAATGTGTTCAATCTTAATCATCAAGATAATATCTTATATTTATTCAATGGTGTATAAAAACCTTTTACATTTATTTAATTTCATAATGTTTTATTAAAATTTGCATTGTGGCACAAATGTAGTTAATCTTTTGTAAAATTCTCAACATTGTTTTAATTTGTCAGCAGTCTGTAGACAAAACAAAAAGCTCAAATGGATTATTTTTTTAGACAAATTGACAAAAACAATACTCAAATGATTCAACACAAAATTCTCGTAATTTAATTAAGTGGACACAACACTCCGAACGTAGCTATCAAAATGAGCTCGACTGACACTTAAACAAAACAGTTATCAAAACAATGCATAATTTTCGAATAATGTAAGCGGCAACAGTGCGTAATGTGAGAGCGAATTATTGTAGCCAACCGATAGTGATTACAATGATGAAGATAATCGATTATGCAGTAAATATATAATCGATTATCGAACCACGAGCTTACAATATTGTTTCATTTGATGCGATGCAGGTGAAGAGAAAATCAAAATAGCATAACGACCATCAGTTATGCTTACTACAATCGAGAGTATTAAACATTGTTTTTTTTTCTAAATGCCATAAAATAATAAATTAGAATGAAAATACTTAAGCACGTAAAAATATTTATGTTTATTTTCCTAAAAAAAACTTTGCGACTACCTCTCTAAACGAAAAAAGAATTGTAATCGGCGCTCCCGTTATCGTAATTTTCAATGAAGCTGAATTTTTAAACCTTTATCCAGCGCGCGACATTCAGCCTTTATTTGGGACCGGAGGGGACTTATCAAGGTGTTTTTCGAATAACGGTATCAATTCAGAGCTCGGGTCCTCACCTGTTATTTCATTTCCTTCCTGAAGCTCAGAATAACCTCGTGAACATTATAGTATCTCGGCAACTCGCTCACGCCCAACACAACATTATGCTCTCCGTGCTCGCCTTTCAATGGGTTTGCGCAACTTAATTTATATAGTCAGTAAAAAGCGCGAACACAACCCTTCGTCCAGTAAATTTCAAATTGTCTGTTTTGCTTGTTCCAGGTATCATGTTTCGAGTCACTACGTTTATTTTCGCAGCAAATAAATGAGATCACCGCAACACGGTAAGGCGGGCGAAATGGGAACTTTGTCTACATAATTTAAACCAATATGTCTGTATGATTCATCTCTTTGATGTCGGCTTTCATCGGACTTCAGTTGGAAACATGCTAAAAGTTAACTAACAAGCCTATAAAATACGCGCACACGAAATTCTCATAATGAACTAGCATTCCAGTGAAAAAGCACGGGGCGATGTATTGAACATTTTTATATCCCACGACTATTTTAATGGAACGGCGGAAATCTGCCGCTCTTGCGCCATATCCTAACTACGTATATAATGTATGCAATATAACACGAGAGGACGGTCACATTTGGTTGAAAATGAGTTTTTACAAAAACATATTTCAGTCTTGTAAACAGAACGCGTGACAGGGTTTAAGTGCTTTTAGATTTAATGTTAGTTAAAAAGTAACGAGATGAGAAGTTATCATCTAACTAGTATCCCAACCTCGTTCTGTCTGTGAAAAATTAGATTATAGGTATATTGCTTGGCTACCTAATACGTTTTCTCATCCTTTCGAATCTCACTCAAAACTAGTAATCCATTACAACTCTAAGAAGTAACAGTTATTCCTGATAATTCAGATTACTATATTAGAGTGCTAAAGTAAACATATTCACGATAGCTGTAACTATATATGATTTGCATGATATAATCCCCGATCGTACAAGTAACGGGAAGATTTGCGGAATGGCAGATGAAGGCAAGCGACCTCTCTGTGAAAGTGTTATCGGATCGTCATAAGGGTATGATTCGATGGCTTCGAGTACGAGAGAGCGTGAACGTAGTGTGAACAGAAAAGATTCACGCAAAACCTTCTGGTTCTGACGAAAAATGGAACAGCTTGTTTCGTTTTGTATGAAACTTAATATTTCGATGAGTGTGTCAATACAAAAAGTCAATTACGGTAAATAGATACTGAGATAAAGTCCAAAAACAATACACGTTCGAACCACGTTTTATTCCAATTCAGGGTCCAAATTGGTATAGCTAGTTTTGCTGTTACTTATTTTTATTGGCATCTTATTTCTTACCTATTTTTAACAGGAACAAATCCGAACTCTGCCTGGAAAAAAACTTCAACCCCGAGTTTAACTTTGGGTCAGCAAAAGTGTGTAGACATAAGTAGGTATGTCTTGTCCTGTCAGACAGAATCCCATATTTTTGGCTATAAATAAAAAAATAAATTGAACGCAAATGTGATACAATTATATTATAATGCAACGAGTAATGAGGAAATTATCGAGGTTTTAGTGTCGCATAGCTTGTAGAGCGGCGGCATAAAATCTACATAAAATAAATATGGTAATCTATATTGGCATTTATCTGCAACCGACTAATAAAAAGCGCAACTTGGCATATCACTTTAATAATATAAAGAATAAATTATTCATTATATTATTTGCTCAACAAATCTAGTTGTTTAAAATAATTACGAAGCTAGGTAAGAATGCACGATAATATAATTTTTCAATTGAAGTAAGTCCAGCAGCCTGCAGCCTGTACATTACATGCACGTTATTGATCAGCGGTTTATTCCGGTTCGTGCGGCACGTCAAAAATTCGGATATTCTACTTGTGATCGCGAACTCACCCTTGCATTTGGCGGACGGCTTTCATTACGAACTTTTTTAATCGTCCTTTGTCCCAGGGAAAAAATAAATCCGTTGTGATGGCAGTCGAGACGGCGTGTCCCGTGCCGTGCTCGTAATTAAACTGACACCGAGTCCCGCGAGACGAGTTTTGAATGTTATTAGAATCTCTTTTGCGCTGCCGGCTCTGATTGAAAATCTGTTATGTTGTTACATAAACATAGGGATCGGGATTACTGCATTACTGTCATATTTTATTCAAATATAATCAATTGCTATTCGATTGACTCAAGCACTTTTATCGGTTCTTCGTGGGTTTTCGAATAGATTTTCGCATACTATTATCCTACAGAATTTGTATGTAATGATTCGCAAGCTGGGACTTATTGAATAAAAAATGCTTTACGTATCCCTTCAATCCTCTTTTTAAGACCGAAATATATTCATTTCAGGTCATCAATTATAGTTTTCTTCTTTCCACACCCCTTACTTCTATAGGTTCACTTTTCCTCCTTTCAAAGAAAGGTACAGATAATGACTTTTCTACCTGCAAATCAATAATTTCAGCAAAACATCAAATATAATCTACAAACAATAACCACAATTTTGGCGGTATATTTTAATATTTCCTCGCTTTAACAGGCATGTACAATTGCTTCAGCAAGCAGTATTGTCAGGCAGCACCTAAGTACCGAGCGGACAAGTGAGCAGAGTCCATTCGGCGTGTGTTGACAGTGCTCGCGCCACGGCCTCGACAAACAAACATATTCTGTTGACTCAGCGACACATCGCTGTATGCTTTGAATTTAAATTAAAGCACCGATGGAAATCGAAATTCAGATACGTGCCTGCCAATTTTTAAACGTAATTAATTTTAAAATTCTGCTTGACGAGTTTTATCGGTAATCTTTTCACAACAGGTACTGTGTTTGTCTTCAGCGCTTTGTGTACACATTATTCGTAATTGTAATTAAATTGTCCTTTATTTTACATTTGTATTCATTTCAAATATTGAATTATTTAAAAAGGGATTGCTGGGACATGAAGTTTTCTTAAGTATCTACAACGGACTTAATAATATTTATAGTTAATTATTATAAGATAAGTACCATAGATCCCACACAGCACAAGATTGCGACGATAAATATGTCAGAGAATCCGGAATCCAGCAATGGAATATTCCAACAGAAAATAACTAACGGTTAAAAAAAATAGAAACAAAATGCACTATGCATTGCGCTGGACACAAATTCAAGCTCACATTATGGGAGGGGATTTGTGCCATGGCCCATCGCGATAGCTCAATGCTAACCATAGGGTTTGTAACTTGGCTTAACGGCTGCACTTTTTATTTGACAATCCCGGGATCGCCGGTTTAACGTCCCCTGGCACCACACATACACATCACATTCCAGGGACGAAATGTGATAGGTACTTTTTAATTAAATTCTAAAGGTAATATTTACATACATGTTAGCCAGGAATATAATAAAATAAATAAATAAAACATCGTGAGGAAACCTGCATACCATAGCGATTTGTATAAATTTCTATGGTATGTAAAAGTCCGCCAACCCGCACTAGGCCAGCGTGGTGGACTATATGGTCTAACCACTCTCAATCGTACTCTCGATTGTAGAGGAGGCCCGTGCCCTGCAGTGGGTCGTATAAGGCAGATACAATACAATACAAAATAAATAAATACACTTAACACCTATATAGTTCTGACCCCACAGTAAAATCAATTAAGTCTTGTGTCGTGCGTATCAGAAACTACGAGAGACTTTTCGGTCTCACAAACACCCAGACCCGACGCAAATATTTGTGGGCCACACATAGAAATATTTATATTCACTTTGAACTTCAATTAAATTCTCGCTGCATCGCTGTTCAGAGAAAAGTACGGATTTATTGTTTCCTAGTGGTATTCAGATATAAAAAAATAACATGAATTATAGAACAAATAATCGCAATAATAATTACAATCGCAGGACATCGCTGGATGCAGGCTGCCTCCAACAGGTCACTGTGGAAATCATTAAGAGAGGCCTATTTTCAGCAGTGGACTTCCTTTGGCTGATGGATGGATGGATGGATAGAACAAATAAAGTTGTGTTCTAAAATAGCTGTATTCAAATGGTAAACTCATACAATCAGAACCCGTGCTCTAATGTGCTAGCTGCCGTTGTAGAATAATGAAATTCCGAATAAGTCGATATTTTTTAGAGTTAAATCCCATCTAATCTAATATCCTATATAATATTCATGAAAAATATATGTCGTTTGAAAAATAAAGTTTGACGGACAGCTTGTCAGTGTAAATCTATCAAAATACAAATATATCAACGCGCATATCCGAATATTGCAATAAAAGCGTCCGTGTGCAGCGGTAACGATGACAAAAATGTTAATTATCGCCGTATATTTATACATCAAATTAGGTGGAATAAATATATTTGGTATCGTTTTGACGCACAGTTCGCTGGCGAGGAGCCAACTCCGTCGCCACTTTCCCTTGCGTTCGGAAGCTCCTCAAACAGTGGTCAGGCCACATTGCGTCTATTTCAGAGAAATTGACGATTTCCAGCAGGCAACGCTCTCAAACCGGCATCGGAAACGTTTTGTAAGTGATAAATTATTACCAGATCGACGTTTCGCGAAGAATGTTGAAATAGTTGTGGGTCGAAACATTTCATGCTCATTTTATCCGGTTTATAGTATTTTGTTTAGTTTATATGGCGAAATGTAGGGTACTGGCCGACTTTGATATTTCGAAGAAACTAAAACATGCCTTGATTGTATATGATTTGCATTTTCATACAAAAAACACTTCAGATCCAAGACATTGTTGCAAATAATACTTCAGATAGAACTATCGGTATCGGTATAGCTATCGGTGCTCATTGTTCAAAAAATATTATAAAATACTAAACCACTTCATTTATTACAATTTATTATAAAACAACGATACTTTTCTTATCTCAAAATACATGTAAGGATTCCATTCTTCCCGCTTTTACCAATATACTAAAAAATATTGCCTCCCAACCGCATATAATAAAAGTGAAATTGACAAAAATCCAATTTCTCCGAAACAAATTCATGTATGTATGACAAACTCTGCGTGATCGTAAAAGTTAGTGATTCGCAAAATAAACCAATTCCATTAGTGAGGTAAAATGTGGACGCACATGAAAAAAATAAGTTTAAACTTTACGTATTCATGAAATTTAAAAGTTAAACTTGTATAATTTAATCTTTAAGTCGAATTCAATTCGTCTTATTATATGATACATAAAACCAGCGGCGTGCACAGGATTATGACACTGGGTATGCGGCGGAGTACTCGGTCACACAAACTTTTTCTTTTATATGTTTAGCATAGCCACAGCCACGCGACAGATCTCTTAAGTCGGAAACCATGCCAACAGAACAAGTCTTAGATGTACTACTATTCATGTACATCTTCTACGGCAACGCAGACAAGACAGCGATCGATCGTCGCGGCAGAAAAAAATGTAATAAGTAAAATTACTAGAAATTACACTGTACTAGAATTACTAAACAATATGATATAATCGTGTGTACACAACCACACAGCCCGTTATACGTTTCATAACTTTTAACACGAAACTTTCGAGTTACATTCCCTTTTTGCTAGTTTAATTGTTGTAACTCGGGTACACACCAACCTTTAGACACAATTTGAATCTTTTCACTGAATGACAATTGTGAGAACTTGTTATTTTAAATTTTTAATAAACACACATTTTCAACACAAACCTCACGATCAAATAACATTTTAAAAAAATCAACAAACGCACTAGTAAAAGCAAATCACTACAATTATTATAAAAACTCAGTAATAAACTGTTAAATGTACACACTTTCAAATGTTAAAATGAAAAATCTTTTAAGAAAACTATAAATATACTGGCGCAAACAAAATAGTAAACAATGCTTATCACATGAAAAAAGGCAAAATGGCCCCCGCGAAACACAAAACATTTCTGCTATTTAAACAAATAAAACCTTACTAAACAAAAATGCATAATGCGCATACGTGATTCATTAGATTTCCGTCTATTATTTTTACTCGGATTATAGGACCCGAACATTTCCGATTACTCCCGACAACTGCCGAACACCCGTAGCCTGCCGCTGGAGTCGCGGCTTTCGGATTCATGGGTGTGTGCGTTTACGCACTGTGCACGGACACTAAAATTACTACGCACACGCGAACAAATCTCCTGCGGGACGCGACGGCAGGAGTTGGTTGATTAGGCACATTATTTTTTGTTTGCGCTTGCAAATAATTGCTATTAATAAAATATTAGGCGTTTTTAAGTTATTATATTTTGTTTATTCATTTATTTACTATTAATTATAGTCATCTAAAACATACGAAAGTTTTATTAAAATATCTGTGAATGGCAAGTAAAGCACTGCATTTCTGCCTATAAGGA
Organism: Theretra japonica; assembly: GCA_033459515.1. Classification (NCBI taxonomy): domain Eukaryota; kingdom Metazoa; phylum Arthropoda; class Insecta; order Lepidoptera; family Sphingidae; genus Theretra; species Theretra japonica. Next base: position 8,066,056 of record CM065939.1, read on the forward strand.
GCGCACGCCCCTGCATAAAACATTATATGCATGAGGTGTTGGCGAGGTTTTAATCTTGTTTGCAACACTTTTGACTTTGGTTCCAGCCATTGAACTTCAAGCATTCTTCAACATTGCTTAGAAACGAGGCAAATAATGACAAATGAGCACTTAACAATCACGTCATGAATTTGAATAACATTTTATATCTATTCGAAAAAAAATAAAGGATATTTTAATACATACAGTCATACATACATAGATAAACTCACGCCTTTTTCTCAGAAGGGGTAGGCAGAGGCGCTGCGATGACACCCACATTTCGCCTTCTATTTTCCGTTCCACGATGTGATAGGGGGCGAGCCAATCGCCATATAGGGGATCAAATTTCTGACTTCAGACTGATAATGAATTGAAAAATCCATTATCACTTTGCCCGACCCGGGATTCGAACCCGAGACCTCAGCTTTGCTATCGCACCGTAGTACAACTACGCCACCAAAGCGGGATATTTTAATAATTCAAACATAATAAAATTCGAGGCGAGGTATTTTTTGAAACAATTGCCAATAGATGCGTGCCGCGATAGGAAAGCTTTAATTTGCCGCCGAGATAAATATCCTCCTGAAAACATTGTTCGTATCAAATTGAATGTGTATTGAATGATGTATGATCTCAATTTGTGAAATGGCGTGCATTTACGCGATCGTTTTGGCTGACCAGCCTCCAAACAATGACGGCGGCGCGGCGCGCGTATTTATTTTAAATGACAAATTAAAAATCAATTTATTAATCAACGACAATGCGAACGTCGTCAATGAACGCTGAATCCGTAATGCTTTGTTTATCTGCGAATATGAAACTACGGCTGAAGTTGCAGTATCCATATATACAAGTAAAACTGCTAAAGCAATGTACTTAAGCTAAATTCATATCATCAAAGGTGGTTGGACTAGAGAAGGTTGCATGAAGTCGCTAGAGGCAGACCGCTTCCGACAAGATACTTTGGAAACTCGTGAGAGAGGTCTTTTCAGCAGTTGACTTCTGATGATATCGTGTGACTGAGGATGATGATGTTGAATATCGTTTTTATAATGTCAAATGAAATGAAATTCGTTTATTGGTTACGTAGGCAATTAAATAGCTCTCAGGACAAGTCAATACACATGTTTCGGCAAAGACTGCGAACCGAAATACAAATTGAAATGCAAACTACAGAACAACAAATTCTAAAAGGAATAGATGATTGAAGTGTCGAAAAGTTATTGATTTAGAAATTGAAACGAACTCCTAAATTTAGCAATAAAAGGTGAATGCTAACACAAGAGGGTGGTAGCAAGTGAGTCGGAAGCGCGGCGCCGGCCGGAAAGTGCGTAGCTCCAGATTCAATTTCCGCCGCCGGCCGCCTAATAAGTCCGCTATTCAACATTTCACTCCGCGTCTAAATTATAACTTTAAATTTTTTAAAACGTTTAATGTAAGTATACACATTTTAGAACTTATTTTTTGTTGATGAGTTAATAGATGCTTGTAAGATAATCATTATATTGTAGCATTGTTTTCTGTAAAATTATATTTTATAACTTTCCATGGGTGATATTTTTTTAAGTGACTATTTGTGTACGTTGAGGATTTAATTGTAACTAATTATTTAAGTAAGTAATAGAAAACAAAGTTCAGAAAAAATATTTGTGTTAAAAATAGGTAAACATGTTAAAGAAAGGTTCAGACCGTAGGTACCGTTTAATTATATTTTCTTGTCCTTTGTACAAAATCTTTCGTGCAGTACCTGGGAACCCAACTGTTACATATTCCAATTTGCCGTTTGTAAAGCGGCTCACTTCTAAATAAGTCAGTAGATAAAGAAAACCTACTTGGAAATGTAAAGATGTTTGTGAAATCCGTAGTGCCCATATTTAACAAGGGACATTCGCAGTCGTATTTCTTCAGCAAATATACCTGAACTTTCGCAGTAAGGTTACACCAAGTAAGTTTAAAGTTAATTAAACTTACAAATGCAGCTAAAATTAGAAGCACGGCGACACAACTAAGATTTGCATCCGAAAAGTTTATTCCCATAAGTTTTGAACAACATTAAGGAGATAAATAGGAGAACGCCGAGCAAATTACAAGTTAAGTGAATTCAAAGCCGATAAATCAACGAGTCTCGCGTTTGAAAAAAGATTAGAGCAACAATAGCGGCATAAGTTGCGCCTTATTCTCAATCTAACACAAAGGGATATCACGTGTAAGAAAGCAACAATGCGCCCAGCGCACTGAGTAATTCGATATCGCCGGGTTGAATGATCCCATATCAACAGTGAGAACCTTAATTCAGCACTCGTCGCGACAGAGGCGGAGTGCACTTGGGCGTAAATAAAAAGTTGAACGTCGCTGTAACAAGAGAGCCGCCGCGGCAAACAATGACGCTAGACAATGTGTTAGCGAAATGACACTCGAGTGTGAGTAGGCGCTGTGAGCTCGGCTCCCGACTCCCTAACCTCACGCTATCATTACTCGCCGGACTTCTTTGTACCGCCACCGCGGACTACAAATATATAATGTCATTCTTGTACTATTGTGCTCCGGTCAATGACACTCCAATATTATAATCCCAGAGCTTGATATTACCCTCCCAATCACGGATTCGGATGAAATTTGTGAATGGATCTATGTACCAAACTACTAAACGGAAAATATCGTAGTAAACTAACAGAGAAATGCAAAACAAAATTAACCTGAATGGAACTCTAATATATTCACATATAAAAACCGTTAAAACGGTTTTCAAATCAAGCACCTTTCGATTTCTGTATCGCTAAACATGTGCAAACACCTTGCAGGCGAGTGTCACTAACCCTCAAGACAATTGCCCCATAAAAGGTATTCGGAATGTTTATGAACAATAAAATACAGGTGAAATTATTCCACGTTATGAGTAGTGAAAGGTTTAATCACACATGAGTCCCGGCTGTGTCCCTTTGCCGCTAACATGAGCTCGGTACTCTCGTTCAATGGGTAAAGCACCCTTCTGACACGGCACATTCCGACACCGCAATGACAGTCATCAACACATCGTCCTGCCTCTGACAACTTTGCATTTTTTAAAGGACTTGAAAAGGTTTTTAAAACGCACCTTCCTTTTTAATATTTCACTCTTTGTAAACGTATGTAGCTTTACGGCAATGTGACATTCTTTCGGTTGTGGTTTTGATGTGTCAATGCTCTTTGTGTTACCTTTTAGAAACTAGTCGCTTTCCGAATTTTAGAAGTATTTGGATTGACATTTAACAAGCGTCTGAAAGCAATGTTATTATGTGTTAAGTGATTTTACTCCTACGCGATCTATATTTAACGTATTGAGTTATATCGGAGCCGTGATGGAGTAATCAAACTTCAAAGTTGCGGTAAAGTATTTCTGAAGTATTAAGTACTATTTCATTTAGCTTTATATTTCCGATGCTCACAACTATATCTTCAAAGAGGTGGGTAGAACAGATCGCTACAACCTTTCAAAAATATAAAAAGAGTTTCAATGAACTTACTAAGCTCTTACTTTAGCTCATGCCCATTGTTAATACCACTGTCTTTTTTGTTTTGAGTCATTCGACTGTCTGACTGTATGTACACTAGACAGGCTAGACATAGGTTAACTGAACGATCCAGCCACTTAGCAACAACCGACATCGGTAGCCTAATGCCGCGTGACACAGGACTTGAGGTTTTAGCCGCTAAAAGTGGCTCTTTATTTGAAAGTCGAATGCTTTCACGTCTGGAAACCCACATGCAGGTTCAACAACTTGTGACCCGAGTTACAGTACCGCAAACATAAATGCTACGTACCAAGACGTATCACTCGGTTTCACATACACCATAAAACTTAATGGCATCCGAACTTCCGCACATCTTATGTCACACGGTTTTAATTACATGTTATTTCTAAATCCCAGGCGCGCTCGGATTTTCATTCAATAAAATTTTAATGAAAGTCATCGACAACAGGCATTGTTATAAACACGGCGCTGGCTGCCGTTGTAATTTACATGGGCGGCTATCGCATTAACGATGACTGAGCGGTTTCTCTTAATTATCATTTTGCACGGTTCGTCAGACACACGCTTGAGTCGTGCCACATCGGTTTATAGGACGTAAATATTTTTAAATAACTCTCGTTTTTATTTGTGACCTACTTTCATACTGACAACACTAATTAGTAAGAAAAATAATGAAATCTAACCATGATTGTTTTCAAATGGATGAATAATGATTCCATTTATATTATTGCTAGTAAAATTATTTTCTAATATAAAAGTCTATTGAGTTACGATTTAAAAGAAAACCACTTCAACGCAAATCAGATTTCAATAAAATTGTAGGAGCGTAATATAAATTGTGACAGATCTATAAAAATTATAATGCATAAATACATTTTATTTTGAATATAAAGTGGAAAACATGCTAGCGAAAATAAAGTAGGTATTGATGTGATTTACTGAAAAAGCAATATCGCACGTAGAATTTATAATATAACATTTTATTAAGACGATTTCATTTATTGCATGAAAACACACGTAGACATTAGATTTACGAAATATAGTAACTTTGCACCTCAGCAAACAATTTCTGCATCAACGCATTGCGCCAACTATTACCCGCTCAAGCAATATAATTAAGCATTATTAGTGAGACAGATTGTGAGATGGTCCGCAATCGGGTTTCGGCCGGGGACCCAACCGGTGCCTGCCCCACCTCGACACTTCTCTAGTTTAATTGTTTATTCAGATACGGGGAACTTCTCGTTTTAGGTAAGCCGGAATCGCCGAATTAATTAATATTTGTGTTTGAACTGTCTCCGTGCCCTTGAGTGATTAAGCGACCTTTCAAATAACATTCAGTTGTAGATAATTTCTGTTATTTGCCTTTCAATTTACGAGTACTAGAGTCGGACCATTGTTAGGAGATTTGACTTGATTGTTTAATAAATATTAAACACGCTCGCCTGATGCAAACTGTTTGCTAAGATGGTTTCTCACGCGCTTGTTAAGACCACCATAGACGCATAGACGTAATTATAACAGTATCCTTTTCAAAGTAATATTAGACAATATTGAATGTGTTGTAAATTGATCATATCGTAGGCTCCGCTAAAGAGGTGAAACGAATCGGAAATAATGTACGCGGATTCATGAGATAAAACCTTTTGTATTTTGCGCGGCGTGTATATAAGTGTAACGTTTGTATAGAACAGATGTTCTATTATGATATCGGTGTGTTTTGGTCCATCGCCCGCAGCCTACGGCGAGTAGTTATCCGCTAGTAACTTGTTAGCATGGCGACATCTGCGAACTCGATCTCGACGAATAACATCGCTATAACCTGTAGCGATCTTTAATGAAAAAACCGGCAGTCGATCGGGAATGTAAATTGCATGTTTATACCATTCAAGAAACTAAGAATGCTTTTCTAAAACCTGCAACCCAATTCTATAAATACGTTAATATCGTTACTCATACAAAATTAGTTTAGTTTAATGGTTCTTTAAAATATCTTAATGTTGCCTTATGCGTGGTAGTTATATTATATAATGTCTTAGGTTTAAAAGAAATGTTTTAAAACATTTGTGTATGGGATACAAATTTCACTAATAAAATTATTTGTAAGTCAGCTGTTTAAATTTAGTTCTAACAGACAGTCTTATTTGTAAGCGTTATATAAAAATGTTGACAAAGTTGAACACGATTCAACACACATTATCAACAAGCATTGTAAAAGTATTTCCGAAATGTCCGGTCCCATTGACCCGCTCAATCAGCATATAGAAAAGCAATTGTGTACGTTTAGTCTGGCAGAATGCAACGATCAAACAGTGGTCGGCCACAGACCGTTTCTAAGAAAACGTTTCGTCGAAGCGCAGAAAATGTTAATAGCTTGTGAAAGCCGAATAAGGATGTGGCCTAATCAAATATTCCGGAATCCCTCTTAAGAAAGAAGCCGGGTCTCGTCGAGCGGCCGTGCATAAGCAACAATATCGGTTCCTTTAAAGGATAAAGACGACTGAAGGACGAATCCTAATCCCCTCCGAAGTATATCACAACTTATCTTTCGCAGGTACACGGACCTTGGAGCCGGGATCAAGATAGGCCGATAGTTCATCATTTGAAAATAAATATTGCGTTAAGACTGTGTCGCAAGAAAAAGCTTTTTTATAGGATTAGACGCCATCTGTATTTTCAATTCGTTGTACGCTCTAGTTCGGGAAATCGACCGTGCTTATTTAATGAGTTCTAGTACGGAATTCATAGTAGTTCATTAGGGGTATTTGATTTCGATACCAGCGGGGCATAGGCCGAAGTGAGTAAAAAATGTGTATAAAAAACACATGTTATGGCATTTTAGAACACAAAACAACTGATTGCGTACAGTTGAAAAAAAACTGTCAAACAAGGTGACATTTGTAAGTTTAGTCTCCGACATACGGTTCCCGAATTCCTCTCACAATGCGTCATTGTTGCCGCGGCATAATACACGGTATTAACATTTTGTACCACGGTTCACGTCAATGATGACGATTTATTGTTATGCAGCGCACAACACTGTGCGGTATAATTAATCTGCCGTTTTTTTTCTGTCGCCATGATTTAGATCTGTAAAGTTTGTTTTGCGGAGACATCTGCCAACGTACCCCATTGTTAAACGGAGCTGTCTTCAGGTAAACCAGATAATGGGTATTATCTCTCAAAGAGTTGACATTTCTGTTCTTTACACTTTTGTGAAGTCGAGTGTTTTGATAGCGTTTGTTTGTTTAAGGACTTTATAAAAATGCTAATGGTGAGATTATGGTTGCACAAACGAATTCCCTCGTTTCATTGTGGCACTCATGATTTGTCGTTTCAGAAACTCTTACGTCAGAGGTAATCTTTAGCAAGAGTCGTATAGAGTCGATCGCTCTTCCACACGAACGGACACATCCATTTATCGGATAAACAAAGAATTTATTGGTGTCGTATAATTTTATGTTGTAAACAAAGGCTCGTCAAGCCCTTCGCGCTGCCCGCCGAGCCGCCGAGCCCGCTCGCACACCCGCTGCGCGTGCACTTGTGTACTGACATATGTTTACATATGCGTTTGTTTATATTTTCACTGTTTATATTGGCTCTCCTCGTCTAAATAAATCTTTAAAACACGTTAACGTTTAACACTGCGTTTTCAATACTAAAAATAAATATATTTACAGCTTATAATTCTCGCGCTCTCTCACGCGATCTGTGTTGGTATAAAACTCCGAAACGAATGTGTGTGTATAAGAAACCGTAACAAAGCTAAGATACCGCATCGGTCTTTGTCAGAACACAAAACGGCGTTAAAAATCAATTGGTCAAAGTCATTTATGCATTCATCGTGTCGCCGCAGTCCGCACTCGTGGACTCGTCTATTGAATCCGAGCGTTGAAGGCGGACTCCCACTGTGACGTCGCCGCCAATCTCGTCCATCATTTACCTTCAATAAAAGAACACAACTTTTCGCAAATGTAATGCTTTAAGCAACAAGAACAGACGATGTTTTTGAATAAACAAACCGTCGTGCACAAGCATGATCTCCAAGTAAAAACAAAGCAATTTGCACGGTTGAACGCTCGCGTCGAGATTAAAAGTCATGATCAGCCGTTTAGGTCAGCGGCGCTAGCATTTTAAAGTCATAAAACTAGATTGTGGATGTCCTCAGGAAAGTAGAACGCGAGATCCAATCCGAGTTTGCAAACAAGGGAAGTTAGGGCGGCGCGGGCGCGGGGCGACTGCGGCTCGGCAAATAGGTACGGTCGCGCCGATAAGACGCCGTCTCCTGTGCCTTCTATTTAAACAGACAGGGAAACGCTCACAGATTAAATCTTTCGCCTGTTTATTTTTCTTCTCGGAGGACTTTGGGGCTAAAATATATCTGAGACTAAGATGACAAGTACACTTATCTCTATCGACGCTAACCTAAACTCGGGAGGAGTTTTTAAGAAGCTTCGGTCGCGTCCTCTTTTGAGGGCGGAGTGCACAGGTCGGATTATAAGAGCTTTCAGGCCAGGTACAGTGGCGTACAGAGTACAGAGTACAGGGTACAGTAGCGCCGCTAGTCTCGACGCGGTTATTAAGGTAGCAGCTTTGTTTGCGTATTCGCCGATTCAGCGCCGAGCATCCGGTAAAATATTAAAACATGAACACCGTGTTCAACTCCACCAAGTACCAACTGCCGAACTTGTTTCTTTTTGTACAATCACTACTCGTGTGCGCATCGTTAGATCTTTTGAAATATCTAATATTTCCGTGAAACGTGACATATCGAAATCTTCACGTTCATACTTTATGAAGATTAAAAACTGCAACAAAGTCCAGCTCTATTTAAAAAGACAATGAAGTGTTAAAACGATGCAACACATAAAATACATTTGAATATGAGTTTCTCTTAAGATATAGAAAGACACTGAAAATAACAAATTATACGTATCTTATGCAGGCCCGTTCTATCGTTAACGATCTGCCCAATTATCAATGCAATAACAATTATCATTGAGTTCCAAAAATGTTATAACTGTTGGCGCAAGGGAATTCCCTATATCTCAGCGGGGTATTGTTTCATAATGTAATCAGTAATTATTGCTTAACGAGTCCGCCTTTAATTTGTTAGGCGTTTTAAACGGCTTTGCGTATTTGAATCGCAAATTTCTTAGAATATTTCGTGAGGGTCGCTGGCGTTTGGAGGACATTATCTCTTCATAAAATTCAAGATCCCGCTGAGTATTTCATTGTATTTCTAAATTAAACTTTAATACGGCTTAGCGAGACAATTGTGAAGGGTCAGTTTTTAATTCACAGGCGTTTACCGATGGAAAACACTTATTTGATTATATAACCTATATAGTACCTAAGTATAACTATACATAAGATGCACTGTAATAACTGTTTGCAGTTAATCATGAACCTTCATCTACATCATCTACTGGGTGTCTATTATACTTTGGTGAACATAGACCTGCCCAAAGCTTTCTAGAAACGTCTATTAAAAAAGCCTCAGCCACGGAATGTCAATGAATGTTATCATACAACAAGGAATAATTACAAAATTCCCAAGTGGAAGTAATGTAAGCCTTTTATTTTATATTTAACGCGCAGCCTCTATGTTATTTACATCTCACAAGTTTATGATCACGAACACACTCCGGCTCATGATAAGAGCTAAGCAAGCAAAGCAACTGTAAACACGATAACTTGTCACAGTTCACTGACCCTTATACCTATACAGATACTAGACAGTATACTGCGTACTACACAGATCCTAATCTTAAAGTTGTGCTAGCATACTGAAAATACTACTCGATTGTTTTTCAGATACAAACTGGCTGACTTAAATTTCAGCTGAGAAAGAAATGCTAGGAATTGTAAGTTTCGATTAAACTTATAGGCAGCTTTGCTGATTAGTATAAACGCCTCTTTCTCTCTTAAACGGCAGGAAGCGCCACTGCTGAACATAGACGCCTCTGTGAATAGATATATATTTTACTTTAAAATAGTTTCGACTTTTCGCATTGTCTCAATACGAGGGAAACAAACAAAAAATCTATAACTTTTGGGAGATACGTTAGCGACGGGAGTACAAAATATGCTTTATTATTTCTTATTTCTTGGGTCTTTTAATTTTAATTTTTGCTTTGTTATCGTAACAAAACCCTACCTATACATAGTGTACTAACTTTGGTAACAAATGTGTTCCAAGGACCCGTACCTTAGTCCGTACTTTCGTGGCACCACGGTATTAGAAAAGAGTGGATTCCAACCAAGAATGGGGATTGGGAAGCCACCTCGATTAATGACAGAACCCTCATTTCCGTCATACCTACATATATGTTGGAGTGCACATAAATCGTCGATCTTAGTTGTTGCTATAAGACTACGACCTAAATAACGTAGTATGAATTTTATACCCGCCGAAAGGGTTTAACAATGCGCCTCAGTGCCAGTAGACCAGACTCCCGCCCTTGTAGACATCTATGATGAATCTTACATCTATATTCTCAAATCACTAACGCACTTAACATTTCGCTGGTTTTATAGAAGCTCGTGACGCTTCGTGAATCGTGAGCTCATGCAATAAAAATAGATGTATTGTTCATGTCCATATTCGTTCGTTTATTTTTTATTCAGCATCATGCAAAATGCATTCGAAATAGGATAACATTCAATTTGTTTATAAAAAAATTCAATATCCATCCATTAAATAACACATCAATTTTTGAACTGCATCGCAAACTGTGCAAAACTCCCTTGTGTTTTGTGCTCAGTTGATTACTATCCGGTAACAGAACGTGGAACTTTGCTGCATGCGTTCTCCAATAGTAAAATAGCCTTTACAAATAAACGAGTTAAAGTTTTCCAAATTTATCTCGTAGTGTGAACCTGATTTGCCTTTTTTGTTCTACGGTGGGAATACCTTTCACGTAAAGGTATAAATGGATTTTGGATCATAAAACTTTAGCACCTTGCCTTTTTGTGTTTAATCATATCTGAACTTTGATGTGTATTTGCTTTGTGATTTTATTGTTCCACTATAGAGCAAGCGCATTCGCTATGATTTAGAGGTTAGCGCTCTTCCATTAAGCGTAAATAGCCAAGACAAAGCCTTGTACATGTCCCAAATATTTATAATATACTGACCGCCCATGTTTGTAGTTCTAATCCGTTTACATTATTAATATGTATTAAGCTACAAAAAACACCCTCAGAAGCTCGTCAACCACATCAAAACGTTAAAGAATAACACACACAAAACCAAACAAGGTAATGTGTGTACACAGGCCTGGTTTGTGATGCGCATAATCCTTTTAAACCGCTAATCCACAGGAAAGAGTAGGACCGTGCTCTGACCAACATGACTCGTCAAGATATACGTATAGTCGGCTGTACAGAAACATTACATTAATATTAAACGCGGCCGCGAGTGTCTGTGAAACTGTCGCGTGTGCACATTAATCCTTCGTTCATAACAAGTATGTTTGAAATGCTTCCGAGCGGCGGAATACTGATGATGCCGAGGAAATGCGCCTCGGAGATTGCCTGCTGTGCTTCTACGGATATTTTTATACTGTTACACTATATTTTAAAAATGAATACACTCAATACACTAACAGTCACATACATAGTTCTGACCCCACATTAAGATCAATTAAGTCTTGTGTCGTGGTTATCAGAAGCTACGAGAGACTTTTTCGGTCTTACAAACACCCAGACCCTACACAAATATCTGTGGACCACACAAAGATTTGTGTTGGTGCGGGGATCGAACCCGCGGCCTCTCGTTTCACAGTCGGCGTCTAGCCAACTACACAACTACGCCACACACACAGGCAGAGACTTTGTTCATCTATCACGCAACGACGGAACAACAGAATTTTAATCTTTGTATGTACTAAAATAAGTCCAGTACAATCTATATTGATACTAAACAAGAAGTAAGAGTGACAAATATGCAATTGTTACGCTAAAAACTTACTCTTATGCAACGAGAATTATCATGCCGGATTGTTTACTAATAATCAATATAAAAAACGATGGCACATCCAGAAATGGATTAGTAAATTGCGCCAAAAACTAATTAGTTGTCCTAAAGATTCTGATTTTCCAACTAGCACCGGCAACTAAGTTGCTAGTCCTCTGAAGGAAATAGTTCTGATACTGTGCCAACTCGCAGCGATATAAAACACGAAATATTGTCAAAAACCTACACTGGGTATCTTATTCTAACTACCCATCAGTATACCACATTATTAAAATCTAAGCCATTATAAATCCAGTTTCTTAACACCATTACATACAATTGACATCAGACGCTTCTGAGATAACGTAACAAGATTATGTTTAACTGTGGCATCATGATTTGACCTTTGCATATTTTTTATACATTCTTGAAGCAATTTTTAAATCATTGGAAAAGAATTTCATTACGTATGCTAAACTATTCCATATTATATTTCATTATCAACAGATCTCGTGATAGTTGTGCTTTATTTTTATATTTTTATGAATTTTGTCTGGATCCTCGATATTTAAAACAAATCGAGTAGAATTGGGAACTATTATAACACATAATTATAAAGACAATGCATACGCTATTAATGTCCTTATATACTTAGTTTGTTATTAGTTTAATCTCAGTATAAAATGTTATTAAGTCAGGTTTGATTTTGTTGTATATTTTATTGCAGATAAGAGTCACAATCTCGTTAAAATACGCACTACAACTGCGGAACGTAATCTCAAAATACATCGTTCTAAATCAAGAGTAAAATATAGGAGAGAAGCGCCACCCGAGGCTCGGCGCACAGGATGCAACCTTGTCTGCGTAGTGTTGCCAATCGGTCGTACATCCGTCTAATACGGTCTTTGTCGCTATTCCTTATTGTTTCGCAACAAGTTCCTGTTGTGCGCTGAGTATTTCTGAGAATTCACTTCAGCCTTCCCGTCTGTAGCGTTAATTCTATTTCTATTGCTCGACTTACTGCTAGTTTATTTTAGAACGACAGCGCTAATTTGTCTCGTGTTCTGTACCTAATGGAACATAATATTGTTTTGATTCGGAACAACACACGCGGCCGCGGCACGTAGCGGACACGTCACCAACCCCTTACTTTACCCCGGAGGCGTGGCCCTGTGGAACAAACAAACGGAAGTGAAACTGAGAGGAGCGCCCGGAACTGGCGGTATACCTTTTCATTACAGAATCCCTTTTTAATTACCACCGGCCAAATAAAAATTGTATTTTTATTTCAAGTAAGCGTAATTGAAAAGGAAATTGCCGGCCGGCCCGCCGCGCACCGGCGTCGAATAAAACTTTAATATAATGCATAAGGCCCTTTGATCTCCGCACTCCGCTTGCATTAAATCGCAAAGATGTAAAATAGAAAAAAACACAGCAAATGTCTTTGAAACGAGAACAAAATAACAAAGTTTGAAAGATTCAAAATAAAAATGTTAAACGCAAAGTCGGGGAAACTACGTTCGTAATAAAAATACGTGCTTAAGAGCCAAAAGACTCTTCATTCCAGGAAATCGTGAACCTAAGAAGTGTCATAAATTACATGTGAAATAATAAAAGGAAGGAAAATCTTTCATCCGCAAACGTTTTACAAAGACACCCCCGCGCTCCGTTACAGGCCGGAAGATAAATGTCTCTTGTAGCACGATCTACTGTCGGTAAAAACGTGTGTCTAATAAAAATCCTGCTCGAAGCCACGTCTCGTTGCTGTGAAATGTATGCATTTCGGCGTATAAAATCAAGGTGAGGCGCGCTCTAAGCGTCAAGCTCCTCCGAGACGCACACCGCGCCAGCCCGCCTCTAGATAACGCGTATTTTTATACGAGAGATTACACGGAGATAATTGAATACAAAACAAATAAGAAAGGTAAACAATTCATTCACCTTTGCCCGACAGGCGAAAGAGGGAAACGGCGGATGGTAAGACATACGGTCAAAAGAAAGATAATAAAGCGTTGTATTTTCATTCTAATCCGGAGCGGAGTCAGGATGAGCCAGGGGATTCGGCGGGCGACGGGGAAGCTCGATATCTAAAATTACAAGCCTGCACAGAGTGCCTATCTGAAGGCACAACGTTTTCCATTCCTTTATGTTCAACTGCCACTTTCAGACATTTGTCTATTCAAACTATGCCCCAGATATTTAGCCTGTGCGTAACCATAGATTTGAATGAAAGAATTTATGAAACGATCTTTTCTTTGCACTTATGATGGTCCGTATACTCTTGTTCGAGGAAAGGAGTATTTGATATCATAATTAATATGATGGAACAGTAAAAGCATACTTCGTCAGTAGATAATAAAAACGTTGTAGAAGCACTATAACATAAAGCATATGTCAAGGTTTTTAAGGTTCATGCAAGTTTCATTTACCTTTTTATTACCGCATGTTATGACAGACTGAAGCTATGTGCATGAAAGCATGTGAAATGCGGTCGCGTGCCGATGCACTATAAGGATAACAGCTCATTTGCTTATGTCAGTTCACGGGTAAGTAAAGAAACCGTATAAAAATCACATGTGACTCAGGCACACGTGTGCTTGCACCTGTGCAAAAAATACCTGATTAAAAACATGTCAACATATTTGACCCAATTCAACGGCCTTTGTAACGTTCTCTGGAGGGATCGGCTTTTTTCGTGTCCAAGCTGTCATACAGTACTTTTGCGCCACCGGGCTAATGAATTTTAAACAGCGATACGTCTGATTACTTCGTGATAGCGTTATGCAACTCCTAATTTATAAAACCTTAGTCATTACATTGTATACGTCACTAAAATAATTTTGTAAAATTTAACATAATATTATATAACAAAACTGACGTAGTATGCACATCATTAATTCTTATTCGTCTGTAACTAGACTTGCATTCCCTTACTACAGCAATGAAACGAAAATAACAATGAATACGCCATCCATACACGTAGCCCATTGGAAATTTTATTGTTTCAACGTTGCGTAACGGGAATACCTTTATTATTCTCACGGCAGTCAATTCATATCATACTATTTTCCACCACGACACCAGAATTGTCACATAAGGGCTTGGAATATGAACAAAGCAACCGAATCGAATGTAATAAAAATCACTTTAGCATTACGTAGTGACGGCAACTGATGTCTATCGGCATTGTGACACACGATGCGGCGCGATAGATGTCACGGGGGAAAAGGCTGCGTCGAACCGACTATTATTTTTGTACGACAAAACAAAATTGATTGTTCTCCAACGCTGTTACATTTTACGCGGGCTGGATAATTTAAATGCTTCGTGGTTTGGAGAAATTTTCTGTGTATGTCCCATGCCTGTATAATTTATAGCACTTTAATGGTTTCGATTATATTGATAAGTGATTAAACTAATGGGTAAATTGATTAATTATGTTTATTGATTTTGTATTTATTGATTATTTATTTATACACAGGGTCCTATCCCTGAATAGGTTAAAGTATTTTGAAAATGTATCTATAATTGCCCAAAAATCCTGAAAAATAAATATCTCAAGAAATATCGCACAAGTGTATTACGTTAGGTATATAAAATACTTATTGTCTTTTAAAGGCAACAAATCTAAAATAATCATATAAAACTAAAACTATTCTCGTTGAATTTATTTCATTTTTTACCGCAAAAAATACGAGAAATACAATAAATATTACTCCTTAGCAGTAGCGGTGGGGTCACATTTCATTATATATTTCACAAAATCTTATGAAACCTGCAGTTCGATACTATTTTTACTTATCTATAGATATTTCCGGGAAGGGCCAAGTTGCGCACTCATTTCCACAAGTGTTTTGAACTCTAAGACGTAGACACATGTTTTCCTCAAACAGGTATCGACAGTTCGGTCGAATAAATACAACTATGAGAAAGACATCTAACTTGGCAGCCTTTGAACTTAATACCTTCTTGTCCTATACCTATATGTAAGTACTTAAGTACAGAAAGAGCAAAGTATTTAAGGAGCGGTTATTGTATACAACCTTTTATATTTCCGATGTTCCGATTTAGACACAAAGAACACTGGATAAAAATCTTTAAATGGAACACGATTGCCTAAAATAAGATGCTCAAATAACTTAATAATTCGAGATATTGAACTAGACGTTGACAAATGTTTAGCTCGGAATTAGTGGCTATGTGTCGTCTTAAATTATTATACCTTTACATCGTACTAAATGCAGATAGAATTTCAGTGAGCCTCAACGTAATATCAAAATTTCAAGTCTTGCTTTCTCTTAGATTTATACTAAGTAGCGTGGTAATATCAATAGCGGGTATTACTATAAACCAACCATTAACTTAAATGAAAGAGTAACTAATAGTTCATGTAATGTTATAAATATGTTAAAATCTATTTTCAAAACGATTGAATAGCTATGTCGGTTTATCGAACAACTTTCAACATGGCTGAATTGTTATTCTATGAAACTCGCAGGTCGAAACTTTTTAAATCAAAACTAACACACTTGATTATACAATGTCGAAAAGTTGCGATAATTCCCGATGCCCAGATAACCGTTCGAACCTTCGCAAAATTTGTTTTTGTTTCAAACTCTCGATCACGTATAATAGTTTCTCAATACAATTATTGGCTTTTTATTAAAGTACACTTTTATAGTTTTCTCGGTGTAATTATCGAGCATAACGGCTTTTTGTTCAGAACGTTGGATGGCATTCAATGACAAGCACATCGACAGTAACTCAGTAGTTGATAAATGGCAAGTCAAACTATCAATAAAATAAACTTTGTCTTCATTAAGGGCTTAATAAAATTATTTGTGTTTTGTTAGAGATTGACATTGCATCCACAAACATCACAAAAACAAATAAAAGAGTTACAAAAATAATCGTCCTCAACCGCAGTGTTCGGTAGAACTGATATATTAAGCTATTTTGAGCTAATACATTCGACCTCCATCGCACCGCTGAGGAGTCGTCAGTCGTCAGGAAGTGTCGTAATTTTGATTCCCACGATTGGAATGCATTCGTGATAAGATTAATCTTCATTCGTCTCGAAACAATTATTGTTTAGGGTAATTTCGAAATGCTAATTAGTTGCATGTGGTATATTTGATTACATCCTCAGAGGGCTAGTTCTCCCGGCTGATTTCACAGACTACTGACGTTAATTAATAGGTTTGTTGTCGCCTGTAGAGCATTAGTTGGCAGAATACTAAATACTTACAATAAAGGACTAGTAATATATGATCCTTTTCAAGTGGTCGATATTTATGCCATTAATCCTGCCATATCAGTCCTCTACTTTCTTTCGCTCTTCCTAATCTTTACCTTTCAACACAATTCTTCAACCTTGTGACCTTGTGTGATGTTTTAAATCTTTAATTGTTATTAAATCTAGAAAGTAATTAATCACCTCGATTTAAAATATTATTCAATTCTTAAATTTATTCCTTAACTCGGCTATAGTCAGGTAATAAAATTTATCAACGACCTTAACAAAATACGTAAAATTTAACACCGCCATACAACAAATGTTGGTAAGTTTGCTCGATATTATGTAGGTTAAGCGGGATCCATTGTCTTCACGTTTTACTTCAACGGTTCGTCGTCACACGTTCCGACCCATAAATTAAATCAGGTCAGTTTTTATGAGAGTGTTTATTGTCTGTGAGGATGGAATGGGTGGTAGAGGCATTTTTCACAGTAATATTAAGACTATTTTGTCATCGGAATATAAGTTTTTCAACGGGGACTTGACCAATAAAATAATTTACCGAGTAGGTCTGTATCCAGTTCAGGTAATCATATAATTACACAATTATTTGATTTGCATGACAGCAAAAGATAAACTATGAGGTAATGTTTAATATGACGTTAAACATGCATTATAATTTTTCTTTAATACATATGAAAATATGAATAGTCGATGCTTATACCATGCACTTCGAAATATTCTTATGATGTATATTAACTCGATTTAAAAACATAGGAATTAGAAAAACTATGCTAATTGGTTTCGTATTTCATCAAGTAAGACTATGATACTTAAAAACACAGCCAACCCACACAAGCCCCCCCACTCATTGTTCATAACATAGGAAAATATTACCCAATGTTCTGTAATACATTGTCTATCAAAGCGATAAGTGGTGTGTAAAAAATGGATGAAGTGCAAGTGGTTGTTTCGACAATTTCGGCGGTCGACTGACGGCTCAGACGCACGCGCCACCGTAACGACTCCGATACGCGGGGGAAGCTTCACACCCCAACACTTTACCATTCCAACTCCACTTTTCATGACACGATGCGAGTTTTATCGCTTTTATGAAATTCTTTACACAATTAACTTGTGCCCTCCTGACGATGAATGCACGACATGCGTCAGCTGTTAAGTTTCTGTCATTATAAATTGCGTAATTAGTGACACGCACTGAACAAAGTGGGGAGATAACTTTAATGTCTCATCAAAAGTTAAATTACAACATTCAAATGAATCAAATACGCTTATTTAGATCAAGATAGCTGTGTGATTTATAAGCGTGTTAATTACTATGAACGGCATGATTAGGCTGTAGGTATGTGTTGCTACTGGGTTTAGACCCCCCTTTACCTGTTCATTTAAAATCATTATATTGGATCGATATGGTGGTGTTATTGGACTTGTGATCAGTAGAGCGGGAAAATTGAGAAGACATACTTTAAATCGCTGACGGTACCATAAGTTAAGCAAGAATTGTCACAAACGATTTAAAGGACTGAAGTAATAGGTAATACAAGTTTAAAACATTTCGCCAATAAACGTTGTCAGAATTAATAGGCATTCAAAGAACGTCTTTCCATCGTGATCTGATTTTGCAGTGTCCTTTGTGTTTATAGCAAACGTGCCATGTACAACAGGCTTGTATTATAATAAGCTTCAGTATTCGCTCCAGCCCCGTTTCGGTGCCTGCGCCTGGACGGGACTAATCATAAACTTTGATGGCATAATAATATAAAAACTTTATAGGCCTACCTACTCCTATATACTTCCACAACGCCATAATAAAAGATAGTAAAGAAGACGTTATTACTCTTTATAATAATGTGGTTTACTTTAAAAGTGAACGCGTACTTGGTACTTCGGTTGAACTATCAAAACTTGAAATAGAATTAAATTTATTTCGCAATTACTTTTTTTGAGATGATGTGTGTACTTTAAGTGTCAAAAGAATAATTTTGCTTTCATTTTATAGATAATATTTCTATATTTTACAGTAAGCTCTAAAAGCATCATTTTGCCTTAAATTAATCTATGTATCACGTAACACCATACCGAAATAACACCGCTAAACTAAAAACAAAAAATGGTTTACGTTTGATAAATGAAGCAGAAGACATGGACTCTGTAATTGGGGCTCTAAGTCTAGGACTAAAAGCATACACGTGTCGCCGATCGGCACCCTATCAGATAGACCATTGTCTATGCTTTATCTCGCTTTAGACCGAAGACAATAAATCGCCCGTGTAGCATTGTGTTCGGCTAAGTGATGTACACAACACAGTCGCGATCGAGGAGTGTGAAATATAGCTTCGGAATGTTATTAGAACACGGCGCAACAGCCGATCGATTGCCGGTATTTTCCTTCCGTGAAAGGAGTTTTTGCCAGCCTTCGTTTCGTGAGAAATTCCCGGTTTCCTATGCACAAAAGACAATAAAGTGTTTCAAAGATAGAGCCTAAGTGAAACTATAGGGAACTGTTTAAAGCTACGAAAGTGGCTTCTTTATTTTTGTTTAATAAATTCTCAGTTTCTTAATTATGGATAAATATCAAAGCCACTATAATTTGACTTTATAGAGATAAAATATAAATTAGCTTTAAAGTAACGAGATATCTTTATTAAATGTAAAAGGTTAATTCATTAAAACACTCCTAATGGATTAAAGATCGTCAAGTTAATTATCTTTCTTATTACATGTGAATTAATTAATAAAGTAGATAAGACATAACAGATAAATAAAAACAGTTTCAATATCCCCAGAATCAACATTCAATTAGGATAATTAAATTGACCCAAAGTTAAAAGATAATACTATATTTCTGTTCAATGTCATTGCTACAATGAAACGTTGAGTGCCTATCAACTAAATACAACATTGTTCATTAAATTAAATAATTTGTTCATAAAAGGTGTAATTAATTATAACCGCTGATATTATGTCCACAATGAAGTTTGACCTTGCTCAATACATAAGGTTAGGTCTCAAAAGAATTAAATTGCCTTCGTATAATATTTAATTATCTGCTATTTAACTTTAAATTCGTGAAGAATTATTAAAGTTTCTTCGTAGAGTGGCCTGATAGGATTAGACAGGACTTCTACCAATACAGATTCAAACCAATTTTACTCCGGTTAAGTAGAAACAAATTAGGTGAAAAACTACAAATTGAAGCTGTAATCGATCAGGCTGGCATAACTATCAATTGACATATTACGACGACTTTCTGTTGTGATATAGTATTTTGTGGTCATCACTGTATCAAGCCAAGAACAAAAAATATACTCTAATACGAAGCCACCAACGTTATATAAAAATCATATCAAAACAGCAACCAAATACGCAATGTAAGTTTTCATTCCAATTTCGTGAACGTTGTCCGGCCAACAAGAGATCTTTGAGTCACGCTCTCTCGAGCCGCAGAGTATCCACAGCCTTACAACGGATTCTAAGTGCGATGCAGGAATAGCTTTTCAAAGCCGAAATAGATTTCCTGATAGCTATTTCAGCCATTCAAATATTTTATATGGAATTCAAAGCTTATCTGCTATATGAGCATCAGTGTATTTGTCTATCAGTGGTTATGTGTATGACAATGGAATATTATAATGTAATATTCCGTTTTGTGAATAAAATACACTCATATTTATGATTAAATATAAAATATTACTGAAATAAAAAAACTAGACCGTTCATTTGGAACAGTTTGCTCTAGAGCAGATTATGTGTCATGTAAAGATTGTTGCTCATTTTAAATAACTGATTTTTTAGAATATGAGAAGATAGATATATAGGTACTTATTACACTAAGACAGAGGTGATTCAATATAGGTATTAGAGTAACAATTTTGAGAAACTGTAGCATCACAGTATAGTTACGTGAACTTACTATGGAGTACCGAGTGGTGTGCGAGATTTCTGAAGCTTCAATGACATTGGATTTTAGATTTTCCTTTTGTTGTAGTAAGAACTGATAACGTGCACTTTTGTTCACTTACTGACTCTAAGCTATCAGCGATGTACAAATTTTCTGTACCTCAATTCATTACCAATTCAAACGTATTATGCTAAAATTTAAATTCAGGTACCTGTAATATCTTTAGGGTTAATGACAAGCCGATTCAAAAATGAAATTCATTTTGTCACATATAAAACTCAATTTAATGAAAACACTATTTTCTGAAAGCATAACAGATACCTACTGTAATTGAAATTAGTGTTAATTACTTGACGGTCCACACATATATTATCATTAGCCATAGAATCAATTAATGGGAGCTCAATATTGAACAATACCTACAAAGACTTCAAAAACTAACCGCAGGAAACCGGATTCAAATCGTTTCCAACAATTTAATACCAGATTAAAATCGTAATGAAAAATACCTTACCGTTCAATCTGCAAAATCGCCACAAGCAACGTTTAATACAGGTAGGCGCAGGAGAAAACATAAAGGTGTGCGGGGACGAGCGCGGAGCGAGGGCCGTCTGGCGCGTTGCTTGGATACGCCGCGCTCCCGCCACGCCACCGCCACACGCCACGCGGCGCCGGCCAAAGCCGTACCATTGTCCGCCACTCCTTATTTCGCTCCTTTTAACGTTCTACGATAATGGGAATTTCTGAAATTGCAACAATACTCACACACGGTCCGTCTGCAATAACGGCTGCCGGTAATTTTGTTCCCGTCTCTTTGAAAAATAAGAAATAGTTTATATTGTGCTGTGTTTATTACTTGTATCGGTTATGTGTGTTCATTCACTACTACTGGAAGGCCGCGGATGATTAGTAGTGCTGATGTTTTCGTTTCATAGTTTTGTAATAGTTAATTAAAGCTACGATTATTGTTCATATGTTGTATCATAAAATATAGTATATTTCCGAAAGTTTAGTGACTCGTAAGTGCTCCTTGTATAATTACTTCCTTTGTACCCCTAGACACAGAGTTTAAACGTTTGCCTTCTGCACTATAACTTTAAGATTACATTACCAATCTAGTAATTATAATCATAAGAAAAATAATTAGAAAATTGAGTAAATAGAACCAATTAACAAGCGCCTTAAAAACATTTTCATATTAATAAGAAATGCAAAATCTTACAACCCCTTTTACACACAAAAAACTTACATTACCTTTATCAACCCGATTGCAATAGCAAGGAAATCGACACATCCAATTACTATTCCGTGCATACTCAACACATGTTCTACAGAATAGCTTCTACGTTTTATTGGAACACCCATTTATATTCAAAATCGATCGATGACCACCTGTACTTCAACTGGCCATTGAAGCTAGGGGGACGCGGAAACGGAAGCGCACGCGCCGCTTCGCACCTGGCTATGGCTTTATACTACATCCTTTATAAACCTTAGAAGTGTACAGAAATTCCACAGTTAATTACCGCTCTATCCCCATAGTTAATCTGCGCGATAGTTGGTTTGTGCCATATGGTCTGCCAGACCGAGACTTGGCTCGGGTTACGGCGATGCGTCTATTGTGCTAATTAGTAAATAGCTTGTCTCGTTCTAGTAAGCCATGGAGATGTGATCTCTGGTTTGTTTTTCTTTATGTTTGCGCGCTAGGCCGCTGCCAATTGTTGCCAAAGATTCTTAAAGTAATGTGCTTTTTTGTTGCTTATTCAGAATTTTAAGTCGCGAAACAAAAACATGTAGTAAAACAAAACATGTAATAAATAACAGTCAATGTACGAGTAGATAGTTACCGCAAATTAACATAAAAAAAATTATAAAATATTTTTTTAATATTACAACACGCATTGTAAAAAGCTTATATTGCCACTATCTCGTAAAATCTCGTCTAAGAAGCAAAATTATCTTTCACAAAATATATCGTTTGTTCCGTTATATAGCTCTACTATCTCTACCGCAACCAGTGTTGTTGGTAATCGTTTTTTTATTTCTTTTTTTTTTATATACATATAGTTCCAAATTCAAAATGTATCTCTAGTCAATCGATGTAAACTGTTTGAAATTGCCAAGAAAAAACACACAGCGACGGGCATCACATTAATGGTCGGTGTAAAGCCAACGGCTGCAGGCGCGGGTCCGATTGCCGCGACGGAGCAAATATTTGGACAGTACACAAATGTTTGTCCAAACTGGGTGTTACAGGACCGCGTCCCAGGAATTGTCTGTCCAAGTTCTGCAAATGGAGGAGTTCTGGCTCAAACTTTGCGAAGCATTATGTTCCATCATTTCTAAAGGTTCAGTTGTTTTGCGGCCAATAAGTTTACTTTATAAGCAAATATCTTTATATATAAAAAAATAACTCAACAATTGATTTCACAAAACGATGTATTTTACAACGTACATCCAAAATCAGCATTAACATGACCACAGCAAGTAAACTTAATCGTGCCTAGAAAAGCACCTGATGTCTAAGAAAATTGAAAGAGTTATTTGTGAAAAAAAATATTGTAACAAGGTATGAAACTAAAGTTTGCTTCAGGAATTGAAGTTACAGGTGTTTTCTTAAAGCTTTCTATCTTGCCGGGCTAGACAAAAAATCTACATATTCGGAACAAAAGAACAATATCATCAATTGGAATCAATGTTATCAATTGAATCGTGAGTAAACCTGCATATCATAACTATTTGTATAAATTTCTATGGTATCTAAAAGTCCGCCAACCCGCACTAGGCCAGCGTAGTGGACTATATGGCCTAACCACTCTCAAACGTACTCTCAATTGTAGAGGAGACCCGTGCCCTGCAGTGGGACTTATATGGGCTGATATATTAAAAAAATCTATTATAGGCATAGAGTTATTCCTGGATTCTTACCTCTTTACATGCACAAATATCTGAAGACCTTGCAAATAATCATGCGCGGAGATCAAATCCATAATTACTCGATTATTTATTAAAAACTTTAAAATCAGAAAAAACCAACTGCCTAATCTCTGTGCTAACCGATAATCGATAATTTAATTCCAACTTTACTAACAGAAATTCCTAGGAAAACAACAAAGTTCAATAAAAAAAAAACAATTTGCCGCACCGGAAACATAATTAAATTCAGGAAACATTCCTAAATAAAATAGGTTTCTCGGAATATTAATAAGCAAACAGGATAAATATACTTAAAAATATATTCGTTCGCAAGATCACATTTCCTTGGTGATATTGTTGATCACGTGCGAGGTTGCGTTGTAGAGGGCGCGCGTGTCGCCGCCCCGAGTGTTCGCTATGCCGGCCGCGTCCACCAACGAACAAGTTTGAAAATCGACTTTGAATGGAACTTCTTCTCTACGTAAAATTTCCATTTATACAAACAAAGAATGTCTCTGTGATAGGTGTATCTCAATTTGTATGTATGACGTCACACTGAAAAATGAGCAGCATTCGTAATGACAAATATAAAATTGGATTTTATGATTAATATAAAATAGGTCATTTATATCACAATCTTAGGAGGTGGTACTGCATACGATTCTATGGATGTTTTTATAAAATCATATAGGATTTCAATGATTATAATTTTTGTTCGTGTTCAAAAGTGATACAAAATCAGGCCATACTAAAGCTGTTGTAATTTGACAATTTTTATAAACATATCAAAATACAGTCATGCATCTGCTCTCCTAAAGTGACATGGAATAAAAATAAAAATTAGTAGTGCATATTGCTTCAACATGTGGCACCCTAATTATTCTTCAATCACAGATTAACTGACCAAGCGGCCTCCAAATGTTTTAAGCTATTAAAATATTACTAATTCCATATTAATATCATTATTAGTTAACTAGATTAATCGTATAAGTACTTCTCCAATAAATGATAAAAATCTAAAACAGTTTTACACTTCACGTCATAAATAATACTTCCACCGTTTTGTATCGAATTGGCCACAGAAATGTTCCAAATATATATTTTTAGTACAAGAACAGACCGAACAACTCAATCATGAAACACAAAAGTTGTTTGTTTCAATCAAACATTGTTGTTATGTGGCAAGAAGTTACGTCATATGCATGCCACGAATATTGTTTCGGCTATCATAGTTGCACAATGTATGGACAGGTACAGTACCAAATATTTTGATGTACAATGGGAAATAGCACGTCTGATTTCAGAGTAATAAAATTACGGTTAGTACATATTGATAAACCCATCGGAAATGGTTCGGATGGCAGTGGTTTGTCACTGCGCGCCTTTCGAAGAAACTAGCTCATAATGACCAAGAATATCCTGCCGCGCGGCGATGTTTACCAATTCCGTTTCGTGTTCCTTCCTGTCCACGGCTTCCGGTCAAACAGCGAATTCGGCCAGTGCGAGCGGCCGACCGAACCGATTCGATTTGCTCTAACGCGATAGTCACACATTCACCTCCCGCCGGACCGTGTAAGTGCTCCATTCACAACGTAGACCATTATTAATACATACCCTCCCTCAACTCTCCTCTCGAGGCCCACATTGTGCGCTGTTGCGAGTTAATCCTCCGTCCGGCAAAGATCGCCGATCGAATGCGACCGACCCGGCTTTGTGAAATGTAATAGGGTCCAACGGTTAAATGCCCCGTGTAATTTTTGGTTTGCGATTGTAATTATCTATCGAATCGCATTGCTTAGAGAAGAGTTCAATTATCGCGCGCCGCTCCGTCGAACTGATTGATTGATTTCGACTGCGTCCTATCTGTTAGAGCGGTAGACGCGCCGCACAAACCCCATAGTAATTTAGCGGAGCGCCACAAGCTTACTATGTTAATTCATCTGTGTATGTACTGGCAGAAATTTGGTAAACACGCGCCGCACGCTAACAATGCTTGTGTTCATAACACTTGTTTGTATACGTTCATATACAGAGTGCCGTGGACGCATTCATCTGACAAAAATGTAGCGAAACCTCGGCTTTATCTCTTTACTCTGAATAGCTGTGAAATACTTTTTTACTGCAAACAACAATCGGTTTTACATTATTGAATAACAGTGACCACTTTTTTATTTGTTAATGACTTATCAGGACACATTTTGGTATTATAGTTTTACCATTCCTAAAACCTAGTTTTGTGTTAACAATGAAACAAGTTTATTATTTTGCAGTCAATTAGAACATGTATTACATCTTTCTTACACACCAATTTTATGTTCATGCAAATTATCAAAGCATGTCAAAAATGCAAGAGCTATGAGCGGATTGAGTGTTGCGAAACAAGCGGATCGCGTCACGACGCCGGGACGGACACCCACACCTCCCAAAGGAGTTGCAGAACCAAGCTCGGCATAGCAATTTAACCAATTTAATGTCATTCAGCTCTATTGACGGCCTCCCGCGCTCTCAATTTGAAAATAGACGCCATTGCATTGTGTTCCCGCGAAAATATTCCAATTTGACAGTGTATTTACATTATCTCGTTTCAAATTTCGAATGCGAAGAATTATTCGGAGAATATATTTATTAAATATTTAAATAATATATGATTTCTCGATATACACGCTTGCGAAAATTTCTAATAGAGATTTTATATTCCAAACACTATTTTGATATAGTAAAAGTCTGTGATAAATGTTTGAAAAACATAATATTTTACATAACACGCACAATTTGCTTCATTTACAGTGTATTGTATTTAATATACAGTAACGGTATGGAAATATTATCCACATACTAACAATGGCATTGGATGTCCACCTATATGATGGACAAACGACACAGTAAACTTGGCAGCGTGTTGCTGGTTTCAGGTCTCTTCCATCAGATCATTATGTTGATTATCGTGGGAAGCCCTATGTTCAGCAATACCACCTGTGACGGACGGTGATGACGATATGTCATAAAATTAAGATTAAACAGAGACTTAAAAAATACTTTTTTTTGTAGAATTCTAATAAATATCAACAATAGTATAATACATACACAAATGAAGAGTGTGATGAAAAAAGTGAAATAATTTATTTCACTTTATCTATGTATTTACTATTTAGGATAAACTTTATTTCGTAATTTTTGTGCGACCCTGAGACAAATTCGCTACATTTTTACCTGGGACCTAAACAGGTCTCTGGCACAAAATTGGATGATGTCACCCGTAAAACATGTCCACATTCTTAGTAAATACGGAAAGAATAATACCCAAATGCTATTTATTTAACCCTTTTCAACATATTACCTAGACTCACTTTCACTATAGAAATTTTACTTCAATAAAATTCTACGTAGGCATATTTTAATAAGACCATTGGAGTATGACAGCCTATCGACAGCCTCCGTGGCGTAGTTAGTTAGATGCTGACTGTGAAACGAGAGGCCCCGGGTTCGATGCCTGCACCAACACAAATGTTTGTGTGGCTCACAAATATTTGTGTTGGGTCTGGGTGTTTGTGAGACCGAAAAGTCTCTCGTAGTTTCTGATACCCACGACACAAGACTTAATTGATCTTAATGTGGGGTCAGAACTATGTATGTGACTGTTGGGTGTATTTATTTATTTATTTATTATGACAGGGTTTAAATCTTAATACATACAGACATAGTATAACATAACATAGTACCATACTCAGATCTTCTTTCATGGTAAATACTCTACCACACGCTACACGGTCCCCATCAATCTCAGTCACGAACGAAACGTTACAGCCTATCTGGGATTTAATGTTATTCATGACATGGTGGTAATTGATACCACCCCAGTCAAGATGGCCCATTGGTGCTGTAGGTTTGACGAAGTACAAAAAACCTCTGCCAAATTACGAGTACAAGAAATGTAATTAAAAACTTCAGGTACCAACTCTGTCTTCTGTAATACCCAATACCCAGTTACGTTGCGCCACTATATCAATATGTTTAAATAAATACTCGTACAACATTCAATATTGACTTATCTGTTTATATAAAGAATAGACAAATCCAAATAAATCTGGCATAGTAACATAAATATTTTTATTTTCGTAAAACACGCCAATTAGTAAACGGCCGAAAACCACAGGCATTCGGTGGAATCGACATCGGGCGACGCGAGGGTTGGCCGCCATCTTGGTTCGGGGATCAAATTAAATTGACATGTGGTTTATGTAGACATATTGTGCGCGCCTCGAAGCATTGTGTTGATACCCCTGGTTACACCGGTCCACTGATATGAGCGGGGAAAGCACGCCAATTTACGTAATGTGTCTGCTAGATTTGCCCGATTTGCAAACAGATACATGTGTCCAAATTGCTTGGTCCCCGTCCGTTAATTAATGCACCGTTGTGTCGATACTTTTGCATAAACAAACTTAAACGCCTGCAAAACGCCCCGTATTACAACGCAGACATTGATTATAAAGGGCATACATATTCCTGCCGCTTCCTCCTTCTAACATGCAAAACAAGATTTGCATGAAATTTCTTTAATGCATAAATGTTATTCAGCCCGAGGCAACGGCTGTCTAAATTATAAAACGCGGTCCACGGGAAGCGAACGTAATATCGGCAATATCGCCGCCCGAAGAGAAATCTCTTCCGAAGCGTTGTCGTTAAATTATCGCATCTCATCGGCGAGGCCAGACGCGGCGTCAGCGGACCAAGCCGAGTTTTGCATATCTACTAACTTCGCCAAATTCTCGCCACCACGTATAATGTAGATCTTCAAGGGGAGCCCTTGTTAAAGTCATTATCGAACCCTAATACTATTTTAAAAAATGGCCATCCTAACTGAGCGCTTATGCGAGGAAAGAACGCTGCCTGCGAACAGACACTTAATAGGATTGGATGAAGATTGTGAAGTAATAAAGCGTGTTCAGTAATGTATTTATACAAGATATAGTCTCGTCTATACACAGTCTCGCCGCGCGGATCGCCTTCACGTTGCTGTACAAGATTACAATTAACTTTTTCATCCAACTTTGCATTTAAGGTTTTTGTCCCCGCGCGAAATTTGTTATAACAACATTTAGAAAGTGTGGAAATTCTCCACTCAATTCTGGTTTGTTTCCATTCTTTCCATAGGATAAATCGCCGTTAAGAAACATGTCAATTAGGACGACGAAATAGTAAAAAATGTTGGCTTAAGTAACAGTCAACGACCTGGTGTAGTATTCCAATCTTTATTACCGGCACAAAAGGAAATGTGAACCGTCTCGGATATAAGTAAGACTTCTTGTCACTACAAAAATTTACAGAAAAGGAAAATTAAGACTGCTTTCAGTCTCGAAGAGTTTATGTTTATTGTTCATCCGTGTCCTCTCTATTACTAATACAGCGAGAGAACGCAATCTTCAACCTCAATCGACCCCTCATAAAACGAATGGGTTGATTACATAATATATTGAATTACGACAAAGTACTCGATAGGATTTGCAAGCATCAGACAGTATCATTACTTGATACCAAAATAAACGAATGTAGATAATGGACGGCGGGATCAATACAAAGTAATCGCAAGCGGATCCAATAAGCCCGGCCAAAACAACGGGGGGCCGCATCGCCCATCGCACGGGATCGGAGGCTGCGAGCCGAACATGGCGAAACAATATGGCGGCATGCAAATAGCTCGGCCATTATCGCACCTGGGCAGCGCGAGCCGCCCCGACGAGTAAACAAGATTACGGGAATTGAATGGCTAATTAGGGGAAAAGAAGCGGCCTCACCGAACAAGCTGAGTTATCGCGCCTCGTCTCCGCCATATTTCACGACGCTTAACTAGCCTTTATTGTTTGGCCGCCTCTTGTTTAGCTAAAGAGGCTTGTTAGCTTATCTCCCAAGTCTAGCTACACTGCTTTAACAGTCGACGTTACCGGGAACTGACATTTACTGCGTTACTCCGCCTCCGACTCTGCCAAGTAACCTTAACCGAACCGGGCCTAGCAGACCAACTAAAATACCAGAGATAAAATAATTCGGTTGTCTTACAACTGGACGCTGACATCATAATAAATATGATGCATTCGTCAATTGGACGGAGTCTTTTAGTGTTTTAGATACGCGCCCATGTCACAGATAACAGAATTAATAAGGCGAACGTGGCGACAACCAAGTTACGCCCGCAATATTACTTTTCGATGAGGCCCGCGCGGTTCGGCCGACATCACAGAAGAAAGCACTTTATCATTATTCAATTAATTAATTAGTGACTTTTATAGATAATAAACTTAGTATATTTACGACTTAGCTTCGTTAATTTTATGTTATCTGTTTAATTGTACGAGCCTTCGGCGACGGCGGCACCACATTATCAGAGTATCATGCATGACGCTCCGGCAATATCATATCCTATGATTATTTCGATCACACTTTATGTGCTCATCGTTAAAACTTCTAATAAACTTTATGGACTTCCACTCCTGTTATAATTGATCATAATATAATGGTAGTTATAATTAAACGATTTTAAGGTTATTAATTACAGATGCAACAGACAGCCTGGCATTTGAAGCCCGTACACGGTTTTATTCTAACACGCTGACTCGTTTTAATGATCACCTTATTAATGATGATAGTGAGAGTCGTTACTGATAATTTATTATACGCCACTTAAAATAATAACATAAACATGATTACAAATAAATTATTAGTCATATACTGTACAACTATTCAAAATAAGCCAGTTGATATTTATTCTCGTTATCAGCCCTTCACACACGATATCGTCCGTAATATATAGAATTCAATCTATTGTGATTATAAATAACGGGATCCCTAAATAAAACAGACTACTTTTACCTCAAGTTTCATATCCAGGACACTAAAATATTCGAGTTCCTTAATCCGTCTGTAGAAACTACACAAATATCGAAGCATGCGCTTACCATAATTTAATATCGTGTTAGGCTCGTCAGCCAGCCCACACAGGGCCTAGTAAATGCAAGATTAATGAACAACGTCGATGCAGGTACAAGGCCCTGACGAACACACTTTATTACATTCGGTAAATATTAACATCTCGAAATATATTTCAAAACACTTTCCAAACGATTTACTTCGGCAGTATTCTTCAATATCATCAACAACAAATACATATTTAATTGTAATTTCAATCGGTTATGTCGCCAGAAAATCCTCATTAATTTGTGAAAAGCTTTTAGTGAGCCGCGATCCCGAAAGCCAAACACTTTGTCTAGAAGAAGTCAGAAAGTTCCATAATTTCTTTGCCGAGATAAGAGGCGAAAGTTCACGCAGAAGCGGAGATTTATGACATCACCGCCGTTCCTTTCACTAAATAATAAAAGGCCGCTGTAAAACGCGGTGGAGGCATAAAAGTTTTACGTCCATACAACCCGTTGGTGTACGTAAACTGAGCATGTAGGGCGTCGCGTTAGGACGCTAAATCTCCATAAAGAGTAATCAGTGTCGACACAATAACGCGTTACCTCATAAATTGTAGCGCCACGCTGATATCGCTTTTGTCTTCCGTGTCAATGTGCGCGTGAACCGCTGTCAATCATAATGAAACGGGAATATTAATTGCAAATATTAAAACACAATTCGGGATGGGCCGGTCACGTCTGCTGCTTGCAATCTGAGCTGTAAGCTTGCGCTCTAGGTGACCGAAAAAACGTCGTGGGAGACCTAGACGTAGGTTGAGAGATCAAATTGACAAGCTTCCCACAGATTCGCCCCTAATCACACAAAGAGGGGGAGGGACTTTGCCTAGCAGTCGGAGAGTTTACTTGTCTGATTTTTTTTTAAATTACAGGTTCTGTGTGAATCTAACCACATTCCTACATCTTTACGAAATACTTTTAATTTTGACACATACCAAAACAACGTTATCTATGTATTATTGAAATTATACATAATTAATGATGAATTAGGTATATCCCTAATACTTTTCTGAAGACAGACGTAATTTGAATATCAATAAGGTAATAAAGGCCAATCAATCGGAAATAATTTGTTTCTAATATGCCTTCTTCAAACAGTAAAAAATCGGTAAGATTTAGAAATATACATATGTTCAAATTTAAAAATTAACAAATTCAAGTAAAGATTTTCAGTCGAGTAAAATCACAGACCGGCCACACGGAGAATCAGTTTCACAAATACTTCTAAACCCGAGATATACTTTCAAAAACATTCCACTGTAACATGGAGTATGGTAATATAAACTTTTGGAGTGGATAATGCTACCTTTATAAAGAGGCACAACAATTGCCTATACGCAATTTGAGCACGGTTAAATACGAAGCTTGTGCACAGGCTATTTCTCGTATAGCCTCGGAAAAATGACCTGTAAAATGAAAAGGCAGAGGGGACCCGGCCCGGAAAAACACAAGAAAGAGGATGAGGGCCTTTATTACTCGGTATGTACCTATATAATGTTACACTATCTCAAAGGAAAGCAGGGGACAACGCAACTACATAACCAAAAGCGTTGTGCAGCCATAAATCTATGGTGTACTCTCGCTTTTATTTTGTTTGTTGTGATTTGGCGATGTAATATCGTACGTGTAATTTCTTGTTAAAAAACATTTCTACAGGTTCGGCAATGCGCGAGTGACATCTTTGGTGTTGCAGGCGTCTATAGGCTACGGTGACTGCTGTCCATCAGGCTGTTAATATACTTGTTCGCATGTATGTATGCCTGTTGTATAAAAAAAAACTTGAGAATTGCAATGAAAAATCTTACATGTTACTGCGTACTTCTTTGTCAAGGATAAGGATTAATAGATACACACACATGTGCGAAGCTTTTCAATTGATTGGTGCTTCAGATTAACCTCTTTTTTATTATAAGCCATGATTTACTTCTTGACCGTACAATCTCGTAAAATACCCTTAGCAAGAGTTCGTTTTAAACTTATATATCAACGCATGATCTCGTAAAGCTCGTAGTGACACTTTATTACTATTATATGACATTAAAAGTTCGATGACCCATCCTCATTCCCAAACAAATAACATTGTTACCTTTCCTTTAGTAACTACTAGCTTAGCAACTAAAATATGAAGGCTTTGTTATATTATCATAAGGTTATGTTTACAAAAGACAAACGGAAATAAAAGCAACATAACCTAATCTAAAATATCAATCTATTTACATATGTTATTGAGAACAAACGGTGTTTGTTTTGCGAACGGTTATATGTGTAAACAATGTAAGAATAAACAAAGGCGAAATTAACGAAAACAACCTATGGGAAAAGTATTTTCTTCCCACATAGCGGTTTCCAGGGATATACAGAATGCTTCAGATACTAAGTAGATCAAAGATTTCTGGGAAGTCAATTCAATTCCGTTCTTTGAGTATACAGTATCACATAGTATACTATATATCTGACAGCCTCTGTGGCGCAGTGGTTTAGACGGCGGCTGTAAAACAAGAGGTTGTGGGTTCGATCCCCGCACCGAAACAAATGTTTGTGTTAACCACAGGTATTTGTTTCAGGTCTGGGTGTTTGTGACACCGAAAAGTCTCTCGTAGTTCCTGATACCTACGACACAAGAATCGATCTTAGTGTGGGGTCAGGACTATGTATGTGACTGTTGGGTGTATTTATTTATTATTATATAAACGTACTTTGTCTAATAATATGTTTATCAAAGATATCTATATTTATTGCAGTCATATCGAGTTGTACATTGTTTCAATTTTGTAATGTTCAGGATATAAGTCCCTGAAGAGTGATTCTCAAGTTAACAATGTGTTACATACTCGTATATTTTGTTTATATTTGAAATGAGAGACAAATTTGTAGTTATATATTTTAAATTTATATCAAAATATATTTTTCACTCGTAGCTAAGCCCAGTCTACAAAATTATAAATATGTGAAAAGCCAGAAAAAGAAGAAGCCACTTAGGCTTAACTATTAGATGGATCACAGATGTTATTTCATATACAATAGATATGTGAGTTTTCAGAAATATTCATTTTGTCTTATAACACTGGTTATATCATTATTCGGATATACAAATGTAATAAATTATTACCGTATGAGAAGAAAAACATTTAACCTTTACTCCTGAATATGGATTAATCTAGTGTATGTAGTTATGTTCGTACCTAGCAATTTAATATAATACTCGTGGTAAAAAACCACCAATTTCTTTTCTCGATGTTTTTGTCTTTAGAATATACATACATAAACACATAAACACACGCCTTTTTCCCAGAATGGGTAGGCAGAGGTGCTACCAGAACACCCACGTTTCGCCTTGTATATGTACTATGTATCTCTGGAATATGTACTATGTATTTTTTTATATACATACAAACATTAACATCACGCCTTTTTCCCAGAAGGGGTAGGCAGAGGCGCAACCAGGACATTCACGTTTCGCCTTGTATTTCCGCCACATGATGTGATAGGGGCGAGCCTACCGCCGTGCTACATCGGGCACAAATTTGTGACTCCGGGCTGATAATGAATAGAAAAATCCAACAATACTTTGCCTGACCCGGGATTCCAACCCGAGACCTCAGCCTTGTTTATGGCAAGGCTTTATAAACGTCCCTAACTATTTATTTTAGTATTTTTTTCAGTATAAAGTTTTTACGTTTCTTTAATATGATGCTAAAGCCCTATTTACACGGGTAGAGTTTCTCGCGGCTAGAAACGTATGCGTTTATGACATCACCGCTGTAGGTTATCGTGTTTTGACAAAGGTTTACACGATGCATTTTTTTTTATATCTTTACGATAATCGTATCTTCAAGGCGAGAAACTCTCCCCGTGTAAATGGGGCGTAAGGGATCGAAATAATTGTGGGATGGACCAACACCACTAATTCACAAATTCCATAAACTTGTGTCTGAGCCTTAAGAAAAAAAACTGTAATTTTTACAATATTGCCTACATGTTTCGTACATGTAAACAATTTGTATAACCAAGTGAATCCGGTGCATGTTGGAAAGGTCAGTAATTTCCCTGCATTAAGGTCTCAAAGGTACCCGCCACTTAACTTGGCGACAAATGAGCGAGCTGTCACGTTTATGTCACGTAATTACACACATGTTTATAATTAAAGTCCGCTGATACGTCGCGCTTCCTTCTACGCTTCCCTCCGCTTCCGAACATCTATGTTGGCTTCCTTGCGTTAAAAAATAAAATATCCAGCTCGAGAGATGCGTTCCCACGCTATTACGTCACTAGATTAACTCGTACTGTTATGCCTTTTATGAATTCCAGTTCTTTATTTATGAAATCAAATTATCTCAGTCTGTCGAATGAATTCTATGAATCTGTAATCGTTTATTGGAGTTCAGATGTAGAGATTACGATTTGTCCTAGCTCTTATGTATACGATCTACGATTTATTGAGAGCAATTCAATTAGATTATTTATATTAATACAGCAGTTTATAATATTGAGTTACATAAAAGTAATAATATAATACTGTAATATAATATAACGTAGAAATTGCATAGTCTTTCTTAGGAATAGAGTTAGTTAACCCTTAAACAGTCTTCTGTCGACAATATTGAAAACAACCTCTATCCATAATATTAAAATAACACCAAAATATACTATTATTTTAACATGAAACAAAATGCAAAGACGAGAGCTAAACCTAGTGTGTAAAGACGAAAATTGGTAATAAACACACGACTCAGGGCTGTAACCTAATATAGCACAAGCGTGCGATGTGACAATCTCAGCGGACGTGTCATAATTCAATAAACCGCTCTAAACCGCCTAATGGAGGGTACACTTCCATCTAAAACAAACGCTGTCTACATTTTAACCCCTCGATGTGTTTAGAGTCCACTCCCGACTAATGGAATCAGCTCAGGTAAGGAACATTGCGCCAATTAATTTTATAAACCAATTGTAACTTGAACACTCGCGCCTTTTACAAACGGAATAAAAATACGACCGATGTCTCCACCAATTAAATTATTAACTTAATTAGGAATTTTGTAATGAACGAAATTACGGAATTAAAAAAGATTACATTTTATTTTTTAAAAATGTCGTCAGTATTTTTTTGTCTTTTTGTTTATTCTAATTTTATATATCTACAAGGCTTTTGAAATCAAGAATCTGTATCAACTTGCACAATATTATGTCATTGTGGCCTCAGGCTTCTCCTAAGTTGAGTATGAAGGTTTCAGGTCATAGGTGAACTGTGCCGACTCAATACGGCTTCAAGAACGGATAACAGTTTATTAACCTTTTTATAAAAAGTTTTGTGTTGTGTTGGAGAGGATGGGCTGTAGATCGAGCTCAGTGGCGTGCCATAGGAGAGGCCTATGTCCAGCAGTGGACACTAAAGGGCTGATGATGATGATAAAAAATTTAATTACAAAATCACTCAATAGCAACATTGTGTAAATAAACTGAGAACGCGGCCATTCGTATTTGAAATAAATCATGTATTTTTGTATTTTCTAAATATCCGTTCTTGGAATATACGCAAACTAAACTAAACATAACTTGATTCCTATAATTTTCTATGTATTTAAAGCGAACACGCTGCAATAAAATCATTTTTCCAATTTAAATGCAAGTACAAACAGATTCCGGTTTGAGTCATGCATGGCGTCTGCAACATTTCATGCTTCGGAGGCTGATTGCGGACTTGTTAAGATGTCGCCGTGTCTGTATGTCTATTCTTAAATATGCAAACATATCTTTGATGCTGACATGGATGCTCGGGCTACATAAATTCGCTTCATTTCTGTATATGGGAATGGATTTATTAGAAGCAAACCCGGTACCTATTGCTTTTAATTTAACTGACTTATAGATAGGTATTTCAGTCAAGTATATTATTTATAACTAAATTTATATAATATTAAAATATATTTTTTGTAAAAATTGTTATAATTTATTATTTAAAGAGCAGTAATAGTCGGTGCTCCTTAAATACCTTTTTACATTTAATGTTGGCGATCTAAACAATAATATTTCAGTATTAGTAATTTCAATGTAACTGGTTGGTTGTTCTGTCTATTTTGAGGCGTTATCATTAGATCTGGAGGTATGATATGGGCGACTGAGCCGCGGCCGCGCGGTGACAAACAACATTCGTGCAAGACATTTATGCCACGTCATGGCCCTCAATAGAAACGCACCGATTTACCTTCCACGACCCGCTTTTTGTCAGATGTCTTTTTCATTGCACAACAACGATTTACTCACAATTTTAATAAGGCTAATATCCCGAATCAGCAACAATTTTCGATGAAGCTTCCCTGAAAATAAAACGATAGTCAACGAATAATCTCAGTTAATCATCAAAGAAAAAGCAACATTCCATGTACCGTGATTGAGACAAACCAATTTCTGAAACTGAAGTGTCGTCAGATACCTTAAGAAAAGTCGAATTTAAATATCTTTGGCAAAAATTAAAGGCAATACCAACCCGAGATCAAAGCGATAGCGTCACTTCAACTTTTTTGTGGAACCGATACCTACTCTTCATTTCCTTTTTAATACGGATTCAATATAGCGATAAGAACATCGGAAGACTTTCACAAAAATCAATGTTCAGTTTATTGATCGCGGTTGTATTTTTGTGTTCGTCAAGCGCGTGTCGCCTTGTATAGACTGTAGACTAATAGATGTGAGTACTGTCTTATTGGAAGTATAGAAGTGAATGGGTAAATTGTGAGCGTAGGTTGGAGTAAAGACAATGCGTAGCCGGCGGTGGGGGCAATAGGGGGATCATTTGTATGCGTAATGGAAGATCGAATTTCGTATTTGTTCGTGGGGTCGTTAACAGCACCTTCGCGCTTGTTTATAAAGAAAACAGAACCCTTTACCCGGCGAGAACCGCGGGGCTGCGGCGCGGCGCGCACCGAAACCTTACCAATACTGTAACTATTCATGAATAATACAATCACAACGTGAATCCGTGTACCGGCTCCTTTTAATATTTATTACTTTACACGCATATACGTAATGTTAATAAAAATGAAACGGCGCGACCGAGCTTAAGTGACGAAATAACTATAAATACATATTAATGATTTTAGGAAAATAAACCAATAAAAGTATACTTTTATAGTCATAGTACGTACGTATACTATAAACATTGATTTGAAATGTTTACCTATGTAACGCATTGTACCGACGTAACGTGTCTGAAGACAATATTGAATAAAAGTTAGACAAAGTTAGACAGATTTACATCGAGCTTTATTTCTCAAACTACATAAATACTCCACATCATACACATAGTAACAGCCCCAAAATCAACTACATGTTTTGTATTGTATCGTACAAATCAGATAGCTTAAGGGTTTTTGGGTAACATAACATCCAATTTCAAAATAAACATTTTTCACACACATTTGGCCTGATCCAGGATCGAACCTTAGATCGTCTTAGGTAATACGTTTCAAAGTCAACTGCATGCCCACTATACAACAGATGCCGTTACATTCGAATAAAATTACGCACCTAATCACTATTAAAAACTAATTCAGATGGAGAGCCATTTTGAGCTTGAATACATCTAGGTCTCTGTTTTGAGGGTCTCTCATGGTATGATCGACCATCAGGCACCCATTTGTGTATAAACAGTTTATAATAACATAAACTAGCATAGAATATAGCAACATAAAATCGAAATATTTAATTTCTATTTTCCGTGTTTTAAATACACAGAAGCATTCGACGAATCAGAAGAGTTCAAGGCAGCCTTTTTCTTATCATATACCTGTATAATATTTATAATTTCAGAAGATTTATTTCGACAAATTTTCACTGCATGACTTTTTCATTTACCACGACCAGTTTTTTCATGAGCACATCTGATTGATCTAACATAGCCCCCGCTTCTTACATACAAGTTTATTAAAAGTTTCTACATTTACGCATTATATTGATTATCTTTTTATTACTAGAACATAATTGGATATCGATGTAAAAAATATACAATTTCACGGTGAAATTACATCGACTGAACACGAAGTTTTTTACTTTGTACAAAGATTGTTTAGTGGATACGACATGCCTTAAACTCGATGGAGCATGAACAAAAGTCACGCGCCAAGGATTTTGGTATCACACATCTCGGTTGCGTTGGCTTCGCCTTAATGTGCCCGAGCTTTCAATCTTCCCGTGTCCGTAATATGAAAATACGATTGATATCGATCACAATCGATGCCTCGCGCCGGATGACAATCCAAATGTTTCAAACATGGAATCCTCTAAGAAGATTAACTTACAATGGAGTGTTGGTGTTGTCACATTATGTTTCTGTGTAATTCTGCTTCATATTGTCCGTTGGAATTATGGAAATATCATCGAATCTTTAGATAACAACATCATAAATAATAATCAATCATGCCAGTCGTAATGGTTGCAATAAAAGGAAACGATAAAAGACATTTGGTACGTAGAGTCAACAGTATAAAACTTCATAAAAGAGGGAGAGGACAGAATTAACCTCAACAAAGAGACACTACCTGTAACCCCAAAGTGACTTTGCGAGTGCATGTATGGTGTACCTCGGGAGGGAACGAAAAATACAAAAATATTGTCATCCAACGCAGCGGACGATCTAATACGAAGAGCAAGGGAACGTGAAATCAAAAAAGTGATCTCGCCCACGTGCAAGATTAAGCTTGTAAGGTTTATTACTTTTTGTAATAAAATTAAGTAATATGATAAGCGATATGATTTACAAAATGTGGACCATCACGGGCTGCATGCTCGGTGTCAAGATCACGTCGTAGCGTCGCGCCGCAACGGGTGACACGCGCTCCCCACTACAACCCCGCGCCCCTCTCCTACAACCCCCACTGGCACCCCCGCCGCCGCCCCCGCCGCACACCTCACGCCCGCTGTCATCCTTCTGTTACCCTCAACCCTCGAACCACGCATGCTCCAATTATAATCTGCTTAGGGATGTCTATTGTCGATTAAAATTTCCCTT
The DNA here is from genome assembly GCA_033459515.1 of Theretra japonica. Taxonomy (NCBI): domain Eukaryota; kingdom Metazoa; phylum Arthropoda; class Insecta; order Lepidoptera; family Sphingidae; genus Theretra; species Theretra japonica. The sequence continues at coordinate 8,105,598 of CM065939.1, forward strand.
TTATTTTTATCGCTAACAATTCTTGGCATCTTGAAAAAATAAGAAAAATTGCAAAGTTACAGCGAAAAGGAAGTGGACTTTAAAAATGATAAGAAACATTATTATTTATTTATTTTCTAATTACCTTGTAAGAGTAAACGCGTTGTAAGATCAAAGTGTGGCTTTCGTTACCAAATAAGTGATAGGGTTAAGCGTGATATCCAGATAACTCGATATCTCGACACGGGAGAGGGCGGCATTATCCGGCGCTGAGTGCGCGCGCAGTGGCGTCGCGCGGAGGGCATCAAATCGCCTGCGGAGGGCCCTCGGTTCGCGCGCGTTTTCGCCTTCTCTCGCGCGGTCACTTGACACAACACCTCCGGAGGCGAGAGGTACGGTGTTCAGTACCTGGCGCGGTCACTGACCGATATGGTGATCACGATTGACCTACGCCCCGCGCTTAGAATCTGATTGACGTGCCGCGGCCGCGATCACAGCTAACACACGACAGCACTCCAGGTAGCCCGAGTCCCCGACCCTCGGTAGCGTGACATCCAGTAATATGTTTGTGAGCGATACCCGCTCTGTGTCCGAATTTAATTTGTTCTTTATTGTTTTTGGTGTTTATTGTTTTCGTAAAATGTGGTATGCCTGCTGTGTAAAGTGAATTTATGAGCGTCTTCTTCGCGTCGCATCGTCGTGAGTTACTAATGGATTAACGCTAGTATATCACCGACAACACAATGTTATTTCGCACGTTATTTGTTAAAATATTCGACCGACGCACTGTTTGGCCCCAATATGACCTCAAAATATTTTCTACGTATTTTCATTTTATTCCAATATTTACGGCCATTCAAAAATAAAATCTGCTATTTTTAATCTCTTTACAATCGTATTCATAAAATACACATCCCTGCATGTTCCCATTTTAATTATATAAAGTAGATTAACAAATATTTATCCATGTTATTTTTTATATTGTTTTCTTTTGCTTTAAAAATAACGTGCTGTGAAAATATTACGTCACTAAATATATTTTGCAAAGCTTTTGTCGTGTCGTCTTTTTATCAAAACACGCATTATGAAATAAACAGCATTATTTCACTGGTTTAGTTAGTGATGTTAGTGAATGTAGGCCAACGATGATTCATGCGAGCTTCAGTAGCATGTTTTCACGTTACTTACTTTTGTAATGGATTCCGTAAAAATAAAAACACCTGGCGCTGTCAACCGCGTTATTAATTGTTTTCATTTGCGTACCTATATTTATTTTAATACGAAAACTTTTGATAGTTCTTGTTTTTCCTTTCGAGTATTTTTTTTTCCTATTATTATTTAAACTACATGTATACAGTATACGCGTGTCAAAGTTTTTACAAATTGCCACTACTTTTATGATTTTACAGCAATCATTTGGATTTTTTATCATCAGATACCTACTCACGTAAATTTAACATTTCACTGATATCTAAATTGTTTGTACCATATTTTGGATCAGTATGTTTTAAAATAAAACATTTTATAATTCGCGCCTTTACGTTGTTTGACAAGATTTCTAAGTGATTACTCGTCTAACATAATGGCATGTGGGAAAAGCTGAATATTGAAAGGCACACGTCTATTCAATATATATTGATTAAATCTCACGGATGCTATTAACTTTGTAGAATATGCAAGAGCATACGACAGGCATTAACGGCACTAAAGCCCGTACATAAATTAGCTTCGATTTGTTCGCAATTATGTGCTTATACTAAATTGCTGGAAGATTCGTCTGTGGTTAATGGTTCGGCTGAGATCGTGACACATGTCGGGGCTCGGGCCCGTCCGATGCTCGCATCGCGTTCACACGATACACAGCGCCTATTGTACAACCTGTCACTATTTTGTCGACTCACTGTCCATTTTTCATGTCATATTTCTTAGATTTCGTATGTCACGTGTCATAAACACACACGCACGCGTTATTGGTGGGCCCGCTTAATATCCTTCGCTAATGCGACGGTGGCCCGACAAGAGGACAATTTCCGGGCCTCTCCCCACCTTCCCGTCATTACAACTAGAAACAATTCTCAACCATTATAATCATTAATGATGCCGCGACGCCATTAAGGCCGCTTACATTGATTTTGTCTTTCCATTATTTATTGCTGGAAAGTCAATTATCCAACCGCAGCTTTACTTGTTACAAGTTCCATGATTTATCGTTGGACATTAAATCTATTTAATAGTTTATCAAATTAATTATAACAGTCTTATGTACTGTACTTTATCCTTCTTTTATGTTGGGTATATGCTCGGCCTCATTATTGGGAGCGCTCTTTTTAAGCTGCTCTTTACAGCGACGTAATTCGAAGTGTTGACAGATGCAGGGCTAATGACAAATTAACAGTTAAAACTCGTGGAAAGGCGTGACAAAAAACAAAAAGTCACGAGTCGGAGCTTTTATCTCAAACCCTGTTTTGCAAGGAGGCGTTTATTTTAAATGACTCGGAGTACTTCTCAGCACACTTGGTTCTCGCTTTAAAAATATTTTTGCAAAAAGAACTCACGTGTGCAATGAAAATAAGCAATAAAATTGTTTAAATTACAATAAAAATGTGTGATATTTCAATATTTACATAAAATTAAATCTAAATAAAATATCAGTCATTGGAAACAATAAAAACATTCTACAATACTATCATAATTTAATATTGGAATTTTAAGCAGTTCTTTAGTAATAACAATTATCTAAATATTTCTATATCTGTATCAGCCCATATATGTACATTCCACTGCAGGGCACGGACCGCCTCTTGACGATTGAGATGGGTTAGGCCATATAGTCCAAATATTTCTGTTGCATTATAAAGCATTAAAGTGGTACTTAATGGAAAATAATTGTAATTGCTTATAAAAAAAAACGTATTGCAATAAAATTGTCAGTGTTAAATTTTAAGAATAAAGCTTTCAATGCACGTCCTTTATCACAAGAAAAACTATTTACAAATGTAACTAATGTTTAACGCCATTATAATGAAAAACATAAGTTTACATTAAAGAAACACAAAGTCTTTAAAACCTTAGTCATACATCTATTAAAATAATGTATTGTAGATAAGAAAATTTAAAATATGTTTAATGCGTAACATATGTACCAAAAAACATACACTATTAATTAAGACGACAAGCGACTGCTTATATTTGTTAATAAACAATACTGTCCCGTTTTAATATCCACACAAATGTGTTTGCCAGCGATAAGACAATAAAATTATATCGTCAGACCATCAATCACGTTTCCATCCCAACAATGAATAGCACAAAACAAACAAATTGAAATTTTAGCATTTAATTAGCAATAAAACGTGAGTTATCATCGAAGTCCAATGAATGTGTGTGATTCGCACGGGAGCACGACTCACTCCCACGATAATTACAACAAATAATGTATGCGGCAAATCATACACTACGAATGAGGCATAAAATGTTAGGGCTGAGGCTTGGGAACGAGACAGACGTAATTACCCGGCGAGAATGTGGCAAGTCCTGCGGCCGGCCCAGCCTCCCGGCCGCCACACTAAACTACGAATAAAGTGCTTGCCACGGTGCCCTTAGCTCGTTAATTACACTTGAAAACTTTACATACATGTCGCAAATTTTACAACCCCAGCGCCGACTTTAATTGTTATGAATAGCGCTTTGACATACTACATTTTAAAGTTTTAACAAAAAACAGTGAGCGCTCGCTCGGAAGGACGGCAATAGTTTCCCACAGTCCGCTCTCGGCACGTCACGGAATCAATATCGTCTTTTATCTTATAAAACGTGCTCCACATACACACAGTGCCACACACATTGCGCACATAGTCTCCGAGCAAGCACAGACAGCGTGACACTAGGCTTGGAAAAGCACACGTACTCACACAATAAATACACGAACCGATTCAGATAATTAATCTAAATTTCTTCGCCCGCGCTTATTTATTCACACGTCTCTAAAACTCGCGGAGTTTAATTAAGTCTGTTCTTGACTCGTGATATGAATGCTCAGCTTTAATTATTACAATTATTCTAGTTTCAAACTATAAATGAATGAACGGAATAATTAAAGTAAAATTGTATTTAAGTTTACTAATTATAAACAGTTTTTTGGCGTGCGCAATAAAAAAGCTACGTCATTCCACTTCAAAATGTAAATCTATTTCGAAAGGAAGATACAAATAATACACACGTGTAACTCAGCACGCAATTCATTGACATTTTTTTTACAACACACGACCGTAAAACTTTTACTCCAATTAAAATAGTTGGGCAACGTTTTTATAGCGGAGCAGGCTGACTGATGACGATTATTTGGGCCAGGAGTGAAGATTAATACGACTCATACAAACGGGAGCCTTGTTAATGCTAGTGTAAATACACTAAATAAAACGTGTTTATTAGTCTACAACTTCAGTTAAGTGGACTATAGAGCTCTTGAACATAAACAATGCAGTGTAATTGCACTGGTGTTGCGCAACATTGTTTTTATATCATTATTGTTTGTTTTAGTTGTTAAAATCAGTTAAAGAAAAAACATAATATGAACTCAAGGCTGAATATATTAGTTGAACATTCGTGACTCATTGAACAGTCGGTAGTAACGCTTCGGGAACATTACTGAGCTATTATCAAAGCGACTGAGTGGAGCGAGTTCAAGTGCAAGAACAACTCGAATGTGTGTAGGTACATCTACCCGGTCAGAAATACATCAGTCAGCGTCGATGGCATGGGAAAACGATACATCGAGGGCGGCCTCCTTCCTGCTTACCTTTTATGCACCGACTTCTCTTACAAATGCACGATCGTGTATAAATTTTAAACCGTTTCGTTGTCGGTACTTTATAACAATCGTTCTTGGTATTTCCACAAATTGTTTTGAGAATAATAGTTTTAAACGGCGGAGTAATTTGCGAGCTGGAGTAATTACATAATTTGTGCCATAGTCTATAACTTAGCAAACCGACTGCCTCGAGCAGACGTCGCGTCTCTTGGAATGTCGCACTGTTACACTATTAAAGACGCTTCTTTTAAATCGCTAACCCGTTTTAAGATGATCATTTTAGTCTTTAATTGTCCAGTACTAGGACACGAAAGAATTTCTCCCAGTAAATTAAATATTTGCTTTTCGCGTATTGATAAGTAAATTCTGTAAATTTATTGAATTTCAAAAAAGATCACGAATCCCGTAAAATTTTCAATTTACGCAAATAGCTTTATTAAATTCAGATACTCCCGATCGCTTGAGTATTGTTTCAGGCTGTTACTTACTTTGAATTTCAATTTAAACATCTTTAAGTGATATTATTATCTTTATTCAAATCAAGCACGTCAAGTTTACTTTGTGAAAAAGTTTAAACGTTTGAAAACTTTATGAAAATTTGTTTCGTGACTCGTCAATCGACATCTCGGCAGTACAAAACAAAGTTCCGTCTCTGGGATTTTAAATTCCCTAATGTTTGTCAAAGCATACTTAAACCTGTCAGGAGGCGCTTAAATCAATTTATTATGAATGTACTGGAAGATACTTCAACCAACGCGTTTACCCGCATGTGCGTATGTAAATCTGCCGTTCGTTGCTTCTTGAAAAAGCCGTATGGGAAACTCTAAGCCTCTTTTTATATTCTTATTCCTTATCCTTGCGGGATAATTCGGGCCCATAGGACAGGTTTTTACATAATTTCGGCGCTGCTTTCCCATTGGTTCAGCGAAATCACTTTTTATAAGGACCCTATTGCTCCCGCGGCGCGATTCATTCAATTAAGTAACGGTTTTATAAATCACAACATGTTATTATTTCGAAAGCAAATGTCCAATTTGTAGGGGACGGGTTTCAAAAACATTTTAGAGAATAAAAAGGGTAACCGAGGTACGCTGTCGTATTTGTTGTCAACAATGTTTGCAAGGGTAATTGTTAGACATAGACATGCAAAGCGCTGAGATCACCAAGCCGCCCCTACGTCACAGCAGGGGCACAGCGCAGGTCTTTGAACCGTGCACTGTTCCCTGCGTACCTACCTACGTAATAGTGTTCATATTTAAGAATTTCACTTCGTTTCGTGCCACCCAGCGTGTTTGCTTTGAATGTGGAATTAAATGCTTTCTTCTTCTTAATGATCACATTCATGGCATAAAAATAGTGATTAGTGTTTGCTCAGCCGTTTATTTTAAAAGTTCGTTGTTACTAGAAATTGAATTAGTCGAATGAATCCTCTTTAGAAGATGACAATAATATTAATAGTATGGTGCTAATTTCTTCGTAATTAAACTATAGTTTTAATTTCAATTCAAGAAAATAGAATAGTACATATTCTTACATCAGTTACATTCCCCAATGTAAAAAAAACATGCCATGTGCTAAAATATTTATAGATAATAATTTAATCCATAAATCTGAGAAATCGATACAAAAAACTACCTAAAAAAATTACCTAATTCAATGCGGCAAACACAAAAGGAGCCCTTCATCTTTCGTACAAAACGCTTTTATTCACACTTTAACGCAGTAGATTCTTTACACAAAAGGGAATTTAACCGCATCTCGTGTAGAACATGGGTGCGTTGTGATCCGTACAGTTGCGTCAGGTCTATTGCGCGGAGTCCCTCGTCTTACGTATGGCTCGGATTTTTTGTCGGCTCTAATAACTCGACGAGCTTTTGACGGCTCCTCGGCGCGGACGCAAAAAACAGAGCTTCAAGCTCGGCACAAGCGAGGGTCGGGACTCGGGGCGCACGCTCGCACTCGCGCCAGTCAGCCCGCAACTCTCATGGCAAGCGGTCGCGCACGTTGCCACACACGACGCCAAACACGCGCACAACCTGTTGACAAACAATTTTACAGATCTTCTAATCAGTGACTCAAAAATGACACACACGAATATTTAAATTATAATCATACATATCACAATGATAAACGTTAAGACAGTGAAAATGTGAGTGATGCAGACGGACGTGGTGAAATGATCAAACAGTTGTGAAGTGGACTTGGTAACAGTGGAAGTCAGGATGACGATGAAATCGCTCAAGTACAGCGAGCGAGACGACATGATGGACGGGTTCAGCCCAGTGCCGCCGCCCCTGCCGCGCCGCCAGCCCGTCAGGAACATCTACGCCGAGCCCTTCGTAGATCCTAGGTAAGTTCTCCCACTATCCAATCAAACGCGGTAAGTATGCAGGTAACAAATACAGATTTAAATATTATGCCATTTTGTAGAATGTTGTTATATTTTCGTAGATATGAGTAGTTAGCATCCAACGGGAACGTGCTTGAAGTCAAAATATAGGACGCTGCCAATTTTTTATGACGGTTAAAACCAGAAAGATTATCGACTTAGCAATAACGGGCACAAACATTAGAGTTAGGAAAATTGTAATTCGTTCTAAAATGTTACTGAAGACAACAAAATCTTCGTTGTCAAGCCGTATTGTTGTTTTAAAACCATTTAGTGTCAAATAAACATAAGATTTGAACGTTTAACAAATTTAAGACAAAAACTAAAGCTGTTGATCCGACGATGGCCGCACATAAATTATACAGCTTTTGATAAAGCCGACTGTTCAAAGCTCAACGGAGTACAAACTGCTCACATAATTCACAAGGCACAATGGGCGACGAATAAATGTATAATAGTTACTTTCTACGCGACTATTAATTATATTATCTTAATAGACGCCTATTAAAATTTATTGGCCAAACTGACCTGACGTTAAATCAAAATAGTTACACACGGGAATTGAAACATTCAAGAAATTCACACAAACCCAAGTTCCTGTTCGATCGACTGTTTGAATCAGTTGGCAGCACTTGTTTACCTTCCATCCGACCCCAACTATACCCGCCCCTGTATTCACAGCCGCAGTTCAAAGTAATAACAAAGAGCCTGAAGCCAGAAAACATCATTTCATATAGCCCACTACTACATAAACACGGGTCGCATTGAACCCCAACAAACCTCTAAAGACCAAAGAACATTATTAAAGTAAAGCACTACACAAAACTAATTCTGCTGCTCTTATTTGGGTTCTCCTTTGGGGTTTCGATCGGAGGACCTGTAATAAGAAATGTCCTGTTCGGAAACGTAGCGAGTAAGGGATACGGGATATGCAAACGGAATGTGTGCTAATGGTCGCGGACTAGACAGGCACGGCCGGATGTGCGGTTCTATATGCTGCGCCATAAATCACATTTTTATACTTGGCGCACGCTCGGCGGGCCGCGCAGACAGCGCAGTTACTGCCATCTGCGACACCCCAATCGCTGTGCGGCTTAATTTCAACAGATTCGAGGGCAAAACCCACTATTAATATTGCAATATCGACAGATAATATCCCATCCACCGCGGAAAACAAAAACACACCGCAATACACCGCAAAGATTAGATCGCTGTATTCATTTGAACAAAACACGGGTGTGTTTAGTAATACAGTTTCTACAAGTATACTGTATCAGCCCATACACGACCCACTGCAGGGCACGAGCCTCCTCTACAATCGAGAGTACGATTGAGAGTGGTTAGGCCATATAGTCCACCACGCTGGCCCAGTGCGGGTTGGCGGACTTTTACATACCATAGAAATTTATACAAATCGCTATGGTATGCAGGTTTCCTCACGATGTTTTCCTTCACCGTTATAGTGAACAAGTATAACCCTCCCCTAAAAAAGTAAAACAAACAAGATGCACATGCCTGTTAAGTAGTCTAATAATATCAAAGGATTCGACATGCGAGAACGATGTTTGATAGCGGAAACTATATTTGATGCTAACGGTGAGTAAAGAACGTAATTTCCTTTACTACGTGTTAACAAGGGCCGAAGTTAACAAGGCAAACTGTATGACGGTTAAGTGCACGCAACAATGGTGGATAGATAGCATCATGGGCACCCTTCGGCGCCTCGATGAATCGCCGGATCGTGTGCCGAGTCCGCCGTCACGGTTCAGGAAGGCACCGGCCATGGCAAGGTAACCCACCCCGAACAAACACTGCTAAACACCTTCGCGCAAGTGCAATAGACCATAAACACTTGAAACCACTTATAGATCCCTTTCTGTATAATTTTCCAATAAGATATTCACACTGCGTTTTTATATGCACCATTTAACTTGTCTTGTATACATATTTCTATATGTTAAGGGTAGTTTGTGTGCTAAAGTTTTTACTATCACTAAACTATCGTAACTAAGAACCAATTCAATACTACTAGGAATAACAACAATTTGCAGAACTTCTATTAGGATTTAAAATTACGTTGTGTTTAAATAAATACACCCAACAGGCACATACATAGTCCTGACCCCCACACTAAGATCTAGTTTTGTGTCGTGGTTATCAAGAAATACGAGAGACTTTAGGTCTCACAAACACCGAGACCTGAAACAAATACCTATGGATCGCACAAATCTTTGTTTCGGTGCGGGGATCGAATCCGCAACCTCACGTAACAGCCAGCGTTTATCCAACTGCGCCCTGGTGGCTTTCAATGTTTATTGTTGTTTTACACCTTAATAAAGGATCTTTATGTTATAGAATTTCTAGATAATAAGAAACATGATTACCTTGCCATAATTGACTTTAGATAAATAGTTACACGAGTTCTTGTCTAATTTTATTTTTAAGACGGTCATAAACGCGGGCGAATATTGGGAGTGAATGCCCCCGTCCTTAAGATAATTTAAATAAATAATGAACCTCCAACATTTATCTCAAAATCTTCGTTAAATTTTGACTATCTGAAAAAATCTACATCAATGCCGTGTAAAGAATTACAAACATACAAGTTATTTATTTACAAGGCTATATTTAGTCGGCTCGTATGACACACTGTTTGCGAATGCTCTTATAAAAAGACCTTCGGTCATTTGCAGAAATAGATTCGTACTAAACCAAAGTATAAAATTGTAAAGTCCTGCAATATATTTTGTTATAAGTACATTAAATTAAATTAAATATATGTACCAAAATTAGCATAATAATATTCGAAACATAATGAGGCAGTTTATTAAAATTGTTTGAAGATGAGTTTCCGTAATTACCGAGGAAATGTAAACATGAGCAAATGCGGCATATGGTTGCAAAGACACGATCGCCGAACTGCGCGTGGAGTTTCAAACTGACGGCAAATATTTGGGGCATATATGGAGCCGGGAAGTTCTCCCTAGCAAGAAATGATTTCCATACGGCTACGGACAGAGCAAACACCGTTCACCCATCAAACTCTAACACAAACTAGCAACTTAGTTAATAGCCTTTAGACGCTCGCAATGGAAACCGTAACGTATCTAATGCGTTCGTGTACTCGCTGAGGTTCGGCTTTCGATATCCTGTCCAAAGATTACCCTACAGTGTGTACGTTGACTAATTGATATATGCATTCACAACGCTAGATGTAAAACAGACATACGTATCTATGTACGTAGAACGTGTTTACAACTTCAGACGGTGAAGACATTCCAAAGTTCATTGAACCGCTGTAAATAAACAAAACTGTTGCATTACAAATGGAGTGAATACTTCAGCTAACAGTTATTCCTCGTACGACGTGGAAAGTTTACATTACCGCAGGCAGATGCAATGATTAAGACACTCGCTTTTGTCAGGCCATTAGTCAGAAATGCACGTTCTCTATTTCAGGATTATAATGCCAATGAACGTGCTATTAACTCGGTAAACAATGAAAATTGAAATAAAAGTGCCTAACTTAACAGTTCCGTCTCAGCTGTTTACATGTCATGCTATTTCAGTAGTTTGAAATAATCATTCTAATAATGGTACCAGAAACTCTTCTCTTATGAAGAAGCAGCCTTGTATTAAAGGTCGCCCCTGCTTGAATTAATAAGTATTATCGCTATAGTGAATATAAAATTGGTGCGTGGGTGAAGGATTTAAATTTATATCATGTCTATATCTGGCACACTTCATTTCTACCCTTGACATTCTGAGCTCCAGCAAGCCATTACTGCCACTAGAGAGCATAGAGATCGATTGTTTATTGATACTCGAGCATTACTTTATTAATAGTGGGTATAATTAGAGGAAGCGCCCCATCAAGCAACACCGTGCGTCGGTGACTTCTTGCTCGTATGAAAGGGGCACTGAATCCCGGCGGCACTCGCATCAAACCAATCGTAGCCCGCTGCAGGAAGTTCAATTATGTTCCTTTAACTTTAATACATAATGTCGACACAATCATTTCATTAGAATGAATCTTGCTGATTCAATCGCTCATAATTGGTCTGATCAAGCGGACCAATTACTGTGTCATCGCGCAACATGCATTTAAAGTTCACTCTTATTATGGCATGTGGATCAAACAATTTGACAAGTAGAACATTGAACGTTGTTGCCACGGTTATAACAGAGAATTAATTAAAATAAATGCCGTAATAGCTTTTGATTATAACTGAAATGTAATTTTATATTAAAGCAATAACAACGGTTAAATACCCTTGTTGGAAACAATGCTAAAATAGATTGTATTAATAGATGGATTAAAGAGAAATTGTATAGTATTTTCCTTTGATCAAATAATACAATTTCATTGGAAGAATCTTTGAACGCTACCAAAACAACGCTTATCGAGAGATGACGTTACATCTCCAACAAAGGATAATCCAGGATCGTCGAAACGACAACACTGTCACGAAGTTGGATATAAATCTTTCATGGCGACATCGATCGACAGGCACCACGTTCCTCCACTATCAACACACAAACACACACCCACACACACAAACACACAGACATAATCTCCTGTCACCGTCTTACCCTACTACTTATCTTTTCTGACGTATGTAAACAAACCACTTTTCGTTTGAATAATGCACTCGTTGAGGTGAGGCCCTGAATACAATAGTAAGACTGTAATAGTTTCCGTTTTGAATAAGGGACGGCCATTGTCTCCGCACGATATTGATTGAGTTCATCTCTATTACTACAAATGTCAGCGTTGGAAATTGGTTTCCTGTTGTGTGCTGTCAATGTTGATTCTCACGTCGATGCTCCTACCACCAACGAAACGGAATTGAATGTTAAAATTTCTATTAACACTTCTAAATGATGTGTCGCTTTTTTTCGAGTGATAATAGACTGATGATAGCTTCTGGGAATTAACTCATATGTATAATTACCACGATGAAGACATATATTCTGCACATACAGACATATAGACTGCCTCGGTGGCGTAGTGGTACTACGGTATGATTGCAAAGCTGAGGTCGCGGGTTCGAATCCCGGGTCGGGCAAAGTGATATTGGATTTTTCTATTCATTATCAGCCCGGAGTCAGGAATTTGTGCCCGATATGGCGATAGGCTCGCCCCCTATCACATCGTGGGACGAAATATACAAGGCGAAACGTGGGTGTTCTGGTAGCACCTCTGCCTACCCCTCCTGGGAAAAAGGCGTGTGTTTATGTATGTTATGTATGTAAGACATATATTCTTAAAATATTTCCTTGTTTTCATATATTGACTTTCACAAGTCAAGAAACGTACATTATTAGCTTCTTAGCAGACAGATTTGTGATTGCGTAAGCTCGCAAAATATGATGGACATGCGTTACGAGGAAATCCTAAAGAGTTCGATGAACGCGTCGGATAATGAATATCTATTAATAGTTGCGTTTGGTGATGTCTGGAGACGGCGCATATTGGATCGGTGACAGGGGCATCAACAGTATCGGACAAATCGTCGCTCAACAGTTCGGCGATGCACCGGACGTTATCGGGAATAGGGATATTTCAGTCTAACCCGTTTCAAAAATAAATAAACTGCGCCCGTCCGAATAAATACAAACCACGCTTTGACACTACTGCCTATAAATAACTGTAATGAATAGGCAGCCGGCGTTCCTGCAGTAATATGTAATGTCAACGTTTCCTCGCTCGGATTTATTTCACTCCTTATTTGAATATTTTATAATTTAGAAGGACGGTTTGCCTCATACTTAACAATGAAATGAACATTAAATGCTTTATATGGATATTGTACTACTGCTTACATTGAATTGAATGGAGCGAGTCGACGACACAAGCCAATTCTGCACCCACGCAATAAAAATTGAATAAGGATAGCACTTTTTAAGTCTCATATTTATAAATATACACATAAAAACTTAGAGGGTGAACAACCCTAATCTTGAGGCATGTCGAGAAGTTATTTCTATCAGTAAAATTAATCACCGTCCCAAACCAGCGGGGATGCATGTTGAAATTATAAATTATTAACTAGACAATAAATTAAAAACTACATCAAACTGTTAAACGAGATTGTGATAATCTCTACACGGTCTGTATCAAAGCTCTGATGCCCTGTAATCTTTAATTAATTGTATAATAAAGCGGTAAGGCCGACCTCCGTGCCGCAGTGGCCAAAAAGACGTGACGCAAAAGTCGTAGAAACAAAATAGTGACATCAATCGATACTTAGCCGCTTGATTTAGTTCAAATTGTATAATAGCTCAATTGACACCAAAACACGCATTAGATACGAATACTTCAATTCCGTGTTCGATAGATGTTAAAATCAATAAATGCCCTATTTCACGGTATATTGATTTTCCCCAACTACTCAGATATATTAGGTAAGTTGAGTTAAGAGCACATATTTGGTGAGTGTCGACCAAATAACGGACCACACACGGGGTGGCTCCATTTGTCTGAGCTCGCATGCTCCCCGAGAGATAACAAACGCGCGCGCCGCTCTCGGCTGCACTTATCTAAACACTTAACTCGAGCCATACACAAACAAAGCTGCCCCCTAACTCACTTTTTACCACGAAACGTCTTTTTACCCTTCGGGACTTCGCAGTACTGAATGCTTTGCGTGCCGAGTACATTTGTTTGCGCCCGGAAATTCATGCATTTTGCCGCAACCTGCAGTTAAGGGATGATGCACACTCACGTCACTGAAGAAAACTATTTCGAGCAGCATAGGCCACACTAATGGCTTTTGTACCATCAAAACTAAAACGTAAACAAAGCAAAACCTTTGAGTAAAACACATTAATGTGTCCATCGTTGAGTATAAAAAACCTTTTAAGACGAGTACCCAAAAAAACGTTGACGACGAAATCTTTCTAATAACAATTTTGGTCTTGTCCAAGGTACACGTCACCGGGCGTGACTAACGAATGGCTCGCCCTACAGACCCTAAATTCAGAGTCGTAAGTATCAATAACACGACGACGCCGGTCGCCGCGCCGGCCCCGTATCTACCACGCTGCCCAACATTGCCATAACTCTCATCCAAACTAAAACGTAATTACATACACCAATAACACGGAACACTCCAAACACATTAATCCTTTTTCATCTGGTGCGGGTAACGTACATTAAATACTTTACGATGTAGTGCTTGTACTAACAGGTACACTGTGCCCCCAAGTATACAAGTAGTAAATAGTCACAAGTTGGTGGACGGCATGACGTACGGACAAATTACGATGCAATATGTTCGCGTGGGCGATTGGAATGACGATAGTTGGGAAACAAGTTAATGTAAATTACCTAAATTATGTCACATAACTTTGCATACACCATTGGCTGTATTTTGAATAATGTCAACGTAACGTTTCTTTATTTCCGGCGGTTTTGACGTGGACACGGCTTACTTGGTAATTAAGTTTAGATTAGAAACGGAAATTCTAAATGTTGCTCGTTTTTACTGGACCAATTATTTTCTGTCGATGTTACTAAACACTTTAAAAATTAAACCTGTCCTTGCTTCTTTTATTTGGCTTTTATAACTAATAGTGTTGTTATTGAGACAGTGTTTTGTGACTCATGGAATAAAAAATCAAGCAATTATGTACATTAATTTAATGTTTAAATTATAGTCTAAATAATATCCAGTTATGTGAGTAATCGACTATTTACTTCAATTTAAATGATGATCAATTAATTTTTCGGTTATCTATTTATCTTTCTTATGGGAAATACAATCAATCGCAATCCGTAATGATTACGTTCTCTCTTGTTTTCTTAAATATATTTACATTATAATCACCAACTTTATCTTTCCCATTTATTAGTTTCTTATCTCAGCCAACATTAATGAGATCGTAACCTTAAGCACAGGGAGCGATTAATGTACAACCGAACACAAAGTCAGTTCAAGTTCAAGCATTAAACAGATATTCAAAACTGAAATACAAGACTTGGAAACCAAAGTACATGCCCAACTATACGGGCGAAGTCCTAACACTTCATTATAGAACTGGTATCTTCACTTTAACAATACCTTTCGTTCGAACAATAGAATTTGTTTTATGAAACATAATCTCTAAACATAGTTTAACTTTTGTACTTTATGGAGAATGACTGACTACTTGGTGTCTTTAAGAAAAAACAACCCGCAAAAAACGAAATATTTTCTGATGTAAATATTTTTTACAAAATGTTTAATTAATAAGAGTATAAAATTTTAGCACCGCAACGGAATTTCTTGTAGCTGTAAAGAAGGAATGGCGCATGAGCTTCCTTTAGTTACAAGAACTGTTTAATTTTTTTATAAAACTCCTCTTTATAAGTGGGTTTTAAGACATATAGCAATATAATATATTAACATGTCGAAAAAAATATTTGAAAGCAAAACATTCATTAAAACCAGATTTTCAATCTGTTGAACCGAAATAAAAACGACATGAAAAATGTAAAAAAGTGTATTAAATCTGTTAATCTGTTAGGGTTATGCTTCTTTGTAACTCGCTTTCTCATAACCCCTCGATCAGTTTTTACGATACGCAACACAAAAACAGCTCACATTCTGGATTAACTTAATAAAAGCTTAATCTTGTAAAACGGCTTTTCCCCGACTGATAGTTGTTTATGGGCACGGAATCGAGGGCAAAACTCAGTATCTAATTCGATAGTAATTAATCCACGACGGGCTGCGGGCGGTGTGTTTACCACTTATCACCTCCGGTATCGGAGTGAATCGCGGCATAATGTGGGTGATTTCCATGTATGGCTGTATAATAGCATTAATCCGCACCTCAGACTCGCTGGAAACGCACGTGATAATAACTAAGCAAACACACAAACAAAAGACTTTTATGTTGCGTCGATGCTTGGTATGCTGGTGTTAAGTATACGCAAGTGTCTAGCAGCATGTTAAGCAAGCATCGTGTGCGATCAATATTAAGGATATAAGTTTTGTACTGAATGTACCGGCGAATAATGAAACTTGCCTGTGAAAGGATATAAAGCCGTCTGACCTAATTCTTTCAAGCAACTACAGTCGTTAAGCCGTGTCAGGGGTCTGTGGGTGGCTTAAAATTCAAACACTATCCCCTGCCGGTCTAAAACTGTCGACTGCCCGCTTTAAGTCCACGTGATAGATTAACCAACAACAAACCACGACAGTGGAACAGCACTTTTGTGATCGTTTTCTAGCGTATTTTCAGTACTTACCAATGAAATTGTAAATTAAGTCTAAATAATTTACATTTAGAAGACAGTTGTATTACCTGCTGTATCGTTTAACTGTGGAACCAGCCTTTGACTTTTACAACCTTGGGTTTTTACTTATGGAAACGAAGTATCAAAAAGCAATTAAGCACACGTGCAAATCGCCGAATGTCTTTTCGCCAATATACAGTTACTTCTTTATCATGACGATACGACACGTATCA
Organism: Theretra japonica; assembly: GCA_033459515.1. Lineage (NCBI taxonomy): Eukaryota > Metazoa > Arthropoda > Insecta > Lepidoptera > Sphingidae > Theretra > Theretra japonica. The sequence continues at coordinate 8,122,235 of CM065939.1, forward strand.
TTAGCTGCAGTAATGTCCTTTATACCTGTATCAAAGCACACGAATAAAAATACTTTCAACAAGCCACATCATGCGGAGGCACAATTGTTAAAACTATGAGTCAAGCCAATTTACGAACGCAGAACGTATTACTTAGGGTCATTAGCTAGAGCTGTACTGTCAGAACCAGTTTATCTTCTCACAGCATAAAGGGCATTGAATGCTCATCAGACGTAACACACGTAACGTGAATAAATATTCAATGCGCCGTTAAACTGCTTTGCAATTCTATGTGTTTAGTTCTGCAAGCGAAAGTGTGACCTTTACGTTTCGCGGGTGCATTTCAAGCGTGGAAATAACTGCCGTTTCTTGTCACTCCAGCTATAAGTGCACTAGTTAGAACTGAATGACGGAATGGTAGAATGACGTCACGGTTCAGCGTCAAAGGTTAAAACAATTGTTTTTATAATTATAGTGTAACAGTGTATTTTGATGATAAGAAATATTAGATGTTTAAGTAAACTGTGTTTAGTAGTATAGAATGGTTTTTAACTGTTGATAAGCACACTCGTAATGTATTTTTTTATCTAATCACTATGCATAAAAATGTATTAAATCATAAAAGGTTAACAATAAATTTCAAGAAGTTCCTTGCAACGGGTAATGTTTCGAAGAATTCCTTGAACCCCTCTATTAATGCAAAATATTAAATCACACAGCGACAATATTTCTTAAATGGCATCACGCAAGCTTGAAATCGAAACCGACCGTGTTTAATTAATAAAATATTACACGCGGAATCTGTCCTTTAACAAAATTCACGGCTCATGAAAACTGTTATAGGAAAAAAATGTAAATGAGACAAAATGTCACAGTGGGTATACTCCAAGTAGTAGGGTTCCGCTTATTTAGCGGGACATGTGTAATGTAGTGCGGCGAAATGATTCACCCCCACGAACTGTTATAATTTACATTCCACTTTCTATACCACGATTTAACCGAGGCTTAGTCTATGATTACTTTTTTAAACGACATTCGACTTTGTACATTCACCGTATAAAATTAATCGTATTTCTATAAAAAATGGAAACAAATTGCTTCATTTAAGCCATGGTGCAGACCAAATTAAAGCAAACGGCCTTATCGATTGCTTTGAACTCCAAGTTATTTGTCTTTCATTAGGCTCAAATCGAGGAAATCCCGTAATGGATCCTCATTTGTATCTTCCTCTGTATAAATAATGGCGCCGAGCGACGATCCGCACGCCTCAGCCCGTCGAAAACAAATACAATTAGATATTGCCTCATTGCGAATTGGGGTATTAGGTCAAACTGTGACCGCATAGTATTTTTTTATCTATTAATAATTCTATATCTTTATATCTCTCTCGTGAGAACATTCATAAAATTGTTTTGCGGAAAATGTTACGCAGCACACGTAATCTCATCAAGTTTTCAATAAGCGAACCTTCTCTACAAGCTTTATCAAGCAAAAATGTTTTCTCATTTTGCATTCGCATTGTAGCACCGGTAAACGAATTGAATCTATATATAGAATATGAGTTGTTAATAAAAGTTAAAATAAAAGGTAAACATTAACATAAAACACAGTAATAAATAAACATTTAAGCAAGCATGTTTACTCAAGAAGTTTGCTTACCAATACAAACTACAAAAAAAGCCGAAAAAAGTATTTTTATGTAGACAACACCCATATCATTGCGTGCCTAAAATCGAACAAAATCGATTATCGTGGAAGGCGGGGGTGGAATGCGATAAAATTTTTCAATCAGGCAACCGCCGAAAAATATTTACAGTAACCCGAGGCAGCAGGCGGGAGGACAATATTGTGGAGCGATACGCGAGAGGCGCTTGCGGCGGCACCGCGGCGGCGAGGGCACGAGCTTTCCGCCTCTTTGTGCCGGCGACTGTCGAAATAATATTGAACTCAGGGTGAAATACGAGCGCCCGCGGAGGGACGCCTCCTGTGAAACCGTTTTTCCGTTTCACTGAACAATAGCAAGCGTTTAGTTTAGGATTTCTGTTCCTTGCGGAATCGGGTCACACAAGGTGATAAGTGCAGAAAACGGTCCGCTGGTACCGTTATATACGTATATCTCACCCCAGAATTTTCATTTCGACGCGGCTCTGACTTGTATATAGCCAGCACAGCTCATCCTATTTCCTTTCGTACTTACTGTATAAATTATACGTCCTGACCATTTCTGTTCTTATTTATCGCCGTGCTTAATTTGCATTTCTCGGATTTTACCATGATAATATCCTCCAACGACAAATATTATAATAAAAAGATGTAATTTACGGTAGTCTAAGTCAGTTACAATAATTGTGAAGCGGTGTCATCCTCGCTGCTCGGACATATTCCAATGGATTTACGCTTATCGTGTTTTTACACGTGGCAGTGTGAGCGGCCGGGCGGCGCGGCACAGCGCGGCGGCAGTTTAGCGGTTGGCTAGTAATCGGCCGTTTATTCAGTATCGCATCCATTCATTTCTCGCGATAAACCTGCCTAGATCTGGTGCCTGGGGCGCTCTGCGAGCTTTGCGCATTAAGCTCCCTCGATGCCACTGTACAAGATTATCTTACTTGGATTGTTACTATTAGATTGTTGAATTTACATTTTAACTAAAGATTAGATAAACTTCTCCGTCGCAACATGCTATCTCACCTAGCCTTATCTACATAGCTTAATTATACTAAATCTCTCATGCTAGTGGGTGTTCATTGAGGAGATACGATCTTCCTTATCGCTCATATTAAATAATAGATTACAGAAGAACGTATTTATTTTCAATGGAAATTCAATTTTAATGTAAAATGCAAATGTAACCGCTTCCGTCGTGCAATACATTTCTAGGAAAATACGTTCGCTAAACTTATACGACTACATAGTACATACACACGTACATATATATCCATAGGCGCGGGCTTGCGCTTGCCGTCAGCCGCGAACCGCGAGCCGCGACTCGCAATCCCCATTCATGAATCAACTTGAGCATTACCTAACCGTGGCACGAGACGACTAAAACGACTATCACGCTATGAGGGCTATTAATAAGAATGGCGAGTTCAATGAATCCGACTACGCGATGTTTAAAACCGTGTATCATTTGGCGACGCACCGTGCCGCTGCCCACCGCCGGCCGCCGCACGGCGTGGAACATCATGTGTGCATGGGCCATGGTGCTATTTATCGGCGCAGATTACCCAGCTTTACATTTGATGAGCGCCACAATCGTAGCTTACGGAAATCAATTACGATATCAATTTATATTTATGAACTCGTTCGATCGTCTAAACGAGTGTATGAACTTAATCGATTGTCGTAGATTATTTAGTTTATTACCTCAACGTGCAATTAATACTTCTACAGTTTATGGTAAGATGCCCATTTAAACAGCCATTTTGACAAATGCTTTTAATTAATCCGTCGGGTGAGATCGCAGGCGCATAAGGCAGCTATTTAAGTGGACAGATTCCGGGCGTGTCTCGCCGCGATTTAAGAGAGATGTATGGTAATACTCTTCAACTTTTTATTTTACATCAGCACCGACGGTTTTTTAACCTTGTCTTTAAGGTGGCGACGGTGTTCATTTGAATTTCATTACTTATACTAGAGTTATTTCATACATACAAACCGATAGAATTTTTATACTGTGTAATAAGTATAAGTAGGTGATAATTTTATTCAGTTTCATTGTAGTGAAAACGTTCGTCGAGGGAGGAAATTGGCACAGCGGGTCGATGCTATTGTTATACATTTCGTTTTAAATTGAGGGGCTTTCTTGAATTTATATCCATGACTTGCAATAGGAGGGTGGCCACTGGGGCGCGCGTCTTCGCTCCACCAGCGTTTTGCATCTACACATCTCACAAAAACTTTTACTCGCGCTCTTTTTGTTTACTATATTTAAATACGTATCGAATGCCCCATTGTGAAGCCTTCAGGAATATATGGCTAATTTGCGTTCAATGCGAAACAATCATCATTGTGAGCCTCGACCGCGATCAATGCTCGATTCACGTTTATTTCTTTGTTCTGAATTCATCCTACACAATTAGTTGGAAGATATCAGAAATAAAACAACACGGCACTGTTGTTACAAAATATTATTCGTTCAATATAAAATCGATAACATCGCTTAAGCGCTTTCGAACCCTCGCAACGAATGTAGGAGGCGGTTCAAGTGCGGCTACAAAAGGAAAAAACGAATTAGTTACAATGTACCCCACCTACCGGCCATACAAATTAACTGTTATTTTTGTTTTCTGATGTATAATTCATTTGTAAAATAAAAAAATGTTTTACTAAAATAATTATTTTACCCTATCTGTTTTGATGTAGTATCGAGTTAAAAAATCTAATTGAATGTACACTAAGTTTCACATCAACAAGAAACATTAATTGCTCGCACTATAATAGTACAAAATAACGTATTTTTGTTTTTAAATGTTTCATACAGTGAAAGCCCGTAGCTCAGTTGTTTATTAGATTAACAAATGAAACGAATGATGTTAGTTCGGAATGGAATGGACAGGCCAGGTTAAGTGGTGTGACCCGTTCGTGTATCGAAATGCGTGGTGAGCCGGCGACCCCAGTCATTTTCAAATGAAAATAGCCAATAAACTTAAGCAGAAACTCTCGTCTCTCGACCGCTTGAAGTCCCAAACACTCAAGTATCCACTAGCCTTAAAACAGGCTATTGAATTATCGAATCCCCAATATATTTTCAGACTACGGCTTCTATAGGTAACTAAGATTGATAACTAATAAGTAATCCAATCATATTTTGTCTAAGTTATTCGGTGATAGTTAATCAAAACTTTAAAATAACAACATTAAAAATTAATAAGAAAAACTTACTTTTGAAGTATCGATTTATAAGTAAATATTTTATAACTTTGTAATCTAGAAATACCTATGCCTAATTTATAAGAACAAAAAACGACGTTCCATTAGGTTACACAACTAATTAAAAAACAACAAGCGATCACGAACTTCACCATTTCCGAATATGTGCTACTAGATAGTGAAGCACAATGCTTAAGAATAAAGCCTTCGCACGAAGCATCTTCATTATTGTTCCCCGCAGAGCTACCGTGCAAAATAGCTACTAAAAACAAGAAAATATGAAACGAAGAAGCAAAAATTCCGTGACAGCCTATTCATATACACCACACCCACCATTCCGACCAGTTTCGTGGACTAATCATTTTAGGGCTAAAAGCATTGTGGTTTGGCCGCACAAGCCTATATTTAGGAGCGCGAGGCAATAAAAGCACATCGCTGTCCGGTCCATTCCTGCACGACTGTGCAAGATAAATGGACGGTACGAGGCGGCCGCGGCGAAGGAGACGAGTTCTCACGGCCCGTGCCTGCGTTTCTTTCTTTTTGTTTCATCTGGTTTCCGAGCTAGAGGTCGCCGCTGTCCGCGCGCACTAGAGTCACCGCTGCCAGCGTGATTACCGTAGTAAAAACTGTGTGACCACGTCGATCCTAACGAGCTTTAAGCTACCTGCCAATGTTTTTGTTCCGTCATTCCTTCCCTTTAACTGTGTACGATCGAGGCACCGGTACCGTTACCCGTACGTCGTAGGCCGCGTACTTATACCTAAATCGGTAATGTGAATTTATCACAAGCCTGCAGACGTAATTCCATATGTAAGTGTATAAACCAGTCGTGGTTCTCGCGTTAATTAGACACGGTTCTGGCGCAACGCAACACCTCAGCTCATTATTTACCGCTTCATTAAGAGCTCTCTCACGACGAGCAACTGTCAAAATCTCGCCGAACGCCCGTTCGTCCGCCGTGCCTTGAAATATCGCAGCATTGTCCTACAATAACGCTGTCGTCGGGCTCGTTAATTGTCTTAGTTGTCTCCCTTCTTCGCGCCGTGTACTTCACACAAAAGAGCAACTTTTGTGTACCTGCAATAGATTACCGCGTTTTGTTTCACTATAAACGTTGCGGTGTTGCACAATAAAAATCTGCCACAAAACTTCATACAACAAGTGAATATCTGACCGCTCCGCATCAAGTAATGTACCAAATCAATGCATTTTGATCACCGAGCAATGGCACTTACATGATATTACAAATAATAAAATCCATCAATGTCATAATGGATAGAAAAAAATCAATTTCGTTTACAGTTACCGACGCTCACATAATCGGCACTGACCAACACGATTTGATGGCTGTACAATATATTATTATGTTGCCACATATTTCAACGCGAACAACATCTTCATTTTTTTTTCTCTCTAATCCGACTTGCGTCAATAAATAAAATAAAAGCTCCATGTGGAAATTGCGGTTATTACACAAATACATTTAAAATAACGGCAACAAATTAAGATGAAACTGCGGAATAGCGGATATTTCTGAAGTGGTTTGAGAGCAAATCTGCGTGTTTAGGCGTTGTGATTTCTGTACACGTTTTAATGAATTCGTCCTTCTTGCGAACGTTTCTCGAGCTCCTCGGCCGCCATTCAAAAGAAAATTACAATGGAGGGCCTCTTCGAAACAAACCCTTTAGAAGTCACGGTTCGTTCTTGCTAAAGTCGGTCCAATTATTAACGCACTTTTTTCTTATTTCTTTATGGTCATTATGATGGCGTCAGTTGGCGAGCGCTTCGGTCGGCGCACCATATGTTCTCTGGCCTTTAAATTTAGTCGTGACAGTGAAGTTCGGATAATTGATTAATGGCCTTCGGGGCGGACGTGTTTAAACGCCGCGATCATCGTTTTTTTGTCGGAAACCCCGGTAATGATACGTTCTGATTCCACACGGCCGCAAGAAAGAAGGCGTCATATGGTGTCGAGAACCGATCACAGCACCATATGGCGAATTAAACGATCATCACATACAAAAGCAGGTACACGGATTTTATTAGTTTTTAATAGATGTTTCGGAACAGACGCTTTAAACTTAATTACTTATTTTCTGATACTTACACATCCATAAGGTAATGGAGATATGTTATTTAATCAAAAAACTATAGGTATGCATTTTCAGATTAGGACGGTAATTGTTTCTACGATTACAAGCCAAATAATTTTACAACATTCGAAACTATGTTGCGGTGATCTCACGTGTGATAAAAACAAAAAAAATGAAGAACTCAGAAGTATTTATATTACGTGCCACCAAAATTGATGTACCTTTTGTCAACAGATTGGGGGGCGCAGCGATGTCGAGCGGCATGGGCGGCGGGACGCTGGGCAGCGGCCACTGCCAGCTGGCCAACCAGCCGCTGGTGATGCCGGTGTTCCCGCTGCGAGCCAGCCAGCCCAGCCCCGTGCCGGTGTACTCGCCCTCGCGGTTCCACATAGACAAGCGCTGCCAGCACCGGTGCACGTGGAAGTGTCTCGCCATATCCATGATATGCCTCTGTGTTATACTGGCGGCCATGCTTGCATACTTTATAGGTGAGTTGTATAATTTACTTCTGGCAAGGACTTAGCTATAGACTTGGTAATATGTATTGTATTGTATTGTATCAGCCCATATACGACCCACTGCAGGGCACGGGCCTCCTCTACAATCGAGAGTACGATTGAGAGTGGTTAGGCCATATAGTCCACCACGCTGGCCTAGTGCGGGTTGGCGGACTTACATACCGTAGAAATTCTTTAAAATCGCTACGGTATGCAGGTTTCCTCACGATGTTTTCCTTCACCGTTAAAGTAATATGACACTGACTATAAAAGAAAAATAGGTGTATGACTTAGCTGCTTAGCAAATTAGGTTCACAGTGGTTAGATATGAGATCGATGCTATTGATAAGTGTTGATAGCTAGACGAAGTTGGTGAGACTGGATTACGAAAATAAATAAACATTCAATTTGTTCGTTATGAGGCTAAGAATCTCACATTTGTTAAAGTTGACACGAACACATCGTGATATACCGAAAAACTAGTCGCTATTGAATTGATGGGGTCGTCAAATAGTCAGTGTTTTGTAAAAATACCATTTTAATATAATCTCAATTAATCTTTAAATAATGCAAACTTTGCATTTTACACAATTCCAAAATTATTTCATCAAGCAATCCACGCATTCTTCATCCATTAAGTAGCAAGTTTGTTGCAATTCAAGTTTGAAAACTTATAACTACAGCGGTTAAGTTTGATTGAAAAGTTGCAGACTCTTACTTATGAGTAAATTGTATCTTCGAAATATCCCCTCCTTGTATTCCAATATTAAAATTAGTAGAGACAATAAAGAAAGTTCTAAGGCAAACATTTAATGCAACGCATCGATTATTTATTGAATTCCTTTGAATTATACTGTCGATATATCTTTGTTCATAAAATCACAGCGGGATGTTCTGAGCACTCGTTAGTTGTGGGGATAGTATTTTTATTAACTCATTCAGAATGCCGATTAAAATATTCATAACATTTTTCTTTCAATCCATTAACGTTAGTGAGCCGACTTCATTTAGAGCTTGCTGGAGACGAAAGTTTATTGTCGTACCACGGCGTTGTGCGTCGTCTCATTTTAATTCTAAAAAAAACAGTCTGTTAAAAGGTTTTCCAAATGTTTTAGACATAACTCTACTAATCTTTGTGGCGATATAGCATTATTTAATCTTAGCAATCCGATCATTGTTCGATTGACAAACAGCAATATTTTTGTCACATTTGAAACAGACATTAATATTATGTTCTAACTGTAATTTTCTTGTCACAATGAGCAATCTCAGCGGGGAGTAGTATAATCTTCCTGATTAGGGCGGAGCTCTAGCTGTACGATTGGAAATTAAAGGGCCTAGCTTCCTGGCCACATAGAATAACAAAGCCCTGCGGGGATTCTATTCAATATGAAACAGTAGCTGCAATCAGTTTCCAAGTAGCGCCATAAATTTTACAGCAAAGCTTAAGGTTGCTCATTATCTTCCCGTACAATTTATAAAATATAGACTTTCTTTAACAGATATCAGACAATTTATGAAGTATCGATTACTGTTGTAAAACAACTTCGTGATTACAACAATGTTTACTTATCGTTATGTACAAATAAATATTTCCAAATTATCATCCGAGACGTTACGAAATGTGAATGTAAATATGCTCAACGCGCATACAAATGAAATGATTAAGTATTGATGTTTCGATGAAAATAGACGTCCACCATTAGTCTTTTATTATTTTACTTTGTTTATCTCGCAACCGGCATCCCAAAGGGCCTAATAAAACTAAACAAACATCAGAAAAATATAAATGATGCGCCTAACCTAAGGCAACGCGCGCTGCGTGGCTCGCGGCCGTGCGCTCGTGTTGGCCCGGTTATAAATTATCTCGCACTTCCATGTCCCGTATTATTTTACTACGGATATATCAAGCTCGAAATCCTTGCCTATCCGCCAAACGACCGATCATAATTTATACTTACACGCGGAATGCTGCATAAATCGCGAAGGTAAATCCCACATTCTAAGGCAAAACGACGTATCTATTCCTCTTGGTGCAATAAAACAACATTTCCAAGTATTTATTAGCAAAGGAAGCCACATTTCATGGCGAATAACTGGCTAATGTTAAGTAGGTGTATTAATAACCCGAATTATAAGATATTCTGTACAGTTCCAATGATAAACAAGGCATTTTAAATTTAAAAAATGAGATTAAATGTTGTGAAGGGTGTAAATGCTACATCGTTTTAAAATATAAAAGTGCGCTTTCTGTCCCGCTATTTTCTACTTTAGTGCCGCGCAATCAACCGCAAGTGAGCCCCGGGCAATAAAACGTCACCGCAGACACATAAGATATCACAAAAATAGCATCAAAGTCGACACGAAACACTACGGGAGTGTTACCTCTGGCCTACTTTCGAGAAGTGCATTTACCCTGCCGAGCCCCTCGCTCACTATTCAAACAGTTCCGTGTATCGGAAAATAATTATATGGGTAGGTAAGGTAATGCCGGGGAAATTATTTGTCACAAATATTCTAACTTCAGAATTCTGAATAGAATATACTTGGTGGCATGAGGGGTATTATTAAATACTTATGAGCATGCGTCTTGTATTGAAAGGCATTTCATTTAGGAATAAATTAATGTAATGTAACGCATCATGCTATTGATAAAGTGACGTGTAGCGAGAATAAAGAGTTAAGAGCTTTTCTCTGAATATTACTAAATATGACGCATCGTTGAAGTAAACATAAACACATTAAAGTTTACATTTGAAGTCATGTGGAAATTAATGATACTGATAACATCAGTCGTGGGATTGTTTGATAGAGAATACGTTAACAAAATAAACGAACAATTAAATAGTAACATATAATGAACAGTGGAAGTTATCACGTATTTAATGTAGGTACATGGGTTTGTAAAAGCTTGGCAAGCGAGTTGGTGGAAGTGTCACGCAAATCCCGCATAACCGCGGAACATTCGCAGAAACAATACGTTGTTTGGCTGCTCAGCACCATTTATACTGAAAGCGCTGGCTCAGTAATGACAGGAAATTACTTTTGTTTATTACTCTTTAAATACTTAGGACCACCATTTTAAACGAAAAAAAATCAAAGGTGCTGACATTGTTATGCGTACTTGTAGCTTATGTACTGATGGATTTTCCGAAGTTTCATTGAAATTAAAATTGAAGTTTCATTTCATTTTCATCGTGTTTGCTAGATTCTGATATTTAATATTTTGAAGGTAGAGTTTAGTCGTAAAATAAAATACATTGCTCGACCCCGTCAGAAATTAAGTCATCTGCAAAGTAACGAGGTTACTAATTATTTAGCTAGCTTTAATTAACGTTTTCATAGTTTTTATTAGATGCTATCTCAATCAGTTGTTAACTAGACGTGTATATCAAGTTTCATCGTCAGGTAAGGTTGGCTATAAAATAGTAATTGTAATAGCTCCTTCTCGGGCTGTAGCCTGTCTAAACTACCGTTTCAATTTAACTTAACCCGCCGCTATTAAATGGTTTCAGCAAACACTAAATAATATACTTGGAGCACGCCACGCGAGCGTTTAACAACTTCACCAATTTCGTAATCTAGCCAAACAAAAACGTGCACGTTTTAATCCATCAATGTTATTGTGGATGTTACGCCGGAATAATAATATAAAATTTATTTAGACTCCCGTAATAATGCAGCAGTGAAATAAATTTATTCAATTGTATTCGAAAGTAATGTAATGAGGCGGGCCGATGTAAGGTGTCCCCAGTCAATAAGGCTTATCGCATCGGATCTTGCTTCATTTAGATGCCTGTTAAATTATAGGGACAAAAGATAAAGCTTTCCACAAACACACGACGCGGCAAGGTGTCCATATGAAAACCAAATAACCCTTTTAAAGGCAAGTACGTTTCTAAATTACCACATTAAGATTTTTGTAGTAGACTATTTGAAGTTTACTGGATCGTTGGTTTCTATACTTCGTGTTTTACGTAGTGGCCGTTACATATTTTTGTTTAGAAGCTATTAAGAAATTAAAATGCCGTGCGTTACGAATTTGTACACAACGAATAATGCTTCTGTGTATTAATCCTGCATAAATCTCGTGGCGTTTGCCGGTAGTTGTAGCAAAATAAAAAAATAAATACCATCTGTTGCACCCTTCATTAAGTACATGCCGCACGTTGAATAGGGGCAAATACGGGACCGTCAACTTTTTAATATAATTGAAATCGTGACGACCCCAAATGTTTTATTAAAGCTCTCTCAGCTTTGAGCATTAACGCGTTTGAAGTGCACCTACAACACGATCGATACGCGTTCGAATAGAACCACAAAAATATTATACAAATTTTATTAAAACGCGAACAATACAGCGTCGTTATTGTTACTGAAGAACAAATACTACAATGACAAATGAGTGTAATCTTTTAATCCAATTATGTATTGTGTGAAAAATAAAGTTTCCAAATTGTTTAACTCATTCTTATTAAGTAGACAAAGAAACTTCAACTGTATTTGCAACATACTTGTGTAGAATATTAGAAAGATAAATATTATATTGAAACGTATGCAACAATGGGAATATAATTATTGATACAAACATTTTATACTAAAAAAAAAAAAATATAACAAACAATATCTTAACGAAATAAGGACGATAATAGTGATGTTATGATAAAAGAAGCTGGGGAACGGGATGGCAAGATTTATCACGTGACTAATACCGAGTCAGTCGCCCTGTCCCTCGGGACTCCATCAAACGAGTTTCGCTCCCCCAACTCGCGATGCAATCTATGCTGAATCGTATTACAATAAATTGTATTAACTCGAAAAATAGTTGAGATAGCAAACATCGTCCATCTGCACAGAATAGCTGCATGGGCGACGGCCGACGTCGTCGACTCGAGCACCCTCCACTTCCTTCGCATTCAATGTCGAATTTATAGATTTTACGAGGGATTATCGCGTATACAAGCAATCGCCATACTTTATTTCTTGCGAGGAAATTGCGTCATCTTTTCGTTTGTAACGTCGACATTTGGAAGCCGAATGATAAACTGCTTCGTGCAGTTGAACTTCGTGTTCCTGTATTCTAGTAGTTCCACCACTCCAGTTTTAGCAATGATTGATGCACGTTGTTGGAATCAAGGAATTTGTTGATTTCTCGTTCAAGAGCTTGACATAAGTTCATGTAAGAATAAAAAAATGTCGCAGAGAGCAAAACGATTTCTTATTCAAAGCCACCGTAATCGTGCGGAAATTAATTGGAGACCGAGAAGAAGTCAGCAAAAAGCGCAAAGCATTTTAAATGGACGGCTATTGTCACAGCATTAGATTTGCGTAATGTGCGCGTGTCAGCCATAAATTTAATGTCAATTGTCCAATACTAAGTTGGACCGACCAAATGGCGTCAATGGTCCGCGTATCTTATCTCCCGGCGGATCTTGGGGAAAGATCGTCGACTGTTGGGGCTGTGCGAGATAACTTAATTGCTCCAACACAGCCTCGGGTTATCAACATCAATTATAGCGTTGACACTTCTGGCGTTACTATTAAAAAACGTTATCTACACAATACAAATAAAAGTTTGGGTGGTGTGAAAAACTATTTTTGGAATATTTTTATTTGTATCATGGAAAATAAAACAGCATAAATGTTAATATTATTTTTACGTGTTACGCCACTAACATAAACATTTCATAGGAATAGCCAAGATGCCATTGTTTGCATATATTATCATAATCGTTTCTTCCAGAAAAGCACCATAATTTGTACAGTTGTTATAAAATAAGAAATTACTTTACAAGGCGATGTAAATCTGTCAATAAATTAGTCCAACGCAACCGTCGCTAATTAGCTGTACCGAAATCGGCGTTACGTCAATTAAGTACAAGGATTGATATACGAGATTTAACGCAAGCTCCGCAGCATATTAGGCGTATATCCTGCGCATACGCTCCGAAACAAATAAATATTGCGCCCCCATCCATACACAAATCCCCGCCGTTCGTACTCTACTAACAAAACCAATAAATAAACACAATAAATTCTCAATATAACACCAGCAACGTTTGGTTGCACCCCAATTTTTCTTTTAAATTGAAACTCTAAACTCATAAACTACACAAGGGACGAAAAAAGGAACCTGTTTTTATTACAGTTTTGAAACAATAATCAATATTTTCGTTGTTTCGATACTTTCCAAGAGGTATTTTCTTAATTATTGTTGCCGTGTATTATCAAATCAAAATATATTAGCCCAGCTCGTGCTTTCTTTGGCCGTAAAGAATTATCCAATTAAACAGCGTAGCGTATCTATTTATGATCGATTCGATCTCCTAAGACTGTCGTATAATGAGGAGACAACGGCATTTTTCAAAGCAAGAAACGAGCCTGTATCGAGCAGCCACCTACGTGCTCGTCAGGGCCGAGCTGCGGAAGCGAATCTAATCGTTCCGTCACACTAGTACAAAATGCACCACGGCTGTGCTCCGCTTAATTAAAACTCGACGGGACATCACGTCACGTATCCCTACTGCGTCTCCCAAACAACGTCTTATTGTATTGGCTTTCGTAATACCCGTCCACCAAACTGACGTCTGTATGAGTAGGAATACAAAATTAGAGCTCAGCTACTGGTTATCGACGTGAGATATCGATAAGGCGTACATTTTAAACACGTCCAGATATTGTGAGTCATTGGTCCTCCCAAAGCTATTGGTTTAATAAAGATTTGTTTGGTTGTTAACAAGTAATTTTTCTTACTTAAATTGGACAATATATCTTCTAATTGCTTTTTGTTTGTTGCAGCGCTATCGTCAATTAAAAGTAATATAGACAATTCAAATTGCATCCTCGTACAAGATGTGAAAGCGGTTACACACGCACAAGGAATTAGGGATGCTTTATCAACATCTTCACCTTCAGACGGTATTTAAATTAGTTACAGTGATTTTAGATTTTTTTTTTGTTTATTTGCTTAATGGTTTCTAATTTTATTCGGCTGTGTTTGTAGAATCAATATCAACATCATCATTAGGCGGATGGTCGACCACGGCAGAAGCGGCATTAGAATCAGCCGTAATACCTCAACAAGCACAACAAGCAGCGCCCCCGCCCTGGTCACCGGCTCTGGAAGTGAGGGAATTCGACGAACTTCACAGTGCAACTATACCCGCTTACCAATTTTGGAGTTCAGAATTCCGTAACAAACAACCCGCCTATGTTAGCCTTAATTTTACTGTGCCCTGGGGAGCTAATTTCGCAGTTTACGGCAGGCGAAACGTCGCTCCCAGCGTTACTCAATATGACTTCGTAGAATTTATTCGAGGCGGCAGAGTTGATCATAGACTTAGGAAACGGAGGAGCCCGCACAGAGAATCCATACAAGAAAATGCTTTTGTCGACTGGGAAGCGTTACTGAGCACGATTAGCCCATTTCACAGATGGAACCACACGATAAGTAAAAGATCTACAGATATGAGAGTAAACGTCAGTATATTACAGTACCTCGACACGGGAAGATGGTTCATTTCGATATACAATGACGAACTACAACCGCATAACGTGGAGATGATTGTGTCGGAGGCTGAGGGCGTCACTAACTCTTGCCCGGACGATTGTTCTGGTCACGGTTCTTGCTATCTTGGAAAATGTGAATGCATGGACGGATATGAAGGCCACGACTGTTCCAAAAGTAAGAATAATTTTATTTATATTACGTAAGGTCTTCGATGTAGAGTTATGTATATTTACAAAAATGTTTTTTTAGGTGTATGCCCAGTCCTGTGTTCGGGTCACGGAGCGTACGCAGGTGGAATTTGCCACTGTGCTGAGGGTTGGAAAGGTGCGGAGTGCGACATACCTGCCCACGACTGCGAGCCTGCCGATTGTTCTGGAAGAGGCCAATGCGTAGCTGGACATTGCCATTGCAAAGCTGGATGGAAGGGACCTAAGTGTGATGAAGGTAAAAAAGACACAATATTTAAAAATTTGGTCTATATTGCGTGGTGTTATAAGTCTTTTTATGTAATTATCCTTTCTCAGAGGATTGTTTGGATCCAAGCTGCGGTGGACATGGTTCTTGCGTGCGTGGTCGGTGCGTGTGCCGCGCCGGTTGGCGAGGCTCAGCCTGCACTGAACGCGATGCCAGAGTACAACGCTGCTTGCCTGCTTGCTCACAAAGAGGAATATATGATCTTGATGCTGGTAGATGCGTTTGCGACCCGCTCTACACTGGCGATGACTGCTCGCAAGGTAAATCGAAAAACACTTTATTCGTCATAATTGTCAATTAGTATTTAATTTTTTATAGTATCCCTTCGTCAACACGTTTTTATATGTCTTTATAAATGAGAAAACGTTCCAGTGGTTTGTTCTCTCGACTGCGGACCTCACGGTGTGTGCGCGGAAGGCGTTTGTCGATGCGATGAAGGCTGGACAGGGTCTATGTGCGACCAGCGACCGTGCGACACTAGGTGTCACGACCACGGACAATGCAAGAACGGAACCTGCGTCTGCACTCAAGGCTGGAATGGCAGGCATTGTACACTGCGTAAGTGTTCATAATAATTGAATGCAAGAGACACTAACACACATTCGTTATGCCTTCTGGTTTCCCTGCTCAATTACAAGCGTTTATTTCAAGCTGCGACATAAATAATTCTTAAAGTAAAATTGTGTGTGTTTATATGACAGCCGGTTGCCCCAATGGGTGTTCTCGTCACGGTCAATGTCTTCTGGAAGACGGCGTTTATCGGTGTTCCTGCGCTGAAGGCTGGGCCGGCACTGATTGCTCGATTGCACTCGAATTATCCTGCAACGACAACGAAGATAACGATGAAGGTAAGGCCATGTCCAATTTCAGATTTATAAAGCCACGTCCTCGGGTATGGCATAAGTTTTGCATATAACATTTCCTCCCACCTGACGATGCCCTACCGTTTTGAAGATGGCATGACGGACTGCTCGGATTCGGAATGCTGCAGTCGGCCCGAATGTGCCGAACACATCATGTGCCTAGCATCCAACGACCCCGTAGAAGTGTTGCTTCGTAAGCAACCGCCATCCGTCACCGCTTCTTTCTACCAGAGAGTAAAGTTCCTCATCGAAGAAAACTCCGTGCAAAGCTACGCACATATGGATGAATACTCAGAGAGGTAGGTGATTAAATCTAAGAACAGTCGTAAATATATTATAACACCAAATCACTTCATGTACATAAAAGTTATCGTAGGCAGATACTTAATTAATAACAATAATTCCATATATTTATGTATATCTTTATTTTAACAACTACGATATCTTTTATTATAAGTTGGTTTAGGATTGGTCTATCGGTTTTGCACAATCCATAAAATTAATATATTTGCACTTTAAAGTGATTTTAGATCAGCGATATCATCGCCGTACCCTAAGGAGAAGATACAAAATTCATAACATAAAGTAAAATTAAGAAATAGCACCTTCACCAATTATCCCGCTCATCTTCCTAGACCTCTCCAAGGATTTGGTGTGGTTATTTTATAATTTCAATTAGTAAAAATACTTTTATCGATTACACTTTATTTTACCATCTGGTGGAAGTGTTTTGATTTTCCTGTGTTTTCTCGCGTGTAAAATAATGATTTCTGATTTGCAATCCTAGCATGGTTATGTTTTTATCATTAACCATATTTTTTATTATTTGTTTTTGTATTTTTGTTTTCACACCAGATCCGATGTGTTGTGTATTGTCTAATGTTCATCCCTTGTGTGTGTCTACCCCTCCCTGTTTGTCTAAAAAAAATAACAATGGCGTCTTTAGTTAGAAAATTCTAATGGAATATAAAAGCGAGTAAGCGCTCACAGGCTTTCGAACAGTTTGGTTTGTCTTCTCGTCGAATAAATTAATTTAAAATTTAAAATGTTGGACAAAATCCTGCTCAAATCATGACAGACGACGACGTCAAATGAAAACATCTGAAAATTCATAGCAACTGTAACAAAGTTTATGTTATTTTAATTAGGCAATTTGGTGAAAGCGTCCTTCATGATATGAGTTGTAAAAATCTTAAAGTTTTATTTGCCTACTATACACCGTGTGCGTTGATAAAACTTTCGATATTTAGTAAAAATAAGACAAAGCAAATCTGAAGAATAAAAGTAGTCAACCCACCTCGCTTAATATGCAAAAGCGCCTCTAAAAGTTTGTTTGCATTAAAACACGAGCCGCTTCACTATTTTATTTAAGTTGACAGTCTAGAATGGTTATATTGCGTTCTGGTATGTTTCATCGACCTTTCTAAACGTAACACATGACGGGGTCCCTTCATGCATTCACCATCCAGCATGTTTTTTATTCCATTTAATCTTGGTGCAACCTACGTGTATTTTTTAAATTGAATATTATTGGTAAATTTTACTTATTTAAAATTAATAGTGGTGGTGTTGTTCTAATGCAAACGGGCTTCGTCAGTGAGTCGGTGCGCAATTTAAAAAACAATTATTACTTAAAAAGTTAAACGCAAGGTAACCAAAATAGACGAGTGCGATCGGCCGGAGCGGTTGCAAATCCGGGGTGGGGTTGCACTGAGGGATGTAGGTATCTGTGTAGTAATCTGTCCTGTCTTTCTGTGTCCCTGTGCCGCCGTGTGTCCGCCACTCCTAGCGAGTTCTGGAATTCCTTTACACCATGGTAAGTGTCAGTCAGCCCGCCCTCGCCCCTCAGTGTTCAATATCTGTTCACCTCTTCCGTTTGGTTGCAATTCCTGCATTATGTGTGTGATGCCGGCGAAGTCCGCGGGTCCATGGCGACGCGCGGACGGAGCCACTGTTGCTTTTTCATTTTATGTTCAATCCTCTGTCTGTATTCGTTTCATTCTCTATGTGTATGTAACATCTGTATGTTTGTCTTGAATGTTCTCGGGTGGCTGCGACAAAATCTTAAATGTTTCACCGTAAATCACGCGAAGGCCCGCGACCGGTGTCATGTTTCAGCTATGTTTTGCCGCAGTCACATAATTTTTGTACTGTTTATTTGTCTCGTCTATTGGCTTATATTTCACATGTATACTGTGGTATAATTTTGTTATACAGTATGAAAAATAGGAAAATCATTTACGCTTTCACGCAAAACGGTTAAAACACATTTGACAGGTGTAGGCTTTGTAAATTGTACGAATCGAGACGCGAATTGTATGATATCAATTGCGCAAATATTCAGCGAACACGCAAATTTAGCTTCAAATGAACTTACCCCTTTATGTATTCCTTACCCTTTGTCTGCGTCTATCATCTGTTAACCAACTCCCTGCCCTTCGCCCGAGCTCTTTATGTGTTTAGATCCCACCAACCACCATTGTGACTAACCAAAACACAACTTGTTTGAATGTACTCCTACAACTTCACAGCAAGATTATAGCAAACTTATCAACTTGTACATTACAATCATTGCTTCCATTCATCACTCATTGATAACATTATGATATATTGAAATTGGTGCAAAAAAATATTTTTTTATTATTACAGATTATATTAGTTTTAAGATATGTGGAATCGATACTGTGTATACATTTGGTGCACTACGATGGACTTACCTTTAAATCAAACTATACTGCTTCATAGATTTTTACATTTTATATTTTGTGTTTGTACTTTTTCAAAGCAGCACATTTCAGCATCCCGTTGGAGTTCACTCAGGATCTTGTGATTTTTCGAGATAAGACATTTTCCATAACTCTGCATAATGTAGTTACACACTATCAGACGCTGTAATATTTCAACATTATTATTTATGCAATGATTTTTATATAGATCAACATGTATTTTACATTTTATGCAAGTATACAAGTAAATAGATTGCTTTCTGGCATTTGGAATCTAAATTGGCTAATTTAGTTCAGAAAAATAGATGTAATACTAAAACACGCTTTGATTTCATGTTTGAATTTATAAGCTTTCAATAAGTATTTATACATTTTGCATTTACGAAATGTACTTATAAATTTTAATTAAGGATATGAATCAACGCCGTCTATAAACAATCAGACAGGAAAGGTATACCATTCCTCGAAATTGAAATAAGACATCAGTGCGCGTTGATTTAACCAGTTTGTGTATAATGTTGGATTTACATTGAATAAATCACTGGAATCCGACTGTTTATACGTGGCTTGACAGTGCAGTGATTTAATTGTCGATATTTCCAACTAGTAGTTACGTTTACCGATGGCACAGTTGGTGTTGGAATATGTGGAACAATTTGTATAAAAGTCATGCTGTTGGTAAAATAAATGACTTTTGTAATCGTGCTAATTAGCAATATAAAAGAAAACTCCTAAATGTTTGTGTTCGGCTTGAGGTTGGCCTAATGACAAAAAATCTTAGTCAATCTAAATCTACGACGTTAAAGATCATTAAAAAAATAGATGAACTTTAAAATCAAAGATTAATTGAAATGCGAAGATAAATTAATTTTGGAATTCGCCACAATTTTACAGATGCCATTAAAAGTATTTCTAAATAATTTCATAGATCCAAAACAAAATAAAAACATAATTCGAACATACTTAATAATTTAAGTCAGTCATTAACTAGAAAAATTCATTACTTTTGAAAAAATGTTTGCTTTCTCCGATCATTTAAGTGACTATATATTTTTTGCACCAACTTTCATAATCATGAATATGGTATCAAACATAATGAACAAGGATATAACAAAATTGACTGACTATGGTTTGTGTGGCAGCTGTTACATGCATACATACCTTTCTAGGTAGATTTCCGTTTACATATAAAGTCGAGCATATTTTTACATTAAATTCAAAGTGAAAGAAAACAGTACAAATTGAGTAAACTGAAATATACCCTAGATCTTTAGCTGATCCTCAGACGAGAATGTGCAATGCTACTAACTTCATATTTATTTTTTATTTTGTTTTATTTTATACTTCACTTTCACGTGCAAGTACTATAAAGTTTACGAACAAGAGCAAATACTTCGGTCAAAGTTTGTGATCGGAGTAGCACATCGAGCGATATGGTTTACAAACTTGTTTAGATTTTGTTATTTTGTCAATAAAACTATTGCTGTATGGTATAATGTAATATTTTGTTATAACAAATAAAAAATACAAATCGGCAAGAACAAAATCGTATGAAAAAGATGTTTACAATATTCATTTGTATTTGGCATGCAAAAACATTTTTTTTTTATTTACAAAACATAAAATAGATTATCAGAATGAAAATACTATTATATCTCGTAATTTAATTAAAAATATAATATCTCGTTATATTTTAAATAGGATTTTGTTCTTGGGATCTATCGAAATATAAAACATTTAAAAAAATGTGAGAGGGTAAGTCGTATCGCTCGATGGGCTGTGCTACTTACTATTTGACTACAACTAACGAGAGCTGATCTGTGCAGCCGTGTATCGGTGATGAGGGGGCAAGTGGTATCACCACAAGGTCTTGGCATCATCGGCATCAGAGTTTCAGTCGATCGTGAGGCGCGATTCGGCTTTACTCTTACTAGACAAGGAGGATGGTTAGTACATTTTGTTTTTGTTTTAACACTTATCAATGTTATTTTATGTATTGTATCAATTAAGCTATTCTAACGTTTATTTAGTCATTAGTGCCGTAGGTCGCGTGAATAAAAGTACCGATTATAGATTGTGTCGGTATTTATACAGGAATTATTTTATGTGATGTAGTTCAGTCGGCCGCATAAAAACTTTTTTAGAATTCACAAAATGTATAATTGCGTACGGAAAAAATATTGTATCGCGTGATAAACAGAAATGTTTGACAAAGAATCCGATAGAAAATATTTGATTTAACATCCGTACTATCGTCATTAAGTTTCGGCCACGGTCTTTGTGGATTCCTCGCACGTATAACGTAAAAGCATCAAGTATGAAATCGAATTACTTGGCGGCGGAACGGAACCAGTATCATGTGAACAGGTAATCGAATAACATGTCACGTTTAAGCATTTAAATATCCATTATCATAAATCTGTGATGTAGGTCCGTGACGTAAGCTTTTCCAAAACAAACATTTACTTTTGCTTTACCTCGATAAATTTGAATAATTTTGTATCTACATATTTATTTTAACTTTGCTATCGGAACATGTAAACAATTATTCTATGTTTTATTCATTTCTATTTAGGCACTAGTGCTATTTATTATTTGATTAAACCACTATATGAATCTTGATGCCACTTTTTGGTAGACATGTATAAAGGCTGTATTATGACTACTACTATATTGTGAAGTGTATTTAAAAGCAAGCTGAGTATATTTTGACACATAAAACACTTCAGGTTCGACGTACTAGTGAATGGAGGAGGCGCCGTCACGCTGCAGTTCCAGAGATCGCCGTTCAAACCGCTTAGAAAAACAGTATTCGTGCCATGGAATCAAATCGTTGTTTTACCGCCCGTCCAAATGGAGCTTAGCGACGATAGTGTAAAGGTGCCGACGCCAAGGTAAATTTCGTACTCCAAACTAGTATATTAAAATAATATAAAGATATGAGTATTTGAGACATGCATTACAAAATGTAGTGACCTGGCCTGACTTCTTTTGGGTATTATTTTAAAACTACTATTATACACGTGTCTCCCCTTTGCCTCCTTGGTTTTCATACAATACTACTTTTAATTTAATACTATGTAACTCATAGTTTTCGCATTTCCGTGGGAATTTTCTTAAATATTTTATCAGTTCGTTGCCTACAACGTTACCAGGAAATGAATACGAGTTTTATAGAAATACATAAATCATACATTGTGTATTCTATTTTGCGATTATATACAACTTATGTGGTATATAGGTAAAAACAACTAAACAGAGTGTTGTTTTTTTTTTTAATAAATAATATTTCCCAAGCATAAAACGTATACGAAGTGCGTGGTGGCCTGTTGGTAACGGACCAGACGCGGCTGCCTACATGTTCACGGTGGTCGCGGGTTCAAATCCCAGGGCACACCTCTGACTTTTCGGAGTCATGTGTGTATTGATAGTCAATCACCACGCACTATAACGGTGAAGGAAAACATCGTGAGGAAACCTGCATACCGTAGCGATTTTAAAGAATTTCTATGGTATGTAAGTCCGCCAATCCGCACTAGGCCAGCGTGGTGGACTATATGGCCTAACCACTCTCAATCGTACTCTCGATTGTAGAAGAGGCCCGTGCCCTGCAGTGGGTCGTATATGGGCTGATACAAATACAAAAAAGTATAAAACAAGTTATAGGTACAAATACATTATGCGAATAATGACTATGAACAATATTTCTGTGTAGGCATAAGTAATCAATTTCATCAACACATGTCGGTAAACTGGTGGTAGGTCTCTCATACGTGAGATGCCGCCTGGGTTGGTACCACCGCAATGTTTATTTCTTCCGCCAAACAGCAGTGTAAACGCATTGTTGTGTACCGATTTGAAGGACATTGTAGCCAGCGTAACTACGGAACATAATGAGACTTAAACACCTTATGTCTCAGGTTGGCGAGCGCAGTGGAATGCCAAGCATTGCTTTGTAATTCATGGTGTTCTTTGGTTTTACTTTGGTTTTTTAATAGTCAATCACCACGCACTATAACGGTGAAGGAAAACATCGTGAGGAAACCTGACTACCATAGCGATTGGTATAAATTTCTATGGTATGTGAAAGTCCGCCAACCCGCACTGGGCCAGCGTGGTGGACTATATGGCCTAACCACTCTCAATCGTACTCTCCATTGTAGAGGAGGCCCGTGCCCTGCAGTGGGTCGTATATGGGCTGATACGATACAATACAATTTGGTTTTACTACTATCCATTAACGATCGTATCGCTTACCATCAGGCGAATGGCATGCTCGTCTCGCCATTCATTGCAATAAAAAAAACCTGCAAAGCTCCACAACTTTTTGCGAAATAATATATACATTTTGGAATTTCAAACTGATTTATAAACAAAATAAAAACTAATATTATGTGTTTTATTAATATTTGCTCAGATAGCTACCACACAATATTAACTCGTGGTAAAATATTCGTATCCGCTCAAAGAGTGACTGTACATGCTGGTGGAAAACCCATTAAAGTGACCCACGTAAACAGCCGTTGCTAGGGCGACCGGACGACCGCCCAGGGCGACAGAAATGAGGGGACCTCGCAAGCCTGGTTTTATTGGTTTTTGCATGGATTTAGACGGCAAATAGGGGGCCTTGTAGAATCTGTCCTCGAAGCGGCCGGTAGAGCTTAAAGCCCCATTTACACAAAGAGATTTTCTCGCCTCAAAGATATAATTATCGTAAGGATATAAAAAAATGCATCGTGTAAACGTATGTCAAAACACGATAATCTATGGCGGTTATGTCATGTGATACATACATAAACACACGCCTTTTTCCCAGAAGGGGTAGGCAGAGGTGCCACCAGAACACCCACGTTTCGCCTTGTATATTCCGTCCCACGATGTGACAGGGGGCGAGCCTATCGCCATATCGGGCACAAATTCCTGACTCCGGGCTGATAATGAATAGAAAAATCCAATATCACTTTGCCCGACCCGGGATTCCAACCCGAGACCTCAGCTTTGCAATTATACCGTAATACCACTACGCCATGCTACGAGGCAGTCATGTCATGTGATAATCGCATACTATTCTCGCCGCGAAAAACTCTCCCCGTGTAATAAGGCAGTTAAACCGCTACTGTCAGCACTGTCACGTGTCGGGTTTAGCCTATGTATATACGTCTGATTTTTAAAGGCTGGTATTTTTAAATCATGTAGCCATCTCTCGCCGTGGAATTCACTCTTTAGATCGCACTACGCTTACCATCAAGCGAATTATAGTCACGTTGTCATACTAGTATAAAATGCTAAATTATAAATACAGAGTTAATTTAATAAAGCAATAGGTTAAATCATTCTGCAACGTAATTAAAATCATGTCGTAGCATCTATACAAAAATATGGGACAAGTATAGATAAAACCAACATTAACATAACTATTTCTCCCACGCAAACCGCAGACAAACTTTAAACACACTAAAACAACGAGATCATTAGGAAACGCAATGGGTTGATAAGTGTTTTATGGTTGATAAATGAGAATTAATGTTTAATAGAGCTCCATCTCGAATCGATTGGTCACCGGTTCCACAATGGTGGGAGGTGGCTTCACCGCCGTGCGCTGCGCACGATCACGAACGACTACGACCAGAAGTGGTCGCTGTACCACCGCTGGCAGCCCCCGCTGCTTCTTCTGCTACCACTACCACTGTCGTCTATCCTGAAGCTCAGGTACATACAAAATCTAGAATTTTGGGGTCATAACACTAATGTTACGTCTAATACCTACGAATTTGTTTACAAATATCATTTCAATTGTATGTTGTGTCTAGATAATTTGGAAAGGATTAACCGTATTCGTAACTAACAAATTTTAGTTATTAATATTTTAAATTGTCACAGTATGTGTCGCGTATTTTCCGTCTATAAATATATTTAATGTTTCCAGATCGTGAGTGAATCAATTGGAATACCAGGCTCATTGGTGAAACTGACATATCGTTCATCGCAATCCGCTGGGTATCTGTCCTGTGTTCACATCCAACTCACCAGGCGTATAGTTCCAGCAGCTCTTTCTAGGGTCCACGTTCGAGTAGAAATAGAGGGTTCCTTACAAACGCAGACCTATGAAGCGGATCCAGATTTGACACATGTATTTGCTTGGAATAAAAGAAATGTTTACAAACAAAAGGTAACAACCTAACACTACTTTATATATGAGACTTTTCCATTGATAAAATAATTCGTATTAATGAAGATCTTACGGACACATTAATATTATGATTATAATTTTAGGTTTACGGACAAGCACAAGCTAAAATATCGATTGGATACGAATATTCATCGTGCTCATCAATAGTTTGGGAGACACAGACGGCAACATTAGCTGGTTTTGATGTGGATATATCGGATATAGGAGGATGGGGACTGGACATTCATCATCATTACAATTTCCACGAAGGCATATTGCAAAAGGGTGACGGAGCTTTATTACACTTAAAGCAATATCCTAGGACCGTTCAGGTAAGCTTAAAATTGTCAGAAACTAATATGGAGTCTTGATTTATTTAATTTACCTAAATAAAAAATAATTAATTCGTATATTCCAATTTACTCAGTTCAATCATATTTGTTTCAGGTGGTGATGGGTACGGGACTACAAAGAGCTTTAGAATGCCCAGATCATTGCAATGGAAAGGCAGCTGATTCACGTCTCTTGACTCCCACTGCACTAACCTCTGGCCCAGACGGATCATTGTATGTTGGAGACTTCAATCTGGTGCGCCGTATAACGCCTGAAGGTGTTGTTACCACTGTCCTTCAATTAGAGTAAGTAAAAATTATCAATTACGATTATTTAATAACAATGTTTCTCAAATACTTATATTTTACTCTTGTTTCTCTCAGAACTACACAAGTCGCATATCAGTACTATATTTGCATATCACCGGCGGATGGCTACCTCTACATATCAGATTCAGAAAGGCATCAAGTACGAAAGATTTTATCCCTTGAGAAAGTAAGAGATCCAGCGTTGAATTCTGAACCAGTTGTTGGAAACGGTGACCGATGTGTGCCTGGAGATGATTCCAATTGCGGTGATGAAGGACCAGCTATCAAGGCAAAACTGGCCCATCCTAAAGGTACATTAATTAGAACTGTTACCTACTTACTTTAAGCAATGTTTATTGCATTCTGATGGGACATCATATTAAACATATTAATGTTTTTCAGGTCTTGCAATAGCTGCTGACAGGACGATGTATATCGCAGATGGAACGAACATCAGAGCAGTAGATCCCAATGGCATAATTCACACATTAGTTGGTCACCATGGCCATCACAACCACTGGTCCCCGGTTCCTTGCCGTGGAGCCATTCCACCTTACGAGGCTCAATTGCAGTGGCCTACTGGAGTAGCTTTGTCACCTCTGGATGGATCATTATACTTCATAGATGATAGAATAATACTAAAACTTACGGTAGACATGAAAATCAAAGTAGTTGCCGGCCAGCCTTCACACTGTCGCATCACAGCCGATGGTAAACCAATTACTAAGGCGACTAATAGGACCAATGCTGAAGCTAAAGAAGATTCCAGCCTCGGAACGATATTGGCAATCGCTTTTGCACCAAGTGGAATACTTTACGTTGCAGAATCAGACTCGAAAAAGACCAACACAATAAAATCAATTGATCCATCAGGGAAAATCACACATTTTGCTGGTAAACTACAAGAAAACTTGAAGGAATTGAGTTGTGAATGTAATATGTCAATGTCTGCAACCGTTCTTCCAATCAATAACCGTGATGAAGGTGCAGGATGTCCGTGTCGGCTCAGTGTAGCAGCAGGAGATGAGCCACCTACTAGCACAGAAACATTGCTTTCATCCAATGCTAAATTCCAGACTATATCGGCACTAGCTGTTACTCCTGATGGAGTTCTGAACGTAGTTGATCAAGGTAAGAAATTATAATATTAATATACAAAATGTATACCCAAATTATGCTATTGCATTTTTTTTAATAATTCAATTATTTATTTCAGGTTCTCTCCACATATTAGCTTTACGTCACTATTTACCAACACATGACGAAAATGGTGAATTCAGAATACCATATCCACCGACTTCCGAGATTTACGTGTTCAATCGCTACGGACAACACATAACTACAAAAGATTTGACATCCGGAAAGACAAGATACTCGTTCTTATATTCTAAGAATACCAGTTTCGGAAAGTTATCTACAGTGACCGATGCTTCTGGGAACAAAATACAACTTCTCAGAGATTACAGCAATGTTGTAAGCTCAATAGAAAATACACAAGACCATAAATTAGAATTAAAGATATCTGGAATTGGATATTTGACAAAAATAGCTGAGAAAGGTACATCTGAAATTGAATTTGATTATGATCCAAGCAGTGGTCTATTGAACAGTCGATCAGGAGCTGGCGAAACAGTAATTTACGCTTACGATGAATTAGGTCGCGTTACCAAAATCATAATGCCTTCAGGCGAACAAGTACAAATCACATCAGGTCTAGCCAAAAATTACGGATTGGCAGTGACTGTTTCAAATCCGTCCAGTTCTATACCAGTGGGTGTAGCAAAGAAATGTGAATATGTCTTACATGGACAATCATTCAAACAAATCACAATAAATAATGGCAAACAAGTCACAGAAGGACGTATTTATACCAATAATACTTTGATGCTCGAAACGCCGTGGTCAGGGAAATTTGAAAGCATTGCTGCCGCTAAACATCCATTACTGGAAGCTGCACTGCCTATTGAAGCTGAAATGCTTCACATGTGGTCGCATCAAACAACTACTTTCGGAGATGGACTTATAAACAACATGTATTCTTTATACACATTGGTCGGTGATGTAAGAAACCCGCAACAAACATTAAATCGCGAAATATGGGTCAATGATTCTAGAGTACTTATTATAGAATTCGACCAATTTAAGAGCAAAGAAACATTCTTTAATGCTGATAGAATACCTCTATTTACTATATCTTATGACGTCGCTGGATTACCGTTATCTTTCAATCCCCACGGGGCCGGAGTACCTCTTAATATTTCTTATGATAGATTCTACCGAATTAATGGTTGGAAATGGGGCGATACGGAAGAAAGCTACAATTACGACCCCCACGGTATGTTATCAGAGATAACGAGTCCGCAGGATGGAACAAAGTTCATTTATTACAATGAAGGAAATATGGTCTCGAAAATTACATTGGCAAGCCAAAGAAGCTTTAGATATTTATATGACGGAGATGGTGGACTGACCCATGTGATTCTGCCTTCAGGAACGAATCACTCATTTAGTGTGCAACCATCTATTGGATTTTTAAGGGTGACATACGCCCCACCTGGGTCATCCAAGAAATATTTGCAACATTATTCGCATACTGGAGAGCTGTTGCAAACTGTCTTCCCTGGCGATGGTGCCAGAGTAGTATATCGTTACTTCACTACGAATAAAGTTTCAGAAGTAATTCACGGTGATGGCCAAACTCAAATTCATTATTCAGAAACCAGTGGACTGCCTTCAGAAATATTGCACGTAGATCGTGACGTCGACTACCGCTGGGAATCGACGTACGTGGGCGGACTGCTCATGGAAGAAAGACTTGACTATGGGGCCAAAACAGGTTTGAGTAACGCAAAGATAATTTACGAATACGACAATAATTATAGAATAACCGCTGTCCAAGGACGTATAGGTGGACAGACTCTCATACCACATCACATAATATACAACATCAAAACAGGTGCACCAGAAATCCTTGGACAATTCACAGTGTCCAAACAAAAATGGAACGAAACATCAGTGTACGACGGTATTGCGATGTTTTCACGAGTCTTGAACGATCAATTTTTAGAAAAGGAAGTAACTGTAAACATCCACCGAATGGAGGTCTTCAGAATGGAGTTCTCATACGACAAGCACGGAAGAATATCCCAAACAAGGACACATACAAGAAATGTTGGTGTGAATACCTACACAAATGTAAAGAACTATACGTGGGACTGTGATGGACAACTAACAGGGGTAGAAGCGCAAGAACCTTGGGGTTTCAGATACGACGACAACGGCAATATGTTGTCTTTAACGTATCGGGGTAACACCATCCCAATGGAATATAATGATATGGATCGTATCATAAAATTCGGCGAAGGACAATACAGATATGATAGCCGAGGTCTTGTATCACAAAACGCCAGAGAAGAACGATTCCAATACAATTCAAAAGGTTTGCTAATCAGAGCAACTAAACGTGGAAGATTTGATGTTCGATATTATTACGACCATCTTGACAGGTATGTTATGAAATAAATAGGCAAATAAAACATTGTTTCGACGAAAACTAAACTCATAATTATCTTTTGTGTCCATTTCAATTGCAGATTATCAACACGCAAAGACAATTTTGGCAATGTAACTCAATTTTTCTACACCAATAAGGAGAAACCTCATGAAGTTAGCCATATCTATTCACCTAGAGAAAACAGATTTATGACTTTAGTATATGACGATAGGGGGCACTTGATATACACACAGGTATGTTATACAGAATCGTGCAACCATCAAATTGTAGGAATTATTAATATTACATATAACCCAAATTATTGTTATTTTTAGGTGGCGCGACACAAATACTACATCGCTACAGACCAGTGTGGTACGCCAGTGATGATTTTCAACCAGTATGGCGAGGGCATTAGAGAAATCATGAGATCGCCCTATGGCCACATTGTCTATGATTCTAACCCTTACCTCTACCTGCCTGTCGACTTCTGTGGAGGCCTTTTGGACCAAGTGACGTCACTAGTACACATGGCTAATGGAAAAGTATATGATCCACTGATTGGACAATGGATGTCTCCGCTTTGGGAGAATTTAATCGAAAGAATTCACAGCCCCACCCAACTGCATTTATACAGATTCAATGGCAACGATCCAATAAATGTTCGGCCACAAAATAAGAAACCAACAGGTATTTATATTTGGTTGTGCAATAGTCGTAAAACTTTTATTATGTATTTTTTATAGCCAGAACAATAAACAACATTTTAATTTGATATTTCAGATCACTTATCATGGCTGAAGTTACTGGGATACGACACAAAGAGCTTAGCACCCCAACTCTATCCAGATGAGCTTCCCGGTGGATCCGTGTTACCCAGCATACCTCGTGGACGTTCAGTCTGGGGTATCGCACCTACTGATGTTGGGCCTGGTTTGCCGTCAGCTATGTCCTTACTACCGAGTGTAACCATAGAATCGGGCTTCCTCTCCCACATGTCGAATAAACGGATAGCCGACTTTAGAAGTTTATCAATCCCGGCGATGTCTGCACTAAAGACTGACGCTCTCCATTTAGCACCGAAGCGCATCGGATCAGACTCTGAACCTCCATTCGGACGCGGCATTCTAGTGTCACGTAACTCACGTGGTCGCGCGGTAGTAACTACAGTGCCGTCCGCCAACGCTATCTACAGAGACGTTTACACGTCAGTATTTAACCGATCTCATCTACTTCCGTTTTCATTCGTCGTACACGGCGATCAACAAGACGTCTTCTACTTCGTCAAAGAAGACACGTGGCGCGCCGCCGACGATAAGCAACAACTGAAACGAATGCAGGGTAAGCTGAACGTCACTTTCCACGAAGTGGCAGAAGGCGGTCGCTCGTACGCAGACGTGAAGATCCACGGGCAGACGAGCATCGTGAACCTGCGCTACGGCACGAGCGCGGAGCGGGAGCGCCAGCGGCTGCTGCACCACGCGCGCGCAGCGGCCGTACGCAAGGCGTGGCACCGCGAGCGCGAGGCGCTGCGCAGCGGACTAGGCGGCTCGCTGGAGTGGTCGGCGGCCGAGCTGGACGAGCTGCAGAAGGCGGGCTCGGTGGGCGGGTACGAGGGCGAGTACGTGCACGACGTGGCGCGCTACCCGGAGCTGGCGGAGGACCCTTACAACGTGCGCTTCGTGAAGAAGCGGACGGACCGCGCGGAGCGGCGGCGCCGGAAGCGCGAGGACTGCCAGGCGCCCTGGTGGCTCGCCTGGGACGACATCTGCTAGTGACGTGCCGCCATCCATATGCCAAATAACGTGTGTGAATGTGAACTCGACGCGAGAGCGAACGATGATGGATGACCGTGTGAGTGTTCGTGGAAATATATTTTGTAAATAGTCTCTATTAATTGTTAATTGTTGATGTATGTATGTACGGTAGTCACGGATCCCTATCGCTGTGTAAATAATAATATTTAATTTGCGGGGAGAGAATGGACCTTTTGAGAGGACTGATATAAAAATAAATGTAATGTATGTATGTATAAATAAGACGATTTATGTGAATATAAAATTATTTATACTTATTTATCGGTAAAAAAGCTTCGATTGTGTCCAATGTTCTTATAAATTTAGATGAAGACTATTTGAAAAAAATAAAAAGGCATACTTTTTTAACCAAATCAAGTTGTAGTTTTAATTTCCCATTTCGTATGACTTACAAAATATCCGTGAAATATATAAATATTGTAAAATAATTGCGATATACATACTCACAAGATACAATTTTTTTTATATTATGTATTTTAAGTACTACTACTAAAGAATAAGATAAAAATAGAACATCAGGAGTATTAGGATAATTTTATGGTTTATTACTTTTATAATATTTTACCAGGTTCAAAAATCATTTTATATTTGTCCAATGATAGGCCGTAACCGCCTCTATAAACTCACTGAATCGATGACAGAATAATCTTAGTCATGGGTATTAAACTGCGGGTAGATATTATATCATTGCAGCTAGATATCAGATTGTGAGTAGAACTCTCTAACCGCAGTATCCTCCCCCATTCTTTGTCGCCCTAGTACTTTTTGTACTCTGGGATAGGGATGAGATATACTTGCATAATTAAGTACCAGGGCTTCTAAGTATGAGTACGTAAAAATACTAGGGTTCAAAACCAGGTTCTAAAATACTTGAAAGTATTTTGTAAGTATGAGTCGGCAACCCTTCGCGTCCCAGCCGCGGCGCGGCGTCTATAAAATACTTACATAGGAATCCAATCCGTATTCCGTAACTAATAAGGAGCAAAAAAGCATAAATAAAAAATACTTTGAATTTCAAAGTATTTTCTATTCACAAATACGATTGAGTTTCTTATTTATATGAAGTCAAGGATAGTTTTTCTATGGAAGTATTTTTATATATAGTGTTCCGAGTTCGTCGCGTACCGACTTATAGCGGCGTCTAAATTCGAAAATACTTTCATAGGAATTCAACCCGTATTTTATGACATATTAGGAACAAAATAGTATGAATAAAAAAATACTTTGAAGTTCTAAGTATTTTTACGTAAAGTGTTCCAAGTTTTTCGCGCATCGACGTGCAGCGCCGTCTAAATTTGAAAATACTTGCATAGGAATTCAACCCGTATGTGATGGCTATAAAGAGCAAAATAGTATGAATAAAAAAATACTTTGAAGTTCAAATGTATTTGTTATTGACAGATACGATTATGGTTCTTATTTATATTAGTTTATGGATCGTTTTCCTATGCAAGTATTTTCATGTGTAGTCTCCAGAGCTATCTGCGCATCGACGTATGGAAATACTTTCATACTTGTAAGTATTTTCTGCTCGTACCAGGGCGCCGTACTTCGAAGTGAATACCTGGTTTTAAAACCTGGTATCGTAAATACGTCTCATCTTTACTCTGGGAATTCAAATATTAATGACATAAGTTTAACAAAACCTCCTTTCTTTCTCTGTTGCCCTATTACTTTTTTGGCTATGAGAAACATTTCGCATATTGATGACATACATAGGTTTCACAAAACCTCCTTTCCTTGTCTGATGCCCTAGTACTATTTGTGCTCTGAGAAACATTTCGCATATTAATGACATACATAGGTTTCACGAAACCTCCTTTCCTTGTCTGATGCCCTAGTACTTTTTGTGCTCTGAGAAACATTTCGCATATTGATGACATACATAGGTTTCACAAAACCTCCTTTCCTTGTCTGATGCCCTAGTACTTTTTGTGCTCTGAGAAACATTTCGCATATTGATGACATACATAGGTTTCACAAAACCTCCTTTCCTTGTCTGATACCCTAGTACTTTTCGTGGTCTGACAAATATTTCGCATATTGATGACATAAGTTACTTCTTTTCTTCTCTGTCGCCCTAGTACTTTTTGTGCTCTGTGAAATATAGCGCATTTGATACTCTGGGTTTGACGAAACTTCCTTTCTCATTTGCCCCAGAGCTTTTTGTATCTCTTTTTCATGTCGCTTTTTCGTTTCATAGAATTTTCAAATTACAATGGTGCTAAAGAAGTTTCACTTCAAAAACTTGGGAGCACTGAAATGACTGAATAACAAAACAGTAAAAGGCATTTCGTGTAAAAGTTATTTATTTATGTTCGAAACGTCAATCTCTGAACAACGTATTCAAGTTATTTTTTAAAATATCAATTTTTATACACAAATTCCATGTCAACGCAATCATATACATTTTATTGTACACTTTTATACTACAAACGTCAGAATGCATATCACATCTCATTCATAATTATTTACAATGAATTATGTTACATTCGAATTCACGACACTGTAAACTTCGTACAACCATTGAAATTAATAATATCGGTTATCTATAAAAGTCTCCATTACAAAATATATACAATAAAAATTTTATTATCTCTTAAAATATAGGTACATTCGCATGTTCGAAATAAAGTGTATATTACAAAATCATCTACATATTGAGCTATATGTTCATAAAGAAATGAGATCAACAATTCGCACAATTATTCGCGTACGCGCGTGTGACGTCCGCGTACGTGCGTAGTGGACATGCTCGCCGCAACACACATTAACTAAAATAAATAGTACGTACAAACGCTACCCGCGGGTTCAACAAATAAAACTTCTCCGTACTCCTTGCAACGACGCCCCAGTGACACACTACCGCAACAAAACTAACAATAATTGTGCGCGTGAATGACACTATCTATGACAAAACAAAAACTAATGACATTTCAACATTTCAAAGATGGATTGACACGAATCTGACAACACGAATTTTGTTAAAACTTTCTATGTTACGCTAGAAAGTTACCGATATATTTTCATTTTATTTAATTTGAAATTTCTAAATCGGATGCATTCGATTAACCGCTAAAGTTAGAAATGTTACTACTGATTGAAATGGAGCTAATTCGGAACCTATTATTTAATTTTGATACAATTGAATTTAGTGAATAGACCATCAAATACACGAAAGGTATGAAGCTTATTATATTGAGTACAAGATACATGCAAACTATCAGAATTAGCCCCATTTCAATAGATATTTCTGAACACCGTACACATCGCGTCTTACATTCTAAATCTCATTCGACACTCAGCAGCCAATTGTGTATTCATCATTTTTAGACATCACTAGAATTTCTACTCTCACAAAGAGCGTAAACAAGAAAAACTCTATATACAAAAAGATAATACACGACCACATAAACGGGGCTCTGAAACTTTTTAAAAACTAACTCGGAATTTTGAGCCACAAAACGAAACAGCATCCACCTATGAATAACTCGAACTAAAATATCTTCGTTGTTATTGACTTATTGTTAAACTAAAGGTAGAAACTCTAACTGTATAACATGTCTACTTGCCTTAAACTTAACATTTTGTATTTCCGCGTAGACATTTTACATCTCTATTCCTTACTTATGGACATAGTTTGCACAGCAAATTACGAGCCCCGAAATAAATATAAAACATACGCCATTCTCACATCGTAACTATACACACTTGTGATGCTTAACACAAAACTATATAATACAATATTTACAATATATAACACAGATTACATAATCACTGCAAACGTATTGTACTTCATTCTATTCAGAAACGTTGAGTTTGAAAACAGTGACATTAATACTGATCAGGCAATTTTCTCCAAAAATCCTGACACCGAAATTTGAATACGTTGCAAAGAACAATGTTATATTATTTTTTATACAATTGATTTGTTCCAATGCTCATTCTGTCTCTTTCATTGCCAGCGATTCATTCAACAATTTAAAACACTTTCTACGTATAACGCTTCTATATACAATGCCAAATTCCAACAACAAATAAAATCTTCACTATGCTAAGTTCGTCGATACACACTCGTGTGCGAATAACATTTTGGTCACAGTTAATGTCATGATTTAATTACTTCCAAGTCAGAGTTGTCTTAAAATTTTAATATCTGGCGCGGTACAGGTATTGCAACAACAATAACAATAAAACAGTCCATGATTGACACAAAATAAAACTCACGCATTATCATTTATCATGATTTACATACAACGAATTGTGGAAGCTATTTATTGCTAGTTAAAATTCATTTCCAAACATCCCACATCGTATTAATGTACAGCGAAAACGTTGTCACAAAAAAACAATTGCCTATCATGAACACTGTTATAGAAAATCAACAATTTATTTTCTAGAGTGGACCTGCATAAAGTAATATCTCGAATTATTTCTATTCAGCAAAAATAAACTCCGAAATGTACAAAACTTGAATCTTACATCAGTATAGTATATTACTCACTGTTTGCTATCACATCCATCATAATGAACACGTGGTATAGTGACGGCTAATGATCAAAGCTATATTAAAGCGAATTGAAAACCTATAGCAGCCCCAGTGACGCAATTGGTTAGGGCGATTACTTCGAAACAAGAAACCGCGGTTTCGAACCGTACCGAGACAAATATATTTGTCCGTCATCGATAGTTGAAAAAGTTCTTAGTTTCTGATACACTACACTAGAGGCTGCATAAAGTTTATACATATATTTATTTATTATTTACACATTAAAACATTACCCAATTGAACAATAATAAAATATTTCCAATGATATATATTTTCCATTATATTAGCCATAATATATAGAATAGGATAAATAATACATGTAACAGCAAACAGTGACCTTTCCGTCATCGATAGTTAATATGTATTCAGTCGTCTAAAGACAAATCCTTTGTTTCCTTACGATTATTTACAAGTTAATTAATCACGAAGATAATTTAATTGATGTAAAGAGCACAGTCGGTGGACAATTAAGATAATCCACGTTTGCTACACCCGCGTTCACAAAGTTTCTCGTGGTATTTACAATGTATTTGACTACGGCAGTGAGATATAACAACGTTTACTATGAACTGTCCGCGTTAGATTTCCGCCTCACTTGTTGCACGGTGAGCGGTTGCGCTCGCCCCTGGTTTAGGAACTGAGGCGTCCCTGGAAAATATATTATTGTCTGTCAGATGCGTACTTCGTCATTTTCGAATCATACAGAATACGTAATGATGGTGGTAATACCCTGGTGGGCACATATTCATAACCATCTGGATATCAAACACAGTACAAAATGGTGGGAAACTCGTGATCCTCACAAGTGTGTGTGTTTCGAGTTCAACCTGGTTTTGGGCAGGCCAGCATAAGTATATTGACCGGCAAGGGACGATTATTTCTTGCTGGTGGATTGTTTATCTGGGTTCTTGACAGCACTGTACTAATCATCAAGTGCAATGTAATTTAACATTCCAGTAACAAACATATTTTTTAAGCTTATGCAGTATCAAATTATAATCATTTAGCAGAAACAGTTGGCAACCCTATTCTTTGTTGACGTGTCTATTACAATATAAAAGCTGCTAATATCTATAAAGAGCACAGGGCTAAGGTCATCCCTCAATAATAAAACAAATGAAACTACCTAAGGTAACAATAAATTAGTAATTTTTTAGCCTATCGGTAAGTACCATAAAAATGCATTTTAAATTAGCATTTTTTAAACTTCTGCGCGTAAATGAAAGCGCGTCAAAAAACACTAGGCGCCGTGTTTCGGAGTGGTTACGTCACTCGGCGTTGTAACCTAACCTATGTAAAAACCACGACGCTCTACTTTGTAAAGCGTGAATTATTGCAATAAACATGAGTTAGTTTCTTGTTATATTTTATTTAAAAAACAACGTACTGGAAGAATAGTGATAGAATACTTGGTAACGCAGAAGGTTTACTGTGCAGACACGGTAAGACATGTAACTATCCATCATAGCGGCTTCTGTGCCGCATATTTATAGAACAGATGTAAAATTTCTTATATTTAAAACGACTTTAAAATTTAATTCTTTGATATTGTACACTGAAATTAACATAATATTGACTAATGCTATAGAGTATACTATATAGATTTATTGTTTTAAGTTTTTTTTTTCACTTATAGTAAAGAACCCTATTCTCAATCTACTCGTATAACTTAGAAGTGGACCAAACTTAAAGCTAAAAATAAATGAAAATTGAAACGAGTGTTACCTGTGGCGGCGGGCGCGTGTTCAGGCGCGGGGTGGTGCGCGGGCGCGGGCCCGGGCGCGCGACACACGCGCGGCGCCGCGCGCGCGCCCCGCCCGCGCACCACCTGCACCGCGCCGCCGCGCACCGCGCCCTTCACGCCCCCGGACATCAGCTGCGCTGCACACACATCCCCACACATTACTAACGGGCACTACTCGTAGTTATACGCACCACTGAAGCGCCTTACACCGGTTCAAAGATAGTCGTTGTATTGCAACCAACACAAATACTTCTGAAAAGGCGATACTGTTCGCATACGACCGCACCACTAAATCGCCTCGGATCTTTATTAATAACACATATACACTACATTGACTCAGAAGATAGAACTAGTCTATAAACGGCTTCGAAGTCATGGTTAGCAACATATACACACTTACGTCAGTTTAGTATCAAATATGAACTCATGTCACACCAAGCACAGTAACTTGGTGAGATTGTTAGGGATTGTTGTTAACAGCAAAATAAAAAACAGGATTTAGAAACTCATCAACTGAGCGGACTTTACACTATAGCAAATGAGTAAATGAAGGTAAAAGATCAAACTTCACTCAATCCGAAATTACTTACAATATCTTTGTCTATAATTATGAAATTACATATTGAACTCTATTTCAAAAAAATCACTCCTCTTATGATAATATTTTAATATTTTTTTTAAAAATTGGGCGTGGATGGCCAAATCCGCAACTATCAGAAACAGTAAAAAAGTAAAGAAGTCACGAGCCCTATTTTGTTAAAAATTAAAACTGCATACTTAGATTTTTGATAAATCATGCTTAACGAGGAAACGGAACTTATGATTTTGAAAAAAAAAACACATTCTGTATTATTACACATTCGATGATGTTGCCACTAAGGATCAAATTCTGGAAAATAATGACATACGGCAAATTAAAGGAAAGGAGTCATTATTCGCTACACCTCAGTTTCGGATTTGGCCTTCCACGCCCATTTAAAAAAATCACCTATATATTGAAATGTCTACATTGATCCTTATAGACAAAGAACAATTATTCTTGAAATAAAAACACTTGTGCCTCAAATAACAAGCCAACTTACCAATAGGCAAAGAGAGGACTGAGGGTTGGTTGGTGAGCACAACGGAGGTGGTGGGCGGCACCGACACCAGCAACCCTGACGGCGCCCCCGACACGTTCAGCGACAGCGAGATCGGCGCCGACAGACCCGGGATCTGCACTTGCACGTTCTGCAGACCCTGGATGCCTTGCAGACCTTGGAGGGACGTCAGGCTTAGACCCTAGAAATCCAATTTTTCTGTGATTTAGTAAGGCAGTGAGTAAAAAGTATGTCGTGGAAATTAAAGATTTAAGGCGGATCACTATACCAAAACAATTTTTTGCATATTCGATAAATATTAATTTCGGGAAGTCATAGTCACTGCCCACTGGCATTCTTCTTTCAGGCAGGCATAAAAAAGAATTGGGTCTATGATTGCGAATGTTGAAGGCATTTCCTTATAGAAAATGAACCCCTGAGCATAATTTGTCTTCACGCAATCCATGCCTGACGTTTTTTTTAGCATGTTAAGAATAAAAATGCATTCCAAAAATGTTACTATCATCAAGAAAAATAATATAAAACTTGCCTGCAAATGACAAACAGGTTGCGCCTGCGAGGCGGAGGCGGCGGGCGCGGCGGGGGCGGCGGGCGCGGCGGCCGCGTCCGGCCCCATCAGCCGCTCCAGCAGCGCGCTCTCACTACTCGACACGTTCGTCGACTCGTTGTCGCGCCCGAACCCGCTCATCACTTGTACGCCCACACCCTGGGTAATAACGATACAGTAAATTACAAGAGGCCCGTGCCCTGAAGTACGAAGTATATGTGATGGTACACATTAAGGTTTAATTCTTCAGCAATTTTACTATAGAAAAGTTGTTGGGAGATTTATTAGTTATCAAGGGGTAAAAGTCGGAAAAGTACGAGAAAACAATACCCCTTCCCTCTTCCTTTTTGTTATTACGTGACATTTCGGCTACTGGCTGCGGGAGTGTGTCCGCGCGTAAAGGTCTTTGGCACCCGCAATGGCATACAATAAAATAGATCCAGAGAGTTGGTAGCCCACATGTTGTGCGACATTTTGTGACGATATATATTTTTGAACTTCTTTATTATTTTTGAATATGTCCTTTGCTAGCTTCTCGAGGATTCTAAATTGTATTAAAAGCCGAAAAATAAGATAGGTGTTGGAGATACAAACTTGTTGAGTATAGGTGGGGATAGTATGCGAAGCGGTGGTGGCGGCGATGAGCCTGGCGCCGGCTATAGACACGCGTCCGAGCAGCTTGTGTGCGTCGAGCGCGTTGTGTGGCGCGGCGTGGGGCGTGGCCAGAGGCGTGGCCAGTGCCGCGTGGGGCGTGGCCAGCGCGGCGTGCGCGTCCGTACTCGACGTGGCGTGTGTCATGGCGGCCGGCGCGCTGTTTAGAAGATTCAAGATGGTCGCATTGCTGTTCGCTGTACTTACCGCTGCTTTTGCTGCGTTTTGACTTGCAGCAGCTGTAAACAAGGACAAAATGCTATAATAACTAAATACCCTCAAGAGTTACGTACATAGCCCTCACAAGTCTGACAGCACTGACCCAACAATAAAATCAAGCCTTGTGTCGTGAGACTTTTCGGTCTCACAAACACCCAGACAGAATACTTATGACTGACAAACATTTGTCTCAGTGCGAGGATCGAACCCGCGCCCTCTCTTTTCACAGCCGGCGTTTAATCAACATCGTCACGGTGGCTGCTTGCTTTAAAAATAGATGTAATGGATGTCACAAAAAACATTTTTTATTACATGATACAACCTCATTCATTCCGGTCGAAATATGCAGAAACAATAGATAATCGACATCATAACTCTAACAAACGGAACTCAACTACGAATACCACAGCTAAATTTAGCACTCCTTCCCATTTATTTTGATTTATAGCGCAATAAATTGTACTACCCACCTTGCTGGAACTGTTGCGCCGAGTTCATGAGACTAGTAACGAGTGCGCTGATGGCCGGGTTTGTTGTTCTGGGCTTCGTGATGGTCGTCTTCTGCTGTGCCGCCGTTGTTGTTGTGTACTGGATGTTTTGTACCTGCAACGAGAAATATCACACTTTCTTAATAACATGTTAACTTTTCTATAGTTCTGTAGCCAGTGTTTTCAAATATATTTCTCTTAATATGCCAAATGGTCTATGGGTTCGTCGGTTTATTAATTCGAATATCTACATTTGTGGCTCAAATTTATACAAAATTGCAAATAATAAGGTGGCATTCAAAAAATGTTTTTTTTTTATTCATTTTTTTTTCTAAACAATGTAAAGAATATTGAAGATGATCTTTGAATCTTTTGAAAAATATTATTATTGAACAAAACGTACCTGTGATGTGCCAGCGGTGGACATTAAAGAATGCTGTATGTGAATGATCGCTGACTGCATCTTGGGAGTGTTTAGCGGTTGTTGCGGGTTGGTCAGCTGTTGCGCCAGCAGCTGATTCGTTGATGCCTGACGACCAATCAACTGGGATTAAGCGGCTACCATTAATTGTTGGATCGTTATGGTTAATTTGTTATTTGGGGCTAGATATCATCACTTTATTTCGATAAATGATAGCGGGAAGATAAATCCAAATTAGTCATGGATATTCTTTTGATAATAATATAAACACGAATTTTAGTTACAAATAATTCCATTAAATACCTGCGGTGAAAGTCGCGGCGTAGTTGGCGAAGGTTGCTGTTTGAGGGCAGTCTCTGCAGGAGTAGTCACTGTGCCGACTATACTGGCCACACTGCCGACATTGCCCGCGTTCCCCACAACCGTCCCCACATTGCCCACAACACTGGCTACGTTGCCCACGACATTGGCGACGTTGCCTACAACCGTCCCGACGTTGCCGACATTGCCCACAGCACCGACTGTCCCCACGGTACCGACGTTAGCAACATTAGTTACGTTGCCGACGTTGCCGACGTTGCCCACAGCTCCGACCGCGCCCACAGCGCCCACACTGGCCACGTTGTTGACGTTGCCCAGGTTGCCCACGACACTGCCCACTGTGGTAACATTGCCGCCACCTTGCTGAAGTTGCGCCTGCTGTCACAATACATAGATCAACGTCCTTTGGTATACTAATTACATACGTTACTGGAGATAAAATTTTAGTTATAAAAGTAAATTAACTAGTTCGTAAAAAATAAAAACAGATTTTATTTTTTGTTGTTTTGTCGAAATGATAGGTATTCTTTTTAATTTTAGTGTAATCGTTTTGTAAGCAATTTAAATAGAAGATGGTTCTAGAATTAGATGGTCAAATTACATAGCGATAAAACAAACCAAAATATAATTTCTATTTTTTTTTACAACTGAAGATCAAAGTAAATGTTGAGGCCTGAATCTGGATCTAATAATCCAGCCATTTCGTGATCTAATTGCATACATAAAGAAGTCTTAATTATACCTACAATAAATATGAAAATAATGTAACCATGTTCTATACTCACCAGGATAGGTAACTGGCGCGTGTTTGTGTGAGTATTCGATGTCGGTGCTATTGCAGTGGTACTGTAGAAACAAAATATAATGAAAAAATATTTTTAGTTGGAGGTAATTGAGTCAAACTGTGTCATATTACAATAAAACATTAAGTTGTCGCAGTGGTCTAGTGGCAGCTTGTGTCGACTATTAACTATAAGATGCTGGGTTGAATCCCAAGCCGGGCGCTCCACTTTGAAAAAGCAGAAAGGAAACAAGTGTTAGCCCATATAGACACAAAATTGCTACTTTCCTCC
Source organism: Theretra japonica (assembly GCA_033459515.1). Lineage (NCBI taxonomy): Eukaryota > Metazoa > Arthropoda > Insecta > Lepidoptera > Sphingidae > Theretra > Theretra japonica. The sequence goes on from CM065939.1 coordinate 8,164,482, forward strand.
ATAACAATGTGGGAGACATTAAATATGTCCTGCATTTCCCAGCAGCTCGATTCATAGATAAAGTGTTTGTTCAATTCCCGGGTTCAACCGGGTTCAATTCCGGCGGAAAATAATTGTTATATATATTATAAATGTACGCGAGAACAACAAATATTTGTTGTTACCAAAGAATTTCTCATCTTTTTTGATACCTGCGATAAAAAATATGTATATGAGTATGGCGTGAGAACGACGTGTGTGAATATTTTGTGTATTGAATGATGAATAAAATGAATAAATAACACCCAACAGCCACATAGTCCTACCCCACACTAAGATCGGAGTCTTGTGTCGTGGGTATCAGGAATAACGAGACACTTTTTGGTCTCATAAATACATAAACTCACGCCTTTTTCCCAGAAGGGGTAGGCAGAGGTGCTACCACGACACCCACGTTTTGCCTTTTATGTTCCGTACCACGACGTGATGGGGAGCGAGCCTATCATATCGGGCACAAATTCCTGACTCCGAGCTGATATTGAATAGAAAATCTAATATCCCTGTGCGCGACCCAGAATTCGAACCCGAGACCTCAGCTTTGCAATCGTACCGTAGTACAATGCACCACCGAGGCAGTCAGTAATACAAGCAAATATATACTTACACTGAAGTAGTGGCGGCGGTGAGTGGCTGCGGGGTGTTGGTGGCGGCGGCGCTGTTGGCGGCGGCGGCGGCCGCGGCGTTGCGCTGCTGCAGGAGGAGTTGCTGACCCTGCCAACAAACAATACTATTAATACATTCCATATACTTGACAACGGCTGTCAACCAACCTCCTTTACTCTCTAACCAACTAATAGAGGCATGCCTGACAGAATGGCGCAATTAGTTAGACGCCGGCTGCAAAAAGGGAAGTCGCGGGTTCGATCCCCGCAACGAAACAAATCTTTGTGTGAACCATAAGAGTTTGTTTCGAGTCTGGGTGTTTGTAAGACCGACAAGTCTCACGTAGCTCCTGATACCTACGACACAAGACGCGATCTTAATGTGGGGTCAGGACTATCTATGTATGTGACTGTTGGGTGTAATTATTTATTTATTTATATTAGTCGGTCTAGGGCATACTGTGAAACATAAAGGCTGGTGATTGGTTCCCACACGGAGTCACAAATTTTGGTTTGGATCGGATGTTCTGAGACTAAAGTCTCTCTTAATTCCGGATACCATGGCACAAGATGTTAGTATCTTACTTCAGCCCATGTGTAATTTATTAATCTCATTAAGTATATATTTTTTTAAATCGTTTTGATTCCTTGGAATAATTATAATTCCATAAATACAGTTAGCCCTAAAATATAATACACATTTTGACATAGGTTCTGTTAGTAGTTTTCAGAGGACCAGTAATTTATTTATTCAGTTAATCTTTGAGAACCAACTATATATATATATATATGTGGAAATCATTAGGAGAGGCCTATGTTCAGCAGTGGACTTCCTTTGGCTGATGGATGGATGATGATGGATGGATATATATATATATATATATCATGATGAAATGCAAAATAATAAATATGCTGGATTTAAGCAATTGCATTTACATTGTCAATGATAAATGAGAGAGACTCTTTTAAATGTTGGGGTTAGTGTCGCTAATTATAAGTTTAGATAATTTTGTTATTTAAATCCATCCTATTCTTAATTTTAATCAAATTTTAACCCCGATTTTGCAACTAATTATATTTGCTTGCTGTTGATATACTTTTCGTTGTTTATGTTTTCATTTATCTTTTTTGAGTCAGGAATATTTTCTAGTTAGAAACATGTTGCTATGAAGTTATAATGATTTGCATATATGTGCTCCCAACTCAATGGTCTTGATAAAAAATACTTCCCAAAATAATCCATAGGATCCCATAGACTTAGCCGGTGAAAACAACTATATGCAAAGATGGATTCCTTATTCAGAATTTGAATTTACATTTAATCAACCTATACTAACTACATAATTTCTTTCTTAGCAAGTAACATCACTACTTTTACCATAAGGTTGTGACTAAATAGACTAAAAGCATGATCATGCTGTCTGAAATTATTTATTAAACTCAGAGTTATACCTAAAAGAACAGTACACATCAACATTAACTTTACATTATTATTCACATTAAAACCAATGCCAGATATGAGTCAATGACATCCGGCCTTGTGAGAAAACAGAATTAACTCTAGACAATTTGTAATAAATAATCATTTTTTCTCACCAATTCTCTCATCCCTCCGGTGAATGATACTCTTGGTAGCTGACCAGGTACAATATGTTTTATCCTAACAGACTTACGACCTTCTTCCGTAAATATTTCCGTAAACTGTTGTATGTATTTATTTGCATGTAATCTTGAACCTAAAAATTGAAATATATTAACATTGGCCTTTTTTTAATAATATTGTATTTGCTTCATCCCCAGTAGAAACATCTGAATCATTACCTAAAGTAAATTGACAGGCCGCGCCGTTCCTTTCGCCTTCAACGTGATCTCTGTCCACATACAACTCTCCAAGGAACTCTTGGTCGGACGGCCTTTGTAATATCGATAATTTAATATGGAAAAAGCCTGCGCCGGCATGAGGTGAAGTTTTCTCAGTCTCCAATATGTATTCTTCAACTAAATGTGGTTGGCAGTCAGATGTAGGTCTAGGACGTTCGTAGGCACGAGCCAAGCGTACCGACCCACTGGGTTCAGATGGTAATGCTAAGGGTAAAGGCTCCATTTTTGGGGCCTCTATTGGTTTGAACACCTAAAAATTAAAAGTATATATTTTTTAAATATGCTGTACAGAGCCAAGACTGTTATTTTTATTATTATTATTATATATATATATATATTTTTTTTTATTTTACAGTGTAGTCATGTAAAAAATATGTTGCTGGTGGCATCTTTCATGTATAGTAAAAAGTTAATTGTTGGTATAAAAACATAGAAGATATTTACCTCTGGTGGTTTTTTGGGATATTTTGAAGTAAGTCTTGTGTGTGGCACTGACTGTCTACTATTTTTTGCTCTTTGCCGATGAATTAGATCCAACAATTCTAAACCATGATAATGTGTAAATTGATCCAATTTTCTTTTTCTATTCACAGCAACCTAAAATTAATATTTATACATATTATTCTTAAAAAATAAACTTTAATCTTTTGATAATTTTATAACACTGACATATAATTTATGTTGAAAATTAATTTCTATGTATATAATAAAACTGGATTATCTTTCCTGTAATTGGTACGACAAGTGACTTTTATACAATTTACATTCCAATTTAAAAGTAGTTTGACTGGTTGAGTAATTTTGTTCACTAATTTAGTTCATATAAAAAAAGCTGTGTAAAAAATATTTACCTGTGAAAATTTCTTAGCTTGTCTTCTGATGCGGGGTGTGTTGAATAGCCTAGGAGCTGCATGCAATCTGGCTGCTAGAAGTCCAACTGCGGGTCTTGGATCAAGACATAACGGTGGGGCAGATGCATGGACTAGTGCAGCTTCAACTGCTTCTAATGCACTCCGCTCTTCCCCAGCCCATCCACATCTTCCACCAATGCACATGGCATCAGTTATTATACTCTGCATTAAATTTTAATATGCTTCTTTATTATTCATATCAAACTATTATCTAGGATGAGTATGTAGCTATGATCATGTAATGTTAACTGTGTTCAGCAGTGAACTTCCTGTGTCTGATGATGGTAATGATTATGTAACTAAGTCCTTTCAAGTTATAAGTGTATTTGTATATAGTAAACTAAGAAATCATGCCAAATAATTGGATGTTCATAAATTATAAATAAAATTCTTCTATGACATATTGCAGCATAAGAGCAGAGAAAAGAAAAAAGCACCAATTTCATTTCTTAATCATCTTAAAATAGGATTAATTAATTATGTAAGAAAACATTAAAAAATATGTTAAAATTATAATTTGTGATTGTGTCAGTGAAAAGTGTATTTAAAATGAATTAAATACTTTTTTAATAGAACTTCAATAAGCTAAGTTGGCTCTTTATCACATGAGCATTTACAGTTTAATATAGATACAGTATATTATATTATTGCTCTCATCAGTTGCAAAACCATAAAAACTGCATGTTACCTGATTGGTGGGCCTTAAAAGTACATGATGAGTATCACACAGGAAACTTGGGTACGCTTGTCTATAATCTCTGACTTGTGCAATAATACATCCGGAATAAAACAAACATGAGTGCTCAGACTCTAACAAATCTAATAACACCACTGGTAACTCCTCATTGTCTATGTAACTAAGCAGCTCCTCTTCTTCATATGGCCATCTTGGAGTCTCTATTAACGTCTCATCTTGTGCTGCTGTTGCCTAAGCACATAAATAATATATTTCATTTACAAATCAATTGATATGCTTGTTCAATAAATTTTTATTAAGGACCAAAATATACTTGAATGAAATTGTAAACAGGAAAAATGTATTCTCAAAATAATTAATGTGGAGATCTAATTTATAATGAAGATCTAATATAATTTATAATTTAATTGGAAGATATAGTGACTTAATATTTAAAGACTAAAACTTAGACACAATACTCGATTATATGTATTGCTAAGGATATATGACGAAAATAATCTATTTTATTATCAATCTGGCTTATAAATAAGTAATATCCGTAATTAATGACTTCAAAAATAAAGTATTAAATTAAAAGTACTTACATGTCCATCTGGTGGGTTTAAATATTGCGTATTACCATTTACTTTAAGTGATAATGAATATCCTTTATTGCCTGGATACAGATTGATTATTAATGTATTAAGATTATAATTTGCTAATAACTTTTCCAATAAATATGAAGTTGTTTTAAGACCCTGCTGTAAAAAAAATTAAAACAACTTGAAAATCTAAAAAATAATAGTTGCAATTGGTATTATGTTAGAAGTTTCTTAAAATTTACAATAAAGACTAAGTGTTTTGTTCTATATAAAACATTTTTTATGATATAGAACAGCTTCCAATTAAAATTAACGAAGTCATCCCACAGAGCTCAAATTTTAATATCCACATCCAGAGACATTACCACTTTTTCTAATTCAGTATTAGTACTCTATATTGACCCACTAAAACTCCTTGATTAATTGTAGGCAGAATAGGACAATGTCAGACATTGCAGGTTCGCAATACTCTCTTCCAAATCCATGTGATTATACTTTATCACCATTTTTTGTGAACATAACTTTATTCATAATACAATTATGTTTTAAATATAAATTACACAAACAAGGCTCAGTTATCCATTTGTGTAGTACCATGGTACTAGATATTTCACCCAGTAGTATGACTCCGTTAAAATCATATTATATTGTATAGAAGTTTTGTATCAAACTACACTATTTGTAAACTCGCTAAATAATATTTTTGTAATACTTACGAAGTTGTTTTGTGACGATTCGTCTCTACTTAGTTCATTGTAAAGTTCATGTAGGTTCTTGAACAAGTCAAATTTTTCGTTGGTTTTAGAAGCAGAACCAACTGAGTTTCTTTGAAACTTCATCCTAGATTCATCAACAGACTCGGCTAGATGTATCTTATCGTGCGTCCAAGTCATTTTATGGTCTGTGACACCACTACCAAATTGTGATAAATTTGTATTCACATGTTTCGCCCGGTTCAGAATTACCTGAAATATAAATTATTATAAACTACTAATAATGATGCTAAATGGATTTTAGTATATTAAACAAGCAACATAAATAAAAGAAAGCAATGAAATACCTCAGCTTCCAATGCCGCGTGAATTAAACCATCCATAATGTCATTAATTAAAACAAATGTATAAGTGGCAGTTATTTTTTTAAATATATTATTTCATATTAGTAGATTAGGCCTGAGTATTAAGTCATGATTTTAGCAAAACTAATATGCTTTATTTATGTTTCACACTATATGACAGTAAAATAACATGTCCAATGTCCATCAACATTTTTGACAGTTCCGTACTTCTGTGTAAAATTATTCTTCGATTTTTTATGGCAAAGGTTCTCAAACCTTACAGCTTAATTGATCGTCGTCAAACTATGAACCAATTTATAAAAGTCAGGGTATAAACCTGAGGTATAAACGTCTTGACAATATTTAAAAAAACTATTTTTATCTTGTATGTAAAAATGTTCTTTCGCCGAATCTAAAAAAAACTAATAGTTCCAGTTATGAACATAAGCATGAAGCTTAACTTTTTACTACAAAACAGGAATGTATTTAGAAGTGAAGAACAAAGTTCAGTAATAAATTAATTGAATAACAGACATTTAACTTTTTTTTATGAAAAGGAAAATTAACAATGAATTTAAATAAGTACCTACTAACGGCACAGCCTGACTTCGACAGATTAGAATAGGTGAGCCTCCGATATTTCTTTTTTCTCTTACCACCGGCACCGGCGTCATTATACACGTGTTATTTTTTTTTAATTATCGTTTTTCCTTAAATTTAGGTTCACACCTGACATCACTAGGCAACGAAAAGAGCACCCGAAAAGTTTAACACTGCCCATTTTTAAAGCCTATACTATTTTAAAAAATCATAACAAATATTAAATGTAATATTTCAATTTATAAATTATAGTGATACTAGCGACTGCCGCTCAGTTTCGAGGATAGCCAACGATTGACCAGTGACGGGCCGCGCCGGTTCCAACGTAACGTAACATGTGTCGATGCGAATATCCTCACAATCATTATAGCGAGCTTTCATCCGAACCGCTCGCATCTGCGCGTTTCGTTCGGTTGTCGGTTTTTGGCAAATCCCTCTGCGTGTTACGCTGCAATTTTAGCATTTTTTTCTGCGATTTAATTTTATTTAGCCGAATTCTGTGATTTAAACAGAATTTAACCTTAGGTATTTAATTTATAGCTTGCTGCAGATTTTGAAAATAGCCTAACTGGCAGAAAATTAGCAAGTATTTACTTTTACTAATTAGTTATTAGTTACACAACTGAGTTTCCGTTGGATAGTAGAGTTAGACATGTATGAAGTCTGAATCGACCACTATTATCGTATTAATTCGGACAATCCAATAACGGCTAACGTCGTACTTGTAACACACTTGCAAGCTCGACACGAAGATTCGATTAATTAATAATAATATTAATTACTATTTTACGGTGAAATTTTCGCCTGACTGGAATGCCTGCCTCGGTGACGTAATTGTACTACGGTAAGACTACAAAGCTGAGGTCTCGGGTTCGAATCCCGGGTCGGGCAAAGTGATATTTGATTTTTCTATTCACTATCAGCTCGGAGTCAGGAATTAGTAATTCTGCCCGGTATGGTGATAGGCTCGCCTCCTATCACGTCAAGGGACGGAACACATAGGTACGGCGAAAAGTGGGTGTCGTGGTTGCACCTGTGCCCACCACTTCTGGAAAAAAAGCGTGATGTATGCACATACGATGAAATATTTGCTTCGTCTTTTAAAGCAGATTAGCGGCCCGGCCCCGCTTCGCCCGGTTCAGACAATTAATGAGTCCAGTCCTTATCAACAACATATTATTTTGAGTAGGTACTGGTTTATATTTAAACTTAAATGTGACTGCCATCGACTATATTGCTTTTCCCGTCCCGTGCCGTTATATCTTACTCTGTCTCGTCTCATTCTGTCCCATGACGAAACGCATGCAATTCTGCCCTCTCTTGTACAGTGCCATCCATTCGAGTTTGAAAAGTAGTAAATATGTATATTTGAATTCCTTACTCATCCCACGAGAGAACTATATATTTTCGAAATAAAAGGTAACCTATATGTTAATCTAGGGTGTCTACTGGCCCTATACCAAATTTCATCAAAATCTGTCCAGCATACACATAAAATTTCGCGTTTATAATATTAATAAGGATCCTTTATTTCACCCACTGAGAACTCTTATCCAAAAATAAAGCATAATATAGCTACTACCTCTCTTTCTGTCTCTTCAGTCACAGGAAGTCCACTGTTGAACATAGGCCTCCTCCATGGATCGCTACATGGACCTGTTGGCAGCGGTACCTACTACCTATTAATTAATTTCTACCTGAAACAGCAGTAAGAATCATCGTTTAAAAAAAACCATTTTCGTCCCTTCAGGGCTAATAAAGAAAACTGTTGAACATTCCCTAAGATTTTTTTCATAGTGCATGACATTAATTTATTTTACTGGTAATAAGTCAGATTATGAATTTTTGACATCAACAACTTTAGCGGTTTTGATTTTCCGTACAATATTTCTACCCTTATTTTCTCCCATAATGCTGTTTTTCCAAAATTATTGCACGCCATTATTTTTCGTTTGTATTATAGAGCTGCAAAATATATTTTCACAGAATAGTTCAGCAGTTTTGATTTTCGATATAAAAATTAAACCCTTATTTTAACACCTTTAGGAATAATTTAAAGAAAACAAAGTATAGAGCCACCAAGTTATCTGTTCAGTCGGAAGTTCGGAATCGTCGCTAGTGAGGAATTGAGTATTGCCACTTTAAAAAAATCTTGAATTAGATTAGAGTAAATTAGAGAATTATATACACAGTTATGTATCTTATAAAATACGGTAGAAACGACACGGTAATATAACATTACCGTTGGCAGTGTTTTGGTAAAAAAGAAATGTGCATCTGCAGTAATTACCATATATTATCTGATAACACTGGTTTAGTTCCAATTATGGCCACCTGAACAGATAAGTTGGTGGCTCTGTATGTAGATATTTTTGATTTAAATGAGTACCTAACTAAGGTGCCAAGTTTGACATTTCTAACTCCAACGGTTTATATTTTCCAAATAGAATTTCTTCTCTTATTATACCTCCATAATACTCATTTTCCGAAATTATTGCAAGTTATTATTTTCCATTAAGTTATCAATCCTATAACAAGACACTAAAATTCCAAGCATTAAAATTATATCACAGCGTGATAAAAGAATTACTTCAATTGTTATAAGTAGCAAAATTCCCACTTTTGTGGAGTAGGTATATAATTTTCATATAACTTGCAACAATAGAAGCGTCCTTCATCGCGCGCACACTTATCTGACAAGGAGTATAGACATGCTTTAATCGTAAATAATTATGCATCCACACAGTAGTTACCTTTTGTGGACCAAATTTGTGCAACACGATACTATTTGATGAATGTTACTCATCGCGCCCATACCGCCAATAACAGAAACTAAGAAAATATAACAAAGAATGATATAAATTATAGGAATGTTATCGATTGTTACTACATGTTAGGCAACATTACGTAACTTAAAGTAACACGGCAACATGTACTAACATTAATGTTACTAAGTAACACTTGCAAACAATGTTCCACAAAAACTAACTGGAGTGTGGATGCAACTTTACCCAAAAATGTTTAATAGAAACCACCTGCCTCGACAGCGCATTTGTACTACAGTACAATTACAACGCCTGAGGTCTTAGATTCGAATTCCGGGTCGGGCAGTGATATTGGGTTTTTTTATTCATTATCAGCCGGGAGTCAGGAATGTGCACCAAATATGGAGATAGGCTCGATCGAGATATCAGATTGTGGGATGGATCACACAAGGGGAAATGTATGTGTACTGATAGCAAATCTGGGAAAAGGCGTGAATTTATTTTTAATTGATACAGCAATATGGAATATAACACAGAAGTATCAGTTAGATATAACTTGGTAATACTTAAGAACACACTAAATTAGTAAATTAGCACATATAATAAAATAATTGGTAAACACAAACAATGTAAATATAAAACTAATATTTTTAATAACTTAAATAAAATATCAGTTATCATTGGATGCCATATGTCTGATTAAATTTGATATGAATTTATCTATTTTTCTGACATCTTGCTGCACCTCTGTTTTATACTGCAGACACTGAAACAAAAATTATTTAATAATTTATATAATTATTATACTTCTCGTTTTTATTACCTATACATATTATAAATTTGTAACTGATCAATGCCTGTACATAGAAGATAAATGAGGCTAACTAATATGGGGGGAATATATTAACATAATAGAACCCAAAATAATGATTTTTAGAATTTTTGTCTGTTTGCCTGTGTGGTCGGGTGCGATGAACTCAAAAATGGCTTAATCGATTTTGATGAAATTTGGTATGGAGGTAGCTGACATCCTGAATTAATACTTAGACTATTTTTTATCCTGAAAAATTTTGTGTTCCCATGGGATGAGGGAGGAATTCCGATATATTTGTTACTTTTTTGTACTCAAATGGATGGGATGGGACTGGATTACATATCTTGAGTGAGAATGATACTGGACAAGGTGGAATATAATGGGACGGGTTGGGAATAATAAATAAATGGCTGGCTTTGGCAATAATAATGTTGAAAAATTTGCCAGAAGAAGCATAGTAAAGTTGATGAGCATTTTCATTATCTATGCACAGAACCCATACAAGTGCAGTTTAGAATAATGACAATACATTTATAATTGTAGCAAAAATATTAAAAATGTATTTCCTATAGCATTTTGTTTTCTTCAAATAACTTATTAATTACCTGTTACAAACTAACTATAAGCAAGCAATTATAAATAACATAATATATCCAATATAATGTTTAACAAGGAGAAGTAATGGATTACTTGAAATATGATTTGAAACCTATCATTCATTCAGTCAGACACCTATAATAATCTTTAACCTTACCTTCAACTCATGCATGTACATTTTTCCAGATGTTTTAATTGTCAATCGAAAGGAGTGAATAATAATCTGGTAAGATACTTTTGGGCACTAATTCTATGTTATGCTAGAAATACCTTATTTCTACAAACCCAACAAGTCACCATATTATGCTTTTATTTAGGATTATATGGACAGGTAGCATCATTGTCATTAAATCTTTATGAGAAAATTAGGATAGTAGTTTAATTCTTTACTTATATTACAGTCTCCATGGTTCAGTTGGTTAGACACCGCCTGTGAAACGAGAGGCCGCGGGTTCGATCCCTGCACCGAGATAAATGTTTGTGAGGCCCACAAGTATTTGTCTAAGACCGGGGTGTTTGTCTCTCGTAGCTTCTGATACCCACAACACAAGACTTAATTGATCTTTATAGGGTGAGAACTATGTATGTGACTGTTGGGTGTATTTATTTTACTTATTACAATGATTGTATATTACATAGCAAATATTGAGTGGCTCTTGACTGAGAAATAAATAAATAGTTTATACACCGAACAGGCATTACATACATAGTCCAATAAAAATGATATTGTTACCTTTTTATTATCTGTAATTTTCACTATAAATAACCCCTTGGAATGGGAATATTTCAAACTGTATCGTGTATTTATTGGATCCCTTAAATACAACATTTCTGCAGATTTCTCAAATTCTTCCCAATTAGTTATAAACGTCATTATAAATAACTTTAATAGCAATTTATAATTTGAAATAGGTCTCTAGACAAATAGTTTTCAAAGTAGTCGCTTTAATACAATTTTACTGTGTAAAATGCATTAAACTTCTATTCTTTGCTTACAAACATGCAATGTGGAGTCTTTGCCTTCAACGTGACACCACAGACTAAGCAGTTACGTGACACTTCAATGTCGACTAGCAATTCTCATTGCTCGATGAAATACCTATCGATGTTTGGTGACTATTGGTGACTATCGATGTTTTAATGTTAAACCTCCATTTTAATTACGTACTAATATGAATTCACGCTAATCTCAGGATCTATTGGTTCGAATTGAAAAAAATCCTTTGGTGTTGGATATGTAGCCCATGTACCCACAGATACACTAGTCAGAGACTTGTCTCCATGGACGTAAAAAATAAATTACGTTTATGCATGTCTCTGCATGTACCAATCAGGGCAGACTATAGTCTATAATCTATATAACACCACCCTATGAATAATAGGAGCGGAGCAGTAAATAAAAATATATAAAACGAGATAAGTTAATTCCTATTGAAGGGCTCCGATTAAATATAAAAGAGGTATATAGTACGCGAAATAACATGTTTTTAACATAGGTGTAGTATAAAACATGGATCGGCTATGGAACATTTTGAGTGAGACCAAAACGGGGTTGTCTTAGTGTGCGTGAAGTTTACATGAGTGCTTTGTGATTTATAGATCACGCTGCGCCATGCACCGCCGATTTTATTATTTCCATATCGATATAGCTGGCAGTCTCAAGCACGAAAAAAATTTTTTTTAGATGTAAGCGATATTTTATTACATTGTATATAAAAATATCTTCATATTATAAATAAATAATTACGTGTTTGAAATTTTTCGATGTCACATTTTAAAACGAAGATGATGAAATGTTGCATAGAAGTATCGATTTGATTTCTATTCATGTCTAATATAATATTGTTTTATAAAATTTGCAGCCTCCGTTGCACAGTTAGTTGAAATAGTAAATGTATTATTTAATATTAAAACGCACCCGATTTATTAAAAAATATATAAATAATGAAAAAGATAAAGTGGAATAATAACTGATATTGAGGTATAATATAGGTAATACTATAACACTGTGGCGAAATATGAATTCTCATCGACTAGTTTTATCGACAACATATCATTGATCGAAACTGTGAATCAATCCCTAGCAAATGTTGGTTGAAATTAATACAAATTCACGTATGTGATTTTTTTTTATTCATTTATCGATATTTGAATAAAACGATCTTTGGTCTGTAACACGGTCTGTAATAATTATCGATGTTGAGGTTTCAATTTTCGCTTCGATTTTTCAATATCGAGCATCCCTTTTCTTGTCTCTTGATAGTTTCTTTTTACCAAATGAATGGGCAATGCATTCAAAGCTCATAAAGCCGTTCTTAATTGTATGTAAATTCTTTAGTATTGTCCAATTTCAGGTATAAATACATTCATTTGTATTCACTTAGTTTTAGGTAAATAATTATAATTTTCAGTATAACCAAAAAAAAAAAACAATTATTTCATATTTTAAAAAATAACTTTATTAACGAGTTATAATTTTATAAACGAGTGTTCAGACTACAGTACACGAACTAATTATTCAAAAACAAGCAAGTTACTCATCTACTCATTAGTTTTGCTTTATTTGAGAATTGACTTTTTATATTGACTGAAACGTATCATAAATTGTAAGTGCAATGCGATCCAAACAGGTTAACTACCGGCAAAAAATGGTTCCCATTGACATATTTCTGCCGACCTGGTCAAAACAAGATTTTATGGAACCGGAAACCAACAAGAAACCCGAACCGTGACAATCATATTTCGTAAAAATGATATATTTTCTACAATTGTGTAAGTGGTTGCTGCTACAAGAATATCTTGACACCAAATTATTTTAAATTAGTGCATAATGCTCGTTCTAAACGTAATTACATATTATTCTGTTAAGAAAAGTTTTAAGAACACAATTAGGTATATTTAATATTTAAACAAAAAACAAGGTATATACGTCGAAGTATATTCCACAGAGTGTAGATTTCCAGAGCAATCCGAAAAAGTTCAAAATGGCCGCCACCATTGCCGAATCTGTTTTTTTTTTGTAAATCATAAAAGATTTGGAACTTTTAAAAAATCATGAAATTAATGTAAGTACATAAAAACAAAAAAAATGTGTGTTATTTCAAGTTAATTCAGTTCTTTCTACATACATAAAGAAATTACGATAAAAATGTAAAAACAATGCACTGTACAACTTGTATGTTTTTCTAATAAACGCGACGTGAAATTTTCAATTTTTTTGTTATATCATCATAACAATTGTTAATTTGTTTCACATATCCATTTGTTTTTTTTTTGTAATTTCGACCTAAATATGTTTAAAATTTTAAATTATTAAAAATGTTAACCGTAGCTTGTGTGAATCTCGCAACTTACATAATATTATTATTTAAATAAAAACCTATTTAGATGCTGGCAACATTGGTTCAGACAGCGCAACCGCAACGCAGAAAATCAATACACCGTGATGTATTCCTCTTTTTAAAATGAGAACGTGACAAAACATTATTTAATTCATCGAAGAAACCATTTTTATTTAAAAAAAATATCTGTTGAGACTTGATGCTCATTTTTTATTTATTTACAAAGTGATGAGTATTCTCATAGCTACGGCGTGGTAGAACATTCTGCGCGTAGATTATCTGCTTTTGCTGCAAATTATAATTGTTAAAGGTTAGTAAAACTTATTAAATTAGTACTAAAATAACTACGTTATATTTCTCGGGTTGCTGTTTACTTCATTTTCGTATAAATTAAGTGTAAACGGACTATCGACCTTCGCCATTGTCTGCATGGTGCATTGCGTTTATTGTACGACATGTAGGTACATAGATAGATACAGCGTGCCTATATGAAGCCATTTTGATCGTTTTCTTGTGGATATGCAATGCTTATTTAGTGTATTAGAAGATATATAATTGCTATTGAAGTGCGCATGCATGCGGGGAAGATCATCAATGTTACAGAATACAGAGGTGAGTGTGTTAGGTGCTGGGCGTCTAAGGTGACCGCAAATTAATATTTTAATGTTTTGCCAAATTTAGTTTGAATTTTGTAATTGTAACTCTTTTAAATACTTATTTTACTAAGAAATTCTTTTGTGAATGAATAATGAGGGCTGTAAAATTCGTGGTTTTTGCACAATATGCTGTTTTCGGATGCTATTTTAATGAATACTTGAATAATTTAAAATCAATAAAATTGAATGATATATATTACAAATCTATGAAGCCATGGAGGTAAATTGCGATATTTCAGCCTGCTGAGATAGTTGTACTCTATCATTAAATAATTTTCTTCAAAATATGATTACACGATTTTGCCCTAGTATAATCAGGATTGGTTAATGAGCCAGATTTCATGATTGATTGTGATATGTTGATACTTCATAGATTTTTCATAGTTTCATAGATTTCAATTCAATCTATCACAAAGTGTAATTGCTGCAGAACACAAATATTCTGTGCTCATGCATCTGAAACTAAATTGTCACTTAAATCAAGAATATGACAAATACTTTCCATCCTAGCTGAACAATGACCTTGAAATAGGTTGTTGAGATTATGGTTGATTCTCCTAATGAGAGCATTTTTTTATGAGAAACCTTTAATAAACTTATTGTATTGGTGATACTCAAACTCCAAACTGCAATCAGTTTGCTACCCATTTAAATATGATGTAATCTTATTAGAATTTGATAGGCATTGTCTTCTAGATCCCAAATATTAATCAAGATGGAAGTAAAAGGAAATGATCTGATAATCCTTTATAAATACATTTGTGGTAATACACAATTAATCACTAACCAGCTTAGATGTTAAATTAAGATTTGAAATAAATAATAATTTTATTCTAGTTGAAACTATAATCAATATCAGTGATTTTACTTTATATTTAATTGATTATGCTTTGATTTCTATTACCAATCTGATTTGGTTAAGCAGTTTTTTAGGCTTAAACAAAATGTGCTGTCTTGTTTCATGTAATATGTTAAATCTCTTGATGCTGTCTGTAACACAGTATGCAATGTTTAAATGTTCATTATTCATCTAAAATATTCTAAAGAAAAGATTAAATTTTATTTAATTCTACCACCATATCTATTTGTGCAATAAAACATAAAAATATTGAATCCTGACTTTTTATCTTGAATGGTTACAAATGTACACTTAAGGTTTGTTATGGTGTGACTTACAAAGCATCCAGTGTGTCAAACAATGTTCAATATTGAATGTTGTACTGTATAGAACACCATTTTCATTATTACTAGTATTATGTTATGAGTATTTCCTGTATGGTGTTGATAAAAGTTGATATGTGAAGGTGTTTAATAACTGTATGCAGATTATTATAAAGTCACTAATAGGCAAAAATATATTAATTTTATAACATTAATATGTAATGGAAATAATACAAAAAGAAAATGCTTTTTTGATTAGATTGTTATTTACGAATGCCAGGATAGTAACTTTTTAGAACTATGAAGTCTATCAAGGGATAGAAAGGCATGCAACTTATTTTTATAATTATTGCAGGTTCTTGTTGAGTAAGGTCAAGGATATACTTTATACACCAACATAATTATAAGTTAAAATGGAAGAAATTAATGGGGAGCTTTATGGCGATGGTCTCGTTAGTCTTGGAGATGAGGGTTCTTTGGAGTCCACTGATAATGGGAAGAAGGAGCAAAATTGTAATATTTGCGAGTAAGTATATTAATTTTCTAGACAGTTTCTTTGGTGCTGTGAGTGTCCAGCAGTTGTGATAATTCTGTAGGTCCAATTCCTGCATCGATGCAAGTATTTGAAAAATAATATATAGAATGATTATTGTATATAAATTCTGTTTATGTTAAAACTTATTATACAATTCCTATCTCACAGCAATAAACTATGCAGTCCTCGTGTGTTGTCTTGTCTTCATGTATTCTGTGAAGCCTGCATTGACAAATTGATGGTCAATGAAGCTGGAGATTCACTTAAATTTGATCTGGCTGTGGAATGTCCACTATGCAACCAGGAAACAAAGGTGCCTTTAATATTTTTTTACAATGCTGTTTTTGTGTAATTTATCACTGACTAAACCCTTATTTTCTCATCAGATACCTGGGGGCGGAGCTGCCTCACTCCCATCAGACTATGTCCTTACCAACATTTTGGATGTCTCTGCAATGGATCAATCTGTTGTATGCACTTGTTGCAAGAGCAAGGAACCAGCTGTGGCTAGGTGCACTGATTGTTCTCATTTTCTTTGTTCCAACTGCAACTCTGCTCATGAATTTATGAGATGCTTTGAAAATCATAGAGTGGTACCATTCGATGCGCTTAGGTCCTCTAAGGAGAAGTCTGCTGTGCACAAACCAATTTTTTGCACTCAACATGCTGGAGAAAGTCTTAAGTTTTATTGCTGTGAATGCGAAGTAGGTGCTTGCACTGAATGCCTTACTGTGGATCATAAAGTCGGCGAACATCGTTGCGAGCGAATTGTTGATGCTGAACGTAATATTCGTACTGAATTGCGCTCCTTCATCGTCGAAGCTAACACTCGAGCAGCTACTGCTGGCAGTGCGTCTGCGAAGCTTGATGATGCCCTCGGTGAACTGCAACATCAGCGTGACGAAGCTGAAAATGTTATTAACGAAGCTTTTCATGCTTACAAACTTGCTTTGGAGAGGCGTCGGGAAAAAGCACTTGAAGAACTCGAACGTTTGCATAAAGAAAGAGAGCTCAAAGTTATGGATTTATACGATCGAGTTGACAAAACAGTCCAACGTATTGATTGTGCTTGCAAGTTCACTGCAAGGTTGCTCCGGCGCGGAGATGGCACTGAAATAGTTATGCTAAAGAAAACAGTCGCTTCACAATTTGCTCGTTTACTTGAAGGTGCGCCCGAATTTGATGTCGATTACTCTTTGGAATTCGTCACGAAAATAGACAAATTCGATACAATTGTTGAAGACACATTCGGAACTTTCCGAACTGAAACCACCAAAGCGGAGGAACGCAAACGCGCTAGCGAATCGTCCGCCATTGTATCCATGCCATCGAACTCTCATTCGCCCGCTGTGTCTGTGACAAATGCACCGGTTTTCGATGATTTCCCACTGGCAGGTGTACGACGCGTTACTGGAGTTTCCGGTGTGGGAAGCATCGTTGGAGTCCCTGGAGTTGGCGGTGTGCCAGGTATAGGTGTGGGAGCCGTACCCGGAGTCGGAGTCACCAATACCAGTGTGATGACTGGTGGAGTGAATATGAATAGCGTACCGGGCGTTAGCGCCGTTGCCGGTGTCGGTGGCGTACCGGCACTACCTTCCATGGTGGAATACAATTTGCAACAACTTGCCAGCATTGCTGAGAAAGATGTGCCGCCTCCGCCGCACGCATCACCGGCTCCATCTTTTACTCTCGCCGAGCTCCTTGCTGGAGATCTGAACTCACCTCAGGCGTACAATAACTTGCAAGCTCTTGCTAAACTTGGATTGAACACGGGTGCGTCTAGTTTTTTTTAAACTTTCTTTTACACCGCATACTATGGAATTCAAATAATTTACGGTACCTATATGATTATTTTGCAGAAGTAAATGGTTTTGGGGGTGTCGGAGGTGTCGGCGCTGTAGGTGGCGTGGGTGGAATAGGCGGAGTTGGGCCCCGTGGCGTGTCGCCTGGACGGCCTCTGTTGACTGCCGCAGAAGAAGCCGCTCTAGTGGCTCCACCCGCCCCTCTGGTGCGCGCTACCAAGGCCACGCCCATGCACATCAGATTCAAGTTTGGTCAACTTGGTGGTGGCAAAGGTCAATTTAATTCCCCACACGGATTTTGTCTCGGAAACGATGAGGATATTATTGTTGCTGATACCAATAATCATCGCATTACGGTAATTTATTACTTGGTGTTTTCAGTGTTCTTGTACATTTTTATAAGAAAAAAAAAAACCAAATATCGAATATGTTTTTTTAGGTTTTCGACAAGTCTGGAAATCACAAATTTAACTTTGGAATTGCTGGAAAGGAAGAAGGTCAGCTGTGGTACCCGCGTAAAGTCGCAGTTGTACGTGCTACTGGAAAGTTCGTCGTTTGTGACCGCGGCAATGAGAGATCCCGCATGCAAATTTTCACCAAGAATGGTCATTTCTTGAAGAAAATTGCTGTAAGCTATATAATTATTATATTATTGACATTATGTACACTTTTATACTGGCACCTCAAAATGAATGATTTATGTGGTATATTGCATGGTTTTATACAGGTGCGATTCATCGATATCGTTGCCGGCTTGGCTGTTACTGCTGAAGGTCTTATTGTTGCTGTGGACAGTGTGACACCTACTGTCTTCATATTATCTGAAGAAGGCGACCTCATGAGCTGGTTTGACTGCAGTGAGTGCATGAGGGAGCCATCGGATATTGCTATTAGTGGTTTGTTTTATTTTATGTATCTTATGTTTTCAAGATTTCATCAATAACTTAAACTTGGTCTAATTACATAATACGATATTTATATTCAGGGTGGATATAAACACATACCATCGAACTCATATTATTTAAAGTTTAAGGTAGTCGCAATACTGGCCTGGGTTGTATATTAGGAAAATATTAATAAATGGTTGCAGGCAAGGAGTTCTACGTGTGTGACTTCAAGGGTCACTGCGTCGTTGTGTTCGATGACGAGGGCCGCTTTCTGCGCCGCATCGGGTGCGAGAATGTGACCAACTTCCCCAACGGCATTGACGTGTCTGACGCCGGGGACGTACTTATCGGCGACTCGCACGGAAACAAATTCCACGTTGCTGTATTTTCGCGTGAAGGCGTACTCGTCACCGAGTTCGAGTGCCCCTATGTCAAGGTGGGCATTTCATTTTATACAATTATATATTATCCATAAGCTTATGCCTATACCCCTTGTCCCTTATACATTTGCCTTAGCTTATTAACACTGACGAGCATAGTCAGAGCATATGTCTTGGTTCAAAAATTTGAAAGGTTCTGAAAAGTTTCAAATTGGATTGTGCGACTTGTGATTCGACCTCACGGCAACATGGTCTTCATATCAATATTCAATAATACAAAAGTTAAAATACATTTCATTACACTTAATCGTTAACTTGTACTTATTTGTGTACAGGTTTCCCGTTGCTGTGGATTGAAAATAACCTCTGAAGGATATATCGTCACTCTGGCTAAGAATAATCATCATGTTCTAGTCCTCAACACCCTTTACATTGTCTGAGGAGTTACTCGATTGATGGCTGTAAGTCTGCATACTACAAGATCTCACATTTATTCCCTAAATATTTTATATTAATTGCTGTTTTACAAAGCTTGTCATATTTGCTAAACCAGTATTTGACTACTTATTGCGTTATGTTGTGTTAAATTTCATGTTAGTTTCATTTTAACGCTGTCCGCTGGCAGTGAAGCGCCGAGTGATCCTTTATAATATGCTTCGTGATTTATGTTTGGTGGCATGTAGAAATTAGTGTATCACTTTATCACTAGTTTCGCTGCTGGGGACAGATTACAAGTCATTATTTCCAAAGTACTGATTACTTGCGTATATTTTGGTTTGTTCATCTTTCATTTTTATTTTATGGTTGCATTTAGTTATAGTAACAGAAAATCCAAAGGTTAGTATAATTATTATTTTAAACTTGTTTTGAATTTAGTCCACTTTGTAAAACAATTGTTACATTTGGTCATGGAAGGTGAAAGTTTCGGTTCTCCACTAAATGTGTTTTGAACCTCGCAATGATCCTAACCCAGTGCTACTCAGGCTCGCAATACACACGGTTACGAACATTTTATAACTAGCGTAGATTTACGTTTTGAATCGACGTTGAAGTAGTTTATGTATAGGCCGAAACTTTATATTGTATTAAAATGTACTGCCATAACCAAATTTAACTAAAAATTCCCATCGACAGGACTTCTGATTTCGTTTCTAAATTTAGCAGCTGGTATGGTTCCTAGTTCGAGTGAAGTTAAAACATGTCAATTAGGGGACTGCGTAGGAGTGTCGCCTCGAATGAAACCTTTATTCCAAATCTTTTGCCCAATATACGTATTATTTAGATATTAAATTTTATTTTTGAGATCAACGGGTTGTTTGATAATGAACAAATATAAACGCACAATTGAGTTCGTTACGAAATTTTTAGTCTTGTTGTGACCAAAGGAGGCGACACTAAAATAACGTGCCATCTAGTTTAGGTTAATCTCGTATACAATATTATATATTGTCCGTTAAAAATGTTATATTTACCATTTACAGAATTCTTGTGTGTATACAAAATGTTTTCGTGTACTCTTGTTTTGAGAGCCTATTACATATTTGAAAAATTTTGAATCGATAGGCATTGCATTACTATTAACATGATTAAGATTTAATTTATGTAAGTAATTTGTATCAAAGAATACTGCAACGCTGTATCGTTAGACGTTTGAAGAACCGCTTGTGTGTGGAACATTAATTTGCTGCAGTGTAATGTGGGATAGTCACAACTTCAACTCGTACATAGCTCTTCTCATCTGGCATGTTTTTGTATACGAACACTTTTCTTGACTTCATTTTAATCATGAGTTTATTTCTTCTTTCAAATGTAATACGAGCTGTTAAAATTAAATACTTGTATGTGTATGCTTATATAGTAAGATTATCGATACGTATTAGTCGCTCGGGCATTTTTCACTTGGCCTTTATAAGGAGTAATTTGTTTAAAGATAACTTTTTCACGTTACTTTAGTGATATCTTAATACTTGTCACCTTAATGAATGCATATGTAATGAAATATCTATCGTATAAACGACGTGCAAGTGCGTGATGTAACAAATATAAGCAATATGTACTCGTATTATGTTTGACGTACAAATAGCTAAATATATATATATTGTATATGTATATATTTTTATAACTATCCATGTTTACATTCAAAATTGAAAATTTAGTTTTTAGGAAACAGATGTTACAAATAGCGGTTTATAAAAAAACTACACGATATAGTATAGATATTCACACTACCATGAGTTGGTCCCTCTATTGTGTTTTATAATATTAAGAATTTTCGTTTAGAGGGTTCGAGTAGAGTAGATTCATTGTTAATACATGTAATTGTAATTCACAAGTAATGGTCAGATACAATTTGTACGTGCACGCGAAAGCGTTAACGTTCAATCCATGGTCTTCCAGCTATAATAATAAAGCATTATGAACAAATTATTCAAACCCGAAATTATAAAGTATCGTCATTATTGCTATTTATTGGATACAATGTCAAAGATAACGGATTTTTTAAATTTCGTATGCCCTATGTTAGTTAATTCACGAATATGTTGTACATGACCATTATTTAGGTTTGCAGCAATAATTTCCATTTGGAAGCAGTACTTAACAAAGCCACCTAAATTTAAGTGTGATATTTTATTTGCAGTCAATTTTAAATACAAAACAACGCTCTCTAATTATTGATTCTATAATTTTTCAGTATGATTATTCTTGGTGTTTGATTAAACTGGTAGATTTCCTTTTATCTGAAATAGGACATTCACTCCGTGTTGCTCACGACGGCAACCAAATTTTAAGTCACATTTTTATTGTATTCACACAGCTGAACTGTTTATATATGAGAATTACAAATATATATAATTGAAAACAATTCTATTATATGAATGAATGTTGTACTTAATTAGCAATAGGTATTTATTTTATGTATTCGTTGTGTATTGGAACACTTTTACAATATTCGATACGCAAAATTTAATGTGATATAAGCAATAATAGAGAGACATAATGAATCAACATACTAAGACTTATGTGACTCAATACTTGAAAGACACGAGTGTAGGTCGATACGTGGCCGAGGGGAAGCCAGTGATAAGTTTAATTTGACATTTGAGTCTGATTCCTCTATTTTATTAGTGAGTAACTTTTGGGTTAATTTTTCATATTGTTTTTAAGTTATTTGTTTCAGGATTTTTGTCCCGATAGTATTAGGGAATTTTATTTTCTTTATTTTAACTAAGTTTTAAATAACGAGTCTACATACCGCTCGCGAATGAGCCGGTGTGATTAATACTCTTATTTTGTCGTTTTATTGTTTTGTTTAATTATATGTTCCGGGCCTATTATATAAATAGTATTTTGGCCAGTGTGTTTTAGGCCTTTAGAGTTACGAATTTTACTGCCAAATTATTTTCTTACGATATTTGTGCATGCACATAGTAATTATTTTATTGTATAATATGTAAAAATTAGTTATTGATTGTTGCCAATTTTTTTTTGTTTTAATATTCAGGGTTTTAATATTATAATGTTCAATTTTTAATTCGTTGTCATTGATCAAAATTATTGTGTGTTAGTGAAGTAAAATTAACCGGAATAGAACTTATTATTGCCCCAAAGGGAGCGTTTGACGCTATTAATAATATTGCTTTAGGGTTGCATAAAATTATTAAAAAGTGGTGTGATAAGTTTTGGATAATTTTACAAATTATACTATTTTATGTGTGATTTCCAATATGAAAAAATTCAAAGTTGAAAACGATTATATTATAATCCTGTAATTTATTGAAAATTTGCAGTTATTTTAATATTTTTTCTGATATTCAAAAGTATTATTTTGTTTATATTAAATATTTTTGCTTTGATTTTGGTGATATGTTCATCGAGGATTTTTCTCTGTTCTTGCCATATATCTTACGTAGGGATCAGTGTAGAAATTTTTGTAGAAGTTAGTATTTTTCAATTGATATACACAACAGTATCACAAGTTTGCCTATATGATGATGTTGTTTAGAAATGTTTATTAGTGGTTGGTGCGGCACGCGGCGGGTATTCGCCGCGTCTGCTTGGCTGTATAATTTGCCGTAGAAGTAAGCACTATGTCGTGAATTTAAAGGCGGGTCAAATGGTATTTATTGTCCATTGACATTACTTGATAATAATTGTATCATTAGAGTACATTACAGTAGCCTTTCTCGGGAATCTTAAAAGTTACCTATATACACTTTAAAGCAATTTTGGTAAATATATTTCTCTTGAATCTATATTCCTTTATGTATCCAGCAATAAATATTTCAGTAGTTGTGTAGTATCACTGTATATGGCACTGAAGGTGGCAAATGTCTTTGATGCAAGCGATTGTCTTAGACGTTTGGTAGTATGAATGTAGGATGTCGAAGTGGTTTGCGCTGTCCGTGCCAAATATAGTGGTAGTAGTAGGGTTCGCAGCGCACAAGGTGAGCTCTAATGTTAACTCTCCCTATTGGAGGTGGGCGTATTGCCTATTAGTGGCACCAAGCACAGCTCGTTGGGTTCCGGTGGAGTATTGTGGCATTACAATTGAATATGTATCACTACGAACCGTATTACTTGACTGTGGGTGAGTTGTAAAAGAATAATTGTTTAAGTTTACCACACATTTCCACTAATTAAAGTAATTTAAAGGGAGCATGCTCAAATAATTGAACAAATTTAATTTTCTTCACCCACCTCGCCGGTTTAATCTCCACTGTTTTGAAACAACATAACTAATAATAAGGTTGTGAGCTCTATTCCCATTGGAATTTTAAGCCACATGTGTGCTTGTGCAATAAATATCACAGTTTGGATCTAGGCTTTTAAATTATTATAGATTATATACATTGTTGAGCTGATTATAAAAATTTAATATATTATTATACCTTTTAATATTGTTAAAGAATTCTAATTGCATTCCACATCTAGAGTGAACGAATTTGAGATGACAGTTTTCAGTCTACATTATACAAGTTATTTTTTTTTACAAGTGTAGGATTATTAGCAGTTGCCAATGTTTTTCCTTTAGTCAGTAAAAGTACAAATATTTTAATATACAATTCTTCGTATTTACGTATTGTAGTGATCTTTATTTTAATTGATTCTCTAACTATAAGCATAATTTTTTTTCATGTAAGCGGCCATTTAGATATTTCTCATCTCACAAATTATTCAGTAAATAACAAAACATATCATACCGAATCAATTTAGTTTACATAGAATTCGTCTGCAACTCTGGTGTTTTACAACATAATTGGTTTAGGTGTACCGTAAAATGGCTATTTCTTTTATTTTGAAATTAGACTTTAAGTATATTATAGGTAACATTTTCTTATTTTTCTTGTCATTTTTATGTTGATAATGTG
The DNA here is from genome assembly GCA_033459515.1 of Theretra japonica. Lineage (NCBI taxonomy): Eukaryota > Metazoa > Arthropoda > Insecta > Lepidoptera > Sphingidae > Theretra > Theretra japonica. The sequence continues at coordinate 8,189,157 of CM065939.1, forward strand.
AAATTTATGTAATAGTTAGTGTGAAAGGTGCAAGTTCCGTATGCATACCTTAATTTTGATCCAAAGATTTCAATAATTCCTTATTAATTTAATTATTTAATTCTCATTATACAAAAATGACATTTGTGGAGTGTGCATCGGTATTTGATACTAGGATTAACATGAATTTATTCTGTAGAGTTGGTGCAGCCGAGCAAATCTCTACTATATTCTCTTAAGAATATATTGCTCAATAATTTAATTCTGTTAAAGTATTTTAAACTTAGGTGTAGTCCACGACGAGTTAGTGTGATTGTGGACTTCAGACACGAAATTATATCGAACAGACAATACCCTCCGTAAACATTGGAAAATAAATATAAAAGTTGAAGTGTTATTAGATGTAGTTGTTTGCCTTCACGGCGGCTTGCCGCTGAGTGCAAGCTGCAAGGGGCTCCGGCAGCCTCAACACTCGGGAGTGCCACTGGGTCTGAAACCATTATACTACACTGCTTGTATGTATTTATAACGAGCAATACCATTTATAACACGAACAAGCTTCATCCGCACTGGTTCAGCTAATGTCCGATTCGTCTTTTTTTTTATATCCCACAAAGGAAAGTGATGGCAGTTTAGATAATGTCTTCAGCGTACCTTGTGTCATGGTGTTGACTGCACGTTTGTAATATTTTGTCCCACAGTCAACGAAAATTGTTATGTAATCCATACAGGAGTCTCTGCTGCATTGTGCCTAGATCTTAGAAGTTAATGGTATCAAGGTAGAATTAATCTCAAATATTTTGGCTCTTTGAATATTCCATGATATTATTTTGTTTTCATGAAAATGTATTTACATTATATACATTGCATACACTTAGTAATATTGTATACATGAATATACATTGCGTGGTTTGTATCTCGATGTTTAATTTTATTGTAAAATTAAGATGCCCAACTGGTTGTCTGTCCACGTGTAGGGGGATGTGCTGGAATTGAGTGCATTGGGTGTTAAGCTGTTTTATTCGTCAAAACCGAAGTTTTTATAGTGGACAGAAATATAATTTATTTGTTTTAACTGGTTGCACATCTTATTTTGACCAATTTCATTCGCCGCTGAAGTTACTTGAGAATTTGGACGTTTGTGTCATTGCACTCTTTCTTTAGTTTTTTTAATGGCGAGTGCAAGTTTTCACGTGATCTTAGCGGTTTTATAACAATAAGTCTATAAACGTGAACTGTGGCCAGGATAACAACAGCACAGAGCAGTGTAATTCAGAGCCTGCCTAAAATATATTTTTGTCATGATTTTATTTAGGTATATACATGTTATTATTCACATATTACAGTTTTCTCAATATTAGCTTGTATTTTAATTAAGAAATAATCATATTTAACATTGCCAGGTGATCAGCAACCTGCACTTTAATATTTTTGGAAACTATTGAACTTAAATTGTACTGACTTTATAAATATATTTACTTCAATAAAGATTTTCCATGCCACTAAAATATATTTTTTATTTGTACTGTTTGCCAAATTAAAAAAAAAATTAACTGACTGTATTTAAAAAACTGTTTTATTCTCAAGGCATACAAATGGGTAGCTAACGACGATACACTACGTTATACAACATGCTTGGCTAGCTAACGACGCAACACAGTGATTAGACATACTTAATCTTGATCAGATATTCACAAGTTGGAAGGTAAAACTTGGATTGATTCTTTATGAGACAAGATCTTTCCCAAATATTGCAATAAAACCATTGATAAAAACACATTGCTGACGGACATGGCACACAAAAAAGTAGTTACAGCAGTCCACGCGCAAGCTCAATAATTCTCCCGCCTCCTGTTTTGTGTTGTGAAAAGAAAGGTGATTTACTCGCACTGTGGTGTAAGATAGGTAAATTAATTCGATAGCACTCAGATATCCATGTTACGAGGCTATGCGAAAATATTTTTAGGGGTTTCCCTTATAACAATAGTATAGTCTAATTATATTGTATTCTCAGTTCTCACTGATTAATCTTTGAAGAATGCAAGTATTTCGTGACAGAATATTGCTTGATATACAATATATTAATCTAACAGCATTCACATAGGACCAGAATCGAAAAGTCATTGAAAACTTACTACAAAAGATTTAATAAAAATGCTAATTCATTAATACATCAGCTGGTTTTATTACTACGAGACGATGAGAAACAATAGATGTCCTGTTGCCGTGTGCACGAGGATGTGCATTACGAATGCATTAATATTTATTACGAATATACTATATACGTGGGGTAAATATTCAGATTTCTTTGACAGTAGGTTCCTACCTATTATCATAATGCAAAAACTAAAAAGTAATAAGTTTTGAAATAAATAAACATAGTTTAAAAATAATTGTTTATTATAACGGATAATATAAATATTCATTTTGGAACATATATTATGTCATAGATATAAAAAGCACTTTAAATTGAGGTCTGTATAAAGACAAATGTTGGAGCACTTTCCATTTTCGTGGAAATAACATTTCTGCGTATAAACACGATCAATTGTTTGTATAAATTGAGTGCTTTCAAAAGTTTGAGATTTTACTATAATTAAGGCACAGATTCACATAAATGTCGAAAATTGGAAAGAATTAAACTTAAAACAGCTAAATGCACTTTTGGAATAGTAGCTGTCTTTAAATATCACATTTTTTCATTACACTTGTAAACAAAAATGGCAGTGCTTTTAATGCTTAAATAAATAATTATTCATCTTTGCTGTTATAAACACATTCTCCAGCTATCCACGTTGATTGAACTTTCAATGTTTTTGGATGCAGTATGACGAAGTCGGCATCGCAACCGAAATTTAGATTTCCCTTTATGTGTTCAATGCCCAAGGCCTTCGCAGGATGTAATGACGCTGCTTCCAATGCGTATTCCAAGGAACAGTCTACAAATCAAACGCAGAAGTTGTCAAATACAATTTTATACGGATTTAATGCTACTTAAGCGGAGGGAAGGTTAATAATATATGATTTGGTTTATTGCGCTCGTTGTGCTATTAGTGGTCGATAAAAAATATTTTCTAGGCCTTCACTATGCTTGGTGTCGTAATCAATATAAAAAAAACAGGCTGCCTCGCAACAACGCGGCTTGAGACAAATATTAATGTAACTCACAAAAATTTATTAGCTTCACAGGGTTTGAACCTGTTGCGACTGGTTTCGCAACCAGCGTTTAATTCAGCTGCTGTGCGAAGGCTGTCAAATGTCTATGAGTCTTTACAGGCCATTGTATAGTATTAAATCTTAACTTTATAAACTTATGTAAAAACATATTAATTTGATCTTTAATTGAATATTACCTATAGATTCTTTGAATTTGATTATGCACGAGTCCAGAGCTGTAGTGCTGCCGCAAAGCGTTTTGGTTCCAGTGACGTAAGCGCGGCTATCTTCGACGGTGATCATTTGCGGTCCGATCCGGAAATGGCCATCTGGCAAGCCCTGGGCTGGTACGGCGTCACTTACAAGCACTAGTCCTATATTAAGGAACAAACAGAAAAAATATATTTAAGCCCTGTGCAAAATAAATATATTAAAAATGGGCGCTAGATTATTACTTATAGTATGTAACATACCATTTTATATAAAGGTACTATCGTTTTTTGACTGCCTCGGTGGCGTAGTGGTACTACGCTATGATTGCAAAGCTGAGGTCTTGGGTTCGAATCCCGGGTCGGGCAAAGTGATATTGGATTTTTCTATTCATTATTAGCTCGGAGTCAGGAATTTGTGCCCGATATGGCGATAGGCTCGCCCCCTATCACATCGTGGGACGGAATATACAAGGCGAAACGTGGGTGTTCTAGTAGCACCTCTGCCTACCCCTTATGGGAAAAAGGCGTGTGGTTATGTATGTATGTATGTTTTTTGCTGAAACATAATATATAGTAAAAGTTTCAAAATCACCTTCGGAATTGGTTCGACATGCTATTCTTAGTGCTGCTGGATGAGTGTGGATACCATCGGCGATAAGTCCGTAAAATACTTGTCTTTTGGTTGAAGAAGCCAGTAAACCCACTAGACCAGGATCACGGTGATGGAACTGAAATACGTCAATTGGTCAAAAACAAATGTAGTAGCTAATATAATTAAAGATTTATATGTATAGCTTAAAACAACTGCTGTACGGCATTACACTACATACTATACGAAAAATCTAAAAACAATAAATCTATACAGTATAGCATTAACCAATCAGAAAATGATCATTTCAATTTACAATTTCAATGAATAAATTCGGTTTAAAATATATATTTTTTTGTATACTGTTTAGGTATACAAATATGTGACTACTGTAGCCGCCATTATGAATAGCGAAGTTACGTAAATCCGTTAATAAATAGTAAAATTTATATGTTAACAAAGAAGTTCTGACACTATTCTTTATATACATTATTTTTAAATAAAATATTACAACAGAGTTCAACTCATATTTGTTGCAAAAAATCAGTCTTCACTAAGCACAGTGTCGTTTATAGGAGTTATTTTTATTAGCGGAGTGACGTAATCACACGAAACATGGCGTCTAGCCTTTTCTTACATTTACAGGCGGATATTTAGAATTCTAATTTGAAATGGATTTTTATGGGGCTTACCGATCAAATAAAAGTTTGTATTTACCTCAGGAAGAACTTTTAAAAATATTTCGAGATGGGTACAAAATTGTTTCATTAGGTACTGAAACCTTAATGAATTTATATCAAGCAGATTTATAGTGTTTGCTTTTAAAACATTAATAATGTTAATTAACATTAGTTAACTGGACAACAAGCAGAACCATATTAATTCAACATATATATCACACAAATAAATCAAACAATACTTACTGGTAACATGGCATTAAACAAATGGGTGATTAAGTTAGCTCCACTTTCAACAGCTTTCTCGCCTTCAGCTAGACTGGCAATAGAATGTCCAAGTGCTACTTTTATTCCGATACTGGTCAAGCCTTTGATTGCTTCAGTAGCTCCGGGCAATTCTGGAGCTAGGGTGACTATCACAACATTATCCAGTGATCCATAAACCTCTCTAATTGTTTCCAAGCCCTGCAATTAAGGCTATTATGAATTTACTATTACTTTATTGGGGACTAGGAGAGAAAATACATAGTTTACCAACATAAGACAAAATAAACAGTACATCATAAAACAGTACAGCAGAAAATAAGAGATGATTTTTTTGTAATTTTTTTTCCTATTGTATTTGGATGGTAAATACATACATTTTCCCAACAACAAAAAAAATTTACACCCTTTTATTTTTAAAGATGCTATAGTACGCAAGACTTTAAATTATAATTTTAGCAAAAACTATGGATTTACCACCCAAACACAATGATATTTAAAAAACATTACAAAAAAATCGTCGCGATTTTTTACAACATTTTTAGTTGCATTGTGTCTGTAGTAACTGAAACTACCACCTGGCTTCGTTTTCGTTAGCAGTATTGATATATCCTGCCTGTATTTAATCATCATTTTCATACAAGACTAATGCATTATGCAATTTAATAGTATAAATATTTCATAAATTACGGGAACTTCTAAGAACATACTGTATTACTGTGGATCACAATGTTGTTGGTATTTATTGAGACATCACTCTCTACTGGAAACATGTCCATGTCGTAAAGAAGTAGTAAATAATGTTATCATGTTTATTGTTATGGAGATAACAATTCTAAAGTATACAAATAACAATGTGTTACTATGTATGAGTTGCATAGTTTTTATTAGTATTATAAATAAATGTTTAGATTGTAATCTATAATTTTTACTCAGGTTCAATGGCCAGTCTAGAAAGCATGCTTATTATAATAAACTACATATTATATTATGATTGTGGTTGATAAAAAGTTCAACAGCACAATATAAAAAGTTCAATAACCACATGCTCCATATGTGGTTATTGAACTCTGCACTGAAAGTGGGCTAATGATAAATGTTTACAGATAAGAATAATATATTGCTATAACTGATTGCATCATTGGCTGTGATCATAGACAAAACCACTGACCGCACAAAGTGTGTAAGTTAAAAGTTAATGTGCTATTTCTGATAATGAAGAACCTTCCACTTGTCCTTGTCCCACATTTAAGCGAGGTCAGTGCGATACAATCTTTTTGCATGATACACAAGGATTTGGATATCATTTTATAACTGACCCCTTTTGTCTGACAACAAACATATTGGGAAATCATCTAATTCCTAGCATATAAGGAACAAATTCCTGGCAATCAGTTTCAGGATTTTATGGTTTACACACTACTAAACACATGCCAAGCAATCTTACGTCAACAAACAAGCAAAAATAACACTCATATTTATAAGTTTATAATTATAAAAAAATATGTGATAGATAATTGAATAGAAGGCAAAGAATAATTGGGGCATAAAATACATTTTGGCAACTCTTATGTTGGTAGAAACTTGATGGCAATCCTACTGAAATTTGACAGTTGTGTTTAATGCAACAGCAATGATTTTATTTGAAGATAGTGAAAGTTGAACATTCATGAAAATATTAGCAAAATAAAAGAAGATTCATACAAACATTGTCTGGTGTTTTTATGTATTCTTCCATGTGAGCTCCTTTCTTAGTGGGACTTATGAAGGGTCCTTCTAAATGTACTCCAAGAACAGTAGCACCATTTTTACCACCCTGGCACTTTTTAATTTTTGGCAAAATTTTGCGATACTTTTCAATGTCAGAAGTCACCATTGTAGGGCAAAATGAAGTTACTCCATGTTTAAGAAGATTTTTTGCCACTTTTAAGACCCCTTGTTCAACATTTTCACAATCATAGGAAAAATCAATACCCCATCCACCTGTAAAATAATTGAATTACTATAATGTAAACTTTGGTTGTGAAACACAATGAATACCTATATTTCTAATATTTATTAAAATAAATGTAGTTGATATTTGCTTTATTGTAACAATGTATATTTGCTGATATTTTTTTTTAAGCTTCTTAAAGTTTTATGTATAAGAATACATATAATTGGCAAATCTCTAATTAAAACAAAGTAAATTATTTCCAATACTCATGGAGTATAAAAAAAGTAAGGCATTGCTATAGTATAAAATAATTCACACAGGATAATTGATTTTTATTTCTTATTTTAAGGCCCTTTAAAAATCACCTGATACTATAACACAAACACAGGAACATTATAAGCAAAATTAGACGAATACAATGGCATTACATTGAAATTTTATACATGATGAGGAAAACGGAAGGAAACTATGTTTGTATATTTTAGTGACCTTTTCGAATCGAATGTTGGTGTTCAAGGCAAATCAATTTGCTTACAATAAGTAATAATTTTGTATATGATATCTATCGTAATTTACATACCATTTATCTGTATGTCAATGAACCCAGGAGCAATAAGCAAATCCTCGCAGTTTACAGTTATGTCTGCTTCCAATTGTTCGACGTAAAATATTTCTTCAGGATTTTCGATTTTTCCATCTCGTATCCACAGATCTTCTTTCACAATTTTATTGTTGCGTAAGATGTAACAATTGTGGAATCGTGTTAACCCTGATTTTGGTCTCATTTTTTTAATAACACGTTTGAATCGAACCGGTAAAAGTAGGTGAATGACAAAAGTCAAAACTGCAAAAACAATGAAACAGTGACAAATGGCGACAGCTGCTGTCATTGGTAAATGACGGCTGAAATGTAGTGTTGCACTTTTTAACGTGTAAATAAACATTATCGATGCGTTCCTATTGATACAATTTATTCGATTATTTTTAGTACCCCGTTATCGATGTATATGTATATACATACATATACATCGATAACATAGTCAGACAGAACCCGGCGCGACGCTACCCTCGCTTAAAAACGCTAAAAACTTATTGTACAATTATTTGATAGTGGCAGAATATTCGTATCTCCCCGGATAGTAATCACAATACATAATATTAATGGAGCCATGATAGAAAAGGTTTATACCTTGGTTATCCGGATCAATCAAGCCAACATAATTGTGTCCACTAGCGAGAGATGAGTGTCACAGCCGTCTAGTGTTGTGTAATTTTCGAAAAAAGAAACTATAATTCTAAAAAAAAACAGGAAAATTTTCACATATAACTCAAAGTGGAAGAATTCAATTATTTAGCTTTATTGGAGCTTTTAAATCGAAAAAAAAACGACTTTATTCTCTTAATTTTTGTTAATCTTGCCAATAAAATAAATATATATTTACTTGTAATTCTGTACAGTACAAATTCAAGATAGGGATTAAATGTAAAGGCTGTCATTTGGAAGAAAGAGTCTTAAAACGTTATTTATACATAAAATATATTTAAATTGGTTCATAAAATACCGCAGATCACTATACGCATAAGACGACTAGTCTATATCTATTTTCCCCTGATTTTCGATTTACCTCAATTTTTAAATGTTTCATTTCGTTCGAAATTTTAAAATAGAAAAATATTCAGATATTTTTCATATTTTTTGTAAAAAATAAAAAAAATAAGCATTTTCAAATTTATTATTATTTATTGTATGAAGTTCACATCTGTATTTCCGTAGAAGTTGGTGGACTAGCTATATTAATTATGGAAAAATATGGGAAAACCAGTTGATTTGACGTAAAATTTATCATTTCATGAAACACGCGTTGTAGACCAGAAAGGATAACAAGTAGTAGAGCCGTGCAGGTCACGGTTACGTTTTGCTTTTACTTTATGTTTGGCGGCTGAGGCTGCCGCAGACTTTAATGCTGGTCCAGGATATTTATCTAGCTGCAGTCGCAGTCCAAAATCATATACCTACAAGCTAGGTCTACATTAACTGTACGTGGTTTAAGCAGGGATTTTATAATCCATTAAAAATCTTCGTAATATGTCTTTGCTTAGCGGGTTTAACAAATTAACACATACGGTTTTATTACGTGCTTTATACTTCTATTAAACTTGTCTCAGACAATTACGGTCTCAGACCGTCTTTGTATCCAATAGCGATCGCCGTACAAGATAGTGGAAAATCTGTCATTGTGATTAGTGTTTTACGCAACACGCAAGTACGATTCATTTCGGCTCCAGTCTGTATAGGTGAGAGATAAATATCTATTGTTATTTTTTAAAGAAAATGAAGGTCTGGCAAACGAGCAAGCACGTCACCTGACAGCAAGTGATCTCTGCTACCCGTGAACATCCACAACGCTTGGATCATGAATGTGTTGCCAGCCCATCAGATCGGGTGAGGAGCGGGAAGGAAAAAGGATGGGAAGAGGAGAGGGGTATTGGGCATCCGGCAGTCTCACTCACCGAACCAAACGTCTATCTCCTGTGAGACAGTGGTACCAACCCGGAGGAGCCTGCCCATTCATGCTGAGTCATGGCTGACAACAGTGTGGCTCTACCACTTTCAAAAAGCATGGTTTATTCGGGTAAATGAAAATGTCGGGGAATTCCGATAATCACTAAATTATCTTAAATACGGCAGTATATTTTGCTCCAACAACATTCATATAACCGCCATGTCAATTCGTTCGCTCCCTTCGGTTGACTTAGATTTCTTTGAAGGAATTAGTGATAAGAATTTAGTGATTATCGTAGTTTTCCGACTCTCGTATTTACCTGAATAGAGTACCTATGAATTGCTCTAAACTTATATTTACATTTTGGTAAAATCCTTGGGAGAAGCTCTTGTTATGCAAAGGCTGAAAAAAGGAAGAAAACTAAAAGCCACAACTATGATGGCATAATTGTGTCGACCGGTGAGAGGAAAACATCTCACTTTAGTGAAAAGTGAAAATCGTTTTTTAAATATAAATAAATAAATATAAACAAATACACCCAACATAGTAAAACATACTTTGTCCTGACCCGTCACTAAAATCGACTTTTGTGTTGTGGGTATCAGGAATTACGGGAGACTTTTCCGTCCCACAACCACCCGGACCCGAAACACATACCTGTGGATCACAAAACCATTAGATACACTGTAGTCACCTTGTGTGAAAAAAAAGAGAAAAAGCAATCAATCCGACAGATCGACAGTTGTAATTCATCAATTCTTCACGGTTCACTTAAGGACCTTTGGTTAAAGGGAGGGGAAAACATGTGAGCGTGTAAACCGTTTCACAGGTGACGTAATTATATAGTGATAAATTAATAGTAACATATCCACTACTAAAATTATAACCTTCCTTTGGGTTTACCGTTGTTTGATAAATATACTATACGATACGTTAATAATGATTGGGCACACGTCTTCGTAATTACTGACCTGTTCACGTATAAAACATAGTGAGACACGTGTAGGCACATATACCTATTAAATTTTAAAGGACCAGGGATGCAAATTAACGTAATAAATGAATTTGTGAAAGAACGTCAAATACACTGATGTGCTGTATGAGGGACGTAGTCATTTCGAACCCTCCTTATACCGAAGTTGCTCACAGCCTTGTGCCATCAGGTTTTAGACGTCATAGAAACTTAAAGCCAACACCAAAAAGAAAAAGTGGACCTAAACATTTTTAGAAATGGGGTTGCAACCAGGATATTCACGTTTCGCCGTATGTGTTCCGTCCCGTGATGGGGTAGAGGGCGAGCCTATCGGCATATCGGGCACAAATTCCTTATTCCGGGCCGATACTGAATTGGAAAATCCAATATCACCTTGCCGGACCTGGGATTCGAACCCGAGACTTCAGTTTTGTAATGCTACCGTAGTATAACTACACCGCCGTCAATTGTAATGCCTCTAAAATTACCAAAGGGTATAATTTAGACCCTAAATTGAAGGTAAATAATAAAAGGTACTTTAAAGTATTAACTTGGCATGATTCCTCTATTATGAAACGGCACTTCCAAATGCTGCAGGACACAGACCAATTGCCAATAACTGCCGGACTTGTTTCCTGGCGAGCACTTTACAATACGAATGAGCAATTAATTTAATTTCATTAAAGTCGAGTTCTCAGTATTATAGCTGACTGAAATCGCTTTGTGTTATTACGTTTATCTTTATATTAACGTATTTTATAAATGTCAGTTTGTTGAGTGGCTTGGTGAAGTTGAAATGGTAGGTATTTCAAAATGATCAACGATTAGGTAGGTACAGAAAACACAAAAAGCATGCAATGATCACGCGTTACATAATACTAACTAAACAGCAGAATACCCGTTGGTATTATGCAGTACTAGTTTTGCTTGCGGCTTCGCACGCGTGAAAACATTTTCCCTGGCTAAAAGTTCCCCTATACATTTTCCGGGATAAAAGTACCCTATAGATTTCCTCGATTAATGGACTATCGCAACACCAAAATATTTTTTCAATTCGAACTAGTAGTACCTGAGGCTACCGCGTTCAAACAGACAAACACACTATTCAGCTTTAATCTTTTTACATTAGTATGGATGCTTACAGTGTGGCTACTTTTTGGGGATAAATCGGGATAATGGCGGAGAATGGCGTTCGTCATGTCGAGTTTAAATATAAAACAGTATGCGAAATGATATGGCTGATGTGGACTGGACTCAAAAAGTGTCTGCGCCCGGGCGAAGTGGAGTCGAGCCGCTAGTGAAATGTAAAGCTCATTCGTCACATTTTTTGCATCATTGTAGGCAAGCTGTGGTGAGGTAACACTTTTTATCACGAAATACATCACAGTCAGGTATTTTGTTGACCACGGTATTAATTGCTCTGTGCATACGATGGAGACTGCGCCCAGGACACTGTACGCGAAGGGAATTAAGCTAAAAGATTATGTGGCGAATAAGGTCTATGCCGCAAATAAATAAATACTCCCAACAGTCACATACATAGTCCTGACCCCACACTAAGATCGAGTCTTGTGTCACGGGTATCAGAAACTGTTAGAGACTTTTCGGTATCACGACACCCAGGCCCGAAATAAATATTTATGGACCACACAAAAATTTGTCTCGGTGCAGCTTCTCGTTTCATAACCGGCGGCTAATCAACTGCACTGCAGAGGCTTTCAAAAATAAAATATTAATGCTTTTCTAATAACATCTTATATCAATCATTGTATAATTGATTGACGCGAGCTTATTACTTTGAAGATTATCTACCGCATGTAATGATTTCTAAAAAGGTACGATTATAGAGGTCGAACACTTCTTTACCTGGAATCACTTTAGATGAGGACCTACTAATTAAACACTATTTGAGACAAGTATCCAGCGTGGGCGTCCGCCCACGGCTTAGAATTAGATGCTTACAGTCTATGAGGCCACGCTCCCCGAAGGTTTAGGAGTACTATGTAATTCATAAAAAATATCTACTTAGGATCATAATTTTCTGCGATGCACTTTATAAAAATGCATTTCTATGAAATTAGTCAGTATTCATTTCATTATTAATTAATATTAGCATATATATAGCATGCTGTGTCTGGGGCTGGCTCGTCCGGGCTGCCACCTCTGTCTCACAGGAGACGGACGTGAAGTGTTTCGTTCGGTGAGTGAGATTACCGGATGTCCAATACCCCTTTCCTCTTGCCATCCTTTTTCCTTCCTGTTCAACTCCCGGTCTGTCAGGCCGGCAACACATCCATGATCCAGGCGTTGGAGATGTTTGGGTGACAGTGATCACAAACCGTTAGGTGACCTGTTTGCTCGTTTGCCGGACTTATTGGATAAAAAAAATATAAGTATTAGATTTTACTAATCTGAAATTTATTTTTTATTTAAAACTATTAAGCAACTTAAGTCCTCGCGATGTTTACTTATCCAATATTAAGTTCAAGGGTTGTGTCTAAACTATAATCATACATCTACGAGTATATTTCCAAATGTTTACTACAAATGATAATGTAATATACCTAGGTACCTATAAGTAAGGTAACTGTAATCCAGATATGCTATTTACCAGAAACCGTTTGTCATTTTTCGTTGCTCAGAACCAAATAAACCTACACAGGTTGAACCCGAAATGTGGCATTTGCGTGAGTCGTTATGACAAGTTTTCAACAATCATGTACGCGGTTACTACCGCGTACTTGTTACATGTATTAATATCGCCATATTAGTATTTTCTCCGAGTAGTAAGTAACTCAGGGGAATACTAATATCGCATCACTAGCTATAGTGTCTTCTGTAACTTCACTCGGAAAACCGCTAGGGCAATGTTGTTACTTCACATCGGTTTTCAGTGAGACAGTGGTACCGAGTCTTGGTCGATTTTGTCGAGCCGACCCATTTGTACTGTGGCTTTAACCACCTCAAGCAAGGCTCTCTCTATTTCTCTCTTCAGCCACAGGAAGTCGACTGCTGAACATTGACCTCCCCCAAGGTTCTCCACATCGATCTGTTGGAAGCGCCCTGAAAACTTAAGCAAAGCTCTACCACATTTGACTATTATCGATATTTTTTATTATTTTGCATTTAAACACATATACCATTAAAACAAAACATTTCTGTGAAAACAGTATTAAAGTAGCTTGTAAAATGAGGCAAATATGTGTGTTTAAAAAAAGAGTGGGAGCGTGTTTGGGTCATCTTACTGTCTTTTTCACACGCGCACACTGTAATGTGACGTCACTTGTTTTGTTTTGCATCCGTTTTCCATTACTGCCATTACGAGATTTAAAACGTTCTTAACTTATTTAATTCTGAACGGATTTATAAAATTCTTTGTTTGCTAGATTTTCGATATGGATTCCTTTTGATAAATACATAAAAAAATTGCATCAACTACCTTATTGTGACTATTTTTTCGGTAGGGTGCCATAACTGCTTTATTGCTAGGATATTAATGTCTACACACGGGTAAAACAACATGGATCAGTGTAGAAACGAGATTGTTATGTGTAAAATAAATTCCCTAAAGCCTACGTGGCTGATCGTGTTTTGCGGGAAACAAAATATTTCTTTATTACGCTACGCCAAACAAACTTACCCGATACTTACCGATAATTCTAGTATTACAGCGGTTTTCTCTGCAGCAAGAACAATTACATCTTAATTCGATTCGAATGTTAGATTAGCAGGCATAGTAAGAAACATTAATATATTCAATTGACTTTATAAAAAAACTTTAATAAACGACGATATACTGTGAACGTAACCAACACACTTATATATGTACACATATTTAAGCCGTTGAAATTCAGAAGATTCAGTTAAACAGTGGACCTAAATTCCTTTAAACTTAGGTTTATAGTTTGCTTATCAGTCTATAATAGAAAAGAGCTTTTTGACTTTTTTAGTTACCTGAAAAATAGATCGAATATGAACTATATTATTATGGATAAGTTGGTGTGTATTATTACTCACGAACGCCTAGTTGTTTGTAATTCCTATAGGAAATTATTCTTAACTAAAAAGTGAATATTAAATAGAACTGATGAATTCTGTTAATAATTTAAATAGTATTACCATTATTCATGAGCTAGTTCGTCCATATTCGAGTCGCTTTTATATCTTATTGTTTACTTTATTAATGGTCCTCAAATGTCACACCGTAGTTAGAGAAAATCAATAACATGTATTCTATAAAAATCTGGCTTATCATGTGACTTCTAACTTGTATTATTTTATTTGGTAAACATTACCTCATTATATTAAACCACAAAATGTCCACTAACGTAGGTTTCCTTATTGTAGACTTCTTTCTTTATTTTATAGCAACCTGTTGGTAGCCCTCTTTATCCAAAGATCTGTTGTCTTTAATGTCATATTGACTAAACATTGGTTATAGATGTTACTGAACTCTAAGTTATACTTAGTAAAATGTAGTAATGTTAGGTAATTAACATGTACTTTCATTGTTGTATGTGTGCTGTATTTTAATTATTTTAGTAAAGCTTTCGGGTACTGCAATAAGAACTTATCTAGCTATTCTTTTGTAATATGACAGCCTCCGTGGCGCAGTTGGTTAGACGCCGGCTGTTAAACGAGATGCCGCGGGTTCGATCCCTGCACTGAGACAAATGTTTGTGTGAACTACTGATATTTGTTTCGGGTCTGGGTGTTTCTGAGACTGACACAAGACTCGATCTTAGTGTGGGGTCAGGACTATGTATGTGCCTGTTGAGTGTATTTATTTATGTGGCAATTAGTAGAGGTTTTTGCGTCTCTTCTCGAAGACTATAATTGTCTGTGATGGTCGAGAATCAGTTCCACTTCCCATCGTTTGTCTTTCCGTTTTCACCTCCCGTTTTGAGTCACTGACAATGTACCTATGATCTATGTGCTGTAGTTTCAGGGACGACGGTAATCACTTATCTAATACAATTTAAGTCGTTTGCTTGTTTCCGGAAGTATGTGAAAAAATCCGCAAATGAAACTGCGAGGGACTTTGAGGTCCTATAATAACCCTTTAGAAATAGTATTTATGACGCAAAGTATAAGAAACTAACCCGTGACCCTTAGTTTTATTTTATTATATTATTAGTATTTTTAACAATTTTCTACAACAAAGAATTTCGCTATAAAAATATGTTGATCAGTAAAATATTATGCAGTTTTTTTACCAAAGTCTCGCATCATTTAAAGTTACCTAAGTGAAAATGGCAATTTAAATCCATCTTTTAAATCTTTATAAAAATATTGTAACAAATAGCGTCGGATGGCGATAACCATTGCAATATTTTCCGAGATCACCCACGGAGATCCAGATCTGTCGAGGACCTCGTTCTCATAAGCATAATACATTGGCGAGTTAGCGCACGGCCGAGACAGCTCGGCTTCAGGAGTTGCGACTGCGCGAACCGTGCGGGAATGCAGCCGCTATACCGAGCCACAATGGAGCGACAGTCGGCTTTCAGCCACCGCGCGAGCCCCGGTCCATCTCGCCCGCCCGCCTTCCCACGCGCTCGCCGTAAATCGGGAAACGTGTAATGTTAACGCACGCGTGATTGCATGATTGCAACTACTTAAAAGTGACAGCTGAAGTGATTAATAATAACAATAAAACAGGTGAACTTTGTTATGGTAAATCGCCTATAAATATGTTTCACATTGCCACTAAGGCAACAATTACTTCAACACAACTCTTCGGGGACTCAAACTTTTGGTGACATTATGCTGGGCAACTTTTTTATTTAAAAGCGCTATTAAATGAAGGTTTAAGTTCTCGGCTTGAGTTAATATTAATATTTTAATTTCTAAACTACGGACCTAAAATGCAGCGTAGTTTTTAGTATTTTATATAAAAAAATAGAAGTAATGAATAGTTTCTTTTATGTTGAAAGCAAATTAAATTATATTTTTTATATGGAAGCTGCGTTCATTTGACGGGAGTTGTTCTGGCTTTTCACAATTATATTTTATGTACTGCCTTGTATACTTGGCTGGTACGGGCTCTAGCCCGCGGCTGCCTTGTAATATTTTTTAAATGAGGAAACAAGTTATATTGCCTTACGCAACGAGCGTACAGCCATGGTTTTTCTGTGTATTCCTTTGGCTATTTGACTTGTTAACTCCATTGAAGAAATCGTTATTATGTAGCCTGAGGTGTAATGTTCACAAATTCAAAATTTCTTTAATATTTTTGGGTAACTACGTCATCGTTAGTTCATTAACTCTTGTAGATTGTATCTCGTTATTTATATTTTGCATTTGGATTTTTAATTGGATTTATGTCCATGCAAATATTTATTTCTCTCTTATAAAGTTTACAGTTTTAAAAATCTTCTTTTTTCCTATTTTTTTTTGCTTTTTCAATGTATAAAATATATATTTTAATACTATGTTTACAATATTGATACTAATATACATACATATTTATCGAAATCCTTTTATAAAATTTGTATTTCCGTTAAAAAAATATATGTATGTGGTGGACATTACATACGATCCGACAAGCACCTGTGTTGGACATTGTGCGGTTCTCCTCGTTGGCATCGAAATTACCAAAACTCATATATTTACACAAAAGCCTCAAGTTTAAACGAGATTAAAGCACTGGCATGCCTGAACAATATCGTTTAATATATTTAACATATTGTCACGCAACTTAGTTAACCGGCTTGTGTTCAAATCAAATTACTATATGTGTAGAGAACTAGCTAGTCCTTTATGTCGACGAATATCTCGTTGCAAGGGAAATTTAGAAGACAATAGAATTACTATATGTATTAGCGAATATTGTGAACAATCTATCTAATTAACTATTAATAAGTTTATCTAGTAATAATTAACATAAGTATCTCAAATTAACAATTAAATTTTTCGATTAAATGTTAGCTTCATTATTACAGATGAACATAATTTTGATTTAATAACCAGATGCCGAGAGAAATCCGCTGGCTAAAGCCTTTGGATTTAGACATCTTTTTAATATCTAAGAATTGTTGAAGCCATATAAAAGAGAGTTTAATTAAATAGTACAATACGAACATGTGTGTGGTAGCGCGGCTTTTGTATTTGATTCTATTTAATATATCCTTGCTTCCGATGAAATAAAAAGAACTTGGAAACCGAAGCATCTGTCCCAGTGCAATAAAATTATACATCCATAATGAGGTTTAGAGATCAGTTATCCAACCGTATTCTCTTGAAAACCTTGCTTCGTTGAAGTGTGTTTAAAACATACTGTTTATAATCAAATTATATAATACTTCGTACCAAAAAATCTCATTTTTCAAGTAGACACATTCATTAAACTTCGGAGCGCGTTGGAATTTGTGGCCAAGCGCCAGTATAAAGTAACTTCATTACTATCTTAGACTTTTCGGCGGGTCTTAACTCGCAATTTTTAGTAGGCTTCGGGTAAGGCGTTAATACACTACTAATGAGGGTTGCCACCATTCGGCACCTCGTACAAGCCCTTTAGTATCGATCAGCGGTCAGTGAAGACGTTCAAGTACGGTGAATGCTATCTTCCCACCGGAGACGTTAATTCTATTATATTTCATGTTCGAGAGTCATGAAAGGGGCCGGTAAATTATTTTCTGCGGAACCCAATTACGCACGTGGCTTAAATGGCTTACTACTGATTTCCCGCTTCACTTAATTATAACAACATGGTTTTTATTGAAATCCGCGGAGTTAAAAGAGAATAATTAATTATCAATTTGATTTTCTGTTTTAGATTTACGATAATTTGCAGTCATTAATTATTTCTGTGAATGCATTAAGTGAAATGCAACTATAGAATTATGAAGTAACTAAGCAACTTATATAAAACCTAATCTGACCGAGTTATATAACGATCCTTTTAAAGTCTATATCTTTTATAACCGAATATTCGTTTTGAGAAGGATCGAATCATCAATATTACTGCCAGATTAAGATAGGTACTTAGAAATCCGAGTCTGCCTTGTAAGGCGGTTCGTTAATTTTACATCAGAAATTCCTTTTTACGGGATACATTAATTAAAAGGTGCTTATTTAATTCCGCTAACTCTACTTAAGTTATTAACTAACTGTTTTATGACCTTAAAATGGCAGTAGATTATTTTTTTGTTTAGGTAGATTTCTTGATGGTGTTTAACTCGTTTTCAGCATTATACACCTATTATTTATTTTTCTGCCATGTGATTAGCTCATGTTGCAACTATTTGAGTTGATGTGATTACTCGTATAATAGACTTGGCAATATCTGTACATTAAGTATGAAGTCTATATCATCCCATATGCGTCCCACTGCAGGGTACGGGCCTCCTCTATAATCGGGGGTACGAATGAGAGAGGTTAGGCCATATAGTCCAAATAGGCCTAGTGCGTGTTGGCGCCTTTACGTTCCGTAGAATTTGTTGTGTTCTCACGATGTTTTCCTTCACAGTTATAGTGAATATATTTGTATATGCCATTATTAATTAATTGAGTCGTTAATTTTCCCACAATTGTATTTCTTTATACGTCATTTCTAAAATGTATGAGTAATTAACAATTCTAAATTAACGTTTCCAGAATAAGACAAATAGCGATCCCAATTGAGTTTGAAAATTCTAAATACAGCTTCTCAGATTTAGGTTAACCTTGTTGATAATTAGATAAAGAACACGCGAATATTCAATAACCTTTCCTAATTGGTATATTAAACCCTGTAGAATCTAATATTTCCTTTTTGACCTGAATAATACACATTACAAGAAGGTTCGTTTGTTTTATTACTGTTGATTATATTTCATTTTCATGATTGTCACGAAGTTTACATAATTATAATTAACAAGAAAACACTAAAGGCCTATTTCGTAGACAATATTAAGTTATCTATCCTATTTTAGTTATCGAATGTTTTGTCTTCTTCGCTCAAACTGAATTCAAAAGTCGTTCGAAAGGGACAAAACAATCAATAGCTAAAATGCATTTTAAAACTATAAACACGGCCGTAAATGTTGACATACGTATACACTGAACACTCAAATTGTAATAGTACATGTTTGTACTGATTCTAGTTTCATATTATTTCATTCAGTAACTTTGTTTATGAGACAGACAATGAGACATTTCCGTAGCCCCGACTTTACAAAATAGCGTAATGAAACAACCGTCTATTAATTCTCATGCAGCTCGCATAAAACATTTGGTGGCGGTTAAAAATAATTCATAACTGAATTAATTTAAACGTGTATACCAAACGCGATAAGGAAAATCTAGTTTTTTCGAGCGAAACAAACAGCATACATGAGTATTTAATCATTGTTGCAGCCACAAACCCCGTGGAACGGCAAAAAAGTGTCGTCGGACTTGGCTCGTGACAGTGACTTATGCGTACTCTGCCTTTTCGCCTTGTGTTTGTCGTTATTCGCTGCGTCTCATCTTGAATTGTAAGCTGAATTTATTTTGGATGTGGCCACTTCATGCTTCTCCTCGCCCTGGGAATTGTATTCGTTCTTAGTTTTTGTCCCTCCTTGAACTTAATTAGAACGATTTCGTAGTCCCGTGAATTATTTACGACGCTCCGGAGCCCAAAAATTGTATCAACAGTTCCGTGAAGAACGTACTTGTAATTGAAAATCAACTTTTTATGCGAACGAAATAGCAATAAGTAAATAAGGTTTTTGCAACAATGGTTTTTCATATTATTATTAATTCAGAATTCCTATTAATGACTTCCTAAATCAGTTTAACATGACTAAGACTCGATTTATCATTACAATTAATCGAAGAGAGCCTACGTTCTCTTTGAGAGATTTGGTAAATTATTTGTGTTCCATCACTAGTTATTGAAAAAAACCTTTTAAGCTTCAAGGTTTAATCCGAATCTAAATTAAAAAAAATCTTAATTGCTATAAGCTAGAAATTTCACTGAATACCTGTCGTTTTGGAGAATGAATCTTTTAGATAGAGTGTCGTGTTTGCTGCAAAATAAAAGAGAGTTTGAAATTTAAAAGCTCCGGCGTCATAATTCTACTTCAAGGGACCCTAGTCAAGTGAAATGAAGCACGTTTAATTTATAAGTTGCAATGTTAACCATGCTAGTTTATTAGATGCTCGTTTAATGACGCTCGACTATCATTAAAGAGAAATTAAACCGACACAACATTAACACTGTTATATATTTGTGTTGCGTGTATAGTTGCATGGAAAAGTTGTTTTCAACATACCTTCGCGCTCCAGTATTAATGCTTGTTTTCTGCGGAGTAGGGTAAAAAAGGTTTTGCGGTAAGGTGCCTATTCTGATTGAGATGGATACGGGCTCTTTTGCTCTTACGCCATTAGCTATTCATGAATTATGCTGTGGATTAATTTCGCGGCGAAGGCTAATTCACAAATCTATTAATTTATTCTCGAAACAGCTACAGATAGCCTTTAGCTCTGTCTTTTCCACCTCACTGGATAATCTGTTGATATTTGTGTTTGATAGCATACTTCCAACTAGGCCGGGGTGGATTTAATTAATTGGGACTATGTGATGCCTTTATTAGGCTACCGACAGATAGATATGGAAATTCTTTGAGGATCTTACATGAAGTAAAGGACACCTTTTGGCTAAAGATGATGCAAGACCTATCGAAGTTGTCTGTCATGACAGTTTTGTTGTTTTCGCGAAATCTTATGTGTATACATATTACGATATGTATATTGTATACACATAAGAAGAATATTTAAACCGGTCTTATGACATAAAGTCCTGTTCCGGTAGTGACACATGGCCGAACAGTAAATGTTTGTAGGAAATATTTTAACATACATGTTTAAAAATAGATTATAGTCAACAGGAAATAAGTTAACGAGACAGGATTAAGATAGCGGCGTAATTTTCAATGTACCAGAATAAAGGATTTCAAGCTAAATAAGATTTTTTTGTCGTTTCCTTTTGTCTAATTGAAAACTTGTTGTTGTAGATCCGAATTTATACCTATTTTAAATATTTTACAAACGAAATTTTCTTTTCTTTAAAATTACACATAAAGCCACGAAAATCTAGATCCTAAGTCAGTTGACAAGTTAAAAATTATATAAAAAATAGGCCGTACATTGTAAAAAGATATTTATTTTGTGTGAGAGCTGTCGCACAAGGTGACGCAGGTAACATTTTATCGTTTTACATTTTCATAAAACCGCCCGTAGCTATCATTTATCAGGTGTTGTGTTCCGGTGGGGGTAAACATTTTACAAAACATTTATTTGCTCTGCCAGCAGAGATTTACATGTGGACACCGTACATTAATCGTACTGTGAGCCCAGGAGCCGCGTTCACTATTAGTATTTGTAATTTAATAGGTACGTAACAAAAACCGGGCGTTAGAGTTTTTGCACCTCTCTCATTACGAAAGACAGTAAAAAATTCGTTCCTCCATAATTGCGAAAATCCACCGGCTAACCTTTATAGCGACGGCATAATTTAACCGGGATATTGCTCTGAATAGAAACGGCATGTCTGCTTTTATTACTATGGCCGAATGGATGCTTAAATATCCTGCTTTTTATGGACGCAAGTGACTGTGTGAGCCTTCTTTAAGGTATCTATTTATTAACGTCGTTAAAAGACGTTCCCAACCGCCGAAAGTTTAATATTTCGTGCACTGCTTTGAAGATAATCTTTATAAACCCTTAAAGTATACAGCTCCTTTCAAATATCTTTTCATAAACATGTCTATATACACCATTTATTACCGCAAACTGTAACTTTCAACAACTCACGCGTGTGAAAGCCTTTTTAAACATGCTTCTAAAAAGATAAACAATGTCGTGAGGTTACATCTTACTTGAATTATATTCTTTATCCTTTACGGTTAAACATTGCCGACTTAAGTCCATGTTATTGTATTAAATATGTATGGACTTCGGTAATTGCATTCATATGCGGTTAAATCGGTAATGTGATTTAAAAAGCCTTCCCTTGTCACCGGATGTGAGGCGAACGCGAGGCGGTCATTCGTGGATGATCTATGCGATTTTTTATGGCCATTTACCTATGTGCCCCATGAATTTTTGGAGAAATTGTGGTTTAACTAAGCTTTATTTTTTGTTCGTGTAAAAATATGCCGATTGTTCTATTTCGTCGTGTATACGAGGCTTTACTGGTATTCTCTAAAACTAGTACTAATTTACTCCTACCCAGGTTCTTTTGTACCGCCGGTTCTATTGAACAAGCCAATTAGGAATTTGATCTTTAAGCACACTACACACCAAAGTCGCCGGCCTGGCATAAGTCGGCAACATTTTGTTGGCGGTCTAGCCGAAAGCTTTTGTCATTGCAAGTGAGAAAACTTTGACGGCGACATATTAAGGAACATTGTTGTCGTTATGATGAGCAGATCGCTTGCCTTGTAGAAATGTCATGTCGGCGGGCAACACGTGCGGGCGCTTGTTGCCGACATGATGCTTTTCTTATAGGCCGCCGAGTTGTTTCGGCGGGCTGTGTCGTTGGGTCGGGAGCTTTGGTGTGTAGTGCGCTTTTGATTTTAGCTAATTGTATATACGTTACATAACAAAAAGGTTGTTCAACAATGTTTTTGATACTAAAACTATAAATTTTATGTTATTTATTTCTATTTGCGTTGTACAAGCAAATGTCTCATATAAAATAAAAAAATACACTATAGTTCATACAGCCAGATTATGAGCCTTATTAACATAAAAAAACTGGCTTCAAACACACATGAAAGAGAATATTCAGTAATAGCTGAGGTTTTTTTAACGCCGGTTAAAGAAGCCATAATAGTTGTAAGAAATAACACAAACAGGGTATACTAATGGTCGACCTTTTTCTCCGAGGATGTATTTTGCAGAATAACGACGTCTTCACGGCCAAGTGTTGGATATAATTCAACGTGGAGCGAGTAGGACGTACTGACTTTGATAGCCGCCAGCCGAGGTGTTGTGAGCTGTGCTATCGCTAAGCCGTCACTGCGGTGTTAAAGTCATTCCTCGTAAAGCGAATGGAGGTGCAACTTATGTCTAGTACCACAAACATCTTTGACTAAGTGTACTTTTAAAAAAGATTTATGTTTTGGACAAATGTGACGCTGACGTAGTATATTCAGATTTTTTTGTTGATTTGCAAGTATTGCTTTATAATGATCATCAGATTTTTGAAACAGATGGTATTATTTTGAATATTTAGAACAAGCGAGTTTTCCAAGAGTATTTATATTTTTAAGAATTTCTCCCGCCAAACAGCAGTGTAAATGCACTGTTGTGTTCTGGTTTGAAGGACATTATAGCCAGAATACCTACTGGATGTAATGACACTTAACATCTGAAGTCTCAGGATGGCGAGCGCATTGGAATACCAAGCATTGCTTTGTATTTCAGGGTGTTGTTTGGTTTTGCCACTGTCCATGAGCGGTCGTGTCGCTTACCGTAAAGGAACAGCTGTTCGTCCTGCCATACATTGAAAACAAAAACTTCTGTAAAGTAATAAAATCAAAACCTAACCCCTTTATTATTCAAAGGGATCTATCTATATGGTGTTGGGGAGACGACGGTTTTAAACTACAACACGACAGACCGAATCAGTTAAAATATTGCACAATTGGAAAACTATGTTTCCCATCGAAATTGGGAAATCAATTTTACTACGTACAAACAAAATGAGAACATAATATATCATAAGTAACTTACTTACCTTTAGAAATACAAAAGAAGGTATCTATGTGCGGTTTTAATTCATATTATCACATCTCTACCACCCTGTCTACGGGTTGGCGTGAATAAAATATAAAGAGTATTCGTATACATCCAAGCATAGTAACTGTAAGAGTTAATTTAATTACAAGTTCTATGAACTAAACATTTGCTAAGAGATAAAAAGAGGTATCTAATTAAAACTACTTGTAAGGCGGGCGTCGCTTTCCTATTTGTAAATATCTTAGTATGTGCACTACTTGCAGTGTGCTCTCTAGGTGTGGCATGAAAACTGACGTTTGAATTAAAACCGGTGAATGTTTTGTTTGGAGAGGGAATATTATTTTTAAACTAGTTTCGCGTACCACTCGGCACGAACGATTGATGTGAAACCAATTTGTTTCAGTTGTCACTCGGATGAAATATGCCTTGTGTACCATTTGAACTCCATTTGTGCAACACTTTACAATCGCCGTCATGGAAGTTATAGCTTGACAGAGCAGAAACGAACGCATACGCGTGCTATATAAACAAAATGTCTTCAAATGTAGTTTTTTGCGTACAGAACCCAACTTAATCTCGACGTAAATTACTCTAGGGCATGAAATAAAAGTAGTTTTGTTATTACATCAGTCTTAAGTGGACCTGAAAATATTGTTCTAAATTATGAAAGCGGGCGAAACGTAAGTATATACTCAAGAAACATAAAGATTCAAGAAAACAAAGCTCATTTTGAAGGAGAAAACATGCGAAGCTACTACTGTTTATTTAGCTACCTAGTCCCATTAGGCCAAGAACACGGGAGTTATCAAGTAGACACCAGGTTGAGACGGGCCCTTGGGAGCTGAGGCTAGACTAGTACCATTAAATATTACAAGAAAACTTGCTACCTCGTGTTGTTACATACGTAATAGATTACATCATTTGTCTTAATTAAACGCAAGGAAGGAAAAAGCTGTCTACAGCTTCGCCTATAATCGGATATACTTGTAAATACTATTGGGGAAAATAAAACATGATATTAAGTAGATTAAAGGGCAATGAGATTACAAAATATTGTATAAAATAAACATTTCTTGGGAACATTGCATTCAAATAACTTTAAAAACGTCAATGTTGTTTCTTTCCACGTATTGAATGAGTGATGTAAGCATTGATGTAAGGAATGACATGAACAATAGCACAATGGGATTAATATCTGCAATATTCGGAAACGCAATTGCATTATTGGATTTAGGTTCGTGCATGGCTGCTGCATCTATCAGCCAGCCATCAATGCTATACACACATCTGACTATTCGGCAATATTTGTCTTAAATTATTGTATGTTCGTAGCATAAATTGATTTGAATTTATATTGTGTGTGAGAGGATACCAAAATATAAGTTCAAGCTTACTCTAAGTGTGTTGTAAATTTATTATACCCGTTTTGGTAATTAAGTTATCTCGTGAACTTGTCGCTTATCAACCCGTCTTGAAATTACACACGACATCAAGGTAATACTGTTCCGAGTTTAGGTTACTCAACCTAAATCCCTATATAGTGTGATTATGTTTATAGCACAGCCCTTTGAGTCGCTTCAAATGAAAAGAACCTTGGAATGTTCTTTGTGTAAGTAAAAATATTTGAACTTTTCATTCTAAAAATAACAATTTTAACAACGTTGCGTAACAAAAATATATAATAATGGTAAGAGAAACAAATAGCCAAAGTAAAGTAAAGTGACTCCTAAAATATTCTGGTAGTTTTATACAAAAATTTAAGTTGTTATAGATTTTTAAGAAATTAAACGCGATCCCGAATTAAACTATAATTTAAATCACGTATGTATAATTGAAGCTGCAAACAGAGCTAATATAAAGAACAATATCGTTGTGAATATATTTATTCTCTCGAATGGGTTTCTCCATTGTTGCTCCCTAAGTAAATATTACTCTGTTGTTAAACAAGTTAATGGTATTTGTACAGTCAAGTTACAAGTTGATAGTAATATTAAATATATGTAAGGTAGCATAAACGTTTTTAATAACACGGAGCATTTGGCAGTTACCATTTATATACCATTTATAGGATATTTATATTATACGCAAAACGAACAAACGGCTTATCTGATTGAAATTGATCGATGTCAATGAACTACATCACCAAGGGAATTCGAAGTGCGTAGTCAGTATTTGAAAATGAAGAGCGGAGGTTGGTAGGAATAGAATAGGGGCAGGAAATTCCGATCAAGAATATGTCCTTTTTTGAGACACTGGTACGGATTTGATAGTGAAGTAAAGTTCTTGTTCTTTGGATAGATACTAAGATAGACGTATAAAAAATAAACGTTAAATGGATGTGGTTCCTTCATGACGCAATGACTGAACCTGTTAAGCGATATCGGATGCCCTATACCGGCAGTGGCGGAATATTTGCCACTGGTCTAATAAATTCATTCAGGCCATCGATTTGCACTCGGTCAGAGTACTAGATTAAGACCCCAAATCCCCACGAACAATGTCAGAAGCCTGAACGCAGCGTCGGACGTAGGCTAATATACAAGTAAACAGAAATTTAGAAATGTTAATTTCAAAATATAATATGGAGATACAATCCTTTGTAGAAAAGCTAAAAACATGGAGCCTGTTTAATTCTAGCGCTGGAGAAAATCTTAAAGAAGTTTGTAGAGACATTTCAAAGCTTCTCAGTACTATAGTCTTTTTAATTAGAATTGCCGCCGTTTTTAAAACCCTCTTAACTAGTTCCATCTATTTTATGCTGGAAAACAAGAAAGTTCGTTGTACACATATATTCTACAAATCGATCAATTGAGGCATAGATCTTTTGTCAACATATCTCCCAAAGAACAAAACCTTTCAATATAAAGTGGGGCTAGAGAAGAGCCCTGCTGTAATTATTTTAGACTAATATAAGAACGAAAAGCTGAGGTCGTACCACGGCCTCTCAGAAAGCCGACGTAGAGAGGCTTTGCTTTCGTGTTTCGTTTGGTGAGTGAGGCCCGATACATCTTTTGCCCTCCATTTTCTCCTCTTTATCGTTTCATTCTGGCTGGTCGGCAGCATATCTACAACCCAACTGTTGCAGAGGTTCACGCTCAGTGGTAATTACTTACCGTTAGGTGACCCACTTCCCCCATTTACCTGAAGTAGGGAAAAATTTAATAACTCGTTTTTAAATTTAAAATTATCACATGCGTAAAAAGTGTGTCTATGATAATAAAAGGAGAAAGAACCGAAACAAGAAAATTGCAAAATAATTTGAGATTATAATGAGAGATTTTATGAGCGTGGCACGGGCTTGTATTGTCACCACTTTAAATTTTAAATGAGTTGGAGAAAATTTATACCCGTTTAAAGTACTTTCGTTTAATGCCGGCGTGCTGCCGCGAATTTGTATTTATTGTATTGTGTTAAATTAACTGTATTGAATGTATAAGTCAGACAACAAATTTTGACGACCCCTTATTCCGTACTCAAGTAGCCGATACGCTTTGCTGAAAAACAAGGTTTACTTTATGTAGTTTTGTGTCAAATTAATTGAACTCCAATTTTTGTAGTGGATAGTTTTCTACAAAAATACGCAAAAAAACTGACATGTTAATAAGATATGTTATATGACGGTTTTGTTGATAGTATTTCCATTAATTTATGATTTTAAAGTAATAATCTTTTCAGGGATGCCGGTTGGGGCGGAGCATGTATGCATGTAAACTAATTACAATTTATAAACATTACTAAACATCTGCATTATAATTGTATTTAAGCACAAGCTAATTTAATTATAAGCCTATTTTACGGCGAGAAACTAGTGTTAAACGAATTTAAAGTTCACCTTAAAAACTACAAATGGAAATAATTCCGATTCACAATAGATTTTGATGTTCTCATTTTCGGTAAAGTTTTGCGACACGGAAAAGTAGAATGACGTAAGTTGAGTCTGCCTTTCAGCGAGTGAACGTGCAAAGCTTTTATTTTGCTCGGGTATTGTTACAAGAATGCCAAGCTTGGAGTTGCGAGCCACTCTGAATGTTAATAAAGTGATAAAAAGAAAGGACGGCGTCCATCAGTTATTCATGTCATAACGATGTCTCCCTCGAAACTCTGTTAGCGCTGTAGCAACGCCTGTGCGCGGCGCCTTCAGCTATATCTCTTGTAATGTACATTGTACATTGTTCTACCTAAACGTCGTAAATATTATAAACAAAATGCTGCGTTATTTCGGCCCATGCTGTGTGTACGTTCGGAGCGTTCATGATCCAAATGGACTGTCCACAAGTAACCCACTTAAGTACTTACAACAACAGTTAGTAACAGGGATTCCCACTTTGTGGACTTTGAAGACTAAGTTAGTTACTGTTGTTCTACGGGCTGTTTGTAATATCTAGTCTAAGATCTTTTCGCTTCAATTTTGGTTTATCGTTAAAACTGGAGTATTTTTTGTTTAGTTACTTTTTTTTGTTAGTAAAACTGTCTTTTGTACTGAAGTCACATACTTTTTGTTATGGTTTGGTGTAAAATAAAGCATTGTTGGTAACATATTTTATTCTTGGTTTTATTTTAAAGCAGGTTAACTTGAATGTATATCACTTTTGAAATAATTTCAATAGTCCTTTTGAGTTATTTGGTATTCTTTATTATGCGAAATATTTGTATCGTTATTATATGGGCAGGTGTGGCCTTTATCTCTTTGTATGAAACGGGTGTTGAAGCAGCGACCAAACTTAATTTGTCAGACTTAATTAGCTTCTTTTTGTTTGGTTTCGCAACAAGAATTTTCCTGATTAATTACATCTTTGTGGCGGAATAATTGAACATTAATCATACATAAAATAGTGTTGCTCTCCGTCGCCTCGCCGTACACTTTGTGAACGAAAACACTACTTATTCTAGCTTATTATTATATTTTCTTTACAAAAAAAGGTAATGAAAGAAAGTTAATTAAGTTTCTCTTGATTTAAGAAGGCATTTATATTAGAGGATGATATTAAATTTTCAGCAGCTTTTCGTGAAAGAAGCACAAACGGCAGATATTAGGTGACATGTGTAATCTCATACTCATGTCTGAATAAGATTATATGTGTCAACATACAACACCCCGTTTATCTTGGGATAATGGAAAATATCCCCTGGTTCATGCGTTACCGAAAACAATTTTACCTTTTCAACGTTTGCGTAAATGTTAAGAATAAATTACTGTCATGGTTCCACCTGCTAATGGCATCCGCAGTTATACAAATGCTGTTCAAAACAAAGCTTTTTTTCCTAAATAATCGCACGCAATTTCGTCAAGTTTGTTATAAATTATAAGTTATTTTGACTGGCATTGAGTGTATGTTCCTATCCAAACGTTGAAGATTATAAATTATAAACTAATTTCGGAGAACGACGCAACACTAACTCGTAAATTACAAAGTGGGCAGACCACGACGACCGAACTTTGTCAAGTTTCCTGTTCTCTCAATGTGCCGGCCAAGTCTAAATATTACCGTATACCGCGCATACTATTAATACCGGCTTTTATTCACATTCCATTTGTTTTTAATAGTCACTAAATCCGCGACAGATGCACTTGTAAAATTTTAAAACGCTTTGTATGTTTTTGGTATTGAGAATGTCTATTAAATTATTTTAAACGCAAGGCTGCCCTTTTCAATTCGGTTACAATTACTCAATTAATAAAAGAAATAGGTTTTCGTTTATATATTTATATATATGATGATTTTCAAAGGATGAAGATTTGAAACTACTTTTGGAAAACGAAATGTTTGAAACTTATTTATGTCCGCTGATTTTACAAACAGACAGACAATCTAAAAGTAAAATCCATCGTTGCATGAAGTTTAGCGTTTATATGTACGATTTATCTTACGACGTTTTAGGATTAGCATGTAAGCCTGCTTGTACAAGGGCAAATATATCTAATATAGTATTATTGGAGCACACGTTTGCTTTATATACAAAGCAGCGTTTGTCCCACATAGACCGACGTTTATAGTATTCGTATGTTTTCTGTGTTTTATCCGCTATTATCTTCTTTGATATAAGAACGCTTTGAAGTTCTCTTTGGGTTTACGAATGTTCACAAATGAGGCAAATGTGGAAATGGGGAACATTTTGAAAAGTATGCACATATGAATAATACCCACGTGTCTCTTTAAATGAAATAAAGTGACAGTAAGTTTTAGAACGGGGAAGTTTATGTTCCTTTTTTGTTAGTAAAGTTAATAGGTGCCGCTTTGCATATGTATTAGCCTTTCTCTTTGCGATTTTTTTTTATGAGCTAAATTGATCCGTTTACAGTAGATTGTTAATCGTAAATGTAAATTCGCCTCGCCGATGTTGTACACTGGCAATTTTATACCAAACGTTTTATTTTAATGTACTCTTTTTGTGATTAAATTAAGCATATTTGTAATACTATATAGAATTTTTTGTAGCAACTAACATTACTGGTTCTTCCACAACATAATCATTGATTAAAGAAATGAGGAAGGCGACATATTCATTTTTTTATCAGATATTATACGTATAAATCCATTTTCGAGACAAAACAAGGAATGAAGTAGATAAACAAGATAGATAATTATAATATCTTATTTTTATTGTATAGCTCCGGCAAATGAGTAAACAGGTCAACTGATGGTCAGTGATCACTGCCGTCCATGAACATCCACAACGCTGGATCGTGGATGTGTAGCCGGCAAATAAAATTGGGAAGAGACCGGGAAGAAAAAAGGATGGGAAGAGGAGAGGGATATTGGCATCCGGCAATCCCACTTACCGAAAGAAACGCAACAGCGAAGTTGTCGTTTCACGTCTATATCCACTGAGACAGTGGTACCGCCACGGACGAACCTACTCATTCATGACTGACAACAGCGTGGCTCTACCACTATAAATACTAATTTTGTAATTATTTAAGCAAGATTTTATCTATTTTCTGGGTGCAGAAGAGTTCGTAAATAAATAAATATAAATAAATTAATATTTATTCCATGCATTATGTATGTCCACAAAATAACCAAGCGAAATTAATCACACGAACTTGTATATTAGGTATCTAAGAGACCATGAGTTACATTCAAAGGTAAAGGATGCGAAATAAATGCGCTGCAAATGATGACTTTTTATTTAACTTTCCATTAACTTATTAAGGCAAATTGCGTTTTAGTATACGCCGTGTCATGTCATTTGCATACACAAGGCGCAATGTTTTGCTGGACGTTGCGAGGGCGTGATCCAGTCTTTCGAGACTTTTCTCATTAATTCTCGTCCTAAATATCAAAGAGTATGGGAGACAGAATGCAGATTAACTCTGACCCTTTTGTTCGGATATCCCGGATATGAACTCGTCCAGTTTAATATCCCTGGTATTTATGAAGATGCATGACATGAAGCATTTATATTTCTTCAGTATTTAAAGTGATGTAGTGAAAATGCACTGCACTTCACAATGCCTGCGGTGGTATACAGATAGTGGCGACTGTAAAAATATTCTCATGTCGGTTGACAATAATATCGACTTACAAGTTACATACAGGATGCATACATCGTGGTATCAGAACACCATTCACTTCCCTGGGTTTATACAGAATTCCTTACTTTGTGTTGGCCATATGGACTTCGAAGTGTTTATTCACAGGATATCTTAATTTTGCGAGTACTATGTAGTGAATGGGCAGATATTATATTGGGAACTAATTCACGTGTTTTCACCCCGACTTCGAGAAAAAGATCTTGACTTTCTTAGTCTCCAATTTTTTTAGACATATAGCTTTTTGTATGTGTTTTAGCTTTTCAAGTAATAACGTTAATTTATTTGTTATTTATTTTATTTATACCCTTTATTGTACTCTCAAGTTACATAATAATTGAATATAAGAAATAAACTTAAAGTAGTACAATGGGCGGCAATATCGCATTGAGCGATTTCTTCCTGGCAACCTTTGGATGAATAGGAATTGGATAATATTAGGAATGGTATGGTAATTCTTATTGGTATTAAATTTATTTGTTGTAGGCTACGCTGTCATCGAGAAGCCTAGCTTAATACACGCTTTAACCTAAAAAGGACCTATATTAATAAGTAATGCTACCATAAGTAATTAATTCTTAAGTTATTCTTCTTCTTAAGTAATTAATTATCTTTCAGAGTCTAATTTACCCGTTGTAAGAACACGAGATCTCCTGTGTGCGGTATTTAGATAGAAAGGTATCTAGTTAATTTAAACCTGAAATACTTGTTCTTTCGATCCCCGTTTCCATTAAAAATCGTTTTTTGCTTATTATAGGTACATTTATGCATAATTTCAGATACGCGTGACTTAAATTGTAATGTATTATACGATTAATGACTAATAGGCGGTCAAAGTTTCTAAAAATGTAGGCTAATTTACCTACTTTTAGTAAATATGCCTTTATTGTAAACGTCTAAACTCATTTGATATTTGGATTCGGAATAAAAATATCATGTTATATATTTTATAATACGTTACTACGTACGTTACGTACGTTATTTTGTCAGTTTTGATTACAAATGGTTTTTGAATTTTTATAATAGTGTTCTTCCAATATTTTTTTTGTTAATTTTTCTATATTGTTAAATAAAATAAATTTGTTTCATTTCTACCTTTTTAGGTACCTATGACCTTCTTATTCATAGCTGTACTAAACATTTTTGTTGCATCACGACAAAAGCAAGGAAAAAAGTATACCTTTTTGTCTTTTAGTACGATGAAACTCAGGTATGGCGTATTTTATTGTTTTCATGAAGTTCAAACGTCAATTGTTTCTTGTAAAGTATTCTCAAAGGATTTCCCGATATAGACCGCGAGAAAAGCCACGCACATATTAGTACAAAATAAACTCACAGTTCACTGCTTTTAATTGTTTATGAATACAATTGTTTATTAATGTTTTTATTTCACTTTGTAGTTTGTACGACTCTTAAACAACAAGCACAACTCGAAACTAATTTAAGAAACAATTAAAACACGAGTAGGTAAGCAGCCGAGACCGTCTGCATTCCTTCCAAAGCTCTGACGAAACCTTTTCCCGAAAACTTCTTCGACAATCTACCTAAAAATAAAAAACAATGCAACCGTTTTGAACGAATGCGTTTGTTTATGATTATGAAAAAAGATCTTATCTTTTGTATGGCTGTTGTTTTGTAAGGCTATTGTACTTAGCCATGCGTAATTTATATTACGATGTTACGGGTGGAAGGTGTTAAACATAATAATTTAAAGATTTATTTTTTTTATATTATTTTATTTGAAAGGGTAAACAAACAGCATAATACATTAAATTACATTTTTGCTAACGTTAGGCAATGAAGAATTAATGATTGTTCGGGATAAAGAGATCATAATTAATGTATTCACTCACCCTCCACGTGTGTTCTACATAATAGTAACTTTAACGTAAAAAACGAACTGAAAACGTATATAGATACGGTAATAAATCCGAAAAGGTGTTTCATTTCCAACATAAATCTCGGTTGAGATGAGATATAAAATAGTATTTCATATTCGGTAGTGTACGAAATAAGTTAATACATAGTTTCCCGGGAAGAAAGGAAGAAATGTACGTTTTGTGAACAGAACAGTGACAAATGTTATCTAGTGTGCACGTCATTTTGTCGTGCTTGCCGCGAGGTGTTAGTACATTGTCGTGTTTGGGTTATTTCTCCTACAATACTCTTCTGGATGCTCTTATCCCATTTATAGTGGGTCAACGTCTAACGACATGTCATTTATTAGGTAAAAAGTAGCTAATGCAGAACAGTCTTGATTTTTTTATTATATTTTGTTAGATTCGTAAAAGATATTTAAGTAATTATACAATTAACTTTATTGTTATATGATATCTACAAAACAAGTATTTTATCGTGTAAGTTTAAGCCGTGTTTGTGTGCTTTGTTTGATAATTAACTTACTTTTAACTATAAAATATGCCAAAGTGACAAAGAATTCTTATTTGCAATTATAAATGCCGAGTCAAAAGTTTCAAGTCAATACTTTCTTATTAAGGAAAGATTTTTAATTTGGAATAAATTAAAAGAAATGATTTAAGTTAGAGACTACTTATAAATTTGTGTTCCATTGCCAAGGGTAAAGAATTTAAGAAAATTCAGGCTCACTTATCTAAGCCTAAAAATCTATTAGCTTTTTGTGTTTCACCTGGTACTCTTTTTTTGGGTAAAAATATGATAGACAAATAAAGACAAGACATTTTATTATTTTATTGCATACGAAAATAAAAAAAAAATACTTGCGAAGTACATATCTTAAATTTGTACAATTTTCAGAGCAAATCATTTATTGTTGTACAAATTCTTTGGAAACGTTACGGCAGTAAATATAATAAGCAAAAAATCGTATTCAGTACAAAAAATGCACTAACCAGTTTCGGTTAATTAAGGGAAAAAAAGGCAGGTTTTATAAAGGAATTGTGAGATTGAAACTGGGTTTAGTAAACTCCGATTGTAGACTACACAGAGCAATTTTTCGTAAAAGCAATAACCTTTACCATAGTAGAGGGTTCGTTCTTGCTGCGATGACACGGCCGGCCACTCCGATGATTGATCGCACTGCCGGAAACCAATTAAACTTGTCCACTACACTGGATGAAGTAAAATTTAGTAAGATATATGGACGGTAAACATTCCATTAACGTCCACGCTGCCGATTACTTATTCTAATCAAAATAATGGATGTGGAAATTTGTTGTTTTACTTGATTTTACACGTGACTGCTCTTATTTAATGACGTTGTTGATTGTAATGTGCGAGTGCTTGTTCTATCAGTTTTACCTACATAAAAATTCACACTTGCGTCCTGTTGGCGTCTACAGAATCTACAGAACGCTAAATAGGATTCCAGCACCCCTTTTCGCTTCTTCTACTGTCATTAATCTCTACGTGCAAGCCTGTCGGTTACGTGTAGGTACTCCTATTTTAAGATTTATTCATCTGCACAGTATTTTCCAACCACAGAGCAAACCTCTCCTAATATTTTTGCATTTTGTATCTCCCCTTGTCTTTTGCCGTTTATTTTAAGTCTTGGATTATTTTTTGTTTATGTACTTGTAATACCAACATTTTGGCTTGCACGGTATTATTTAGTATCAAAAATCCGAACTTCCTGGTTTATAAAAAATTATTTATTACCATCAACAGTCACCAAAAATAATGACGCTCGTAAAAAGCACCAACGTAACAAGTAGGAGGTAATGTAGACTGAAAAATAATAAATCTTCCCCTCTCTAACGCCTCTTCTTTTCACATAAAGGACCGGAGTTGCCGACGAATGCTTGTTTATTTCCTCCTAAGATATCACATTCATAATATCTTTCTTGTACAATTTAGTCGTGGGTTTGTTTAAAAGCGTGTGCGTTTTGGGCTGGCGGCGTAATGGCGCTCTCGGGGACCATTCTTGGCTGAGGAAATCTTCGCACGACGTAGCACAAAACATGTTCCTACAATTTTAAGTTTTTGGCGTACGGCTCTGGCATTATTCAAAATGTTTTGTATTACAAGGAGGCGCCACCGATGTTTACAAAACACTACGTGTACACTTTTTCTTTCTCTCAGCTTTTACGGGTGCTGTTTTGCGAATTGTTTTGTTCGAGTCTTTTGTCTAAATTACAATATCAGATATTACTGATTGTAACTTCAGTGTCGCACGAACTATAATAGATTTAAAATGTTCAATAATCGGAGAAAGGAAAGATGAAATTGTTTTCCTCAATAAATATTAATAAAGAAACAAATGTAACAGTGGAATCAGTAAAAAAAACTTGTATGTGTCGGTATAAAAGATGCGAATAGGATCCCGTGGGGCTGGCGGCTGGCGGGTCCGTCTTATCAAGACTTCGTTTTCAATTTCCGTTTAAGTATAATTGAATCTTGAATATAACGTTCGCTTTTCTCACTATATAAAATCAGTGCGTTGAAAGGACGATGATTTTTTTGTTCTTTGCATACGTTCTGCGGAATGATTCGTCGGCGAAGTGGCAAGTTATTTACATGGCTATGAATTAATTAGCGCAACACGGAGACGAGATAGTCTTGCTGACTTATTTATACAAGCAATTAGCTACACGTGACACATGACTCGGCTGAGTTGTGCAAACTTCCAAATGATTTTCACTGTATGCCATTTGTAATGTACTCGAGCTGTTGATTTTAAATGTAAACTCCTAACGAATGCATGTTACACATTAATTTTGAAAAGGCACTTCAAATGTGAAACCCATTAGTTTTTCTAGGGAAGTAAATATCGCTCTCCTGCTAGTAAAGCGGGGTTGTGTGCTGAGAATTCTTTTGAACCGTGAACACGTAAACGTAAGATGGGGAAAGGATTCCACGAAATAAAAGGTTTTAAACATGACTTTTTAATTCACTTTTTCTTAATAATAAAATCACGGCAGAGCTGGGATTCACTGAAACAGAATTGTTGATTTGAGTCTAAATGTAAAACGATATCGGCAAAAAATGTTTTTCGAATGTTCTTGATTTTTTTTTCTCATTATTTTAAGCCGATTATCATACTATATCTACTTGGGAGTACTTGTATCTAACGATCTAAAATATTTACGATTTTGGGTTATAATTTTTGGAGAGCACGAGCCGCTTCTTAAAATCTTTAGTGCTTATTTTGTTAATCTTTGTGAATGTTTGAGTAAGTAGGTCATAATTATTTTGGCAATGTATTTGTTATTCTTTGACACAGCACCCTTTCGAAATACTTTTTGCATAGGTTAGGGGGGGAAGAGTAACGTCAACTACTTTTTATTCCAGTGAAATGCGCATGCATTTTTTAAGTTTTTGTAGTGGATAGTGTGTGGGGTTTTAGAACGACAAGGAAGCAACATGTAGTATTGTAATAAATATTTTCATTAAGCATGTATATAAAACTTAATATTTTCCACAGGAATTACATCTAAACCAATTAACTATGTACAGATTTTTTTTTTATAATATCTTAATGGGTAAATCTATGTCGAATGCGAATTACATATTAAATATTAATCATATCACCTAAAATTACGTATTCATTTGTTTAATAATATAAGTAGCGGTGAGTGCATTGTAGTTTCAGCTTATGATTGACATATTATATGCGAGAATTTGTCATCTGATGTAAATTCTGTAAAGTCTAAACAAACAAGAGTAGGTGCTCTCTTTGTTTCGCCATATGTGCGTGTTTTGGTTAATATATTAATATTGGTATTACCAACGAGCCAGGACATGTAAAATACGACATTGACATTTCAGAGCTAATGGCAAATACGACATAATAGTCTCGTAATATTTTCCGCACTTTTACATATTGTAGGTCGAGGTCAGTGATTTTTCTATTCGTGACGTTTTCATGTATGTAATGAAGTTCGTTTATATTTAAAAACTATGTTTAACCTTTGCAACACATTATAGAATAGCTCAATACCTATAAACAGTTTTAGAATGGTTATTTAACCAGTTTCATTCAGTGAACAAAATTATATACATGAATGATTTAATAGCAATAGTTGTAGTAATAGTATTATGTATCGTTTCTGTTCCTGTTGAAAATGCTACATAATACATATTTTGTTAATGAATTATCTTGTTTTATTATGCAGAACATGATATTAATAGTTATTTAAATATTATAATATTCCATTCTTTATGATTTGACGAATTGTATTTTAATACCTAGGATTATACGAGCAGAATATTTTGGTAGATAAAAAAGAAAATAATGATTTATTAGTATTATTTCGTAGTAGGATAAACAAAGTATAGAAAGTGATGTCAGAATTTGCACTTCGAATAGGACATAAAAAATATATGTTTAGTACTGCTTCGTATTCAAACTATTACATAGAATTATTAAACAAAAACTTATTAATAAGTAAACAATTACTACTAATAACAAGCTCTTTCAAACAAATGTAATATGATTGATCAGTATCCCATAGTCCAATTAAAATTGATATTATGATTAAGGGGAGTTACTCTATTCTTCGACACGAAGTTCGAATATGCGAAATCAATACTATTCTCTATGGTTACAACGTTCAATAGATGATTCGAACATTTGTAGAGTGTAGGGCATGTTCGCACACCTTTACTTACGACGTTCGAACATTCGTCGTGTCGAACAATAGAGTAATCCCCGTTTACTTTATTATTACTTCGCATAATGCATTGAGAGGCAAATATTTCGTAGTGAAACGTCAATATGGCTCAGTATTCACACGTCACAAATGAAACATGACGTCTAAATGATCTAGGTCTAGAATCTGTTCACCCAAAAGCTTATGGAGTTGTGTGAGTGAGAGCCTGTTAAATTATTTTGACAGCTTACATAGTCCAGTTCAGTGCCACATGTGAGATTAGAGACCGAGGGTCTGATCCCCGTACCCATTAATATTTTTTTCGGATCTGGGTCTTTAAGACTTAAAGTCTGTCGTAGTTTCTATTACCCACGACCCATAACTTGATATCTTATTGTGGAGTCAAGACAATTTATGTGACATC
The DNA here is from genome assembly GCA_033459515.1 of Theretra japonica. Taxonomy (NCBI): domain Eukaryota; kingdom Metazoa; phylum Arthropoda; class Insecta; order Lepidoptera; family Sphingidae; genus Theretra; species Theretra japonica. The sequence continues at coordinate 8,227,684 of CM065939.1, forward strand.
TACAGCACAGAAAAAAACAAAATATCAAGTATCAAGAAGGTCCTTCGATATAAAGACTGGAGAAGCTTAATGTAAAGTCCTGCGAAAAATCGCTAACATGGATCCTTTGTCTTATTATACCACCTGTGACAGCAGAAGGCACCGATTTTTTTCCGTGATTCCACGAGGTCCACACAGATAATACAACACCAGACGTACCAAATTGTTATTATTGTATACACTTATTAATAGGTTATTATATTTATTTTATTTTGTCGCAGGCGCGTGCTGTGTGATGGAGGTGTTGAGGTGAGGGCGCGCGGCGGGCGGAGCGCCTCCCCCGCGCCCGCCCATGGCGCCCGCCTTCACATTCACGTAAGTATCCTTTATTGGTAGTAACTGGACAGTTTCTATGCATACGACTTGGGTATGAGTGCTAGAGATTTGGTGCAGCTTTACCTCTCTCTCTCCTCAACCCTGGGAAGTCCACTGCTAGAACATAGAACATGGATCAATAGACCTGTTGGAACGTATTGTTAGCTTTACCTAACTATGACATAAATTGATATATTTAATTGGGGTCTTATTATCCCGGCAAATTAAAGTTTGACGTTCAGCTATTGCCTTTAGGTGCAAACTTTTCGAAGAAATCGTACGTAATTCTTACATGTCTTAAGTTATTTATTTGCTGAGACAAGTAACGCACTCACGGTTCTACTCGTAAGACACTATGACCGTTTATGGACAACGCCTGTCACTTTCCACCGCGTCTACCGTCTGTACGCTGAACATGTGCTATAAAAAGAACAACATATTAAAAAAACTATATTGTATATTAATATAGTGTGATTGTATAAATAATGTTGGCGGCAGATGGGTGGTGCGTTGGCTGGCGACGGCGGTGGCGTGGGCCGTGCTCTGCGGCTTGGGCCAGGCGTACTCGCCACCGCAGCCCATGCTCCCCCTCACCACGATCACGCCGCCCTGCCCCACGCACTGCATATGCCTCTCGCAGTCTCAGGTAACGACTTCAAATAGCGCCACAAAATACTGATCAATTACTTGACGCAAGTTATCGACTTCCGCCTCCTATTATATTTTCTTTCCATTCCACTTCTACTATGAGAGATTCGCGACGAGTCTATAAACCATGCGTGATATGGGCGGCTGTATACATTAATCATCAAGTGGGCCCTTTGCATGTCACCTGTGATGGTAAGAAAATAGATTTAAGTTTCCAGCTAAAGGCACACACTTCTCAAAGTTATGTGGATTTGAATTATAATCTTCAGGCACAGTAGGTACGATGCTGACCAATGGCCTCTCCTAAGAATTTTCAAGTGTGGTAGAGCAACGCTGCAGCCAGGACTGCAGTAAGTATGGGCCAGCTCGACAGGAGTGGTGCCATTGCCCAACACGAATCATATCTTCCGAACTGGCGGCAAGTAGCATCCGACCGTGGCAAATGGAAGGAAGGGAGGGAGGCCTTTTCCCAGCAATGGTCCTAAAAGGGCTTATAAAAAATCTATAACCAACATTTTTAAAAGGTCTATGAAAAGGACGTTTTTTTAAATTAAATTTCACTTCTTTCGGCACCGTATAAAATGGACCTTTAACACCTTTAAAACCTATAGTTAAATTAATAATTAAAATTATTTGTTGTGTTCACGAGACTGAATAAATAATGTATCTACTAATGCCAGTATTTACTACTAATTAAATTGTGCAAACCATAGAGTTAGTTATATTCCCTTATTTATATATCAAATTAGTCACTGTGCCATCAAACAAAACAAACAAATAAGCAGCAGTTAGCTAATTTTATATTAATGCTAAATTCAATAAATGTACTCTGCAATTTAGAACAGTCAAAGCCCAAAGACCGCAATTAAATACAGGCTCCTATTTGCGTTTGTGTGTACACCAACGTATATATTTGTAATAACAAAGTACATAGTACTTGATCCACTAAATTGAATTGAAGCTGCAACGTCGACGCTTCATAATATAAGCGTAGGTACCAGAGTTGAGGCAAATTGATATTTGTTTTGGTCCATTATTTGCGAAGCTTAAGTTTGGAACAATTCAATCAAAATATGGAAGCGTGCCTGTGTGCATGGCCGGTGATATTTCGGGAAGGATTAATTTTATTGACACGGCAAACGGTGGAAGTGGCGCTTAGGCTGTGACATGACAAAAACTGCCGATTCAATCATTTTTGCCATTTACCGCGGATATTATTGTTTCGTACTTCGGTTACGGGTGCTTGTGGAGCATTTTGAATAGTCATATTAAACTAAAACCATGAAATAGCAACACTTTTTTATGACAAAAACTCATTTAGATTAGGACTATTTGAAAATTTAGCAAATAAACATTATAGCAAAATAGCTTCATCATATTTCAGAGTGTACGACCATAAGATAGTTCATAGTGTTACCATATTTAATATTGATGGTTGATTCGTAGTGTTAAGTTACAAGCGACATGTTTGTTGCAGGTGGTGTGCAACAGCGCGACGTTGCGCGGCGTGCCGTCGGCGCTGAGTCCGAGCGTGACGCAGCTGTCTCTGTCGCGCGCCGACCTGCGCGTGCTGCGCTCGGACGCGTTCGCGCACCTGCGTCAGCTGCGACGCCTCGCTCTCGACGCTTGCAATCTCACGCGCATCCGGCCCTTCGCATTCCGCGGCCTGCCTCGACTGCGCGAGCTCTACATACAACACACGCCGCTCGCCACCGTCGACTCCTTCGCGTTTGCCGCCCTACAGAACATTACATCCATTGTCCTCACACACAACAGGATCGCACAAATAGAGGGCTACGCTTTCGCCGGAACCAATTTTATAAAACTTATATCACTACGAAACAACCCTATCAAACGGATACTGGCACACGCATTTTCCGGACTTAATGATGTATCTCAGATTGAATTGCCTTCTGGTATCAGGTCTATAGAGCCCCAAGCTTTTGCGGGGCTCGAAGGGGTGGGAGTTTTGGAATTGGCCTACATGGATCTCCCGTCGCTCCTTCCCGACACTTTTCGGGGGTTGATACGGGTCGGTCGTCTGGCTCTGCGAGAATCTGACCTCGGTATTATTCGCGTCGGTGCCTTCGACGGCTTGCAGAACGTGGACACGCTGGAAATCTGCAACAACAAGATAGATGGCGTCGAAGAACTTTCACTAGTACAAAACAACAGTGTCCGGTTTTTCAAGCTGACGGGCAACCATATGCTAGATTCTCCAGAATCGGTGGTTCTTGAGGTGGATAATATAGTAATACGCGGGAATCACTTACCGTGTGAGTGCGGGCGTGATCCTCTCGCCAATCCGTTGGCGCTGACTCAAGACTTCACAGAGGAGAACTACTGCATATCACCGCTGAAGGTGCGTGGTCGTAGCCTGGCTAGCGCGGCGGGCGGCGGCGCGGGATGCCGCGGGGAGGCCGGCGGCAGCGCCCGCGCGCGCGCCGCTGCCGGGGCCGGCGCGCCTCGCGCTCCACACCCGGTGCAGTGGCGCCTGGCCCTCACCACCGCCACCCTCGCCTTATTCGCCATCTAACTGCCCACGGTGTTCATTTATGTGTGGTGTACCCGTTTGTAAATATTGTAATATATGCAAGTACCTAAATATAACAATGCGAAATTTTACATTAAAAGGGTCCGTTCATTGTGTATACGTTGGACCATGAATAAAATTTGCCTTTGGAAATAGCCGTTTTATTGTATTTTGTTTATACGCTATTATACGAGTACACAGGTACCTTCACGTGGCTTATTGCTACCGATATTATGGGATGTATCGTTTGCTGACAGTAAAATTAAGTGGCATTCCATTCACTTCAAGTTTAAAGATTTTAGTGAGATTAATAGTGTAGATAGAGAAGTGGAATGGCCATTCCAGGTTTTATTATTCGCAATTTTAGACTGATTTTTCGTTAAATTATTTCAGGGACATTAGCGACCAACACGATGTTAAACGATCGATTTGTACATCAAGATTTATTTGAAGATTTATAGCGGAATAAAAATAGCGTTTATCTGTATTTCTAGTCAATTAGCAGACGACATCAGATAGCGGCTGAGTAATGTGGTGTCGGGCGGGAGTTGTGCGCGAGACGTCGTCGCCGCTCGCTCGCTCTTCGACGACGTCGTCCGTTGTCTGCCCGTCCGACGCGGAGAAATATCGCTTGTTCTTAGATCTTTCCGATAACCAGCACAATAAAGAATTCTCGCTGAAAACTTAAGGCGCTTACTTACTCGCTATTAATGTGTGTTTTTTATCTCATTCTACTCGGTGTTTTTATTCGTACGCTTTTAAGCAATTTACGACAGTTGTACCCAAGTACCAGTTACTAGGTAGTTGACAATAATACAAAGGAGAATGAATTGTGAAGTGGCGTCGATTATTAGTATTGAAGCAGGGAGCTAGCAGTGCGGCCAGTGGGCGAGCGGCGCTGGGTGGCGCGGTGGCGAGCGGCGAGCGGGCGCGCGAGCGTGCGATGGCGCGTGTTGTTGCAGCTCTGATACACACATATCGATTGTCGACACAACGCTTCATGGCTCATTAGTGCGTTATCGATCGCACGGGCGGTACACTCCGCGCGCCGTGTTTACAACCCACACCGGCGCCAAATATTTTGTCGAGATTCCAAACCAAATAAACAGAGTTTGCCAATTTTGTGTCTAACTTTCAATTATTTACACATCAAAGTGATTTTCCGTTCCATTTCGTTAAATCCTGCCTGTAATGCTCTTGTGAATACAGAAAGAAAGAGAAAACTTTTCCGAGTTGATATTACGCGGCTTTTCCCAATTTCTATAACTTCTCTTTGCCTTTATGTGTACGTCGTATTTATTTTGACGAGCGCTCATAATACGTATCATAATAAGATACAAAAACAATCTGTTTGTACTTGACTCGTATACATTAGAAAATAAAAAGGAATCGCGGCGTATCATGATTTGAAAAACTCTGGGTGATTAGAAGGGCGAGCACGGTGAGGCATTGCTCGGAGCGAGTGAGCGAGCGCGCGAACTCCGAATCACCCTAATGATCTACGTGTCCATCTGCAGCTGACGGTTACGATTGGGAAAAAGAGAGCCATTAATACAAAATGTAACAGTAACGACCCTTTATTTTAGCAATGACACAGGCGAAACTCAATACTTTTATAATTCCGTTTGTGAATATTATAATGTGTTGGATTACAAGAGAAATGAGCCACCTCTGTGTGCAGTGCGCAATTAATTTTACAGACACTTCGCGCAGCGGGCAAATAAAACTTGATGCCAGGCGTCTATTATAAAGATAAATTACTCGGTCGTGATTTGACTATTTCCGAAGCCACAAATATACGAATGTGGGTGGATTCGTTCTGCAATAAAGGTTGATTTAGCGTTTTTAATCCAAAATATGCTTTACAAACTCGGCAATAAATTAAACTGAATATCAGCACTTAAGAAGCAATTACAGGTAATTGAGATTTGTGGTCATAAATAATGTGTTAGCAATTTGTTTGACGGGAAAATGTCCAAGATCAATTCACCGTTGGGTCGTTTTTCGGAAGTGTAACGTGTAAGTGCGGGAAGTGTGCAAGAGGTCCGACATAAAGGATAATCGACGACATGCCGAGATAAGGGTCGAACACAAGTCATATGATATAACAAAGACGATTAGGATAAAACAAAGGTTTTCACGATAAAAAATACGTTATATGGACGGACAGTATACAATAACGTATATTCCACTTTATCCTTACATCGGAGCGGTTCAATGCGAAATTAAATTATAACTAATGGAACCGAGTAGTCTTTAAAATGTGGAGGCGTTAATATGATAATTGTGAGTCACTCGACAAATTGAATTATCTGTCAGCATGTTGGCGGGGACATAGATGTATCTCTACATTTGCGTATCGAAAAGCTCTTTGCGTGAGAGGCTCGCAGTGAAACCGAGCAAAATAATTACGCAAAAAGGAGAGTAGTAAAATTATGAAATGATTTTTTAACCGCGGTAAGTGAGTAAACTGCTTATTTAATTGAAAGTGACTTTTACACACCTTCACACACAAAATGTAGAGTCGTGGATGAATTAGTATTATTTTAAAAATACAGATAAGAAAGAGTGAGGGAAGGTTGGTATGTATTGGGACATGGCTATTTAAGTGTTTTGTTATTATTATTATTTATTGTACAGGTCCCGCAAACGAGCAAACAGGTAACCTGATGGTAAGTGATCACTGCCGCCCATGACCATCCACAATGCTTGGTTCATAGATGTGTTGCCAGCCCTTTCAATCTAGAGGGCAGCGAAAAGGAAAAAGGATGGGAAGAGTTTTTTGTAAAATCTAGCCTTTCTTGTCACAGTCATGATAAGAGCGAGGCTCTCTACAACAAAAAAGTTGTACGAACACGATCGTATGAGAGAAAATTAAAATATAAGAACAATTCACATTTTCTCACAGTACTTAAAGACCGATAAATAAGAAAAAATATAAATTATTTATGTCAATGGAACAATGTAATAATAATGTTATTTTGTCCAGGGCGGGACGTGGTCATTGAAATATAAATTGAGCGTGGTAGGAGGTAAGGAGTGTGACAAATCTTGGTCATTACTTATAGCGTTTCCCGGAGGCTCAATTTGATAGTTGTTCCGTTTTTGTATCAGGCAGATTGCTTTATTTTACCTTGGAATTTTATTGGACTGCCACGGTGGTGTAGTTGTACTACGGTACGCCATACGATTGCAAAGCTGAGGTCTCGGGTTTGAATTCCAGGTCGGGCAAAGTGATATTGGATTTTTCTATGCATTATCAGTCTGTAGTCAAGCATTTGTGCTCGATATAGCTATAGGTTTACCTCCCTATTGCCTATCCCTTCTGGGATAAATGCGTGATGTTTATGTATGTAATTTTATTGCACTTGGGTATACCCAGTATTGTCGTAATTTCTACACGTACTCAAAGCTAATAAGTACTCACAAAACATATTTAATATAGAGTTTTAGTTTTTAATGAATATATTTTCCTGAAAAAAAAAAAAATTGCTGAGCAGCCATAGTCATCAATCTTGCGCTGCCGTTGTACCTGTCTAATTTATAAATTATAGCGTTAAATGGTCATTCTATATCAGATAAACGAAGCGGGGAAAGACATTGATCTTATCGAACACAAAGTATTTTAAATCTTATTCTTTGGTTAAATGAGTTGCTAATAAGAAGTAATTGTGAACAAACAAATTTTATTGGCACAAATAGGCCTCATATTTGTTAGTTTTCACTTTTTTAAGGTACCAGTGCCAAAAACCAAGCAAAACAGCACATCTTATAAAAGGCGATTACCGCCAACTAGCCATAATCCTAAATAATCTTAGTGTTGGTCCATATAGGAAAATGGGTCTCTTGAAAGTCTCCAGGAAAAGAAACACAGCAGCAATACTATCACTATTACTACATGTCGAATTCCTATAATCCCAAAGTCAATTTTATGGAGGGTATCCGGTTTAACGGACACTAAACATAATATTAAAACGACTTCTATAATAACTCCGTAGACTAAAGCTATAAACAAACACCGCTTCAAACCAACCGTGTAATTTGGAACGTGGATACCAAGACATTTTCAGAACGAATAACTGAAATTATCACAAACATTTCGTCGAAATCAATACAATTGTTGAAATTGCTACCGAACCAGTCATTAAAATTCAAATGGTAATGTAATTTGTAAACAGATGGAAGTGTACATGTTGTGTAGCGTTTACATCACATCCAATTATTCACGTGATAATATCAATAATGATAATTAACAGTATTTAACCCGCGTGGTGAATTTACAAATAGTTGTCCGCTCGCTAATGATTTATGAGAATTAATAAAATTAATGGCAGTTGTCATGTGTTTCGTTCGCGTTGCATTTTTAATTTAATGTTTTTGTATTGATACAAAATTGTTCATGAAAATTGTATGTGTGGTTGAAAAGGTATTTCTATACAGGCACGATAAAGTTTAAAGACATTTGATTGCAAGTTCACTTTTCTTTAGAGCATCAGACGTTGTCGTCGAGATTAGCTGATCTAGGTAGCTGATACAAATATTCTAGCAGAGATAGAACTCTAGAACTAGATAGCTCTAAAACCATTGTACTGTATTGTATTGTATTGTATTGTATCAGCCCATATATGTCCCACTGCTGGGCACGGGACATAAACCATACTGATTGATTTCTGGGTCATGTTAGAGTTTACTGTTTACCTCTATAATGGACTACAGACTTATGAGTGAACTATCGAGTTATTATTTCTAGATCTGAAAATGCTTTATTCTAGTTATTTCATTGATTTGAGAAACTACATGTGATAAGATTTGGATTATTGCCCGATGGCTCTGCTGCAGTATACAGTGATGGCTCCGCCGCGCCGCCTAGCACATTATAAGAAGGAAATACTGGCGAAGTGACGATTCATTTAAGTCTTTAATGGATATGATTTCGATCTTTGAGGATACACAAACTATAATAACATGTATTTACAAGTTATAGTTATAGTGCGTGGTGGCCTGTTGGTAAACGAACTAGACGCGGCTGCCAACATGTTCACAGTGGTTGGGGGTGTAAAACCTAGGGCACACCACTGACTTTTCGGTGTCATGTGTGTATTAGTAGTCAATCACCACACACTATAACCGTGAAAGAAAACATCGTGAGCGTAAAGCGATTTGTGAGAATTTGTATGGTACGTAAAGTCGACGAACACTACTAGGGTAGCGTCAAGCGTGGTGGACTATATGGCCTTACTGCTTTTAAATCGAACTCTCGATTGAGGAGGCTCTTGCCCTGCAGTGGAACGTATATGGGCTGATACAGTACAATACAGTGCAAGTTATCACCACACATGTTATTCTATAGTATTTAATGAGTTCCAGTGTTAAAAAATGATTAAATTTTATTTATTTCGTTTATAACAAGACGAAACAACTGCTAAAATAAGGCACTGATCGGGATCAATGGCTTAAATTGCTTTTCAGACTCGAAGAGAGTTTATTCGGTAAACGAGATCAAAAATGTTTTATAATCTGGTTCGACCGACGCTGTAGCATTGTCTTATAGGTTAATCACCTGAAGCCACAGCTTTTCTTTACGCTTAATATATGAACAAGGATTATGAACAAGGTGGCGGTATGGTAGGGATGAATGGTACATAATACATATGACCATTCCAATGTGACATCTTTTCTCTGTTACTTGGTATCTACATAAACATACGCCTTTTTCCCAGAAGGGGTAGGCAGAGGTGCTACTAGAACACCCACGTTTCGCCTTGTATATTCCGTCCCACGATGTGATAGGGGGCGAGCCTATCGCCATATCGGACACAAAATCCTGACTCCGGGCTGATAATGAATAGAAAAATCCAATATCACTTTGCCCGACCCGGGAATCGAACCCGAGACCTCAAGCTTTGCAGTCATACCGTAGTACCACTACGCCACCGAGGCAGTCAGTACTTGGTATCTACTACACAAAAACAACAAATTGCAACCGATATAACAGTCAGTCAAATACATTCAATCAAAGTGTGTACAAGGTTGTACTAACAATGTAACAAGTCACCGAACTATGGAGGAAAAGGATTTTTTTGTGATTGCCTCGGCATTACTACCTGAGCTGTGAAATAACTTTTATATGAAGTCGATAAACAACGATCTGTCTTCGCTATAAATTCCTTTAGTTCTCGCTGTAAGCCCTGCTCGTCGGCTGCTATGGTTATACGAGTACACCCACTGCGTAACTTTGTTGAAAAGAAATCCAATGCGAAAGGAAAAAGAAATAAAACTCGTGGCTGACGAATTCGACAGAGATTTATCACTTTTGTGAGATTTTAGCGGTTCTTAATTTACCTAGTCGGGTGACAGCGGGCTCAGAAACAATAATTCATTTCTTTTCTTGTTTTTATTATAAAGGTCGTTGGTTGCCTCGATTTGATTAAGGAAATTTATGTTTTATCAATCTCCAACTCATCTTACTTCGCCGGCGGAATGTTTTGTAATGTGACACGTTGTTTTATTGAACATTTTACTTGGATATTTTATTTTGTTTTTAACTTTTCTTTAATATATTATATCAATGTTTTTAATGGAGTCTCTGTGGTTTATATAACGCAAGAAAAAAATACTTATTTCGAAAAATTACGTGTTTACATAAGAAAATAATATCGTTAGGCCAACGATAATCATCAAAAACACAACATCATATAAAGATATTCGTTTCGTTCTTTTGATATTAGAATTTGGGAAAATTGCCTGAACACAAGTCATATTCCGATCATGCCCCAGTTAAAAAGTAATAAAACGAAGGATTCCACATATCCAGGCACAAAATAAAGTGATACAACGAAACTAATTAATGCAGCGACGTCGACGCCTCGCCGTTCTATTTCAAAAGAAAACATATATGTACGGTGACAGTTAATTCAGATACACGTACGAATCTCTATGTTTACCATACTTTCACATGCAACTTGTGTTTGCCACTTTTATTGGAGTGGTTTTTGATGTGTAAATCAAAATGTAAAATGTGATGTGAAATTTGGACATAACTTCGAAATCGTTTATTCTACTTTGAAATAAACAATCTATCTTTGCTTTTTATAACATAAGTATTTTAAACCGTACGTTTAACATATTAATATTTTTTTTCTTTGGAAACAAAAACTTTTGTTTCATCGTATTAGAGCGTAAGAACTGCTGTATTCTACATACATACATAACCACACGCCTTTTTTCCAGAAGGAGTAGGCAGAGGTGCTACTTGAACACCCACGTTTCACCTTGTTGTGCTGTATTCTCACATATTATTTTTACACATCAATATAATTGTTTTATAATAAACGTGATTTCAATGTGTATATGTTTGTCACCAACTTCCTATGCTATGCTTGGCAATGGCTGAATGTGCCATCCGGGATTCTTCAGTGTTCCTAGAACAAAGCGATTCTATGCACTAGCTTTCAAAAATTATACGCATGCGAGAGCTAGCAACAATTGCTGTGGATTTAAAAGGTAACAAACGAGCTAATTTTCAGAATTATATTGCGTTAATGTTTAAATAATCAGGCAAGCTCTAGCGCAGGGATTTTGTCGGTAAAATGATGTAAAAGGTATAATACTTAAATTATTTATCGCTTCTATGCAACGTGGTTTAAAAGCTACTACAGCGCTACTAACCACACCAACTATCAATAAAATTGGTAGGGAATAACTAATCTGTAAGTAAAGAAGATCGATAGAGTAAGGAAAGAAATCTGGCTGCCTCACTGAACGATAGAAATCTAACAGTAAAGATGTTATTTTTATATCAACCTTTTATGACGTCTACGTAGGTGGAAAGGGCACATACATATTCAGTATTCACGTAGTCAAGACAGGCTATAGAGCAGCTCTACCACTTTGAAGATAGATTACATTCAACGCTAGTCCAGATAAATTAATCTCTATACTGGATAGCTTTGAACTAGCGTGGTGAACTACGTGGACAGAATAAAAGCAGACAAAAGATTATTGCATATAGTATATAGTATATAGGAACATATCAGTTGTTTCAAATGCTTGCCCTATAATAAATGATAATAATAGTATAAACAAAAAATCTTCTTTTAAAATAAGATAACTAAAATAGATTTTAAATCTGTCTAAGAATAAGGCCATCGGTATCTTTTGTCAGTAATAAATATATTTTAAAACTTTCACAGTAAATGTTTTCAGTCCAAATTAAGAACACAAGAAAAATATTTTTATGCTGGCTGATAATAATATAATACAACATTTAATAATAACAGTAGACGTTAAGCTTCATGCTACCTCGATTCCGATCATAAAAATAAACGAGCATCTTTAACAATGTTAATTCAACATAATACCCGACTTATAAGATACTTGCGCGAAACCGAAAGATCAATAACGCTTGCAAATAAAGCAAACTTTCACAATTTTCCTGTTAACATCACAGTTTCATGAATAAAGCCTGGCTCTGTTACCCTCCCACCTCAATCTGGCACGGCAGTTAAAATAAATTCTGCTTGTAAATTGAAATAACACACTAGACGCGAACTTTATTACCAGTAGGTGGATCATCAATATTTTCCCATTTCACAATACCACGATTTCAATCTTTGGGAAATCAACAAAAATTTGCATACAAAAAGCGCTATCTGTTTTGCATAAATCGATTTACCTATCCTCTTTCAAAAAGCTTTTTCCTTCCCAATTTCAACGGCAAGTTTATTTGTAAACAAAGTAGGAATTACTCTAGGGTATTACCGAATAAAACTTTCCAATTTGGACGCAAACTATTTGAAATTTAATGTTTGCGTTCTCGCATCAGTTGGGACGAGTAATAATAAAGCATAATCCGATTATATATGGGTTCTGATGTGAAATGATTTACACAAGTTTATTCTTTTTATATCGTGATTCGAATCGTGCATTTGTGCGTTGTAAAACAGAATCGATTATAAGACTTGTAGCAGTCAAGAGATAGTAGATATGACCGTTTTAATCGCTCCTCTTTTTGCTAACGAATCGGGAAGCTCATGGGGCTTTCAGCGACGCTCTCGTAGCGGCTATTGTTTCGTAGTAGTTTTTGCTTGTTTTGGCCGATTCGCTTCTTTCATTCCAGCATCTATCGGTCTTTTGAACATTCGATATCGAATGACGTGTACCAATCCTTCGTTATACGCATTGAAATTGTGCTGTAAATGACAGTAGTCGGGAGCCATTTATGTACCTCTTAGTAGGTTGGCTGCCAAAATAGATAAGGTACATTAGCCTTAATTTATATTGCGTGTAATTGTTATTGCTGTTTATACTTGTGTATATAATATTATCTTGTTTTCGACAACGAGTTTCTCAGTTTCGTGTTTCAATTAGGATGATATTGTGTAACGGAATAGAAAACTATTGGAAACGGTGGTGACTTTCGGTTCCTCAAGATTCTATATTACAGCACTTTTATGTGTGTCATTATTAAAATCCAATAACCACAATGATTTGTATGATTGATATCGGGATTATGTATGTGAATGTTGGGTGTATTTATTTATTTATTTTATATACAACACATTTCGTGGTAAAAATCTGAACGCCGCGTCTCAGAACCTATGTTAGGATGTCGTTTTGTTTTACTCTGAAGGAAGTATTAAAGGCTATGGCTTGGATATTTGACCACTTCATTGTTTTCTTATTTAAAAATCTACCCACACTGGATCAAGGTGGACAATTAAGGCCTTTACTCCTTTTTAATGTAGAGAGAGTCTTGTATGCAATCGTGCGACGAAAATATTGGATTCTTTAAATGCAACGCAGTAGACACTGACAGTCTTTCGCTGACTGCTGAATTGAGTACAATATTTTGTTTTATTGCGACCAGCATGTTGTTAGATTGTCGGCAAGCATTACGACAAACAAGAACAAATCACTCACAACTAATTATTATTAAGCACCGCATTGCGCTCGTCACTCGGAAACATTAGGTCTCAAATGTCTCGAAATGTCTGTTTACGATGATCTTTAAATCGGAAAACCACTGGGTTTCTACTACACTGATTGATGGTACAATTAGACAGAGCAGTGGTTTTTTACCTGATGGCCCTTTGAGTATGAGGGCACTAGTGAATGGACTACGAAAAATGTATTTTAATTATTACATAATTCGATCACCAATAAACACTCGATTGTAGAGGAGGCCTGTGCTCTGCAGTGGGACGTATATTGGCTGATACAATATAGATTACAATTGTACGTAAAATACTGTCTATATTAAGTTGCATATTAAAATATCTAATAAAACTCTACAGCATCTGTGTAGAAGATTTCTTCAGTACGCGGAAACATAGATTCATGAATAAATGTCAATAGAGAACAGGAAAATTATTTATATTCATGATTTGTTTTAGATATGAGCGCGTACATATTGAAATTCATGATATAAGGAAACATACATTGGCTTTTATATGTCTAATAAAATCTACCTCTTTATATTATTTGAGCACGCAATTATTAGTGATGCCTATAGTAATAAGTAATTAAATGTTGTGTCTGGTATGGCGGTTGGATGGTTCTCGTCGTGGGTAACTTAGAACAATGAAAAATTTAAGGAGTATTGGTGCTCCTGGCACTAATGCCTACCCTTTTGTGAATGGATAAGCTTATGAATGCAAGAAATAACGTATATAAAAGCCATATACGCTTAATTATAGACGAATTCTTCTTTATTAATATTCCAGTCATATACACGTATGAAATGTGACTGATTTCAATTATAACCAGAGGCATAATAATATCTCACCTCCTCTTTTTATCTTGAAGAACTGCATCGCATCTTAGATTCTTCGTCATTGTTGTCCGCATCTATAAAAGCGTTTTTGTTTAACGGCTTATAATTTAAGTTTAGCGAAACAGTTTTTGTACATTTTCTGAGCATAAAGTCAAAAGGTTTCTGCCTACTTAGCGTATAGGAATGGGAAAACGTAGATTATTATAAACAGCAAAAAAAAAAACCAGTATCATGAAGAACGCAGTCGATTTATGTGTCACAAAAAAGAAAATTACTTTAGAATTATCTAGATACTTACGAGAGATATACCAAATGCCATCTCAATAATCGCCATCAATAAATGTATAAACTACCAATTGCTCGGAGCGAAGCTTGGTTAGTCACTAAATAGTAACATGCGAGAATTCACTACCTATATAAAGTTGTATGTATATATCCGTAAAGGTGCAATTTAGAAGAGCAAATCCTCCCAGTGTAATCTTGGCGTGAACCACGGAGTTTATTTAAACTTAACTGGGTACTAATTCGTGAGCATCGTAGCTTAGTTACGGTCGTGCATGGAGTGCTAACGAGTGTAGTCGTCGTGGTCACTTAATGTGACTGCAGGTAAACGCTTCATTATTTAGAGGATGTATTTTGATGGTCTATAAAATAATGGCGCAAGTAATGTTAATTAGATTAATTTTGCAATGCACCATCAATAATTAAGTATTTTGGATATGTTTTATAAATATGACTGACTGCCTCGGTGGCGTAGTGGTACTACGGTATGATTGCAAAGCTGAGGTCTCGGGTTCGATTCCCGGGTCGGGCAAAGTGATATTGGATTTTTCTATTCATTATTAGCCCGGAGTCAGGAATTTGTGCCCGATATGGCGATAGGCTCGCCCCCTATCACATCGTGGGACGGAATATACAAGGCGAAACGTGGGTGTTCTAGTAGCACCTCTGCCTACCCCTTCTGGGAAAAGGCGTGTGGTTATGTATGTATGTTATAAATATGAAGTTTGGATATTGGTAAAATACTTCAAGAGACCTAATACTTACCTTTAAATGCGGCTTTGGCTAATCATACACGCACGGAATTGCCCGAGAGCTGAAAGTCATGTCTGGTGGTCAAAATGGCCAATGTAATGCGATGATAATTGTAGAAGAATATATCCATCTGAAGCTTTCTTGCTGCAGACATAACTATACTCGCGCCTTTTGCCAGAAGGGGTAGCCAGAGGTGCTACTAGGACACCTACGTTTCGCCTCGTGTGTTCCGTTCCACGATGTGATAGAGGGCGAGCCTATAACTATATCAGGTACAGATTCTCGACTCCGGGCTGATAATTAATAGAAAAATCCATCACATTAACCGACCCGGGATTCCAACCAAAGACCTAAGCTATATAATCATACTTAGGCAGAGAGGAGGAGGCATTCAAGGCTTACTTGCTACCTGTGCTCAAAACTAATAGGCTATAAAAAAATCAGGGTCACAACTGATGTCCGACGCCGCGTGTGGTGAAGTCACGGATCAGATCTAAATCTGTGTGTATTGCTAGGTTTTATTCCCCTGGAATTGCGTTTCAAAACTATTTCACAGGAACGGTCCATTTTCCGAGTTAAAAACTATGTCACTGTGTCACTGTGTACATGAACTATTTCCATGCAAAAAACTTGTCGATAAATTGCTGCGTCATAAAAGAGCCAATCAACACTTTCGTTTTTGTGATAATTTTTGTTCACTAATATATTTAACCAATCATTGTTTTAGCATTAATTCCCAGGTCGAGCAATGCCTCTGAACTATTTGGAACAATTCTAGAAATATTACTTGGAGTTTGCTTTCAGTAGGTATTAAAAATATGGGCATACTATGAGGGCTCAATGCACTTTATTTTTTTACTTATCGCCTTCGGGAATGCATAGATCCGTAGCTGTACATAGTAAATAAATGTTTATTATAACGTATTCACCAGTGTTACTAAACTGTTTTAGAAGTGGTAGAGCCACGCTGTTGCAAGTCATGACTCAGCATAAATGGGCAGGCTCATCACTGTCTCACAGGAAATCGACGTGAAGCGACAGTTCAGCTGTCGCGTTTTGTACGGTGAGTGGGATTGCCGGATGCCCAATACGCTTTTCCTCTTCTCATCCTTTTTCCTTCCAGCTCCCCTCCCAATTGGGGCGACAAAACATCCATGATCCAGCGTTGTGGATGTTTATGAGCGGCAGTGATCACTTACCATCAGGTGACATGTTTGCTCATTTGCCGGATCTATGCAATAAAAAAAGACTTTCGCAGTTTTATTTCATTGCTTACTGTTTTATTGAGTACCGGTCGCGACTATAGACATTATCCATAAGACTAAATCATCTGAGTTATAGCATCAGACTGTTTTCAAGAGGCAATAAAGTTGAGATTTAAATTTCTAGTGTAGTTATCACCGACGTCATTTACCTCTCACCTACAGGCCACACTGCGAGTGCGGCTTGGGCCAGTGCCACGGACTAAACGTAAACACTCACGTGAATTTGTCCTGCAGTGCGATATATAAACACAATAACAATTTCATAATGTAACGTGACAGACGTGGCTGTTCAACTAAATAAATACTTAAGGGAATTTTCCAAAATGCATATTGTTAATATGTATTACATTTGGCATTTG
The DNA here is from genome assembly GCA_033459515.1 of Theretra japonica. Classification (NCBI taxonomy): domain Eukaryota; kingdom Metazoa; phylum Arthropoda; class Insecta; order Lepidoptera; family Sphingidae; genus Theretra; species Theretra japonica. The sequence continues at coordinate 8,244,652 of CM065939.1, forward strand.
ACTTGGATGGCGAAAGAAAATTATACACACCAGCGAAATTGGTTTTACTCCGCGTGACATGAAGATGCGTGAAATCTTATAATCCAAATTAATTCGATTCCCTCGTCGTGATAAATTATTGCATGAACCATGAATATATGATTTTATCTAAACCAAACCTGGCTGGTTCTTGAAACTCATTATAAAAGGCTCGGTAGGTTACTGTGCAGTCAGAACAGTGTACATATGTAGTGTGTACACATTTACGAGTATTAATAAAAAATCATGTTACCCCAGCCCCAAATAAGCAAGTATGAGATAAAACCAGGTAGAAGAATAAATTGAATAATTCATAACTCCATTAAATTACCCTCTACAATCCATGGCTTGTTATCAAAATATTTGCTAACGCAAAAGTTGTACATTGCCGAAAAGTTTCGTAGCACCGCAGCTCAGTCGCCCGCGCGGCACGCCGATATGCTGAATGGGAGGTTTGACTGAGAGGGTCATTGACGAGATGAATAAGGGTGTGATTGCTTGCATCGGACACGTGAACTATGAATAATACGAACGTATCTGTTCGGAAAAATACGTGCTCCTATTGGTATAGCTTCACGTTTGTGCTATCAAGCGGATTAACAGGATAGAAAATCTGAAGTAGCGTACTGCTGATTTTTAGAATTGCAGAAAGTATGTCGGCAAATAAACGTCAATCGAGAAGGCTTAGAAGATTGAACCTGCATATCTATGGAAATGTATGGACATAGGCATGATTAGACGAATTTCTATGGTAAGTGAAATCCGAAGATTGTGTGTGGTTTGTGTGGTGGACTTTAGAGCCTGGTATTGAAGAAGTGGCTTTCTGCGTTAGAAGCTTTTCCCTATTTTAATGTTTAACAATTTGGAATTTTTACATACAACACAGAGGAGGTCTCAAGATGGGACGTTGTTTATTAACCAAAAAATTATTCATTAATTTCTTCATATTCCTTATAAATAGAAATATAATGGAAAGAATTGAATGGATCTCTCCTCTTTGATTATTTGCGATGAGCATGGTACGCTCATATTTGTTATGCAAAATTGAAAAGGTTCAAAAATAAAGAATAAACATTTTCAATTATCAGGGTTGGAATGTACTTTGGGGTTGAGAGCTTGCCAGCTTTATTATTCGTATTAATAGATTGGGCCGCGCGAAAATGTACGATCGTCAATGAGTTTGGAAAGATATTAATATTCGATCATATCCTATCTACAATAATTTGAAATTGATCGGAAAAAAGGTGGTTGTAATGATAAAAGTTCAGAAATATTGCACAATTTCAATGCTGTAACAATTTTGGTATTTACAAAAGGCTGATTATATTTTGAGTTCAGTGCGATAATACTTTATTCGATTGTCATGAACTTCTATCCTATATATTTTTTGTAGAGGGGTGTATTCGCCGTAGTAAAGCAACCACAACATGATTTTAAAAGATTTTCCATGTTTTTACATGAAAATTCTAATATATAATTAATGTAGGAATTACCATTTCCCGCAGTTTCCGGCGTGCATAGCTTGTCATGGATAAAAGCCAAATACATAATAAAATTTTGAGCTTTAAGGTTAAGTATTTGTTAAAGTTCCATGTAAACCTAACTATAAAATACAGAAATAGAAATTCGTCAACAACAAACTTTACTAGTTTAGTAAAGATATCCGTCAACTTTGACGTGTACAGTTCGATCGCTGAGTGTATTAGAGTCGTGAGCGCTGCCTTTAAGTGCGATGAGGCGGGCGAACAGCTACGGAACCCCTTACAACGCATGGCGCACGAACTTCGCTGTTTCATCCTTTAATGTTTGAGGTAGAGTTTTGGAAGGTAAAATAACGTTAGACCTATGCCATCGAGTTTATGGTTGAATTTGACTAGCTTTGTTCGGGCTGGTATTCTCGTGATGGATTGTAAGAGATTTATAGACTTCGCTTCGACTATAATAGACCAAGTATGGCTTCTAAAAAAGAAAGACCTTTAAAGAAAATCAACATCTCTTGTGTCTTCATTTCCGTATTCGAATCTAGGGCGAATATCATCCATGTTTTTTGCTGAAAATCGTTAGTCCATTTGTATATGAGAATGCATGTTAACCCGTTGGTGCCGACTATTCCCAGCGGGACGTAACTGGAATGATCTAAATTCTATTAAGTAACAAAACTTACCAACAATATATCTGCAATTTACCATCCAGGGATAAATTTGCATGCAATCACCAAGCGTATGTTCCTACGTTTTTAAACATGTAAATGGAGTATAAAACCGTGAACATTTTCATCAGGCGAGATGTGATTCAGCGATGTATTGCGAATGGAATTGTGTACAGTTTTTGTGTGTCGCGTTGGATCCATGGCTCGATAGATAGACATTAGTTTGCTGCCAGTCGGGAAGCGAGAAAAAGACGTATGCCAGCTAGCTGTGAGTATGCGAGACGCGGCTCCCGATGCGACGAAACGATTTGTTCAAAGAATTGCATTGTTCCCAGACACCTGGAATCTGGATTCGGTCGGAAACTTTGCGAGAAACATTTGTTGTTATGTACTGCGAGTTCCTGTGGCGAAATTACGACGGGTTTTTGAGCTTAGATGCATGCGTTATGTACAATTTAAATTTCCATTGTCTTTATTTCTACATAAATTCGTTTATTGTGTCATACTTTAATTCTGGTTAGTTACCGTTACGGCGGAAAAAAATACGTACCATAAAACCTTTTTGATGCTGAAATAGTTTAAAAAAGATCTACGCTGAAGGGGATTAAAATAAATTTGTATTTTTTAAGGGTACTAGTAGCGTTCGGTTGATCAATTCAAATTTTCAGGGAAAGGTCAATCATTGAATTTAATTTGTCTGGGTCGCTTGCGGGTAGCTCTGTAGTATATACATACATATAATATAAACTGATGCCTATTTCCAAAAAGGGGTAGGCAGAGGTGTTAATAGGACACCCACTTTCGCCTTGTATGTTCCGTCCCACGATATGATAGGGACTCCCTCACTCTCTCCCGTGGCCACCTCGGTGGTGTAGTTTGGTACGATTACAAAGCTGAAGTCTCGGGTTCAAGTCCCGGGTCGATCAAAGTGATATTGGGTTTTTTTATATAGATATTCTTGGTGGTGCCGGGCCACCTTTTTCTGCCCTCCAATTGGCTGATTGTTTGTCCAACATGCACAGCTTATTTGAAAAAGAAAATTAAAAAATAGAGCTATTGAATTCTACTCAAACTCGTTTTAGACAGATAATAACGTTTTAGACAACTATGCAATCGGTTAGCAACGGAATTTATAGCAATTTGTAGTTAATTAATTAGTTCAATTTTCACTAACATACCAGTGCAGTGCAACATTACGAACAACAAAATATCTACGTTTTTGAAGATGCAAATATATGAGAGCGTTCCCTCTATATTATAATTACTCTAAGGGTGGTAGTTATCCGAGGGGGTTCGAATATTCTACCATTAGTAGGGTAATCCACGTAATTTTGTGCCGCGCCGATCAAGTTGCGGTGCAGTTGCAATTAAGTTTACGGTTTAGTGCAAAATGGTATTCTTGTAATTGTTTAGCTGCGCGTGAACTGCACCTAAGCTATGCGTAAACTGCGCGGGTGCTGCGCGTCAACTATACGTCAGTCGTATGCAAGAAGCTTACACGTGAATACCGATCAAGTTGCGATCTGAATCACGCACATAAAACATGCAGCAGTAGAATACGCTAAACCGCTCGCGCGACAGGAACTTGACGCGAGCGTATCTGACAGCGGTTGTCAAAATTACGAGAATACGAAAAGTTCTGTTTTGATCGAAACTTAACTGCAACTGCACTGCAACTGAACTTATTTAATTACGTGAATTACCCTACAGATGTCATCCAATTCCGTGACAATTGCCACTGAAGTATGCGGGTATAAAATGTAAGACCCTGACACGTCAAAACTGAACATTGATGCCTGCGCGCCACAGGTGTCCCAGCTAGTTGAAATAATGGACTTTTGATATAGAACATTTTACGCGTTTGCAAATCGTCGTAAGTTGCTCTTTTATTTCATTCATAGGAGTATTTTTTATGAGGTAGAGCCACGCTGTTGTCAGTCATGACTCAGCATGGGCAGGCTCGTCCGGGATGGTACCACTGTCTCATAGTCGCATTTCGTTCGGTGAGTGAGAGAGTTTCCGGATGCCCAATACCTGTTTCCTATTCACATCCTTTTTCCTTTCCGCTCCCCTCCTGATTTTAAGGGCCGGCAACACATATGAACCAAGCGTCGATGGTCATGGGCGGCAGTGATCACTTACCATCTGGTGACCTGATTGCTCGTTTGCTGAACCTGTGCAATAAAAAAAAAATAGCTTAATATATTTTAAAAGGATGATTGCTGTCATAATTAGATGTTAGTAGTTGAATCTTAATCTTATTATTTACATACGTGGTCATGCTTACGAATTCTATGTACTCGTGGATAACTGAAATTACAAAGTATGTAGCAGTTATATCACTTAACGAGGTTTCCCATTTACCCGGTTTCCTAAACAGCCATATTCCAAAATCCTTATAATTAATAATAACGTCCCATTTGCATAGGACCCCAACAGGACAGGTCGAAATGAACTTTTTTAGGTAAAATATTTAGTAAAAAGTGTATATTTTATCAAAAGATGATTTTTATGCGGTTATTGAAAATGAGAAAGATTGAGAGATTAATAAAATGTTTGTATTTCTCATTAAACTAAGTATTGCATTAACTACAAGGTACAAGTCTAAGATAAAGATTTGTATTGTATTGTATCAGCCCATATACGACCCACTGCAGGGCACGGGCCTCCTCTACAACCGAGAGTACGATTGAGAGTGGTTAGGCCATATAGTCCACCACGCTGGCCTAATGCGGGTTGGCAAGATAAAGATATACATATGTTATTGTCCATTAAATAAGTCGGCATTTCTACTTATCCTATGCCATAAGGTCGAGACTCTATGGCTAAAACTTACCATAAGGCCTGTGAAACCATAGTGGATGTATTTAATTGTGTAGGGCTCATCCAACCAATTTCATTGTAAAAAACGACTATATATCTTAGAATTTAAGTACGAAATTGAAACAAATTAAAAATATATCAAAAGGGCTTCTACAAACAATTCCCTTATTTTTTATTTGTACGCAAAAACGTTGAGCATTACAGCAAAATGATAAAATTCCAATTTAGCGCATCAGACGAGCAATGTCAACGAGGTTTTTGTATTATTTTATTCAAATGCGAATCCATTATAGCACTTTGTTCATTTACAAATAACAAATGTTATTTTCTAATTTCGGCTGATGGAATTAGCGGCCCCGTGATCATATCTCAGAAAGTTGCGTAAAATTGAAAGTGACATTGGAAAGGGATTACAGCCAAAAGGATCAAAACTTCCAAATTTCTGTTAACTTTATTCATAGCTTATGTGTCCTCAAAGAAACCAGCCATGTTATGGATCAGTCCAGTTTTGTACAAAGTAATTATTAATCTGGATTAATACTTGATTTCGCAATCACGAAAGTCGCCGAGCCGGGGACAATGACCAGATTTCCATTTTCTATCAGACGGCTTATAAATTAATTTGCATAGACAACATTACGAATACGAACTAGACTGAAGACCTTATTTCTATTACTTAGTTTTTTAATCATGATTCATGAATAAAACACGACCAATGCAAAAGGAATCTTAAAATTTCTGTGTAAACAGTCTTAAGGAATATTTAATTTGTATCAATGTACAGGTAAGCAATAGGAGTGAGTCATTTATTTACCAGGGAGGTGCGGGGAGGGCGCGGTGGGGAGTACGGCTAACGAGTTTCAGTGTGATGTTTGTGAAGTTAGTCCAGGTCACAGGGAGAGCTAGCCCACCGCTTGGGTAATGAAATATCCGTCTGGACTGAATGCTTTTACAGTACAATGTGCGCCGTGATACATGTAACAAGAGCTGCAGCCGCCAGCTCGCCACGCGCTCCGGCCGAAATACCTTGCATTTATAAGTGTGAATATGGAATTTGATGTTAAAACTTTGTGGGCTACTTGTAATCCTACGAATTATTTTTGACATTAGATATAATTGTTTTTATTATTACTACAGTTGATTTATTCATCTGCTCACATAGCTTTAATAAGTCTGACGGCGGAGATACTAAAAGTTTTTATGATTACATAATTATTATTCGTTTTGATTGTAACAGATCGTTATCGTAATACTTGAGAGAAGCCCACGTTCTGTAACGAACATTCTGTGGCTGAAGATTTTTTTTTGCAAAGCTATGTTACAAGTATATTTGATCTAATTATTTCCGTTTCTTTGATATGCAGAGTACACGGAGCATAAAACAAAAGACTGCAGATTCACTTATCCACATTAAACCAATCAATTTATGGTGTAAGACTTACCACCCGATGAACCCTATACTTTCATCCCATATTTTTATTTGTCAAGTAAAAAACAAGTAAGGAGACTCGATAGCCATCCCTTGTTAATATCGCGTCAATATTGATAGCCAATCGGAATACGAGCCGGCAAGTCCGAGATCAATTTTTGTATCGACAAAACTGGGCTATTTTTATAGCTCCGTAATAGTTTAAATGCTTCGTATGTGGTTTGCCGTAACAGTTGTTCATTTTTATTTGGATTCTAATTCCGTGTGCATATTTGAGTGCTGTTCGTAGAAACGATATTACCGTTCGGTATTTCGAATGTTTTCCATTTTTAAATCGTTTGTATTTTTTCTATAAACGATAATTGCTCGTTACTAATTAGATTATGAAAAATGAGATTGATCTGAAATTGAAATCTCCCTTGGTTGAGTAGATGATGTGACATAAAATATTGTACACTTAATTGTGTGCGTTGCGTGAAAGTGCGTGGTGGCCTGTTGGTAACGGACCAGACGCGGCTGCCTACCTGTTCACGATGGTCGCGAGTTCAAATCCCAGGGCACACATCTGACTTTTTGGAGTCATGTGTGTATTGATATTCAATCACCATGCACTTTAACGGTGAAGGAAAACATCGTGAGGAAACCTACATACCGTAGCATTTTTAAAGAATTTCTACGGTATGTAATTTCGCCAACCCACACTAGGCCAGCGTGGTGGAATACATAGCCTAACCACTCTCAATCGATTCTCTCGATTGTAGAGTAGGCCCGTGCCCAGCAGTGAGACATATATGGGCTGGTACAATACAATACACTTTATTTAAAAAATAACTCAAAGCAAAATAATACAATTTCAAAATTGCCATTTTGTGCAGATTCTACGAGGTAACTATTATTAAAGTCAGGTATGGTCGCTAGTATAAAACAAACTGCGTTTAATGTAGTAGTAAAGAGTTCATTTACGAAAAACACAATTAGAATTGGGATCGTTTTAAAAGAACACCCAATAGCAAGTGATTTCCATAATTAAAACTCGAGAAGCAGAACAATTTCCGTGCGTTCGTAGCTTGTGGGATGTATATTATGGCGAAATAGCGCTTTCAAAACTGTTTTTGAAGCCAAATTAAAACAGTTGGAGAGTTTTGTCTGTTCTCTGTGAGATAAGCTATTTATTGCGTTTCGTGCTAAGCGGTTTTAGGTTTTAAGATCATGAAATTACACTTAGATTGTCTAATAGTTCAGTTCAGAATCAGATCAAAACTTTGTTTCAGTAAAATTGCTTTTGTATCAAAATTAATGGTTACTACTTTTTTATATTTATTCGATAGGGTGACTTTATGGCCTTGTTTATTAGAACTATGTATAGTATGTGAATAATGAGATGTACCTACCTATAACTTCAACATCAAATTCGGCGCTATAATGAAATCTGTGTAAGGTTATTTTCTGAGACGTCTTTCTTCATCAGCATTTATCTCATATTTACATGTCGTCGGCGCGGCATGTTATTTATGTAAGTCTGCATAATTTGACTTATGATAATATGACCGCATGTAGGCTTATCTATAGTAAATTAAATTAGCTATAGTACGCGACAGATCGACGTGGCAATCGGGGTATGAGGTGACGCGGAGAGAGGGGGGAATTGACGCCCCGCATATCTGCACATGGCCCGCGCCGTCCTAGACTTAGTGCTGCACGAATCCTGATCGACTACGTTTATTGATTTCGATCCCGCTCACATTATTTGTGCACTATATTGTTGTGTATAGAATTGACTGCGATGGCTTTTATAGCTAAAGAAAAAAAAAACAATAATTTATTCTTATTCTTACTGTTCTATTACGTTCATACATTCCCCCATAATAGTTTTTCTCATATCTCTTTCATATGCAGACACCGATCAGTCACAAATTGCATATAAAATAAAATGTTATATTGCTTATAATATACTTCACTTAATTATTTTTACTCATATGTCATTGCTTTGTAAAAATATCGATATAAAATACTTGCTACATGATATCACTAAAAAGTCCATGTCAGCCTGTCGCGTACAGTATAGTTCTATTGAAGTTGTCAACTAAAAATACTTCACAAAGCAAATCGCTTGACAGCGCTAACTGGATTTATTATACAATTTTATTTTGTTCGTAGACAGAGAACACTACTGTCTACGGTTCGTAAGTAGAAAAAACGATTTTCAAGCCCGATCAAAGAAGTATATCGTTCAGTGTTATCAACATTTATTTCAATTCATTTAATTCAATTCAAACTACGCGCCGATGCTGCAAAAGGGATACCAGCGCTTACCAAGCAGGGAAAAATATTATTTAAATTAGACATTCGTAATAGGTTATTAGCAGAATGATGGGGCAGTATGGAGCAGAAAGGGACAGGCGATAGAATAGCAGGCGTTCATTTCGGCAAGCGCCGCACGTCTCGCGACGGCGCAAGGAAATTGAAACTTTATATTTGAGCGCACTTTATCTGACCGAGGAACCTGCAATCTCTCTAGCGGAAAATCCTTAGTCGAAATAAAATAAAACGTGCACAAATTTCCTCAATACTTTCTGCGAGTCGAACACGCTTCGCGGTTTTCACAGCGATTTGTGATACGTTTTTATTTAGTTTCTTGTTTTTGATGTTTCACTATTGACTTTTGTGTAGTGCGTCACATCTTCCGTTTTATAGATTTTGCTCTAAATAGATTTTATTTTGTTACGAATTATTTTATCTATTTAGACGTAAGTATTATTGATTACTTTTTAGATTTCCTAAGTTGTTTTTTTTATCAGCCCATATACGTCCCACTGCTGGGCACGGGCCTACTCTACAATCGAGAGAATCGATTGAGAGTGGTTAGGCCATATAGTCCAGCACGCTGGCCTAGTGCGGGTTGGTGGACTTACATACCGTAGAAATTAAATTTCCTAAGTAAAAAATTTCCTAAGTATTTCTAAAAAAACTTCAAAACGTCCCTGGGTTGTCTGGTACCAACCACTATGCGTGTGACGGTAATCGAGGGGCTTTTATTCAGTATACTGGCGTAGGTATTGTTAGAGACCTAGGTCGGCCATAACATCCGCATTGTGCCGGGCTGGAAGGCCAGTGACACTGAAATACCCCTTTCGGCTTCCTACAGGGTACCGAAAGCTTAATAGCTTTTCCTCTCGAACAAAAAAAATATTTTTTAAATAACTAGAGCATTTCCTTAAGTCTGTATAAAAAACAGTAAAGCAATGGAAAATCAAGCCTGACTAACTTAACACGACGGATATTGATGTTCCCCGCTTGATTGAAACAAGTTCGTCAAAGAATTCCGTGAATAATGTATTAAATTAGTAATGAAATCATCCACGTGAACCTGCTGTTATAGAACAACATTAAAACAACATATTTAATTCGTTTGGATGGCACTCAGTATTTTCGTCACCTGCGCCGATGGCAGACTGCTAATTAAGCTCTTTATGAAACTCGATCCTGAGTGAGGATATAAATTGTACTCGCGTTATATTATAATGAAATTCCTGCCTTTTCAGCTTGAATTATTTTGTACACGAGCCTCACTGATTTCTGAAAAATCATAACAATCGTAACCTATCTGTCATGAATAATTCTTAAGCGTGATAACCCGAAAATTCAATCTCCGAACAATAGGATCGTATTAGCATACAAAAGGTTTCACATATTTTACGCAAATCCGTTATATTTTGAGTTATCTTCTCACAAAAAAGCAATGTTTTTCCTCTGGCCCGCGAAATAAATTTTATTCGAAGCGCAGGTTGTTAGCAAGTGGAGGTTGGAATGTTTGAATTATTAAAATTTAATTGACCAAGAACACAGATTGAACTGAGGAATTTACACCCATTTTTCTTGGAATATTTTAATAGTGTATGTTTAGAAATCGCAAGAGTGTTGGTGCAGCGGAATTAACCTCGCAAGTGGTATAATTGTTTTAGAGTATTGTGAAATGATGTATAAGTGGTCACGTTCCGTGGCCGCGGCGGGTTAGTTTTGTTGTTGAAGTGTTAACTTTACAATTCGGTAGTTATGCTGTCCTAGTATTTTCCGGGAGTGGCTCGTTCCCGCAATTATGTTGGCGTGCAGCTGCGCCACACCTCATCCGGTATTTGGGTGTCAAATTGTCAATGTTTTACAGGCCTGTACCCTGTACCAATGGCCTGCACGTTGGTTGACCAATTTACAACCTACAATACACGCCCGTTATTCGCTTCACGCAGCTCACTGCCACTAAAACACGCTATACTAGAGAAAAATAGCACTGAATTTTTACGCCGCTGAATAAATTACAATGTATAAAGTATAATTTGTTGCGTTTTTGATTAGCTGTCCTTTTGTGAATGATTTATTCATGAGTTTAATCTCAAAGGATTTAGTATAAAGCCGATGTGTTTGAACGTTCGTACACTCTGATTCAAATCAAATTTAAACCACGCCTTAACAGTTTTCTCAATGTATTGTACGTTTTAAATTGTTTGATCAGATTATGCAATTAATAAGTCATTTTGCTGCGCTGAATGAAAAAAAATTGCTGACGAAAATATGTTTTGGCCAGAAATTACGGGAAGCACTCTCGGTAAACGTTTTCAGTAGTTATTTAATTTCACGTTTGGCAGAGTCTCAATTAGCTTAACATTCGGACCAATCATTCAATCAACATGTCCATAATTGATGGTTATTGCATTACGCGTCTCGTTAGCGATTGCCGCTGATTTTTGTTATCATTCTACCTTGGCAAATTAATAATGAGTCACAGATGAGAGCTCAAATAAATATTGATTGCAACAGCCGAATGTATTTACTCCGCAACCACGGGAAAAACGCTGGCGGCTTTGACAACCGTTTGTTTTTGTTTGCTTTGAAATATGAATATCAAAAACTCGGCGTCAACGGCACGCACAGTTAAAAAGAGCTATGGAACAGCGTTACGTAAAACAGATGTTAGTAAGACAGCGCACGTATGTACGTGTGAACCGGAAAAGGGTTCGCTTGTGAGAGAGTTGCTAACTTAATTCATTATAGTGCGCCGTGTTTGAGTTCCATGAGCACTCGCCGGTTTTGGCCTTGTTTTGGCATGCGAATGCCTCCCGATCTCGCCTCCCTCCTGACCCGTCCCGACTTTGGCGTAAACAAGCGCCCGATTGACACCTATACCATGCAAATTACTTGCGGAAACCTGGTGAAGAACCAGTGCGAACGCGCTTGGCAAGTCACTTTTCATTACAAGCCTAGAGTTTTTTTAGTAAACGCACATATTAAATGTCTTTATTGCTTAGCCGCGTGAAAGCATAAGAGACAACAATTTTGATAAATAATCTTTGAAATGGGAATACCCACGTTTAGGCTCACATGTTACATAATCCAATATTTTCTTTCAAAAATGAAACGCAAAACAAATTTGATTAATAAATTGCAAGTAAGTAATATACCAACAAATTCCAATTGACATAAATGAATCATAGATTCATAATGTATGGATTTTACTATACTATTATCTAAAATGACAATAATCTTAGATTTATAAATTGTTTTTAAATCTTACATTGTATAGAAATGGTCACTCCTCTCTCAAGTCTATCGTGCCTTATATGTACACAATGATGGCTCAGTAAATCAAATCTCAGTAAAATCTTATGTAACGAACATGCATTTTCAGTGACAGTTGCAACGTAACAATGGATGCAAGCGAGTATGAGGATGTCAATACAAATCCGGTTGGTGTGCAGGTTTAGCCCGGCGGAGCACTCGACACGGAGGCAACCATAGAGAAAATGCTGTAGATAGTGAACGCAAATTGCATTTGCATGTGTCGTTACCAACAGAAAGAATGTTACATTACACAACACATGCACAATTATTTCTCTATAGTTACTTTTGGGAATATTTTAATACTTATATTACTTATACTACTAAACTCAATTTGGATTTTTAATCCGTCTATACTTTTTAGTTCTCCTTACCTTTTTGAAAGTAGTTAGAATATCTACGAATTAGATTCTGTAGATGATCTTGGGCAGTGGAAATCACTCATTTTATGTTGGTGTTCTGTTTGCTCATCTGCCGAACTTAAGAAATAAAAAAAAGATTAAGTTAATTTAACACGATAAAAATATTATCAGACGGGCTTTCAGTTGTAAAATAATAAACCAATTTTTAAAACGTGCATATGATCGTGAGTGAGGGACAAAGGATGGCATAAAAAGAATTCTTTGTTCCATAACATTAAATTTTCTTCATTTGTCTTTTCGCCACAGCGTGTAGGCCGGCATATTTGTGTCGAGGGATTTGTCTGATAGGAAAAAATATCTATTGCCAATCAACATTCTTTCTGGCACTGCATTTACTATGATGCATTTTGCCACACCAGTTCAAAATGTAATGTAATGTAATGTATGTTAAAAATGTAAAACCCTTACTTAAAGACTGACTATAAAAATAGTAGTAAGTATATTACTAGACAATAGAAAATAAAGTAAACCGTAATAAACGTTTTATAGATTGTAATACAAAAGTAGGACGCGAGTAGCGCCTTAGGAATTTGGAATACCGCTCGTTCTAAGAATATGACATTGTTACTCTCCATAGTTTTAATATTCTTTGACAGGCGCTTTGTGCATATATTTTAATACTAGTAGTACGTCATCAGTTTGTAGTTGCAGCCCTTGTAAAGACAGTTATGAGTTTGTCTCATATGACCCCTTTATTATTATTTTCAAAATTCTCTTTTGTGTGAAATCTGCCAAACCAAACTAGACTAGCGTCAATAATTAAGATGTAACTTCTCTAAATGGTGGAATATACTTGTTTTCAGTATTGATGTAGTTCTATGACTGGACTGAATAATTGCTTTAAATTAATAAGTTCTATGAAAAATTTACATTATTCTCAACGGTAATTTTACAGAGGTTTGTTTCAAATACTCGGCAAAAATTCCTTTCTGCAAAACAGATTCCAACATCCAATATAATTGATAAAATCTTAAACAGCTATGTAATGTCCACGGATTCTTGGCGAGTTTCAGAAACAGGAAAGGGAGAACAAATTTTTAACTTAAATTACCTTTCAAACGAAACAGGTCCCAATTAAAACACGTATTCAAATTTCCGACTCCGCTCGACCATTCAATAAATTAAATATTGCTGACATAAATAATTTTATTATTTTCTTATAATAATGTGCCTATGATTATGATATTTTTTTTTTATCAGCCCATATACGTCCCACTGCTGGGCACGGGCCTACTCTACAATCGATTGAGAGTGGTTAGGCCATATAGTCCACCACGCTGGTCTAGTGCGGGTTGGCGGACTTACATACCGTAGAAATTCTTTAAAATCGCTACGGTATGCAGTTTCCTCACGATGTTTTCCTTCACCGTTAAAGTGCGTGGTGATTGACTATCAATACATACATATCTCCGAAAAGTCAGAGGTGTGCGCTGTGATTTGAACCCGCGACCACCGTGAACATGTAGGCAGCCGAGTCTGGTCCGTTACCAACAGGCCACCACGCACTTAATGATAATTTAATCATAACTTATGATAGTTAATGATAATACTAATTATATAAATACAAATACGAATGTTTACAACGATGGTTCGTCGATTCTTGTAGCGATATAATAAAAGTCCTCCGAGGTTGACTTAAATTTAAACACAATGCAAGTAAATCCGGAGTATACAGCTCGTATTTAAAAAAGTTGAAGTAGCATTGTTTGTAGCACAAGGTAATAAAGTGCAAATATGTATTGTTCCATAGACGTCACATAAAGGTTTACTTACACTGGTGTGCGGACGCGGTAATAGCTCACGGCAATTCGCATTCCGACTGGCGTACTTTATTATTACTTTTTATTATTATTATTCATTATTTCTAATGTATACATTAAACTCGCGTAAAAATGGATACGGGTCTCGAAGCTTGGTTCAACATATTTCACGGGAGCTGTGCGCCGGAGTTTCGTGGATTCTAATCTAATTTGGATTTGTGTATATGCAATTATGTCTATGCTTAGGAAGTATGCGTAAATGTTTACGTCTGTTTGTAAAATCTCACATATAAGTTTTAGAGGTTTTTTTTATTGGCCACTAGAACAATGATATGCGTCTATATGTATTGGATCTGCAAGTGCGTGTACTATTTAAATTACTTTATTTTTAGTAGTAAAGTACTTTCAGGTTGTAGATTAAAATAAACTAATGTATGAAATTATTCTATCTTATTTTTAAACTTGTTTAATTACAAGAGAGTATGACAAGAGCAGGTCGTTCGCCTGATGTTAACCGACACGCCTCTCCATGAACAGAAGCAAGACCACTCAGTACCTATTTATTATTAACTAGCGGCCCGTCCCCGCTTCGCCTAGGTGCAAATATTTTTGATTCCACTCCCCACCAGATACATGTTATTTTTCGTACAAACTGGGACACCCTGTGTATGTATTATACATATAAACCTTTCTCTTGACTCATTCTATCTACTAAAAAAACGTTATCAAAATCCGTTGCGTGGTTTCAAAGATCTTAGCAAACATACGGACAGACAGACAGCGGGATGCGACTTAGTTTTATACTATGTAGTGATAAATACTATTGCACCTCACTGCACCACACTGCACTTGTCACCCCTAGACATTAATGCCAACTCTTAACGCACAGCAGTCAAGTCAGTTAATCAGTAGTTACGTCCAACATTCAGTGAAGTGCACAAACTACAAAGATCCGTAATAAATATGAATGAGATATAAAGTTAATGAGCCGAGCAAATGTGTCAGTCAATTAGCAAGTGTTTGGTTAATGTAAGTATAATGAGGTAAAGTTCACCCGTCGCCGCCGTCGGATATCACAGTCCTATCCCATTAAGAGAACGTCTTGCTTATAAAGTTAACATTCGGCGTAACACATAGGCACCACAGTTTGCACTCGCGGCATCGACTCGCTAACTTTTAATGGCTTAATAATGGAAAAGTGGAATACGCGATACACTCAGAACGTTTTATGCAAAATGTGGCGAACTAATAATTGGATTTTTATTGCTATGAATGGTGAGACGAGTATGCCATTCGCCTGATGGTAAGCGATGCGACTGCTCATGGACAGTAGCAACACCAAACACCATGAATTACAAGGGAATGCTTGGCATTCCACTGCGCTCGGCATCCTGAGACATAAGGTGTTAAGTCTTATTATGTCCAGTAGTTACTCTGGCTACAATGTCCTCCTAACCGAAACACAACAGTGCATTTACACTGCTGTTTGACGGGAGAAATAGACATTGCGGTGGTACCTACCCAGGCGGCCTCACACATATGAGAGATCTACCATCAGTAATTGCTTATTACTCTCCGTACGTGTTTACTAATTTAAATAATGTAATTCAGAATATTCGGTGTCATGAGATAAAAGTGTAGCCTCACGGGAAATTACCGCCGAAATCTCACCGCCCGCCTATAGACAGTTTGTTCTCCTCCTTTGTGCCTTGAATCAATTCCCGTAACTTATCTGCATATTTTATAATGCGAGGCGAAGTGACGTTGCAGTGTCGGTTCCTCCCTCCCCGGTCCCTGCACGTATTGCTTCTCATCACGTTAACTCACCTGAGTTTCGGAACATTATATATCCCTCTCCGACATGTTATCATAATCAATTTGAAACTAAAACAATATACACAAGTAATACATGGTGGTAAGCCGTCATATGGATCTATGAAAGCGTGTCGCGTTTCAGGTCCGGCTTGTGTATTTTTGTATACATATTCCAGCTGGCCGGCAAAATTGTGCCCGCCAGTGGATATTCTATTTTGATTCACTGCTTTTTCTATTAGGCGTATTGTATGGCTATAAAGTGGCCTTTGTATTCCAGTACAAAAATACATGCAATTAATTTTGCAAGCTACCACACATGCAAACGGCCAATATTTATTTACACTGATTTATAAAAATGTTGTTAATGTTTGCGTTATGAATTCAAACAAATTGTGAGTGCAGGTACGTGTTTGTTTTGCGAACCCGTGTAATACACCGGGACGAAATGCACATTGTTACAATACAAATTAAACTCTTTATGTTGACATTCATATAATTAAACTGAGCTGTTTATTGTAGTGAGGCGACGGCGACGAGGATAAACGCGGTGCAGAAACAACCCATCCGATTTATGTCTGCAGACCAGTAAGTTAAGTTGCTTCTGGTTAAGAACCGGGAGAGGTCAGTTGAGAAGGTAGTCGCCGGTTCGAATTCTAGAATTCTGAATTTTCCGAGTCATGTATACGCTCATACGAGTATTAATTTACCATGAACTTAAAGGAAGGAGGAAAATATTTTGAGGAAAAACTAAATACTATACAGATATTTATAAAAAAAATTATGATGTGCCAAGTCTAATGTATCAGGCCAGCTTGGTGAACCATAGACTAAGCTCAGAAAAGTCCCATTCTTAGCAGTAGGCGATTGTGGGCTGATAACAAAGAACAGGCTGATAACATGTAGACATGTGAGATAAACATCACGATTGACTCGTAGATATTGAAATTTAAATTGGGTAGCTCCTAGCACAACAGTTGTAAGAACTCACTCAGACTTAATTGGTTCCAGAGTCACGACCACAGAACACGCAATTGAAAATACGATTTAAATTTTAAAGTTAATATTTCAGCATAATGATGTTGTATAATTATATTCATTTATTTACGAAATGGGTCAGACAGTGCAAACGTATTTATTTTAAATATCAACGACGCGACTTATTAGTTTGCAGCAGTTTGTGGAGTGGAAAGGTAAGTATGTGAAAGCGAATGTCGTAAATACATTGTCCTTTGTCTTTGTTCTCTAATGTCACAGTTGTGATAGAAAATAAGTGGGCACATTATGCAATCCGACGCGTGGTTTGTATAAAGCCTTAGCGAGTGCAGTAAGTCTCTACTCTCTTGGGCGTTAGCAGCGTTTTGTCGGTAATGCGCACCCTAACTTTTAGGAGCAACTGGCGTGAGCCCGTACCGCAATAGGATTACTGACAAACGGAAAAGTTCTGAGTATCTGCTAATTCAATTTTATTGTTGCTCTCCAACGAAGTAAAAAAATAAATATTTCATTATTTCATATTGTAATCAAATCTCTTTGAATTTAAATAGACTTTCTAAAAACCGATATAGTTGTAATTGTAACGGTCTATGTGTTATGAAGCGCCAAACAATTAGGAGTTCTATCAAAGGCCCAGAATTATCGGCGGATCGAAGAAGCATTGGAGGGTGACGCGGTGGGTTACAGTGAGCAGTCTAGTACAATAAGATTCAGGATCTCTCGATTACATAAATGAGTAATTGTATCTAATATTCAGATGGGTTGCCAGCGCTTGGAACTGAAATATTCTAAGATAAAATTGTATTTTCGAAAATACTTACGGCATACGAGTATCTATAACTTATTTTATATTATTTATTACAATCTATTAATTATTGAGATATTCTGAATTGCCTACTTAGATTTATGCTTGATTGTGCCGACCAAGTAGAATAAAAATATTAGATGCCCGGTCTCGCTTGTCGGGTTTAAGTTCCGACAAAATATCGGACTCCTTAGTGGCTAAACATTTTATATGAAGCTGTTCTCTTTTATCTGACGCCTTTTTCGTCCGCTCCATACAAAATGTTTCATCCAACATTTTGCTGACCCCGTCACCCGACAAGTGGGAACACGGGACAATAGTCCGTGTGTATAGTACTGCGCTTAAAAGAAGAATTAGTTTAGTTTGTCATGGCACTAAAATGTGTAATAATTACATTTACGATTTTAAAAACAAACATTAAAAAAATGCCGCGTTGTAAAACAATTTTGTCTCCAATAAATTATGATGTGGCTACGTATTAGTGTTCTCTGTCCCATTTAACACAGGCCTAAAGCTTAAAGGGCATTTAGACTTTAATTCTGCATAAAGTATTTCGGACAGATACAAAGCTTCGAATTTATTTTACGAGTGTTTTAACGAGTTCGGTTAAGATTGCTGATAAAACTCTTTACTCTTTACTGCACTGCCTTATCGCAAGGTAAAATATTCTTCGACATTTGGAAATATTTTAGATTTGTTACATTACTTCGTATACGAGTACTTCATGGTCATTTGTCTTAGTAGATATTACTGAGCAACGTCAAAACTAAATCTAAATTAAGCTACATACTCCTCGCGGCTAACCTCACTCTTCCACAATATGATGTAAGGGGGTTTGGAGTTGTGGCCACTGACCTAATGCAGGTTGATGGACTCACTTTCATTAGAGTATTGAGAAGCATTACACTACAATTTTCTAGCTATATTTTAAGTTTTAACATATATTAATACTGTCACTGGTACCACTTAAAATAGATGGTTCAATGTGCTTTGGGCGGCATTATGTGTCAAGTTTTTTAAAATTAGAATTATCGTATCAATATTTTGTTTGGTATTTAATTTTCAATATTCTTAAACTTAAATTCTACGCAAATTTCAGAAGGTCACTTTATTTACCCGTTAAGATATTCATTCATAGTTCTGTAATTATTTCAAGGGAATGTCCCTTTCATCGTCTTCCACTGTCTTATGGATTCTATGAAATAATAATCGTGAAAAGGCCCGTTTTAATTGTATAGTAGCCATTAATAGTACACGAATACAATGTCACGGTTTGCACTAATCAAATGACAAACGATTGTGCTAATAAGTGTTAATACGCCGAGAGATATGTGGCACCGCATCCACATTTTTTTTTTGTATTGTATTGTATCAGCCCATATACGACCCACTGCAGGGCACGGGCCTCCTCTACAATCGAGAGTACGATTGAGAGTGGTTAGGCCATATAGTCCACCACGCTGGCCTAGTGCGGGTTGGCGGACTTACACACCGTAGAATTTTTTTAAAATCGCTACGGTATGCAGGTTTCCTCACGATGTTTTCCTTCACCGTTAAGGTGCGTGGTGATTGACTATCAATACACACATAACTCCGAAAAGTCAGAGGTGTGCCCTGGGATTTGAACCCGCGACCACCGTGAACATGTAGGCAGCCGAGTCTGGTCCGATACCACGAGGCCACCATGCACTTTTTTTTTAACTTTTTTTATTTTTGCTCGAGGCTTTCGTAATAATGCGCAACCTGCAACGTATATACGTAAAGAAAATAGAACTTATGTATGACGTGCGGGTTATCCATAGTTTTGCAACTGGCCACACTGAAATCTCAAAGCGTACTCACAAAGGATTTCTAGTAACGTTATATTCGCATGGATACCACGAATCTCGAATATCGATCGCACATTCGGGTGGGAATTGTTTATTTATATCCAGATATAAAGGGCGAATGGGTTTTAATATAATGTAATAGTGTTATTATGGATATAATACAGTGGTCGAGTCACTCCATTGTCTTTAGTTACTTGGACAAATAATATGGGAATGAGTTGCCTCATCCGAGTGGTACTACTGTCTCACAAAAATATGAATTGTCGACTTTACGTCGTGTTTAATGAATACGATAATCGGCACAATAGTTCTTATCCCCTGCGCGTTTTACGAGGCGATCTAAAGGGGTCATCGAGTAGTCTTTTCTTTTCTTTCTCCTTTCGTGTTTTCTATCATTTGGGTTGCTCGGAAAGCTCGGAAAACTGCTATAGATGTTCAATGGTGGCTGTAATCGCATAACATCAAGTGAGCCGCGTGATGGTTTGCCGGACTTATGAATAAGGTGATGCAAGATTTTTCTTACTGGTTCAAATTGATCCGTGTTGGCAATGTTTAAAAGGTTGTTTATGTGCGTCGACCGCACCGGCTGCGATTGATAAAGAAATATTTGTATTTTGTATTGTATTGTATCAGCCCATATACGACCCACTGCAGGGCACGGGCCTCCTCTACAATCGAGAGTACGATTGAGAGTGGTTAGGCCATATAGTCCACCACGCTGGCCTAGTGCGGGTTGGCGGACTTACACACCGTAGAATTTTTTTTTTTTTTAAATCGCTACAGTATGCAGGTTTCCTCACGATGTTTTCCTTCACCGTTAAAGTGCGTGATGATTGACTATCAATACATACATAACTCCGAAAAGTCAGAGGTGTGCCCTGGGATTTGAACCCACGACCACCGTGAACATGTAGGCAGCCGAGTCTGGTCCGATACCACGAGGCCACCACGCACTATATTTGTATTGCCTATCTGATAATTGGACCTGAAATAGTTTAGGTTAAAATCAATAATAATAATTCCATTAATGATTTAAGAAATTGATTCAAATATGCATTACAATTCACTGAATGATTAATTTATCATATGGAAATGATATTGCACGAAGGTAACATTTAATTACAAATTAATTTCCATTAATTATAGCAAAAACAAGTTGATTTTCATTATTTTCCAGCAAATCGGATCGAATTTCGAACAGAGGAAATACAGTATTTAAACGTTAATTATGTAGTATGTACCATATACTCGTATTTACACACGTATATAATAAAGTTATCAATCAATTTAATAAAATACGTAGTGTACGTTACAAACAAGGCGAAACGCGGGTGATCTGGTTAGTACCAGGAGAACCTCTGCCTACCCCTTCTGGGAAAAAGGCGTGAGTTTGTATATTATGTACGTTACTTTATAAAATTAACTCTTTTAGGAATCAGTCCGTCGTAATTTGAACCTTTTCATTTTCATTTGTCATGTATTCATTAA
Organism: Theretra japonica; assembly: GCA_033459515.1. Classification (NCBI taxonomy): domain Eukaryota; kingdom Metazoa; phylum Arthropoda; class Insecta; order Lepidoptera; family Sphingidae; genus Theretra; species Theretra japonica. The sequence continues at coordinate 8,265,793 of CM065939.1, forward strand.
TGAAATTGAATACAGTAGAAAATAAAGATTGAGTGTTGAAGTTATTGAAATAAAAACAATACGACTTGATTTTGGTTTATTTTTACCTTCTAGACCTTCAAACATTTCAAAACTATTATATTCAAGGGGTGGACTCAGATGTCAATCATTTGCAAAGTACATACGTCATAGATATAAGAATTGAATACACCTACATATTATTACATAATTTGAAAAGTGCCAGTAAATATTTTATTCATCTGAATTAGATATGTATATTGTTGATTATTCGGTGATATTATTATTTTTGATAGAAAAGAATTAATATCTTTATATCCACCTATGTCCCAGATTAATCTAGAGTGGGCGCAACGTGACGCTTCTTCTTACCGGTAAAGCGAAAGTTATTTAATATATCTATAATAATTAATAACACATAATATAACGTTTCAGCTCCAAATGTAAGGGATGTTTTCAAAAAAATATCCTGAAATCATTGTCTTGGTTTTGCCTAAAATCAGGGTTTCCCACGCTCTTTAGAAATGACACGCATTTATTATGCCTTTTGTACTCTAAAAGTCGCAAATGAAATAAAAAAAATATCCTGAATAAAATATAAAACATTATGAACGATTTCTTAACTCAGTTTGTCAATGGAAAGCAATTAATAACCAGGAGAACACATGTCCCAGTTCAATAGTTGGTCTATATGAAACCGCGCAGTAAGTCGTAAGTCGCCGTATTTGAGCGTGTTCATACCAACTTTATGCGAGTAGTTGCGATCAAGATGCGGTCGCGTCCAATACTATTGTTCGTAATCTATTGAGCTCATATACATATCAAACCAGTATAGTATTATCGTTTATTGTTGCTGTATTTACGCTTTGTGATGGAATTTAAAACCGTTGCTTTAAATATTTCTTGGGAACTTAGCTGTTTTTAAAATCTACTAATCTGTAAGGATTTGGAAAACGAATTCGTAGACATGTGGTAGAGACATTCGTAAAGATAATATAATCTCGCAATTTCAAACAATTTATTTGATTACAGTTTGTCCTTAAAAGAGTATCTCTAAAATCGTAGGTGCGTTCACAAATAAAAATACACAACTGCTACGATGGAAATAGATTGTTGAAGGTCCAATAAATGTCTATTCGAGCAATCAATAAATTCAGAACTTCTTAGCTACCTCGCTAATCTGTCATCTGATTAATTATTTTCGCGTTCTTCTTTTAATTCGCAAATAATTCACGGATTAAAATAGTTCCCTAAAAAGCTGCATTTACTTTTGTTAATTATGTAGTACATTAATAACATTGAACTCTAGTTTTATGTCTGTTGTTTCCAACGTCGCATCAGTATCTCTTACAAACATTGTCTCAAAATGTAATCGAGACATTACTCATACAATGTACAACGTACAAAGGACCTTAAAGGCTAAATAGTAATAGTTAACCTTTCTCACAAATGTCAAAGCTGTTAAAAGGCATGATCGAATGCGACGAGCTCTCCTAAAAAAACGTCGATAAAATAAATACGTAATTCCACTTAGCCGTGAGTTGGTATTATTTGGCCAACATAAAAGTTCTGTAGAGCGGCTCGAATGCGGTAAAGTATACATACGATAGAGAAACTTAACGCTTTCCCCGCTCGTCTAGCTCGCTATAAACTTGCAAGCCGAGGGTTGCTCTGAATCTAACCGTTAAGCCATATCGCTATCTGTTTGTGTTGCGTCTAACTTTAAAAGTAATCCATTTAAAAGTGTCAGATTAGAGGGGCTTGGAAATTTGCTTAGGCGGGTTCAGTCAGCAATTTATGTCCACATGGTGGCGCAGATGTGGTCGGTGGCCTAGCGCCGGCTTGCGGCACTGTTTATAACAACAAAGGGGTGTAATTAAACACTTAGACATGTGAGCTCGGGCCCAGATAATACGACCAAGTATTGACAACTTCTCACTCCATATTGTTTGTATTTGTTCAAGTATTATTTCAGTCTTTGTATCTTTATGCCTTTGCATTTAATACGTTAAAGATGAAGGAAACAGTTTGGAACAGAAAATATACTAATCGAGACAATAGAACGAGAACATGCACCGACTTCTGCACAAACGCTTGCATGCACATTTTGATTTGATTAAACTTAATAAAAACATATAGCAATACAGAGCATATGAAACGTTGTAGAAGGTGCTTAGAGTAAGTTGCGAACAAATAAAAAGTTATCTAGAAATGTGTGTTACCTTGAACAAAATGTAGAAGTTGTAGAATAAGGTGCGTCCGCGGCCGGCGGGCGCGTGGACGGTTTCGCACGTGATCCTATTTGCGAGCCCCCACCACCACTCCCCCTTCTCTACTTAGTATTCTAATACTACCTTCTTCATTATAGTAAGCATAATCATTTCAAAACTAACGCCGTCTGGAAATTTCTAGAAGCCTCGTCTCAATTCTTGCTGGTAATAATTGAATTTTACTAGTTTGCTTTGACCGGTTCTATACTTCTATACTCGTAAAAATTGCTAGTAACTCATACTCGCTGAAACTTTTCTTGTTGAGAAAATAATTGTAGGATTCCTCGAAAGAATATCGACTAGGCTTCGAATTACTTTTAGTCGGATGTTAGTTCATATAAGAGAACAAAGTCGGCCGAGTACGAGTACAAGTTGCGCGGAGAATTCCTTGCCTTGGTCGTGAGTGTACTTATCTCAAGTTATTTACGTGGAATCTCTTGTGTACTCTGCAGAAAATATAAAATTAATTGATTTCACACTCGTATTTTATTGTTGTTTAGAATTTAAAATAAAATAATTTGGTATCCAATATGACACGCGAAGTAATTGTCATTTTTTAAGATTTGACGAGATAAAGAGTGGAACAATAACTACTCTTAGCATTGAAATAGCATGATCTAAAGTTAAACGTTTGTAAAATATTCTGATTTGTAAAAAGGAACACTAAAATTGAAACAACATGACCTAATTTTACTGAAATCTAAAATCTAGTCTGAGTCAGACATAAAGGCTCTTCATAATAAATCTTCTAATCATTTCGTCTAATAATTCCGATAAAATACTTCGTGATTTACCAAACGGATTTTATGATGCAATATACCCTAAAAGATGGAACTTCACTGTTCCCGATTATCACAGTTTATTGTCGGCCTGCTCAATCTCAGAAGTAACACTTTGACTTTCAAATAAAGTCTTGCTCAGAACTAGTGGGAGCGGCGCCTTATTACACACAGTTTAACGAGAGCTAATTTTTGGAGTAAATGTTATCCCTAATTTTCTGTCTTACTTAGGGTCTGGAAACCTACGCTACATTAACGAACTCGCTGTTTCTCGGGCCTAGTTTATAAGTGTCATTATTAATATTACTTAGTACTATGGCGGAGAACGTATAGCGAAAAAGAATAAAAAATAAGCATCTTGCATGTATGTATTTTACTCTGATCATCTGAGTTTTTTTTTATTTTTTGTTGAGTATTCACGATGGGTAATTTAATTAGCGTTCCGATATTGACTGACTAGAAAAGCCCTCACATTCTCCTTTTTGTATTCTTAGTCTGTCTGCGATTTTTTAACGAGACTGTATGTGTCGGAATTGACAACTGACTATTAAAAATCAGAAGAGTCAGGGGCATGTTGTATAATAAATAAGCATATGCAACTTTATTAAATAGCTTTTATCCAATGATATGTTTAAAAAAATTGCGACGCCCCTATTCAGTTTTCTTTATTCACCGTTATATACCCAAAATTAATAATAGATACTATATTAACCAGAATTTAATTAATTGTAAATATTAGATTTATTTGGGGTCGATATTCCTGTAACAGATTCACCTTACCTTGCAATTAATTTAAAAGGGTTACATCGAAATTTAAGAGTCACGGCTGACCGCGCAATAAATTTTTGCTCTTATTGTTTGAAAACATAAGTATTTTTTCAACTTTACCAACAAAGGCACCGTGTTGTTTATAACACAATTTCTTTTGCTTTGTTATGGTAACTGGGTCGCGTAATGTCTCTAAGATTTCTAATTTTCTACTACATAAAATATTGTAAAAAAATGTGTACAAACATAAAATAATACTTATAGAATTTATTATGTGTATATGTAAATATATAATGCCTTTAAATGAACAAAAGCTGAAATTCTTCAAACGATTGTAGACCTGATATTATCTGATCTATTTGAATATGAAAATGTATTGTTTTCGATACGAATGAAAGTTCCTACCCAGAAATTCATACAATAGTCACCCGCCCGGCGAGTCCACATCAGCGCTCTACAAATCATAATCAAATAAAAATATGAAGTGTACAGAAACACAGCTCCAAAATGTTTTACTGTTTTTATTTATTTTATAAATCTCATAAAGCTTGAACCGTGTCCAATGTACATTGAAATAACCAAAGCCAATTTCTCGTATAAATTTCATTTCACATGCCACTTTGGTTGTATCAGACATACCGCGGACGAGAAGCGACCCTGCTACTGAGAGGTAATTATAATATCAAAAGTGATATGTTGTCTTTACTTAAGACATTGCTGTCAAGATAGCTTCTCGTTTGTGCCATAAGCGTGGATTCACCAGGATTTAGGACGGACGGAATGTTAATAAATAATAATATATACACCTAACAGTCACATAAATAGTCCTGATCCCACATTAAGATCAATTAAGTTTTGTGGCGTGGGTATCAGAAGCTACGAGAGAGTTTTGGGTCTTACAAACACCCAGACCCGAGATAAATACTTGTGGGCCTCACAAACATTTGTCTCGGTGTGGGGATCGAACCCGCGGTCTCTCGTTTCACAGGCGGCGTCTAACCAACTGCGCCACGGAGGCTGTCAAATGTTAATTGTTATAGATATATTCATATGTTTCGGGCTTAGCCTGTATATCCTTCGAACAGCCCGGCATAATTCTGTCGACTGGCAAGATATGATTGTGTCTACGAATTACAATGCATTCACCAACACGTGCACTATAGTCACGTCGTTGTTTTAGTATAAATGAATCGGTTTTTTGGATTCCACGACACAAAGATAACTTATTCACTGAAATTAGGTTTAATAAATATCAGTTATCTCAATTGTTTCATAAAAGAACGATTGTTTTAATCATTAATGTTCAATGTAATTTTCTACTTAATAAAACTTCGACAGTGACTAACTCAGAGATAACGCGCAGCCTAAATTGGTGGGTCTAGAAACATGAAAATTTATTCAAGACTAAAGAGTTCCTTATATAACCTAGGTGAGCCTAAGAAAAAGTTTCTTAAAACAATCAACCCCTAAGGGAGTTAAATAAGGATCGAAAGTTTGTATCGAGTTTTGTCTTTTTAGGGTTAGAAGTTGTAAGGACAAGAATTGCAGAGGTATTTTAATAATTAAAAAATATATTTTCTCAATAACGTAGGTTGGTTAAACAATTCATTTTTAAAGTGTTTATACAACAGTAGCATTTACACGATTTTAATTTCCGAGTTTAAAGTTTCAGTTTTTAAAGGTGGGATGGGATGTCCAATGACCTGTTAAAACGGATTCCTCTAGAAATAAAAAGGTCTTTAAGATTGATCGCCTTTCCACAGGACAATGTTTGAACGGAATATATTTACTAGGAAATAAATAACTACTAAAGGTACCTGCTTTAATCTAGCTTACACTGAGTTTTATCATCAATATTGTAGCATATTCTAGTATCAATGATGATCTTGTTTCAAAATTAGGTCGTGAACTCAGTGCCATCATATCTAGGGAATAAGTCGATCCAGATATTGTATTAGGCTACAATGTAGTAATAATCCAAAGTAAAACAGACAGTAATATAATGATGTCTTGGGTTTACGAGAATGTTACACATTGAAATAAAATGTCCGCCCCGTGACCACGAAAACTGTAAAGTGATCGTAACGTCAGGAAATTAAAAAAATAAAGCAAATTCGCAATAAAATCCGTAAGAATTCGTTTTATTTCAAGACAGTAATATATTATTATCAAGACATTTATGTTACGAAAATGTTTTTTGTGAATGAAATATCATAAACCCTTTTCAAGTTTGTTTAGTCGTTTTGGAAAATTAAAAATATATTAATAAAATAAAATGATTGCTGGGTGCCCAATACCCCTTTCCTCTTCCTATCCTTTACCCTTTCCGATCTGATAGGCTGGCAATACATCTATGACCCAAGTGTTGTGGATGTTTATGGTGCTATGATACCTACCATCAAGTGACCTGCTTGTTAGTTTGCCAAACTTATTTAATTTATAAAATGTTTTTTGTTGTTGTATAAGTCCGGCAATGTATTTTCCGATTGTGTTGCCAGTCTATTAAATCGAGAGGGTAGTCGGAAAAAAAAGGATGGGAAGAGAAAAGGGGTATTAGGCGTAAGGATTGGGGGAAGGATGACGCGCGAATTACATTTGGTGCAAATATTTCAACACAATTTTAGAGTAAGAGATTTTAGATAAATCAGCAACTTTGGCAATAGGCTAAAGTCACATATACGAGTATTAGAACGTTTTAATACTACTACTCAGTAATATCATTATAACAATGCGTCTTACAGTAGATGCAATGCCTAATCTAATTTGGTGAAAGCAGTCTGCGTTTAATCACACAGTTGCACTAACTTAGGCGAGAGTAAGCATATTTGTACGTGGTTGAGTTATGGCTGTGGCACAATAACGTAATTAGCTTATTAATTAATTAATCACTTATTGTTGATGAGATTGTGGCCGAATTTTATTGACGTATATGTATAGGCAATTTGTGGCCTTTTGTCATTGTGGTGCGCATTCTGCTGTTACGTGATAATGTTTATAATTAATTAATAGTTAAGGAAAATGGAATTTCTACAGTATATAAGTCCGCCAACCCGCACTAGGTCAGCGTGGTGGACTATATGGCCTAACCACTCTCAATCGATCCTCTCGATTGTAGAGTAGGCCAGTGCCCAGCCGTGGGACGTATAGGGGCTGATAAAAAAAAGGAAAATGAACAGCTATATCAATACCTAAATAATTTTAGGTATTAAATGAATTATTTACTGAATACTATGTATTCATAGTATTCAGTAAATAATTAGTTATTCAATTCTTTTTAGCCTTAACGTAATAAAGCCAAAACTCTTTCTAAGAAATATTTTAAAACCTTAACAGTCGGAGACAAAACAAGCAGATAAAAAGTAAAAACTGACAGCGCGCAACTCCGTGGGGAATACCGAGAGTAACAATACTAGGGATATTAGTTAAAATATTCAACGTAAATAGAATAGAAATCGTTTACAAATTTTGTATAGATATCTGTTCTCATGTGGCCCAGTTGGATAAAAGTTTAATAATGGAAGATCCCGATAGCTAAACTTTGCTTGGGTAACGACGTTTACTCGCAAACTCGGTCGGCAGAATAAAATCAGCCGACTTTAACTTGACGACTAACTGTCCGTCGCCGCGCCCGTCCTCTGCGCCTGCTTTGTTAACATTTTGCACCTGATTCAGTTCGTCTTACCTTCTATTTGTATCCAGGGTTATATCTGCGCGCCAACTTTTTTTAGGTTCGCCTACATTCGTTGCATACCTGATAAGTTGACTTACGCTTCGAACAGTTTATTTTTGTATATAACTGTGTATAGCGTGTAGGCATAAGGATAGAAAATTAATGTATGTTTATGAATAAAGACAAGTATATTTGTGATTTGATATGCGGTGGTACAATACATTTATAAAGGACTATCCACACATTTATTAGCATCGAATGACAAGAGATAATTGTCTATTAGTTACCACTTTATTCTTACTGTGACAAAAAATAAATACCACCTATTTTTCATTGCATTGGTTTGGTAATATTTAAATTACAAGCAGAGTGACTTTCAGTTCTTTGAAGAGTTAAAGCCATTTAATGTGCGATTTTTATTAAATTGAAACACTCCACTTGCTTTGTATTAAATTATGATCCTACATTATTGTACGCTCATCCACTCAAATCAGTGGACAGAAATATCGTTATTAAAGTTTCGTACGTCGATTTTCTTCTCAGAACTTTAGTAATATTTGGCAAGATTTGTAACGCTGTACGTATAAGGAGAAATACTGTTTATGATAACTTTATTACATGTTTGAAATATCCAGGTTTATCGAGCTCTATAAAGTAACATTTTATTTTTGTTAGTGAATCGTAGTTATTACACATAAAGGCGGCATATTTTATCGCTCATTACTTTAAATGAGTATTTGTGAGTTGTAGTCTAGTAGTGCCAAATGAGCTGCTGAGATGGATTTCGGGAATTCAGCCTTCATTTTTGAGTTGATATGTATTTAGAGTTTACTGCTTTCTCTAACGTTAATGAAGTTTTTATGAGGAACCCAGGGTGCCTGAAATTCTCCATAAGCATTTTCATTGTATGCAAAGGCCATCAACCAGGACAAGAGATGATTAAGTGTTGACGACAGGGACAAGTATCGTAAAATCACAGACCTGCCATAAATAACAACACGCATGAAAATCAAGTTGCTCCAGTACTATTTAAGAGTGTGATAAGAAGAGATAAAAGAACACCTTATTGGGCTATTTATAAACACATCGACACAGCTGTAAAATCCGACACAACACTAGATACCATAAATTTTCAATTTATAACTAAGCAACTCAGATGAAACAAGAATAAAAAGTCTGTTACATTGCAACCCTACATAATTAAATAGAGCTGAATATAGAGTTCCAAGCAATAATTAGGCGAAAAGATGGAGCAGGTAAGTTGGAATTGTCGATTCTAAACACGCGTCAGGAGCTCGGCCCGTCTGAATCGGCTTGCCGGCCACCAAATAAGATCACTTAAATTCCACGTCCGTAGCCTTACTCCCAGATAGCAGCACAGTTACTTGTGTTATGTATATCAACGCGCACACGTTGTAATTACACAAAAGAAACGGAACCAAGAAGCCTTTTATGCACCGCCCGCTGTAGCTATTAGATTAGACTGTACTTGGAGCGCACATTTTGTTATTAACTCCAGCTATTTAAAATGTGCTGTACTTTTTGAAAGTCGCATTGTGCACACACAATATAGAAATAAAAACGTTTTGCGATGCATGAAATGTTTCACTAACAATATAATTGATTTCAATTCAATTTTGTAGCTCGTGTATCAATTACAAGGAAAAACGAACGGTTATAATTTCAATGTAGCCATATTATTGTTTGTGAATTCGACACCGGGCAGCGTTGGAGGCAATATCATAATTAAACATTTCATATAAGGGGCGGGCACAATCTGAATGGATTACGGGTATATTTGGATCGGATATGGTCCATCAAAGAATGAGAAAACAATATCTTCGGTTATCCTCACATATTTTCCTACTTAGTCAATTTGAACAATTAGCAAGATGGATCTTGCCCTCCCTTCCCCTATATTTTGAAATAACTTTTTCTATTTGTGATTGTGATATATATACGTTTATATTACGTAACTGTATATGAGTAGAATCCCTACAACGTTTTGTTCTACATATTTCATAGATAAGCAATTTGGCTATATCTTTCACAATACTTGTAGGTCGGTATCAGGCGCGAACAATCGTATCAGAGAGAAACTTTGCCCATTGGCTTATTCTATCGTGAAAGTTGAACACTAGATCAACCCGAAAATAACCTCGCGGTTTTTGTTTTCGTTGTTTTGTGGAATATAAAAATGATAAGGTGCTATGTAAATTCAGTGCGACATCATATTAGTTATATTACTAAACAAGATGTTTTATGGAGGTTTTAGTGGAGGATATTTTTGTTTGAGTTTATAACACAATTTAGAATTTTTTAGAGTATCGCTGACATAAGATCCAGTGTTTTTAAATGCGTACCAGTAACCACCTTGGCTTATATCTATAAGCAAGGAGGAACTGTGAAGAGTATGTTTTAATGAATTAATTTCACAGTTCAGGCGTCGTAGTTCAAATGCTTTGTTTTGACGACTTTGGCGACCTATATCGTTGGTAATAAAAAGATCCAGCTTTTTTAAACTCGCTTTTATTAGCTTCGTCCGTATTATGTAAGAGAATCTTTGAACTCGATTTTAGAGCACTTCAAAGCATCGGATTAGTTTGAAATGTTATCAAGAGCCGATGGCAATACAATAATAAATAAAAATAACAAAGAGATAATAAAGAAAAATAAAAACATAAAATAATTTTCTCATAAAAAAATATTTATGAGTTTAAAATAATATTAATTTTTCACAATTATCTAAGAGCATCTACATCCTATGCATTTTTACATTAAAAATAATGTTGTTTATTCCATTTTCTAATCTTAAATTTTATTAACAATTATATTTTCTTTTTTAGATTGGGCTTTTTACTAAAGCGCGTATTTTAGTTTTTTAATCGACTTCAAAAAAAGGAGATTATCAATTCAATGTGTATGTATGTAATTTTGTCAGAATTGCACGATTTCTGGATATGTTGGTCTATACCAGCGTCTGAACACGTGTGCAAACTTTCATAAATGTATGTATGTTTGTCCACGCATAACTCAAAAAGTATCAGTCTGATTTCAAAAATTCTTGGCGTTGGGTTAGGTATAGTCCAACTTAGAAGCTGTGTAAGTTTCATAGAAATCGGTTCAGTAGTTTTGAGATAGAGCAGGGGTGCCCAACCTTTTTCAATCCGCGGCGCACATACATGTTTACTATTTTGTCGTGGCACCCTAATCTATCCGGGTGGTTGAAATATATAATGATACTAGTTAGGTAAATAAGCACAAAACTTAAATCCAGAGAAAGATAATTTCTTCGCGGCGCCCTTCTCTACTGCCTACGGCGCGGCGCGGCGCAGCAGGGCGCACACCTTAAAACCGTGAGATGAAGAGTAAAGTAGTAAAGTTTTTATAATTCACTAGGAAAATGTAAAGATAACTTCTTTGCAAAGATGGCAAGAAATTAGGTTTAATTACTGCCATAGAAAATTAAAAAATTTAGGTCTGTGCCAGCTGGCCTACTATAAGCTATAGGAATAACATCACGCTATGAACTATGCGGGTAAAACCACGGGGCATAGATCGTCGGTTGGCACCGAGACCAAAAATTTTTTGGTATATTTAGGTATTTAAGATTTATTAGAAGATTAGATTTATTTCTCTCTTTTTATTACAATATTGAAGGCGATTTAATTTGTTTAAATTATTTTTTATTAAACCATTATTTACTAAACCTTAGAAAATACAATTATATCTATTGATACTGCTTAACAATCGTAGCGGTTGAACTTTTTAGAAGCCCCACAGATGCCGTAAAAATCTCAAATGGATCTATCAGCCTGAAATCCTTTCATTCATCAATCCGCAATCGGCGAGCTTAGTGGATGGTCTTAGTCCCCATATTGCATATGAGCGGATGCTTCTTCCTAATGATAAAACCTATGAGGGATTATATCGATGCACAGGGTCTCAAAGGGCGTATAGCACAAGACTGACTTTTCGCAGTAAATTTTACACCACCGTACTTATGTATGTACACATATGAAGTAAAAATTACAGAAACCCAAAATGTATTCTTGATGTTCAAATAGGTTCAAATAGTATTCGACTAACTAAACCTCGAGTTATTGTTATGGTAGACGGTAAAACAAATGTTCTAGTTAGTGAAATATTGTTATATTCGAATTTATTAATATTTATAACAATACATTAACGGTATTGCTATCCATGTTTAAGAAAAGCAGTATCTTATGAATTGATATAGTTACACAAATAAGTAATGTAATTGCCTGAAGCTTATTTAATTGTTGCGGCGTTTCTATCCATTATTAATAGCTGCGCTCGACTCGTGAAACGAAGTCGTACAAAATAAATATTTCTCAAAGAGTGAAATGAAATTAAAATTGAACTCAGGTACACAATTATAAAGATATTGCAGTTGCTTTAGTAAAAAATATATAGAAGTGCGTCGTGCAGTGGTGATTCGAGCGCTCTCGACCACCAACTTTGAAAGTTTATTGTCTTCGCTTGAATTAAAAAAGTTTTCCTCACGTTCGCTTATAATTTAAAACACGTGAGTATTGCAATTGAAGGTAGCATTTAAACTTAGCATCTAACTTTCAATAGTTTAATAATATGACTAAATTTTGTCAATGAACTCAAAATTAGTTTACATTCATTTCTGATTTTGTTGTCTAAATTAAATCATTTTGTTTACCGTTGTTGATATACATATAACAATTCTCCCTATATATTTTATAGCTTGTTTTGCAAACCATCACTCTTAAACCTAGATCGAAATATCTAGAATACGACCCGCAGAGTATTCATGTCAAATTGTTCCCCTCAAACGTTTGCAGGCTAATGTATATAAATCAGGTCACGAAGGCATTAGAATGGTAAACAGGTTTTGATCAGTAAAGCATGTTTACGTTAGCTAGTGGTACATTGCCCCATCCCTCTAACGCGTACTTACACTGCTCTGCCCGGACATATTGCACTGAATCTGGGTTACGTCAAAATTGAATATCGCGATTGGCATGTTTACTTTGTAATTCCATCTATTGGCTTTCGTAAAATGCTATTATTTGTATATTAAATTTATTGCTTATTTCGTATTTTATTTTGTAGTTCAATAAATTTATCTTGTATTTGCCTTGTAATTATAATTATATTTGTATGAATGAGTATTTGACTAATTATGACAATCTTAAAATTATGTGTTGAATAAAGGAATTGTTTTGTGTTAAATAAAAAAATTGTGTGTGGATATTTTACTATATTTTCTGAAAGTTTTAATTGTTTTTTTTATTTGTTTTACAAAACGTAATAAGGCGAAGAGAGAAGAAAAGGCTATTAAGTATAAGTTTGATTTCAACGAAAAAATGGTCTACATAATTTGGTTAAAAAAAGAACCATTAAATGACACAGTGAGCAATCGTTAATTCAAATAACTAATTTTTGATTCTTGAAATTTTCATTTACCCTTTATATGTAGGGTCTATAACGCTACCATAAAATATACAACCGGTTATAAGATAAATAATATAAAACATTATAGGGTTAGTAAATTATTGTTGCCTGTTTAAACAATTACACAACAATTACCTTTTTACTCTGTGTAAAGAAGAAAACATTCATTTACATTTCTCGACTATGTAAATTTTGTTAAAAAAAACAGGGAAATTTCAACCATTTTCCTACTAAGTCAAGAATTGTTTTAGCAAGAGCGAAAATAGTTCCGAAAACTTTTCGAAACGTGCAGACGGAATTGGAACGATTAGTAAAATTATTCTATTTAAAGATTTATCTATTGTACCGGATATGTGCATTAAACTATTACAAAGTTTTAGTACTGACAGTATTAAGGTACGGTTATAATTAATTATTACTCTTGGATTGTAAAATAAATATATTGAAATGATATTAAAATAAATAAATGAAAAATACATATATTATACATACATACATGAACATCACGCCTTTTTCCCAGAAGGGGTAGACAGAGGTGCAACTAGGACACCTATGTTTCGCCCTACGTGTTCTGTCCCATGGTGTGAAAAGGGGCGAGCCTATCGCCATATCGCGCACAAACCTTGACTCCGGCTGATAATTATTAATGGAAAAATCCAATATCACTTTGCCCGACCCGGGATTCGAACCCGAGACCTCAGCTTTGTAATATTAACCTAGTACAACTACGCCAACGAGGCACACAAATATAATTTTGTATTGTGCAGTGTGCATTTGTAAGCCCCTGATGAGATAAAAAAAAAAATATAATTTGGGGCCATATTCTCTTTAGCATAAAGTATGTCTCTAAGTTTATACATTGTAAAGAAATTTAATGTAATTCTGCCATATTATAAGAATAGTGGATAACTTATACGAGTAGTAATTATTTTAATTTTGTTTCACTTGTAGAAATTGTTTGAATATGTATTTTACTACATGTTCTAATATTGTTAAATAGGGCGTTTCTCACATTCTTGTGTCATAAATAACGCGCCATTTAAATTCTAAAGATTTTGTTTTAATTTTGCCAGAAATCAAATATGATGGTGGGAGTACATAACACCATATGTATATAAAAAGTTTGTGCTAACAAAAATAAAAATGCTGTACTAGCGTCGTTACTGGCAATAATTAAAATATTTTGTCTTGTATTGGAAATTATAATAAGCATCTTTCAAAAAATCCTCATCCAATGGTTATAATAGTGATCTTTTATTATACATAATTAAACACGATAGAAGACAACTTCTTTTCCTTCTTTTAATGATGTCAGCTACCCATCAGTACCCATAATATTTAAGGATTGCAGGTGCGTTGTGAAGAGGGTTGAATGTTGTCGTGTATTCATAGAAAGTTCTTTGTTCTATTTGAAAATTTAATCAAACGATACTCGACTCCAACAAAACTCTACATTAGAGGTACAGTGGTGTCTGCGGTCGCGTCGACCCAATCATTTTTGTCTCTGTTAAAGGTTTATGTAAAGTAAATGTACCAAACGCAGTTAAAACCGACCAAACAATGGGCATGTTGAAAACAATGTAGTGTAAAACGTGTCCAGCTAATATTAGCGATATGAAAGTGTGTGAGCACTAAATGGTATTTTGTCGGCGACACATCACGCGGTGCGCCGCGACATAACGCGACAAAACAAAGCTTTGTTCCGCGGACCGCGACGCACCGCGCCGACCGCTTATTGTGCACTGTTTTAGCAGCTTCCATTCAAAATGTAGCTTGCGGTTTTACGAGCGCCCTCGAGAACAGCAATTAGTTAACGTTGAAAAAGTTTGACAAACTCGAATAAAATCGAACGCCGCGCGCAATTCGTAAACTGCGATACCGTATGACATGAGTGCATTAAAAGGTTTAACCTACTTCCTTGTTACGCAGTTGAACGTATAGCACAGTCTTCCATGTAACATTTTATGAACTATGCACAAAGTTTAAGCATTTGACTTTGCGGTTTAATATCAAACATGTTAAGGCGAGTATTCTAACAATACGAAAGCTTTTAGTAGTAAAACAAGATTACCAATATTGGATAACAATCTTAGAGTTTACCACACATATACATACGTATTAACTAGGCCATGGAAGCCCCAATGATTTCTGAAATAACCATGACTTTAGAATATGTATTTCGCAGTTGTTTAGACGCCGCCTGTGAAACTAGAGGCCGCGGGTTCGATCCCCGCATCGAAACAAATATTTGTGTGAACCACAGGTATTTGTTTCAGGTCTGGGTGTTTGTGAGAACTAAAAGTCTCTCGTAGTTTCTGATACCCACGACACAATACTCGATCTTAGTGGGGGGTCAGGACTATGTATGTGATTGTTGGGTGTATTTATTTATTTATTTGACATTAAAGTCACTGACAGTCTATATTGTATTATAATTGTCCACAAATAAGGAATCCACCCTGACTCTAAATTCTCAGATGGCTTAGATTTTCAATTGAACTGAACCACCAACAGTACAGTTTACAATTGGAAACAAGTGAAGCGGCATCAAAGAACATCAATATCCATTTTTCAAAACACACAGTCTTCAGGATCTTTTTCAATTTAAGTAGTATAACCGAATTATTTTGATGAAAACAATTTGGAACATACTCGCTAATAACACCGTATGAATTTAATTATAACGAGGCAGCGCATACTGATGAGTTTCATATTTCTTCTGTATAATATAATGAGTTGTCTCCTAAATGTTCGTCAGACACCTGTGTGGAATCGGCGCATACTTTATTTTTCGTAGATTAGCCTTGGTGCTAGCATTGACAGCCTCCGTGGCGCAGTTGGTTGGACGCCGGCTGTAAAATGAGAGGCCGCGGGTTCGATCCCCGCACCGACACAAATGTTTGTGTAAACCACAAGTATTTGTGTCGAGTCTGGGTGTTTGTGAAACCGTAGTTCCTGATACCCGCGATACAAGACTTGATCTTATTGTGGGGTCAGGACTATGTATGTGACTGGGGGTGTATTTATTATTTAGTTAGTTATAAAGATGTTTAATGGTTTCTTAGATTTACGCAAAGGTTTCTCATTGAAATACAACAGTGTCTTTCAGTTTTCCTGGTCACCGGGCGGACTTACCACGAAAACTGTAAAGTGATCGAAACGTCGGGAAATTTAAAAAATGTAAAAATTAAATCAAATTCGCGATAAAATCCGTAAGAATTCGTTTTATTTCAAAAAGATGTTTATTAAATTAGCGTGATGGTTTTTTTAATTCCAGGACTCGACTTTTTTACGCCTAAACGTTTAATCTATTGATACCAATGACACAGGATTTGTATTACTGCACATTGTTGGGTGCATTTTGCAAAATTTGACTAAAGTATTTTATATCGCCGTGCTTTGAAACATTCCCGAGCGAAAATAATCCTTATCTTTCCCTCCGTTTCCCCATCCAATTTAAGACCTACGTATTGTGGGAATTTCATAAACCCTAATGGTGAGCACTTGATCGGTAATAGTTACGGATATACTACAATAAAACAATTCCTGGGATTTAGGCAAGGTATTACTCATTGCGTAAAATACGTCGGGTCTTATAATTTATCTATTTATTTTCAATTAAAATTTTAAAGTCAGGCTTTTGGTGTATGGTGAAAAAAAAATGTTTACCTAGGTAAAGTTCTGTCAAACGATAGTGACTGAGTTTCCCACTTCTGTCTGTCCTTTTTGAAAGCGGGAGTTTTTCCTCGACTAATTCCCCTGAAAAGAACAGAGTGAAAGCTATTTTGTTGAGCTAGCGGATACACTTTTTACTATTGAATCTTTGACTATTCATTGGTTTGGTAACTAAGTTACGGGCTCGCAGCGCAGTGTCCGCGTGACCAAACAACGTTTGGCGGCCCTAGTCATTCTTTGAATGGATCATCGGGCGGGGAAAACTCGTTAT
Organism: Theretra japonica; assembly: GCA_033459515.1. Taxonomy (NCBI): domain Eukaryota; kingdom Metazoa; phylum Arthropoda; class Insecta; order Lepidoptera; family Sphingidae; genus Theretra; species Theretra japonica. The sequence goes on from CM065939.1 coordinate 8,282,671, forward strand.
GTTTTTGGTAATTGTTTAGCCAACATTCGGCAATTCGACCTATTTCTAAACGCTCGCGCTGTTTGTATTATTTATTGTCTATCGCTATCCTCTGATGAAAATGCTTTCTGTGGAAACTACAATAGCATTGATTTGTGCAACGCCACGCTCGGTGCAATAACTTTTTAAAATAACTCATATAATTCAGACGATATTTCAAAGAATTGTACTTTTCGTGATAGAGATTTTTTTTTATATAGTACATATGAAAAATTACAGTCAAAACATAAAATAGATTAATTCTAAGTACCTAATAGATTTTTTCCCAGCCAGCAATAATATATTTATTCAAAAATTCGCTTATTTAAATTGACAACAACGTAAAAACATACGTAAATAAAACTTTAACCTTAAAATAAATTTCTTTAGCTAATAACCTTTTTACGCGAAGAACTGAATCACTTAAGCAGAAGATTGGCGACAAGCAGCGTGCATACTAATGTTTACGGTATAAAAGCATCAGCAGCTGACGGGAAGAGCGTTTAAATACAATTGAATAACCAAGCTGAAAGCCGGCATCTAGCAGTAGTTGTAAAACGGTGCCAATTAAGCGGACGGTCTACCGGGAAACAGCTCAGCGCATCGCACTGCGATATCAGCACTCGCACATAGACAACTAAGGCAACGGAACATCGTAATGAATGGTGCGCTTTGTACATTTAGCTGTAGACTATGAGCAGTGGGTACGTACTCTGTACCAGCCATTCATGATTTAACCAAAACTAATTGAACAAAGAAACGTATGCTCTTTATGATGATCTGTATATTCGTTTAAATTTTTAGTGTTTATCGTTTCATTGGATAAGTGGCAGTATGTATGAGCGGTGACTCATGAAATTAGAATTTCAGGTCGGGCCATACACTTTGTGAGTATTGGGGTTTGAAAAGTTTCTAATTATGAGGAATTTTCAAATATTTGTGTCCGGCATTACAATAGCTGTTCCCTCTATTTTATTTGAAACATAAATATTTTTTTCTAATCATAGGCGGCGCTAGTCGCGACATTAAGTTATCGTCGGTCAAATAAAAATACGCTAATGTGAACATTTCATAAATATATTAAATTACCTAGAGAAAGTCGCACCCATCAGGCAGTTTATATGAGTTAAAATGTTTCATACGTATGTCGCCGGGTGAAGATTGTTGTACAAGCAAATGTACTCGAGACAAAACAATGTATAAATATATTTAGCAACACATATATTCTAATATGCGGTTCAAATCGCGCATCTCGCGGCACATTGTGCATTCTCGCGCCGAGCCACGGGAATACACAAAAATTTGTTTCACTTTATGTTTTGGAAATGTGAACAAACACTCTAAATGTTCTCTGTTCTAAATGTTCTAAATGTTCGTGTTTCTCAACTAAAACGCCACTTCGTGACTTCAATTTCACGGGTACAAGTGAGTAAAAATATAAACTATAATGAGACAGTATATTAATTTTTGTAATAGCATAAAGACCACGACATTTTTATATTCTTAATGGTTTCTTAGATATACGCGAATGTTACACATTGAAATAAAATAAAATATAATACTATGTTTTTAGAATTTTATCGCGCATTTGATCTAATTATTACATTTTTTAACTTCCCGACGCGACGTTTCAATCACTTTCCACTTCTACCCCGTGACCACGAAAGCTCTAAAGTGATCGAAACGCGTGTCGCATCGACATGTTAAAAATAATTTAATAATTACATCAAATCGGCGATAAAATCTTTAAAAAAACGTTTTATTTTAATTTTTGTATACTGCAACGATGATTTTTTTATTGCATAAGTCCGGCAAACGAGCAAACAGATCACCTGATGGTCAGTGATCACCGCCGCCCATGAACATCTACAACGTTGGATCATGGATGTGTTGCCGGCCCAATTAGGAGGGGAGCGGGAAGAAAAATGATGGGAGGAGGAAAGGGCTATTAGGCATCCGGCAATCTCACTCACCGAACAAAACGCGATAGCGCAATATGATGTCATTATAATGCATTTTGTAGTGTTAGGGTACCTAATTATCGGCGAGAGTTACCTTGACACAACCTTGCCGGCCCGCTTGAAACACGATTTATACACGTGAACCCGAAACACGACACATTTGAGTAGATCACTAATATTCAGTGTCTACCAGAGAGGATACCAACATCTAACAATGCGCTATATATATTTCAGCAAAGTCAGATGATAAAATAACTTTCCTAATAAATGGATCCTTTTAGATATAATACAAATATTAGTAGCCCGGTTCTTTGAAAGTCCAAACAATCAACTCCGCCTTTTCCATGGCTGACCAATAATCATTAATTTTCCCCGAGCTCTGCTTGCGACTTTACAAGATTCTTTGACATCATTTCCTTGTTACAACGTTCGCTTTTCTGTTCATTACACTAGCTGATTAATAATTAACTTCAAAGTACAAACTTGGACGATTTAGTGAAGTTAGAATTATCGTAAAGTTATGTGCGGAAGAGTTCCGTTTCGCGAAATTAAATACGTTTAAAGATTGTTTACCTTCTATCCGTTGGAGATAAGAGAGAATTAAAGTTAAATATTAGACAATTCCTGAATGTTTGAACAGTTAAAGCGAAGTAATTACTTTATTAATAAAGTAAAGATCTATGAAGCTTATAAATGAGTTAGTACCACTTGAGTTTACTGCCTTTTTAAATAGCGTAGAGGAGTAGTTATACGAATAATGTATGAGGAATAAACGTTGGCTTCTAGGCTTTGAGCATCACAGTAAGCCGTTGGTCTCGGTTGTTGCCTTTAGCAACACTTTAGCCTCAGAAATACATATTACGTCAATATATACGAGTATGTAGAATCAGTACTTATAGTTTTGTGTTTGTATTTTAACATTGTGTAATGTATTCAATATTTTTTTTTATCAGTTCTCCTAACGCTCTAATAAATTGTGTTACTTTTCATTCCATGGAAGATACTAACGTCTAAAGCACAGGCGCGGCCTAGTATAGACGTTAGTGTTCTCTGTAATGTGTATATATTTTTATGTAGTTATACATTTACTTCTTACTCTCTTTTTGTAAAATATTCTTGGTTATAATAAATAAATAAATAAAGGTATAAAATTATATGTATAAAAACGAGTGTAGGTATGCATTATGTGGCTTGAAGTTAGCCGCTTGAGTGAGGCTCATATAGCCGCAAGCAATTGGCCATTATATTGTTTAATATAAATACTAGCTAGCTGTGCCTTCTATTCCGGTTGAGGGAGCCCCATGTTTAGGTTTTTTTAAACAGCTTTTTTACAGTCTAACTAAGTTATCTAACAAATTCAATTTTTAAACCTGACCACACATATAGAAAATACATATTAAATTTTAAACTTATTTTAAATGTACGAGACATAGCTGTCACACCCATTCAACAGACAGATTATGCCGCAAAATAAAAGTACACATTCGTTTGATATCATTTTAATTCGAGAGTCCATTTGTAATTATGTGAAAAGTTTCACGATTAAAGTTAAAATGTAGCATTTTAGCGACATACTCGTTAATTTGTTGATAACGTTCACATTTCTTGTTTGTAGCTCGCTGAAAAGGCATGTTCGCATGCAGTTTTAGCTTTAACCGGAAAGTTTTAGCTCAGTTTGAGAGGCGGAGAAATCTCTTGCGTGTGCTTACTTTAATACTTATTCCACCTACAAGACGTATGTGTTTGTGCGCAGCGCAGACAGTTCTCTAGACAATATTGCTTTATAATAGCATTAAAATATAGATACGGTCTCGGAAATTTAGTTTAGCTGACTCTGACTAGTCTATTCCAACTTAATTCTGTAATAATTCATGCTAACAACCTATCTTAGGAACATTCGCTTTTGCGCCTGAACTCAGTTTGAGTAAATAACTTCGATGCGAATTGAAGTCATTAATTAGTTTTATGTTTCTTTTGGCCGTTTGCTTTGAACATTTTAAGATATCGAAGTTTTTATTGCTAACTAAAAGTTTGTACTTTGTCGAGTGATGACACATACAGGGACTATGGGCTGTAACAAAATCTAAGAAATTAAAATGTGTGTTACTGCAATAGATTGGTCCACTGTCCCATTATATAACACAATTATCATAGCCGAAGTTTAGTGTGCCAGTAAGAATATAGTGCAATATTACACAATACCTGAGCATTGCTAAAACACTTCAAGAATGCATTTATTTGCTAAATTTGATAAACAGCACTCGCGTGCACCCTTGATATTTCACGTCACATCACATCAGATACGCGAGTGGTTCTTAGTATGTAAACACAAAAGCGGGCATGTTATTCCCGAAGCAAACATTAGTCTCAAGGGGTCACGAATGCATTTGTACTTCGGTCAGAGGCGGCGACAATAATCAATGGCACGTGTTGGAAATCTCACTTGCCCTCGGAGCCACAGCTTGGCCGCAATCGTATTACATAATCACAGTATAACTCCTCCGGGGGCGTTTTGGTTGCAGCCCTAATGGACTTAGGCCGATGTATTGTTTCTCTTGTGATATTCCGAAACATGCACATTCCGAGTTATGGATGTCCATGAATATTTTAGGTACGAAGAATATAAATTTTGCAATTCAGCAATAATTTTATGAAATATGTCAAAACAGGATTAATCGATTTTATCCATACCATAAACTCACGCCTTTTTCCCAGAAGGAGTAAGAAGAGGTGCGATCAGGACACCCACGTTTCGCCTTGTATTTTCCGTCCCAGGATGTGATAGGGATTAGGGGGTGAGCCTATCGCAATACCGGGCACAAATTCCTTACTCCGGGCTGATAATGGATAGAAAAATCCTATATCACTTTACCCGACCCGGGAGTCGAGCCCGAGATCACAGCTTTGTATTCATAGCGCAGTACAACTACGCCAGCGAGTCAGTCGCTTTGATTGTTATAATTTATAGAATATTTGAAATCAGCCGGAGTCAGGGTTTGTGCGCGATATGGCGGTAGGCTCGCCCCCTATCACATCGTGGGACGGAACACATAAGGCGAAACGTGGGTGTCCTGGTAGCACCTCTGCTTACCTCTTCTGGAATTAAGGCGTGATGTTTATGTATGTGTATGTAAAAATACATATTGCGCTGTTTGTATTAGATAGACAAACTGTGGCCCACTTACAGCTACTCGTAATATACAAGCTTTTATTGACCGTACAAAAATGAAAAATTAAAAAATAAAATTAAACCACGCCGTAATTAAAGTAAAAGCGAAATAGAAAAATGTCAATTTAAAATCTTATTTTGAATATCACATATGCATAAAATCATCCTAAACGAGCTACTGTTTGAACTATTTTAAAACCTAGTGCAATATTTTTCGTAATATAATTGAAGACAAAACTGTGCAGCATCTTGAGTATCGTTCAGTTTATTTAGCGAAGCCCCGCGACATTTAGGAAGTTAGAATAGTGTCTGGCGGGCTGGCTGATACGAATTTAGCGCTCGAGGAACGATTGCACGATAAATGGAAACTCGAATCGAAGGAAATATTTGTGTCATTTTCAAATAACTTGGTCTGAAATTCAAATTCTCTACCAGAATAATTGTTGGGGCCAAACTCCCTGTCAGTTATCTTGAAGTAGACTGCTAAATGCCGGATGATATTTATATATTTTGTTGATAACTAATTTGTGTAGACTAGGCAACCGGTCCAGCTTTGCTCGGGGTTGTTGTTTTTGGAAAATACTGCACTTGGATTCACATTAAATTATAGTTTGATAAAAAAAACATTATTGCCCTCACCTATTTATCGTCCTCTTCGCTTATGTTGAGGATAAAATTTTGAGAAACGTCAAAAAGCATGTTTCATTTATCGTTTCAACGAGTTTTAACTTTGAAGTACATTTCAACAAAAAGTCTATATTTTCGGGTGAAACCATTTTATTTCTCTTATTGTATTTAAAAATTTCAGTAGCCCAAAATTTCAGACTGGTACCTAAAAAGTCTACATAGTTTACTTTGTCAAATATCATCACGCTATCAGCCGTTTAGTTATAATACATTAAGAAACCGCACAACCCCTTCCGCACAGATACTCGCATTTGAATGTAATTAACTTGCAAACAATACCGTGAATATAAGATTGTTTGGTAAAGTATCAATCGTCTCATCAAGCATTTGAAGCAACAATCCGGCGGGGGTGCAATTAGCAGGAAATTTCTTTAAGCTCTGGCGGCAAGTTTGTTGGGCGGTGTCCGAGCTGATCAACCCGCGGTGGCACGTCGCGAGTTCCTAACACTCATTAATTTCTTTGAAGTCTCGCCCCACACCGACAACTTGGCTCCCTCCCGCCAACAATTATTAAGAAATTACTTCTGCTTCATTATTACGAATACGAGCGTACACAACACTCGTTAACGCTTCCCGTTTGATAGTTCACAAAACTTCTTTTCTATTTTATTGTTCTTTTGTTTTTTTTCGGTCAGGATTGTATCTTAATAATAAAATATGTCAAATTAAGTGGGTAACACAGATTATAGGCTCTGCTTGACATTAAACAAAAATAAAAATAAAAAAAAATAATGTGATCAGCTATCAATAAATAATGTTCATCATTCGCCTTCCTGGAACAGCAGAATCCAACCGTAATTAATGTAGAAACAACATATTTAACAAGCAATATTCATTAATTCTGGATACTCGACATTTTAATATCTATCAATGAAACACACAATGGCGATTGTGTGTTTTCGCATATTCTCGAATATTCCGAGAATAAAAATAAGTATTTTGCTCTTGTTTTTATTTAGAGCTCGAGGAATATTATTCCATTAGGCACAAAATAACATTCCGAGAAATAGCATAACATACTCGTATAACCTACTTTCGTAGTTCGTACCCAAGCTCTAGGTGGAGCTATCAACAACCACTATTATCGCAATTACCCACAAAATGACAAGCAAACCGCCAGTAACCGTATCGTATAAATCTTTTATAGAAATTTGTAATTCGATGATAGAGTTTGGAGTTCAAACTGCGAGATCCAAGTTGCTCGCTGTTGGTAGGAAACATTGTTAGCAGTATTATGCAATAAACTTTTAATCGCATCAACTCCACTTTTCAATCAGAGCGATGTATCCTACATTGCAAAATTTATAAATTTCACTCTAACAAATTGACGTACGCTTAAAATACTGGTCGGAGCCGATGTTTGTACTTGCTGCTTAGGATTATGAGTAAAATCCGCGGAACAAAGGAAAATCCTGCCGCCGCGCACCGCTTCAGCACGGAAAATGGGCTCGGCCGAAGCCGGCGACAATATCTCAGCGTTTTAAGACAAGATTGAGATTTTTACAATATGTACGCTCAAAAACATGTTGAAAAGAAATCTTTATCTTCATGAATACTTTCCCTAGATACTACTTAATTATGAATAATTCATATCACAGTACAGAATAATATTTTTTGAGAGGAACTAATGAAAGCTAATGGAATATTTATTAAAGTCAATTACGGGAATAAGGTAATTGAACAAGAGGCGCGCGGTGAAGAAGTTGAGGGGCGTGCAGGTAGTGCGGCGCGAGAATCGAATTAATTACACAAACATAGTGTAACATAGTTGGCACGAGTTCACAATGACTCGTAGCATATACATGACGGGCCCGAGACGAAGTTAGACATAATTGAGACATCGCAGTGCCCCGCGGGCGCACCTCGCAGTAACGAGTCTCACACCTAGCATACAAATACGGAGCAGCTTTACTTCCACTGAGCCCGCATTGTTTATACAACAAGCTTTGCGTACTCGCGCACTCGCGCACTCCTCAAAACTAATAGTTAACCCACGGCCCAACTACCCATTGCTAAATACAAATACCTTCTTACTTCACTGCGTATTCCGAAATCATACTTTAAAATATTAAGCCGAAATACAACGCATTAACCTAAAATAAATTAAAAAAGGAACTAATTAATTTATATAGGCTTCATAATTGAGTAATAATCAATCACACTGCGAAGGGGTCAGTCGGACTTTAAAAGTCCATGCGAAAAGACAGAGGAGGAAGTACAAAATAAAATTTTTTGGCTCCTTAGTAATCCAAGACTGCAACGATCACAAACCAAACAAAACGTAACAGGGATGCCGATGTTTCACGTAGACTTTCAGTGAGCTAGTAGTGTAAATGTTCGAGCTAGCACATCTATATTTTAATCTAAACCATAGTATACACAGCAATCGCAATTCATAACGATATCAATATGATTAAGATAAGATCTCGTCACAAGATTCATCCATTAATGACGTAGTACATACACAAGTCCTATTACGAGAGAGGTTTCCACGCATTTGCGATGTATTCCACGTGGTAACTACGCATTTAGTGTTGCCGAGACAATGACATGACTGGCAATTAATGCAACCGGCGCTTTAATGTTCAGGCGATATTGCTTAATGCATATCGATTGTAGATAAATTATTCCACGCACATTTCAGCGACCGTAAAGTATCCACAAAGCGGATCTTCAGCCCGTAATGAGCTGTTGAGCACGGGACTTCTCTACAAATGATAGTTTTATTGAGAAGGCTTAGGCCATAGTCCGTCACGCTGGCCTATTGCGGCATGGCGGACTTTACATACTAAACATTGAAATTCTTGCAAAACCTGTATAGTATGAAAGTGCCCTTATGATTTTCCTTCGTCGTTAAAATGCGTGGTTCTATTAACTGTAATGGACTAAGTGAGGAGTTGATATATGGATTAAAGTGACTTTATTATCGCACTCAACAGGCGAATTAGCGCTAATAATCCGTTGCATCAAGCACCGATCCATACTTTCAACGAGCTGTCTTCTCGCACGTTCTAAGTTATTGATAAATTACTCTGAGACGGGCGTCAAAGCTTAAACCGATTTCCACTAGACTTACCGCCGCCAATTAGTATGAAAATCACTTGGTAATATTACACACTTTGTAACATGAAATGTATAGTTTTGTAATAAATCATATTGTGTAAATCTATCAGAGATTTTGTTAAGAACTTTCAAATTAGCTCTGAAATTAATTTTATGTTTCGCATAGAGGATTTATGACTCAAATAATGCTTTAAACGATTATATGGGTTTAATGTTTATTATTTATATTAAATGTAAGTTTGTATGTAAATAACTTAAACTATTAATTTGATTTAAACAAATATCCGTTGTGGCAAAATCCAATTCAAATATAATTGTTAGTAGCATTGTTTTATTGTGAATTTGGGAGTAATTTTATGGTAGAGTGGTGCGAGAGGGCTCTATGATAAATTACGTACGGTTCACAAGCAACACTGAAGTGCCAGACAAGGGTGTACGGGTAACGCATTAAATGCGTATCTTAACAGTACATTACTCATGTTTATTCGAGCGAAATTACTATTTATTCTTTAAATATACACCTTTACAGCCTTCGCGGCGCAGTTGGTTAGACGCCGCCTGTGAAACGAGAAGCTGCGGGTTCGATTCCCTCACTCTTTGTGTTATCTACAGGTATTTGTTTCGGATCTGGGTGTTTGTGAGACCAAAAAGTGTCTCGTAGTTTCTGATACCCACGACACAAGACTCGATCTTAGTGTGGGGTCAGCACATTGTATCTGGCTGTGGGATGTTTGTTTTGTTTTGTTTATACTCTTTATTGTACTCTCAAGTTACATAATAATTAAAAATAAGAAATAAACTTAAGGTAATACAATGGTGTATTTATTATTATTATTTATTGCCTTGGGATTTATATCTTAAAATTCATAATGAAAATTCGAGAGGTCCGTCTCAAATTGAGTACACTGAGCGAGAACTATTAACACTACAAGTCGCCTAGAATCTCAGCCGGGCAAGTATTTGAAGATCATTTCACTTGACAACGTTGTTGAAATAGTAATTTCTCGTTAATATTGTTTCAGACGAAGCTCCTAAAATACAGTTTTGTGAATTTAAATTAAACATTACATTTAATATGATTCGTGACACCAATTAGGAAGTAAAATTAATATTGTTTAGTACCTAACAACTCTGCTTTTAAAACTATTTCCGTTTTTCAATTTATACTTCGAGCAAAAGAGTTTATTTTCTAATTTATTTTATCATCATCTTCAGCCACAGGAAATTAATTTCCAAAATTGTCGACATAGCGCTACCTCGGAGATTAAATTTCCAACATATCTACTTGTGATAAATTAATAAGTAGATTTTAAGAATTAACATATACGATACCAGCTTTAATAAATAAAACTTTTGCTGATGCATTAAACAAGTACACCTATAAATGTAGAGCGTATCATTTTCTCAAAGTCGGTAATGAATTATACAATATATTATATACATTTACGCCTGGGTCTATATGGGAGTAGACAGAGCTACCACTAATATCGATAATACAACTAATGGCATACGCATTTCATTGAATTTATTTTCGACTCAAGGTCACTGTATACACTCACGTACATGCGTGGCTGGCTTATCGTCATCCATCCATCCATAAGCCAAAGGAAGTCCACTGCTGAACATAGGCCTCTCCCAATGATTTTCACAGTGACCTGTTGGAGGCAGCCTGCATCCAGCGACGTCCCGCGACCTTTACCAGGTCGTCTGACCACCTAGTGGGTGGACGTCCCACGCTGCGCTTTCCGCTTCGTGGCCTCCATTCGAGAACTTTTTGGCCCCATCGGCCATCAGTTCTCCGGGCTATGTGCCCCGCCCATTGCCACTTCAACTTGCTAATCCGCTGGGCTATGTCGGCTACTTTAGTTATCGTTATACCGGTCCAAAATTCTAGCCACAGGTAACTCATAACAGATTTCTCAAGTCGAGAAACTTCAGGAAGTGTAGTTTTCGACCCAACAACCTGAGCGTTTAACTTGATGGCGAAGCCTAGAGCAATGAGTCGAACAAGTAGTTACGCCTTTGGATATCAATATTATACGAAGGTTGTGAATAACCTAGGTTTATAGTTTTGTATTGAAATGAAAATAATTTATTGAATCCATTAAAAAGAAATTGTTAGTTTACAAAAATATTGTAACAGACGATTAGGTATATCTAAATCTGTATCTTTATCACCCCATATACGTCCCACTGCAGGGAAAGGGCCTCCTCTACAATCGAGAGTGCGATTGACAGGGGTTAGGCCACATATATAATTATATATATTATAGGCCATATATTATAGTCCACCGCGCTGGCCTAGTGCGGGTCGGCGGACTTTACATACCGTAGAAATTCTTTAAAATCGCTATGCAGGTTTCTTAACGATGTTTTCCTTCACCGTTATAGAGCGTGGTAATTGATACAATACACATAACTCCGAAAAGTCAGAGGTGTGCCCGGGAATTTGAACCCGCGACCACCGTGAACATGTTGGCCGTCGCGTCTGTTCCGTTACCAACAGGCCACCACGCATAAAATTAACAAAAAGTATTATAGTACCAAATAATCCTCATAAAAACAGTTAAAAGAAGTGTGCACATGAAAGCGGTTTAAAGATGTTACAATGCAGTCACAATGAGTAATCCAGCCGCCCGTGATGGGTATCAAGGTGGTTTGCGGCAGACGTGCGCCAATCTCCTCGCTTGTTTGCATCCCACTCGCCCCATATGAGATTATAACTTGAGCTACTATCCCCAGGCAGTGATTCAACCTATTGCTTTATGTTTAATTTGCATTCTATTTGCGTTATAAATGCGCTTATGCTGCGAACGCTTTGTTAATATTATTTTAAGTTGCATCTCGCGGTGTGTTATTAAATTCCTTATTTATTTCCACGGTAAATGAAAGTACCTTGATGTAAGATAACTGTTAAATTATTATTTATGTTTTGTTTATGTTTCAAAATATTTGTACAGAATTGTGGAACCAATTAAGCGGGAGTAAATTCTAAAAGGACTGGGTTTTAACAAAAAACCTTTTAAAATGTATTCTGTGAGAATAAAGATTTTTTTGTTTAACTTTACGTCGCTGGGCAGGATATAACAGATAACTGTAATTTATATTTATTTATCCAAAGAAGCAAAGAAATACTCTTATTTTATTATTATACATATCTATGAATAGGTATATATTGTATTTTCCTTATACAAAACGTAGTCTACCGCTACGCAACGTTAACGATGTCAAGACGGAGGAAAGTAAAGGACTCCCTCCACAATAACAAATGTTTTGTACGAGTAACAATAGTATAAAGTACAATTCTTGGAAATAAATCAATACCTTACCAAAGATCAGTAACCTACTTAGCCTTTAACTTTCCCGAATACCAATAATATTTTTAAAATCTTACAAGAATAAAGCATAAGAATAGTAAGCCATCTTAGTTGGAATTCCTCAAACTATATTAACTAAAAATAAATCTGATAAACAATTATGACTCGGCAGTATTATTTTATGTCTGATGTTATTCCTGGCTAATTTACATTGCCCATCATTGTTTGCGAGCGGTTAGATCCGTGTGGTTCCGAAATACCGCGATGTAAATATCCTTCTATTTTAAAACGACATGGGTACAGGAGGAAGTAAAACAGTGCTAATTAGCTCATCCACGTCGGAATAGTATACATTAATCCCAGGGTGAAGTACAGGTGCTGCCGTACTTGCTACATAGTTTTCAAAGAAATGTGAAATCTTCTGTGCAGTGGATTTACTAATTTTACCTAACGACGTGTTTAAATGGCTAGCTTTACGGCGTAGCACGATTAACAAAACGTAAATCCAGGCTTATAGATTAAACTAGAATTTGTTTAATACGGAGGTTTGTGTACTTGTAATGTTGTATCAGTAAACTCATTTTATCACAAATCTTCTTTGAAAAGTCTTTGGATATTTTTATTCGATTTCGTTTGTCCATGTTTAAGAAAAATACCTTGTTATTTCGCTAGAATTAAATTCCGTAGATAAACTGGATTTCTAATATATTTTTCTGTCCGAGAAATATCTACACAAGTCTCGGTGTTGGTTGGTATTTGTGATATTAAGTCTATGGGACGTAAGAGGCGGTAAATCTGTCGCTGAATAAGCCACACAGACATTAAGTTTCTTCTCTACTGTATTTATTTTAAAAGTCAACAATAGCTGGTCTAAATAAACTAAACAAAGAAAATATTAAACGTATAATTTTACGATCTATCCTATAATTAGAGACTCAGATCTGATTTCTCAAGATACTACTTTATTGAGGCTACATTGTCTATATCGATATTATTGTATTTATGATAATTGATAGAATAAAAATAGGTACTTAAATTGGGAAAAAGGGACGAAACTTACGTTCCACTTACTGTGTTTATAAGTTACAGGAAGTAATTAGAGAAACTATCCAAACAATTAGAAAGATCGCATGATTTCGTTTTTTAACTGAAAAAAATCTGTGGCAATAAATGTGTTTTTCTTTCTTTCATTTCAATAAACAAGAAATACTTTTTCGATAACAACAAAGATAAATATATCCACGCCGCAGGTTCATGTTAATGACGTAAGTTCCTGTTAATTATGCTACCAAGGAAGAATCGTGTTACAAGCTCAACGATGTAAACGGTGGAGCATTGCGAATTGTATTTTAAACAAATGCGATATGTGAAGTTACGAATTAATCCAGCCAGAGTCTAGGGAGTACATCAAATCAAATTTCATGGTAACACTCTAGATAAACTTCGCGCTCCGTTAAATTAATACATCGTAACAGCGACGACCTTGTCTGAGGATTTCGGCCAAACATTCAAATTAATATCAGAGCCATCCGCTGTTGGATTTAATCCACTAGAACAATAACATTGTTAACATTTCAACGTCGTCGGTTAGCTGTACGTCTACAATATTTAGTACTGCTTAATTAATTAAATTAAGCCGCCCGTTGAGGAGTGGGTGCCATTATTATGATTAATAATGTACACACATGGGGTAGGCCTCTCGCTCGGCACGTGAGCTGTGTGCCTCAGTAGACGTGCTCCGTCGCCAGCAATCAGTACTGCTGCTTGCAACCCGCCACTGCTAAATCCTACGTGTTCTAGCTATCTATTTACGCGTAATGCAGTCCCTAGACATACAACGCTCTCACTTACGAAATTACGATGGAAACATAAGAAACAATGCATTAGGTTGAAAACATTTTCACTGATGTTTAAAACAAAACTGTTACAATTTTGAATACAAACTTAATATTAACAATGAACTATGAAATAAGCTGTCAGTTTTAGCAACGCGTGCAAAAATAATGTCACTCTTTGACACAACAGAAAAAGTATAAAACCAAAATTTAAATAAAGTCAAAGGCAAGCGAGTCAAAAAGTTTTAGTGTGGCCTATAAATTGTAAAACTACGCCAGTACAGGGTTGATGTTGCTGCAGAATATGGCATTTTCGAGATGCATTTTAGAATAATAAAGCAAAATATTCTTAATGTGAACGTTTTGTTTGACAACTTCAGTTATTTCAGAAAATACGTACTTTTCTCAATTTATTTTAGTAGACTTACATTCAACAAGAGGTTGATCTTAAAACTCATAATTAAGCTTGTTTTAACCAATGATGAGTATGTAGATTCGTAGGTGAAGAACATCACACAATTTGGCCAAACATTTGCCAATCGACACTTCATTTGCGCAACTGGTTATCTCTTTGCTAATTGTAGTTTGACCACTGCGATTTTGATTCGATAATTTCGAGCTTCAATGGAAACATTGTGGATTAAAAGGCATAACTACACGCTAAATTGAATAAAGGTTGCATTCTTTCACATATTTCGCAAAATGAAAATACAAATGAAGTAAGATAGAGTCTATGCCACGGTTTTGTCGCTACGTAAGCCTGCGTTTTATTTGAGGTGCTTTTACAAGTATTTGCCTTTACACAGTACGGGAACAAGTCTTAGATTTTATCTATGTTTTCATTTGCTAGATGTTGTCAGTGTACACGGATGCTTCGCGCGGATCCACGACTTCACTGCAATGTACTCTGCGCTACGTTTTGCGCCAACTTGGATTAACTGTATACAGTTTAGAATTTTTAATATACTTAGCATAAGCTACGGCTTGTTTCGGTTGCAAATTAATTACTTGCGGCTAGTTAGAGCACAATGTAATTAACTAATTATCTTAATATTGCGGGATGGGTATGGAACCGTAATGCGATAACATGGAAAATATTTTGTTAAACCAAATGGGTTATTGAACTAATTGATGTTTATCAAATTAAACATAAACATAAAATACTATACTTACCCGAAAAGACAGTGAAATTCAAAATCCCAATATAGCCACAGAATAGAAAATAAATACAAACATTTCAGATTTGTACAAGAAATGTATAATACAAACACAGTAACGAAGTAAATAAAACGATAGGAATACGTATGTAGTGCATTAGTTGACTCGGCCGGCAAGTGTGGCGCGGGAGGCACAGATGGAGAGCAAACACGGGCTTAACTGCACTAGACGAGTAGATTCCCTTTTAATTAAACGAGTTCTAGACGCCAACGACGCGCTAACCGAGGGCAAGTAGTGAACTTATAGCGAAATTGACGTAAACCCCCTCCTCAATGCGCTCGGATGACAGCCGTTTGAACTTTACAAGCAAAATACGGTTTGCATCGCGGAACGGCGCATTTTTTGCAGATAATGTTGTCTGACTTTTGCAAAATATTTCTCCTATTATTTCACCTGCCTTAAATATATTTGCACCAACAAAAGCATTACAATGCAGTCATACACGCCATTTTATCTGATCCGATAAAAGGTATTGAGCAAACAAAGGGCATATTCAATCGGAATAAGGCCGCGCTTCGTAATTGGAAAATATAAAATACAAAAAGTCAATTTGTACTAACGCCGTGTGTGGATAATATAAATTGATTTGAATCAATTTCGGTGTTGAGAATAATCACCCGGTTTCAGAGGTACCTCGATCATAAAACACTTCGTAAAATGTTGCTATAAATTATACGATAAAATGATCGTGTTCGTTTTATTGCGCCACTGTCCGGATGTAATTCCTGGCTCGTAAAGTTGTGCTCTCCACTGAGACTGCTGATCTCTGGGAGCTTGCGTAATTTGCACGTGTTGTACTGATTTCCAATAATTCCCCATACGTTATAATGTTTATTGGTGCAGCTCTTGCCAATATTGTTCTTGTTATTTCTTTGGAGCACGAAATATGGGCATTAAATATAGAGGGGGATGTAACCATATGTTATATCAAATGTAATGTAATATAATTATTAATAAAATTCGAATGCAATATTAGTAGTAGTTAAACTCTAACAATAAAAAATATCAAAGGTACATCAAAATATGATAAAAATAGTAAAACCTTTTTTATTATTGCGTGGCAAAATGACTGCATTGCACCTGATGTTAAGAACAGTACTTTCTAGATAGTTTCAAGTGGCAATAGGTTAGAATCTCTCTCTACTCTAACGTTAAAATAAATATATGTAAATCAATGTAACTTGACATAATTTGTTATTCAAGTGCATATATTAGTGACCTGTTGGAGGCAGCCTGCATCCAGCGACGTCCCGCGACCTTTACCCGGTCGTCTGACCACCTAGTGGGTGGACGTCCCACGCTGCGCTTTCCGCTTCGTGGCCTCCATTAAAAAGTCACTGTGGAAATCATTAGGAGAGGCCTATGTTCAGCAGTGGACTTCCTTTGGCTGATGGATGGATGGATGGATATATTAGTATTTACGACAATGAATATAGTAGTTTTGATGTCACTCTAATCCACGCAGACACTAAAATAAAACGAAAGCCGATTCATTTGTTATTCGTAATAGGCATACGAAATGCATACGCCATTTTGTGTCATGAACTAAAAGGGGCTATTTGCAAAACGTATTACACGAGGCATTGAACTGAACAAGCCAATTCCAACTAGAGTAATCTAGAAGCAGCGTGCTATACAACGTACACTTGAATATTGTAGGTACCACACGGTACGGCCAAGTCGCGTAATAGCAAAGCCTGCGAGCCAAGCAGCTAAGTTAAGCTGAACGGCAAACTTAATGTAACTTCCCCGGCTACCACTAGGCCCAATAATAACGCCGTTATTTCGCCTCACTTAGATATCTGGTTAATCACAGCAATTTGATGCCATTAACAAACTAAGACAGGCAGAATATCGTACCATGGCTTTTGATCTTGTACTTTTTATATATATTTATTAAACATTTTTATTATATGTGTTCATTTTATAACATGTGTGTATTGATAGTCAATCACCACGCACTATAACGGTGAAGGAAAACATCGTGAGGAAACCTGCATACCATAGCGATTTGTATACATTTCTATGGTATGTAAAAGTCCGCCAACCCGCACTAGGCCAGCGTGGTGAACTGTATGGCTTAACCACTCTCAATCGTACAATCGATTGTAGAGGAGGCCCGTGCCCTGCAGTGGGACGTTTATGGGCTGATAAAAAAAAAATTATGAATAAAAGCATTTCTTAAGTGGCTCCTCTCATCGTGTTAAAATTTAAATTGTGTATTGACAAAGTTGCTACGCATGAACTAAAACAATCTTGAAATCGAACAAACATGTGATCAATGAAATATATCTACAATAAAGAAAAATCTCTAACAATGGAGAAAATTGTGGCTTCTAGTAGTTTAGTGGGGGTTTCTAAAGATACGATGGACATCGCCGTGACCAGCATATCATAGGAAAGAAGCGAGCAGATACCATAAAACAAAAGGTCACCTGGTTTTCACCGTCCAATACATCTGTTGCGAAACAATAGTAATGTACAATGGTTGCAGGGTGAGAATGGGGTGAGGATGGGAATGGTAGTAGGCGGTAGAGCGGGCAGGCGAGCCACAGCTGCAATTACCTAATGATGCGCGGCGGTTACCCAATTACGGCGACTGCTGCATTTACGTTTTTAGTTCCGCTGAATCGGTCGGATTACCCGATAATTCACAGAGCACGTTTGTACAATATCTACTTAAATACGTTATAAAAATGATTTTAAACTAATTATGTTTGGCTCTTGATTGGATGTTTGGATTTGGATGTTTCGGTCCGGATGGCGGCCGACGTACACGATGCTGAAAATCTGATTATAGTGACCACACAATGGCATTGACTTTTGGGTTAAGTTTGTGTACACCCGGTTTTGAGTTTACCAATATATTGTACAGGGTTATTTTGATCAGTGTATTCAAATTTTAACAGGAAGGTCAAAATCATGAATATAGTCCGTAAAATAAAATAAAAAAAGTCAGTAAAATAAAAAAAGTTTTTTTTTCAAAATATTCAATATATAATTTTTAAGATAATACAAGTTTATCGAGAATAAATAAAAACATATGTCCGCTTTAAGGGACTAAAGAAATGATCGCTATGGGGTATATATTGTTTATATTATAAAAAAACATATCTTAAACAATGCAATAAAGCGATGTTTTTAAAACTTTATTAAAGTTCCAAATTTCGCCACACGTCAATATATTTTAGACGATCTATAACGTCAACACTAATTTCGCCCGTCTCCTTTGAATATTTTCCAAGATGTGTTAATCAGTATTATTTGTTTCAGTTCAATAAAAATCAATGTGCAGTCTTTAAAAAATAACCTTGTATAAATATATCGGCTATCTAGACTGCACTGCACCTATCATTAGAAGCATTGTATGAACTTTATCGTGGCAGTACAAAAGAAAAAGCAAGTAACTGATCAGCGCGATAAATTATTCAAGATAGCTAACTGATTGGATACGATGGGTGCGAATTAAGAAGTTCTCTTTGCGAGTGAAGGCGGTCGCCGTGGATGCAGCCCTCACAAACAAAGTGACGGAGATGTTAATTTAATGTGCGACAGTGTCACTGGAAGCGGCCCCGCACCTCCAACTTTCAAAGGACTAGGGCAGCCACGGATTCTCTATTATGTAAATTTCCGCGTAATTTTCTCGGTGGGAGTGCGCCGGCCGGACTTTGTAACGGGAGCGGCCTCTCATTAATACTTACCTGGGCTCTTCAATTTTTGAAGGACACCGTAAAATTTCCTAATGTACCGGCATACTTTTCAGTGAAGTTTAAATTTTAATTACGAATTGAATGCCTTGTTAAATGTTAATAGGTCGACATAAATAAATGGCAGTTGTAGTTGGTCGTTTGGCGATGTAGTTTGAGTGTAACAGTATCTCCTTTTATTTGTTTTGTTATACCAACAAAGACGATTCTCTTTTGAAGTTATCTAGTCTGTGCGGTCAATTTGGTATCAAACATCACGTTTGTTCAATCGTTTCGGGAAATAAGACGGTATTAGATCATCACACGCGTTTGAAAATTATGTTTAACTTATTTAACCGGAATCAAGACGGTTTATATTTTATGTTATTTAATCTGCCTTCATCTCTTACTTATTGGCTCTTATAGTTAGTTTTATTAATACCTGTTGCTTGATTTCAAACATGTCTGGGCACTTTTTGTATTCCATAATAATTATAACAGTGTGTTATGACATAGATTTTCACTGACAAATTCGGATGAATTCAAACTAGCGTGCAAAATATTTTAATATGAAACCAGTTACGCAAGCGGAGAGCAAAAACGGCACGCGCTGACGCGGACTCAACTCATCCCTGTCAAAACATAAGCAAGCCAAGTTTCTTTTTGTGATGTAGGACATTGTCGTATAATACGAAAACCTAACGTGTTCTAATCCGTAGATGAGCCGTAGCTCGCAGAAACATCTGCGACTGCGGCAGCGACGCGGAACGAAACAAAAACGAAATGAGAAAGGTTCGGAAAGTCGCATTGTGGCGACTCACTATGGATCATACGAACATGCATTCACTGTCTGCCTACTTCATGACGTCCCGAGAGTACTGATCTCTAGCCGGCGCAAGATCCTCGCAAATAAACATTGGCTAAGTACCAACTACTACAATGGGTCAACGCTTTAAACTGAAGCAAGATGAACAGTTCTTTAAAAGTACTCAGAGAAGATAAGTAGGTTTATCTTCGTCCTGGTTTATGTACGAAATAGGGTATTAAACAGAGCCTTTAAATTTACTAACTCGTGTTTTATGTAAGCGAATAAACGCTTTACGAGGTGCACTAGACGTGGGTTGCTTAAATTCTATTTGAACGGATGTTCATTAATTATATTTTTAACCAAAAATATAGTACGCAAGTTGTGTAGAGAACCACAAACATTTATAAAGTTAGGGATAGATATAATATTCATAACAATAAGCTAATTAGGATTACATTACAAAGTTCCAAGGGCAGCGTACTTTTGCTGTTAGTATAATTAGATAGGCACGAAATAAAATGAATACTTTTTGCTTCTTGCCAGTCCAATGCTCAATTATGAATATCAATAAAGTAATTTAATATTTGCAATCCATGATTAATAAACGGTTGTTACAGTTTCAGTTGAAAACATTTTTGTGTGGAGGCATTTGGGATGTCATCACGATGGTTAGTGTAGCTTAGTGTCTGCGAAGCTGGTGCAGTTCGGCGCACACAATACAATTACCGACTGTAATTAAATTGAAAAGTTAGACTTCATAGCTGCATGTTAAGAGTTAAAAAATGAAGTTTTAATTCAATAACGTCGCATGCCGTAATTCGCGAGAGCTATTCAACATTCATATTTAATGAACGCGATCTGCCTGATGAGCATAATCAGTTATAAACTTATGATTTATTCCTTGAATTTGAACTTCATTTGACAAGATACGTGGGCGCTTGTTGTGTCTAATTAGGTAATTATTTGTTCGCCCTCTTTATGTTGCAATTAATCAAGCATGGCTTGTATGACACAGTATTGTCTGCACCGCATTGTGTATTGTTTTCTCGTCGAGAACATAACAAATAAACTCTGCACATCGCTCCTTGTATTATTTTTTGCAGATTGTTCTTTATTTCACAACGTCCCGTTAGAGGATTTTCTCGTCTAATAACTTGGCTACAGTCGGGCTCGGTGTAAAGGTTAAAGTTTTTATCTTGCACATGTGTCGTACATCAGTTTAGTTAGAGCATCAGCAAATGGGATACACAAAGCCCGAGTACCTTTCGTATGTTTTATGTGTGTGTAAAGGCAACGTAAAATGGGGATATTGAATTCTAAGCGCGTCTCCGACGAGCGAACGTACGTGCCCCGCGACCGACTGTTCCAAGCCTCAACAAAAAGTCGAAATAGATGTGTCCCCCGCAAAGAGGATAAGAGAAGGGACCATTGTGCTCGATGCACTGCGGAGTTCGTGCAAATCTCGAAACATCTCCAGCGCACATAACGAGAAAACTTGTGTGCGTTCGCACAATTGGACTTTCGGATTCTATTATTATTTGTTGCTCAATAACCATCCGACCGATTTTATTGCTTGTAAACATCTGTCTCAGTGTTTGCAGATATTCGCAGACATCGTCTAGCGTTTTACGGTTATAAGATATCGCAGTTGTGTTTAATACGGGCTGGAAGTGAAATCACGTTGAAATGTATAAAAGAGGAAATAAATTACTGAACCCAATAAAATAGAACACTTTTACAGCCGTAGTCGGAGGCTGAAGAATTTGAACTAATCTGATAGAGTTTTTATGTGATAAAGAGCGGGGTAAACAGGAATACATATGAAGAGGAAGGCAAATAGTCGACCACGCAAAAGCTGGAGGGTTATCGAGTGGAGTTGTTTGCACGGTCGTTGCTCTCCGCCCACCTTCACTGCGATTTCACATTCTCTCCGCGCCTCAGTGCGAATAGCTGCATGAGATGTGGGATAAACCGATCCCGATCGCCAAATTAATTCAACAAAGCATACTATTGTAGCGATTATAATCTGCGCGTTCAATATTGCAATGACGATATTAATGTTGCGATTGTGAATTGCACGTTATTGGTACAATTATGTAATAAATACTATAATTATTATCTTATTACTGAATAAATTAAAAAAGTAAGCTCTAAAGATACATTATATTACGAACATTTTTATTTGGAAATAGGATAGTTTTAGTGTATACGGTACTGTGGCTTCGATTTCGCATTGAATTGGGAAATTCGAAAGGGCGAAACTAGGAACTGTACCGGAGGCCATCAATTCCACTTATCTATACAATTATTCAACTACCATCATAATGTGGGTTTTCCTACCGAACCTTTGTCTGTAATCGAAACACTAAGCCGAAGTGATTTAAGATTATGGTGTGGGATAATGGCGTTCATTTTCGTTTCTACGTGGCACAGGTGCGATACCCAATTTTTCTTAAAATCGCGAAATTTATGCTCGCCGTAATTCCTTTCCTTAACTAAATTAGTCTTATGTACCCCAACGCATCTATCTAATTTATTAACACTGAATCCTCTATTCAATATTTATTCCCTTCTAAGTTCACATTATACAATGTATCGAACATGCAAATGTAATTTATGTTCGCTAACTTAATGTAATGTTATCTAACTCAAAAATTATGTGTATACGTACGTTTGTTGTTTACGATTCGACGCACTCCTCAAACTTCCTTTGACCCACCAAGACACAACTTTGCGTATGACTTTAGGTACAGAGGCAAACAAAAGTAATAATCAAATTGTAATAAACAAGAGTTATGAATGAAATAAACAGTCTATTTTAAAATATTTATTTCTTAGTTTTGTGTTTTAGTTTAAGTACATTGAAGGTTTATGTAACGAGATTATGTCGTAAGTTTTGAGACGTTGTTTATACGCTTTTATGAGTGAGTGTACGTACCTACGGGACAAATGACAAACATAAGGCTTGCTTGCGTCCTTTGTACCGTTATTAAGCGCTGGGTCTTATCACCCCAACGAGATCACCAGAAGCAAAACTTTGGCCCGCACTCAGAACAACTTATGTCATAAAGGTTTTAAGTCAAGTAATTAAAATCAAGTTTATCATTTTCAACAGTATAGTGATATTAAACAGATGGTGAAATTGTTTCCTAATTCACTGAAGTATTGCCCTTTGGTTGGATACAAATATTAAAAATTTTTTTAGAACTGGTATGTTTCTAGGAATTACATTCGGTATTGTTGTGAATGTATGAATTTATTCTTTTTTTCTAAACCTTTTTCTAAGAAGTTGTAATCTGTTACACGTGTCCTATTTTTTATTTGTTTATTTAAAAAAAGTTAAGTATTTGATATCACCCAAAATTTCATTGGTGTGAATGTGTGGAATTTTATATTACCTATACATATAATAGTTCCCAAAATGTATATAATGTAGAAAGGCAATGTAAATGTAATATGACTTGGTAATAACATTAAATATCAAATTGTCATAACCAAACTAGAAATCCAAAAACAATAGTACCGATTGAGAGATATAAGCCCTTATTCATTTGAGGCACATTGACATGCACCTATAGACATATCCAAGCGTAATAGGTGGTAATAGGCCTGGGTGCACGTGACTATTATACTTGGAAACGTGCAATGACTTTACACTCGTCTGAATAGCCATACATCATCGATTACAAGTGAGTGATCACAGAGTCAGTCCTGCGGGCAGAGATTATCGTCGCCGGTCGACGTCGGACGTAGGCCGTGCGAATCGCTGCTCCGACCGAATCATTGCCGTTTCATTGCACGCTCAATACGCGCCTATTCAAGACCCTATGTTAATCTGTTGTCTGTCGTACTTCAATGAAAACGCAGATCGTTATCGATTTAGTGTAATCGATTAGGGTGTTGGATGAAACTATTTTCTATTCATTTACGTCTGCCTTTATATTTGTATGGAGTTTTAATGATTGATTGTCTCTTTATGCGTTGCGTAACGAATCAAACTTCGGTTCACCACGTTGCTTAAAGAAATTTTATATGAAAAAAACATTGAATATTTATTATTTATAATCGTCGTCATACATGTAATGTAAAATACATAGTCCTGAGTTTCCTTCCGAGGTGCAAATCATAGTATCATTGGTAAGTGGTCAGTTATAAAACTATAAGGAGTAACATATCATAGCGCCGCCCTTAGAAATGTGTAAAAAGTATTAGTAGTAGGTACTTACTTTAAAAAACTTCGTGCGTTACACAATTATTTATTTTTCACACAGAATATTACCTTGTTTTTGAATTTTACAGAAAGAGTATTTGCAATTGAAATAAAAATTGCATACGGCGCTCTGCGTTCAAATATCTGTTTCTGTAATAAAAACGTTCGAAGTTTCAGGTCAATTAATGGCTTTTATATTTTGAAACAATATGAAAAATACACACTGACTTTCCTATAATATTTTAAATAAAATATTGCACATCAGGTAGTAAAATAATGCGCTAAATGTTTTTTTCAGCTTGGAAATTGCTTTCTGTGTTTCAAACCATTTAAATTTTCAAATAGTCTAGACTACACTTTGGCAATTTCTAGGCCATAGTTAAGTCACTGCCCACAATGTAGTACACATCTTTTTAGCATCGATAGAGAAGTTGAGTCGTCGTGAAATGCGAAAACAGAAAGTTTATTATAGATTCGGCACGTTCAGAGTAGAAAAAATATGTAGTTAAATCTGCACCATACAAAATCTAATTATGACTAGAATATTTTACTGCGAGGTCAACTGGTGAAATGATAGAAAAGAAAACATAGAAAAGCCCTTAATAAGGACCATAGTTGGTTTTTTTTTTTACCAAATACATTTATTCCTGTATTTTGTAGTAACTATCTCACTCATTCATCAACCACTGCAGATCAACAGCAAGGCACAAAAAAATATACACTAAAGCCTAGGGAACCTCTTAGGTATACTAGACTACGTATCTTTAACCTGCAACAGAATTGAAAAGAAATCAAACAACCGGACTTCAAAGCAAAAAATTGACAATTTCCATCCATAGTTGTCTTTGTGTAATAAAATAACAAAAATGTAACAATTCAAACAGTGAATACGTTAAATCAGTAGTACAATAGTGACCGTTCGGTCAGAATGTAATATTTTACACACAATTATACGGCAAAATGTAAATTTGTTTGTCACACCAAATAGCAGGTGCTCTGAATTCATGTCATGGTTCGTCGCTCTGCTACCGAATTAACCTTTTTAAACTGTTTGTGATACTCTTGTACCAAAACAAATTGTGTTGGGACGTTGTTATACCTCTAACTCGGGACGTATTAATTTAAATATTCGGGCGGCGTAATTTTTTCTCCGTCTTTGGTATTAATGAGTCGCGAAGCTGATTATTTATTTAAGGGAATATTATTTGAACGGAAGATTCCTATTTTTATAGAAGATTAGAATTAATTAGGGAATAATAAATGTAAATTAATTTTTTCTATCGCTAAGAGCGTGAGATTAGAATTATGTTTTTGTGTTATTTTATTAATTAATTTGAAGTGTAGAGCTAGAGTTAATTAATGTTTAGATGTAAGACAACCATTTTGTTTTTCATTATTGTTGTAACTATCTTTACATTTTTACTTATAGCAATTTTTAAGTGTTTTCTTGTTCGTTTTAAATTCTTTGCTCGCTCATTATTTGCTTCAATATTTATGTTAATAAGTACCAAAATACAGTTGCAAATAAACAATTGTAACGTAGATGCTGAGATAACTGAGGGTGGCAGAGCAGTGGCGCAGTGGATTGCTATCGCGGTACATGGGCTGGTCCTTATCGTCCATTGACGCGTGGCTGAATGGGCGGTGAAATATGAACTGATCATGGCCCTGAATTCAGTCACATTTCGAGCCTGATGATAATTCAGCGGATCGAGCCGCCCGTGATAGTGTATTGGGAATACGTGAGCCATAAAATAGTGAGTTATTTTTTTGTAGTTTGCTTTTGAGTTTTTATTACAACCAAAAATGTTTGTATGCGTAAGTTGTGTCCGAGCAAATTGATGGCTTTCAAACCGACACTTTAGGCAAAGTGTTTTGATTGGTTTCGAAAATCGAACCCAAGACCTCGCACGCGATGCCACTAGTGACTAGAATAATGTCAACTGTGTAAAATAAACCGCATCTGAGCAAAGGTAATTACTACACGTCGAGGTTAGATTAGATTTTCGATTAATGCGATTGCCTTAAGCATAATAATTAATACATTCAAAATAGTTATGCTATACATCGTCTATTTGCATCACAAGATACAAATTCATTATTCATGATATTATACATTCTAAATCGTAAACAGTCGAGTAAAGATGTTATTGCATTAGGATTTCATATTCATAATAGAACTCGGCGCGGCATCATTGAGGCAATTTACAATGTCTCCGAAATTGACTTGCCGCAAACTCGAGTTCCGTAAATTGAGGTGGTCATGAATAATACGGTATAATACTTTATGTATTATGTAGGGTCATAATATAAAGAATTTTATATGACGCCCTGCCGAGGCAGACGCTGTGACGTGTATAAGCTTGAAAAAATGGTAAGGTCATATTTTCATATCATATCAAGATTTATATAGGTACTCAAATTCTAACCTGCTAGCAGCTCAAATATTAAATTGTAATTGGCTGTATATAATTATAAAATATAATATTACATAAAATTAGCTCTACTATAACATGTTAAAAATTTTACGAACACAATTGTGTGCTTTATTATGAAAATCTAATATAACTAATTCTCGGGTCAATTTAACATTTTTGTTTTCGAGAATTAAAAAATGTATTTTTATTGATGTGGAGAGCAAAACTCTATTTTATATTTTAGTGTCTCTAAAAATCATATCTGGGGGATATTAACCTTATAAAATTTGCAATTTTTCAAGGTAGTTGTGTATTTCATTAAAAAAATTCACTGGGTTTTCTGATGGAGTGCGGGATGAAGACAAAGCCACGGTATTGTAGGCGTGTTCAAATGATCTGCAAATATTTGCTCCTGCTTTGTCGGTTATCGTTTTCGATATCTATGGAACGAGCAGTCTTGTCATGGAATTAGTTGGTTTAGCATGAAAATCTATAGTAAGGGGTTCGTAGAGATTTTGTGCGTATTTCCATAGGTTTTTATCTGCGTGCTAAACAGTAATTCTATCGAAAGTGTGATCATCTTCCGGCACTAATATTAACAATATTTTATATTGAAAGTAAAATAAAAGATTTGAAATAAAGAAATATATTTGTGATTAATTTGCTAATAGAAAGCCGTAAAAAACGAGACCCAAGCTAAGAATGGTAAGTGTATTTCATTTTATATCTGTTTTTGAATAAAATTATATCATTTTTTTAAATCTCAAAATATTTTCATATTTGTTAAATCTTTAGTAATATCGTCGACTAAATTTAGGAACGCTGCTGCATGCTAAATCTAGAATGTATACAGCTTGTACCTGCGATTATTAAAATCATAAACATGTGCGGAGTAAGTTACCTTGGGTTTTTAACTCTTTTAGTATATTTGTATGTGTATAAGGTAATTTGAAGTTCTAATGAGAATTAGGTACATATAAATATCCAGGATTTCAGTTGGACTTGATATAATGATGGACTAAAATAATGCTCATATTGACGAAAACTGGTTATGGTATTTAGGTGTCTGTCTGGCCTCGTATCTGTTGTGGACGCCCATAACACCTTAAAGGGCGTCCAAACTGAGATGTAAGTGGTGGACAACTTTGTTCCTCAAAGAAAAGGAGCAGGCATGGCTCAGCGCTGCGCCCGGCAAACACATAGGGAAGGAATCGGGATGCTTCTCGTCCTGAGGTATCAAGTGTCGACCGAAATGCGCGCGACGGCCACCGAGGGGTTTTAATCGGTATGCTGGCGTAGAATTCGTTAGAGACCCGGCTGCATTATCCGCAACGTATCAGGCTGGAAGGCAAGTGACACTAACATACCCTTTGCGGCTTCCTCCGGGTACCGAAAGTGACCCTTGGCAGTTTTCTTCTTGACACAAAATAGTCTATGTAGGTACTACATTCACGATTTTTTTTAATGAAGTCTCAAATGAAGTCTCAAAGATATAACAGGAAATAACTGAAGACATTGAAGTTAAGGTTCAATGGATAATACTATAATACTATGTAGGAAGACGGATATGAGCACTAGTCGAGATCACTCCTGGGAAAACGAACGAAAACTTGTAAAAACTGGATGTATTCGTTACCAACTTATATTCTATCGCCCTATTCATAGACAGTTTTAATACCTGTTTTAATTATTGAATGTTTTGTCCCTTTTGAACGACTTTTGAATTCAGTTTGAGCGAAGAAGACAAAACGTTCATGCGTAAGTATTAAGTATATTGCAAAACGCCAAAAAGCAACTATTTATTTATTATATAATTGAGAAAATATGTTCATCGCCGCTTATGCAACCTCACAATATAAAGGAACAATTATTGCGGGTCTTTAGCAATCTACAGACTGAATAATAACAAAGCTATTAATTAAAGTCAGTTTTCTGTGAGGCAGTAGTGCCACCACCGCTAAGCCGGTCCGTTTAATTTCAGGAATATAATTAAAGAATAATCATACTAATCGTTTCAAAGTTAAAAAGCAAACCTACCAAATAAGAACACATCGCTAGAAAAACTGTGTACCTGAGAATTATCCACAAAAAGATCGTGGGTAAGTGAAGTCCATCAATTTAAGCCAACTTTAGCCTGAAAAGCCTACACCCGAGAGGGTTTATGACAAGCTGGCAGCTGGTCGCAAAATTATAAGCCAAATAATCCTGAAAACTGGCTGGAAAGTCATGTCGCGCTGATCTCCCATATGCGCAATAAAGACGGGCAAGAGAAGACACAAAAAATAATGTTACAATAATTTGTATCAAAAACCCTGCAACAAAATGTTCGCCCAAACTAAATGAATGAATTCAAATTTATGGAGGTTTAATTACAAACACGAATCTGTTTTAGTTGTAGTGATTCGGACAAATTAAAATCACGTTATTAACATGCAAATTAATACGTTTTGATCATTGGTAATTAACAGTATTGTAGTTGTAATAATGCACCAAAACAAAATACAAATGCTAGATTTAGTTCATTGCTAATGTGACAGATGGTGCTTAGTTTAGATTAATGAAATTAGAACGTTATAGTCTATGATATTTGTTTGTGGTCTAGTTTTGAGCTGTTTGAGCTGTGAACCTGTGTGCGGTTTTGAGTCCAATTCCTAGGTTGTGCATTTGGCACTACACTTTGTATGAGTTTTTTGGTTTGAGAAATCTTGGCTAAAATGTGTGCCGTAATCTCGCATCTTATTGCCGCTTGCAACTAGCAAAACTTTCATCCGTTTTATCCAATACATATTCTGTGTCTCTATTATTAATTTTTTACTCCTCACAGGGAAACTTGCCACGCAATTTTACGATTGGCTAATAACATGACGAGAATTAGTTACTCACATATTTTCAATTTGAAGTCCAAAAGTGATTGCCTGACAGAGTGACCACTAGTTTTACATTGATAAACAAAAGCCTGGAAATAAAAATTATTTACTCAGACAAAATTAGTTCTCCGTATGTTCGGTTTCAAAATCCGTACAAACTACGTACGTATCTGCAATATTCTGGGAATGACACTCATTCCTGCACTGAAATGACTCAAAGAGCTACGTGTCTAGAAAAGCACAAATCCGAAAGCGAACGGCCTAAGTAATGATGTCTCTACATCCATTAACGTTGATACTCTCTGTATTTTTGTGTCATTGTTAGGACATTCTTTTACAGTTTTATTACCGCCACGAAAAAAACTAATGGGTAACTGAACTTCGATACAAAAATGAATATGATAAATCCAATTTTTCGTTGTTTCAACATTTACGCAGTAATGGAGCAGCGTCTCAACTTGATTTTTTTTCGATAATTCATGAATGTGTTGTTCCAGTTTAGGAAGGGAATAGTTACAGTAAATTTGAACTATGCGTCATAGCAACTGTACGGATTATACAATGCACAATATTTTTTCCACATTCATTAAAAAATATATCCAAATTTGGATAAATAAATAATTACATCCAACAGTCACATAGATAGTCCAGACCCCACACTAAGATCGAGTCTTGTGTCGTGGGTATCAGAAACTACGAGAGAATTTTCGGTCTCACAAACACCCAGTCCAAAACAAATACCTGTGGTGCACACAAATATTTGTTTCGGCGCAGGGATCGAACCTGTGGCCTCTCGTTTCACAATTGGCCTCTAACCAACTGCGCCCCGGAGGCTGTCAATATTTTTGAGCTTAATCTTAAGTTACTACAGAATATATTTAAAGGTATCCTTTAGAAGGTCAATTTCACGCAAAAAATAAAAAGTAAGTGTCATTACAAAAGAAAGAGGTCAATGACGTACCTTTTATTAAGGGCAAGAATATGCTAGAGCGGCAACCACGTGTTGAATGGTATCACAGGGGAGCAGACTACTATATAAGAGTGTCTTGTCTTAGTTAATGTCCCAGACGTCATTAAAGGAAAGTAAGCAGTTATCTTTATACTTACATAAAATACAGTCTGAGGAATGGAGACATTTTCAAGTCAAACTAGAACTTGGTAGTTATAAATATATGTTGTTATTATATTGGCAACTAGCTTCTGCCCGCTAACTTCATCTGCGTGATTAATTTTATTTGTTTCCCGTCTCGTCCCGTTACATCCCGCCCTGTCCCGTGTCATTCTCACTCAAGGGATGTAATCCAGTCCCATCCCATTCTTAGAGCATACATAAGTAGCAAATATATCTGAATGCCTGTCTCATACCACGGCAAAAGTAGCCTAGGTGTTAATCCAGGGTGTCCTGTCCTTAAACCATATTTCATCGAAATCCGTTAAGCCGTTTCTGAATCCATCGCGCACGAACGCACATACAGACAAAAATTCTAAAATTCATTGCTTTGAGTTCTATTATGTTCATACAGTCCCCCCTAATAGATTTCCTCATTTATCTTCTGCTCGTCCTATGATGCACATAGCCTATTTTAGCAATATCCTTATCAGTAATAAAACAAAGATACGAAATACACTTATAGCTAATTATTCCACTCGTGCATTGAAGCCCTAACCTCACGGTTCACGAGATGTTTACTGAACCAGTGGACTAATGTAGCGGAATAACACTTTCGCAATACGCAACATTTATAATCTGGGTTGTGTATTGCATTTGGAACTTTTCACATTCGCGAAAAGTAAATTTATCCTCCAACAGGCAAGTAACACAATATTATGAGCAAATTTATTTTTTCCACAAGTCTATTTAAGTTCGGTGCGGAGTGTTGGTATTTGAAAAGGACTTGAGTCCGTTTGATATGCTGATGTAAACGCGTCGTGTTTGCGTAAACTAATACTTACAAAATAAGACGTAGGCAGGGCACAGTGGGAAAGTCAACGCAATCTTGCCAAAGGGTCCCCTGTGACTCCCACCAAAGAAATTACCCCGATTTGCATAAAGGAGACTCGGGGGACCGTCTTTGAAACTCACCCCCTGAGTCTGTGGCCATCCTAACATGCTTTATATTAAGTTACGCTTTGCTTTGTTCTAAGCGCAGTGGTGGAACACTAAATAGCTGGGCTTCGTGTTGAGATAACAGGTCGGGAATACAAGAGCGCTGTTCACAATTTGTCAAATGGACCTTTGTACATCGCGCCATTTATATGATAAACATGTTTATTTTATTTCACACGTGAAATATATTCACAAATCTGTTCGTGGAATATTAATCATCTGAATATTTTTATGAGTTTTGTAGACCAAAAATACATAATCGTTATTACAGCGTGGGCGGCCGGCGGGATTGAAATAAGCTATTTCTCATCATTTTGAATTGTAGAGAATATATTATGGGTTCAAAGTTAATAAATACATGTCCTTTTATTATGCCTATATGCTTAATATATCTACGGCGCAGTATTTTCAATCTCGTAAAAAAGTTTCATATCGATTATTGAGATCAGCCGCTTAATCAAATTGAAATCCCACACAATCAGAATAAGATATATGCTTAACAACGACGTTTTTCTCACAACATTTCTCTCCGGGAGCGATTGATTGTTTTTAACACCAAATATAGTGCTTCTCATTCTGAATTTGAATCAACATATTTGCACGTTGAAGCGCGGCGACAACATATGAAAGTATTCTACCAACTGTTCGAGGCACTGAGATGTCGTTAATATCATAGTTTACGTACCCACCGATCCTTTTGCTCCACAATTTATTCACGACTTTATGGAGCGGATTTTATGATGTCCTTGCAGAAACTGCAATCGAAATAAAATGCATCCCGTTTCCATTCTTAGAGTTCAACTGCTGTGTAAATTTTCTTTACATAAACAAGTAATTGTGCATGTAAAAATAACAGACAAGCTAATAAATCGGATACTTGTATAGACTTAACAGAGCTCTATATATCATGTAGCATTATATACTTTAATTTCATATTATGTTGAAAGATGTTTTATATGAAAATCAAATGTGTGGTTATGGCATATAACATATGGAGTTCAATAGATTCAAAGTATTGATTGGCACAGAAAATCAAAACATAAATAAATTAAAATAATAGTCTTATACATGAGTTGATAGTGAGAATTTCACATAATATTTGATTACATTTTCGTACAAAGCATTCGGAGAACGATTTCAACTTGCGCGTAGCTACTATTTTCATAAGAGTTTTAATTAAACAATAACACGAGCATGTGTTTTACGATCATTCAAAATCTATTATCACTGCGATAAACAATGCCCCTTGCGTATAAACATACTCATAAAACGTATTCTAATGCTGCAAAGGTCCCAGCGGCTTTATAATCTTTTTGGTAATATTTTTCTCGCACAAAAATCCAGGCGAACCTGTTTCGTTATCAGGCTGTAATGCTCTTTGTTCACATTTATTATAAATATAACAATTGTATGAAGTAACAATCGAGTGCGTCGGCAGTAATTTAAGATTATCTCTGGGGTTAATGGCGGCAGTTAGAGTGACTATCTGGCACACGTCGGACAGCACATTTGTCCGGGCGACAGCTACAATTACCGGGAAATACCGGCCCCATTCGTTCAAATACCTAAGCGATTTACCTTCATTCGAACCTTCACACATCCGATTATTATTGTTTGCGACGCTACGTTGTGACAGGCTCAAAGATAAATCATCGCCACTTCTGTTGATCATCACTGTTCCAAACAAAGTCTTGTAACTTCCAAAGTACGTACCACACACAATGTTGCTAATTTCCCGGGAGATACCTAAGGCCTCTAGTTAAATTAGCTTGGGTAAACATTCCTTAATGAGCCATATTTTTCAACTGTAGACGCTTCTTGAATGTTTTCGTCTTCATATTTTCATTTCATAAAGTAAATTTGGGGAGTTAAATTATTCGGAATATTAGACCTATTATAGAGTCAATTTAGTAAAGTTATTTTTTTAAAGTACAAGTCATTATTACACATTGGTTTTTGTAACGTTTTTCTGAAATGATATAATGAAAACATGATAATACAATATTTATTTACACAATGAAATTATACAACACAATGCCTCATATGAAATGTGGATGCAAATAATTATTTATTATAATATATCGGAATTACGTTAAATACATCGGCGAATGTAACGCGAGTGCCGCTTATTTTATCACAATACACAATATCAGGTACAATATTTATATTAAATAAAATAATTTTGATATAAATGAAATAGCATTTTAAAATGTATTTAACGCGCAAAAATATGTTTATCATTCAATTGCTTTATCCACGATAAAAATACTCTTTCATTTAATTAATCGAAAACAAAATCCATGTTTACTCTTAAACCTAATACATCTATTGAAGATATTTTAGACACGAGTGGTAATGGAGACAGGTTAAACGGAGCAAATGATCCGAAATACAGCCGTGGCGTCGGCGCCAGCGACATGGATGCAGGAAGTAATTTCTCCAAAGATGAGGGTCGCGATAACAAGAACCTGACACATGTCCAACGTAGCCTCGATGTCGTTTGATTGACATCTGTCCTGTAACAACTGGGCCTCACTTAGCTTTTATCGAAAGCAAGTTTTCGATGCGCTCGAATTAGATTTAGAACGTTTTTAGAAAACCATTTCTTTTATTGGTACTGGAAAATGTATTAGACGATCAATATAAAAAGTCTTTTCAATCTGTTAATAATAGTAATTTTTGAACGATTAAATATATTGAGATTATATTTCTACTGTATATTTTTTCGTACCTACGTGAAATCTGATGAGCGCCATAGCTAAGTTCCTCAAACATTTTTTACAGCACTAAAACCGTAGTACTAAAACGCGTCACTGTTTTCTTATTGCTTTATTCACATTCGTTGAGTTTTGACTTGTGACACATGAATGACATTCCTGTGTTGTCAAAGACATAGCTTTTGCAACATGAAACGCAATTCTGTAAAATATTTTCTTGTTTTTATGATACAAGTTATAATATTTCCAGTTGCACAGATCTAATAAATTTAATCTGTCGCCTACGCATTCGTGCCATTGTAACTGACACAAATGGGTCGGAAAATTGCATCTCATTCCAATACTGTTACCGGCGTGTGCGTGTTTCATATTCAATTCAGCGACGTAGGGCACCTGTCACGTCTGGAACCTAATCAGGTCGCGAACTCAATACGGGACAGAGTGGCGGCCATGATTCACCCCTGTTTTATCTTGTGTGTAAATATTGACGACTGTACGGCGAGTGCCTCAGAATTGACAGGTGAAAAGTTCAATTTACGCAATGGGTGGGATCATGATTTGTGAGATGTGTGGTTGGATTTTTATGTGCGTTGTGATCGATATCTGGAATCCTTTGTACTGGTATCGGTTTATGAATATCTATAGGATGATTTAAATACTTAGGTGTTATGATTTTATGAGCAGAAAGAAAAAAATATTATGAGTAATAAATAATATTATGCAATGTAAATAAGATTAGTAATAGAAAAAAAATCACGCGTTACAGCTCTAATGCATAGCGCTGGCAACGAGGGTAGTGAAGAGGCCACTTTTAATGACACAAATAAAGCACTTCCTCGGTAGACTTTCATGACGTTATTTATTTATATATTTTTTATTGCGATGAATGGCGAGACGAATATGCCATTCGCTTAATGGTAAGCGATACGACCGCTCATGGCAAGTAGCAAAACCAACAACACCATGAATTACGAGTACAAGGCGATGATTGGCAATCCACTGCACTCGCCATCCTGAGACATAAGATGTTAAGTCGCATTATGTCCCGTAGTTACTCTTGCTACAATATCCTTCAAAACGGGACCCAACAGTGCATTTACACTGCTGTTTGGCGGAAGAAATAGTACCTACCCAGGCGGCCTCTCACATATCTGAGACCTACCACCAGTATTTCAGCAGAGTTACAGAAATGCTTAATCTAGTTACAGACGAAACTTCTTACGACGAAAGAAAAAGTTAATAAACTCCCAAACACACTTGAGCGAGTACACAAACATTTCTTATACTACTTTTGTTCTTCTGTAAGCAAATGTGATATCCCACGTATTTACCATATAAATGCGTTATAACACCAAAGAACACGTAGGAATATTACAAATAATAAGAATAAAAACTATGCCTCGGGCGCTAAATCACATTTATATGTGGTTCTGGAGGAAAATAAGACGCCTCCAAGAATTTCTATGCGGCGAATTTATCGCACCTTTGGCCCTAAACTTTTCACTATTTCAACTTTTTTATTCAGTCACTATTGCCGAAATATCTATCTGCGAAGGCGCACTCTATTCTGCTTGACAATAAGGTTATTCCCTGAGCGAAACCCGCGTTACGGCGATGTAGTTAAGAACTTAAAGGATATAAACTTGTGTATACACAGTGAATGAATAAACAGGTACTTAAACGATTGTTGTGTTCAATGTCGCTTATGCTTTGCTCGAGTGTTTATTGAGTGGGGGATCTGGTGAAATCTATTTAAACGTACGATCTTTATGACTTATTTTTGGTTAGCAATTATAGAGGGAAAAGAAGAAAAAACGACAGGAGGAGGGTAAGGCTTTTCAGGGAATTCCACTCACCGAAATAATTTCCCCTATGGAACCCGTCTTACCCTACTGTATTCCAAAGTAACTAACACTGGGCCTTGTAAAATCTTGTAAAAAATATTATTTTTCATCTTACAACGGAGCCGCAGTCTAGTACAATTTATGCCAGCAGCAAATTCCTCAGGCATTTTGTAATTATAAAGTAAAAGCACAAAATACTGGAAGCTTATCAGAAAGGCCTCATCTGCATTTCATCGGCGGTCGCTCGCCAGATAAATGAATGGGGTATGGCGGTTTGATTACTATTCATAAAGTACCGCGTACATTAAATTGTTTCGTCGCCTAATAGAGGCGGGAGTCAGCCGGCTGCCAATGCCACGGTGGTGCGCGGAACTTATTTTCCGGTTCCACAGGTTCGTATTTACATAACAGATTTCAACATCGCGCTAAAAATGAAACGTTGATTTTTAAATAAAATACACAGTCGGCCTTTTTGTTCGCGATATCCGGTCAATAGCCCCCACTGCAAACAGTGTCAAATCCGCCATGGAGGTATACGCATGTGCCGCCTTTCAGGGTCCAACTGTGTATACCTGGCTTTAGGCCTCGGCATACTTGCGTCGATCGACGACGGTTATCTTTTACAAACCTTTATATATTTGAACTACACTAGTGTTACCACCCGCTGTGGAATTCCTAGAGTGTATTATTTTTAGAAAGCATTTTATTGTCAATAGAGATAGCAAATTCTTTTCTCGATATAAAGTGAGACTTTACTAGTAGCTGAATCACGTACTCATTTATAATGTTTCAATAATCATTGTTCAACCTGCTTGTTGCTGCCCTACCTACCTAGTGTACATCGTATCTTAAATGCCTCTAACATAGCAACACCTGCGTCTCTGAAACGAAGCACTATTTTGTTCACGGTTTTATAACACATTTATAAAACCGGCTCGATTGAGATGATACCTTTTTCTCACAGAAAATTGTGGTGAAAAAATAATTTTGTATTTTATCTAGAGATTGAAACTCTTGGAGGTTCTTTGCCTTCTTTTCCATTATTCCAGCTAATAACAAAAACACCACGCTTACTTTAATTGTTGTGGCTATTTGTAGTTGCTGTTGATCACTGTTGATTTTTGGAAGTGGTAGAGCCACGCTGTTGTCTGTCATGACTCAGCATAAATGGGCAGCCTCATCCGGGGCGGCTCCATTGCCTCACAGGAAATCGACGTGAAGCAACAGCTTCGCTGTCGCATTTCTTTCGGTCAGTGAGATTGCCGGATGCCAAATACTACTTTCCTCTTCCCCTCCTATTTCCTTCCTGCTCCCCTCCCTATTGGGCCGGCAACACATTCATGATCCAGTGTTGTCGATGTTCAATCGTGGCAGTGATTACATACCATCAGGTAATCAGGTGACCTATTTGCTTGTTTGCCGGACCTATGGAATAAAAAAAATAACTTACCATCGATCATCAGAAGTC
The DNA here is from genome assembly GCA_033459515.1 of Theretra japonica. Classification (NCBI taxonomy): domain Eukaryota; kingdom Metazoa; phylum Arthropoda; class Insecta; order Lepidoptera; family Sphingidae; genus Theretra; species Theretra japonica. Next base: position 8,320,063 of record CM065939.1, read on the forward strand.
CACTGATGAACACAAGTCTCTTTTAACAATGTACTGTACATAGGGACTAATTACATGTTGTTTCCATCCAGCGACTTCCTATTACTGAACTTCAAAATGTGTGCTTACCTTCTCTTGAATGACTATTTTTTTTTATCAGCCCATATACGTCCCACAGCTGGGCACTGGCCTACTCTGCAATCGAGAGAATCGATTGAGAGTGGTTAGGCCATATAGTCCACCACGCTGGCCTAGTGCGTGTTGGCGGACTTACATACCGTAGGAATTTCTTTTGACTTAGTATTAAAAACTAAATTTTTTTACGTACTGATAATGCTAGGGTTGTATATAGCTTTTCTTTATGGTAGTGGCATTTAATGTAACATCATCAATTGTCAAGAGTAATCCACTGACCAAAGCAATATAGAGACGAGACCGCACCCCTGACCCACGTAATACTACGAGCTCTAGTAAGCGAGTTCGACGCTGTCAACACACAAAGTGGTAATTTGATGGAGGATAGCAGCTCATTTGCAGCTACGAGGAGCCGTGTCAAAGAGCTGAGCACCTGATGCAGCTCGTTATGCAAATTGCCATGTGATTTCTCCAACTTACTTAAGTGTCACTTCCCGTACGCAAATTTTCGTGTGCTATTCTGCTTAGAAGCTGCTTTAAGTGTTTATAGCAAAATATCGCGTTACGTGCAGCTCGAATTATCTTCGTTCGTATATGTTCGGAATTCAAAATATTTTTCGTTTTAGGAGTCAGGGAACTTTTCAATTGCTGAATAATACTACAACCGCATTTGAACGTATTTTAGCTGTGAAGAAGAAACGATTCGAGAAATTCCCTGAACGGCACCAACTGTCTTCTATTTAATTTGCCTTTTTAATTTTTTTTATTAGTTCAATAAACAAACAATGCTATCAATACAATTATTGCTAAAATATCAGACATTATACTGATTGCATAGTACATATATAATTAATAAAATTCCCATACAATCTGAAACACTAATAATAAGCTTTTCCACATTACATTCGCGGTTCTTTTTTACTGGCTTATGCTGTGTGGTTTTTCTTTACTTAGTCGTAATTATGTTTTCTTTTAATTAGACTATGATCTGGTCTCATCGACTGTTGTCGATGTCGTTACATATATTTAATTTATTACTAATGTTTTAAAGGTTTAGTAATACGAGGCAAATTACTAAGTATTGCTTTAGGTTAAAACCGCAACTATAATATAGACGAAACGATAATTACATCTTTACCAAGCACTAGACATTTTTGTTAAATTAACATTACTCATCTAACAAAATTAAACATTTACCGTACGTGAAAATTCAATTTGCAGCGTTCTGGAATATATTGCAAAGCAATGACATCTATATAGCTATATGTTACTTTGCCGGACGTGTACGAAAATTGATGACTTTCCTTTCCTTTCATAATAGTAAAAGAAGCGAGTGAGCGGCGCATCGGGCGATAACGAGGTTTCCGCACAAATAGCAACACGTGTGTTCCGTCTAATGGAGCGGGTAGCAGCCTGTCCCATCCAGACCTCACAACACCGCTCGACCGATCACCCTTACTGTCATTGCAATAAAGACCACATCTAACATCCTTTACTATTGTTCTAAACCGCAATTAGCACGGAAACTAACGCGTGTAGTGACGTCATATCGATAGTTTATGACAGTTGGACTGTAAAACACTGGATCGGTTTTGAATAGATAAATTCATTAATTAACTCATAGTACTATGTGTATATTTATGTCCTTATTATAAATATGTATCTTGGTAAGGAGATCGAACCCACGCCCTATCATTTCATACTTGGCGTTTCGCCCACTACACTATAGAGTCTGGGAAATAAATATCTGTCTAAGTCTAAAGCACACTTACGCCCTTGCTTCGAGGCCAAAATGACCGAATAATTTATTATAGAAGAACATTTCATACAATTCTCGAAGTACGGCAAGATGCTATTCCAGTACTTGGTATTCATTATTAAAAGCAGTTGCTAAAAAAATCTTGAAAAAGTAGCCATTGGTACATACATACATACATACATAAACACACGCCTTTTTCCCAGAAGGGGTAGGCAGAGGTGCTACCAGAACACCCACATTTCGCCTTGTATAATATATATATATATATTATACAAGGCCATTATACAAGGTATTATACAAGGTATAGCCATTGGTCTAATAAAGATTAAATATTTTTTATTATGGCACGACAAGTAATTACATACCTGGAAAGTGCAGGGCAGTCCAGATGTCTTGCCAATCGACACAATTATGATGGTCCGCTTGCAGTTGCTTATGTACAGGCTTAACTCTGTGTACGGTGGCAGGCGAACATTAATGTCCTATCTACAAATAAACGTCGGTTAGTTGTGACTAACGCAAAAACCTCCTTGGCCTTTTTATAATGTAAAAGATTTGGGACCAAATATTGAAAGTTTATAACAAACTTTTTTACAAATAATCCTGCGAAAGAAAATTAGTTTTTATTATTCATCGCCATCTATCTTTAGAAAAAGCTGTATAGAAACTATTGAAACAGACATTTTATATTGAAAAGTGTAAAGAAGTAACTACAACGCATTTCTTGCGTCAGTAGTCCGTTATATTATGTCGTAATTTACATCCCACATACATTATTACACCAACAATACGTCTTAGTTCTTACACCTGAAACGCTTAAGAACAAAAAAATTTAGAATAAAAGTCGCATACATTGTTTTTTTTTACCGAAGGTCAAAGCACTCCCTCGAAAATGCCTTTTCAACACAATTCTAGCCTCACTTTAAAGGACTTCCTAAAAATTTTCAGTTTTTTGCTCTTATTTTTTTTTCTGAGTTTTAAAATATTTTGCTAAAACTAAGATATGTCGAACGTAGGGTAACCGAAAACCTTAAAATATTTGTAAAACGTTAGCAAAATATTATTTATTTTTTATTTTTCTTGTGAAATTGCACGGTGCGTGTCTGTACCTATTAGAAATACGCGCGGGCCTTCCATCTATCTCCTCTTTTCCGCTACTGGAAAAACCCTAATTTCCTGTAATGGGATATCAACTGCAGGATTTTAATGCCTTTCGGGGTATACGCAGGATTACTAAGAAATAAATGCACAGTATAACTTGTAACAGTGTCTTACGTCACATTTAATTAATTTGTGGAATGAATTTTCGATTTTCTGTTTGTATGTCTACTTATAGTTTAAATTAAATAACATTGAATATCGTTATATACGAGGTTATTAAAGACGCAAAATAATTCAAGGACGAACAATCTGAGCGTCTATCAACAATTTTAAAGTGACAAACAAAACCTTTTTGATTAATGACCGTCAAAATATTTTTTAATAACTGCGTTAGTAATTTCGAAGAATTAAAATACTAACAGTTAATATACTTAAAGTGCGTGGTGGCCAGTTGGTAAACGGATCAGACATGGCTGCCAAGATGTTCACGGTGGTCGTGGGTTCAAATTCAGGGCACACCGCTAACTTTGCGGAGTCATGTGTATATTGATAGTCAATCACCACACACTATAACGGTGAAGGAAAACGTCGTGATGAAACCTGCATACCATAGTGATTTGCAGAAATTTCTATGGCATGTTACGTCCGCCAACCCGCACTAGGCCAGCGTGGTGGACTAATATGGCCTAACCACCCTCAATCATAATCTCGATTGTAGAGGAGGCTCGTGCCCTGCACTGGGAAGTATCTAGGCTCGTACAGTAATATACTTCAGCACTTAAAAGTTCCAAAAAACACAGCAGTACATGCCAAGTTTGAAAGTTGAATTCGCATCCGTGTTCCAAGTTGCCAATGTTTTAACAAGTAGCATAACTACAAGTTGATTTTAAAACCTCCTGATTTTCTGTGTAACTTCACAATTTTCTTGTAAGTATGTAGGTAGCTGAAACTTCATCACGCTACAAACTGAAAAGTGAACAACTTCAACGTTTAAACCTGGCGAATATAATATTTAGTTATTTTGATAAGATAGTGAGTGATGTTAATGTACAGAATTCTAACCTACTACGTAAATCATAACTTCCGAATATTTGCAAAACGAAAGCGAGAACTCGCTTGTTAAACGAGAGGCCGACGTTTCATCGGCTCACCGGAATAAATGTTTCTATAACATATTCGAAATACGAAAAACAAATTTTAAACAAAGAATACCTGCATTGCACAAAGAAATCTTTTGGGCTAACCTGTTGTTAGAAATAATTCGATATTGAGTGTGGGTAGATAATTGATTTTTAGCTTTCCGTATCACGCATAGTGTTTAATATTTACAATATCCTACTGCACGAAGAAAACTATTACAGAGCCACCAACTTATTTATTCAGGTGGCCATAATTGGAACTAAACCAGTGTTATCAGATATACGGCAATTACTGCAGATGCACATTTTTTTCCCAAAACACTGCCATCGGTAATGTTATATTACCGTGTCGTTTTGACCGTATTTTATAAGATACATAACTGTGTATATAATTCTCTAATTTACTCTAATCTAATTCAATTTTTTTTTAAAGTGGCAATACACTCAATTTCTCCCTAGCGACGATTCCGAACTTCTGACTGAACAGATAACTTGGTGGCTCTATACGTAATGTGACTGGTGGTTGAATTAATTTAATATTTGTAAAACCTCTATCGGAGAACCAAATTCACTTAATGGTTTACAAATATATGTCGCCACAATGGCAAAGAGGCGATAGTTTTAACACAAAACAATTTTAAATGGAAATCATCACGTAACAGCGGTCAATTACCAGTCGAAACCGCGCCCATAATATTGGCTGCATTGACACCGAAGCATTATCGCGTATTTGAATGTTATTATATGATTAGATGTGGGGATGTGTTCGCAGCGCGTGCGGTCGCCGGATAACCGCAGACATGTTCTGCGCGGTGCGGTGTCGTTGTCATCGTGTCACACACCATTTAGCATATCTCGACCCCTTTCACGTTTCATGTCATTTGAAAAACTATGCCATAAATTACATGCGCTTTTGTGAAACATTTAAAATTGGACGTGAATTTTTAGAAAACTGAAATGGTGAAACATTTTTGCAGTGCTATGTATGTTATATCATTTGTTAATAATAACTGACGGCGCACATCTAATTGCTAGTCAAAAACCACCCTTTCTAAGTATAGATTTCAGTCAATGACGGTTCAAAATAGATTGCGGACAGGTGCACACATTTTTAAAATTTTAGACTATCTGTGTAATATTCACTACTAGTATAACAGAATGCGTAATGTAAACTAATATCAGTTAGATAGTCTCTTAGACCTCATCTCTTTCGAGTAATTTGTATTGGGAAAGCACGATTATACCTCAAACATCGTAATGTATGCTGAGTCGTGTTGCATGCTTGGAATGTATATTAGGTGTATGTAGGTTTCGTCTTATACCACTCAATCTGTATAAATTGAAGATTTACATAACTATTGCATCGTAGAAGCACTCATTACACTGATATTTAAGGTGTTCTATGAATAATCCTACGCAGAAATATAACAAAATTTGACATGGAAATCCCCAAACAAGATGTTCTTTTCGCAATGCCATGACAAAAATATACGCAACTAGTGCAAACTGTCAATTGAAATCAAATCATTTAACTTCATTGAAGCCCCAATAGGAAGTTTAATAAACTTTAATTAAATACCTTCTTTAATCTCAAAACACAATCGAAGGATGCACACAGTTTTTTCTTTAGCCAAGTAACAAATGCGCTGTGAATGGTTTCACGTAGGTTAGTGAGAAGTGTAGCTCAGTGGTATCGGAGTGCGGTAACCCGTCGTGTTGGGATTTATGTGGGGTGACGACGCGGAACGGCCGCGGGGTTCTACCACGTCACTGTACCACAGCACCACGCCACCACACCATGCCGTGGCGTTTGATTAACGCGACCATTGGACACGGCACCGCACCAATAAACATTACTATAACGTCCCGTTTAACTACAACTTAGACGCACTGGGACCGGATTGCCGTGTAAGTGAGCTTGTTAAGTCCCCAGAAATGGAGCCTTAAACAGCTGAAAGCCCGTAAATTATTAACGCGTATGGACGAATTCGTGTGTACGGCTTAATTATAAATTCAGTGTTTTAGCTTGAAATACTATGCGGTGGATCTGTACGAAACAAAACCGGACGCAATGCGTGTTTGCGTATTTATTGTATTTGCGTTGGGGTAACGTAATACCCGGCTTATTATTAGCTTGTAATTATTAATCCCGGATTATCGGCTGATGTTAAAAATGTAATTTATTTTATTTAACTCCAACACGGTGTGACGTAATCAGTTATATTCAGGCATGACATTATAGAAAATATGGCCCATTATCCGCTGAATCGATGTAATATAAATTAAGTGGTGATCTTCTGATTTTGCGATTAACTGACAATTTAATAGCTTTACAAATACAGTGTGGCTTTGGGACTGCACTCACTCCGATTACTTCTAGAATTGCAGAATTCCTTTGATAAATTATGCCCTCTATTCTGGCACAGTGATTTGCTGCTCATAAATCGAAGCATCATGGTTTATAAGTAGCATTATAAATTTAAACACTTTATAGAATATATTTTTTATAGAATAAAATGAAATGACATAAAGTTCTTTTATTGGTTATGGGAATATGCAATAGGGTATTCGACTATGGTTGGTTTTTTTATTATTTTACGTACAAATACAATTAAAATAAAACATTTCTTTGAATAGAGTATTAAAGTATTGTTTTTTAAATGAGTGGGAGCGTAGTGCGGCCATCATATCGTCTCTTTCACATGCGCACACTATAACGGATAATTAAGACTAGTGACGTCACTAGTTTTGTTTTGCGTCCCTTTTCTTTACTCCCACTGCAAGACTTAAAATGTTTCTAATTTGTTAAATTCGGAATGGATTTTCAAAATTCTTCATTTGCTAGATTTTGAATATGGATACCTTTTTTTTGATGAACAGAATTAAAAAAATGGAGTCAAAAACCCTATTATGACAATACAATCGAAGCAATACAGTGACATTATAATGCTTATCGTACTTTTTAATATACTTAATCGTACTTAATTAAAATATCCGCATATCTACAAAACAATCCGGAAATCTGTCGGTCCGTAACTCAGCAATAAAATGTAAGTAGGTAATTTATTGGTCATCTAGTATATTGATGACGATCAGAATCCGATGTCGCTACAATCCATCGGATAATAATACGCTATTAAGACGAATAGGTACTTAATCAAGCCCGAACAGAGTGGGACACCGCGATTGATAATCGCTGCTAATGTCTATACACAATGATTATATACCTTGCTAATTTATCTACTATGTATCTATTTTATAATTTTGGAATTATTGTCCAAAAGCTTAACATATTAGCTGAGATCGTGTTATCTAGGTTGAATTTTTAGAAGCAAAAACTAATTTTAGAATGCTTTAAATGTGACAAATTGAAATTGCTCTGGTGTAATATCTTAAACACTGTCGATGCAGTTTGTAGTTCGGTGATCCGAAAAGATTTTATCTTGGTAGATTTCTTTTAGTTTAATAGCCAATGACAGGATGCCTTTTTGAACGTTTAATACAGGGCTGACATTAATGCATTTTACTTTCGAACCAATATTTTCATAAAGGTCATGTCGTTTAAGGAATTGTTTCTTTCAGATTGTATGTATCCGTAATGTCCCAATGCGGGTGTACGAATAGAAGTTCAGTCAGCCCTAGGGATTTATCCGTATTGACATTTAACATTGATTTTGCGAGTTAATATTAACTTGAAATCCTTCAACTTGGTGATTTGATAATGTGCAAAGTATGTGCGGGAGACAAGATCCTCAGTTCGTTTGTCGATGCAATAGTTCCGCAAAGTTGAGTTAAAATTATAAGTCTATTCTACTTGAGTCAAAACTAGGGAGGGCCGCCTGGCTAATTAAATTGGAAGCTAGTTCACAAACAAAGTGACTCGTTAATGTGATAGTGTCGTTGATGTTCGTACCTGACCCAAAAGTTCGTGTTCCACCTCAAAGGAACTAGAAACTCGCCGAAGCCGCATTATGAGAATTGTTTTACAAGTTTTTTACATTTACTAAATTGCTTCGCTAATCTCAAAACTAATTACTTAACTTTATTCCCCTGTTATATCCGTTCGGTTATATCACTTATTGTTATTGTTGTTTGCAATACTGCACTTACGCGACTGTTTTAAACGACAATATCGTTTGTACTGTCGTGGAATAAACTAGTTTTAGCAATCATTTTATCAGGTACCTATCTAAGTAGAAATATAAGTGTTTATATTTTAATCAAGTTACGGTTACATCTTTCAAGTATTTCAAGTGTAGTTTGTGGCCTGGGTTTTTTATACAAAGGCCTGGGTATAGAACCTAGGACTTCAGGATTAACAACTCATACTTTGCCAAGCTAATGAGGGGGAATGAGAATTTCACACCTTTATAGTCTGGTAGCATTATCGCGCTAACAAATGTTTTATTATTTAGCCACTTAAAATATCCAAATTAAAACAACGAAAAATGGTGGCCGCACACCACGCTAATAATAATTTATGTATAATATTTACTCGAGCTAACTTGTTAATATCCCGCAAGTAAAGAAATACATAGTAGCAACTTAAGAAAAGTATTTTTTGTTGGGGCAAAGGTCTTCCCGACGACACCTGCGGTCGGCTGATCCGAAGGGCGTCTACCTCAGCGAATATGTTCGACGCACTCGCACAGTTTGCATTTGGCACACACATTTCACATAAAGCACAACCAATTCATTCTCGTAAAAAAGGTAAACATCTCATTATTTACACAAAACGATGTCCAATGTAAACGTTTTCATAGTATTGAATACATTTATCTCGTTCGGTAGTTCCGTAAATTTCGAATAAAAATGAACGTTGCAAATTGGATATTGTTTAATATTTTTACTATAAATATCTGGCGTTTGCGGAGGCGTCCGGAAAGAGTCTTTAATATGTTATGAACGAATGGTTCGGTGGCTAAGAAGTTGGCTTATTTGTCGGAGGTTGTGGGTTCGGTCCCACTTAGGTAAATATTTACTCGTATGTTTGGGTAATTAACGATAATTTGCTTGCCTTCGTATACGGACTAAGATGCAGAATTATTGTAATGTAAACCACAACCTTAAATATAAATTGTAGGGTTAGAATTAGACAAGAAATATTAATAGCATGTAGAAAAAAACGAGGCCAAGAAGCTTGAGACTGATTAACTAGACAGTAAAAACGTAGACAGGAATAAAATAAAAAGGGAATTAAAAGGTCTCGGCTAATGTGCCAAATTATTAGTAGTTTAATTTAACTTAATTGCGTTTTTTGTATCCGAGAATGTCTCGCTATTTTTATGGTAAATTGATTTTTGTATATAGGTAATTTGAGGCTCATAAATGCATGGATAAAAGATGCAGAACATACCTAATGTAGCTAATAAAATATTAAAACGAACAAAAACATAGATAATTAATTAGATTATAAAGGGATATCTAATATGTATCTTTATTCAAACAAGAATAAAATGGCCGCACTTCGTGTTTACCTTGTATTCGTTCGAGTACAATTTATATCTACATTTCTGTAAAGTTAACCATTTTGCGTATCTTTTCGCGGAAATGCGCGCTCTCTGCTCTAAATATACACTGATTAAATTTGAAAACTTTGAAGAATGGAACAAATTTAGCTATGTACAACGAGTTTTAATCTAAAACGTTTTTTTACCGTTTTAAAAATTCAATTTGCGTTGAAATGAATCGTCAGACGATTCGCTCAAACATTGTGAGCGTGAACTAAAGAAAAAAGTAAAATTGGAATTAAGTTAATAGTCAGCAGCAGCCGGTGGAAACCGCACTGTAGACTCGAGGCTTTGAAACAAACGGCGATGATTTAACTTGTTCTACACTTCCTATGTACACGTAATTAAACTTCATCTGTTTACAAATTAAACCCTTAGATTGTTATAGCATACGAAAACAGTTCCGCGCGCTAATTACTTTCTTCTGGTTTTAATGCGGTGTTTTAATGGAAAAGTAGGTGAATGCGCAAATGGAATACCTGATATTAGCCTAGCGATTATGAAATCCCATAAATTACGGCGAAATCTTACGCACGTTGTTAACCTAATGGGATGAGTGGGTACTAAGAAAGTTTTATTTTGTACGTGAATATGTCGTGTGGGTTTAATATACCTCACGATAGAAAATTAATTCCAAACAATAGAGTTTAACTTGAGTGAAATTCAGGAACGCAAATAGTCATACGTATAAAAGAACTAACTTTCAAGCACAGGACAATGGAGGAAAATCTCGTAAGAAAAGCTTTTTAGATAGATTCCCAATAATTTCTAAGGTTGTGGAATATTCCGACCCTGATATCTTGAAAAAAACTAAACTGACAAACCTAAAAATGCTCATGCGCATCACTAGGATTAGTAGAACCATATAAGTGCTTATATAGAAATATATCCAAGTCAAAATAAAGTTAAAACCTAGTAGCATTCATTTTGTGTCCTAAAACTTATTTCAGCTGGACAAAGGTCGCTGTTTTCATGACCCACACATAAGAATTAAATGTAGCGTCGTTGGGATACGGGATCGCTGAGTTAGTGCGCCGTCCGCGCGGAAGCAGGTGCCGCCCCGCCCTCACTAATTTTATATAAATGTTAGTATCACAGCCCGCTGAACACGTAAATGTGGCCTCTCAATTTGAACTCATTTTACTCTTTTAACTTTTTGTCTATCGCCGCTATTAGTTTTAGTAGATTTATTAATTACGCGCGATCGACGAGCTCGTGCATAAATTGTGTTTTAATTTATGTGCTTTTGGTTTAGTAGCGTTATTTATAAGGCAACGTCGATGTCTCGGGTTCGATTTCCATGTTGAACATATCATTTTAGATAAGGTTTTTGATTATAAAATGTCTTATGAACTGCCCGAGATGATATTAGGTATCTATAAAAACATTTATCAAATTTTGCAGTTGTTGAAATCCTCATTGGATTGCCCTTCATTAGAAGATAATAAAATAAAACGTATAAAATAAAAAAAGAATGCATGTGTGTACTTATGTACACACGTAAAAAGTTATATTCGTTTCAAAATAAAAATTACTTTTATAATGAATTTTGAATAAATATTTAAGATTAACAAAGAATACACACCGACAATGAACCTCAAATTTATAAATGCACTTTAATTTTAAGATAAAACTGAGTTTTATCAACAATTTTTTGTTTTTTTTTTCTCTACAGATATAATTAAAACCATTTTTTGGCCAAACGCGCCCAAATAGATACAACTTCAATAGAGGGAATTATGAAACACCCAATATAAGGTTTTCTTTTTTAAACGAACTCCCGAACCGACCAGTTCAAACTTAAGTAGATATCAAAATTATGATATGACGAAAAACCTAAAATAGTAAATACTGGGCACTACAAAAATATCTCCGTCATCATGTAGCTTTTTCGATGTTGGTGTACCTACATATAATATTTAAGAATATTTTTCTTCTCCACAGATTTAAAACACGTGTGAATATAGTTATGAGTTGTCATCTAAACTTGACAGATAGTTAACGGCTAACTTCATCATGTCGATGTCTCTTGAATGATGATTATGATGATGAATTTACTCTCATAATTTTCCAAACGTCCCAAAAGAAGTATAACTGCAAAAACATAATACTAACTTAACCTATCACAATAATATCAAACTTATCGTTTGACTGAACAGATGCATTTTAGCGTTTTTCTCTCCTACGGTGCGCATCATTGGAACTAGAATGGCATTTGGTAGCGGTTCCGAAGGCGTCCGCTAGGTTGCCTACTCATATTATCTGACGGAGGGAAGGCATTATGACAGCTACTCTTACTACGAATTATGTATGAGAACGATCCTGTAGAACATCTACATTTCGATCTATTGATTCTCTTTAGTTTTAATCTATAATTGTTAATATATTAGCAGAAGACTGTCGCGCCCACACATGCGCCACTGTCTAACTTGTCTTTAATCCGCAACGAAATGAATCATGAAGTAAAATGAATAGGGGGAGTTGTAAATATTTTCTAAAATGTATTAGCAAGGATGTGTTGATGTATATATATATATTTTTATTTTATAAAGGAGAGGAATAAGTATGTACCTCGTATGATGGCAAATATCACGCCCGTCTTTAAACAGTAGCAGAATGTTTTATTAGTAAGTACTGCATGATAAAATGTTGCACTTGTCACCCCGAGACATTAAGACTCTTAATAAAGACTCTTAATGTCCAGTAATTTGACTTGTTGTCAATTTAACGATTTTTGTTATATGGTCTCTAAGACAATAATGTCCTACTTCAACCTATAAGGTAGCCAGATGACCAAGTCGCAGGAGGCCGTTGGATAAAATCCGCTTCCAACAGGTCGCTGTGAAAATATTTGGAGAAGGACTATATTCAACAGTTGACTTCCAATGGCGAAAAAGGCGGTGATATCCTGAAAGGCAATCCGATCAGGAAACATTCAATTGTTTGTTCCAAATATAAGTCGGAAGGTATCCATAAATTCCCATTTGTCCCAGCAACCTGTTATTATGTGGGCAGTGCACACAAACAAACATCTGTAGACAAGCCGACATTCAGAACGATCCATTTGATTTGTGTTCTGTAAGCACATCTATGAAATACTGACTTGTTAGGCGCTGGGTCTTCGTATTATTGGCGCAACCAATAATATAAAGCAGGTTGTGAACATTATAATAAAGACAATTGCGTCAAAACCTTAATTCGGTACATTTATAGTTAAATATCCTACCGTTAGACTATATCATACAGAATAATCTTCGTACAAACATACATACATAAAGTCACGCCTTTTTCCCCGGAATGGGTAGGCAGAGGCGCCACTATGACACCTACATTTCGCCTTGTATGTTCCGTCCCACGATGTGATAGGGGGCGAGCCTATCGCCATATCTGGCACAAATTCCAGACTCCGGGCTGATAAATAAATTGAAAAATCCATTATCACTTTGCCTGACCTGGGATTCGAACCCTAGAATTCAGCTTTTCAATCGGACCGTAGTACAACTACATACGTCACCAAGGCAATTATCTTAGTACACGGGGATATTCTCAATCTACTATACTGGTGGTAGGTCTCATATGTGAAAGGCCACTTGGGTAGGTACCAATGTAATGTCCGTTTCTCCCGCCAAACATCAGTGTAAGTACACTGTTGTGTTCCGGTTTGAAGGCCATTGCAGCCAGAGTAACTACTGAACTATAATGAGACTTAACATCTTATGTCTCAGGATGGCTAGCGCAGTGGAATGCCAAGCATTGCTTTGTAATGCATGGTGTTGTTTGGTTTTGCTACTGTCCATGAGCGGTCGTATCGCTTACCATCAGGCGAATGGCATGCTCGTGTCGCCATTGATTGCAACAAAAAAATCTAATTGCTATCCCCACAGATTAGAAGACACAATATATTTACAATTAAACAAAAACATTGCATGAAGATAGTACTTAGATCAATAGACAAGTCTATTAGAGGGAGACAAGACACATAAACTGCCAGTAAAGCACACACACATTGCACAAGAACGTTTATTTTATAGCGTAATTTATGGCCCGCCGCACTGCAACGGTATACCATAAAATCATAGCGATGCCGTCTGTTACCATATAAACTATCCGTAAATTGTCGAGAGAAATGTGTTAACACATTATTTTACCAGTATTCTATCACTTTGTACTAGTACGACAAAGTAACTATAACTCAAAATGGAGTAACCAGCAAGAAATGGTTTTCTCTCTTTGGTTGACATAATTCTAAAACAAGAGATTAAAAGGCTGAACTCAAAACACAACAAACATGCGGATGTTACTATGACGGGTTTTCCGGGTACATACAAGCATCCCCGCACAAGCTTTTAGGTATTCAAAAAAATCACTCACTCGGCGATACGCGATAAATTACTTCACGGCTTTCTAAGGGACACTGGTACCTCCCAAGTCAAGTCGACCCATTTGTACTGTAGCTTCAATGCTAAAATCAGGTTGTATAAAAAAAAAAACTATTGCGACTAACAATAAACACGTCACCGTTTTTAATGTCAGAAATTGAGCCGATGTGTGTATCCATGCACCTACAGATAGTTATGTACGTCGCACGGCAGCTATTGATTTTTTATTTGGTTGAAGCTGTGGATAATGGACGCTTTTATGCAAATGCAGCATCCGCACTGCATCATATCCCGGCGAGGTGAGCAAGGAGCCCAAATAAAATAAAAACACAACACTTTATAAATGCATACCCGGCATATTTATAAGCACAGTGAAATGTAACATCATTTTGCGATACGGGGCGGTGCGTTCATTTGTATCGTATTGTTTCTTTATCAATGTTTAATGAGAGTTGGGTTTTCATTTCTGATTTCATACTTTTTTATATTTGAAAGTGCGTTTATTGTGTATTTCACATGTGTTCTAAATAAACCTTTCTTAATTCTTAAATTGCCATTCTGCGCCAATAAATTATAATCTGTTGCTAGTAACGCCATTATTTTACTACGGTTAATAAATAAAAACTACTTCAATCCAATCCAATCCATCAGCCAAAGGAAGTCCACTGCTGAACATTGGCCTCTCCTAATGATTAATACTACATACCTATTGCGAATTATTTTATTTAAAAAAAAATATATTTGACTTGACTTCACTGTGGTCGTAAGTATATTGTTCAATTATACCCCTTTATAAAGCAAAAGGCATATGAGTGGCCATATAACAGAAGTTATTTTCGTGAATTCATTTAAGGTGACTAAAATAACAAATAAAACTTTACTCTTTCCAATAAATATGTCAATAATACCCGCACATGCAGCATTTAAACAGGCAGAGTAGAAGTTAATTTAAGCATTTAACCGGTGACCGCGAAAGGCAGGTAAGACAGCGGCAGATCAACTGCCAAAACCAGCGTCGGGACCCTCGGATATTACACTGAGACGTTTAATTTTCTACGTGAAAGGATAAGGCGAGTGGAATGTCCCAAAACATCCTGAACTTGCTTAAATTGTGTTTCGACCCGCTATAAATACGAGTAGACGCCATTCTGAGCATTACCTCCAGCTTGTTATTCGATAAAAATATGGACTTCGACACATACTCTCTGATAATGTATTTACTACTATACGCGTCGTATCACGTCTTTTATGAATATGGTTATGGAAAGCGAGATATTCAAGACGATATTATTTAAGACTATTACAGTTTTTTCTAAAGATGATTTTTTATGAAATGTCTTGGTAGATAGCGTATACGTATGTGATATTGTATTTCATACAAAATAAGTGCCACTTTTGCATGTGAAAATGTTGCTTATTTTTAATTGTCTTGTTACCCATAATATGTAATTTACAAGATTAATTTGTTATACGATAAATGTCAAATTAAAGAATGTAGTCAAATTAAAACTACAAAAAATAGTTGTCATAAGATCTACTGTTATGTTTTTTTCCAAATTCGGGCGAAATGTTGTTTCCACAATCTGCAAGTGAACTAACGAGGGAGTTGTCGATTTTGTAATTGTATTGTTTTTAGTATCTTTGTATTTGCCTTATGTCCTAACCTAATCGATTCCCTCTATATATGTCATGATATAAGAATTTAAATAAAATTTCTTGGGTTCATAACAATACAATGTATTTTAAAATTCATAAATATTCAAGATTTAGTGACAACATAAGACAATGAAGATAATAGCATTAACAAATAACTAAAGTCAAGTTACGTGTTCGACGCAATGCTTTGTGTTTTCCTCTTTCATAACATTCTGCTGAAATTCACGTTCATGCTGTGAACAAGTACAGACAAATATACCGACTGTTTAGGAGAATTGTTTTGTTCATATTCCATAATTATTATTATCTATATTTTGAAGTAATTCCGTGACATAATACATTTTCTAGATGAACACAGCATACCTACTTCCCAGTGTCCTTTTAAAAATGGCGCGTAGATTTGATATTTAGAAAAATTAAGAATTCAATGTCGTTTAGTTTAAGGAGAGAAAAAAGGAATTGAAGATAGCATCTTGTGGTGCTCGGAGAAAGACGTCTTATTGTGTAGGTCTTGTGTGTGTGTTATCCCTAGGCTTCGAGCCCATGATCCTGATACGTCCTGAGGGTTAAACTCCCTAAATAAAATATACAAAAATCTTCAAACTATGCCATATCCCTAAAATTCTGAACAGTTTATACTCCTTAATTTTGGGGTGATGTTCGGTGTACAATAAAAAATGCATTGAAATAGTTAAGCTCAAAAGTGTTATTACGTTGTAATCTGGGTGCTTCCTCGAGAGAGCCGATCTTGTTACGAGGTAATCCCGGTTGTGGAATAAGCAGGGTTTCGCGTGAGACGGAACTCAGCATCCGGAAGCGCTACCGAGCCTCCGCGAATACACCACCATACTTCCGCGTCTAAATTACCTACGCAAATATTTAGTTTGTATTAATTTTTTCCGTATATTAGATGTATGATTAGTTTAATTATATAGAAATAGTTTAAAGTTTATTGTTATTACGCATTACAAAGATTTTTGATTAAAAATACCTAAAACTAATTATATAAATTTCCAGCCAATTTCCAAGACTTCCTGATGATTCAAGTGCGTGCAAAAAATGAAACGTTAAATTAGAACGAAAAAAAAAAATTACAAATACTTATAAGAAAAAATACACTTAAATTGCACAACGGTGTAATAAAATGTATTTTTATAAATTGAGAAATGTTCGTATGCTTCAATGCTTATGCCTTTTTATCATTAGTTTCAGTAAATAGATTATCTCAACCTTTTGACATCCCAATACGAATAACACAACAATAACTACATTAGCAAAGAGAACACACGAACAGAAACAAATATAAACCCGATCGAAGTATATCAATGTCGATACCGATTCAGTAACTCAGTCACGTATAGTTTATTAAAACAGGTATTGAGATATAAGTTTCCAAGTTATTGTTTGGACTAAATCAATTCCGAGTTGCGACTGTGACTAATTTATTATTAGTGAAAAGCTTTGTAGGTTACAGAGCATTGAAACACCGCACCATAATCCAATATCGCAGTTTTAACTTCCAACTCAACCGTGGCTGAAAAAACATTAAAAGCCACTCCATTCCAGTTTTTGCCTGAAACGGCTGATAATTCTATTTCGGTGCTATACGAGAGTGCTGTAAACTCCAATCGTAAAATGCTATCTTAAGGTATATTTTCGATGCGGTGTTTTAAGTTCATATTGGTTTTGCGCAACGTTCACTTTTTAATCGATTTCAAAAAAAGAAGATTATTAATGAACTTAATTGTTAATTGTATGTTTTGTTTTTATGTAGTTAGGAATTGGTTACTGGGACAAAAGTCGCAGTTCTATCATCTATCATCAGCCCGTTGCAGTCCACTGCTAGACATAGGCGTCTTCCAAGGTACGCCACAGAGCACGGCTTGCTACTTTATGCTTCGAGTCGCTGCCGGTCCTCTTGTTAATTAGGATAATATATTTTTGCATTCCCATGTGTTTTCATCATTAATTAATCGTTATAATACCACTAACGTTTCAAATATATACGTAATCCGCCGACATCTATTTAGCTACGTGGTGGACTGCGGCCTGATTCCTTACAAATGTACAGTTCATGGAGTTTGTGCCTATTCCTGCACTTGTGAGTCTCTGTATTCTCTTATGAGTAGCGGGAAATTTTCTTTTTATATTTTATGTAACGAAGCGTGTAGATAGATTTTGAGTCCAGTCCACATCAACAAGATATTTTTTCGCGTACTAATTGTTTTATATTTAAACTTAATGTGACCGCCACCGACTATTGATTTTAATGTCTCGTCCCTTTATATCCCGTTTTGTCTCCTCTCATTCTGTCCCATGACGAAAATCATGCAATGATGTCCTCTCCTGTCCCGTGCCGTCCGTTGGAGCTTGAAAGAGTACCAAATATGCATATTTGAATTCCTTACTCATCCAACAAAAACATTACATTTTTCGGCATAAAAAGTAGCCTATGTGTTGATCCACGATGTCAGCTACCCTTATACCAAATTTCATCAAAATTGGTCCAGCCATTTTGCGTGAAAGAGTAACAAACATCCATACATCCAAACTGGCAATTATAATATTAGTATGGATATAGCTACTGACACGGCAAAGTTGCCACACTGCACCTGTGTGGCATCCCGATATAATATAGTTATAAAGTAAAAAGCACTTAATATTATACATACGAAGAGTGACTTAAAGACAAAGTAAAGACACAACCATCCGCCAACAATAGTCAAGTAGTAAGTTCTTGTGTATTTAGGCTTCAAAGTATACAGAGGGTTGAAACAAATTCAACTAGGTTTCAAAACAATGATTACAACGTAGATAAACAGTTCTCTGTTATTTTAATGAAAATTCATTTCCTCGTAACCGAACTGAGGATTTTCGGTCACAAATGGAGTTTTCACTATGACTTAATGACCCTACCGCGCTCGTACGGAAATTAATACACCTATCTACCAGGAAATAAATGATGAACATGAACGAATAAACGTCACAGGTAAACAATTGTGCATACTTAATACTGATAACATGCGATCTATAATGTGCACAGGAAATATTATAATTAAATAAATAAATAAATAAATACACCCAACAGTCACATACATAGTTCTGATCCCAGATTAAGATCAATTAAGTCTTTTGTCGTGGGTATCAGAAGCTACGAGAGACTAACCAACTGCGCCACGAAAGATGTCAATATAATTAGAGTTAATATTTCGGTTTCATACAAGTAATAATATTCAATGACGATATGTATGTGTAACGGCCGCTTAAAAACACTTACATTTTAGATAACTGCACTCCAGCTCTACAAACACTATTAAAATTAGTATATGTAGGAACCGAGATGAATAAAACAATTCATTACGAATAGAGCAGCAACAGTTTATGCAAATCCAACATACATACACGACTACATTGTTTTAAAAGAGAAAGAATTCATAAACGTGCCTCACTCCAAGCTACAGGTGCTCACCCGAGTCTAAAAATAAATTTAAAGGATCATAATTTGAGGCTTAAAAGGTCAAACCCCACTTACATATTTCCTGTAGACGTGACGCTTCTTTCTCATATATCGATCACGTTTTACACAATATCTTCAAAGCCACTTCCTGCTCTCTTGAAATGGGTATATACTTGCATGCGTTGAATTTTTAACATGATATATTACCTTCACCTTCGTTTACGCAGCGCGTGTTATTTTTTATTTATCATAAGTGCAAGAAGTATACATTCCGGTGCATTTCTATCCTTATAGTTAAACTATGCATGGATAGTATTGTTATATACATACGTATTTTCTATTTTACACAAGGTAAAAATGCTTTGAAATATGTTTTCCCCGCGGATACAGTTGTTGACAACTGCCGGTTTTTCTCGGCGCGCGTAGAATTTCTCCTAACAACGAGGTGCGACATACAATGTTCTTTTGTGCTACTACTGCCTCCATTCTGTATGCATGCATGCGCCATTTCATTCCTCGGATAACATTCTATGTTCCATTATGTTTTCAATTAACGTAAAATAGATATGTCTTACATTACTTTATAGAAGAGCGCAAGTGTATTTCTAAAGCATTAGTAAAATAAATACGGTTTGTTATTCGAAATTGAATTGGGCAACCAAAATAATTCTAGTCAAGTGCACAACAATTTCATTGTTCTTTGTTTTTGTAGCTTAGTATAGATACCTTGTATATTGTTGACATGCTCTTCAAACTACTTCAAACTTCCAGAACATGAAAAAAACAACAGATGTAAGTGCGGAGGTCGTTTTAGTGTTCTACAAAATTTACATTACATTAAAATATCGTGTGTGTGCGTCATACGTTCAAACAATCTGTTTCGCTTGTCAAGTATTACCTATATAAGATTAGGTTGAGCAATAGAGGAGTACAGTTGGTAGATATGGCGCGCTTAGACTTGCGAGTTGTGATCGTTTTGCTGGCTATTATTGGCTTGGTGAGGAGCGCAGGGAATGCTACCGCGACGGCGCCAACGGCAGCGGTCACCGCCTCTGCGTCAGCTACATCAACCGCCACAGCAGGAGTAAGATTATAAATAATTTAATAAGCAATAGAGACAGTTTTTTTAAGTTACGTGTACACCCGTACCTATTTTTTTTTATTAATGCATAGGTCCGTCAAACGGACAAACAGGTCACCTGATGGTAAGTGATCACTGCCGCCCATGAACATCCACAACGCATGGATGTGTTGCTGGCCCAATTGTGACAGGAACGGGAAGGAAAAAGGATGGGTATAGAAAAGGGGTATGGGCATCCGGCAATTAATATTAATTATCACTTACTTTGTAAATACTGTAAGAAAAACAATGACATTTACGGATTTTGTTGTAATTTAAAGTTGCTATGACTGCACCACTCTGTTATAAAAAATAGTAATAAATAAATGTGAATGCCATTACTGTCTAAAAGAAGAAGAAATTAGTGTAAAGTGCTCACTATAAAATAAAAGTGCTCTAAAAGAAACGCAATAATTTAGACGTCAGAACAAACTGAGAGATGTAATGGGCGCACCAGTTGTGGTTCTGAGATTTTCATAAAGTCTAATTTTATTAATTTCACTATGAATTTATGTTAGAATTTTTTAGTTCACGTAGTTTTTTAGTGCAGTGGGATGGGCTCACAGGGAGAACTGACAGTTGATGGGGCCGAAAAGTTCTCGAGTGGAGGTAATATACCAGCAAACGCAGGATCGGACGTCTTTACGCTAGGACTTAGGTGGATCAACAAATTAATGAAGGTTGCAGAAAGTCGCTCGATGCAGCCCTATGCCAATGGTCGTTGTGAAAATTCGTGGGGGAGGCTTATGTTTAATGGTGGAATTCTTATGGCTGACAATGATGACGGGAGTCGGTGTTATTAAGATTGTATCACTCTAACATATTAAGGGCATCTAAGAAGCACTAAGCGAAGTCGTCGCGTGTTACCGTAGTATTCCAGTTGCCATGATCGGCCCAATTTGAAATTTATTGAAAATCCATATCTGCCGAACGCGCTTTTCTGAATTGTATATCCATCCATCCATCCATCCATCAGCCAAAGGAAGTCCACTGCTGAACATGGGCCTCTCCTAATGATTTCCACAGTGACCTGTTGGAGGCAGCCTGCAGCCTGCAGCCTGCTGCCTGCCTCCAGCGACGTCCCGCAACCTTTACCAGATCGTCTGACCACCTAGTGGGTGGACGTCCCACGCTGCGCTTTCCGCTTCGTGGCCTCCATTCGAGAACTTTTTGGCCCCATCAGCCATCAGTTCTCCGTGCTATGTGCCCCGCCCATTGCCACTTCAACTTGCTAATCTGCTGGCCTATGTCGGTTACTTTAGTTCTCCTATGGATCGTATATGGTGGATTAGAAGTATTGTTGTTATATGGCCTATATCAATACATTACAAGTATCTTAACCAATTGTTCTTTAGAAAAGTATAAAGTTTATATTGATTTTATATTTAACAATTAATACATATTGAAATAAATCTAATTCTTGCGGGTTTGATCGCGAATTAAATCATATTCCTAATAAAATCCGTAATAATTCGTTTTATTTAAATGTGTAACATTCGCGTAAATTTAAGAACCCATTATAATTAATACATAATTTATTAGCATTAATGTTAATCGCTAATAATGCTATAGAACTGGTTAATAATAGCCCAAAGATTACGATGTTCATAAAGGAATATTAATTTCATAATTTGTTAATAAATATTTCATTATTTACAGGTATTTCAAGATTTAGTTGATTTTGCTCGAATCATCCCCAATGCGATGTCTAAAGCATGTCGAAAGGTGTGTTGGCCAAAATAAGTTAATGATTTAAGTTGTCAAAATTATTATCCAATATTTTATTTTTATATTAGAATGTTCATAATATCTTTTTATTATATTCTTTTTTTTGTAATTAACGTTAATGTTTTGCGTTATATTAACTTTAAAAAATACTTTTTTTTCAGACTGGCGATTTGATGGACCATGTATTTGGATCTTCAAGAAGATAAACTTATTTTTAACTTATTTAACCAGGACACATCTTCATCTGAGTCCAAATTACTTATAAGCGATGTAATAAGTAATACATAAATTATTTTAAGAAACATAAAAACTTATTTTTAATCCATGAAATGCATTTTTAATTCCTACAACAAATAAACTGCTTTTTCATACATGCAAATAATGCATTTAACATCATTTTTTATTTTTGAAAATGTAAAATAGATTTACATTTGAACCGTAGATTTGAACCGTACGTAAATCAAATGAAAAAAGTTCACAGAACATAAATACTGGTGAAATGTGCGTTTTATTATCTCCCGTTTAACACTACACTATATTTTGTATGGGCACTAAAATACGTCCATTTGGCTAACATATGTTCAAACAGAAGTTGCGGTATCATTCCATAATATCAAATATGCAATCTCTTTACTGGTGCTTTTACAAGACCCCACGCTGTGAATTAAGATTGATTATATGGAGTAGAACCAATAATTTGTGGACCGAATTATATTTATAGCTTAATACCGGGATTTTTATATAACGATAGTTTTTGAACGTGGTTTTATATTTGTTGCCATTTCCAAATTGCCTCAACTACTAACACATAATCGAGTTTATTCTTTCGAACTCGAGAATAACAAAATAAAATGTCACGAAATTAGCTTTACTGAAGCCCTTCATAAATGTATGTGTGCAAACATTCACCTGAACCCTATTCAATATACTTTATCCACAATGGTTTCTTAGATTTACGAAAATGTTACACATTGAAATAAAATTAGTTTTTACAGATTATCGTGACTTGATTTAATTTTTATACTCTTTTACTTCCCGCTCGCAATAAAATCCGTAAAAATTTGTTTTAATTCAAAATTTATCTAATTAAATATTATTTAAATATACTTTAAATATGCTTTATGTAAGCCTGATATATACTTTATCAGCCCATAAACCGGCCACTACTAAGCACGGGAACCTTCTACTATCAAGACCTCGATTGACAGGGCTCAGGTCATAACCCACCACGTTGTCCTATTGCTCGTTATGCGGACTTCACATACCAAATCAATTTAAGTAAGGATCTTTAAGATACACAAGTGTACTCACATAATTTCATTGCAGTGAAAGTAAATAATATAATATAATATAATAATGGCTAACAATACACAAATTACCGAAAAGTAAGAGATGTGTCATATGATTCGAATCCGCGACCACTGTCTTGGCAAATTGTGTCCGGTTTATTATCTACTAACCACCACACATTAGTAAAGCTATATGGTGTTATATATATTACGGTGCAGCACTAACTTGTGGCCTAAGATCGATACCCAATTAACTGTCACAATAGCTCTGCTAATGCAACACGGATGACGCCAAATCGAACGTTACTGATTTAAACCTTTATGGTTATTTATTGTTATTCTAAAACTATGCATTCACTGATTACGACGAAAACGTCAGTAGTTCATGTGACTACTACATTGTCTATAAATTTTCTAGGAAAATTACTGTAAGTTAAAATATATTGATGAAGTGTATACAATTAAATATATATATTCATAACAATGTGTGAAATGGCATAGTAAAAAACAAAAATAAGAAACATACAGTGGAATTGAGAACCTCCTCCTTTTCTTGAAGTCAGTTAAAAAGAAAATACATTTATAGTTACATAACATTTGCAACTATCATTCTTTATCTATTTGTAGACCACAAAAATACTTGACATGTCAGAAGTAAATCTATATAATCGTAAAATAATTTGAATTCCTTATTTAAATGAACGAAGCTAGTTTCGAAATTTCTACTAGAGAAATACATATTATGTGTCTGGAAAATTAATGACTTGCTTAAATAAATTAGCTTTAAGACAGTAAAAAGGCGCTTGTTTTATTTTAATTTATTGCACATTTAATCTAAAAGGCTAGATGATATTATAATGATAGGATTGTGTCAAAGCTCAGAGTGCTTCTCTTTTCTAAGGTAGGTACGTATCTCCAACTTTACACAATTTCATATGCCAAAAATTATCAGATTCATTAAGTACTCTGTCAAAAAAATTAACATGCATCTCCTGCATATTATACACTTTTGCTTATTGTACTAGAACAGCCACCTGTTCGATGTCGACATGCAGAAAAAATATATTCAGAATTACAAACTTGGTCTTGCCTGGTCAATTTGTTATCGAAAAATAGGCCATCACTCTAGCGTAGATACTAGACATTGCACCAGTAAGTGGAGTAATGTGAAAATATTCATTTATTATTTCCTATTGGGAATCGGTCGTCCATAATATGCATGGATAATTTAATAAAGGACGTAGGACGCATCCATCAGGTCAATGTAGAAAATCTTGAAATTTTTGTGGTTGTCTAAGTATTTGCGTTACATTGTGTTCTAGAAACGAACATTGAAATTAAACTGTCATCTCTGTATTTTTGGTTACAAAGCTTAACCTTGTTTCCATACTTGCTATTAACAAACGCTTGTCATGCCTTTAATGCCTTGCCAAACTAATTAGCATATCTTTGGGCATCTTGGATACTTTATGTCTGCATTTTACGGTGTATTATTCATGCAAAACATGCTCCTTAGAAAACCGTATTTAAGTATGCAGTGTTTAAAATCTCTGGCAGTACGATGGTCATTACATGTGTATATTTGAAAGTGCTTGTCGTTTTATCGTGCTTCGTTTGGATAATATGTGGTGAAAACGAAACCGTGGCAGGATACGGTGGCCCTCCCACGGGCACAGCGCCGAAACCGCCAGGAGTAAGTTAAATGTGCTTATTAATTAATATACTTATTACTCTAAAACTACACATTTAAACATTGTATATTATAAATAATTTAAAATTATGACTAAAGTGAGCAAACGGAATACAGTGTGGAAATCCTAGCACTTATGTTTTGCTCAGGTAATTCCTCTTCATGTACTTGAATTTAAGACCCATCATCAAGGATGAAGACAAATAAACTACTTACATTGATTTTACCAAATTGAATTCATAAATATAAAATTACTTGTCAAGTTGATATTTTAACTAATCTACTAGTTACTGCAATCGCTACTATACAATTAGAATGTCTTTGAAAGGTAGTTTGAAGATAATTCCCAATGGCAGTAGCAGTGCAATTTCTACAGAGATTGCCTGGTGCGCTGTTGCAATTAAGATATATAGCTCTTTTTCTTCCTGTTTAATCGCAAGATTAGTTGAGCGAAATTTATCTATTGTCTTCACTATTTATACACATGACTGTGTCAACAAAGAACAGGCAGTAGCAAAGAAATATTTGTTATAGTTTATTTAGTCGCTATACGGGTGATACGAAAATCTTTCGACTAACTTTTGGGTATTTTCCAAATTCCAATCTCACTGATTAATGAATCGCAACAAAACTGCTACCTCACGTCCGTTTTCCGTAACCCATAGCAATCATGATCTAAGATCGTCGACTTAATCACAATAGCTTAAATATAAAATTCGCTACGTCGAGTTATCTAATTATGCAATATATATATTTCATTTGTTTTCAGGCAATCGCTAGCTTTGTTAAAATGGTTATGGACATACCAATGGGATTAGTAGAGGCATTCAAAGATGTAAGTGGAACAAAATCATTTGAAGATGTAATATTTATTTAATTAGAATAATCTTCTGGAACTATCAAGACATTCCTAATCGATTTTGTCCGTATTTCTTTCTATAATGTAAAATACTCGTTGTTTTTCAGGCGGCAGATGGAATAGAAGCACTTGTTGTAGCGTTCATGAGAGGATTGCTGTAATTTACTACAACGTTAGCCAAGGATATTAGCTTTTTAAGAATGAGATGGTGCACGCTCCTTCTTCACAGAGAACTTGGTTATAATTTTTCATTTCAATCTGACATATCTTTCTAACGTGCTAAGAATGAGGTTAGCAATTTAGCTCACCCGAGATTACGCGAGACAGGCGAATCTAGACGGTTGCAGATAACAAATGTATATACATCGTGCTTTAATTCTTATTCTATAAATAAATAATCTCGAGATTAAATCGTGGTCCTTTATTCTGTTATTTATGGTATTTGTATTGTGGGTAACGCTCCGGTGGCGCAGTTGTATTACGGCACGAATGCAAATCTGAGGTTTTGGGTTTGAATGCCGTGTCGGGCAATGTGATATTGGATTTTTCTATTCATTATCAGCTTGGAGTCAGGAATTTGTGCTCGATATGGCGATAGGATCGCTCTCTATCACATCTTGACACATACAAGACGAAATGTGGGTGTCCTGGTTGCACCTCTGCCTACCCCTTCTAGGGGAATTTATGTATGTAATATGGTTATCTAAATCACAATAAGTGAAACTAAATTCGCAGTTTCATTAGCAATATTACGCATATTAATAATATACTATAGAAATTCACATCTTCTTAAATGTGTTTTTCTAGAATCAATTTGTTGTCGGCCAAAAATTTCCTAATTGGAGATGTTGTGAAATGGTTTTAATTTATGTCGTAACATCCAATAACCACTGATGAAGATATTAATAATCTCGTACAAATCATTTGTGCTAAAACGTCATGACTTACGACAATTGTATGTTTCTATGCATACGTATTATTCATTTCCATCCATCCATTCAGCAGCCAAAGGAAGTCCACTGCTGAACACAGTCCTCCGCCAATGATTTTCACAGTGACCTGTTGGAGGCAGCCTGCATCCAGCGACGTCCCGCGACCTTTACTAGGTCGTCTGAGCACCTTGTGAGCGGACGTCCTACGCTGCGCTTTCCGCTACGTGGCCTCCATTCGGGAACTTTTATTTTTCATTTGCTTTTGTGCAAATTATACCACACGTTTTCTTACATCTTTACATTGGCGAATCTAAGTAACAAAGAGTTGTGTCTACCTTTAACTGATGGTTAAACCAGTAGTTTGTTCATGATTGTATTTACTACAAAATGTTTAATATATATGTCGTTAGTGTACCTATCTCAATATAAAAATAATAAGAGT
Organism: Theretra japonica; assembly: GCA_033459515.1. Lineage (NCBI taxonomy): Eukaryota > Metazoa > Arthropoda > Insecta > Lepidoptera > Sphingidae > Theretra > Theretra japonica. The sequence goes on from CM065939.1 coordinate 8,347,238, forward strand.
GGATCTATATCTAAAAATATAAATAAATACTTCTTGTTTGTTTATTGGAAAGCTGTCTTGCCTATGAATGCCTTGCATATGAATCGAGGAACTCGATCTAGGTGATACTATTGTCGCTGAGAACAACGATCAGATAAGACAGATTCGCTATCGCGGTTGGTCCGATCACTGAGACAACTGCAGACCTGATAATTCCCACCCTTTTCGTTCAGAATATGCCTTGAACAATACATTCTTAAAGGCGTCATACCCGTAGTTTTCCAAGTGTTTATGGGAGGCTAAATTCATATTTAATGGTGGTAGAGCCTGAATTCTGAATTCAACCGTAGGGATAGCATTATCTTATTTGCTACAACTATTTGAATTATCGAGGGGAGTGAAATGACATTTTCTGGAGATTGTCCCGCCTTTATACTCGTCATTGCAACTTCTGTAAGCCAGGGTTAACAGTGGCCCGCATTTTAATGACACCGAGAAGCTCAGCTAGTTTCCGCGAATGTGTGACTTTTTCTCTCTTCAAAAACGAACGAATACTATAACCTTTATATAATATGCTATGTGCTATGTATCAGCCCACATTCGTCCTACTGCTGGGCACGGGCCTACTCTACAATCTACAATATACATATGATTGAATAAAAACACATTTAATATCACATTAATTTAATAACTACACTTATTCTACTTGTATCTCTCCGACACAATACAAATATAGATCATCTAAAATAACAGAATCTTCGCAAAGCCCTTACACCGTACCAATTTTGTTGTCTACATAACAAAAATATATTAATCTGTAACACCGAAGACTAGGATTATTGACTGACTTTCCTTAATCAAAATATCGGAATCCTGTGATTTGATTTCATAACTCTTGGAAAAGGATTCGTACAGCGAAACACAAACGTGGTTACACATGTATAAAACCAACAAGCATGTTCACTCATGTAACTCAAAATATAATATATATATACAACATACCATATATTATTTCGATATTTATAAATAAAACGGTAAGGTAATTTGAAACATAAATAATTGATCATACTTCTAGTATTGAAATGTACAAAAGTGTCCATCACTTTGCTTCAGATCGACCATATTACAATTCACACGGTCTAACATAAAAATACATGTTTAAATTATAACATACATTGTAAATAATTAAACCTCATAAATATTTCTAGTCACTGCTAGTGCAGTACCCGGCTCTAGTTTATTTAGATCTGTGGGAAAATTTCATACAAGTAATGTATATTAATGTACCTTTTTTGTATTATTTGTACTGGCGGTACTAAAACATAAATTGCCGTCAAAACTAAACACCTAATAGACGTTCTATTACTAAAGAGTTATGTGCGTTTCGTTCTTCACTGAAAATATTACACAATGAGGAATGATTATGAAAAGAAACACTTAATATACATATTTACAATAACTGCTAAAATGGTGGGGTTCGTATAGCATACTACATTCACATTCCTGAATAATATTCTAACAAAATATCACATATTCGTCACACGATAATATATAATCATGCGACGACACTCCACGGCACTCGTTATCCTGAGCCGACGATACTCGAAGCCGGCCATTAATGATTACATTGAAACATACCTACATCATACAGGGCGTGGGGAGATCGCTCTTCAAACTGAACCGGTAATACATTACCTTAATGTTGCAAACCATGCATTTATCATTTCAATATACCGAAGTTTTTGACCTGGTATAATACAAACTTCATAAGAATACGGACCGTTAACCACCTGGATCAGCTGATTTATGCTTAATATCTATTTTTGTATTGGTATTACAGCCGTTGTTACAAGTAGCAAGAGCAATCCCCTCACCTACAGGGAAATGAAGTAAAAAGTTGGAAAATAGCCATACTGAGAGAAAGACAAGAACTTACTAATGAGAGATTAAGTAAAGGAAGAGATCATCGTACAGTAATAACACAATAAAGCGATGGAATAGATACATTACACAGACACGAGAGAGAATCTAGCTGACGACGCCATTGGGCACGGCGTTGATGTTGACGTAGGAGTTGAGGTCGCGCGGCTTCTTGGCGTCCACGTCAAACGTGATGTAGGTGGGGTTGGACACGGCCGTGTTGTGGTTCTTGTGGTTGGACTCAGAATGGAACACGTCATCTTCCTCGTCGATGGGCGGACAGGCCGGCTCAGTCTCGGAGTCAGACCCACTCCGCGCCGGCAGGTTGTTGAGAGTCAACATCGGCGTCAGCTCCGACCCCGTACTACGCGCCTCTGACACTCGCGGGTTCAGCTTTCGCGCGTCGAAGTCGAACGTCGTGTTTTGCGCGCGCGGACTGAATATCTCCCGTTTTGTTGGACTCATTTGAAGGTAACCCTCCTCGTCTGCAAATAAATACGCTGTTTAATCTGTGGTTAATTTTTCCGATACAAAAATCACAACAGCGATCCACTACAGAGTACCGACTACCGTGTCCCGTTTTTATGGAAGTTTTAGTACGTATAAGTGCTCAGTTCATCGCTTTATCCATAGAAACTGCAAAGCGATAACATTGTTTGTGCCATTTTATATCAGGTTATTATTGTTAGTAACGACAAGAAAGACATGATACACTGAAAACATCCCGTGCATAGTTTGTTTGAGTGAGAAGTTTCACGCGTTACGTACGTATTCGATAATCCGTGGTCACTACGGAGTTTTATTGGGTTCGTCTGACAAAAGGAAATTACATTTAGAATTTTTGTTGCGTGCCCTATTATTTATATGGCTAATAATATTGTCAAAAACTCCGTTACTAAAAAAAAAAATGTGTAATATGATAAAGTACTTATTCTGAAAATATAAATAAATAAAATATGGTTGTTTATGTTTCCTGTAGATAATGTAATGTTTGGTATAACCATTTACCTCTTTTCACTTCGGCGGCTTGGAAATTAACAACAATGCATTAGAAAAATCAAAATGTTTACATACGTAAGTTTTAGACAAGTATTTAGTTAAACACTTGATCTGTAGCATTTATTGATATACTATTTTATTACTTAAAAACAGTATGTCAATAAATGTATGTCAGTATGTTAAACTTAATCCCCGAATAGTCCCTCAACAATTTTTTTTGCTTCTTGCATGCTTACTATTAGAGAAACATTACAGTTAAAATAATGACGTCATGATAATGCTATTAATTCGTTGATAATTATTGGGTTACGTGGAGTAAATGAGATGGTCGTTTGTAAACATAATCATGATACAGGGCAAAATTCTAGGGGGTATCGGATTAAAACCTATTCATAGAAGACAGTGACGACATCTCTAACCAGTAGTAACATAAACACGTGCAATTCATAAAATATGGGTCTGGTTGTTGTGAGATCAAAATATCTTCTATAGTGTTTGATACCATAACACAAGATTTAATCATAATGTATGGAACTGTGTTTGATTGTACATTGTATTTATGCTATTGCACATAGAAAGTGAAAAAAAAAAACTTAACAATACAATTTCATGTTTTGTCCCATTTGAACGACTCTTGAATTCAATTTGAGCGAAGAATACAAAACATTTGATAGCTAAAATAGGTTTAAAAAGTGTCTATGAATAACGCCGTAAAAGTATTAATGAAACGATTTCTCACAGTCTCGTATATATTTCTTTAGAGTGGTATGGTACATACCGACTGGTGTGGGCGTGGGGGGGAAGAAGCTGGTGGTCATGTTGACGTAGTGGTGGGGGCTGGGCGTCACCAGGTTGTTGTAGTCCGGAGAGCACATCATGGCCAGGTAGTCTTCGGGTCCACCTTGCTTCGCGTTCAAGTCTATGTACGCGGAGTTCAAATCCACGTAGTGCTGAAAATGAAATATAATACATAACTTATTATATACATTTTGTATTAGCAATGTCGGTGGTGGCTAGTGGTTAAGGGAACGCGGACGCCAACACGGTGGTCGCGTTTCAAATCCCAGGGCACACCCTTGACTTTTCGGAGTTATGTTTGTATTGACAACACACAATTTAACGGTGACGGATAACATCGAGAGGCACCAGTAGTTTCAAGAATGTTTATGGTGTGTGAAATCGGTCATCCCGCTCTAGTTCCAGCGTGGTGGAATGTGGCCTAACCCTTCTTACACGGATTCTCGATTTTTGAGGATACCCGTGCCCTACAGTAGGACGCATAATGAGTGGATTATTTAATATTATTTGATTATTTATTATAATTTATAATATACAGTAAATACCGTGCATTGATAGAGTATTTGTAGCAGCGTAGTTCAGTCAGTTAAAGTTGGAAGTTAACTCCTTATAACATCGTTTGTGCACTCAAGAGTTGGTTATTTTCAAGCGAAGCGACATTCCGAGTTGTTGACTGTTGTAAGTGGACTCAAAAAATACGCGAGTAAAATAATATTTTTATGTTGTGCGTAGTACCGTACTTACTTATAAATTATCAGATACTTGGTATAGACTGCCTCGGTGGCTTAGTAGTACTACGGTATGATTGCAAAGCTGAGGTCTCGGGTTCGAATCCCGGGTCGGGCAAAGTTATATTGGACTTTTCTATTCATAATTAGCCCGGAGTCAGGAATTTGTGCCCTATATGGCGATAGGCTCGCCCTCTATCACATCGTGGGACGGAATATATATAAGGCGAAACGTGGGTATTCTAGTAGCACCTCTACCTACCCTTTCTGGGAAAAAAGCGTGTGGTTATGTATGTATGTAGTATGGAATTATAAACCCTCGAACAGTATGACGCTTTTAATGGGGATGTGTCCAAGGTTTGATTTTAGGAAATATTTAATGGTTCCTAAAGATATCGCTTATAAAAAACATTAATTAGGAAACAACATCAAAATTGGTTGTAAAATTACTAAGAGGTTGATAATTTTAATAGTGCGGTGGGGACGCCCGTTTTCTCTTTCGCACGCATGCACTTTATGGAACATGACGTCACGTCGTGCATGTTGCATCCTTTTCTATTACCCCTACCACAAACTTTTATATATTTATTTGTAATTTGTTTGTTAGTAAACGGATTTCAAAATGTCATCCTGATTATAATTATGCATAACGTAACCTTTCGATATAAATAATAACACAAATTGAATACACTAGCCTATTGTTTTCAAATAGTAAGCAATCAGTATACTAGTTCGTCAAAATCATCGAGGTAAATCAAAGGGTAACCTTCATTAGAATCTTACCAACTCAAAAAGTTGGCTTAGGTCTCACCAGATGGAGCCACTAAAAGGCTACTACACTTACATTCCGCACGTTATCCTCAAGGAACGTTCCGAGTATGTCCTGCAGTTCACTGAATGACGGCCGGGCGGTTGGCTTCTGCTGCCAACACCGCATCATCACGTCGTATATTCGATCGTCTGCGTACGGTGGCTTCTCCAGCCGATTCCTATAATTACAGAATATTCCATGATTTCCGTCAGTGACGCTACGATTGAGAAACTATTAAGACTTACGAGAACATCTAGCAATAAAGAGCTGTCTGCATAGTAAGACGATTATTGCAATAAGTAATCTGTATGTAGTTTACTTTTTTTCGCATAGGTACTCTGGTAATTTTGAAAATTATTCTAACGCTATAATTTAAGCATAGCAAATTCTCCTTTTGATTTCTTACCCTTCAGACAGCCACTGCAGCAAGTTGGTAGGGCTGATGTTGGGGTAGGGAGTCTTAGCAAGGGAGAACAGCTCCCACAGGACGATCCCGAAGGACCACACGTCTGACTGCGTGGAGAATATCCGGTCCGTCATGCACTCGATGGCTAGCCACTTTACTGGCAACGGACTCTGCAACACCAACAAATAATATCAGTAGTCAATACCGGGCATAGACCATGGAGTGATTTAAGAATCTAAAATCCTTTTCTATATCTCGAATCTAAAATATATGAAATTTCCATCTCTCGCTAGCTAATTCGTGAAGATTTTGGCTGTCTTTATGCCATTTTATTCATCCTGATTCGTTTATATGAGGTCGGCGCGGAGTCGCGCTTTATTTACAGAAACAACTTAAATAATTACCGGCTAAAAATTATTAATATAAAATTGTTTGGTCTTAAAAAGTTTTCATATCACCGGCTGTTTTAGTATTGAAAGTTTTGATGTTTAAAAAAAAAACTTCTGTATGTTTAACCAAATCTGTTTACAAAACATGTATGTGATTACATTTATAATAAAATAAATTGTTGCTTACATTTTCTTTCTTTTGATATTCATCATTTTTGTAAATGCTTCTTGCTAAGCCGAAATCGCATATTTTCACGATATTATCGTCGGCTAAAAGAACATTTCTTGCTGCCAAATCTCCATGTAGAACCTGAAACCAATAAAATATATTTTTAAGTAAGTATCATCTTATATCTTCCAGCGACCTTTCGTTAATCGTCACTCCACCTAGCTGGAGGGCGTCCTACACTACGCTTACCAAGATGCGGTCTCCGCTCAAGAACACTATTATTCAGCAGTAGAAAATAAAAGGCTGATAATGATGATTATAAATAAATAAATAATACACCGAACAGTCACATACATAATTCTGACCCCGCATTAAGATCAATTAAGTCTTGTGTCATGGGTATCAGAAACTACGAAAGACTTTTCGGTCTCACAAACACCCAGATCCAACACAAATATTTGTGGGCCACACAAACATTTGTGTTGGTGCGGGGATCGAACCCGCGGCCTCTCGTTTCACAGTCAGCATCTAACCAACTACGCCACGGAGGTTGTCGATTATGATTATCTTATATTATGTTTTTTTCAACAACATCAATATTTTCGAATGGCGTTTGTGTCCCGCGCTTGGAAGTGGGCGATTTTGGCTGACATAGTTGTATATTTTTATATCTTCTATGTTTTGTATCAGTTGATCCAATTATTTTTAGCGAGCTCTTTTCTGTTCCCACTGCCCAAAATAACTATAAAGTTCCATTAAATTATGTCATATCCAATAACGTCCGCGTGTAATGACCTAATAATGTTACTCGTGTGAAGCGTCTTAAATATTGTGAAGTCTGTTTCAGAAAATTATTGTGAACAGTTGTCGCGTATTACTAACTAGGGTAAAGTGAATATGACTTCACTACTAAGAATAGACGCAGTGTAATGCTCTTAAAGTATTGTTTTCGAAATAAGAGTTGTAATATACATACAACAGGTGTAAAAGATTTTTAAATAATTGTGTCTGTGTTGCGATTTAAAAAAAAATATTACCTATTTATTCTTTTGTTAAATAGTTTTACAAGATTTCTTTACGTGGAATATATTTTAAAAGTCAAATATTTTTAATAAATTGATAATATCTTCCATGACGCGTTGGCCAAGACGCCAGTGATGCAACCAGAGACGGCAGGTTCAATTCCCTCACCAAAGGAAATATTTATGACACCCATAAATATTTACGTCGGCTCTAGATGTTCAGAGAACAACAAATCCCTCAACACTGGCCCGAAACAAATATTGATCATGCAAGCATTCGTCTGAGCCCGCGGCCTCTCGTATCCCATAACGCTTGTAAAGCAACTGCGCCACGAAAGCTATGTGCAATACGCTTGATGATGACTTCCAAGCCGTTTTCGGCCTCAGCGATCATTACACAGGCCAATTATTCAGAAACAGTCCGTTACCTATGCAAGATGTAATAATATAGTGCGCAAGAGCTCGCGCACACACATACGTGCTCTTTCATCTTTCCTTCTTCCCAATGGAACGGATGGCTCCTACGACCAGATATGAGTTAGGCTGCAGTATCCAGAAATGCAATATTCTTACCTTTCTACTAGCCAGGTACTCCATTCCCCTGGCAATTTGGAAGGCCCAGGCGAGGAGGTCTCGTGACGTCAGCGGGCGAGGGGTGCGACCGTCATAGCTGTAGTCGCTCTCGTAGTTAGATCGCCATTCCGGCTGCACGTACCCTTCTGACACTGGAATTATAGGTAATTTGCTATTTAATCCCGTCAAAGATATACACATAACGTAATATAATAAGTTGCCGATCAACAAAGGTTGAGTCATTTCCTTTTGCTATAGGTTATTCTTAATTGTTGTCCTTTTAATAACTAAGTTCTAGCAATATTGCTTTTAATAATTTTAATATTGTCAACTGCCTCGGTGTAGTGGTATTACGGTATGATTGCAAAGCTGGGGTCTCGAGTTCGAATCCCGGATCGGGCAAAGTGATATTGGATTTTTCTATTCATTATCAGCCCGGAGTCAGGAATTTGTGCTAGATATGGCGATAGGTTCGCCCCCTATCACATCGTGGGACGGATATACAAGGCGAAACGTGGGTGTTTTGGTAGCACCCTCTGCCTACCCCTTCTGGGAAAAAGGCGTGTATTTATGTATGTATGTTTATGTAATATTGTCAACATGAACACGTCATATTTCCCTCAAAACAACAGGTAATGATATATACATGTATAGACATGGCATAATGAGATATTTCTATACAAATCTGCATAAGACCAAACAAGCAGTGGTAGTGCAAATGGGGGCATGACGACATCAATCGAAACCACATGCAGTACATCGTCTCAGTACAGAAACAAAAAGAGTAAATTATAATATTCCAACAGAGTATTGGACGTATTTTTTAGTATATTATTATTGGGATATGTTATTTTTTCATTCAATTTGTAAATATTAATTTATTTAAATTTGACATGATAACGCTTTTCGTCATTTTAAAGCGTTTCCATTAGTTTGTGTGATATTTTAGTTTAATGGTTCCATGTCTCGGTCATTTTATGGTCATGATGTCACCGACTTTATTGAAGATAGGGCACTTAGTAGCACGACCGGTAATGTTGTGTAGGTAATTTTATACATTAGCTTCTGCATCGTGGGTTGCTTGCTTGTAATAGTCATTTAAAAACACTGTATGTACTGTATACACACTTTAACATGGCTCATCTGTGTCTGACGGATATTAATGGTAATTAATTATTTCATTATGTTCTACTAATTTAATATAGGTGAATAGGTATGTGTCTTTAGTTTGTCGTACCGTCACGTTGTAACTAGCCAGTTTTAGGAGTTATATAAATATTATATTTTTAAATATTCATACACAATGTATGATACATATGTACAATGTTTTTCCTAATTAAAAAAAAAATAAAAATGTTTGCCATTAAAGTAACGGACTTTACAATTTTAATACCTAGTTAATCCTTATTCCAAAATTAAACCTGAGTTCAGATTGCAATCACAATTCCCTGATCAAAGTTATGAGTTGCTATATATAAATATGCTGTTTAATAAACTATCGTAAATTCGATAAGAGACAACTTTTGGGGGTCGTCTTTATTGGTATTTATAAAATGACTATGTATATAGCTATGTACAAAATTATGCATATTGTGTTCATGTTTCGCACGGTGCACCTGTACAAATATATTACACGTCATTTTACATCCCAAAAATATACACTCCAAAACCAATTGAATAAATAAATTTAAGGAACAAAAGCAAGATTAATCATTGGTTGATCTAAAAACGCTGATACAGTACATCTAGCACTGGATGCGACAGTACAGCAACATATACATACACTAACATTAGATAATCTTATCAAGTATGTATACTTATGCCATAATTATACTAAAAAGCGTTGTTTATCATATTTCTATAACCACTAAACCAGATATCCGGCGGATTACTGGGGTTTTTGCATTATATAAAAATAGCGAAAAAAATCCAAACTCTAAACATTTTCGCATTCAAAACAATCTAAGCATAAATCACAATCTTTATGTCGGGAGTAAATCATTTCTGAAGATTCGAAATATAAAAATTAAGTTCATCGCAAACAAAATCAGCTATATTTAGACAAAGAGAGGCGCAAGGAGAAATCAAAGATGATAAATGGATTGCACATCTGTTCCGAAATGAAAACGAAGCGCGTGTAAAAATAGTTTCAAACACAAACAATATAAGTTATAGAATGCTTTCAAACGGCACAAATACCATGCGAAATGAAGGAAAACATTAAGATTCCACATGCATTCGATACCTTGTTTCATTTCCACCGGCTGGCTTGGGTTATCTGGTAGGAAATTAAATTTCTATGTTTAAGCAACAATTATGATTAAAATAAACTTTGCTGTTGTTATTTCTATATTTTAGATTATTAGTTAACAGTGTCTTTAATACTTACTAGCCAGCATTGCACCGGCATGGACTCAGGCTTAATCGTCGTAATTAATTTAAGGAGCGTCCGGCTTTTATGAGGGCGCGGAGCGTAATATAGAGTATAACTAATAAATTACAGTAAAATCGGATAATCAGACATCTTCATTGATAAAATATTAAATTATAACCATATTGTCGTAACATTCGTTTGAAACGGTTCTATATTTTGTCATTTATTCGAGCTATAGAATTTTACGCTAGAGTAATAAATTTTTTATCCTAGTATTTACCTTTTCTTGTAGATCTATTAGTGTTCGCCGTATTCAGGAACGTGTGATCTGTGTCCTGAGTATTTGCTGAGTTAAAATAGTCTGAATGCGCGCTGAAAATGAACAATGAGACATGAGATACATTCAAATGTAAATTCTTATAATTACTAGTGAGACGCTATTGTATTCTCAGCCACTACATCCACATTCCGCTGATTCACAACAAGATTCTATTATTCGTGTAATGAGTACACATTTCTGATAAACAACATTAAGAATACAGGAAAGGATGTGACGTAACGTCTGTGTATACAATACACCAGGTACGTGGGCTGTGGAAATTCCGGCTGTATACATAATTTCCTTAGATCTCAAACACCGGCTTATGAAAAGTAGCAAATGGATAATGCGTGAATTACGTAGCACCTAATGTAATCTATTATAGTGTCTTTAAATACCAGTAATTTTACTTGATACGAACATATCAAACTTAAAAAAACAACGTATGTTTCACTCAACGACATCTAACTATATGAAGATTTCTATCTACAGCCTTTGACCCTATATATATAGTATATATAGTATTCTATAACAATCTTGGATCTAGTACGTAGAAACCCATTAATTTCTAAAATATTCTGTTTACAATAAACCAAAATCAGTGAGACGTTCGCCGGCACTTGACCAATCCCGCTATAATATCTTTAAATTGTATGAATGGGGCCAATTATATTAAATTGATACCATCCTGTGTCTGCTTAAATTCATCTTTATTAACCAGGTCTCGTCTCACAACATAATATGTAGTTATGTAATGTTGTTAAGGGCTAGATTCCCTGATCAAGCAATATGTGAGCTATTTTAATTCAAGATTGTTTCTCGAAGATTTCTCTGAGATTAGATTTTAACACGATAGTTTCACTCTCAAGCACTTCTCGGTACAGAAATATCGCGGGCAAAGTAGTACTGGCTACCGCTCCGGATACGACGAGATGTAATATTAACATGCTATAGGGCAAATGTTACAATGGCTGCCTGTCTTAACAACAGTACTGTTATAGTAAATTTTTCAATACTTTTGATATATTACCATAGTCATTTTAATGAGAAATTAATATCAAATAAAAAAGTATTAGCTCTGTGTTACAAAGATAAATGCATATTGCTTTTAGAATAGGCAATTACTATCCACTAGGCACTTGCGTTTTAATTAGGATTGTTAAATTTATAAAGCATATATTTATTAGACTGGTTCAACGAGCAATAACTGACCATTAGAGGAAGAGCATAGAAATATTAAAAATTAATATTACATACTTAGTGTACTTATTCAAAGCAAGTTTAAATAACTTACCCCGCACTACCGGTGTATGTGAAGCCTCTATTAATTTTACCGAGATTCTTCTCCACATTATCAGTTAGTTGATCTATAAACACTTCTCTATGCCTTTGCATGTAATTGTGAATATTTCCAAACTTGCAGTATTCCACGATCACAATAAGTTCACCTGAAAATATACATTTAATTATTACAGCATTCTGCCCAGCGGTATTAGTTTAAATCCGTCTTTAAAAATAATCTAAATACAACCAACAGTCACATACATAGTTCTGACCCTACACTAAGATCGAGTTTTGTGTCGTGGGTATTAGAAACTACTAGAGACTTTTTTGTCTCACAAACACCCAGACCCGAAACAAATAATTTTGATTCATACAACCATTCTCGGTACGGGAATCGAACCCGCGGTCTTTCGTTTCACAGTCGGTGTCTAGCCAACTGCGCCACGGAGGCTGTCACTATCGTAAAGTAGGATAAACATAATATTATAATGAATATTGAGTTAAAAATGAAACAATATTTATTAAATTACACAAATTTACGCTTAAACAATATGAGATCATACAATTAGATTAAGTTTGTACATTAGTTCTTTGTATACTTCGAAACATTTTAAACGTGGTCCCCCACTACGCATGCCTGGACCGCAGGTAGTTATTTCAGCATATACCATTAAACAATGATATAACATGCTTATGTTTATTCATAGTTGTTATCAGTCACTGACGGTGGAGGAAAAGTTCATAAATAAATCTGCATAGGTACCTAGGAGCTCTCCACAATTATTTAATACGCATATTTTAACAGGTCTCGTGTTTAGTGTAGATAAACCCAGTGGTCAGCAGGAAATATTTTGTATACCTATTGGCACGGCAAAGTGATTAAATAGCACGATATTTGTTTACAAGCAGTCGAAACATTTATACCGACAAAATTGCATACCTACTCAAAATAACTAAGAGACATAATTATAATGAACTGCTCTGAACTCAACTAAGCTGCGACTCCTGTATAACCAATGTATTGTAAACTTCTTTTGAAAAGGGCAACGCTAGAGTTTCTTGACCGTTCTTCTCTGGTGAAAACAGCCTTGTGAACCGGGTGGTAGTGAAAGAAGAAAAAGTGACTGAATCTAAATAATGTATGACATTTTATGGGTTCAATAAATATTTTCATTTTATTATATAAGCTCTCTCTTAAACTCTCTCACTTGTGTGGTTGAAACACGTATAACGGGCTTTCCACCATCGTGTAGGGTTCACGTTTCTCTACACAATGCTTGACTAATAATATTTCGTGTCTTCAAATAGCAACAAATACCTAAATGAAATGATCGTAGTTCTGACTATTTCAAGTGATATCGCTCTGTTCAATGTGTGTCAAATGTCTTTGTCGTATAGTCGGCTGTAGTTTTTAGCTCAATGTGGTCGGTCACATTGTGTTAAAAACCTCAGTAACCACAATTTGCTAAGATATTTATAAAAAATAAATCGTGAATTTAAAGACCATATGCAACTATTGTTTGCTGTTTTAAATTAATTAAAAAAAATGCGTTAATCTGTTCATCGCACATGTTGAAATTGAAAACCAAGATAAAAGTTTAAGCCCTGGATGATTTTGATCTATTTGGAAAAAGATAAGAGTTTGATAAAGCGACTGGACGGAGAAAGGCAAGGTTTTTGCGCAGCCATGGGAACACTAACAGGCGAACACACTCGAATGTGAACACAAACAGTAAACAATGATGTAAGGATAGACAAAGTAGAGAGACAACCTGGTAAAGACCGCAACTGCCAAAAGTAGCAAAGTAAAGAGTTCCGACAAGTTACTTTGTAAATTTTAGTAGAGGCATTGAAGTTTTGAAAGCGGACACCGCGAAAAAGATGTTTAAGGAACCGCTCATTCAGTCGATTGGCAATGAATGCTGATTGTGTAATAAAGGTAGGCACAAATCATTGTAGCACATTGTCAGCCTAACGTTTCACGAGTAAATCAACGACAGTTTAACAAAATTACAATAAGTTCGATAAATATTTTGGAGCCAACGTGGTGAACTATGCCAAAACTTCTCTCAATATCTTTCAAAATCTGGTACGCGCGCACATGGTTTGTTTTTATGTCCATTTTAGTATAATACGAGTATGCCTCAGTCATCAATGAGTAAAAGCTTATTTACGTATAAGTCATTATGCACACGATGATCATGTTGGACTGTTAATTAGTTTTAGTTAGCCTTAATGTAATACTCCACTATTTGGAGTATTACATTATCACTCTCATTTAATTCACTTTGTACTTTAAAAACAAATATCTCGAAATGATGTACAATATAAAACAATTATGCGATATTCATACAAAATGTTGGTGCTAGTTACACTTACGAAGGCCATCAGTATTCACCGATCGATATTTTTAAATGGACAGTTCATGGTTGAGACCTTCATCAATTTACATTGCAAATAGGTTTAATTAATATGATTACTATACGTCATGTGTGCATTATATTCATTAGTAGTGTTTACACAAAAGCATTTCTTAGTAATACCATTGTCGCGCCCAACAATCCTAAATTGCCTAAAGTGATAGGATGGTCGTTTACATTTTCTTATTTCTTATGTTTTTGGTAGCTATACATGCACTAATTTATCCGATAGATATGCCTGATGGGCAAAACTGTTAATGCATAGCAAGAGTTGAAAGAAATATGCCAGTTGCATGCTTACCTGCTCCCATGAAAAGATCCTACGAATAATATTAAAATCTGGATCACAACTGATACCCGTCAGCGTTCGTGATAAAGTCACAGATCACGAGTAACAGCGGATATGTATATCTGAGTGTACATTGTTAAATAATGTTATGGTTTCTTCTACTGCAGAATAAATAAATAAAATACTCACGTTTGCCGACATTTTTCGTGCAAGCTCCGAGCAAATTGACGATGTTCACGTGTTTCCCCAGGTGAACCATAATTTTAAGCTCAGAAGCCAGTGCTTTTATGTACATGTTGTCTGCGGTCTTTTTGACCATTTTGACGGCGACTGGAGTGGTTTCTTCAGCGTTTATAATCCCTCTCGCGTCGGCTTTGTAAACCACACCAAACGCTCCTGCTCCTAATTGCTTTCCTGCAAAAAAATTACTTTGTTAAAATATTTCGACTGCCTCATCGATGGCATTGGTGGAGAGTCGGCTCGGAAATCAAAGGTCGCGGTTCGATCCCCTCAACGAGACAAAAGTTTGTGGGGTCCTTAATAATTTTTGTTTCGGATCTGGGTGTTGTAGGACTAAAAAATCTCTTGCAGATTCTTCTGATACAAAATAAGAATTGGTATCTTACAGTGAAGTCAGGACTATACATACACGTGACTGGGTGTAGATATGTAGGTGTAGCTGTTGAGTGTATTTACTTATGTGCAAGCGAGTTCATCTGAACCTAGTTTCTATAAGCGATAAGTTGAGACTTAAAGGCGATGACGTCACAGTTACGTACAACCACGTGCGCAGTGCGATATACATACATTCATAATAAATATACGTCATGTTCAAACTTCAATCCCTTATCTTTTACAAAGCTTTTAAGTCTATTAATTGGATATCGCAGTTTATCTAATAATGTATCCGTGAGAGAGCTGATATTAAAGATATGCAACAAATTAAGAAAAACGTATTAGTAATCAAAAGTAAACAAAACGTAATTATAACTTAAATCACTTTTGCAGCTGTACAACAGAGCTGTCTCCGGGGATGGGGATAGGATAACGGGGACTCTCATTTCATCCGATTATCAACTTATCGTGTAGAAGTTGTAAGTGAACATGAGCACTTATCGACGCTTATGAATCATAGATGGTTTGCCAGTTTATGAAAATTAATGGTAAAAAAAGGTAATTCGATCTGTAAGATAATTACTGATGTATAAAATATGACGCCAAGCCTGTTTGTTATTTTACGCCTTCTGTGCGAAAATTGCACCCTAGCCGATCTAATTCTTTATAGTGTCAAAATTAAACCATTGTTATAACGAAATATAGTAACGTAATAAATTTGTGGGTTACAGTTTATTGAGTTGTTACTAAAGAGGAGGGTGTTCTATATGAATTTTGGCCCATATAATGTGTAATTTAAATGTACCTATATTCTTTTCTTGATATGTAATCCAATTGTATACGTCGTATCTACTCACGCTCGCTAGATAAATAACAATGATTTCACAATATAAATTATAAACGGCTCAAGAGGTTAAATATAATCTATGAGCCGCATCACATATATAATTAAAATGTCGTCAAGTTTTATTTTAGTCGTAATGAAACGTCTGGCGAGCGTTATAAGATTATCGTTTCTCGCTAGATATTTTGAGTCTAAAGCCCCATTTACACGGAGAGAGTTTCTCGGGGCGAGAATCGTATGCGATTATCGCATGACATAACCGCCATAGAGTATCGTGTTCTGACAAATGTTTACACAGTGCGAAGTTTTTATATACTTACTCCATTCATTCATTATTTTAAAACCAGACGCTGAATACTCGCGCACTGAGATTTCCGTTCCCACGCATTTCTAGTTTACTGACTGTTGTTTCGAATTATAATTATACATTGCATGAGTCAAAGAAAGTTAATATTAGTTACTTTTTCGTCGGTAATATCCAAAAAAAAAAAACAAAATATTAGTAACCACGTAGGGTGTTTGAAAGTGTTTGAGCGTAAGGTAAGGGCCACCCTCACCCAAAGCAAATATATGTATATAAAACATACATGTACATAAACATCACGCCTTGTTTCCAGAAGGGGTAGGCAGAGATGCAATCAGGCCTCTCACGTTTCGCCTTATGTGTTCCGTCCCACTAAGTGATAGGGGGCGTGCCTTTTTTTCTTATGGAGGAAAATCCTCATACCCGACTATCCAAAATAGATCGGGCATGCCAGACTCCTATGGCTAAAAAACCCCATGTCTTCAACTGCACTTTCGAGGCACTTTGGGACGTCAAAATGAACACGATCGCACTATCGGGCACAAATTCCTGACTCCGGATTGATAATGAATAGTCAAATCTAATATCACTTTCCCCGACACGGGATTCAAACCCGAGACCTCAGTGTTATAATCGTACCGTGCAACTACGCCATCGAGGCAGTTACAGAGCCGTTATAAAACATGACATTGAAATTTATTTTGACCAACATACTTACTTATAAATGAAAGCACATGTGTTTTTAATATAAATAAGCTATATTTCTTTCGAATTAAATACTCGTTACATAAGTATTTTTTTACGTGAAAGATTAATAAACATCCACACATCCACACAACTTTCACGTTCATATTAGTGGGATGGCATTTTTAGAACATAATTAATCAATGAACAGTACTGTGCCATTGAGACTAGTTTGTTAAGTAATTGTTTTCATTACTACGGCTATTCATTATACTGCAAACGAAATACGTATAACAGCGTGCATGTGTCTAGGAACTAAATGTTATGATCGAATTGAAATTCACGTGCATTTTGCATGTTTTCACACAAATACGCCGGACACAGCTGTTACATGGCTGACTCATCTTTTATCGGAAGTGTAAAATACTCATACTATTGTTGACAGAAATAGCTAGCCTTACATTCAATAACTCGTTGAACACTTAAAAATAACAAGTAATATATATATATATATATATGTGGAAATCATTGGGAGAGGCCTATGTTCAGCAGTGGACTTCCTTTGGCTGATGGATGGATAGATGGATGGATATATATATATATATATATATATATAATGTTGTTAACGAAACCTATTATATAACTTTTGAGTCTAATATTAAAATAAAAGGGATTTCCGTACAATATCCTCATTATAAAGCAGGTAAAATTTAATAATTTGCCTGTTGCAAATAAGGATCTTTATTACGGTAAGTTTTGCCGATAGCAAACTCTGAATGGATGAGGTGCTGGCAATAATATAACCAAGCAAGTATGATGGACGGCAACGTCATCAGCGTGAGAAACTTTGCGCCCTCTAATCTGCCTGCCAAGCCCTAATTCAACGGGAGCCAGTCCCAGAATATGATCTTAAAATCCATGTGAAAGGACTAAGTTTAGCAGTCGTCTTCCTGGCATCAAAGAAGACGATAAGACAGTATTAACTGGACCTAATATGCAATTTCTTACCTAAAACCAACTTGTCCGACGGGAATTCAAACTTCTCGTCATACGGGAGCAGTTCAGCCTGTTCGTCTATGCCCAGATCAGGGTTCAGAGACTTGGTGACGCCCTCCTTGAAGTACAGCAAGCCGGCAGCCGCCAGTTCCTTTCTGAATTGCTTCTCCTTCTTTATCTTCCACGTTAGATAAGCCACTAACAGTATTAGAAGCACAAATATGACTGCAATTACGCTTAAGTAAGTTGTGTAGGCTTCGTCTGCTGAAATAAAATAACTCTTATAGTATTACAAAACTACACGTTTTTGTCTGAAATTACAGCGTGTTTACTGTATCAGCCCAGATACGTCCCACTGCACGGCACGAGCCTCCTTTACAATCGAGAGTACGATTGAGAGGGGTTAGGCCATATAGCCCACCACGTTGGCGTATTTGTTGGCGGACTTTACGTGCCATATAAATTCTTGCAAATTTCTATGGTATGCAGGTTTTCTCACGATGTTTTCCTTCACCTTTATTGTGGTGATTGACTATCAATACACACATGACTCCGAAAAGTGAGAGGTATGCCTTGGGATTTGAAGACGCGATCACCGTGAAAATATTGGCAGCCGCGTCTAGTCCGTTTACCAACAAGCCACCATGAATTAATTGTGCTTACATTAATTGACTAAAGATGCATCAGCCCATAAACACCCGCTCCTTTACTGCAGAGAGCTCGATAGAGAGGGCTTAATTTTAATAATACTTGTAAATTAAATTTTTGTAATTGTAATTATACATTATTTGCAATTTCATGATTATGATTCTTCACGAAACAACAAAGATTATAAAATAGTATAGTCATTATTTAGTGTTAATATACCTAGTATCTAATTATAATTTTAAATCTCACTTATGTAATTTACTTCTGTTAATCTTGTTAATTATTTAAAAACTATTCGAAAACGTTTAACGCAATTAATATCAACAATACGCACTTCTCAACATGAGCGTGTAGACTCTTCTTTCTTCCTCAGAGTCGTTGGTGGCAACACATTCATAGCTGCCCTTTTTCTCCTCTGCCATTCCTCCGAGCTTGAGAGTCGAATTGAGGCTGGTTTTGTTCAACTGAGTCTCATAGATTAAAGTGTCAGTTGTATTCATCAGTGGCTGTCCATCCTATAAAAGGAAATCGTTTATAAATTCCTCTGCGTAAGCAATTTTTCTCAGCTGTAACCATTGGCAGCAAGACATACTGAAACTGCGTGGACTTACTCAATAATTTCGAGAAATAGCATAATATTTTGATTTTGTGTTATAATGAAAATATAAATAGATCGACTAAAATATATATTATAATTGCAAAATGAGTATAGCATTTGAAAAAAATATGGTTTAGAACAAGAATTAATATGTTTGAAGTGTGCACATTACCTTATACCACTCTATTTTCGGGGGCGGCACCCCGTCAGCTTGGCAGTGCATCTGCACCTCTATTGAAGGGTAAAGCTCTACGTTTTTGTCGACATCAGGATCTTGTATTTGAGGTGAACGCAGTTCTAAATATACAACAAATTATTAAAACACTACTAATGTTACTTGATTTCCGAAACATAATAGTTTTTGGTTTCACGAAAACATTGAAATCAGTATAAAAATCACCTTGCAACTCTACAAAGGTTTCCTACAATTATAATAAAATATTCACTATAGATTTTTTACTTTTTTTGGAGGTAAAATAAAGTTGTATGTATGTTGATATTCTTCCCAGTGCTGGGCACGGGCCTGCTCTACAATCGAGAGAATTGATTGAGAGTGGTTAATATAAATAATAAGTTAATAAAATATAGTTATTGAGCTACAACATGATCGCTACGATACAACCAAAATATTCTAAAATTGGTGAATCAGGTCAATAGGTAACATTTCAAAATTACAATAACAATATCTTCTTACAAACGAATTGATAAATAATATGTCTTATATAAATTGTCTAGAATAACAAATATCTAGTGGCTATACCGTTGAATATTGAGATATTTTTTTTAGTTTACGAATTGCTCTATGTGGTAATTGATAACTTCTCCTTGACCCTGTTTAATATAATTTGTGTATTAAAATAGATTTTCTCAACTGCAGCCAATTATCAGGTGAGTGAAGCTGAGTGAAACTATTCAAGTGAAGTTTACGGCTCTTGCAATGTGTTCGTTTGAATTCGCCTAAACAATGCGTACAGAGTGGTGTAAGCGCGTTAACCGATTAAACACAGCTGCCGAATTACTGATTTTTGGCAACGCGAACGAATTGTTAGGTCCAGTCAAAACGGAAACAGCAGATTTGAAATTTCATGTGTTGAATATTCACCAGTCGACCAAGTGGTTTACCATTACTGATGCATTGTTTAATTAATTATAATATATTATTTATATTGAAAACACACAGTCCACTGCTAGACATAGCCCTTCCCCACAGTTCGCCACATAGACGTGTTGGCCTTCGAAGCGACATTACAAATCTATTTATATAATTTGTTTCCTTTATTTTGGCCGTTGTGGAAATATTATGAGTTAAGCAATATTGGAAATAGTATCCTACATCCACCGCAGCCGTAAAACAAATTACATTTTCAGTCGTTTTAGTAAATGACTAATGTTTATAAAGACTCATATATTTAGACTAGTAGCTGTTCCGAGCACAATTTATTTCGCTTGAAGCACTAAATATTAAATGCCATAATTTACCTGCAACAGTGATCGGGATCATTTGCTGCCTGACCTCTCCACTGTAATTTGTGGCGCGACATGTGTACATACCAGAGTAGTCCAGTGATATCTTATTTATTTTAAGTATTGCAACATGCGAAAACGTGGTATTCGTGTATTGCACTGTAAAAGTTAAACAGATTTAAACACGATTCAATAAATATTAACGATGGTCACTCGAGACTGGTTCCTTACCTACACCGTCGAGGGATTGTCCATCATTTGCAACCCAAGTTACGCTTACGAAATCATATATCGATGCATAACATTTGATCGAAACATTCTCATTTTCTGAGAACCAAGTTGCGTTTGGTTCGGTGATACCGAAACCGTCTTCTATGTCATAAACTAGGATCGGTCGTGTTGCATTACCGTCGCTATGCGTTCTCTGTTGCGTGGCTTTACAAGTTATGTACCCGGATTGTTGGACCCGCTGAGTGAGTTTCGCCGTCTCTTCGTACACAGACTTCACTTTTAACGTTGACCCTGACTGCAAATGAAGATTTGGTTAAAAATACATTCAATCTTGCGAACCATTAAGTAGGTAAAACTATTCCTGATGAAACTGTGTTAAAAATGTGCATGTGCCTATTTGAAAAATATCGTAATTACATTATTTGTAGTATCTGTGAAAATTCTTACAGGATTTGAATAAATTACAGCACACACGTAAAATATATTTCAGTAATAAAAATATAAATTCTTGTTAGTTACATTGCAAAAAAGCCCAGTTTTCGGGTGCCGCGATTATAAATAAACTTTTCAAATAAATGAAGGAGTGAAATCGCTCAACGTGTTGCGGTTGTCGATTGGGGAAACCAGCAACTTGACACGACTAGTAGGTATAAATTTGACAGTTGCTTGTTGCGTCAATATGAAACTGATTCTGTCTTCGAGTGCAGCAACTGAAAACTGACGTCGTTCATCAAAATTCACTACTGGAGTTGCCACGTGTTCGTAGTTCCTTTAGAGTTTAGGTTTTATGTAAGCAGCTAGTTGCGAGTTCCCTGTTGCCGCAATTTGGAGATCAAAGTTGCTGCGTGCACAGCGCGTTAAATTATCTTATTAGCAATAGCATATTATACTCGTAGTATACAGCTGAAAGAAAACACACTAAACCACGTTACTCACCAAGTTCCTTTGCACTGTTCCATTGGAAAATATCCACGTAATTTCAGGTAAAGGATAGCCAATAACACGACATTCAAAGCTCGCTATAGTGTTTATCATTACTGTCTTTGGATTTGTTTCAAAATAGACAGTCGGTTTAGCTGAAACGAGAATATAATGGTGAATCACGAACAATTATTTGTGTCACGATATTATTGCAAAATATATCCTAAGAACAATTTGTCTACAATATTTTGTTTGAAACTATAAAATAACTATAATCAGTAGAACATGAAGTCTTAATTCCGTGCAAATTACCTGAAATACTATTGCTAGACACAATGAGTAATGCCACCACTGAATTTAAACGCGCAGAAAATTTGAACGCGCCTACCAGGTAAGTGGGCAGTCAGCAAAGCGCAAATTAGGTAATGATATTGCGAAAATTCTCGTATTATAATTATCGTCAAGATCTAAGGAATGACTAAACTATTTCATAACTTATCTACCTGCCTTTGCAATATCGATGATAGATTGGTGCGATTCACAGGTATTTGTTTCGAGTCTGGGTGTTTGTGAGACCGAAAAATCCCTCGTAGTTTGTGATACCCACAACACAAGAATCAACCTTGTTGTGGGGTCAGGATCATGGAGGTAATGCTAGTGTATTTATTTATTTTAATCTGCCAATAACAATCGACTGCAGCACGCAAAAGAACCGAGCACCGAGGCTCGGCATGACTCTGAAGTTCATTAATGAACCTCCAAATCACCGCGAAATTATTCACGTTTGAGTGAGCAGAAACTAAAACACTTGCTACTATATAAACACTTCTTTGGCAATCTTAACTTAATTAAAATGCCTTTTTATTACGCTCGTTTTCAATGTATCGCCTAATACGGCTTCATTAATAAAATTACCCTGCACTCTGGATGGAAATTAATGTCCTTAAATTACCGGAAGTTTTTTTTTTATTACCCATAAGATATTATACTAATTTATATGATTATACGGTCATAAATATATGCTTTACATGTATCGAAGGTATCATCGAACTATCGACAGAATAGTTATTTGGTGCGTGCAAGCAGGACTTATAAGTCCTGCTTGCACGCAATTTAATTTATGTAATTTGCTATAGCAATTTGCTATAGCAAATTACATAAAAAACATGATCTTGGTGCTCTTACAACCAGTGTCTCTGGCGAGGAAGCCTTTGATCCACAGTTTCTTTAACTAATAAGGTGCTTATTTTCTTGCTCACTGTATTGTATTGTATTTTTCGGCCCATATACGTCCCACTGCAGGGCACGGGCTTCCTTTACAATCGAGAGTACGATTGAGAGATTATTATTCTTGCTCATACTTGTATTTATTTTTTAACTCAATTTATTTCTATAAGTGAGAACTTATCATTGCTTTATGTTATTTATCCTATTATCTACTTCAATTGTTATTAGCCGAGAGTTTTCTATGTTTTAAATCAATAAATAAAAATATATGAAAATACTAATACTGAAAACTAAAAATATAAAACTTAAAATATTCGAATATTTTCTTCTGATTTACTCGTATCCGGGTACTGGCCCATCTTGCTGACGCGACCCACTGTCTTGTATCATTATTAAATAAGATAACAAATACAGTTAAAACACAGTTAAGTTATACTTACTCACTACTCGCAAGTCATATACAACAAACTCTGAGATGTTGAACTCGTTTCGAGCGATGAAAGTGTAGTTTCCAGTGTCGTTGAGAACCAAGTCCTCAATTTTGAGGACTAAATCGCCTGTGTCAGAGCGTCTAGTAATCACATACTTCGATGAATTGCTTATTTTTTTGCCGTCTTTTTGACTGTAAAGAAAAACAATCTTCAGCGTTATTAAACTCGTAAATAGCGAGGTATAGGGCAAGCAGTGAACACTCCTTCAGCTTTTAACAGCATATCACTCTTGTTACAAGAATTGCGTCATATGAAATTATATGCAAGATTATTTGTACCCAGGAATCGAACCAAGGATATTGTGACAACCTCAGTGGTGCCATTGGTTGCTAGCTGACTGCGATACGAGAGCCTGCAGGTTCAATCTTCGAGAGGAGACAAATGTTTGTGTAGTCATCAAACATTTGGTTAAGGTCTGGTTGTGAATCGGTATTATTTATTTTCACGAAAACAAATTCTCTCGAATTTGAAAATCGAATGTCCACAAACAACTTACATTTCAAATTGCACAGGAGGATAGGCGTCCACCATTACTTGAAGTTTTATTGATTTTTGTTGGCTTTCTATTGGATTGCGCGTATTTCCTTTTGCTAGGTGTATGTATGGATGATCTAAAACCAAAGGCATAGAGTTCATATTCCCCTATAGAATCGCCACATCGGAACAGTACATGGATTATTGTACTATTTTCATTACACAAATTCTTACTACAAATACAGTATCATATACATAAATATATTTGATTATGTATTACGAGTATGTCGTTTACAATAAAGTGTTGTAAACCTGTTTTATATTCATAAAATATAATTATAATTTCAGTAATAATTAATATATCCCCGAAAGGGTAGGCCGAGGTGCAACCAGGACAGAAATCGTATTTCGTAGGGACATGTTTAAAACTAATGAAAAATATACTGCTGTATTGACTGCTTCGGTGGCGTAGTTGTACAACGGTACGATTACAAAGCTAAGGTCTCGGGTTCAAATCCCGGGTCGAGTAAAGTGATATTATTGGACTTTTCTATACAATATCAGTCCGGAGTCAGGAATTTGTGCCCGATATAGCGATAGACTCTCCCCTATCACATCGTGGGACGGAATACACAAAGCGAAACGTGGGTGTCCTGGTTGCACCTCTGCCTACCCCTTCGGGGATAAAGGCGTGACGTTTATGCATGTATGTATGGTATATTGAATTTGAGTTGTTGTGTATTTAAATTCCGGCTACACACATCTACACCTACACCGCCTGCGATTGCTGACTAGCAATGCCACCAAAAAAGTAGCGGCAGATTCGCTGGGTATCTCGCCCAGCATATCTCGCTTGTACTGTATTGTATCAGTCTATATACGTCCCACTGCAGGGCACGGGCCTCCTCTACAACTGAGACCACGATTGAGACTGTTTAGGCCATATAATCCACCACGCTGGCCTAGTGCGGGTTTGCGGGCTTTTACATACCACAGAAATTTATACAAATCGCTGTGGTATGCAGGTTTCCTTGCGATGTTTCCTTTCACCGTTATAGTGCGTGTTGATTGACTCTCAATACACACGTGACTCCGAAAAGTCAGAGATGTGCCCTGGGATTTGAACCCGCGGCCACCGTGAACATGTAGGTAGCCGCATCTTGTCCGTTACTAACAGGCCACCACGCACTTCACATCTCGCTTGACATATTAAAATTAATATGTCTACTCAATTACTTCGGAGTATTCAGTGGCGTCTGACGGACATGTAGTCTAGTAAACTATTCCACAGCTTGACGGCTGGGCAAAAATAAAAGTGAACTGCACATAAGGTTGTCCGACTACAATTTCATAACTTATAAGTCTATGAATGTGCGTCACGCTTGTTTGGTATACATAGCCACCTAAAGGGCCTTTTCCCATATTGAGAATTGAAATTATTGGTGAGTAGACTAGATCTCGAATAGAACACGTTTAGTTTATTAAATGTTGGTGTGTTATTTAGTCAATAAATAAATAAATGGACTATGTCAAGGCGGCAGTCAGTAGTAAAATTATAAGCTACATCATTCTGCAAGAAAAAAATGTGATGTTGCTCCGTCTCCACAATAATGTTGTTATAAGGGTAAGTAAAAAAAACAAAAAATAGTTACCAACAAAATATTTTTCCGATTCTGCTGTTTTGTTGCCGCAACTGTTCTTAGACACACATTTGTATACACCCGCATGTTCTTTGGTCGCATTAACAATCTTAATATTATGGTACAATATTCCACCAACAATATCATTTTCATTAGATATTTTATTTTCCTACAAAAGGAAATCATTGTATATTGTATAGCTTAATATAGCAAAGATTGTTATATGCTAGTAGAGGATGTACTTACCGCGGCTACAACACCTGGGTGGATGACGTCCAAATTAACTGAAGATGCACCACTATATTCAACAGTGCAATTAATAGTAAACGTTTCTCCTTCGAGGAAGTTTTTATTACCAACCTTAATTTCTGGACGTGGTGGAGTCTTCGTCACTGTAAATAACAAATGAATTAAGCTCTCATTAGTTAAACGTTATATCGATACTTTTTTCTAATTGTAGTTAATAATTTACATCGAATATACATATAAAGCTTGGTATATTCATACAATTGATTTAAAAATAATTTGCTAACATCAATAAATACATTGTTCGTAAATTATTATTAGACATAAATAATTCATTCATAAATGTATAACATTAAAAATTCATATTTGTATAATTCAAAAATGAGTTGTTGTATTCTATAAATAAACCATAATTATGACGGCAAAATAAAAAGTAATAACTTAATCTAAAACTAGTAAGAAACGAATAACATGTACTACTAAAGGTTTAAAAAAACAAATTGTTAGTATATTATTGAATACAAATGTGTGCATGCATACAGGTATAACGCAGAGCAACACACCAAGGAAGAGAGAAAGAAAAAATAGTGAAGCGTCAAGCAACCACACGGAACATAAAGGATTAGATATTCGTTCAGTAAATGAAACCATCACACCACGCTACCTTGTTAAGTGACATCAAGATTGTAGCGCTACTTACTACGTATCTGTTTCCGTTCTGTCTTATTTCCATGACTTCCTTTGCATTTGTAAGCAGACCTACTACATTGTTTTTCTACTAAAAACCCAATCTTTGGAGAAAAGTATATCGTTTCTTGTGTCTTGTTACTCTGCGACTATGTATTATACCGAAATAAATAATGTATGGTTAGTACGCATATTTGAATATTTATATAATTCCTGTCTTTCAATTTTAACATTTGCTTTCTAGTGTTTCAATACGTGTGGTACCTTATTTCAACTAAAATTATAAAGCAATAGAGTGTCAAAATTGAAAAACATTTGCACCACTTCCACGAAAAAAGCTGTAATTAATGCTTGCTGTTATTTAATGTGTCGATAGGTAGAAAACTCAAAATAGATATATCAAAATCTTTTCCCGTGTTCGTGGCATCAGTAGTAACAATAAGAAGTAACTACACATTTTGTATCACCTACGTTTTCGTACGTAAACCTCTTTCGAAATCCTCGTGTCTTGTTGCTCAAAATCACAATAGAACATCGTTATCGAATCATCCGAGAGTGTATTCTTATAGAAGGTATACCCAATTTTGGGACTAAACTGATAAATGTCTGTAATATCCTGAATATTAAAAAGGTTATTAAGTAGTAGTTATAAAGTTTATATATTACTTGATTTACATGCTTTAGTTTCGGCAATGTGTTCAGCAATAAGCGTTCGTTAGTTTCTATTCACAAGCCTTTCATGAGACAACGTTGATTTTCTCTGGAGTGCAATTTATATGCAAATGAATCCGTTCACACTATTAATATGAAGTACTACTGACTATGTCTGATAACGGATTTAAGCTTTTGTGCGGAGAATTGATTAACTTTGCCCCATTAGGCCGCAGCACCCACGCGTATTGTTATATGTAGTCAATGTATGACCATGCAGATGCATAAAGCAAATTGAAAGAATAGCCTAGCGTGAATCACTTTCATTATTTTAATATTTCTGTAAATAAATATTTGATATCGGATATCTATTCGATATAAGGTATTTTTGGAGCGTACGTGAGTAATTAAAGAAGTCTTCCAATTCGTTTGCATACATACGTACCGACAGTAGTTCCACTTTAACATCTGGTACTGAGGGTCTACATTCGATAACGATCTTAGAACAGCATCTGGCCAATACGAGTTCTCTCATCGGTGCAAAGATGCTGCCTGTGCCTAAAATATTATCAACCCAATAACTGGCCATATAATCTAAGTCATATTTCAAACAATTAATTACAGCTCTGAATTAATAAAATAATTCTCACCATTGACGTAGATATAAAAGAAAGTTGCATACTCGGTGTTATTGGGTTCTTCAGTAAGATTATTCAATATAGTACTTATATTGACTGTATTATCGGAACATGCATAGTAACCTATTGCGAACTGATCAACGTGATATAAGTTTAGAACCGTTTCAAACGGATAGACGATGTCTGAAGAGTTCGTCATTGTTTGTGTCATATGAAATGGCCCAATTACTTCTTCTGGTGTTTCTTGTTGTTTAAATCGGACTAAGCTTTTTCCTTTACACCTTATTGTAAAATTTTGTCCCTTCTGCAATACAAATTCGCTTCGACATGGTGATATAATCGGGCCGATCGATGTTTGTGTATCTGGAAACGATATAACAATCTTTCTACATTTTTATTTTTAGTTCAAATGAAAATAAAAAACACTTAATCATATTCGTAAGTTATTCTGGGCGTGTAAAATTATGTAACACTGATTCGATTTGTATTTTTTACTTTAAAGTTATTATACCGAAACTAAGAACATAGTACACAGTACATAAATTGAAAACACGTCACAAGACACTTTAGAAAATTATAATTTTCCCGAAGACATTGATCAATGTCGAAGAGGATCGCTTATATGTTAATTAATCATGATGCAAGGACAAACATCGCCGACCTTAACAAGGTTAAGTTTAGTGTAACATTGCACTAATCGAGGAAGCAATATATCACCGAGAAGGGAGGAGAAATTCGGCGAAGCCCTTATAAGTTGACGGGTTTATCATCATGCTAATGGTGGTTGTAACATGAGCTGAAACACCAGTTTGCGACGTCGCGACTAGCCGCACGTCTATCGAAAACACAGTTAATTAGGTACGTTCGTGGTCTGGGCGTGACCAAGGTGTGGTCAACATTCGGAAAATTAATCCTACCAGTAAGAGCAAATGAACCGCGACGTCGCTCGCTCGCTGATAACAATTGATCGTATCAACCACTGGAAAGGGCGGCCAATTAAGTGATTAGGACCCTGCAGCTATACTTATCAACAAATTAATGGCCATCTTATCACGTTAAGTGTAAACGATGACGTCTTTGTGAGGGTGTATACTTGTACTCACGTGTCTTTTTTATTGTTTTAATACCCCGGGAAAAGCTTTTAACGACATATTGAATTTTATACTAGTATTTTAATCAAATTAAAAACACCACTTTTTTGCTTGGTTTCACAATTAAAACAAAGAACGAACATAAACAAAAACTCACAGAAACATTCGTACACAGTCAATGTATTTTTTGTTGTTCATTTTTTAACTTTGAATTATAAGTTCCCACGGTTATTCAAACATACATACATGTATATAGTATACATTTTATAATCACAAGACTCGAATACGAATTTAATAGCCACGTGAATAGAATTGCTTGTGCATAATTAAATAAAATCCTTTTAAATAAATTTTTAAGAATTTCTACGGTATGTAAGTCCGCCAACCCGCACTAGGCCAGCGTTGTGGACTATATGGCCTAACCACTCTCAAACGATTCTCTCGATTGTAGAGTAGGCCCGTGCCCAGCAGTGGGACGTATATGGGCTGATAAAAAAATCCTTTTAAAATCAGTTTCATCTTCAAATTCAGTAACAAAATTTCTCGAATATTCAAAAGTACTTAGTTTTATTGCTTACTTTCCTAATATACTACAAAGATGGTCTGTTAATGGACCGGCCGCGGCTGTTGAGATGATGGTCGCGAGTTCAAATCCCAGGTACATCTCTAACTATCCGGAGACTCGTGTATATGGATAGTCCGCTTCAACGCATTTTAAACACGAGCCAGAGTCGTTTAGAGACTCCCGAGCTCCGGAAGTCGGTGTCTATACGTGCCATTGTGGACCCTGGCTGACAAGAGATGCAGTGGTAGGTGTATAAAATCGCACGTTAAACCACACACTAACGTTGAAGGAAACCATCGAGAGGAAATCTGTATGCCACATAGATCTTAACAAGATGAACTTTATGACTGACGTTATACTGTGATATTTATAACATGTACCATTGTAACTATAAACGGCTTTAAAAAAAAGAAAAAAAAAGACGATAGTTCGTGTTGCTGAGTGAATTTCTTGCGCTGTTTCTATTTCACAGCTACAAGTTCTGAAGCGGTGGTAGCAGTAATTAACGATTCAAAAGATCTTGTGAAAGACTATTTGAATAAAAAATATTTTGAATTTTATGATTGTCTATATAAAGTTCGCCACCCCGCATCAGACCAACGTGGACTATGATCTTAATCCCCTTAATTGAACTCTGGTTTATAGAGATGTACCATGTTCTGCAGTGATGAACATGGGCTGATACAGTATAGTATCTACTCAAGAGGTTATTCTGTATACCCGCAAACCAATAGTAACCGAACCGATCTAAGATTTAAGCCCCATTTACACGTGGAGAGTTTCTCGCCACGAAGATATGATTATCGTAAGGATATAAAGCAGTTGCATCGTGTAAACATTTGTCAGAACACGATAATCTTATGGCGGCTATGTCATGCGATGATGGCATACGATTCTCGCCGCGAGAAACTCTCTCCGTGTAAATAAGGCTTAACGCTGTAAAACCTACGTACGTGAAATACCTGTATGTCCACCACGCGGTTTCAATGTACATAGAGATTATATACAAATTGGGACTATTTGGCTTTCATATTTTTAACTTCGGCACGGATATTACTGATGGCAATCAATTATTAATTAAAATAGTTTTTGGTCAGTGCTGTAAATTTGCATTGTACTTTCAATAAATGAATAAACGAGATCGAGCCTGAGCTTTATGAACTATACAATACGTGCATGAACTCTATTTGTGTTTAATAATACATAAAGAGTAAAGACGACATTACATAGTAGCGATATACATGGTTGCCTGTACTAACATTAGTACTAACCCTTTCACGACACAAACATGTGTCTATATTTTTAAATTCTCATACGATACAAACTCAATACAATTAACTTATAAATAGATTTTCGCAAATATTCCCACTTAAATATGTCAACAGTCAACAGTCCCTCGCATGTTATCGAAAACCCAATACTTTCTACAATATACTATAATTTATAATTCTATTAGGCTTATAGAATAACAACCGTATCATTGTAATACTACGTTACAAATAGTACAGTAACATTATTGAACGCCGGATGCATGAGTTAAGATGGGGGAATGTATCATGTTGCAAAAATAACTATAAAAATAGATATTTCCTCCTTTTTAAAACAACAAATTATGTCACTTACAAACATAAGAACATTAAGGAAAGTAGGTTAGATGCAAGGTGCTAGTACGCTCATGACTAATAAATTATTGATAGAAACTACCTCGTCAATACGAATTAACAAAGCCCCGTTGGAAATAACTACTGTATGGCACATACAAGTAAGATTGATCGTAAATAAATTGATGAACCGTTTATAGGACAATAAAAATATTAACGTCGATTTAGGAAGCATAACAGATCGTCTTTAACGGCGATAACTAGTCACGCGAGTCGATTATCAACTGTGTTATAACACGAATCAGACTGAGCTGTAGTGATAACTTATCAATACAATCCATCTATATATGATGGATCCAGGGTTAACACCACTAATTCCGTAGGATTAAAGTCGAGAATATCGCGCCCGAGTAAACAATGGACCATATTTAACATTTTGTTATTTAAATTCTTTGAATACAATCAGCACGTTTCCGTCGTATGTAACTGGAGCGAATGTTCCAGTTCATTACACATCAGTTTTAAAATATTGAAGCCGGAACAGTGGCACTGATATATGGTTAGTGTATTCTGTCTCTCTCTCTCTCTCTTCAGTCACAGCAAGTCCACTGCTGAACATAGGCCTCCCCCATAGATCGCGACATTCTCCTGTTGGAAGCGGCCTGCATCCAGCGACTTCCTGCGAACTTAACCGGGTCGTCGGGTCTAGTCTGTTCTATGGTTCAGTAAAAGTAATTTAAAACGATTACTAATTGCTCTTGTTATTGCTATTTTTTTTATTTTTTAGTACCTAGAAGCAATTAATGAATATGTCCATAAATTAAACAAATACGTATGTTTGATTCACGGAACTGTTTCAGTTTTCCTTGAATTAAAAATAAATAAAAACGATAAAATGTATCTTAATGTAATATTTTATTAAATAATATGAATTAAACAGTAATTTAATATGCGTTGGTTATGAATTATAGTTAGGTATATTTACCATATTTGTTTTTAAAATACATTGTTTTCTAATTTAGCTTTTAATAAAAATATTAATAATACGATTTTTATATGATATCAACAAGTAATGTGACAATTTCAACGTATTTTTTTTCCTAGCAATTTTGTTTTAATTTTATAAAGTCATGCTTACTTATGTATATATAACTGGAAATGTGTTAAATATCTGCGCTACTTGTATGTAATCTATAGCATTCAACATCACACATCCAGTATTGTCTCATTACATGAGAATTGAAAAAATATATTAAAGGTTATTTTGACAATGACTGACTTATTTTGACTTAATCCTCCGCACCAATACTGAACAATGGGTGAATCATCCGACGAATACTGTATGAATTGAAAATCCTTTCATATTTTTAATCGACTTCAAAAAAAGGAGATTATCAATTCAATGTGTATGTATGTAATTTTGTCTGAATTGCACGAATTTTCCTTTTCACGTGGGCCGGTCGGTTATACTAGGAGTAATATGTGTATATTGTATAGCCAGGGTACAACGCACCTGACGATTTAAATATCAAACATATCTGATGACTACATTTACGACACCTGCCGGCTGATTCGACGCGATTTTTTGCGAAGGTAAATTTAACTTGTAGTTGTACGATCCGCCACCTGACGTCATAGGAAATGTCCTCATTTATTTCATCAAGAATTTCTCAGTAATTACCCGACACGGAAATTGACTGTATTTCATTGTTTATATTCCACGTTCATTGTTGCAAAATCGGTAAGGCATTAAACTTGAATGGCACAGAGTAATGACGTAATCGACAAGAAAAATGAAGGGGTGCGTTCAATCCCTGCACCAAGACCATTGTCTGTACATAATATTTATGTTTTGAATGTTGCTGTTGTGGCCTACAAGTCAATCGTAATTTTTAACCTTGTACAGTTTTTATAAAGTCGGGTGAGGACTATAATTACTGATTAATCAGTGATGTTTTTATCGAACATTGTATTAAATTAGTCGATCGTGTGCATTCCTGGCTAGAAGATATATCTTCATGTAGAGAAATACTAATTTCCAGAAAAGCTTAGAAACCACTTCTGTAATAAATTTATTTCCAAGAATTCGTCAAATTAACTGAGAGAACTTCAAAAAGTCTTTGTACTGGTAAGTATACAAACTATTTGAGACAGGACAGCGACCAGCAAAATTGTATTACGAAAAGTTATTACGAAGGCCTGGTGTTTCGTGAAACGCCTATACTTTTATTTAATAGGGTGCTACAGAAATGTATAATCGGACTGCCCTTAATTACGTTGCGGAGTGGCAACAACATCTACATGAAAAGACTCACAAATTACCTTTAAAATTAGAGGTACAGGTAGCTTTTATATTTTTTATACTAACACAAAAAATACTTAAATAATTGTAATTATTAAAAGATAATATTTTAACGCAACTTACATATACTCGTAGTACCTACTCCGCATATTGTGTTCAAATCTAGTATGATATAATCTAAAGTTTGTCACACGAGTATACTACGGTAAACTTTGACAAGAATGTAGCCAGTTTTGTGAACCAAATAAAAAAAACTAGAAAGCACCTTACGGTACCAACTGCACTGCAATCGAGACAGGCCATTCATCGGCGATAGACTAGCCAGTCGACACAATTATGCTGGTTTATTAATAGCCGGATATAGGCTTTTCCACCGCCGATACCCGGGCGGATACGAATATCCAAACACAAGCGAAACAGTCGGCCATCCTACACTCAAAAAGGGGATTAGAGCTATAAAACTATTATTAGAAACATTACAGCTCATTAGTCCGGTCATAAAATACGTGATAACCTTATTTTTTATCACCGCGACACTTAAAGAGGTGTTAGGTAAGAGCAATTACTTTTTGTTTTTGCAATGTATGGCGAGAAGAGCATGCCATTTACCTGATGGTTAACGATACGACCGCTCATGGACAGCAGCAAAAGCAAATGCAATTACAAAGCAATGCTTGGCATTCCACTGCGCTCGCCATCCTGAGACATAAGGTGTTAAGTCTCATTATGATTAACTATTACATTCTACAGAGTATTTTCAGAAACAATAAAATACTTTACTCAAATTATTTCCATCGGAATCTATATAACATGGTCTATAAAACCGAGGAGCTACACTTTTTGTTCAAAAACAAGAATATAACTAAAATAACTGGAAATATGACGCTTGTTTCCATTAAGGAAAATGAAGTTGAAGCAAATAAATAATTCACCTACGTGTATAGTACAGGTATAAGGGAATTCTATTGAAACGAAATTGGTGATAACTATCTTAATTTTAACGGAAAACAAGATTTATGTATACTTAAATATGATTTTATTTACTTAACGGACTCAATGCCTAGGATATTATTTGCATGTACTATATGCTGCCACAGAGATAATCTAAAGTATTTGGTACATTATACATACTATTTAATACATACATATATAAACATCACGCCTTTATCCCAAGAGAGGTAGGCGGAGGTGCAACCAGGACACCCACGTTTCGCCTTGTGTGTTCCGTCCCACGATGTAATAAGGGCCTATCGCCATATCGGGCACAAATTCCTGATTCCGGGCTGATAATAAATAGAAAAATCCTATATCACTTTACTCGACCCGGGATTCGTACCCGAGATCTCAGTATTTTCTCTCGAGATATGTAAAAATACAAAAACGTAAAATAATGTATTACTTGTACATCAGATTAAATTATTAAGCATCTGCACCTTAGTTTTCTTAAGTGATACCCTTAAATTCTGTAGAATAAAGGTTGTGTGCTAAAACTTATTTAGTAAGTACTATAGGAGGAAACCGTTGGCTCATTCTTATTAAAACAAGTAGCACGCCATAGCGCCTGACGTAAGGTCGTATAATCCAGGTAAGGTCACGACCCTCCATGAGGATACGATCTGCGTAAAAAGTACAAAGAGTGTATTGTATTTTTCGGAAGCCAATTCAAATTTACTTAATTCTTATACTTCACAAAGACTACATTAACTATAAACTAATACCAATGGTAATGAAGAAGAAACGATTTTAATGCGTTACGATTCATATGAGATTCTGAAAAATCCATTTTTCAAAGTCATGGTCGTTTATCATGAGAGCTTGCGACATCCAATTGTTTCATAATAACCAATATCGAAAAATAGATACGTATAAATTTCGCGTGAACTAAGCCTATCTTCTATGAAAAAACACTAAAAGCCCGCGTATTATCACCTCCACGTGAATCATTTCCAGATTATATTTTTATATCAGCTACATTGTGTATGTTCAAATTAGACTATAAAGTTGTTTGCCTTTATTAGATAGACAGTCCATTTACGTGTCATTGACTCTGATCTGTAGCTATAGCCCGCTCATGGTGCAAACATTTCCACTCTTTAAATTAAAAGTTATATACATATACATACATACTTAGTATTATAGCATCTAAGCCATATCGTTGATGGAGTTCGTGTATAGTTATATGATAGAACATTTTGTATTGTACAGTCTGTAGATATGTCGCAAATAAGCTATAAAAATGTCAACCTAGCTTAGTGATATAAATCATCTCCTAAAACAACTTAGTTGTAAGTTCTAACAGAAAATGAACAAATCTTAGATGTCGATAAAAAAGCGCTGTTTGTATGTTTTAAGGATTATATTAGAACTAATAGCCCCAAAATTGAGGCAGCCGAAGATTGAACAAAGTGGGGGAAAATATCTAGACACAGATCTTTTATCAGCTGGGACAGAGCCAGGTAGATTGTTCGGTTTCATTCCAGAGACAATGTTCATAGTCTGCAAATTCTTAATGATATATTAAGTGGAAACCGGTTTCAAAGTGTGAGACGAAGTGAACGTGCGACCAGTATTTGGTTAGTGACTTCATACGAAGAATCGATGTGGTTCACCAACAGCATAATGAACTTTTTGTTCTGCTGTGCAGTCCATGTTTTGTGTCCATGATATATTGCGTAAAACGAAAACTTTGGTCTTATTGGCTCCTCATTTTATACCACCACACAGGTATAATAGCAGAGTGTACGGGCTGTGACATATGAGGTTCTGTGTTAGATTTTCAGAACGCTAAGTCACTGTCTGTCAGTTTTGAAAATCTCATATTTTATTTTAATTTATGTGATAAGACTGGTACAACTTCAGATTGGCGTGGCCATGGACTTGCCTTTTTCAAATCTTAGGAGTTGTACATCCTTGGTACTGGTGGAACTTTTGACTAACCCTTTGTAAATACAAGTTTGAGCGTTTGTAGGTTTGCAAGACCTATACACAAAAATCCTCGCATTCATGTACGTATAACGGTCTCGTCTGAACCTCTATCGATTTCCATGTGGTTTTAACAGCACGATCGTTAACGCGTAGAATCGTTCACGCCTCAACTGAGATTTACTTAGGGTCCATTTATCGCACGTCTTTCAAAATGAGTTATAGTTGTAATCAGAAACTAACTCTTACATTTTTATACAAAGTATCTGAGAGATGAAAGGTAAGTGATGACGTTGACAAACGACCGTCTAACCTTTGAAACCTTGACACGTCGACGTCATGAGCCGCTTGCTAGTCTCTAGACAGTGGACAAGATTTTCCGTGTCTGGGTATCTTATCTAGCTTATTTGATTTGACAAGTAAATAATACATACATACATACATACATTAACATCATGCCTTTTTCCTAGAAGAGGTAGGCAGAAATAAACAAGGCCACCCACGTTTCGCCGTATGTGTCTGTCCCATGACGTGATAGGGGTCGACCCTATCGCCATATCGGGCACAAATCCCAGACTCCGGGCTGATAATGAAAAGAAAAATCCAATATCACTGCCCGACATGGGATTCGAACTCGAGACCATAAAATATTCCCAATAATTACCAATATATTTTATAGTTGATTAAATCATATTTTGGTAATTATTGCGAAAATCTGGCTTTTACCCAAGTCTTTTGTAAAAAATGTTTTTAAATAACGTAGCAGTACCTACTGCGTTCCACGAAATGTGTGATCTTGTAAATTTAAGATATAAGCACTGCTTGATAATAATTAAAGATCAATATTTTGTTCAATATCACCATGCTGCCTTATTATTGCTACTTGTGGCAGAGAGTATGAACGAACTGCGAAGTATTAACTATGTGGGTCTGGATTCCCAAGGCAAGCGCTGGAATTTGTTGAAGTTCTTCCACGTCATAAGGCAGAATTATTCCCGGAGCAATGTGGACACAATTTGGCACCGCTATCTACCCTTTCGGGGTACAGGCATGAGCATATATATGTAATACTAAATGACAACACAACACATGTATATATTTTATGTGAGTTTTGTGTAAATAACCTTGTGACGGACGCAGCGGTGAGGCCAACGTGGCAAAAACGACTAGAGGATTTTTTTAACATGAAGTAACCGTGCTATTTGTTCGTATGTTAAGTCTAGTCACGTGTTTTTGTATATGTGATTAGATGTGCATATTTATGAATCTACACCGACACGAGTTAGCGCGCAAAATATTTAGGCGCCATCTTACGTGAGTGTCATAATAATGAAACCACTAGAATAAAATTATCACAAACAATTGACTCAAACGCAGGTTACAAGTGACTATTGATTTATAGTTTTGCGTGAATATAATTACTAAAATATTGTTCGCTACAAAATGTGGGGAACGCTCAAGACGATCAAGATTATTTAATAATTTGGAACCAGTTTAACATTGAAGCAGTAATTACTTTCTGTCGCAGGCGTTTCATAAAGCTGGCGGCCTTATTCATACACTTTTAAAACCTATTTTAGCTATCGAATGTTTTGTCTTCTTCATTCAAACTGATTTCAAAATTCAAAATTCGTTCGAAAGGGACAAATCACTTTATAAATAAAAGAGGTTTTAAATCTTTCTATGATTAAGAGCGTGAGATTAAGCATTTGACTCGGAATGAGTATACATTACTATAACGTTTGTGTATTAACGTAAACTAAACTTGGTACGTTGCAACCTATGCATATCAGCTTGAAATTGATTTTGATAATCCAGTATATTCAAAAACCTTAAAATTTTACCATAAACTCTCGTCCTTACTACATTCTCATAAATGCCAATAACAAGTAAACGTTGTTGGCACCCTTCCTAGTATGTTCAGTTAACATTCGTATTACGCCGTGGCACATTTTCTTTCGTAATTAGAAAATACCTAAATACGATTAATAAAGGAAGGGTTATAATTATTTATTCCATTTGATTTATTGGCATCACGTAAATTCGGAGTACTTGGATTCGATACCTAAATGAATTTTAGAATAAATTGTATTTAATACATTCATAAACTCACGCCTTTTTCCCAGAAGGGGTAGGCAGAGGTTCTCCTGGTAACCAGGTCACCCGCGTTTTGCCTTGTTTGTTCCGTCCCTCGGTGTGATACGAACGAGCCTATCGCCATATCGGTCATAAATTCCTGTCTCCGGACTGATATTGAAAAGAAAAATCCAATAT
The DNA here is from genome assembly GCA_033459515.1 of Theretra japonica. Lineage (NCBI taxonomy): Eukaryota > Metazoa > Arthropoda > Insecta > Lepidoptera > Sphingidae > Theretra > Theretra japonica. The sequence goes on from CM065939.1 coordinate 8,385,832, forward strand.
CACGTTGTCCGACCCGGAACTCGAATCCGAGACTACAGCATTGTAACCGTACCGAAGCACAACTACGCCACCGAGGCAGTCTTAATGTTTTAACTAAATGTATTAAACGTAAACAATTTAGGACGGAATCCTTTTTACAAAAATTGAAATCGTAAGCTTAAGTTTACTACGTAGCGAACACAAACGAATAGTCGAATTTACTACTTAAATGTGGTCTAAAAAAAAGAAATACTCAAACATTTCATTGTTCATTACAAATGTCTTTATCTAAGCTTGCACTACTTTGGTTTCTGAGATGTGTGATAAACCCAGTATATAAAAGGCGTAGTCTAATTAAATATGCCTCGAACAAGCAATTCCAGTAACGCTGTTCATTTCTAGTAAATGTAGCGACTTGTTAACAAGTATTTTACTATAATAAATGCAATATATGCATGTAAAAAGGTTATAGGTATGTATTATATGGATAGCCCTCTTCGATGATACATAGAATTACAGAGAATTAATTACTATGGTATGTAAAAGTCCGCCAACCTGCACTAGGCCAGCGTGGTGGACTATATGGCCTAACCACTCACAATCGTACTATCGATTGTAGAGGACGCCCGTGCCCTGCAATGGGACGTATATGGGGTGATACAGAATTACAGAAACCATTCTGAAGTTGCTTTTCCAGTTCGCAAAGCTATCTGTAAAGTTAACTTGGCATCTTTGGATGTGCTTTACACATTATGATTTCTTAATAATACTTTATCTTCGTAGGGATTTCAAGGCAAACAAAATCGTAGTTAAAAATAGTCATATTTATGGACATACGACACAAATACCGCATGTCACGTGTTTCAACGCGATTACAGTGTCATGTGTATTTTAGGGTACAGTACTTTGACTTTTATCTTATCAGAAATGCATATCATAGCTTAAACCAAAATTGACTCGTTTTAGTATACATTTCTAACATCCAATAAATCATAATAATAGCGTAGTAAACCAGGAATAATAAGGCCATACTATTAGTAAATGACGTAAGTATTCCCAAAATGTGTCAGTAGTTACAAATGACGCAGTTTGCGTCGTTTCCACTAGGAACACACGTATAGATTTTGATCATGTGTAGCAGCACACAATGTTATAGTTAATAGGTTTGTATTGGTATATTATATACAATACGCAAATCTAATTAATCTGCACACCATATGGCCATCATATCGCCCGTTACAATTCCACTGGGATGTATCATTAAATCATTTGAAACGGTCTCGTCAGACGATGTTTGTATTTCGGTCATTTTATTCTTATATAAAAAAGTTCTAACTCAATAATTAGTTTAGTCACCTTGAATATTGTGTTTATATAGTTCAAAAACTTTGGTACTATCAAATATACGATAAATGAAATATCAGCGGTCAATTTTCGGGGATCAAATATATATTCACAAGTATGTCCTATGGAAGACTCTTTGACATGATATCTGCTCAACAAAATACGAAATCCAAAGGTTTTTCAAATTATCTTAGCAATGATAACCGCCAATGCTGATGTCGCAGGACGACAGAATAACAATTTTACAAAAATATAGCTACATTTTGACAAAAACGAAAAGAATGAAAGATGATAAAAAACTGGAAACTATGGTTGATGAAATTCTCACTAGTTTTGCAAAAAAATACGAAATAACCTTATTCGTCACTACATCGATTAATAGCAAGATCGCCTTAAATGAAATTAAGTTGGACTTCAAACAGCTTTAAACTATTAAGGTACATAGGTAAATATTTTATTTATTTAATTAATTAATTGCAACGGCATACACCAATTACAGGAATTATGAACAGAAACATACATATGTATATAAAAATATGCAATTATCTCGGAATTTGTAACAGCGTGAGGCACACCAGTACTAATAAGCCTGTTAGAAATGATTTAAATTCTATTTTACTTTATGATAAAACGAAAAAACCTCTTCCATCCATCAGCCAAAGGAAGTCCACTGCTGAACATAGGCCTCTCCCAATGATTTCCATAGTGACCTGTTGGAGGCAGCCTGCATCCAGCGACGTCCCGCGACCTTTACCAGGTCGTCTGACCACCTAGTGGGTGGACGTCCCACGCTGCGCTTTTCGCTTCGCTTTTCTAAAAAACCTCTTACAGGATGGATAACGCCTTATAAGGAAATCTACTTAGATAGCTGCTCAATAACGTTCTAGAAATATTTTCGTGGATCATTAAAAGGCTAATTTACTCGAATGCCTCGGTGGCGCATTTGTACTACGGTACAATTATAAAGCTGAGGTCTCGGATTCGAATCCCGGGTCGGGCAAGGTGATATTACATATTTCTATTAATTGTCAGCCCGGAGTCAGGAATTTGTTCCCGATATGGCGATAGGCTCGCCCGCTTGTACATCGTGGGGCAGTGTATTGTATAGCATATATAGACAAGTGTATAGCATCGGGATACATTGGGGCCAGGCCGCTAGTTCAAAATAATGAAGAGGAATCTGTCACTACGCTTAGTTTTGCAGTATGGAGCAGTATGGAAAAGCTTTGGATTTAGATGAAACATTGGCTAATAATTAATCTAAATGTTACAATGTTGCACCGTAAGTATAATCCACCTTATCGATAAGACAAAGTTATATGAGTGTGAATTTGTACTGTTCATGTAAATGTGTGTGCAATAATAAAATACAATTGTATAAAAACGATGCCAATTTATTACGATTGTCGTCCTACTAGCTGTACTGTATCAGCTCATACACGACCCACTGCAGGGCACGAGCCTCCTCTACAATCGAGAGTACGATTGAGAGTTGTTAGGCCATATAGTCCACCACGCTGGCCCAGTGCGGGTTGGCGGACTTTTACATACCATAGAAATTTATACAAATCGCTATGGTATGCAGGTTTCCTCACGATGTTTTCCTTCACCGTTATAGTGCGTGGTGATTGACTTTCAATACACACACGACTCCGAAAAGTCAGAGGTGTGCCTGGGATTTGAACCCGCGACCACCGTGAACATCTAGGCAGCCGCGTCTGGTCCGTTACCAACAGGCCACCACGCACTAACTATATACACACTAGCTATATACACTAGCTAATATATTTAAAAAATATCCAATATTATAAATGTTTAATTGATTATTTTTAAGTGACCGCAACCACTACAAATACCAATAATGACCCCTATTAAAGGTAACCATTCACTTTGGTTGAACCAAACCAGTTAAACCTTTTTGCAGTAAAACAGGTTTTGATTGATCATAAAATGCATGAATGTTATAGTCATGGAAAAAAAATATGAACAAAGTATACTTCATTTCAAAAGAAAAATCTATTTTATTTTCTGGACCAACAGTAAGGAACGTAGTGGCTCGTATGAAACATCACTGATGTACCGGAACTAGGGTCACAATGCACACATTGAGAAAACGGATGCTGGCTATATGCTTCACACGTGCATATCTGCAGCCGATGAATCATAAAAATGTGTTACAAACCAGATGCTAGTTTGAACGTCAATGGAAAATTGAACAACCGTTTGAAGTTCTTGAACCAAAGCAAAATTCAAACGGAGTTCTTGAAACTCGCCTACAACGGTAACTGTTTGGCCTGTCGATACAGAAAACAAACTAAAAACTGCTGTTGGTTCGAGCCAGTCGTGCACCGGAAAGTGAAAGCTTTTATCCGTGTAGCCAGACGGGTTTCGCTCCATTGATTCATCTCGTCAGCGAACAACGACCTTTCCATTCATTAAGAATAGAATATAACAATTAATTCACGGGACAAATATACTTCTAGAGTCTTTGAACATGAAACAGTGTATTATGTAGCACGTATTCTATCTTTAGTTTGTAGATAACAAATGACAATCTCTATCAGTAAACATTGCCTGACGCTTGGAAATGTTTTTAACGTGAACATGTCTCCCGATATCGATAATGTAAAATTAAAACAATTTCACCTAATCGTTTGCATCATTATAATATACTTAAAACGTGTGTCATTAACATTAAAATTATCGGTATCTGCAGTTCCTTGAATGAATCACGTTCACATATGTACGTTTCTCGTAAAATGTAGTGAATTCATCCGAGACGGCCATTGATGAGTCATGGCCAACGCTGGCGCCCCTCCCAGACGGAGGCTGAATATCGAACAAGTCAAACTGTCCCTGACTCAGGTCGATAGAATTGCACCAGCTTACTCATTTTCGTCACCTTCTTTAGTGAGATTTTTTAATACGCAATAATAATATTATTAGCATGGATTATAATTATAATATAATGAATTTACGAAAAATAAAAGAGACCGTAAGATTTCCTGATATTTCACGTTTCGCAAACGTGAATTTCACGCTTATTCGAATACATTTTAGTCTCGTGTCAATATTTATCTCGATCATAAAAACAAATCACGTATCATTCGACACACGCTAAAGTACTTAGAAGTGAATTTAATTTAAACTAACAAGTATCTATATTTTTGCTTTTTTATTTATTTTTTTACGGATAACATTAATTTTAGTATATCTTCTTTCATGTATCCTAACAGCAGCGGTCTGTTTTACTAATATTTACTGGATTCCATCAATAAAATCCATTATATCCCTAACAATTATCAACCAAATAGTGTTCCCGACCCCTCGCCGTGAAAATTACACACAGGTGTAGAACATTTTACACCGCTATCCTACAAGATCTGGTTTATGTCGGGAAGATAAATGTAATTAATCCCCACGTTTCTTCCGACAGTACATGGATCTACATACATCGCAGTGGATTAGAAAAACAAACAGTTTGAAATACGTGGAGTACAAATACCATAGAATAGACACAATCCTAAACTGATAATATAAAGTTCCTACTATTTAGCAAGTTATCTCTCTCTCTCTCTCTCTCTCTCTTCCGGCACAGGAAGTCCACTACTGAACATAGGCCTCCCCCAAGGACCTCCACATTGACCTGTTGGAAGCGGCCTGCATCCAGCGGCTTCTTGCAACCTTAACCAGCAAGTTTTCTAACCATTTTGTTTAGCACAAATTATGATTATTCACTTTGATAGGTCAGTGAAAATCCACGCGTCTGAAAGTTCACAAAATGGAGTTAATGCAGATGCGTTGCCGTCTTTGACAGAATATTCATCTGTTGACGATGTCCACACCATTCGCCAAATGGGATCAACTTGATAGAATTCGAGTGATACTTAATTTTCGCCAATCAGTAACCTATTTGACTACACATTTTGTCATTGATGCATTGTAGTCACCGCCTTGAATTCAATTCAATGTCTTAAAGGTGCCATTGCTTTGTCTATAATCGCTGATTAAAATTATGCACGCTATGCATTTAATGATTAAATGCCAGATGATTAATAATGAAATCAAATATGTATCAACAGCATCCTACTCATGATGCGTCGACTATAATTGTTTCATCGGTATAGCTCAGAACTTTGATATCCTATAGATTTTTTCATACCAGATATAAAAATAACACGTATTCTAGCTATAAGAGTAACGTCCAATGTATCAACATATGGCGACATACGTGTGGTTAATAAAACTGACGTGCTAAAATATTTTACGCTAATTTTATTTTATGTACCCATATAAGCGATGCCCTTCAAAAACCGTGCGTGCATTCGATAGCTTACCCCTTAGGACGTCAAGTTAATACATTAATTTCGGTGCTGCAATACAAAATTCAAGACAGCAACATTATTTTTCCAGGCATTGTGTTATCTCAATTAGTTCTGTTTTGTAATCTTGCCAAGAGAACCAAGCGCAGCCATAACAAAAATTTTACGAGTATCATGACAGTCTGCATAGTAAAATTAAACTGGAGCCGAACCAAGGATACCTTTACAATGTAAGTTCAATCTAATACTTTTTTATAGTCCCATTCCATTAGACTAAAAAGCAACGCACTACTTTGCTTTTCTCTTTTATTCTTATTAATATTAAGTAGCCATAAAACTACTGGTGCATGGTTTCGATATTAGTTACAAACCTTAGTAATTTTGTGCGTTCTGCTAGCGAGTTTATTATTGACATTGCATGTTTAGATAGGAATCAAGCCCTTTGTACATCCCGTATTAGCATAACCACGTCTTGTGACAACCCTCAGGCACAAAACGCGACTTATCAAATTTGTTAAGTAGCAAGCCTTATTATCTAATTAGTGACGACAATTGAAGAGTTTCAGAATGCCAACAACGCAGAAGATAGTGAAATAAAATGCTGTTAATTATTTTGTAGGTAAGGAGGAATTTTTACTCGTACCAGTGCTTAGCAAAAGTCTAATCAATACGCAGAACTCTCGAGTTTGTTGCACATGTTTTATACTAATTAAGAATATGTACTGTCAAATAAACACACTCGATGCACGTGAACAAATCGAATGTTATGTTCTCTAGCGCTAGTAAATAACTGATTTATTATTCAACGAAGGTAATCTGATGTAATGGAGGTTTTATTAGTTTCTGCGACTCAATGTTTTGTCAATGAACATGTTCCAGCTAATACAGCTGAAATTACACGTAGAGAAATATTTACAGTGCGCGCGTGAAACTACTTTAAATTAATTAGCGGCACACCCGTTTTGGCGCGTCCAATCTGTAGATTGTATTTATATATCGCCTGTTAAGGACACAATAACATACTATACATTTCCTAGAAAAACGTGTAATGAATTCTGATACATCAGTCCACCGGGAAAATGCAACCTACCGACAATTTAGCCTAGTACAATGTGGACGCTTTGAAAAGACTTTCGTACGCACTGATACAATTTAAAAGTGCAAACCGTATTGTGTTACTAGCGAAGAATATTAGAGATCTTTATTTGCATAACCAGAAATGTCAAGCGTTCAGATAATAACTCGGCAGTACACGCGAAACGAGAATTCCACAATTTGTGTAGCGGGTAATGCACTGTATTTGTATTATCTGCAGTTACCGTACAACGCGATACAGGACACAGGATATTATTCACTATGGATTTAGGATAGATAATAGGCGTGCTACATTGTTATCGACACTTGTTGACACGTGGTTCTCAGCACGTTTTAAGTAAAGCAATAACTTGTCTTGTTGTTAACTGTTATATATTGCTGAATTCCAGACAAATGACTGATACGCTTAATATTACTTTTTTTTAAATAATGCACACTCTACAAGTGAATTCATACTGCTGGAACAATATTAGCACACAATTGTAGTAGGCGAAGTAGGATACCTAAAGCTATATTTTGTTTTATATTACCTACGATTCTTCGGAACATTGTACTAGGGGATATTTTTACCGTACAAAAATCTAAGCAGCCGAGTTTATTATCAGACCTAGATACTTGACAACTTAACTATATTTAAGAAATTCATGTTGGCATCCCCAGATGTAAGATAAAAATGATCAAACCTTCACAATCAGTGTCTGCGTTCGTACTCGAGACCGAGAGTATAAATCCGATCAAAGCTATATGCATCCAACAAATACAGTAGTGCGGCATTTTGGACCAATTCCTTAGCCTGAACTATAATATATGAACTTATGTCGATTTTCCAATAGCAAATCAACTAGTTATTCCATGACATCGGAATTTCAAAGAAGTGCTATTAAGTCTTCGGCTTCTGTTAGAACAAAGCTATGCAATGCACATTCCACAGGTTATGAGTCTTGAACACTGTTGCTAAGAACACTATAAAATTTTAAAAACACTGAGTCATTTTGATTTGGACCATACGCGCGGTAATTGTAAACATAATACGGTCATTTCCAACGAATCACATGGTTGATACTTCACTAAACACTGTTTCAAAACGAAATCCAATATCGGAACACAGGTGAAACGTTAAAACCGTAACCGGGTCAGAAATAAACTTTACAAACATTTATTGTGTACGGCAAAGTAAAATGTTAGTAAGTGACGCGACCGTTTCGCGCCATCAACTCCAGCGGAATGTCAAATAGGTACGAGTTGCGGCCCAGCCCGCTCGCGTGCACGAGCTCCGAGGCTGCGGAGTGCGGCCGAACACACGATAACACCATATTAGAACCATGCGAGCGAACGAGACAGCACTCCATACCATACACCAATTGCACTATTTTCAAATTACAATTGTACTACGCCAGAATTGATTAAAATGATTAAATCTGTCACAACAAATCGTACTTGAAGAGCGGAATAATTAATTTCATGATAGGATTTTATGGACATGAGACGACGCTGTGTAACGGTTCCAAATACTTACCAATCTACGACATTCATCTCATCTCCATGTATCATAAATGAACACGCTAACGATATTTAAGTCTTCCTCAAGGTTGTACCAATGATGATTGCTTAAACAAACAAATAATTCAAATTATTTGGTAAAATTTCACTGTTTGTCTGCCTTCTATGCATATTTTTCCTGGAAGGAGATTTCAGTTCAAATGTTTCAATTGCACCTGAACCATATCAGAATTTTAAAAAATCCCACCTTCAAAAAAGCGTGTACTCCAGGATATCCAGAGTAGCCCAAAATATGCTTGACGGTCATCGATTGATCGCTGATTAGGTGTACAGTCAAAGGATTCGTTAGGGACCCAGCCACACTCCAGTATCTAAAATCGTGCCAGTCATCCGTAATGCGCGTGAGGCTGACGTACCTCTTTCTGCCTCTCCCGAGGTACTGGAATAGTTCAAAAATATCATTTCGTTGGCATCCGAGCTACCATTGATTTTAAGATTAGTTCGTTGGATAAATGTTTGCCGGATCATTTCATTGTGATCTTGATAGGCTAAATATAGGCTGCGATATAGACGGACGAGTAATATTGAAGTGAACTTGATCACAGATCTGTTTTATTTATTGTAACCAATTTGCTTGAGAGTTGTAATAACAGATAAGTATTTAAATTATGGCATCAGATTCTTTGAAATCTTTGTTTGCAATACATTTGCACAACTGGATACGCAGAAGTGTTATGAATATAAATCCAATAAAATTTGAAATGTAAATTTGCTAAACGTCGTAAACTTGCACGACTGCCCAACCCCATCATCTGTTTACATCACTTCGCCCCGCAGCCATAAATGCGTCTTTAAAAATTCATAGTACTTCGTTTCGGAAAATATATGTATAAGTACACACGTACTCCTAAATATAAAGTACTTAAAACCATGATTAACCTAATTCAGATTTCCTGCCGCCTACAGCGTTTAGTTCATACTCACTCAGCACTCTAATACTTTATTTTAATTAACCCCCTCACTACCAACCTATTTCTTGGGATATACAGGGTGACAAAAATACTCTGTCCGATCGATACAGGTGTTACCAGGCATCATTAAAGTGTTATATTTAAGAGATTCGTTTCACATAATATAATAAAAATATCCTTAATAAAATGAATTAAAAAATAGGGAAACTCACATTACACTGCTATCAACCGCGTTCGTAACAAGCAACGTGCGGCGCGACATGTCAGAAGTGCCAGAATGTGTGTTGTTGTCAGAATTTAAAACTGCAAAATTTTTGGGTAATATTGATACTAATATGTATATTAATTTAGACTAATTATGTAATCCTTTATCATATTTATTTCTTATTTTTTTAATACCACAATTGAGATGCGCGTCTTGGATACGACAGGATTTTTTTTATCATACTGTGTATTCTTCTACTGACTCGACTGACTGCCTTAAGCCTTTAACATACCCTTAAATTGATTCGGCGTAACATGACTTTTCCGCCAAAATATTTCAAAATATTTTGCCTGGTAATAACTGCACGATCCACCTCCTGCCTTCATCAACGCTATGGGAGTGGGCGTTTTAGTGGCCACGATAACCTAATACGACTGGTATGTGAAGTATAGAAAACATCGAGGAGAACTCTCAAGTATTCGTGTTGTTTTCAGTGATCGTTAAAGTCATGACGAATATCATTATTAATCTGTACGATGGCTATTATATTCTGCACTATAAACTCCTGTTTTAATATTGATATTATGCTTGTTATTAATGTTACTGCTGAATGTAATATTGTTTTAATTACAAAACGTATGCTAGGTACACCATGATAAGTTTCAATTTGACACATTTATCCAATGTTGTTGAAGTACATTGTTATTATAATATTTATGCCTAATGTATTATCTGCTGGGTTTTTACGCATAGGGTCGTACGCAATGGGGTCAGAATTGTAATAAACAATAACGAGTAATATCACAATTAAAATTTCAACGTTAATGATCTTATTAATTTAGATATTACTGATTGTAAATATTTATTATAACAAGTTAAGTAAATAATTGTTGTGACTATGGTCACGGGTTCCAATATCGGGGCACACATATGACTTTTTGAAGTCATGTAGTATTTATATAGTCTATAACTAAATAGCGTAAGACAACCTGCATGCAACAGTTTACGTGAATTTCTGTGGAACGTAAAGTCTTTTAATCCCGGCTAAGGCAGGCGGACTAAAGTCTGCGACTTCGATTATAGGTGAGACCCATATCGTGAAGTGGGATGTTCATATATTCGTGTATACGTATAATACTACCATATTGACACAAAAAACGTGATCATAACATGACAGGATAAAAGTCTAAAGTTGAATAAAACAACAAGGATAATAGAGACTGTCACGACACTATTGCATTAATACATGACTACTGAACAGGTTTCTGTACGTAACAGGAAAACAAAAACATTGGAAGTCACATTACTCTATGGAATTTTAAAAATAACGCAAGCAATCAACCGGTATAGAGGAAAACATTTGCTATATAAGTTGCAGTTATTTACATGATTCCCCAATGGTCTCCGAAATGTATGAATGGGCTTTAAATTATAAAGCTATTGATACGATTCTTAGTCAAGGAGGTGAAAAGACACCGATTTGAGAAAAAAAGGACTCTGATTTGGTCAATGATATAAAATAATAATAAAAGAAAGGTTGAGTATAGGCTGTAGCATTTGTTTGCCACAGTACAACAAACCGCTTGAATGTAAATACCCTTTCACGAACCGAATTCATGCACTACGTTCGACATTTTAGAAACTAATTTCACAAACCAACAAGTATATTGGTCCACTACATTTCATGAAAGGCATACACGCGGACTAGAAGGAGCGAGGAATAAAGCAAGATAGAATGAAATGCATTCAAAGAAACTTTTCATTACATAAAAATAAAATTTAAACCGATGTCTGGCTTGTATGTTACCCTAAGTTCCTACTAACATTCCTATGTTACATCATGTTCTGTATTGTAAATAAATTCAAAGTTGCTCTGTTCTATAATTAAAGACTACTGCAAAGTATTACACTACATGTATCTCAAGTATTTTCCAATATTATGTCCACCGTTTAGTTGATATTCAAAGGAGAGCAACAGGTTTAATCAGCTAGGCTAATGGCTCTCTGCTTGTCAAAATTGTTTTACAAGCGAGGTTAAAAGCATGTTGCTTTATATAAAGTGACATACTGCATTTTGAATTGTTTTATATGTAAGATATATACATGGAAAATAATCGTATGTATAACAGCTTGCGATAACCAACAACTTCCAACAGGAGCAGCGGTGAAACAAGAGGTCGCGCGCGCGACCTCTAAAAAATCTAAATGATTGTAGAGACCACAAAATTTGATTCGAATCTTGATGATTTGAGACCGAAAAGTCTTTCGTAATTATTGAAATGCTCAACAAAAGGCTTGTGTTTTAATGTAGCGTCAGGACCATAACTTGTGTTTTAATGTTGGGTATCATCATCATCATCATCAGCGCGTTGTAGTCCACTGCTGGACATAGGCCTCTCCCAAGGTACGCCACAGAGCCCGGTCTGCTGCTTTATGTATCCAGTCGCTGTCGGCCCTCTTGAGCAAGTCGTTCCACCATCTGGCCAGAGGACGTCCCACGCTACGTTTGCCGAGACGCGGTGTCCACTCCGAAAGACTAATAAATATACCCAACCGCATATATGTTGGATATATTTGTTTAAATAGAATATCTAGTTTTAAATATCAGTTTCGAGGACGTTTCATAACAAATACATTCGATCTGCGCAGTATATTTGAGCGAGCAATAGAGAACAATTTAGATAGCTGTAGAATAGTTATCAACGGCAGATAATGCAATCGCAAATAAATACACTCACTCTGTAGACAACTTGATATGACATCTCACAAACGGTGCTATCTTTGCATTTGTGTTTACACAGCGATAATGATAACGGATATGATAATGGTTCGGATTTATAATTATTTTTAGTGTAACTCGTTACACTGAATATTATCCACTGTGTTTTACTGTAATATTGTGAATGCATGTTAGTTATATTATTGTAGTAAAGACGTAAAATGTACATTGTATTGTATTGTATCAGCCCATATACGTCCCATTGCTGGGCACGGGCTTACTCTACAATCGAGAGAACCGTTTGAGAGTGGTTAGACCATATAGTCCACCACGCTGGCCTAGTGCGGGTTGGCGGACTTACATATCGTAGAAATTCTTTAAAATCGCTACGGTATGCAGGTTTCCTCACGATGTTTTCCTTCACCGTTAAAGTGCGTGGTGATTGCCTATCAATACACACATAACTCCGAAAAGTCAGAGGTGTGCCCTGGGATTTGAACCCGCGACCACCCGCGAACATGTAGGCAGCCGCGTCTGGTCCGTTACCGACAGGCCACCACGCACTCACCAAAATGTACATGATTTGTTTATTATTTTTTTAAATCATTTAGTTTCTAACTTATATATTTTTATTCTCAAAGCTCTTAAACTTAGTGACAGATCATGTTTAAAGGACTTATAATGACAGGGCAGTAGTTATGATATTCATTTTATAACGTTTCTGTTCCGACTATTAAAAATGCTTTCTGCTCAGATATTAGCCGCTGATATTAAATAAATTAAGCGCACATTTGTTGCTTAAAATAGTACAGTATATGAACGGTACCTATTTGAAAAGGTGTATTAGAAGGATTGTATTATTTCAGAAATGGAGAACCATGGTCATTGACAATGAACCTATATTCAACATTCAATTATTCTGAGTTGCATTGCAAAAAATGCACGAATAAGTTTTAACCGTATGGATTTACGACTATCTATTTCAATGTGTATCATCCGCCTACGTATCAAACACTACGTTAAGAATAATGACGTCACAGCTAAGTAGTATTAAAACTGGCTAGTTAGCATCATTACCAAGAACTAAAACGTAAATTGCTAATCATCGTACGTAATTGAATCATGCAAGTATGATAGTAGCACCTTTGCGGCACATTGGGCATTAATTCCACAAATTGGTCTAAATGACAATTGTGGTGCGCGGGGAGCAAGTCCGTAAGTTTCGCCCTTGACCCGTCGCGTGTTGACGTTTAAATGTCGCTAGAAAATTTGCTGCTAAGGATTTGTCCACACACCAATGAAAACTAATTAAACGAACTCGGCAAGTAAATTAGCTTGTGTGTGTTGTACTTGTAAATGTTTTGTAGAGTATACACTGTATTGTATTCGATAAAGTAAGTGGTCGCTGAAACTGTTTTGTGGAATTTTAGTGAGGAATATTTTTAGTAAACATCCTGTGGGGATACTGATGGAACGTCATTACCATGAGGTAAATTTCAACAGCATTTCAATTAACAAATTTGAAATTTTCGGTACACTTTGATTTTTGAAGTTGAAATTTGACAAGAATTGAGTCGGCTCGACAATACTTATATCTGGAACTGATCTAGCTATAGGTACTTTATTAACTGTATGTCTTACAGATAATTTATACAAAACGAATTAAACTAGACTCTAGACTCTAGAGTATTTATTCACTTCATAGAAATTGTTTTAAAAAATATGAAACCCACTTCATTTACATATATAAACATAATATAATAGCTTTGTATGATTCAACTGTAAGACGTCATATCAAATATAGAAATGTATTAAAATTAAAATAATTAGCAATGTGAACTTTGCATTAGACTTGCACCAAACTTTCAACGAACCGAGCAGTCACGACAGTAGTACGTTCCACCGGATCCTTTATTATTTTACTTTATTACACATCAGAATTTATTTGACGACAATATCATAGAATAAACAAAACATTATAATAAGGAATTGTTACGTAGCGTACAATTGTACAGTTTTAAAACATTTCGCCGTTTACCAAAGTGATATATGTATGTGTTTCAACTGCAAATTAATGGATCCGGGGTATGCAAGTAATTATGTAATGTTAATTTACTTAAGTAAGTCCACTAGCCGGCTAATCAACCAATTACTTTAAGTGGTATTATTAGCAGATGATAATAGATTAGTTTATATTTGCTGATAGAGACAAGGACGAAGGTACATATCTTTTTAATAGCGTATTCTATAGGCAAACATATCGTAATATAATTGGAGGTAGATTACTAGCCTTTTTCTTTTTGTATGCATTATTATATCTTAAGTGATTGTTGTGTGTTATGGCCGCCACACGCGTAACGATATAACTGTGCAAGTTCGAGTTCGCACCAGTATACTAGAATGTGTATGGGGCAATACATGCGCAAACTTCATACAAATTTTCGATTCGATATTGGTGCAAACTCAGATTTGAACATTTATTGCACAGTTATATCGTTACGTGTGTGGCGGCCATTAATAACAAACCAAATATGGTATAAGATAAATGTCAAACAACACAAGCATATTATGTATATTGTATACATCGGGTCCATTCAATTAAATCCGTTGACTTTTTTTGCGTATTGTTAGTCTCGCATAGTTTTACCGCTGAATAAAAACACATACTTGTTTTGCGTTCTGATCATAGTCACGATCGTAAGCATAATAATAATAGTTTATTTATCATTTCAGATTACAAACTTTATAATTAACTGTGATAACCACACTAAGCTCAGCCTGTGTCGCGGTTATCAGTATTATATCAACAAGCAATACAATAATGTTCGCATTTATATAATTACAGCATTGAAAATATCAATTAACAAATAATAAAAAATTATGTGTCTGTGTGTGTATGTGTGTGTGTGTGTGAGTGTGTGTGTGTGTGAGCGTGTGGGTGTGTGTGTATATTAAATATTTATTATTTTTCATTTACCGACAAGTATAAAAGTCATAGTGGTACAACCCCAGATGAGTCCACCCATCGATACTGTATCTTTAATTAGCTACAGCAAGACTCTACCATTTCTAAATATTTAAAATTAATTAACATAACTAAAAAAAACATTTTTTAATTACTCCAACTATGTTAACGACACTTATAATTTCAAAAGACGCGAATATCATTATTAGATATAATTGATAATTTCATTGCTTATTACATATTGATTACAAACTCATAGTCATTAATGTAAAAAAATGTAGTCAGCCGCACCCACGTAAGTGCATGGAGTGGCCTTCTGTGGACGCGACAACTTATCCAATTCATTTTTATTGTTCGTAATCACCTTATATGTTTAAACCACCTACGCAGCGATGTCCTTTAAATGGCAGTGGTAGAGCCACCGTGCAGTCAGTTCGTGGTACAACATGAATGAGGTGACTTTATTCAGCATGTATCACAGACATACAGAAAGTCAACTTCATTGTGTCGGTTCTGGGTGTTTGTGAGAACGAAAAGTCTCTTATAGCTTCTGGTACCCACGATACAAGATTCGATCTTTGTGTGGGATCAGGGTTATGTATGTGACTGTTGGATGTATTTATTTATTTATTGAACAGCTTTACTAAAGATATAAGCAATCCATTTTGCTTTCTTCTCTACTCGTAGAAACTCGTAGAAGAAAAACATAATTTGTCACACTATGTAAAAAACATTATAACAGGTTAATGTTGCTAAACAGCATTTCCTAATAAATAATTTAAATATTGTAATGGAAGAGAATAAAATGGTAATAGAAATTCCCTAAAGTTAGAACCAGTCTCTATTTTGGGGACCGTTGGAGATGTCTCCAGGGACAAAATGCGTGACGATGAATTACCTCTTACATCCTTCGTATTTTTAGCTATCGTGTTGGTTTCCCCTTTACTTATTTTTATCTATTTAATTGTATTACTTTGTCTGCGCAATCCTATATCATACCACTTGTACTTTTATGCCATTAGAATATATTAACCAGAAAGCCATTTCAAGTCAACACACACACGAATCTATAACTCTGATCTACCCAGTGACTTATTTCCTATTTCTCGATCCCACGCGAAAATCAAATCTATCAACGCCTTTCTGCACTAAAATATAATAGTATACACAGATACATAAGCTGAGGCCCATATCTTTGGAGCGATTGGTAGAGTATCCATTGGCACCTACTTCCGTCTCATATGATAGGGGGCTAGCCTATCACCATGGGCGCCACAAAAAAATTAAACAAAATAATAATTTCCGCCAAAAATCCTTTTACGGACCGATATGGATTACCGATAGAGATGTCAATTTAAACAGTGGTTTATTTTGATGTGCACTATCGCATCACTAAACAAGTCTTGTTTTAAAGGTCCGATAAGGGTGTTGGTGTGCGATATCCACACAAGCTTATCGGGGACAAACATTAATTTGGTTTATTGTTGGGTGGCAGTGTAAGGGGTGCGGAGCGGGGCTGTGTTGCGTCAATCAGCTTGGGAGTCGCGTGATGTACTTGTGCCCTTACACTTCATTACCTATTATAGTCTTCGTGTACTCTGTAATTTTCCTCAGCTCGGGACAGACGAAGGAGATTCAATAACGGTCGCAATGTCAAATATGTGGGCTGTATTATTGGAGATAGATAACATTGTTAATTGTAATAAAGTTTATTCTGTTTATCGGTTTGTAATTGTTGGCATTCTAGTTCAGTCCAATTTGAAGAGAGTATCATTATGGACAATAACAATAAACAGTACAAATTTAATATATTGTTAATCAGCCCACTAAGGCATTGGTTGTGCGTAGCGCGTTGGCTAAACTGTGTAATTAGGGAGATATAGCGGCAACCACTACGTTTGTAAAGGCGATTACGTCACAACGTCTACTTTCAATTTACGTCAGAAAGCCGGGCGGGTTTTGAATTTTTTTACAAAAATTGGGTCAGTCACGGGTAAAACGATTATTCACATCCATTACACCATTAAAGTTAACTTTGTTGGAGGAAAGAAATTGTGAGAAATGATCGCGGATTACAAGGAAGCAACAGTTATGACGTAGGCGAAGCAAATGTTTTGAATGATGACGCGTAAATTATTAACAAAAGACCGACCGTAAAATAAATTTACTGGCTGGTAGAAAACATCAATGCTAAAGTATTAATTTATTTTCAATGGAATAAGTACCTATGGGTACTTCTCACATAAACGGATTCGTTTTTATTTAGTTTTGTTCATAGAGATAATATTACTTCGGGCATATCGATGGTTTTGTTATTGTCGTGGAAGTAATGCAAAAATTGTTATGGGTTTTATACCGTAAATTGTATGATCTTTCTATTCTTAATATTTCACAATTAGTTAGTATATTATATAATATAATATGACTAGCTTCTTAATATTGAAAACCAAATAATATAGCCAATCTCTAAACACTGACTTTTGAAATGTGAACCATAGATCCGACCAAATTCCTTAGCTTCGTCGTATATTTTTGTAGTAAATCCATAAATATATTCTGAAAACAAGTATTGTAATTACACATTGCACAAATCAATCCCGTTTTACTGTAATGGCATTGCATTTCACAATATTAACGACTATAAGCACGGCTGTAGTGGGTCCGATTCTCGGGTAAATCCAATTCGCGCGAGTTTTCCTACATACCTGGCACTATTAACGAAGCTTACTTAACTTATGACCGCAATTGACGTCAGGTAACCCGCCAGTCAGCAAATAACCCAAATTATTCTGCAATATACGTAGTCAGGTCATAAATTCTGTCACATGTTTAATATAAAATAATTGAAACAAGTTTATTCATTATGTAACCATTTATATACCAAAATGAACTTAACAAAACATAGATTCTTATGACACTAAAGTTTATTCAAAATGACCTCCGTGATTTTGAATACAGGCCTTCAATCTGCGCGGCCAGTCGTCTATCGCAGCACGAACGAGGTCCATGTCAATACCGGCGGCTGCCTTAATCAAGGATGTCTTGAGTGACTCCAAATTGGGATGAGGCTTTGAGCACGAATTTTCCTCCAAGTGTTGCCATATCTTGTAATCTAACGGATTCGAATCTGGACTGGAGGAGGGCCAGTCTTCGTGCCGGATGAAGTCGATTTCACGCGCCGCCAGCCTGTCTTGTGTGCTTTTCGCTCTATGAGCTGGCGCCGAATCTTGTTGGAATACCCAGTGCCTGTTATTGAACATGGTATGAGAAACAGGTTCCACAAGGTTCGTCAGGACTGTATTTTGATACACAACTGCATTCGTTTTTACACCTTTCTCACAAAAATGTACCTTTGTTAAGCCCCAATAAGAAACTCCCAACCATACCATGAGCGAGGACGGAAAATGACCTCGTTGGACACGCGGAATACGGTTGCTCGCTTCTTCACTACTGTTTGCGTACACCTTATCATTTTGTTTGTTGTAGCTCTCTTCTACGGTAAAAAAATTTTCATCCAAAAAAAAGAAGTTCCCGTTTTTTCCCGCGTACCGCTTCAACAAAGCGCAGCATCTCTTCAGTCTCAGGTCCATTAGACGAGCATTCAAACGATGTCCTATTTTTCTTCGATATGCCCGAAACCCTAAGTCTAAATTTAACACCCTTTTCACCGTGGTTCTGCTTAACCTCATCTGAAGGGCCAACAGTTTCTGCTTACGTTTCGTTTGGGATTTCTTTGAATTCGCGCCTTCACAGCTTTTATCACTGCTGGAGTCTTAACAGACCGAGGGCCACCACTTCTTGACCTGTCATCTACAGTCTAGAGTCTTCATTGTGTCGTTTGATGGTACGATAAACGAATCTTTTGGTTATATTCAAAATTTTCAGTATGTCAAAAATTTGAATTGGCGTGTAATCGCAACGATGCAACGCAATAACTGCAACACGGTCTTCTTTAAGCGTCCACTCCATATTTAAAAATGAGTAAAATACTAAAAAGTATACATTTTTATTTGAAATTCGAATTCAATAAACTTTTTTGTGGCCAGCATTCTAAAAGAAAAGTTTTTACTGTGTGACAATACTTATGACCTGACTGTGTACATTATAAATCGTGATTCGTTGACCCTACCGACCATAATATAAAGACGGGGTGAAGCAGACAACAAGATTTAATCGATTGTTTTTATTTCTTTATTTCACAGTCTATTTCTATACGTATCTATTTCGCCGCCAAATAGCAGTGTAAATGCACTGTTGTGTTCCGGTTTGAATGACATTGAAGCCAGAGTAACTACTAGCGAATGCCATGCTTGCTTCGCCATTCACCGCAATAATAAAAAAAACTTAGTCCCTAGATTTTATATTGGGACTGAGGTGTGATAGTGGTGGGATGTCCGCCCCTGGAGTCAAATATACTTAGCAAGGATCAAAAGTGGTAAATATTTCGGTATCCACAATCACAAGTACCAAGTTTTTGTGAGTACCTATATTTAATTGTAATCAACATCTGGACGCAACATTGCATCAACAACCGGGGAAGGCCAAACAAGTGCGCAATATTATAAGTACCGTTTCTGCGCGTAATTAACTGTTTAATTTGATGGTTTTATATTTTTGTACGAGCTAAAAAGTATATGGGATGTGAAACATATATTGGGATTATTATTAGTGATACTGTCTACTTAAGTCTAGGCCAATAAAATTCTTGAGTCTACGAAATCCCATTGAGCTAACGTAGAAAACTCCCCACGCACTTTAACGGTGAAGGAAAACATCGCGAGGAAACCTGCATTCCATAGCGATATGTAAGAATTTCGATGGTATGTTAAGTCCGCTAATCCGCACTAGGCTAACGTGATGGACTATATGCCCTAACCACTCTCAATTGTACTATCGAATGTAGGGGACGCTTTTGCCCTGCAGTTGGCCCTATCTGGGCTGATACAGTATATTTAGTACAGAGAGATTCTGATAAATAAAAGCATACTGCATAACATGTTGCAAAAGTTAATGTTCTGTAGCCAACCTAACACTACAACACTTCTCTATAAAATGTTTGGAACATCCGGGAGACTAAACAATAAATGAATATTGTTTTCACAGTATTCATCGCCCAGACTTTTATGATCAGACAGAAGCAACAATTATTTTGGAACAAAACCGTCATCGATTGAAAGGAAAAACAACATCTTAGTGTATTAGCATACTATTAATTCCTGCTGCCAAATGCCAATATCGCTATCAAAACAATTTTTCGCTTATTTTTTCCTGCCTTGTGTTTATCGCCATGCTATTATGTCCGCGTCGGTCACTCGCCGTGCCGTAGAGCGGTGCGTGGGCGAACAATGCGGTTCACTGCCCACTTATCCAGAGTCCATTCCTGAAGCTTCCGTTTCATACAGAACACGACCATCAACTTATCAACAGAATACATCCGCCGTGACAATTATTTGTATGAGCAATTGATAACGTACAGTACTCGTAAACTTAAAAACAGTGTGTTTTAAATAACAAATTACAAACTATGTAAATGCTATTTGTAGTTGTATGACAAGATGAGATTAAATGCACTTCTTTATGTGATCCGTATATAATGAGGCCTCTAGACAATGAATCGAACTCGATCCAACATTCAAGATATTTTTACAAGAATTTCTTTAATATGTGAAATGCAGCTGTCCGTTATAATTCGACTATTAGTACTATGACCTAAGTCTTAAACCCTCTCAATGAAACCCTCGGTCTTGAATTAGTTTCGTGCGCAACAAAAAGCGTATACGACCTTATGTATTACAAAAAAGCACTTCTTGCCAACCTCAATTAAAAGAAACGCTACAGGCTAAAGCATCTAAGATATCAGATGATACATACAATATAAGTATGTATGTATGCATATACTTACATAAAATCACGCTTTTTTCCAGAAGTGGCAGGCAGAAGTGCAACCATAGAAGGACACCCATATTTCACCTTATATGTTCCGTCCTACGATTTAATAGGGGGCGAGTCTATCGCCATATCAAGCACAAATTCCTGACTCATGGCTGATAATGTATGGGAAAATCTAGGATTACTTTTCCCGACTCGGGATTCGAACCCAAGACGTCAAAGTTGCAATCATACTTTCACACCGAGGCAGTCGTATATCAGATGATGTAATGAACACAGAAGAAATATTATTATTGTTTGGAGAGATCGATATATTTTCATAAAATATTGAAGTCGTAAAATCGTAACGCAAATCCTATTTACAGAACACAAAAATGCACGTTACTAAGACTTAACATGAGGCAGACAAAAAGGCCAAGATGTTCGTGAGTATAATGTAATATTTCGGTTCATTACAAAAGTGTTGATAATGTTTTAAATAAAGATTTAAATTTAAATTTTAAATATTGTTACGGGTGATTTTTATAAGCGATGAGTAAAGCAACCTATTTAGCATGACGATGTTGCTGGCAGTTATATTAAGAAGAATAGAATAAGGATTTGAATACAGAACGGAGTTGTCAACGGCTGATGGGAAGGACGGCCGAGTCGGAAGATGTATTACGCTGTGATTATTCAAGAGTAAACGTTGTAGGCATTAAAATATGCCAGTTGTGTGTAGCGCGCCCTTGTATGAATGTACATGGTTTTGGAAAAGAATAGAGGAATTATGATTACACAATCGTCGTATTATTTTCAGTATTAATAATATAATATACGGTGGTCGCGGGTTCAAATGCCAGGGCACACCTTTGACTTTTCGGAGTCATGTGTGTTTTGATAGTCAAACCAAGCACTATACCGGTAAAGGAAAACATTGTGAAGGAACCTGCATACCATTAGTATGTAAGCTTGATTTTAGTTTGCTTGAACTTGTGCTAGGAAATGAAACCTTAAGATTCCATCATATTTTAGCAAGTAATATTTCCATGAAACGGCAATTCTATAATTTTCGACGAATATTTTATAATGGTTGTTGAGTTAGGTCTTATAGACTATAAGGGCTCTTCACAAAATATCTTAGAACCTTTTAACAGTGAATGCGTTCATAACTTGGGTAATTTCGCAGCATATTCTAAATGAAATGTTTTGCATCGAATGAAATATATCTTAGCTTAGCTGACTCAATACTTTCTACTTAAACGTTAGAATAATCAAAATTTTGTGAATAAATTAATTGACGTCATTGGGAATTAAAAAAACATCATGCAATTATTTAAAAAAATGCATTTCAAAACAACATTAGTAACGTTAACAAATAAAAAATAATAAAATTGTCATTTCCTTAAAATTAATTGACGACAGCTTTGGCCATAGCCACTAGTATTCTTAAATTAATAGCAACATAGTTTCATAAATCAAAAAGCGTCCATATAAATTATCATATAAAAGCATTTTTAAAATAGGAGATCCCGTTTGTCTATTATATGTATAGAAAAACGAATCGACATATTGTAACAAGTTATAAAAATAGATCGATATTTGTTATAGAATACTCTGACACTACAACCGAAAGTGACAAGAGTAATACCACGTAAGAGTTACAAGTTCGCGATAAATAACTAATTATAATATAAGTTATACGTTAGAAATGTAGTAACTTTAGTTCAGCCATTAAGCATCTTACGACACTCTACGTAATATCCCCAAAACTGAAGCCAGTTAGATCCCTTATTTAACACCAACGTCACGTGACGTCACAGCAGTTGCAGTACGCGTGACAGTAGTGCTAGCATTAGCTGTACGATCAGCAGTTCCCACCCGCCTAACAGTCGTGGTAGTCGTTGTCTTCGCTATACCTCCATTTGGCAAATATTGCACTTCAGATCCAGTACTCACTTCTTCTGTAGCCTTCTGACTTCTCTCATGAGCAGTTGCGCTCTTTACATCTCTATCAACGCTTTGTTCATAACCATTTCTTCTGATAACTTCACGGCTATGTGCTTCGGTGCTTTTTCCACTACGTTCGCCACTCTCAGCCATCTTGACAACCCCATTTTCTGTTGGCACTACCTCGCTATTCTGGTAACGCTCGACATAGCTGGAACCATCGGGCTTATCGATCGTGTAGGAGCCTCGTCGTACAGGTTTCTCGGGTATCCAAACAATCTCTTGAGTTAAAGTTTCTTGTACAGGCTCAGGAGTAACAGTAGTGCTTCTAATTTCATTATCCTGCCTGATTTGAGTAATATGAGAGCGCGTGTTATATGCGTCATCGTCATTAGAACCGTGGTCCACATTCCTAATAACTTTGGTGACTTGTTCATGAACATCATTTGGTTCAACATTTTTCTTCACCACCTGCGTGACTCTCTTTGTAGTGTACTCCGAGACGTCCTTTGGAGTATCGTTTAAACGAGGGGAGGGTGACTCTCTTGGAGAAACTGGCTTTAATTGTCCCAAGAGAGGTGAATGTTTTATTCCAAACGTTATTTGTGGAGTTTTGTTGATCTGGACCTGAAATTTATAATTAAAACATCAATTATTAAAAAATTACGCCTAATAATCGTATTTGACATCGGTCAAAATAACAACACATAATTACAAATTTTACCCGAAAAAGTAGAATAAATTCAAGATATAAACGTTCGGTAACTAAATTATAACTATTTTTATATCAGTCACCAAATTACCATTACCTTTTCTGGAGAGTAAGTACCAGGCGCTGGCACTCGGACCCTGTCGTCTACGGGCACTTTGTGTCGGCCAGATATAGTGTATACTGGTGTGTCCAGTACGGAGGGGATGCGGTAAGTGTTAGGGGCTGTAACATAGAAAATATTATTTGTAATATTATATTAAATCTTATAAATAATCCAGTCTTATTATTATAAGTCCCAGTTAAATATAGATTTTGTTTATTCCGAGACGTTACTCTGGTAGAGGATGTAGTAAAGTACAATGTATGGATATAGTGCAATAAGAGACGTTAGTAAAAGCCATACATGCAGCAGTGAACATCTTCCAGTTGAAGATGCAGTTCAGGACTTACCAGGTGCGTCGCCAAACTTATTTGTATGGATCTTGATACCGAAAGTATGTTGCGGTGAATAAGTCAAAATGAATTTGTAACTCTTTTCAGGGTTGTATGATCCGGGAGCGGGGACTTTTAAGCGCTCATCAATAGGCTCCTTATGTCTACCTGATATAGTATACAAAGGCGTTTGGACAGGCGTGGGAAGAGTATAGGCATTTGGTGCTACAACAAAAATTGAAAATGTGAAATTGTACATGCCGTTATATACAAACAAATATACTATGAGTATTTATTCTTACCAGGTGTGTTGATAGCCTTCACGGTGTCTGTTTTGACCCTGAACGTATATTGTGGAGCATTGTGTAAGAGCACTTTGTCGGCTTTGTCAGGATTGTACTTATTGGGTGCAGGAATATCGTCGGGTTTGTGGGGATTCGTTTTTATTCGGAATGAGTATCGAGGCGCGTTATCCAATAGAATCTTGTCTGCCTTTTCTGGGTTATAAACATTCGGGGCAGGTGTGTCACTAACCTTCCCATCTTTTCCTTTCGGAGCCAAGCTGTAGGCTGGTGATTTTTGTAATATGACTTTGTCAGCAACTTGCGGATTATAAGCTGTTGGTCCAGGGGTATCAGGTATTTTTCCGTCACCAATCTTTGGTCTAAACGAGTAAGCTGGGGAATTCTCATGTAGTAAATTTTCTCCTTTATCGGGATTATAGTAATTCGGTGCCGGTGTGTTGTTTACTTTGCTATTATCTATTTTGGGACGAAACGTGTAAGCTGGTGAATTTTCATGGAGGACCTTGTCCGCTTTTTCTGGGCTATAAGCGTTTGGAGCGGGATTACTTGAAGGTTTATCGGCAGGTCCTTTCGAACCAAAAGTATATTTTGGTGTTCCATCCAACATATAGTCGTATTTACTAGGGTCATAAGCGTTAGGGGCTGGCGTGTTATCTGGTTTGTGGAATGGTTGTTTAGTCCTAAAACTGTAGGATGGAGAACTATCGAATAGATTTTTATCTGCTTTTTCTGGACAATAAGCATTGGGACTTGGAGTTGCTATTATTTTTTCAGGTTTTCCTTTTCCAGAAATAGTAAATTTCGGTGTTCCATCGGGTATATGGGGATCGTACGCATTGGGTGCAGGAACTTCAGAAAGCTTTGCGTCTGCTCCCTTACCAGATATGGTAAATTTGGGCATACCACCCAGCAGACGAGGGTCATAAGCATTCGGTCCCGGCGTATCAGATGGTTTCGCATCATGTCCTCTACCATATAAACTGAATTTTGGAGTTGTATCTAGCAAGCGTGGGTCATACGCATTAGGAGCTGGTGCATCGGACGATTTTCCAAATGGACACTTCTGCGCCATAGTAAACTTTGGTGCTCCGTCTACCAATCGCGGGTCATAAGCATTTGGCGCAGGTGTATCTGATGGCTTGGTATTCCAACTTTTACCATAGAGACTGAACTTCGGAGTACCATCAAGCAGATGCGGATCATAGACATTTGGTCCAGGTGTGTCGGATGGTTTGGCATCTAATCCTTTGCCATACAGACTGTATTTCAGAGAGCTATCTAATAAATGCGGTTCGTATAGATTAGGTGCTGGCGTATCACTTGGTTTGCCCATATCATTCTTAGTCCTAAAAGTGTATGCGGGCGAAGATTCATGAAGCAGTTTGTCGGCCTTGTCTGGATTATACATGTTAGGAGCTGGCATATTTTCAATTTTAGCAGACGAGCCCTTCCCCGCAATAGTAAATTTAGGGGAATGGTCCAACATATGTATGGACTTCTCTGGTGCATAAACGTTGGGTGCTGGAGTATCGCTAGTTTTGCCAATTTGGTCTTTTACTCTAAAGGTATACGCTGGTGAAGACTCATGTAACACTTTATCAGCTTTCTCGGGGCTGTATACATTAGGAGCCGGAGTGTCTGAAATTTTACTGGAAGGTCCTTTGCCGGCAATAGTAAATTTTGGGGTCGCATTTAACATATGCATGGCCTTTTCGGGAGCGTAAACGTTTGGTGCCGGAGATTCACTTCGGAAAACCATTTCCTCTTTTATACGGAACGAATAAGCGGGTGAGTTTTCGTGAAGCACTTTGTCTGCCTTCTGAGGGTCGTAACTATTCGGCGCTGGGGTGTCATCTATCTTTACAAAACCAGTTTTACCATACATACTGAATTTCGGCCCACCGTTCAACATATGAATTGATTTTTCCGGAGCATATACGTTAGGTGCTGGAGTTTGATCAATTTTCTCGACGTGCTCCTTTGGACGTATTGAATAAGCAGGTGCACTCTCATGTAGTATTTTGTCCGCTTTTTGAGGGCTATAATAATTGGGAGCCGGAGTAACTTCGTGTTTTTCAGCTGTTCCCTTACCGGCTAAAGTGTATTTGGGCCCACTTTTGAGCGTATTCAACGCTTTTTCTGGAGAGTACACATTAGGTGCAGGAGCATCGTGAGTTTTAACGACCTCCGTTTTAGTCCTAAATGAGAAAGCTGGTGACTTTTCTCTCAACAGACGATCTGCTTTCTCTGGACAATAGGCGTTTGGTGCAGGAACTTGATCAACTCTTACAATTTTCATTTTACTAGCAATCGTATGCTTCGGAGATTTCTCTCGTATGAAAGCATCAGCCTGAAATAAGACAACATTAAGTTATTCAAATGAATAAAATTAGTCAGTAAGTCACGCTATGTACAATAAAACATTACTATGTACCAATTTGTAACAAACATGTAATAAATGGTCATGATCATGATAAAGCAAAGAGTTATATCAAAACAACGTGTAAGGGGCAAAACTTATCTAAATGAATTGGCAGCAATTTCAAAACATAATAATATAATCTTAAATAGTTGTTAGTGCACGATACCTTTTAAAGTTCTTTTGAAGACTTGGTTCAAGCAGCATGCAAATAGACATTAATTATTTATAATAATTAATTTATAGATATTATTTCATGCAGATCATAATTAGATTATGTTCCATTTTTAATAATAGCAAATGACAATCAGGCACCATTACCTATTTATGTTAAGTCATAACAAATATATCGTCGGTATAATGGAAGAACTAAATAACTCAGATTTTGGCCAAATTGACCTTTTACCATTTTCGTGAACCCCAAAATGTCCCGCATCTTTTGGTCTAACAAACATTCCCAAACCTTAACCCATTACCCAATTCAAAAATAAAGCCATTTTCGTGTTTGAATTGTAAAAATAGATATGTTTAAATGAACACTAAATATTATTAGAAAATATGACTAACTCTATAAATAAATGTTAACTATGACTTCTGATCACTTGAGTATGAAATGAATTAGCTAAACTGATAGTTTTTCCAAGCACGAAAATATTCTAATGAAACTAGTCAAGTTGAAGGAAAACTAAACAACTTGAGTTATTTAATTCTGGGAATCTTTCGTTTTTTAATAATTATTTTTATTTATTTCTCCTTCGAGAAAATATACTATATAACTTTCACTAAGATTGCCTAACTTTCGTGTTTAAATATTTCGTTAGGTTCAAAACTAAATAAGTGTACTAAGTTGACCCAAATTCGTGTATTCACATCCATTTAAAGTGTCGGAAAACTTAATAACAACCATAAAGAATTGCTAACTAGTAACTACGGTATGTTTGCAATATCTTAGTGTGGCAAAATTTGATCACTTGGTTTTTTAATTTTTATAATTTTTTTGGTTCATGAAAGAAATTAGTTTGATTAAGCATAGAATCGACAGCAAACATGCTTAAAGCATATATAATTGCCGACGGTACAATTGTTCTCCATTTGTTAATAATGTCAAAAAAGTGTCAAAAACACAGTAAATCGCGATTATCTCGAAACTTGAAATTTTGAGTTATTCAGTTCTTCCATTATACCGACGATATATAATAAAATATTCTTTTAAAGTATTAAATATTTTAATTTAGACAATATATCAAAAATCAAACGCTATCTAAATATCAAATTTACAAAATCAACACAAATAGACTATATAATAAACGTAAAAATCACTAGCATCCGTAAAGCACATATGATAAGTTAGAGATGACGTAATGATAAAGCTTGTTACAGACGAGTGAGAGTTAGATGGCTGTGATCCCTTCCGGCGCGGGATAGTGAACTGGTTGGCCGGCGAAAGGCGAGTGCCTGATGCCGAACGTGTGCGCCGGCGCCCAGGGCAGCGTCACGCACACCTGCACCACCCACCCCGGTTAGTAATGATCACAGACCTTGATCCAACACCAAACAGGTAGCTTGATGAAGGAACACTCATACATTATTCTGCAAAGTTAGATCATAAAGCGCGGGCGTTACACGGAAATATTATCTTTGATTCCGCGTGGATGACATTGGAAAGGATTGTATTAACGATTATAAACAATGAACAATATGCACCCACTTGGTAAGTGTCAAGCCAAATTTGTACCACACAGTGTTAAAAATAAAATACATATTTAGTAAAACGACTTTCAATTATTTTACTGTAAAACCATTTTTTGTGTTTTTATTTTATAATAACATCCATAAAAATGCATATGATCTCAGAAGAATTATGAACTAGATGTATTCGTTTGATAATATACATCGTATGGATTTTTTGTAGTAGGAAAATATGAAACGAGACGTAAAGTAATTGGAAAACATTACCTTTTCGGGGCAATAGACTCCAGGTCCAGGTACGGCGGCAGTAGCAGGTTTCTGCTCTCGTCGCGGCGCCATAGTAAACGCTGGGGGTCTCTTTGTCAACGCTGTTGTTGCTTTGTCGGTCGTGTAGGTACCGGGGCCAGGCATAGGAGTCTTAGACTCCACCGATTTACCACGTCCAGTGATGCTAAAAGCCGGCGCTGCTCGTTTACTACCCTCTTTGGCCTCGCCGAGGACCGGTGGCATAGAATAAGTATTTGGCGCTGAAAATAAAAATTACTCATAAATCATTCATTTAATAAAGTTATTCATGACCGCTCTTTAAAACATGGTTGCATTCTACAACGTGACATGACAGGTCAACATACCTAAAATGAATCGTGATCTAAGTAATGAAACAACGAGCTACAAAAACAATGTCTAAGTGGTCGGTTGGTGGAACATTGCACATTTATGACATCATTTAAGCCATAATAAAACGAAAACGAAGAGATTAATTAAAGCTGTGAACGAACCTGGGTACTCACGTAACAAACAAATATGACAGTACAAACTTGATTTTTTTTTTTTTTTTTTAATTCTGGCACGGCATGATGACTGCACTGCACCTGATGTTAAGCGCAAATGCCGTCCAGACAGAGTATCGAATGGCATCAGACGGCGGTCCCATGCCATTCGACACAATTATGCCGGCCTGCTGAGATGCTTCTTCACACTACGGCGGAAGGACCCAGGATTATAGGAAGGAGGGAACACGTGTGACGGCAAACAATTCCACAGCTTCACAGTGCGGCACAAAAAAGAATTTGCGAACTTTTTTGTTCGCGCCGAGATGGTTTGAACCATCAAGCTGTGGCTTCGCAAGCCAGCACGCGTGGTTCTGTTAAGGAAAGGAGAGGAGGGGATCAAACTAAACAATTCCTCAGAGCATTCACCGTGATACAGACGGTAGAACACGCTTAGAGAGGCAACATCCCTCCGCAACTGTAGCGACTCTAAGTTGCTCGTAACGTCTGCATCATTTACAATGCGGATGGCCCGCCGCTGCAATCCATCCAAGGCATCGAGTAAATATTGGGCGGATCCATCCCAGAGGTGCGAACAGTATTCCATACCCGGCCGAACCTGCGCTTTATACAAGCGGTATAGTTGACCGGGCGTGAAAAACCGACGCACCTTGTTCAGGATTCCGACCCTGCGCGATGTGGCAGATATTACGCCCTCGATGTGATTCCTTGGATTAAGATCACAGCGGATATCCACACCAAGGATACTCAGGTCATTCCGCATTGAGAGGGGAATACCCTGAAGATTGGGGAGGGGAGAGAACGGGGATTTTTTGCACGTGAACGCACACACCTGGGTTTTCCTGGCATTGAACTCAACCATATTCCCGGAACCCCATGTAGAAATGAGATCCAAGGACCGGTTGAGCTCAATGACAAGATCTTCGCGCCCGCTCACAGTGCCGTCACGGCAACCTGGGGGCCCATAGCAGTATCGCCCATGAACCGTGCTGTCATCTGCATAGCAATGAATGTTGCCGAGCGACAACATATCATTGATATGCAGAATAAACAGGGTGGGCGACAGTACCGAGCCCTGTGGAACTCCGGCATTTACCGACATGAGCGCCGAAGCGTGTCCGTCAACGACAACACGCATTCTACGCCCATGCAGAAAGCCAGAAATCCACGAACACAAGTTGCCGGGCAGACCGTATGCCGAAAGCTTGGAGAGAAGACCACGGTGCCAGACCCTATCAAACGCCTTGGCTATGTCGAGGCTCACAGCAAGAGCCTCGCCACGCCGGTCAATCGCTTCACCCCAGCGATGCAGGACAAACGCTAGAAGATCACCCGTTGATCTGTTGTGACGGAAACCGTATTGTCTGTCACTGATCAACGAGTGATCCTCCAGGTAGCGGACCAATTGAGCGTTTATGATCCGCTCCATGACTTTGCACATCACTGAGGTGATAGCGATAGGGCGATAATTGGTAGGGTCTGACCGATCACCCTTTTTGGGGATCGGTTGCACATTGACCTCCCTCCAAGATTCCGGCACAACACCTGTGCGGTAAGACGCTCGGTAGAGGCGTGTCAGTGCAGGAGACAGCTCCGCTGCACAAGCCCTTAAAACCACCGCCGGTATTCCATCCGGACCACTGGCTTTCCGGACATCGAGGGATCGTAGCTAACGCCGCACATCACACTGCCTGATGCGAATATCAGCCATTGAGAAACCGCAATCAGGCAGCGTGGGCGGCGTCTGGGAACCACGGTCCTCGAGGCGGGAATTAGCCGCAAAAAGATTTGCCAGTAAAGTGGCTTTCTCTTGCGGCTTATGAGCCAGTGATCCTTCCGGGTACTTCAGTGGTGGCAATGTAGGACGGCAGAAGTTAGACTGGACGGCCCTGGCCAAACTCCAATAAGCACGACTGCTAGTTGGGTGATTGGCCAACGCACGCCAGATGATTCAACAAATGCAAACTGTGAAAAGCAAACGTACAACGGTGACACAAAAAGCTGCAATACAACCGAACATACTGAATCAAATATATTGAGGTGCAACGCAAGAGTGGAAGCCGATGAAACAACCATTAAAGTGAAGACAATGATAACACAAAAGTGATTAAAACAGAATAAACACAATTTGGGTGTGGGGATGTGGTGAGAGCGATGTTTAAAAGGCTTGTCGGAACACCTGGCGTTTTGCTTCCTGGCTGTGGAAGGCTTACGCGGAGGCCTATGGAAAAGGCGGGGGCATGGTCCAACACTGCGCGGGCGGCCTTGCTGGGCTCGTAGTCACAAGGCGCCGGAGTGGGAGCGACGCGCGGCGGCGGCCAGCGCCCGTGGAGGGACACTGCCGGGCCCACCGCTCGCCCTACACAACCCCACTCAATATCATTCCATGACCACATTTGGATTTGTGTGCTATAGAGGTCATTTAAATACGACGTTGGTGATTGTAAAGTTTACGTTAGTTGTCGCATTTTATTGCAGTGAAATTAATTGTAACCAACTAAGTATTGGATATTCAAGATTTTCAATCCACCAAAAAAAAATATTTAAATTTAAATTGGGCACTTTTATAACTGTGATATCTAGGTATAAACAGCAGTTCTTAGTTATTTCAAAGAAATATAATCAACATTTAAAAAAAATATATACTTTACTTCCATAAGGACTTTGAAAACAAAGTGTATTTTATTCTATTTAATCCTTGTTAAAAGAGTTAACCTCACTATTAAAAAATAATACAACTATGACATATTACACGGGAAAATAAAATCCCCCCATAATAAATATATGTCCAGTAAACATTGATAATTTGCACGAAGTTGACCTATTAAACTTAACAAACCACAATCACACATATACCTATTGATAATATTGTTTTGTTTAATTAAACAAATTACTGCATACCTAATAAAAACACCACAAAAGTAGAAACTATGCCAACTTTAATAACTAAATATTTACCTCAAGAAATGCACTCTGCAAATCACTATGCACTAAAAACAAAATGTACCTCTGTCAACACTAAAATAAACCTTAGCACAACTTGCTTATAACAAGTTCAAGGCACCCAAACAAGAGTGGTTAGTGAGGCGAGGTAGATGTGCGACTGAGCCCATATCGAGCGGGCTCAGCTCTCGTGGACTATCCGCGGCACCTACACGGCCCGCTGACTCACCGCCGATCACCTTCGCCCATACGGACTTATTTGGTGACATCGCTTTAATGCAAGCCGATAAATTGCCGCAAACATCCAATGTCAACTCATTTAAGAAAGTTAAGTCGTTAATACTTGTACAATATTCAATGTAAATTCATTCATACAGAAATAGCCGTGACGATATTTGCGCAGTAATATACATGTTTTTATTGAATTTACTGCGAATAATGTTTGAGTAAATATTATACTAAGTTATAAAGACTCACACCAAATATTCAAAAATATCAAAGGCAGTACGTCCTCTGCGACATTTATGAATGAAAAAAACAGTTTTATTCGTCCGCACGAGACGGTAAAGTGGCTTTATTTTTCCGTACAATACGCAAAAGCACAACATGGCGTCGCGCAAATGGCGAGCTGCGTCAAATATTTTCATGCAAGTAAACAAGTACAAAACGAACGCTGCACACGACATTGGTTTATGTAAATCGGACTGCAGTCATGACCCACTTACAGGGAAGTGTCGCAGAATGAATCACATATCGTGAAAGCATCCCTTTAATATCGTGATGTTATAAAAATTGCCAATTAAAAACTTGTTTATCACCTCTACCAGGAAGAACATACCATACAATCACGTAGCTATATAAAGCTGACAAACACGTATTTCGAGGATGTATGCCGCTGAACAGCCGACCAAAACTCATATTGGAAAAGTATTAAATAGAAATTTCCATACGTATTTGGAAGTAATATCATAAATCTTTTTAGTCATAAATATATTTAAATGTATATATACATACATATATAGTTGGAACTTAATAGACAAAACCGAATACTTCGTTCGCAACTAAGCAAATTCGAGGCAGTTGTGGGCGCAGATTGTATAATTGGCCATAGAAACTGTTTTGTTCCGATATAAGGCAACTTGGACAATTAACCAATAACATACGACGACAATAGCCGTGTTGCTTCCCACGTTCGTATTGTAGACAGTTCGAGAGCAAGTAAAATCGATTGCTCAATAGTCAATGTGATCTTAGCTCATGTCGATACGGTCTAATAATTTTAATGCTCCTTTGGGCGCAGTATACATGTCTGACGACGTATTGTTATTAAAATAACATTTTGTACCTAATATTATAATACAATAGTTAAACAAGGGATGTAGATACATTTTATAAAGTTTGTTTTATAACTTCCCATGCTTATTGATGCATAAAAAAATAAGTTCGGAATAACCTGCATGGTTTACTAAAAATATTAAACCATTCCACTATTTCTTGTAAGTACCAACGTTGACATTTAAAAAATCTTAATATCAAACTGGTTTATCTAATTTATTGTGTCATATCACATCATGATCTTCAGCAGAAGAAATCCTACCGGTGACGATAACCCCTCTAAATGGTTTTCACAATGACTGTCAATGAGTATTGTCAGTAGATCAAAAAACTGCGTTTCAATTCAGGATTCTTAATTTATCTCCGAATTAACTTATTCACCACTAGATGGCATTAATACGATAAAATTTTCTTATATTCATATAGCCACCGGAAAAAGTGACTGATAATCTTCGAAGGACTAGACAGATATTGATTAGATGAATCGAGAACTACGTGGATTCAACACTGATATTTTATTTGATTTCAATTTAAATCTATTCATCCATTTCAGAGTTACAGTGCCACATACAGACAAAGCCATCAAACGAATAACAACCCCATTTCTGCATCGAAGATTGTAATCGGTAAAGGTTGAGACAGTACTGCCGAGAGAATTACGGTTTTGAAATTTAAATCGCAACATGATATTATTCATCAAATAACTATAAAGAACCAATAAAATGCATAGTATATCCTCCAGTATCGTCATGTCATCCAACCAAATGTCATAAAACCGAGACATAAACTAGACGAAGCCAAATATTGCCATTGGTGTCTAAGCTTATTTGTATCAAATGTATTATGAAATTTAGTTTGAGCTTATACATCTGTCTCACACACCTGATAACTTTGTCTTAATGGTTTCACAAAACGTTGCTTTTGACATTCTAATCATATGCCACTAATTAGCAGTGATTTGGCCACTCATTTACATAGAACGTCGTGTGAGCACGCGAGCCTATTTGCCAGTCTGCCAATGTTGCTGCTCACATAGACTTTTTTTTAGAATTTTATTACTAGTTTTACTTAATGTCGTGAATACAGGTTATAGGATAACGGCAAATACTTTTTTCACGGGCTTTAAACTGGTTTTCAGTACCAACATGTCTATTATCCATTGCATTATGCTTCCCTGTATCCAAGAAAAAGGCGACTTATAGTCCAATTATCAGATGGCATTTTTATGATACCACACGGTGCGAATCGACCACGTATGTTTTAGAAATCTAATAAAATATTCGATTATGGGGCCTGATGTTGCCTTTGAGAGTAATGCTAAATATAGTAAGTCTAAACTCTAAGCCCACATAAAAATTCGACTAGTGATCCCAAATAATAACTTAATTCATTCATCAAACCACATTCAGTAAAGTCGTAGTTGAAATCTCAAATACAGAAAATTCTTGTTTTAAAGGAGAGATCCAGACACAAACAGACATATTACAATAAAAATACAAAATCGTACAAATACAATTAATTGACGTCATTAGTTAAACATGAGAACGATTTGAATATTAAATACTGAACGACGTCAGGCTATATTTATAAACTTGTTTAACCGGATTAAAAATCCTAAAGACAAAATTTACTATGCAAAGGCATGCACAAACGTGTGACTTTCGTTTGTCCTCCATTCGACAATCGGCACAAAAGTTTTTTTGCATGTATACATTTTCCTTCCAACCAAAACAACGGATGTTGTTTACTTCGCCAAAAGACACGCTATATTGGTAATTACGTCATGTACGGTTATATATAATTTTATATGAACCATATAAAAATATTCAAGGCAATTTATTAATATCGCATTCCCTTTTCGGTCCCAAGAACATTACACGTTATTAATAGAATTCATTTTATGTGCACACACAAATTGTATACAATAATCAATTGTAAAGTGTGTACAAATATTTGGTCAGACGACCCTCAGTCTCATAAATAAAGTAACAAAAATCAGGGAAGCTATTGTTAGGATTACCTTTAGCTGTCATGCCTTCTGTATTGTAAGATGCCGGTCCAGGGCCAGCCTTAGAGGTTGTGCCTGCAGGCTCCAGTTTCTGCCCAAAAGTGAAAGCGGGCGCGCGCGGCTTGCGAGATTCCGGCGGTGGCTTCCCTACAACACATGTCAACAATTCAGTACGTAATTTTAACCGACGCCAAAAAAAGAGGAGGTTCGCAATTCGTCGGAATCTTTTTCTTTTTTTTATGTATATGAATGATTACTCGAAGACGCCTGAACCGATTTGGAAAATTCTTTTTTTGTTTTAATGCTTTTTACAATTTAAGATGCTAACATTCAATGGTAAACATAGGCCTCCAGCAGATATTTCTATAGCAACTTGTTGTAGGAAAAATAGCAATTCACCAATCGCTAATGATTAATTATTATAGAAACTAAATGTCAAGGATTCATTGGCACATAATTAAACATAGTTTCACATTCGTGTCGACTGGTAGTTTTCGCCACAAAAAGTTTTGTAATTTGTGTCCTTCAAATATTGTCATTCAACTTTTTCAATTATTGACACGCACAAAACATGTTCGCAAGTAATAAAAAATGAAATGCTGTAATGGTTTTTGCATTACCATATACGGCTGAGAGTAGGACGATTTGCCAATGTCAAACGATACTGTGTATACTATACTGTATCTCATGCGCTGCTGATAGAGTTCACCTTGGACCGGGTCAATGTTTGCGCCCACGGTCTCAGTCGATTCTCTTATGAACAATTATTATTGCTTTTATTCAGTAATCAATCTTATCAACACCCCAACAGTTCCATATATAAATAAAACACAAAAATAAAACACATGAAATCGTCACCAACGTTAATTACCTTGGTACGCTCCTTTTCTTACAGTCATGCCTAATTATGCGGAATTATAAAGTACAAAACTGGATTACGGCAACATTGGAAATACTAAAACTGATAGTTATTCTAGAATATAAACATTATGATGTCACTTGTTTGATACACGGTGGTCGCGAGGTCGGTGTTAGCGGTTCTGCGATAATCTGACAACTCAAAACACAACCTCTGATGGAACGAGCGGTGACGTAAGCGCGAGCGCACGAGAGAACGCGAACAAAGCGGCACCGAAACTAACGCGACAAAAACTAATCATACATTATGTGTGCAAAGGTGTTCAAACATCGCCCAGACGTGTGGAATTCAGTTTTTGAAACGTTTCTTTTCATTGTAAAACATAATAATATAATAGCACTTAAGACATCATACTCGTCTACAACAATTGTACATATATGGCAAATACATTGAGTTTTCATTTGCAAATAAACATTTATGTTTATATTTACTTGCTCACGTCATTTATCCTGAGATTTTAAATAAATACACCCATCCAACAATATCCTTATATAACAGTCCTTATCCCACTCTAAGATCTATTCTTGTGTCGTGTGTATCAGAAGCTACGATAGACTTTTCGGTCTCACAAACACCCAGACCCGAATCAAATACCTGTGGATCACACAAATATTTGTCTTGGTGAGGAGATCGAACCCACGGTCTCACGTTTTACAGCTGGTTTCTAACCAACTACGCCACGAAGGCTGTCAAGAAGGAAGGAGATGAATATTATAAATTACTTTATCTCACTTACTTATATATATACATATGGACATTCCCAGAGCCATAATATCATACGAAGAAGTATACCAACTATTAAATTAAATGTGTAAACAGCTTACCAATGAGCGAAGGTAGAGACACAACTGCGGGTCCTGGACTGGGGGCCTCGGCTGCAATGGGGCCACGTCGTTTAGTCGGAGTCCAAGGGTTCTGGCGAATGCCCATCGGAGCCTCGCACTGGTTATAACGCTTCGGCAGCGATGATGTCGTTGGTGCGAAGCCAACTTCAGACTTATACCGACCAGTTCGCGCCTGCAACAACACAATGACTGCATTATCCCGACCTTATGGAAGGTCACTGCAGAATGTCACGTTCCATCAAATTTTGACTCATGGTTTGCAAACGCCTGCTGACGTAATTTCTTTAGTACCACTGTTTGTTGTGTTTATGTAGCTGGAATAGCTTATACATAATTAATTTGCAATATGTAATATACGACTTTAAAATTAATATTTACTGTTTACTAATTATGTAATTCTTATTTATTCTCCCTCTCTCAACCTTACTATCCATTGTAGACAAGGCCCGTGCCCTCTAATAGGACGTATTTGAGCTGATACAGTACAGTATAGTATTTAGTCTTGTTCTGTCATACTCCAATGTGATCTCAGGCAAACGCTCTACACAATCGGAAACTAACAACATGCCAATAAACAATAAAAGTTATGCAATCCGTGCAAATAACATAGCAAAACATGGCCGGAGACTCTAATTGCTATAACTATTATAAATTGATACAACCCATGAAAGACACAGGTCATATCTACACATACAATAGATTCAAAAAAGGCCAATGTTAAATTATGACTTGTAGAACTACAATTATCCAATCGCTTTGGAATTTTAATTAATTTAATGTATAAAAATAGCTTGGCTAAGTAAGAGCTAACATTTCTTAATTACCTCAACAAACCGTACTGATAATCGGAATGATGTCTATCTTATTCGATTGTATTTATAAGTAATAAAAAAGTAAGTAGGTATGTATCCTAATGGTAAAGTATTAAGTAAGTAAAAGTTAGGAACATTACCGATCGCAAGGTACTGAACGAAGATTTTGTTGCCTTAGATGATTGCATCGTAATAATAAATAAAAACTATTATCAATAAAATGATTCTACTTAAAACGCATACAAAACGATTGATGACAATAATACTATATGTTCCACAATTAATCCGAACAAAAATTAAAAGTAAATAATCTCAAACCGAAACTTTTAACAATTATAAATTGACAACTGACAGACATGAAACTTTTAATTTTAATTTATTGTTTGACTCTAATTTATGAACTAAAAAGTTTTAATCCTGTCACAACGCTTAAAACAATTTTTAAATGTCCATAGACAACCGTTGCAGCCTGTTTTATAAAATCTCTCATAAATAAATTAAAACCAACCTATTTCTTTCTTATAATTAAGAGTAGCTTTTAGTCTTAGAATATTTACAAAAAGGGAGCGTTGGTACTTCAAAAACGTGGATAAAAATGGTGGTGCCGGGCCACCTTTTTTACCTTCCTATTGGCTGACATTTGACAGGTTGTCCAACATGCACGAAATATTTGAAAAAGAAAAAAAAAGCAATAGTTTAAGGCTATTAAATTCCACTCAAACTCGCATTAGACGGATAAGAATTAATTTGGGTTACGACCGGAATTGGTAGAAATTAGTTGGTAAATAAGTAGTTAAATTTTCACCAATATAGCAATGCTACCAAAATTACAAACAAGAAAATATCTACGTTTTTGAAGACGCAAGTGTATGATAGCGCTCCCTCTATATTTTATAAATACTCTATGGTTTTAGTAAAACAATGTATGAACGTTGTTTTTCCTAATATGCACCTAATACCGTTTTTTCTTTTTATTTCTGACGATTAGTTCCGTAAGTTTACCAAAATAACAATAAACAGACCTGAACGCGATAGGACTGTCCGAACAGCCAATAAAGTTGCTTATTTTTACGGCGAAACATTTCGATTTACGTGAAATTCCCTCATATTACATCGTAATGTCACGCCAAAATCACAATTGTTATTACATCCCATAAAGCATGTTTAGCGATTAGTTTTGCATTTTCTAATTATCAATTATTTAATTAAAAACAATAAATCGATGCATAAAACTCCATACCTACTCTATTAATTTCGTTCGGAAACAGGATTAAATGTATTTTTTACTCTTTTACTTATACTCGTCCAGCCGATTAATATTATAGGCACATTAAAAATACATAGTTAATGTAATGATACGCGTCATGTCCTTTGTGCAATGGCGTGATAAGCATTTATGTATCCACTCATAGTAATATATTCTATTTCAATTCAGTCTCAATGAAATACAATAGACATACATAAACTCACGCTTATATATCATCGTATGTGGGCACAGATTAGACATCTACACATAGTTCGCCCAATTTATTTTCCGCCCTATATATGATAGGCAGCGAGCCTACGGTTACGACTATCCCGCATAACTTAAATAAGACAAAAAAATAATTAATTTGACACAGAAATCTATCCCAGTCTCTTATTGTTAATAACTTGCATACGATGCCACTACACTTCGGCTCATAATAACAATTTAATTAATTAAATTTAAAATGTGGTTTATTATTTAATTTGAATATATCTATTAATAATAACTGCGACCACTAATTATGACTTCATTTACCTATTGCTATCATAAATACAAAAAATGAAAATAAGAAAAACAATGAAGGTCAGTTAAAACTACATCATTTACCCACTTTAATTCAGACTGCATAACAAGAAAAACAATATGTTAGGTACAGTCTGACATCACTGAAAATATTCGTAAATTATTCTAAAACTCGTTTTCAACTGGCTGGTCTAAGAATAACACAGGTAAAGGTAGGCAACATAATAAACATACAATTTAAATGTTAAGTATTTATTACGAACGCATTATCACTCAACAGTGATTTATAAAATGTGTCACCGATACTTAATAACTTAATTTACAACCTGGTAAGTACTAAAAGGTCATTAGATCGGAATTGGCACTTATGTGTACATCAATGGCGCCACTTGATAGTACCAAATAACAATTTATTAATGGGTACAATAAAAGTAATGGAAAATCACTTCAAATAAAATGTTTTTGTATAATTTCGTAAATTCCTAAAGAAAGTAGCATATACGAATGATAAGTACAAAGATAAACAACGTATATACGTACCTTCTATATTCTATAATCTATATTATGTTAACTAGGCAATGTATAAAATATTTTTCTATTTATAACTTTACTCAGCTCACTCTAATAAGAAGCTACTCCGATATATCCGCTTAATCTTACTTGGCTATATATGGCCTAAGTCAATAAGCATAGTTTTACAGAACTTATTTAAGGACTCGATATAATTATGTTATTTAATAATACTACACCTATGATATTTTACCCCATAGCTGGTGGTTTTAGAAATGTAATAAGGTGGCGATCACCCTTATTTTAAAATATCGATTACATACATATTACATCTCTAGTTCATAATTTTGTCTTTCGTTTTGCTAAGAAAGGAAAGTGGACAAAAGACTAATTCCAACTCCTGCTATTCCTTTTACTGCTTATTAATTTCGTCGCGCGTTAAAGACAATTAAGACATTTACGAAGAATCGCTGAACTTCAATGCTCAGTACCAGTAAAATGCAAACTAATTCTGAATTATAGAAGTTGCAGTGGCGGTCATGAGCACGAGGCTGTCTCTAGTCTCTACTCTCTAATACCGATTACATACATAAACTACCTACATTCATGAGAATAAGCCATCCGCATTTTCTGAAGGATTACGTCTGTCTTAATTCGATAAAAACTCAATGTGCTAAATATTTATTCCATTTTGAGAGTAATACGATTTCGCAAAAACTATTTCGAACTAGAAAGTTGTTTTGCCTTTAACAGCTCGTGTACAGTAGAACAGAATATCGGAATGTGTGCTTGAGCCATATAAGTACGCAGTTTCTTTCACATGACAAATATTTTACTTCAAAACTTAAACAAGTATCCGTCGAAAATCACACTAAATTAAAACTTAACTAATTCAGCTAATTTCTTATAACATAAGCAACCGCGAAAGTTTTATATGAATTCAATCGGAAAGCTAGATTTCACTGCTATTCTTTAAATATATATTATACATAATTGTGTTACGTAACTATGACAAATAAATAAAAATGATTAATAATTCATTTCACAACATACAAATGTCGCTATTTCCGATCGAGAATTCAAAATGAATACTTGATTTACGTTTATAAGTAATAATGATTAATGAAAAACAGGCAACTGTAATTGTACTTAACATAATATATAAGAATAAAATTTTTAAGAAGTATTTATTTCAGATTTTATCTAAGCGAAAACTATCGTGATCAACAATGTAAGAAAACAGTTAATGAGCTATTTAACAAGGGGCTGACAGACTTTATTCAAATCATTAGGCGACGAACAATAGTACATTTCAGTGATTAATGGATCATTGTGATGATTATATTTAAATGGCAAATCTGTTTGGTTTATTCATATGAACGCCTTCGTAACCGCCTACCCCGTACTGCACGTGCGGCTCCTTAACTTTTAATTCCAGTTAAGCAGGGCACTAGCCAATTGAATATACTAGTTCACGCTGCTAATGTTTCCAAGATATATCTGTATCAGATAGCGGATAATAAGCAATATTAGAATTCGAAGATTTAGTTCCTAAGCGCATCCTATATTAATAGATCCTAGCGCAGTAACGTTAACAAGAAACTTCGATATGTTCCATGGCATGATCGAATCAAACTGTGAATCACAGACAATAAGCAGAAAAATATTATGAGCATGCAATTACAGCTAACAACAGGTCGATGTAGGCCTTGGGGGAGGCCTATGTTCAGCAGTGGACCTCCTATGGCTGAAGAGAGAGAGAATTACAGCCAATAGAGCTACACAAATATCCACTCCAAAATTCAAAATTAGGAATCAAATCTTTCCTACCCCACGCCTGAAACGGTATGTAGAAACAGAATTTAGTTGTTAGTTTTATAAAAAAATATAGTTGGGTATATACTCGTACTAACCAAAATTAATAATTTGAAACGACTAAATGACTTTAATTTGAAATTCCTTTTTAGTCTCCAAATCAAAAATTTTTCTAGCAAATACCAATACAGATTTTCCACATATCAAACTGATTTTAAATAGCCGCGACCTTGTAAAACACATGTACAAAACAAAACATTGAGCTGATTTATTGTACAAATAATCAAATCTCCATATGTGGGCCTTCAAACTTGTTATCGTGTAAGAATCAGTCGCATATAAACATACTTTGTATGAAATATACATTCGTCGCCAACAGAAAGAAAAGCAAAGGCAGTGCCAGGTGGTACGAGTCGCTGTTGTCGTGAAAAATGAATAAAATCGTATTTGGGACATCGCATCG
Organism: Theretra japonica; assembly: GCA_033459515.1. Classification (NCBI taxonomy): domain Eukaryota; kingdom Metazoa; phylum Arthropoda; class Insecta; order Lepidoptera; family Sphingidae; genus Theretra; species Theretra japonica. The sequence goes on from CM065939.1 coordinate 8,428,519, forward strand.
CGTCCTATGGCCTTCGCGAATAATCAAACTTTTGTTCTATTCATTTTTCTGTCAAAAGATAGTTTATTAGCAGTTTGTTTAAAATAAGCTTTGCTGCTTTAATGCGGTCGCGAGGAAATGACGTTGTTTAGGTATTCTTTATAGTTAAGAATACAAATGGTACCAATTAATAATGTGCCGTCATAAAAGCACTATTTAAATTTTCAACGTTATGTCACAATTTAGTTTCCTACAGAGGTTTAAACGTACTTCTTTAAACGGTTTTAGTATAAGCATCTACATTTAAGAACCACTATAATCAATACTTGCTCTTATATGTGTTTATAATCAACCGTCATCAAAATTATGATTTATAAACTAATACATATTAATCAAGTTGCCTTTTCGATCTATCGTATCCTTTGGTTATCATCAATCGAATGTAGGTAATTACAATACAATCGCTATTATCACGTAACCCGACGATCACTTGACCAGCCTACTGTAGAACAATAACTATAAATTGATATCAATTCATAACAATTTTCTAGGATGCTAAATAACAAAATTGATGTTAATGATTTTTGATCTCCCAGTAATGCAAATAACAGGTCCGATGTATGAACATATGAAGCAATGTTGTTCATATGAACAGTTGACTGAATGTTGACTAGCAATACTTGAAGACCTTGGTAGTTTAAAATGTACAATATTATAATAAAATGTTATTGCTGAACGATAAACATTGAACAACACTAACTACTGATTGTTATTTTTATTAGAAACGTCTCTTTCTTAAACAGCTTGATTTATGTTAAACTATAAAACTATACGCCGCAGTAAGCCTTGCCAAGACATTAATGCTACGATTAAACTCTTCCCCAATTGATATGTCTGTCAGGTATCATCAGAGAGATGTTTATACAACATACGTCTACTTAAATAAGACTGCATACTGATTTCATAGAATGCATAAACATAACGCGGTTGGCACTCGTGACCTTGTATTGGTAGGTATGCTGTCAACACAGAGTTAATAGCAATTATTGGAAGAGTTATCAATATTGTGGGTCACATGTACATTATGTTTGAATGTCCATAACAGTTACCTAAGCAATAAATTATCCTGTGAATCAAGACGTTCTCTCAATTGAGACTCATAACGATAACCTGTTCAACCGTGGCAAATGCCGTCATCGACTATTTTGTACTGCGAGGCACACATTTCGCTGCTCGACGATCAGGAAACATCAACGGTGCGGTTGAAATGTTAAGGCCGCTGTTCGCTGTTAATAGTCAACGCAGTTAATAGTTTGATGGTACAAAACGGCACTTCCATTGATGGCCTTACTCATTTTAGTACATTTTGCGTGCGCCAATCCAACAGCGGAATGGCAGTTTTACGAATCAACACACAAAACGTGAAATAAGTGACACACGGAAGATGCTTTCGTCACGTTACGCGAGGGATCTTTGCTGGTACTCGATAATTGATTGATAAACAAAGTAGCAATGAGCTGAGAGACGAACAGACACAATCAAGCATGTAGTACGTAGTACATCTAAATGTATTTGTACGGTTTGCAGCATGAGGTGACTACGGTAATGTGTAACACGAGAGTTGCAAATCATTGTCACTCGATACGAAATGTGAGACTTCTCTGCGATGTGTGTATGTTATATTTGCGGTTGTGTCACTTTATGACTTAATATATCCGTAATTCAGAACATCGTGGAACTCTCCAAGATAGCTGGCGAAGATTTATGAAGTACTATTAAACGATGACATGATAATTAAGTGTCTATCCTCTTGTTAATCCTTGCACCTAACGAAATTAAATTGTGTTATAGCTGCACAGAAATAACTGCATGTAATTGCTTCCGACGGTGCATATACATTTTGTAAAGGATGTGAAACAATATTTACATAATAATATTTTTTTGGATTTCGCAAATTCCACAAAATTCTGCTACGTCATAGTTAATATTAATCGCATTACATCATGCAATAATTTCATCCTAATAGCCGTCGAATTTATGCAATAGTTTTAGAACATAAACTATTGTATTTTATAGGTAATTATTTAGCTCAATCAAAAAGCTTTCAATAATACCCAAAAATATACCTTACATGGCTTTGAACGAAAAGAATTGATAAATTATTTCATTTTATCCAACGTCAATTTCAATTTTCTTCCATCAACTCAGAGACAAAAATAACACATAAGAAAATTGGACAATTACAGTTGAGGCCATCCTTTTACTAACTGTAGGATGGAATCGATTATACATATCTCGACATAGGAAGCTATGCACTAGCTTTGCAAATATAGCTTGAAGTATGTAAACAGGAAGCGAAACGGTAAATAATTAACTTTTCCAATACAATGCAAAAGGCAATCATTGCAACACGATTAATCACAGAACCCAAGAAGTCCCATTGCACAAATAAGCATGACGCGATGTTTTGGTGATACATTCTACGATGTTAGGTAAGAATAATTATTAATTACTTTGATACATCAACTATACATGAATTATATCTACAATAAAAATACTCAATAAATCATTTGTAAAACACTAAACGTTAATGTATTGTATTCAATTTTATTATACTACCTGAGTAAAAAATATTGTTTTGAAATGAATAAACGAATTTATATTTAGATAGAAATAGTTACATAAATGAAATAATTCATTAAACGATTCGTTTTCTTTTTTAATAAAGTATTTTGGAATACAAATATGAAATAATAACATAAAGTTTCCACTCACCTGATTAAACTAGCAGCATTAATCTTACAACTACTATTTAAACGCTGATACGTGGGATCAGACAATCGTTTCGTGTTAGACTGATAATATTAAAACTATAATCTCTGGTTATGCTATGTTATTTATGTAGTTAACTATCGCGAAATTTCGATCAGCCAGGCTGTCGTCGTCGAAAAACGCGCGGCGTTCGGTTCTCGCGGTGCACTGCGGTCGAATGTATTCGCAATCCGAATCGTGTTCGTGGTACGAGTGTGATTGAAACGCGTGGGCGCTTCCCGCCAAAACAGGTTGCCTTGGTTACGCGACGCGGTGACATCATTTGTTATTCGCGCTTTCGCGCTTTTCCGCAATGACGTTCCGTTTTACTCATTTTTCAATAAAAAAATGCTTAATATGTAAAAAAAATGTTATACTAGAGAAATTGTAAAAAGGAGTGCAATAAGATGGTTTTCCCTGTTGGAGGAAACGTATAATTAGGTTTTTAATTAATTACTTTTTTGGCAATATTTCGTATTATTCTAATATGTATAGATGGTATGAGATTTGTTCCGTTGTAGTATTTCTTAGCATGCGCCGTCAGATTTTACAGTAGTCAATTCGAAGAATCCACTTTAAAATGCTTTAGATTGACACGCAATTAAATCTTAGTTGTATTATAAATAATCTTAATGTGGGGTCAGAACTATGTATGTGACTGTTGGGTGTATTTATTTATTTAATTTAGTAAATCATGATCATTAAATGTGTTAAAGGTTTTCTTTAATAAATTTTTAATAGGCAGCGACTTTGTTGTGCTGGACCCCTGGCACTGCGGAGGTCTATGGGCAGCGGTAGCCGCTTTCCATCAGGCGGGCCGCTAACTCGTCTGCCTATAACGGCTATTAAAAAAAATCAAAATGAAAACAAAATAGTAAAGTTCTAGACAACAAAAATTATCAAAATTAATCATCCATTTTTCCCCTTTTTATTACATAGGGCCGCCAAACGAGCATATATATTACCAGATGGTGATCACTGCCGCGCATGAACATCCACAACGCTGGATCATTGATATGTTGCTTGTCCATCGAATCGGGAGGAGAGCGGGAAAGAACAAGGATGCAAAGAGGAAAGTGCATCCGGCAATCTCACTCACCATACGAAGCGTGACAGCAAAGCTTTTGCTTCGCGTCGATTTCCTGTGAGACGGTGGCAATAATTACGGCATTATTGGGCATCAAATACCCACACACCCCCAATACACTGCGAACACCCGGCGCTACGCGACGCACGCACACGCCACCCGATACCACTGTTCCAGATCGACGTGGATGACCACTATGAAACGAGAGACCACAGGATTCAGTCTTCACTTCGAGACAAATGTTTTTGGTACCACAAGCATTTGTTTTAGGTGTGGGTGTTTGCGGAAACTAAAAAACTTGCGTACTTTCTGATACCTGCGACACAAGACTTGAATCTAAATGTGAGGTCAGAATTATGTATGTGACAGTTGAGTGTATGTATTTATTTATTATTTTTATAATCTCTTAACTTATCATTTATTAAATCCATTGCACACAACCGTACACTTCAGTCCGCATAGAGTAAGTAATCACTGGCTGTCAGCACAGTGATCAAGAATTGCTAGTGTGGCGTGTAGCATCCCGTGTAGGCAATGTGACCAGTGCACGTCTGGTGTCGAAACGTCGAGTCGCGTGGCGTTTGAATGGTATGTTTCCGCCTTTACAAATCCGTCGTTTATCTGTGCGAGTGCGGTTGTTTGTGATATCCTCCGCCCACGGTACAGGAAAAAATCCAGTACCTGTTAATACCCGTACCGCTCATTATGGACATACTGCTGTTATTATTTTAGCAGTCATCATAATAAAACGATTAAAACCTTGTCAGTGCATATCTGCGTATTAACGTTATGATTTGCCACACTGAAGTATGTTTTATTTAAAAAACGTTTCCCATAAAGCATGTGCTTAGAAAGTACGTATGTACCTAAATATAAAATTTTCCAAAACCCCAAGCAACGTTGGAAAAGTCCTTTCGCTATTGATCTCGAATGCTCCAATTAAAAATCAATTTTTAAAATTTAAAACCGTTTTATCAGACAACAATTTAAAAACAAATAACAAATTGGAATCATATATCGAGCATTTCGTCCATGCGTATGGAGTAGGGCACGTCGTGGACGGAGGTCCAGTTGACGGTGTTGGAGCGAGACACCACGTCATCCACCATCTCCTCGCGGAAGTCGCGCCAACGACGCTCCTCCACGAAACTCTTGAATAACTGCTTCTTTGTTGGAATCTAAAGAGAATAAAACAAATAAATATGATTCAATTTATTATACTTTATCCTATGTGTTAAGTAATTGACTTCCTCTACCTAAAGATGATGATGATTTAAAATATAATCATTCTAACAATTAAGAAATAGTTGACTCGATGATACATGATCACCTCCTAAACACCTATACGTCTTGAGGATCGTACGCACTTTGCCGAAGTTGGTTAATGGGCTGGGGAAGCGCGGAAATTGGGAATTTAAGGTAATGTAATGTCATATTTAAAAAAAAACAAATGATACAGAAATGTGGTAAGTATAAATTTTTGCAACACTCTGTTCAAAGAAATATATTCATTTAATCATATCTACGCAAAGACAATTGCGAAAAATTAACATAATCAACAATACCTTTTTTTCAAGGTAGTGCTGAATACGTGTCCAAATATTAGCCGTGTTGCGTTGAAGAAGCCATATTTTTGGCAGCAGCATGCAATCGACCGGCGTCAGAGCCACGATGCGTCGGTCGCGCATGTTCTCGCCAAAACCAAAACTCGATCCCGGATTGAATATACATACCTGCAAAAAACAGCTGGGAAAATCAATACTGACATTACCGTTAAAAAAATCAACGCTTTAAAAAGTTTAGTGACTGTCCCTTACTAGAATGGTTAAAAACAAAAAGAAAATAGAATCAAATAACATTATTCACTAACTATGCGCATAAACCTCATTCCAACTAAATTAGTTCTAAAAGCTCATAAACTTCAATTACTTTTAATACTGAAATCTCGCTAAACAACATTTAAATTGTTAGTTATAAAATAAAAACCTGCATAAAATAAGTCTGTATGTTCGCTGGCCGGCGCTCTACAATTGCCTCGGGAACAACACTCAATCTGAAAATAACATCGTTTTAAATATTCATAAAGCTGTATTCAAGTACATCTAATTTGTATTCAGCCAGCTTCCATTATCACTTTAACATGGGGTGTATTTCTACACGCTGTTTCGTCGATAGCTATTTCCAGCTCATGTATAAAGAAAGGCACTAAATCTCGACGGTATCTTTTCGTTGGGTTTATCTCGGCATAATCGTTCATTCGAATCAGACGTATTCAGCTCACGTGGACCGCCCAATCTCATTACAGTTTTGCAATCCTGTACCCCACATATGCCATCTTATAATAGAACACACTAAACGGTATTAGCAAATACCAATGTGCTATAAATGCATTCCATATTGTGCACCATTTGCCTGATTAGATTTCGATGATTTAGTTCGGGGCTTAATGAGGTCAATACCTCAAGAATGGAATGATCTAGATTCTAAACTCTACTAATCTACACTGTAGAGATAAGATTGCCTTATTTACTATTTGGATTATTTACATCAGTGACGTGAAGCTCAAACTCTACCAGCGTCAGATTTTAAACATGATTTAGCTAAAAATCAAAAGTTCTCTTTCCGTACTTTGACTTTACATTTGCTGCTACTTTTGACATCCACTCATTCAGCGACCTCATTGGCGCCTTATTTAGTACTTAGTTTCATTATCGCAGTTTAGGTTCCTGTCATATTTAATCGTATACAATAATATAAAAAGTGCCCGAACTAAATTTTACCATATTATCATTTGTTAACGTCTCTTACCTGACCGAATCTCGTGTTTGTTCAGAGGGATGGAGTAAAACCTGAGACTTAGACGATCCAGAACTTAAAGTCCCTTGTTGACTAACCCCGCTGTATGTACTTGCTCTCTTAGTCTCGTCGGTACTGACCACTATTTGCACACTTTCTCTTTGTCCCGAAAACCTGGATTGTTTGATAGAACTCGGCGGCTTAAGAATGCTTCCCGTGGCTTTAGAAGAATCCCGTGGAATGCTTTCTTTCGATTTCGGGATCTCACCAGACGCTGAACCGCGACTTTCCCTACTTTCTTTCGCGTTTTTATACGCACCAAAATATTTCGTGTCGAAGTCTTGCTCGCTTTCCTCTTTTGGCACCTAAACGTTTAGCAAGAGAAATATAAATCGTTAATTGTCAGAGTAGATATTAACAAGTGATTTAACAAGTGGGGATTTCTCCATCGTCATATTCAGCGCCAGAATGTCCACTACCGAAGACAGGCCTATCTCAAGAATTTCCAGTGAGCTATATGAAAGTCAGCATACAGCGCCTTCCTGCAACCTTCATCAGGTCGTCATTAATTTATTAATACATTGATTAACCTATACTAAACGTGCGCACGTTTGCAATATAGACATAAGTATAATAATTTTAGAATATAATTTACGTTTTCGAACAAAACATGTTTCACATAACTTTCTACAAAGGTAACGAAGTTCTGCTAAATACATACATAAGGATCGTATAGCGAGTAAAAGGTGCGCCCCAGACCCCTTTTTACGGAAACCTGCATGGTCTCGATCATCTGGCAGCGACCGGAGAGTATGAAGTAGACAAAATTGGCGATGCCCACGCCGTCGCCGAGTAACGTCTCCGTCGGCTCGTACGACTTCATCTTGGCGACTATGCAACCTTCGCGGCGAGCCACCTGGTAAGAAGAAACTTAAACTGATCGAAAATACTATTGAGTTATGAGCAATGTCAAAGATTTTGTTTGATGATATTGTATAGCAAGCTTTTGGAATTCCTCATATTATTATGAGAAAATAAAAGATGATTTAGGTATAAGACCAAGACTGTCGACACAAATTCTTCTAGTAATTGAATTGATTAAATTAATTAGGTATGCACGTAAATGATAATGAAATTAGGTTCATTAAATGTGACTAAATTAAAAGAAACTAAACATTATTCTCTATAAAAAAAATAGTTACATATCAATTATCAAAACTCAGTTACATCAGTCAAAAATCTACCCACTTCAAATAACAATAATATTTACCTCATCAAGGGCATCGAAATATGTAAAGGCCACCATAGCTCGCCTGACTTCGTCCCACTGCTTCTGCACCGACGCTTGCAGAATATTCTTGAAATCGTCTTTCATTAATGCTAACAATTCGCAGTGACCTAATAAACGTAAATGAAATAATGGTTGAGAGAATTACGCGTAGCGATTGCCGACCCGTGTTGGTTCAGATACACGTTACTTGGACAACTGTTTGGTCGATATATCAAATCATATGGGTTTATTGTCTTTGCTAATTTTCAGCAATATCGTGTTTTGAAATCATGTTAGACTCTTTCGTGTGCATGGGAATTAAAATGGAGGTCTATTTTCATAAACTCACGCCTTTTTCCCAGAAGGGAAGGTAGAAGTGCTACAACGACACTCATGTTTCGCCTTGTGTTCCGTCGCACGATGTGGTAGGGGGCTACCTTATCGCCATATCGGGCACAAATTCCAGACTCCGGGCTGATAATGAATAGAAAACTCCAATATCACTTTACCCGACCTGGGATTCGAACCCGAGATCTCAGTTTTGCAATCGTACCGTAGTACAAATACGCCACCGAGGTGGAATTTTTCAAGGATTTTTTATTAAATATGTCCTTGTCAAATCATTGTTTTAACCTTAACTTGACAACTTTAAACCGCAGTGCAATACCCAATGGTTCAGTGCCTATCGACCAACATCTTCAGCCACAGGACGTCCACTGCTGAACAAAAATAGCTCTACATAAGGCCAATTGCGTGCAACCGCCCACGAAATATGAATTGGCGAAATTTACAATGGGCCTCACGAATCAAGACTGATGACACTAAAAAATATCGTCCTTAAGCGCTACCAGCGGCCTAGAATCGCCCACATATCATTTGAATTTTGTCCCAAAAGTGATACCATAAACGTCCATATAAATTTATATTTATGATCTTATTTCATACCAATAAATAATATAATTTGCTCTCATTTAGAATCAGCAAGTCGGGCGATTATCATCTTTTAGTTTCCTTAGTAAAGACCGGAGAGGACACTTGTCAACAAAATATCTGCGTTTATAAGCGCCACCTACAATCCAAGCGCTACACTTTCAGACAACCAAAATTCAGAGTGCACCTAAAATGTAGATGGCGACATCATGTCATCTAAGCAAGTGAATCAGCTCTAACCAACTGTAGTAACTGTTGCTGTCCTGGGTATATTATGCAATAAAGAAACTTCGCCAAACATGTCTCCTGACGTCATAGAGCCGACTTCAACTGACACGTATTGCTGTAAAAGATCGTCCCAGACCATCTGACTGACGATGACGTCACCGGCCACTATGAAGTACAGTGCGTGGGCATCGTGGTGTTGGCGGACTATGGCTCGCCCAGGTCCGTAATATTTGTAATAAGTTACAGATGCTAGCTTCTTTTTCACGTGCTGTAAGGCAATTATAATGCATAATATTTTAATCATTTTTATAAAAATTATATTCTAGATGCCCGATCTATATCTAAATTATACATTGTATCTACCTAATATAAAATATTATGTATGTAAATAATAAATATGGCAATGTCATATATCAAGATAGGCAAAATTTATGTAGTTCACAGCTAGCACACCTATGCAGCTAGCAATTCAAGTCACAAACAAAAAGCTCATTGATGTGGGATTGTATTATATCCCCGAAGGCCTCAACCATACAAAATAGAAAATAGCGCTAACGTTTGATTTCTCTGAAGTTTCACTTAAGGAAACACGTGCGGTTTTCACATCGCATAAATTTGACTTTCAAATCATAGGTAAGTACTTAATTCTAAAACATCTTATTCTAAACCATTAAAGTGATCTGACTCATCAACCCACGCTGTTCTTATTATTCTTGTATGTATAATACAAATGAGTATTAATAGTGGGCTTTTTCTAAGCGCGACTCAAAATTTCTCCCTCAAAATACATAGCCTCAACATTGCCTTATTCAAGTGCCAATGTACCATTGGCGAACGTGTAGCTCCTCTCCTACTTAGACTTTCCAAAACTGTAAATTAAGAAAATCAATTATATGTTTCTTACATTTGGATAACGTTTGAAACATTTTAATCCTCCAATAATTCGGTAAATATATTTCTTCTCTTGCTCAGTACGTTCGTCGGCTGGCTTATTCAGAAGCGCTTTGTCCTAAAAAATAATCAAACCAATGACATTAAGTTCAATCGCTTTAACGACTGTAATAGCAGATACATCCATATCTAATACTCCAACCGAGCTATCCTATAATAATAATTAATTCTTATCTAAGGACGACGTTTCCAACTATTAATACACAAATTATTAAAATAAAATAATATCTAACAGTTATCGTCAATAGTTGTTTCTTTTTCGCCTTTCCGCGCACAGCTTGCTGGACTCGACGTTTCACATCTTCGACCCCTTCATAATGATCAACTGCTTCTATCAGCCAATACGCATTTGCCATAACGAGGCGTCCTAATGCACGAAACAAGCATTTTGCACGGAACTTTCTTCTCATTTGCTCCTCAGGGTCCTAAAATTGGTTTAAATAAAAAATATGTTCCCATAACATTGTATACTATACGATTGTATACCTCTTCAAAATTGTATTAGAATAAAAATAGTTTGCTTGTACCGCTTCTTTTTTGGCTGCTGCGCCCCCGCCACCCCCACCACCACGGCTCGCCATTATATATTTCTAAATATCTCTTACAATACAATGGATCAAAAAATATTTTTATTAAAATCTGTAAATTACAGCTGAAAATCTTAAAATGACATATATGGGACAACTTGTTTGAAATTGCCCGCCACGGCAATGTTGCCACATAATGGCATGGAAAAATCATCGGAGGGAAAAATAACGAGAAAACTATAATAGGTACATATTTTACACTGCATTAAAATGAACGTTCATTCTTATAAATTAACCTCGATTCATACCATTGCATAGCCTTAAGCGAAACAAAAGCATTTATTTGCCCGTTTCAATAGATTGTCAACCATATTTTATAGTGTAGATGAAGCATCAATTGTCTAAGGATTAGTTGCACCATGTTACCCTGACGATAAGTTTGACTTTAACTAAGTCAATGCTCTTTGTAAAACCAAATGTATGAAGTTCAACGTTTAAGTAAAAGTTATCGTCAATTTTAATTAATGTAATCGACCCTTAAGCCATAGAGAAACAAACATGTGGTGAATATGATCTGTGACATGAATTGACAATTTTCGACATTAGTTTGACATATGAAAATATATGCCGCTTCAGTGAGTGTACAAATTTATTAATTCCGGTGTTAGTTCTTGTATCATCCAGTATATTTCTATTTTGATCAATTGAAGCAATCAAGTATTAATCAAAATGGTAAGACAGCAACGATGCCACAAAATATTGCATCATTTTGAAAAATTAATCAAAGCTCATAAACGTGAATTTTCACCGTAAACATTTCAGAGTTTCGGTCTGCCGTCTTTGAAAGTGAAGCCAGAGTATGGGGGTAACAATATTCCGATTCACGAAGGTCCTTTCGGAGTGCCTGACCCGATGGTAGCCGGAGTAGCTGGAACACGACCTAAGCTTGGCTGCGCACACCCGCTCGAACTGTCGGAAAAGAATGTAAGCATACTATACATATTAGTCATTTAAAAAAACAAAGTATTATATTAAGACATCTTATTTTTACGTATTAATCGATCAAAAGTTGCAAATCATTGTTAAAATTTGCAACCATTTATTGTTGAATATACAAGAATACTACTTAAAGAAGACCAGGTATAAATAGGGCGATATTAAAATGATTATTTGGAAAAGTAAATGTTGCGATTAATCTGTTTTTACCACTCTATTTAAGTTAATATGACATAGTAGTATAATTTCATGGTTGGCTATTAATTAACATTATTAATGGTCATTGCCAATAATATAGCTTAAATAACACTGCAATGTTAATTGTTAATGATTTTGAAAATTGTAATATTGTGTGTTATACAGGGAGTCCAGGTAAATGGTGCACTTGCTCAGTTGGACACAAGGACATAATATTAATATGATAATAAAGAAATAATATTTGGAAAATACCTATCTGTTTTGGAGTTATAACCTTATAAAGTTTTAAGAATTACCACCACCTTTTCGAATAAAACTGGTTGGGATGGGTAAAGCATAAGATTTTAACATATACTTCTTTTTTCGTTTCGTTATTTAGTAAGTAGTTAACGAAATAAACAGTGAAAATCATTTTGAACAACAACAAAACTTTCATAGAATTTGCCTTAACATTTGTTACAAAGGTATCTATTTGGTGTCATACGTTAGGTGGAAGCATGTGTGTTGTTAATTGTTATTTTCTCTGCATCTTTGTTATTTTCAGATTACTCTATGAAATGCATTTTAATTTAGACGCAATCACAATTTACTAAAATGTATAATAGCAAGTGCGCCATTTGTTTGCGCACTCTGTATATTGGTTGTGGTACTAAAGTACATATAACTATTTACTCATCATCCCAGCTGTATTATTTATGCAAATAACAGGCCTTTTGTGTGATAATCTAATAGTGATAACACAGTATTATGCACAACCAAGCTTAATTAATGACAACCTGGTTAAGGTCCCAGGAAGTTGCTGGATGCAGGCCGCTTCCAACAGGTCTTATGTGGCAATCCATGGGGGAGGCTTATGTTCAGCAGTGGAATTCCTGTGGCTGGAAAGAAATGCACAACCAAGCTTAACGTCTTAAGTTATGGAATAAAAATAAATGTTTTAGCCAATGTCTGTTATGAAGCTGATATTGTTTATAACTTTTATTTTGTAATTTCAGTATCACCTCAATGAGGAGAAAATGAATTTGGCAATGCTCCGCAACATTCAGGGATTACATGCTCCTATGAAGATCACAATGGAAAGAAAGTTCGCTAGTAAAGTGAGTACATGTGGTATTTGTACATGTTATAGAGGTTAATAGTAATTCAAATTTCAATTTGTGTCATGTTGCGATGCATTATTACTATTAGTGCACATAACCAACTAGCTACTTCACCATTGGTTTATGTAGTAAAACTTGATAGATCTTTTTAATTCATATCCTTCAGGTTGGCCGCCTTCCATTCCTGCCCAGCTCAAACCTACAGCTTGAAGTCCTCACAGGCAGACATATTGAAATTGGCTTTGAGGACATCCTCAACACAAGAGACCTTTGTGAGGTAGCGGGACAACCACATGCTGTTGTTGAAAGATCTCTTGGACTATTATAAAGTAGTTATAAATGTCTTAATTATGTATTTCTTAATAAACTACTAAATATCAAATTAGTTTTAACTTTAAAAACCATGAACCTAGCATGAACTTTTAACTACAATCTCAAACAAAAATGTAACTGTAAAGAACTTTTTAATAATGCTACATTAGTCAATTCAATTTTTGTTAAGGTTACATGAAGTAGCTGGAGGCAGGCCACTTCCAAAAAGTCTATATGGCGATGCATGGGGGAGGCCTATGTTCAGCAGTGGAATTCCTGTGGCTGAAGAGGAAATCAATTCAAAAGATTTCTTTTATACAATTACCAATTTGTTAGTATTTCAGATCTCGATGCATCAATAACCTTAAACTTGCACATAGTATATTCTTACCTCTTGTATTTCTGATACAAATTATTGTAATAATAAGTTTTAATAAAGCGTAAGACAACGCCAAAAGATATATTTAGGTTATCTAAGTATCCTGTCGGTACAATTGTGGGTTATAAAAAAAATAAAAGCCTAGCACATATTTAAGTATGAATTTAATCGTCCTTTACAATATCTTGTATTCTTAGCTTACAAATCTTTTTTACTTCTTCAAGACCAATTAATACTTCTTGCTCTTTAGCGTTACAATACCTTTGCTGCAAACCATCCATTATAGATTGTATCTTGTTTTCTCTCGCGCAAATTATAAAGGGGAATCCAAACTTGGTTTTGTATCTGGAATACAAAATTAAAATATATCGATTTTCTATAAATTGTATTAACTATGTATTATATGGACTAGGCAATTAAAAGGCTGACCATGAGATTTTATTTTTATTTATTATTGCGCCATCTATCAGCACTGTAAAGAAACATTTCGTGAGATGAAGCTCGCTAACTAGTCACTTTAAATAATGAAGTTGTATTACATATCAAAATATAAAGATGGCGCTAGTAACTTGGCTTTACCAAATTGCTTTTAAAAAACTCAACAGAGTGTGCCATTATTTCACGCTGGCATATCGCCTTCAACTTGATCATAGATAATACATTATATAGGAAAAACTTGATAAAGCAAAAGTCCGTCGTCATATGAAATACTGCAATAATTATCTCTACCTCCCAAAAACTACCTTCTTCAATTAAATGCATCCAACAAAGATGAGTTTGAATCATTGATTATTCTTATTTCCAATTAAACAGAATCATTGATATTGTGTGTATTAGGGTGTTGATTATTCTTATTTCCAATCAAATAGAATCATTTATACTGTGTCTATTAGGCTCTGATATGGTTTATGTTATGGGGAGTATTTTAATGATCTATTTCGTTTATTCCATCCCTACCGTCTGGATGGAGGGAGCACCTCAAGATTACCTAAGGTTTATGCATGGATTTCTTTCCCTACATCTTTGTGGAACTAGCGCTATTCTGCCAATAGTGGTATTTCTGCCAATACGGTCTAGAGACCTTTAATAAAGATCCTACAATTTCCATAAAGACCGGTGACTTACCAACAACATTTCATACACACAATATTAATAAAATATTTTGTAGAATTTCGTTCCATACTGTATAAAACGTGAGATGCCATGTTTGACTCAATTTAATTTCCTTCATACAAACTGATTTGGAGGGAAAAGTTAATAAAGAAGGTAAAAACTTTAAATTAGGAAGAAGTTACATGTATCACCACCAGTTTACCATAGATGTCGTGTTTTATACTACATCTATGCAGTTTACTGAGTTCAATTTCCTCAATGCTGTGGCGCGTAGTCGTAGTAGGTAATGCTGCGGTTATAGAGCGTATTGCAAATTAAATGAGTATCTCGTGCTTACCATTCCGGATATTTTTATTTAAGTTGCAATAAACAAAAAAGGTACGTAATGAAATGAAATATACATGTAGGTTATAAATAAAAATAAATCTATATTGGTAAAGGATTTTCTTGCTCCGTTTCTTCTGTACAAATACATAATTTATGTAATTACCTACATAATCAATATTACGATAAAAATGTATATTTTGAAATTAATTCTTTTTAATTCACAATTACTTCTTTGCGCATGAAACATGTAGCTGCATATAAGTAGATACCTACGTAGGTACCTACTACGGAGTACCCGCAGTGCTAAGTACATAGTTAAATAGACATTCTTGTGTTGTGTACACATGTATAATACATAATTCGTCATTTGAAGAGCTTAGTTGAGAGATAATTTATCTCGAGAGATTATCTTTTTCTCCGTGAGTTTCATCTGTTACCAGGCCTAAATACATTTAGCTAAGTGCTTTGAAATTTAAACGTAATTTAGGTTTATGAACCTTAAAACGAGTGCATTTTTATTATAAAAAAACAGCATCACTAATCATTGAAGGTATTTAAATCCCTTCCCTTCCCTTATTTGAACCCTTTTGAGAATAATTTTGATTGATATAATATATACTGGCAATGGGCGGGGCACATAGCACGGAGAACTGATGGCCGATGAGGCCAAAAAGTTCTCGAATGGAGGCCACGAAGCGGAAAGCGCAGCGTGGGACGTCCACCCACTAGATGGTCAGACGATCTGGTGAAGGTCGCCGGACGTCGCTGGACGCAGACTGTCTCAAACAGGTAACTGTGGAAATCATTGGGAGAGGCCTATGTTCAGCAGTGGACTTTCTTTTGGCTGGTGGACTGGAATATATACTATTATTATTTTAATAATATTATAATATTATGGTCTTATTTTAAAATCTGCCCGTCTATACACTTCCCTATATGCTCTAGGCAAAAATATGTTATTTGGAGGTCAAAACGTCATTCTAGGTACATTTACATTAAGAATAAAAATTTTTAGGTCGTCACATATATATTTATAATTACCTGACATTGTATTTATCGATGATATTCTTCTGTTCTGGAGTCAGTTCATGTAAACCGGCAGCAATCTGTTCATTTGTAGATTCTTTAGTCAATCTCCCCTGCTCTGCCAGCCGACCAGCCAAATCCGGGTGCTTCTTCAATATATCTAATTTATCTATAAAGGTAATGTAGGTATTTGTTTTACATATTTAAAAAAATCCCAAAACATTGTTATTTCTATCCACCCCATTCCACAGAGTGCCTACACAACCCGCGCATTATTTTTAAGTTATCTACTGGCCATATTTAACTAGTGCCATTTGAAATGCACTGGACTTAGCAACAGATGCATTATACTTAATTATTTTTTCATGCCAGTATAAAAGAAAGATTTTAGAAAAACGCCTTTGCCATTAAACTCTTGTTTCGCCGTCATGTGTGTTACACAATAGGCTTGTAGTTGTGGAGGCACAACAGAACCAAATAAAATCCAGGATAACTACAATTTTCAATTCATAACTAATAATAAAGTCCCTCATATAAATTCTAACGCTCGACCGGCTATTATCAATAGAACAAATTTCTAATTAGGTCACCAAAAACTTTACGCAGTAGAAATAATAAGCTTAACTTCTAATAAACAAATTTACTATCTCACTCAACAAAACAATAAATAATAATTCACAGTACCTTCATATGTGAGACCTTGAAGATATTTACTAAACGCATCCTGAAGATCTGATACTGTTACAAATGGCCTCATTTTCTTCACACAGGCAGCGGCGGCGGGACATAATTCGATGACATTACCAAATAAACACTCAAACTTTTCATCTGATAATGAATTCGCATCGTGGATATTAATTTTTACAGGCATATTGCAAAATACATGCACTACGTTCAATACAAAGACGAGTTCTGCTGCATTTACGTTATCGTCAAGTGCTATCGACAGGTTACAAGTTCAGTCAATAAGAAATATACAAATAAATAAATAATTAATCTCCATGCTCTAACATAAATTGTTCCACTGTATTTCTATGTCAATTAATTAATTATTCATTTCTGTCAACTTGGTTGTATAAGCAGTATTGAGTGTTGATTTATTAATACAGTACAAGTAAGTAAATTGCATACCAAAAACGAGCCTCCGATGAATTTAGGCGTGATTCTTAAGTTCTGCAGAGTATATCGCATACTTATAAACATAAGAATGTAAGGGAAAATAAACGAATTCTATATTGAATTGAATATAACGATTGAATTTGCTAACTTGATAATATATTGTTCTGTATACTTTGCGCTGTATCAACTGGTGGTAGAGATCAACTTCCCATTTAACCTCCCTTTAGCCGTATACTTCGCCTGATGGCGAAGTGTTCTCATATTTGCATTGATAAATATTTATGAAAATTAATAATTTTATCATTGCATGGTACACGTCATCGCACTACGAAAAATGTAACACTACCTGAATGCCCTAAATTAAAATTGAAGCATTGAAAAAAATACCAATCTTGCCTCTATTATATACGAATATGGGATGTATACAGCCTCCGTGGCGCAGTTGGTTAGACGCGGGCTGTGAAACAAGAGGCTGCGGATTCGATCCCCGCACCGACAAAAGACCGAACAGACTCACGTTGTTTCTTATACCCACGACACAAGACTTAATTGATCTTCATGTGAGGTCAGGACTTTGTATGTGACTGTTGGGTGTTTTATTTTTATTTATTTATATGTATATATTTTTCGAATGCTTATTTTATTGGCCGTTGGTATACAGTATACTTATAGTAAATCCAACATTTACTAAGCTTAGATGACACAGTTGTATTATTCATCTTGAGAGTTCTTATCAATCCTCAAGCGATCATTTCAAGTGCAATTTATCTCAAGTATCACAAACTATAATTATATTTGCTCTGTACTCAAAGATTCTCGTTTTTATCTCATAATAAATATAATCTAGTTTATTCCTACAGATTAAATAGATTTTATCGCTGTATTGATTTTATGAATAAAAGGAATTAATAACTGGGAATACAAGTATTGTTTCCAGATCATACCAAAATTATTTACAAAAATATCTGACTATAGATGGAGGTGTCTCATTATTTACAAAGACCCATGGTTCCAGACAACCCACACTGGAGCCTACGCAAGTTATTCAGTAAATTAAACTAAGCAAGCAACTTTACTTAGCAACACGCTAGAATAATTAATTATTCCGAAGCAGTAGTAACACGCTCGTAACGAGCACACAAAACACCATCCGTGTTTGCTCTCTTAAGCAAACGTACAAAAATTACCTTACAGCCGCGCTAACTCGTGCACTTGACGTTCCCCCGGCACATAGCGGCACTAAATCGTCTGGTAAAGGGAAACAAAAGCGACATTTATGTGTCAGTTGTATCGAGCGCAGGCGGCGAGAGGTGAATAAATCAGCGGGTAGCGTTGACGCGAAATGCCGCAAACGAGGCCGCTGGGAGAGCCGGCGGGCTGCTGCGGAGCGCGACAAATTGCCGCGGGGGAGAGATCGCGGTTCGCACAAATCGCGTCACAACCACGATTAGGGTAACACCACTACATTTTAAATAGACGAAAAACCACCACCGTGCGATCCGCACTTTTTGGCAAAAATATCGTGTGTGGTATCCGTCATATATGTTGATCCGGAAGGCTGGAGACGGCAGCGTACTCCATACGACTCCCGCTGGGGTGTAAGTTGAACTTAATAACAGTCTTCCTTGCTGATGATGATCGACGGTCTTTTTTAAATTTCCAAATCCAAATGATTTTTGAAAGTGGTAGAGCCACGCTGTTGTCAGCCATGACATAGCATGAATGGGCAGGCTCGTCCGGGGTGATACCACTGTCTCACAGGAGATCGAAGTGAACCGACAGCTTTGCTGTCGCGTATCGTTCGGTGAGTGACACTGCCGGATGTACAATACACCTTTCCTCTTTCTATCATTTTTCGTTCCCGCTCCCCTCCCGATCTGATGGGCCGGCAACGCATCCATGATCCAAGCTTTGTGGATGTTCGTGGCCAACAGTGATCAATTACCATCAGGTGACCTGCTTGCTCGTTTGCCGGACCTATGCTATAAAAAATGTATATAAAACGTAACTCATTTATTGCGCAAATACTTACATATTTAATATGATACAAGCTATCAACAGCGGGTATGTTACATAATTAATATTATCGATTTGTAGTGTTTTTTCTTGAGTTAGGCCCATATTATGGGATAAGACAACCTTGGAATTGCACTTAGTAACCTAAGTTTATAGAAGCCTGCGTCCAACAGCGAAACAGAGAACTATTGGACCCATGACAGATCGACAGATCATAATGATAAAATAATAATTAGATTGAATGATTTTCACACAAGATTAGCTTTGTCTAAAAATATTTTTTTTTATTTTGTAAAACTAAAATTATATTTTCAATAATTTTAGTTTAAGTTTGCTCATGCATAAGCAAAGGCAAATCATGAATTTTTCTTCGTAACCAAATTCAACTTTTACGTGATTTCTATCGTTATAACTGTATAAACACATAAGAGCTTTGATAGGCCTATCAATATTCTCGCTTACATCAGCGTTCATAAAACCATTAATTAACGAACCATAGAGTCTAATGCTTACAAAAAACAACGTTCAATCAAGCATCTATTAGCATATTATTTTTTCGTAAACTAGCGAAATCGTTTCCGGCGTGAATTCAAAACAACGGTGCCCCTACATTTGTTTCCGCACTGAACATTAAAGCGAATCGTTTTAACAACAATTTGAAATTTGATTCGGCTACTGTTTGTCGTGTTAATATTATATTTTCATACAATAAAATATTTATAATTTTATATTGGTTTATGATTATTGTTTTCGCTCATTTAGCAATTGTGGCACGCGTGAAATCTAATGGCCTATATTATTGTCGCTACTTAATATTGATTTACTCTTACAATAAAATATAATTGCGTGTAATTTTATATAATATATTATATCTTATATTATTATGCTAGGCTTTAGATTTTGATTAGGTAAATGAAGTATTATTTGAAATATAGGGTACATGTTAAGGAAAAGTATCCGTAGTCTCTGCCAACCCCTATGTGATGCAGGCGTGATGAATATAATATGTATGCGTGTAAAAAGTTTAAGATACCTCGTCTAGTTCAATAAATCAGCTGTACAAAATGACCTAACCAATATTATTATTATTATAAATAATTTATGAGGTGCTCTGAATTTAACTAAATTGTGACTCCTGTATAATCACTGTAGGTATTGTAAACTTCTTTTGAAAAGAGTAATGCTGGGTTTCTTGCCCGTTCTTCTCTGGTGATGACAGCCTTGTGCACCGAGTACCTAGTGGAAAAAAGTGACTGAATCTAAATAATGTATGCCATTTTATGTATTCTATAAAAATAGTTCATTTTATTTCATATTCGCAAGTGCTTCAAACTTCGACTAAGATATTCACGCTTATTTTGATGACTGGGGGCAAGGTTATCCGCTAACCTCACTCAAACAGAAACTGCAATAATAATTTTAATTGCATAGGTCCGGCAAATGAGCAAACAAATCACCGGATGGTAAGTGATCATTGCCGCCCATGAACGTCCACAACGCCACTTCATGGATGTGTTGCTGGCCCAATTGGAAGGGGAGCGGGGAGGAGAAAGTATGGGAAGAGGGAAGGGGTATTGGGCAGCTTTCGTTTCACATTGATTTTTCTGCGAGGTAGTGGTATCGCCCCGGATGAGCCTGCCCTTTCATGCTGAGTCATGACTGACAACAGCGTGGCCCTACCACTTCCCAAGTTATTACAAATTCTTATGTTTCCCGCGACCACTTAGGTGTTTGATGTCACTCACACATAGGTGTTTGATGTCATTTCAGTGTTCGCCAATGACGGTACTAACATAGAAGTGCAGTGTGAGGGGCATGGCGAGTAAATACCTACCCTGTTTTATGACCACGATGAATGAGCCGGACCGTTTAGTGTAGTAGGCATCACCTCACTGGTGGTAGGTTTTTCATATGTGAGAGGTCGCCTGGGTTGGTACCACCGCAATGTCTATTTCTCCCACCAAACAGCAGTGTAAATACAGTGTTGTATCGGAACACAACACTGCATTTACAAACCGGAGTTTAAAGGATGTTGTAACCAGAGTAACTACTAGACATAATGAGACTTAACATCTTACTCAGTATTATGAGCGTAGTGGAATGCCAAGCTTTGCTTTGTAATTCATGATTTTTGGTTTTGCTACGGTCCATGAGCGGTCGTATCGTACTATCAGGCAAATGGCATGCTCATTTCGCCATTCTTTGCAATAAAAAACCTTCTTCAGCCACAGGAAGTGCTGTGCTGAAAATGGGTAGCCCCTATGATTACCCTTTGGTATGCAGGGACTATCCACCGCTAGGAAGCAGCGGCTCTCTGCATTCTTTAATATATTCATTGTCGGGCCACCTTGCATATAGACGACCTAAACTCCCAGCGCGCTAGATATTGAAGTTAACAGCTATACAGAGTTCCTATAGTACCACAACACAATTCATATAGGTAAATCCAGCTGAGAGTGACTTTAGTATAAATAGGGAATGTGAAGGCGAGAGTAATTATTTTTACAACTAAACCGGGGCTGCATTTATAGATACTACATATATTTCACTTTTGGGCGAAAATACTGGACTTCAAACTAACCTCTATTCAAGGAGCCAAATGTATGATTCCTTATGATTATAGATGTCATAGATGCTCGGTGATCGTACAAGAATAGGCATTTTCTCAACTGAGAAACAGCTGCTAAAAACATCATACCTACATAGAACATAGCGTTTTTTTAACGATGTGTATTATTCCATTATTGTAAAGGATAATATTGACATATGGTATTTTATTTAAACCACATGTTCCTAGCCACCCCAGGTAACATTGTACCAAGTTTGAAAAAAAACTGCCTGGTAGTTTTGTCAAAAATCGCGACTTTAGTTTCCAAGGCCGTATAGATTCTTTTTACGGCCAGGTTAGTTCCCGAACCGAACTGAAGTTCAGATAAGCTGTAAACATACTTGTATCTATACAGGGTGGCCAAACATCATGAAAACAAAAACACCGTTTTTGAGAAAAATACTTATAGTCTTAGCATTAACCCCCATTGCATTTTCGTAGACGCTTATTTAAACCTTTCCCTTTAAAACATACAATAAATTTTATATTAAGTCCCATAAATTCCATTTTAATAACCCATACAATTATTGCGCTAGATGTTCAATTGAGTCTAAAGCGCCCACACGGCTTCTGTATTTCCGCATTGGGAAACCTATTGTGTAATTATGAATGATATAAACCGCAACAAAGGCACCTAACAGCAGTAATTAGTGCAACTTGCAATTGAATAGTGCAATATTTTATATAACGGAATTATTTCCGTATATAAACATCACAAATAAAAATCTATTTTACATGATACAAAAAATAATTGTAATAATTACCAAATCGTCTAAATGCCCTTTACAAAGTCAGCGAAAGTCTGAAGGTGAAAATGATAAGAATGATAAAACAAATGCTGACTCTTTTGTGTTAAAAGTTATAACAATACGTTTGTATATGCAATAGGCAGAGTGCGTACTACTTTGCCTAATGCGTTTTACAAACGTAATAAATGCCAATAGCCGTATCATCAAAATTAATATAATAAGTGAAAACTTGAGCAATAATAATTAATAAACTCTTAATAAAAGGAGCATTCATTATCCAAACAAAACATTACGGCAGTGACACTCTGGAGAAATCAAAATGTGGTGCTTTAAAATGATATGGAAACAATAAACATAAAAGCAGCGGCATGCTCGGCGCATGTGATTGCTGTGAATTAATTAAAGTGGTTTTCATTAGGTCCATAAATGGGCGTCGCGCCGGCCTGGTCCGCGGTGCCGGGCGCCCGTGCCGTGTGCCGCCATCTTTGATGGTGCCGCGACACCGCTCAGGGCGGGGCCTCCACAGATAACAAAGCTCGGCGAACACCGGACAAGCGGCCGCCGAGCGGACCAAAGCTACGTGCCGAACCAATACCGATACCACTGATTTTTTGTATAAGAAAAAAACATTAAGTCGATAAAGCCTCAGAAGATAAGTCTTAATGTATGCACCAGTCTGTGTATTAGTTTTTGTGTCAGATCTGGTCAATCTTTTTTACGTATGAAGGATTAACCCGTATCTACATTTTATCTGTATGAATACATTAGCCGGTTTGGGGCGGATATGAGGGCATTTCTTATGGATTATGTAATGCTTGCGTTATTTCTTTGTTTATATGTTTAAAACTTTCAATTCAGATTATAGCATTTCTCATCAAAACAACATTTGAAATCCTTTACAAAACAAACCAAACTTGAACAATAAAAGTCAACTGTATCTACGTTGAAATTCAACATGTCAAATCAAAGTGAATGATTATCAGATGTCATTGGAAACTTATCTCTTCATAGGAGAACAAGTCCCACTATAAAACCCTTTACGTGGTACGTGATGCCCCCTGATTGATTTATGGCGACAATCGTGACCATAATGTATCCCAAGTTTACATTAGACAATCCGAGACGAGGCACAATACACCGGCAGAATGTATTTATACGAGGCTGGAGAACTAGGCACCTTTATCTCTTTGTTTGGGGAGTTTTAGGTCAGTTAAACAGATAATGTTTTTCTTTATATATTTAGTCGTAAAATGGAATCTTTCGCGTCGGCCTCATGGGGTTCGTTATATTGCGCGTAAATCATTGCCAAAAGGGTTGGGGTTGTGCCGTGTTTAAAAATGCTATGGCTAATATAAAAAATATATCTTTACAATTATCAAAAACAACGTTTATCAGAACAAAGCATACGCTGGAAGTTTTCCTGGAATCTATAGATATAGCGGTTTGATAAACAAATGATACAGTTGATACGAATTAAGCAAATGCGAGATTATACACGATAATAATCAGACAATAGTCTTAAAAGTTTATTGTTCCCTATTAAAATATGTGTTCAATTTCAATTAATACATTCATTATAAAGAAATAAAAGATTCAAAATTATTTTATACGGTCCCAACTGTAACAAAATATATTTGGTTTAGATAGAGAAGCATCGACTTAATTGGTCAACATTAAATTGAAACAAACCGATACATGATTTGATTGGAGCAAAATAAATGCCTGCATTGCGAAATTGTTCATATTTTTTTATCGATAATGCACGAGGCTCTATGGTGTCATGAACTATAAAGAATAGTGTGACCGTGTATATTCCCAATGTTATATAACATAGTATTGGGATATTAACGTTACTAACGTGAAGTCAGTGCAACATGAAAACATATGTATTGCGAAGTGCTTCTCCTATTGATATTATGACGTACTGTCTTGTCTACGCCTTCTAGTCTTTCGAGATAGAATTCAACCTGAGGAAAGCTATGTTATTCGAATAGCTAATCATAAACTTAATAGGTAAATAATCATGGGAATCGTATACAGAATTGAGCCATTCATCATATACATACATATATGCAAGCGGCAATTATTCTAAAAATGTTAAGAATAATAATTTTATCTTCTTCTTCTGCCTGCCTTTATCCTATAACTTATTCCGGGTCGGCATAATATTATATTTTATATGTCGCAGTACGTTTCGGCTTATAATATTACGAACAGCCGTCCACCCCATGACATTAAGAACTTTAACTAAGACTTTTTTTTTAATATTTTTATTTGTCCTAATTTATCAGTACATAGTACTAATCAAGACCTTCGCAACCAATTTCAAAACATTTTCCGAACTCAAACTCCACTCATGTCCACACCCACTTCTGCAAACCCACCCACATGCCTCTGTGATAGTATCTAACATACAGACACAATTAAAATACTTTGGAATCCACATGGGGAAAAGATTTAATTTGAGCCACACATTAACAATTTACCAAATAGAATTCGTAAACTCTTTGGAATCATAACCAAACTTAGAAATGGTGCAGACACAGAAGCTTTAAAACAGGTTAATTTTTCTATTTGCCAGTCCGTCATTACATACTGTATCACCATTTGGGGCAGTTGCAGAAAAAGCATCCTAGTAAATCTCGAGAGAGCCCAACGAACTAAGAATGTTGTTTCAGATTCCACGAATCGAACCACACATGCACACATACACACAGACATACACATACATAAACACACACATCACGCTCTCACACTCACACACCCAAATACTAAAATAAAAAGTATAATTTAACTGGTTTCTCAAGAAACAGGCTACGCCTAATTTGAGAACCCTTGCATTATTCTCCTTTGTAACAAGTATTTTTTCATTTTCGTCACACAATTACAATATATGCAACACTTAACAAATTGGTAGGCCCTCATTGATTTGTCTATACCTTTTTTTAACATTGGGAAAATCCTCTTGGATGTCAGTTTACCTTGGCAGTGTGCAGACAGGATATGCCGGATTTCTATTAGCTAAAAATCCCACGACCTCCTTCAGTATAAATAACACTGTCGTCTAAGCATGGTTAGTACAAAGGTACTAAGTACATAAAGGCCAAGACTTACAGACAACCGATGCAAAATAATTTCGCCGTTGTTTATTGTTCATTAAATGAGATAGTCGGAAACCTAATAATCCTTGAAAGGGATCTTTCTCATTGTCTTCAGCTATGAAAAACGGGCAAAGAGTTGAAATTTTCCTAAAAATGTAGGATAAACTTCGATGCTGCCTTCCGCTGCTGGTGACAGTCCATCGAATTTTTATAGATATTATTATTATTCGGCTAACATCCTTACAATAAAAATTATCTTTAGGTGGAAATGTTAGGTCCTAAGGAGAAAAACAATACAGCCAGGCAATTGGTGAATGGGACGCTCGTCTCGTCATTGTTTGCAATAAAAAAATATAATAACACCCTTTTTACTTTGGTGTTTCCGATGCCAATGTACACGATCATCACATTTATAAATTTGAGTTGTCAGGATCAGAAAAGTCATGCTACAAGTTAAAACCTCATACACCATATTATCACTCCTTTTTTCCTCGCACAATCCTACTCATATCCTGGTCTGATGATATCACTCTGATATTCATTTGGAAAACTCTATTTAAAACAACTAGTAAAGTCATACATAAATACTTCATAGTAAATCCTGAACTGAATACCGCCATACCACGCCCTTAAAACATCCACAATGCTTGATATTATTTGGTGCTTTAGCATTAAAAATAAGACCATAGAATAAAATGTAGGAATTCGAGAATCAATGTTAGGTATGTGGCACATGCGACATTTTACGTATCGTACGAAACACGGCAATTAAACTACCAATTCACGTCGGATGTCAGTGATACAATAGCATAGAGGGCTCGGGTCTAACAGAAGGCTTGTCTTTTTCAAATATTTTGTAGTCTTCCTGATAGATCAAGAGTCCGTGGCCACCAGGCTTTCGTCATTTTATAAAAGTTGAATATTTGCCTACGTATGCCTCAAACATACGTATCACAGGATCAGCTATTTTGAAGTTTGGACCTTGGTGTCTTAGGTACTAATCAGCTTCAATGTGTCATGTTCATTACAGTATAAAAGCTGAATTTTATGTTTGTTTGGTAGTCAGGCTTTTGAGTGTTCTTTCTAATTGACAGTAAATTCTACTAAAAAACAAGGAAATATCATTAAAACAAGTAACGTATCATATTTCTTCCTAAAGTTTCACACTCATAAAAATATTTTTAAAACTAAAACTTACAATATAATAGCGCGTTATCATATTCCACAAATCTACATGAAAATTAAAAAAGGAGAAAGTTTTCCCCTAGCCGCCATAAGTCATCTTTATTCCCTTTGCTACGAGTACATTGAAGGAGCTCAAACCAAGAAAATAATACGCTCCAACAGAGAACCTTTTTAGATAAACTTTGAAAATCCATTAACGCTTTTTTAATTATACAGACTTTTTAAACCGTCTATTCTTTATCTATTTACTGATAAAAGCCTTAAGTCCCGAAAATTTGGTTTTAACGAGTAACGTCCCATCCCTATTTCCTAAGCAATTGAAACGCCTATAAGTTGTTCAAAATATTATCTAAGCATTAGTACCTTTTAAAATTAGTCTTTATTTTCAGAAGTATGTAAACATTGCAGCAAGTAAATCTATTATTTTATATGCTCACCAGTATATAGACGTAATGATGATGTATTGAGATATGATGGTACTTTTCCAAGCCATGTTCATGTTGTTTTTACTCGTCTGTTGACACCCGCACGGTCGCCTCGCGCCATTAACGGCCGAATTAATTGGAAACTATAAATGATATGCATGGCAGTGTAGCCGGGCCACGGCACATGCAGGGTTCACACGGGGCGGGTGATTTATACCCCGGGGTCGGTGGCGTGACGCGGGCGACGGCGGCGCGGCGGCGGCGCGGCGACGAGACGCGGGCGAGGCAGGTACGCGGCCGGCCCGCGTTTATAGCGGAACTTTAATTTACGACCGCTCTAAATTACGTGGATTTACTGCGTGCCTTTATTGGCCCGCTCCGAACGCCCCCACCGCTCTCCGCCCTTCCGACTCCCCCACTTTGAGCCCCCTCCTTTTGTACGGATAACTTCTGCTCGGAAAGTGCATTGCTAAAACTGCATAATTTAAAGCGCCGTAAAACTGATAGTGAATTCGAACTACCTAACTCGTAAATCCAATAATGTAGACCCAGTAGCATGAAATATGTACACGCAGTTATTATGAATAATAAAAATTAAATTTTAACATCGGGACGCGACGGATTCGTATGCACCGTTTAATTACGTCAATAAACATAAAGACCGGTGAGCGCTAGGAATGTACATTTTAGGCGCAGGATGATGAAAATGGCCAGTAATTCCATTCATAAATGAGTCACACGTTTTTATCCCTGGCTCGGAATTTGTCGAGTAATCGTGAAAAGCGCTCTCCAGGCCCGCGCCGCTCCAAGGCCACGTCACATCCGGCGTTATCTACAAGGAGAAAGCGGATGCTGCTTGCAGGCGGTGACTTCAAACACTAGCGGCCCTTTGTCGGCCATCGTCCTTAATTGCTCTTGCAAAAGTAAATGTTTATTACCTCGTAATTAAGATGTAAGTAAAACTTATTTAAATTTTAAAGGCAAAGGAGTTTTGAGGAAAAATGCAAACGTGGGGATTGCGCAACCATCTACCTGACGATTGTGTTAAGGTTTCCAAAAAAATAACAAAGCAAGCGAATATTTCTAATAAAAACCTACTAACATTTTGCAATCACGCACAAAAGATTCCAAATTGTATATATTTCGAAACAAGTCTGACGAAGTGTTGATTAATTTTAAAAGTTTACACATTTAACTTTGAGACGCACAAGTTTTTGTACATAATAAACATGTTTAAATAACGTAAAGCATGTTTCCACGGTGGATACGAACTGTTTCCCTAATGAGAGCTAATCCATGTACGCATGTCCTGAGAACCATTTAATGGCGGCGCGGCCCACGGTCCGGCTTTTAACTTCTAATCTAAGCCTATTAAACATCACGAAACCCTCTCGGATTTCTTGTGAATGCATTTCCAAGTAACCGAGCCGATATAATTGTAAAAAATAAAACTCGGGATGGACAACAAACACGTTTTACCTAAGCATAATTTGCATTTGCATCAGGCATTTGTAATATATTTAGTATTTTGTTGACAGGGATGTAGGTTTACTTCCAAGTGAAGTAGAGGCGATTTTCGTGTGGGTGCCAAGGCATTTACGTCGTATGGTGTTTAATACAAGTTTTATAGCGTTGGCGGCTGGGCAGTAATTGGAAGCGAGGATGCGCGGGCGCAGTAAAGCGGCAATTGACCAGAAAATAACGAGCCCTCGCCTTTGGCTATAGTTATAGCTCGCATATGCTTCTTATGTACAGCTGCCGTGTGCCGAAATATTTATTGGTCAGTTTTTGTGTACTTGGGTAAATATGTGGAGTTAGCGCTTTGTGTTTGTCTATCGTGTTAGCCATATTCGGCAAGTCAATTTCTCGTACACACTGCTCACTACTCACTACTGCTCAGGTGCTAGTGTGAATTATGTGACAGAATTGAATCGATTGAAAACAATAAACGTGTCAAGCTACAATTCCATATCTTTCAGTCTATTCTAGCCATATAGTATTTTTCCAACGTACGCATTTTTAATATAATTAGTAGAGCTGAGGATTGCTTCATACTTATTACAATTATGGCGTATTACATAAAATGTGGCAGTCAATCAAATCTCTGCATTAAGAGTGATTTATATGAAATGATGTTACAGGTCAATTACACCTGCCACACCTCTCCGTAAACGAAAATTGAGTTGTTTGATATTTTTACAACCGCATAAAAAGAAAACCGTTGCGTTAACAAGTGTAAATAAATGTGTATCAAAATACAATCCGTAATGGTTATGGACCCACGCTGCGAACGAATAGAGGAGTCCATACAACTCGATGATGATTCCATAAATTTATACAGTGCACAATAAAAAGGCTGTTCGGAACAAAACGGCGTCACCTCAGTTTATGGACTGGCGTACGCCGGCCGCCGTACGCGCACCGAGCGCCCGGCATTGTTCATGAACATACAGCTAGAACAATCAGCTGGCGCGGCGTCGTGCCTAATTACCCGCCGTGAAATTGGTGAATGACCATCTTTATTGGGTTTTAGCGACTCAATATTGAGCCCGATTAGTTGGAGGCAAACACCGTAAACAGATATTCGCCTTGACACAAATGGCCGCGTCGCGTCGCGTCGGCCATATATCCGCGCCGCGACCCAACCGTGTTGACGTACCGGTGCTAATTAAACACCTATAAAAACTCTATTAAAATGGCCAAATATGGATGCTTTGGACGGTACATTTACGAGTCGGCGTTACACAATTATGTATATAATAAAATAACGTTGACATGTAAAAAGCGTGGAGTGACGTTATAATTTATTGGGTATTTTGGACCGTTATTCAACCGCGCAGCGCGGTTCACATGGGCGTGCACAACATAGTGTTACACATATTACGTAATTTCCATATAATCCACTAGCACATGGTTTGCTTTAGAACAATAAATCTTGTAATATATTTGTTCGTAAGTGCGCGTGTCTACGTGCCTACGAGTCGTAGCGCGTAGGCGGAGTCAGTACTACGGCGGGCGCGGCACGAACTAGCGCGGGCGGCGGATTAAACTCGGACAAAGGCGACACATGAAACGCGCCGCCGAATCTGCTTATCACACCTTATTGTTTGTTGCCCGCTCGCGGTAATATTACCCTCTACATATCAACACTCACGTGGACATCATACGTGTTTACGTAATGATAATCCATGAGCACGTATCAAATCCCTATCCAGGGGTAATCACTCCACCCAAACCATAGCCCGCTATAAATAACGTGGATCATCGAGGAAGTAATAGAAAGCCACATACAACGTCAATTTAATTAATAGCTGTTACAAATGTAAGGTAATTATGTCTTCCAATAGTTTAGACGCGCCCTTTTAGATGACACATATGTGTTTCTGATTTGTGGAATAACTACACAAATTTAGATTTTCGCATTTATCATTTTGCGTGAGAGACTCTCTGTTATCTCGCATGATTATTGAAAATATACCGAATTGACAATACTTCGAAAACTTTTACGTATGTTTTTATATAGGTTTCTAAATAACGAATTTATATACACATTTTCACTCCTTATTTAACCGCGAATTTTGATTGCTAATCAGTTATCACAAACACTTTCGGTTTCTATATTTTTAAATCTACCCTCGCTTTGCTACTGTTAATATCCAACTTAACTAATAGGTATCGTTTGACGTTACATACTTTTCAACTACAGTCGTAACTCACACAATATCAATAACATTTTCTGAAAAACCATGGAATTATAGTTTGACGGAAAACATTATTGAAATAATGTGAGTTGCGTCTGTACAATGTAGTTTAAACATGAAAGGTATGAAATGTCAAACGGTACCTATTTGCTTCGTTGGAATAAAGGTTGTACATTAACCCACAGTCGGTTGACATTCGACATCTACTTGATATTCATCTCTATTTGAATTCCACTGCGCTTGCCATCAGGTAAGTTTAATTGTTATTAACATTACCACCAAAAAATACTAAACAGTTTCAGTATATACAACCGTAGCAGTTAAAATACTAAATAAATACACCCAACAGTCACATACATAGTCCTGACCCCACTCGATCGAATCTTGTGTCGTGGGTATCAGAAACTACAAGAGTCTTTTCGGTCTCACAAACAACCAGACCCGAGATAAATTGTGTCTATGTTATTGATGATACAATAAAACGCACTGTTACAAACCGGTCGAGTCATTGCAATTAACCTGCGGTACAAGGTTTACAACATACACAATGTAACTGTCTCACTATCATATACCCATTCATTATATTAACCTATATTTATATCGATACAAAGTATATGAAATGTTACATTTTGTATCAATTTTAATCACAGTAATAGCTGTCAGGCTGTGTATACTACGATGTACCGGACTTCCTTGAATAAATGAATGTTTTAATAGATTTCGGTACTTTAACATTAATTAATTAGTATATCTACATTAATTATATGACATTTTATTGCATTACAAACCAAGTAAAGATATTTTGGGCCATTTGGATTATTATTTATAATTATGTACCAATATAATTATGTAGTGCGTGGTGGCCTGTTGGTAACGGACTAGATGCGGCTGCCTACATGTCTACGATGGCCGCGGGTTCAAATCCCAGGGCACACCTCTGACTTTTCGGACTCATGTGTGTATTGATAGTCAATCACCACGCACTATAACGGTGAAGGAAAACATCGTGAGGAAACCTGCATACCATAGCGATTTGTATAAATTTCTATGGTATGTGAAAGTCCGCCAACACGCACTAGGCCAGCGTGGTGGACTATATGGCCTAACCACTCTCAATCGTACTCTCGATTGTAGAGGAGGCCCGAGCCCTGCAGTGGGTCGTTTATGGGCTGATACAATAATTATGTTCCTGTGTGTAAATATGGACGATTTTGCTACTAGTGGTACTTTTGTCGAGTTTGGACAAAACAGAAATACAGGTGTGCTAACAAACGGCGCACTTGCTGATATACATTTTAGTAAATCGTTATTGCGTCTAGATTTAAATGCATTTTCATAGCGTAGTCTGATAATAACAAAGATGCCGAGAAATAAACAATTACCAACACACGTGCTTCCCCTTAACGTATTACGCCAAATAGACACCTATGTACCTCTGTAACAAATGTTAAGGCGAAGTCTATGAAAGTTTTGTTGTTGTTCAAAATGATTTTCACTGTTTATTTCGTTAACTATTTAATAAACAACGAAACGAAAAAATACGTATATGTTAAAATCTTGTGCTTTACCCATCCGAACCGGTTTTATTCGAAAAGGTGGTGGTAATTCTTAAAACTTTATAAGGTCATAACTCTAAAACGGATAGGTATTTTTCAAATATTATTTCTTAATTATCATATTAATATTATGCCCTTGTATCCAACTGAGCAAGTGCGCCATTTTCCTGCGCTCCCTGTATATTTTATGTGCAGGGTCAGGACTATGTATGTGACTGTTGGGTGATTTTATTTATTTAGGCTAGTGTCGTGGGTATCAGGAGCTGCTAGACATTTTTCGGGCTCACAAACACCAAGAACCGAAACAAATACTTGTGTATCACACATAAATTTGCTTCGGTGAGGGGATCGAACCAGCTGCCTCACTTTTCACAGCCGGTGTGTAACCAACTGCGCCACGGAGGTTGTCATTACAAAACAATTACCACGGGGACATATTAATTTCAAAAAATTGAAAGTTTGTACTTTCATACAAATCTACTTTTTCATAGCATAGACTTTAGCATCGACAAGAATAATATAAAACAACTCTTTTATCAAGCCATTTATATTGTTTTATATTTTACGCTTATCATTTTTATTATTTTTTACGCTTTTCATGCCTTCCATAGGAGATTGTTCCTCAATTAATAATAATGCGAGGCTAATGCGAGTTGGCTTGGTATATGTTCGGAATAATCATCTTCGTACTCTTTTCTTTTGCGATGAGGTCCTTCACTATTGAATTCGATGATAATTAATAATAAATACACACGCAACATCGACAAGTCTTGTGTATTAATCAAGTCATACATTTACACTTTCTCATTTCACCCCATAGGTAAACACTATTTTTGCGTATACCACAAACATACTGACAACAAAGTATTTCTTATATTATTAAATCCCGAATTAAAGTTTTGTTGGAACTACCTACGAAGTAAATGAAACAAACTAATCTTTAATGAGCTGCTACCGAAGCGAAAATATAATTTGTTACTAACTTCTTTGGGACATCACTATGAAATGTTACTGTTTTTTGTATTTAAGCCGCTCTTATGATGAAAGGTGGCACAAGAAATTTAATTATACGGATCGTACAACTTGTTCTAATATGGATTTACTAAAAATTTCTAAGGCAATATATAAATACTGATATAATAAAGTGATTACGTTATTTTCGTACACGTCGACAGTGAATATAGATAAAATTTCCCCATCATTAACATCATGTATTAGGTAGGTATATTGACGTATAAAACGTATTCGTAAAGCTCGTAACACACACAGGAAGCATACAATGTTTTGATAGCCTCAGTGGCATAGCAGACAAGCCGTGGATTTTGAAATAAGTAGCTTTGGGTTCCATCTTTACTTCAAGACGAATTAATTTTAATGTATTGTCACAAACTTTGGAGGTGTAAGAGCTACACTGTTGTCAGCCACGACTCAGCATGAATGGGCAGGCTCATCCGGGGCGGTACCACTATCTCACACGAAATCAACATGAATCGCGTGGGTGAGATTGCCGGATGCCCAATACCCCTTTCTTCTTCCCATCCTTTTTCCTCCCCGCTCCCCTTCCAATTGGGCCGGCAATACATCCATAATCAAGCCCTGTGGATGTTCATGGGCGTCAGCTATCACTTACCATTAGGTGACCTGGTTGCTTGTTTGCAATAAAAATACTTTAAATTATTACGATGTATTTGGCACTGAAAGTTCCTCGTACCTTGTGAGACCTACAACACAAGTCAGGTATTAGGTATAATTAGTGGCACAGCTTTGTTAAGCTGGTTAAAGCTGCATTAAAAATTGTTTGCCCCGTCCGAGGTAGTATCAGTGTTTCATGTAAAACCGAAATTATTTTTCGTATCGACGCGACAAAATGACTCATATTGGTTATTTCATTCGTATTTAAGAATCCACTGTAGAACAAATGCCCGTTGGTAAAGGACCAGATGAGACTGCCAACATATTCACAATGGTCGCGGATTCAAATCCCAAGGCATACCTCAGACTTTTCGAAGTCATGTGTTTATTGATAGTCAATCACTAAGCACTATAACGGTGAAGGAAAACATCGTGAGGAAACCAGCATACCATAGAGGTTTGTAAGAATTTCTATGGTACGTAAAGTCCGCCAACCCGCACTAGGTGCACCCACACCCGAGCGTGGTGGACTATGTGGTATAACCCCTCGCATTCGCCCGAGGCCAGTACGTTGTAGTGGGACGTATATAGGCATACCAATACAGGATGTTATGACACCAAAGCCTTTCATTTTATCTGATGACTACGACGCAAAATTTGTATCTTAAAGTGGGGTCAGGACTATGTATGTGACTGTTATGTGTATATATTCATTTACAGCAACCTGTAAGAAGTAGGCCGCGACTTCCTTCAGCCTTTAGAGGGTTGTTTGCCTACCGTATGGCGAAGCTCCGACGCTATTCTGCTTCCTTTGTTGGTTCCCTCGAACATCTGTCATTCACGATTGTAATCCGACTGTTTCTTTATATAATAAAATTATTAATATTATTGTGTTTAAGTTTCGTCTGATTTTAAATTCACCACAACTTATGATAGGAATTCTCCATGCAAACAATGGTTTATTTCGCTCATATTTTTTCTACTTTCGCCGTACACACTACAAACACTACGTTCATATTATAAGACCAGAGTTGGTTGGTATTCAGTAGTGCTTGAATTCTAACTGATTCAGCATGTCTTATAGCTGAGAATATAAGTCTAATATACATATTCCGATTTCATTGGTTATTCTTACTCTCATTCAATTTCTTTTGATTAATTTTCTAGCGGGTTAAAAACGTGAGGATTTGTATCTTACGTCATTTGATGTGACGAGGACATGAGCTAAATAATAGCTGGTCCCTCTGATGGAAATCCAGAAATGGTAGTCAACGTCTATTTTCATATAAACACTTGTCAAATCTAAAACCTTACCTACATCAAGAGAACCCAATAAAACGCTTGAAGAAGAAATAATGAAAATTGATCAAGGAAATTATGGGACAAAATAATATTACTGCCTATGTGGCGCAGTTGTACTACGGTAGGATTACAATGTGGAGGTCTTGGGTTCCAATCCCGGGTCGGGTAAAGTGATATTGGATTCTTTTCTATTCATTATAAGCCCGGAGTCAGGAATTTATGCCCGATTAGGCGATAGGCTCGCCCCCTATCACATCTTGGGACGGAACATACAAGGCGAAACGTGGGTGTTCTGGTTGCTACCAGCCTCTGCCTAACCCTTCTGGGAAAAAGGCATTAGTTTATGTATGTATGTATGTAAAACAATATTAATAATGTTATGTTAATATTCAATTAATGTTTAAATACATTATTATACTACTTTAACCCAAAAATAAAGTCCAACGTGGTTATTTAATGAAAAATTGATGAAAGTTTAACATCTGAAAAATGTAATTATAATCATGACTAAGGCTTCTTTTACCTATCAGTTAAAACAATCTTATCTTCTTAATTTTAGTAAAAATATTCCCAGGTTTATATTTCCTCATAGTGTCAATATGGCTTTTCTGATAATATATTTCTTGTATTCATAAGTTATTTATAGTTATCAACAACTAAGTAACTTCACATATTGCAATACACGTTCTCAAACCTACTCCCGGGCTTGCATAACAACAGCGCTATAGATGTCGCTGCCTATTCTAAATCTACGGGTTAATTATGAGTATTATATGATAACTATTAAAGTAGTTCGGTATTATTGCAAAGCTGAGATCTCGTGTTCGAATTCCGGGTCGGACAAAGTGATATTTGTGCCCGATATAGCGATAAGCTCGTCCTTTATCACATCATGGGACGGAACACACAAGGCAAAACGTGGGTGTCCTGATTGTGCCTCTGCCTACCCGTTCTGGAAAAAGACGTGATGTTTCTGTATGTAATAATTATTAGTCCAGCAATAGTAATAATGCAGTAGTTTTCTACGTCACACGGCGGCTAAATCGGAAACCTTTTTAAATTGAAACACATTATTACGTAAGGGTTGGCTGCGATTTGTGTTTACGAGCACGAAGCAGTGCCGGTGCACGCACGTACACCAGACCCCGCAAATTGCCCGTCGTCAGGGAACCCGGCTAACTACATATTTACAGCTTTTTATGGCACATAATCGCTGCTCTTATTAAAACTTAAGTGGTTTCCTTTCCTAACGTAACTGCCGGTAAATGGATCTGTGTATATATCTACCAGTAAATAATCTCGTACATTTGCAACTTTCATAGCCGTTGGAGAGATCTGGATATACTTAGGAAGTCAACATATTCATATCCATATTATGAAGAGTATTTATTATTTGTGAAATTCTATTCGGAAAATAGAGACATCGTAGCTCGATTGAGTCTCTATTAGTACAGAAAGCCTACACTAAAATATTTCTTATACTATTGTGCAGTGATATCTGAAGTAAATTGAAAATAATTTATTGAATCTGTAAAAATGTTCAACGTCATTTAAATTCAGACATTTTTTTATTCTACCACCCGGTTCGGAAAGCGATTTTCACTAGAGAAGAACGGGCAAGAAAGTCTAATATTGCTCTTTTCAAAACCAGTTTACAATACAGTGATGATTATATACAAATGTTACAAGTTGGTTTAATCTGTGCGCATTATAAGAATAATCTAGCTTAGTCGTTAGCAGATTGGGCTGACATAGTAGATATCGATAGAAACGAGGGCATGTACCTATGACGTTACGTATTTTGTTGTTTGTAAATGATTGCTTACTTTTATACCCAAAGAAAACATCGAAATAAAACCAGTATACTTGAGAAATGACCACAATTTCAAATTTATTTGCATTTCTCCACGCAACACTTAGCCAGCGAGATAGACTAACTCCTGAACACGCCTTACTCATAGAACAGGCCCATTCCGCTTTGGGCATGCCAAATGTATTTATATGAATGTGTTCAAAACATATTCTGCATATTAAACCTAATCTAAATGTATATGTTACCTACCGGTAAATTTCATACAATTCGTATGAAAGATATATATGTTACAATGGTTTGGTCTTAGCTGTATTGGTTTGTCTATCCCGTGTAGGGAAAACTGGTTTGGCACGCGAAACTAGTTCATCCTAAAATCGGATTTTGGCTGGTAACATGTACATCATAAACTTAGATATGGAACTGCCCACTCTTCGTTAGTTCATTCTTTTCACTTTTGTATTTCCATCTGACGATATCGGATTATGTTGATTATTATTTTGAAATCGCAGAGCGTGGGATAATCCGTTTAGCTCAAAAGCTTTCAAAAATATTTTTTATGTTTTCATCGATTACGCTTTTTAGTTTAATTATATTCTTTCTCACTGTCTTTTTCCTTTCGGAAACAGAAAGTCCACTGCTGAACTCTCCTTAAATTACGCGTTATCATAGGCATTTTAATTTTAAAAAATGTAGTACTTGATAATACTCATAACTGTAATTACTAACTTATATTTAATGTACCTCTACATTAGTAAACTTATTAGTCCCTTTTCAGCTTAATCTATATGGGTCATTATTCATACAATCCTGGATCCATTCGCAAGTCGTGCTTCAAACATTTATATTTAAAAAAGATACGAATATAAAATTTGCCAAAGATGAAAGTACCCGATTTGACGTTAGTCTCGCCCCCTATCACATCTTCGAATGGAAATAAGCTCGGCCAACCATGACTGGTTCTAGTGGCAGGCTCTACTTAACTATTGGGTAAGCGACGGCAGCTTATTTATTTGCGATTTGAACCATAGTCTCCGTGGCGTATTTTATAAGACGCTGCGCCGGCTGTGAAACGAGAGGCTGCGGGTTTGATCCCCGCACCGAGACAAATATTTGTGCGATCGACTTTTTGGTTTGTGAAACCAAAAAGTCTCTCGTAGTTTTTGGTACCCACGACATAAGACTTGATCTTAGTGTGGGATTTCAGAACTATGTATGTGACAGGTGGAAGTATTTTTTATTTACATTGGATACCGAACCTCCAACGTTAATACGATTAGGATCAGTTGATATATATACATATATACCCCGTATGCGTGGCAAGTGTATACTATGGTTGCGGCTGTATTAAACTGTTCTGTGATTGTATCCCTCATAAAGCAAGTTGAATTAGTGAATAAGGTGAGCTGCTTTTTAACATCCTTCTACCTTTATTGCTTGAACCCAAAAATCCGTAAATACTATAGTATGCGAACCTATAGTAGGCACGAAGATTTCGTCGTGTGTTCAGTCCCAACAAAAAGTGGATTCAACAAATTGTTCACAATAGTTATTGACTCTGTATATCATTTATACCTATCATTATGATAGAAGTCAACTGTTAAAAAAGTTAATATTAATGTCTAAGATAGGTACATTAAAATGTGTTAACATAATGTGTTTCGACATACTAATAACTAATTCCCGCCGATTCTGGAATTTAGAGACTGAAAGTTCTGCTATGCCTTTTATATAACAACCATTTTAAAAATTATCAAAAGCAATAAAAACAAAGAAAAGAACAAACTCAATATCATTAGTGTTCTGTATTTTGTTTCGTTTCTTTTTTCATTTATATTTGAACAATAAAAACACCCACGATCAGCATTAAATTGTATTTATTAACATAATGCAAAAAAATATATTATAAAAAGATACCTTTTGCTAATCCAAAAAGATAAAAACAATACACAAAGTAGTTTACATAAAACTCGTTCATGTTGGGATCCAGGAGAGGGTAACCAGTAAGGGGAGAGTGTTTAACAATGCATTAAGAAAAAGCTTGACGCCGATCTCAAGGTGGCATATCTAAATATCCATCCAATATATTGTACAATAAATAATGCGCAATGACGGACGGCAACGAGTAGTTCCTGGGGTACTCTGTGATCCGAAAGGAAGCTCGAATGTTTGGACGTCACACGTAAAACTGTACGAGTGTGCCTACGTACCTACTCCACAAAATGTTCGAATCATCTATCGTACGTCCTAAATATAGACTAAGTTCGGAATAAATGATAAGTATTATAGAAAATAGTGTCGATTTTAAGAAGTGAAAAACTTATAACTTACTTCAGACGTAGAAGTCCGAACATTCGAGTTTCGTCTCGGATCATAGAGTAACCCCCCTGGTCTGACTGCCCAGCATGATTATGCTCATGGGCAAGTATGTGCGTGTTGATTGGTGCTTAATCACACCATGACAAAGCTTAAGTCCCGCAGTACCCTAACACAGACTCATGAATGGATAAAAAGTAGAGCTGCGACCGATTTCTTTTTACCACTTTTTATTAAGGTTAAAAAACAATTAAACCACACGTTCCATTGGAGTTTCCTAATGCATTATAATCATATTATATTGCTATACGTCATTGGAAAAATCTAAGCAGTGTACATTACTTTTAGACTCAATCCCCATACCACTTCGTGTATGTGTCTTCCTGTTCCGTGTCCAATTCTAAATATGTTTTATGCTTTCTTTTAAACAGCACAATAGATCATCTGATATCTACACTACACTCAAAGTCAATGTCATCATAACGTAACCACCAAATAAATATTTCTTGTCATTATCTCAGCCAATAAAATAAAAATATACAATCGTACGTTTCTTTTTATGTTGACAATAAAGATAAGTCGATACGTAAGTATTGTAGGCTCTCATTGATGTACGTAATTGTGAAAACCCATGCAAATGTACCCACATAATATTTAGCGAGATAAAGAATGTGAGTAAATTAGAACCTTGTATTTTTAAAAAGGATTTTGAGTAAATAACTGATTCAATACACGTGCCTATCCTATTTATTGATTTATTATTTTGTATAATATTTTTTGAGTCTCGAATTGTATTTTACCGATTGTATAAACACAATATCATTATTTAAGAATGATTACTGAAAAAAATAAACAAGTACCGTATTTTAAAATAACGAAATAAAAAGATACTATAGCTGATATCTGCATGGTGCACGGTGGCGTCGTGTGCCGGGTTGGTTACTTCCCTGTAACATGGTTGAGGAGGCCGATGGCTGGCACATGTGTCGTACTCGTGAACGGCTGGTAGCGTGGGCTAGATGGTACGGTTTGCTTGCATTATTACTGGTTCATAGATTATTTAAGGCTTTCACAATTATTCACTGCGTTGGCGAAACGTTCTGGGCGAGGTATAAAAATTAAAAAGTACAAGTAACTATATATTGGAAAATATAAAATATATACTTGGAAATTATAACAAATTATTGTAAGCTTGTAACTTTTATAGCAATCACTATATTGTAAACTGGTTATTAAAAAAACACACTTGCCCGTTCTTCTCTAGTTAAAACCGCTATCCGAACCGGGTGGTAAGTCAAAAAAAGAATGAATCTAAATAATTTTGGACATTATAATGGATACAACTACATTTTTTTAAGGTTTACCTTTGATTACCATTAACTTCCTCTTCGATTCGTTATTAAAGTGGGACCACCTCAGGTGAGCAGTTTTTGTTTTTTGTACTGTAAGTTTCACAATTTACAATGAGGATCTAGCACTTGTAATAGTAAATGATAATCGCTATCTGTAAAAAAACATTCCGGTCTGTTGACTGATAGCTACTAAGGCTCCTAGTTAGTAGTTACTACTTCCGACGTGCTGAGAGTGGGATTTCAAATTAAGCAATGTTTCAAGCTAGTGAAAATTAACAGGAAAATAAAACAATAAAACAATCAATGTAACGAAATTCCAAGAAATTGTATTTCACGACATATTTATCAGTTTTTTTATTACATCCCTACCAATACTTAGCTCAAACTAATGTTCAATGAGCAGCCATATTTCATATTCGGCTTAACACAACCAGATTTCGTTTAATCCTATCAAATCCGTGAATCGGCACTCAGAACCGCTTAATACAACTCGGCACTGGAATACGCTTGCACCATTGTTTGTGGTACTAAAAGCGTTGTTTAACTTCAATGTGAACAACAATAATTCAATTATCTATTTCGTTGCTGATAACGAAGACTTCCCCGACAGTTTAGTACGTTATTGTATCGGCCCCTTTGAGGCGTTAATACAATAGATTTTTGTAGGCCGTAAAGGGATTTTCCTGTAGTTCGCCCTTAGACAATGGTGTTTGGACCTGACTTCACAGGCGGGTCACAACAATGAGCCGACTTTAGTAAGAACCGACGGAAACAAGTAATGCAGGTAGCAAAGATTTTGTTCACTGTGTCAGGTTTTAGAATTGAATAAATTATAGTAACATACATAATTTTATTTTCTACGGAATTATCATTATAGGAAAGAACATGTATTATATTATTAAGTTATATTAAATTATTTGTAAATAGCTTTCGTGACGCTTAATTATCCGTAATGAATAATAGTATTACGTTTCTCAGCTTCGCATGTCCTTCTGTAAGTTTTTTCAAGCATACTTACTTATTAGGGCTAGAACTTATTAGAACTGCCTCGGCGGCGTAGTTGCACTACAGTAGGATTACAAAGCTGTAGTCTCGGGTACGAATCTATTAATTATCAGCCCGAAGTCAGTAATTTGTGTCCGATATGGCGATAGGCTCGCCCACTATTACATTATGGGACGGAACATGCAAAACGAAATGTGGGTGTCTTGGTAGCACCTCTGCTTACCTCTTCTGGCAAAAAGGGGTGAGTTTATGTATGTATGTACTTGCTTATTAAAATATTAACTAATAAAATACTTTTAAAGTGTATCTTTGGGTGTGCACTAACAGGATGTTTAACGTTGAGCCTAAATTCTAATTTCGACGCACTTATGTTCAAGTAAGGGTATACTTTATTCTCCTTAAATATTTTATTTAAAGTTCAAATTATTTAATTAAGAAAACGTCAAGGTTATGTTATTAGTAAAATTTATTTTTGTTTCTTCTTTTAATGCAATTAACAAACGAGTATGACAAGGTTCATAAGGTGTGAATACAGTTATAATATTAAGTATTATAGTGCTCTTATGAAAAAATGTTTCTTAAAATAATTTCAAGCTAAAATAATTTAGAAATGCATATGCCTTCTTTTCAATTATAATTATGTAAGGGAATATTTAAGATAGCATATCATAATAACTTGTTAAGTACATATTCTACTAGACGTATAATTTATTACTAAGTAATAACCTAAAACTTCACTAAATCCACATAAAATAGCGCCATAAACTTAATTCTGAAAATGATTTGCTCATTCCATCGCTTTAATAAAAACCTACAATTTCTAGGAAACAATATACAATCGGTAGAAGATACCTCTAATAACTTTTTTTGATGATTTTTGCATTTACCCACATACCTAATTTAATATTCATTCGTAAGAGGGCAGCACTGCCGCCGAGCTACGTTTATTGACCGAGTCGTGGACAAAGACGCTGGTTTTACGATGTCATAAAACTAACTATTGTTCGAAGCAATCCCGGTCGAAATGCAGCCGAGCTTATTGTTAATACTTAAATAAGATATCCATTTTTTATTGTTTAGGCCATTAAGGACCGGGTTTGTACATATTTTGACTCGTTTCGACGCCTATTGAATTTGACTTCCCTTTGAGCTTTGCCGACTTTTTAGTTTTCGCAAAATGATCACGTGTTAATGTTGCGCCCATTTCGACCGGACAGTTATTAGGTGTGGGCATTGTTTAATTTCCAATGTTGTTTTCATTATCTACCGTTTGTCTAAAACAATGCTGTGAACGAACCGTTAAACTTCTCGGTTATATTTCGGCGAAACATTGTTGCACGTGCAAACGTTTTTTAGATTGAATACAGGAAAACATTGAAGGTCACGACTAGACACGCGCTGTGATCTCTGCAAGCGACCTAAGCCCACATCACTATGTATCGATAGGCTGCCTCCATACAATATAACACATATATACGAGCTCGCTTTGAATACGAAACATCGTCCCTGGCACACAGCTATCGATCGACAGACTCGACGTATTTTACAACGGTCTATAAATTAAAAGTGCTATAAATATAAATCTCTGTGCGCGTCAAATCGCATCACATATTCATGCCCGAGCGTTATTAAAACCTAAACAACCGATGCCACTTAAGAACTGATCAGTTTGTAAAAAAAAAGATTAATAACATTTTCATTTTGGTACCTGTTTTTTAAATGTACGCAAACGAATATCTTTGTTTATGATTAACGTAGTATATACATAATGCTAGGTTATATATCATTTGACTTTGGTAAATATTTAGGATTTTAAAATTTTAAAATCTAACCTGTTTCTTTCAATGATTAGTTGCTTGTCGTTGGCGATTTTGAAATCAATGGAGTGCTTGAAATATGTGTTAATTTACAT
The DNA here is from genome assembly GCA_033459515.1 of Theretra japonica. Taxonomy (NCBI): domain Eukaryota; kingdom Metazoa; phylum Arthropoda; class Insecta; order Lepidoptera; family Sphingidae; genus Theretra; species Theretra japonica. Next base: position 8,472,338 of record CM065939.1, read on the forward strand.
GATATTATAATAAATTATAGCATTATGTGAATTAAAAAGACTTTCCAGATGCGTTCAACTTTAAATAAACTATTAAATGTTTTGAAGAGCCGAGTAACGCATGTATTAGTTTCTTGTTATTGGGTCCTTATTTACTAAAGAGTTATATGTGGCTAACGATGATAATGTATATATTTAAATGAAATACATACATTACCGTATTAATTAATGATTAATAAATACCGTTGTGGAATCAGTGCAATCCTAACCCTGTAAAACTGGTAAAACTGTACAGCATATTAATCATATTTCCACTTGCTATATTATTGTAAATACGGTGGAAACATTTGCGTACAACCGACGGGCTTAAGCACCAAAACATCACCGAAGTTAATATCCGTAACGAATTGTAGGTATTTATTTAAATACACACAGATAGTCTGATTCATAAAAATGTATTTTCTTTTCTAGACATTTCGCAGTATAATATCTATAATTTACAAGGAATGTAATTGTAGTAATTCCATCATTTCGTGATTGAACAGAAAGACCTTTGAAATGCTTAATATGTTTGAAATAATATAGTACTTAGGTATTTGATTTAAATAATTAATTTGAGGCATTTTCAAGAACGTATTTAAGATATTAAATAATAAATTATGACATCATTATCAGTTCCTATTTACAAGTATTCGATGGCTATATAAAATTCTGTACCGATAATTTTATTTATGGTGTTTACGCCATTTGCTTTGTATATGAATACAAATGGACAAAATAAAATGCAATATATGGTGTTCCCAGAGTAATTATACTAATGCACAAAATATATTTTTCCATATAATATCTTCTTGTTATTTTGCTTACATTATTTTATTTACCTTATTCTGATTCATTTTATTTATTCCTATTAATTAGGTATGTGTTCCCATGCAGCAAACGTTGAATTTAATTATGAATAATAAACATTGAATTTAGCAGCACATTAAATAACCTATTACAATAACTTTTATTTTATTACACTTTATATACAAATATGTTATATAGGCGGACTTAATGGCAGTGTAGACATGAACAGATGTAGGTGTAAATATGCTAATTTGATTAGATAGATAGATTTACCTATGAATATACACATATGATCTATTTGGGTAATCCGAGTGTCGGTCAATTCCGGTAATTACTAAATTCATCAAACAATATTCATATAAACGCTATGTCGATTCCTTTAAAAGTATTAGTGATAGGAATATAGTGATTATTAGAATTTAAATATTGCATACATTTATTTATGTTTTCACATTCTTACTAATTTTAGCTATAACCAGTCTCATACCGAACATAGGTCTCCTTTTACGATTTTCACAACGCGTGGAAATTATTTAATTACTCGTATTATATATCAGCTCTGAATACAGCCAGCTCATTTACATAATATGTCTCACTGTAGGGCACGGGCCTCTTCTACTATCAAGAGTACGTTTGGGAGGGGCTGGGTCATATAGTCTACCACGCTGCCCTAGTGTGAGTTGGCGGCCTTTACATGCCGTAGAAATTATTTAAAATCGCTATGTATGTATCGCTGTATGTAGGTTTCCTCATGATGTTTTCTTTCACCGCTATAGTGTGTGTTGATTGACTATCAATACACACATAAGTCTAAAAACTCAGAGATGTGCCCTGGGACTTGAAATCGCGACCACCATATGTTGGCAGTCGCATCTAGTCCGTTACTGACACGCCACCTATAAACAGCTTAAAATAGTAGCGTTATAAATAGATATTTACTTACTAAAGTCTTAATAAACGAATCTTAACATGTAACTTGACTCCCCATTATCAACTGGTCTGGCCCTGTTTACCACAATTTATAAATTGTGAATATGTAACTAGGTACCTACTGTAGGTTTAATGTCTATCGTTTGATAAGTTTCAGGATATTACAGGTACACACCCGCAGAATCATGGGACCATCAGACGTTGATATTGCATGTTTGTGGCTATTATATTAAACATGGTTATAGAATACTTCTCCCACAAAGATTTCACGTGTTTGACGACAGGATGGTAATATTAATTTCCACTAGCAACCTTCAAGCATGCCAGACTTCAACTGTATTATTCTTCTCCATCGTTAACACTCTTGGCAGAGTTTTTTGCTATCCGTCGCCATTCCTCATTGACGCTTTCTTTGTGCATTCACGCACGGGACCGTTAGTGCAGCATTTATATGGTCGGTCCAACGTAATGGCGCTCTACAACACGACTTTGTCCCATCGATCTTACCCTGCATCTCAAGGTGTTCCGCAGACGCACGTCGACGCATGACCAAAGAAAGTGAGAATGCGAGCCCGAATGAAAATGAATGATGGAAGATAGACGCTTCTTGATGCCGAGTTCATCCAGATTAGACTGGTTCGTTCTGAATTCCGTCCAGGATTCAGGAAAATATGTTTTCATTCATGTCAAGTTGAATGACTCATTAGTTTTTTGTTTATGATAGTTTACGAATAATTGTTTATACTCATAAAAACAATGACATTCATAAACAAAATAGATAACATGCAAGGGCATCAAGTACTTATAGAGAAAGAATTTTCACATGGCTATTCTTTGAAGAATACCTACTATGACTAATTGAACTCGCACTCCATTACATAGATCTGAACTTAGGCTGTTTGATGTATAAGGATTAAAGTTTGCCCAATTCATAGTAACCATTTTCTTCGATTTGAAAAACGATACTTTAGAAATAGATACTCTGCTCAACGCTATGAGTGAATGTGGTGTGGGGGAGCCACTAAAGAAATGGTTCAGTGACTACCTCACGGCACGTTTCTATCGGGTGAAGGTAGCTGAGGTGTTCAGTAATTCGACGGACGTTGTGTGTGGAAAAAAACCCTCGCTGGCCGTCGCGCGCATTTCTGGCGGCACTGGATATCTCAGGGTGAGAAGCGCCCCGATTTCTTTTCTGTGATCAACCAAACCAACCAAAGTGGCTCCCCACTTACGTTTAAGTCTGGTCGCCATTTTAAGGTTTTATGGACGTCCGTGACAGATGCGAGAGCACGCTTACAGTCTGTGGAAGTTGTTGCGTCCTGCGTACGTATACACAGACGACTTGTGCGCAAACAATTCCATAGCTTGACGGTGCGGCACAAAAAAGAATTTGCGGACTTTTTGGTTCGCACCAGAGATGGTTTAGACCATCAAGCTATGGCTACGCAAGCCAGCACGCGTGGTTCTGTTAAAAAAAAGGAGAGGAAGTGATCAAACTGAACAATTCTTCAGAGCATTCACCGTGATACAGACGGTAGAACACGCTTAGAGAGCGTGAATAGAACACGAAGAACACGAATTTAATACAATGTAAATACAAACCAATTAAAAGAACAGATTGTGTATCAACAGTATGTGTATGTATTTGGGCGTCAAAATAGATGTAAAATTCTCCTGGTCGCATCATGTAGATTATACAAGCGAAAAACTGAGAATATTATTAGGTAAATTCGATCATTTAAACCATAAAGTTCCCAAAAAACCTTCAAGATTGTTGTACTTGTCCCTAGTTGACTCCATTCTAAGTTATGTTCTTGAGTGCTACGGCTTAAGTTTTACAACAAAATTAAACTAGAAAATCTTCAAATCCAATTTCTTAAATTACTAGTTGGTAAAAAAATTCATAATAGTTGTAATGATAATCACACCAAATTGTTTATTGTATTGTATTGTATCAGCCCATATACGACCCACTGCAGGGCACGGGCCTCCTCTACAATCGAGAGTACGATTGAGAGTGGTTAGGCCATATAGTCCACCACGCTGGCCTAGTGCGGGTTGGCGGACTTACACACCGTAGATTTTTTTTTTTTAAATCGCTACGGTATGCAGGTTTCCTCACGATGTTTTCCTTCACCGTTAAAGTGCGTGGTGATTGACTATCAATACACACATAACTTCGAAAAGTCAGAGGTGTGCCCTGGGATTTGAACCCGCGACCACCGTGAACATGTAGGCAGCCGAGTCTGGTCCGATACCACGAGGCCACCACGCACTTATTTAAAATCTTTGATTTGATAAAATCAAATCAAATTGTTTAAAATCTGCAATATTCTGTCCGTTCGGCAAAAGCACTAATATTTATTAGCTACCACACAGCATAGTGTGTGTGAATTGATAGTCAATCACCACGCACTATAGCTGTGAAGGAAAACATCGTGAGCAGGAGCAGGAGCGTAGTGGTTTTATTTTACTAGAATAGAGATAACACTCATTTAAAAAACAACCGCCTCATATCAATTCTGAGCCATATAAAGAAGTTATTCTCGAGGTGATTCCCAACCGGCTTGCCCAAAAATTTGATGATCCAACCTACAGAGCAAGGCGGGTTTCGAAGGGGCTTTAGTACAATAGACCAAATTCACCATCCTTTTTCCTTCCCGCTCTCCTTCCTAATTGGGCCGGCAACACATGCATGATCCAACATTGTGGATGTTCATGGGCGGCAGTGACCTCTTACCATCAGGTGACCTGTTTGCTCGTTTGCCAGACCTATGCAATAAAAATAAATACACTATGGCAAGTAAATCAGAAGACCGATGAATACAATCCATCTCTATGCTTAGCGTATGTGGACTACACGAAAGCCTTTGACACCATCCAGACCTGGGCGATTCGGGAGTCCATGCAGAGATATAACATTGACTACCGTTATGCCCAGGTGATGAGATGCTTGTATGAAGCCACCACGATGCCTGTCCAAGTATAAGAATTCAGCACAAAGTCGTGGAGAAAGACAGGGAGATGTCATTTCTCCAAACCTGTCCACCAACGTATTGGAGGATGCTTTTAAAACGCTTCCAATAATGAAACTTCGGGGCATCAATATTGACGGCCAATACATATCTAATCTGAGGTTTGCGGATGTCATAGTCATTATGGCGGAATCTTAGCAGGGTCCACAGGAAATGCTGTACAACCTGGACCGTTCTTAGACTAATAAGATTGAGGATGAACATAGACAAATAGGAAGTTATGTTCAATATTTATTTTCTCCCTAGGCCTGTAGTCGTAGGTATTTCCATCCTCGAGGTTGTGCATGAAAAGATCTATCTGGGCCAAAAGATACAACTGGGCAAGTACATCTTCGAGATTTAGATGGACAGAAGAATTCGGTTGGGCTGGGCAGCATTTGGGGAGCTACGCAATATTTTCAAGTCGTCTATCCCTCGGTGCATTAAGGCTGGTGTCGTCAAACAATGCGCCCCACCGGTAATGACCTACGAAGCGGCAACGTGGACATTGACTAGCAGTCTGGTCCACAAATTTAAAGTCATTCAGCGACTTTGCTTGGAGTTTCTCTGGTAGATAGAATTCGAAATATGGTCATCAGCCGGAGAACTAATGTCACCGATATTGCTTGTCGAATTAGCACGCTGAAGTGGAAGTGGGCGGGCTACGTCTACCGCCGATCAGATGGCCAGTGGAGCAGACAAGTGTTGGACGTCCTGCTGCACGATAGACTGACGACTTGAAAATGGTGGCAGGTAGCAGATGGATGAATGCTGCTCAAGACCGGGTGGTTGACGCTTTCTTAAGAAGGCCTACATCTAGAAGTGGACGGCGGTAGACTGAATAATGAATATATATAATTATAAATGATCCCGATTACAATAGTTATAACAATACATTAAAAAATCAACTTTTATCTTCTCCCTCAAGTAACCTTAAGCAATCATTTCTTTCTTGATGAACCTACATGAGTTTATTTCGTTGTATTGATATTTTGTTTCCTACCTAAATGTTTAGAAGTGGTATTTTGTTTATTGTTTAATTCATTCATTAATAATTCCAATGTTCATTTTTTTATTTTTCGTGGAACTATAATTGTGTTTTTTGTTCTGTTTCTTTGTGTATTTAATAAATAAATTAAAAAAAAAACTGAATCTATCTTCTTCATTAATCCACCATCGCAATCCCTGGTAGTATAGATAGCTGCACTTAGTTGGGCACCCAGGAACGAAGCTTGGCGCAACTATTGTGATAATCAACCTATTTACCTAATTAGTACATAAAGAAATAAAAATGATAACAATAATAGACATATATCTCGTCCAAATTTTAGAGCATCTTGTTGAAAACGGCCCACCTCCAGCGATCTTTATCATGTTGTGGGTGGACGTCTAATACCGCACCGACGATGATGACGGCGATAAGTATTCATCACTCTAGCACATAATCTAAACTAGATACTATAATCTACAAAAAGCCGCGATACAAAGGCAGCTTGGTACTTCACAAGGTCATATTTCAAATTTTACAACATTTTACAATCTCAATAACCATATTTATTAACAATATCTTTACAAACTCCGTATGTAATTTTTGAATAAATTGTCTTGTCTATCAGCTTGTCGGCTGCAGTAAGTTGATATCGTACGACGACGCGGTATCACGTACTTTGTGCCTACCCGGCGCGCAGCCAAGATATGGACAAGCAACCGAGGGAAAGCTGGATTAAAAATTAATTTAGCCGCTTTCATGTTCGCCGATAATCCTGACTTTATCAAGATATCAAATCATGAGGATTAACCCACCTAGTTAAATACATTGCACACGATAACAACTGATTACCTGTTATACGCATTTAAAGTACATTTAGCACGTTAATACTCCTTGTGTTCAAGAAACGCCATCCATAAATGTTATCTATTCTTATTTTAGCAATTGCGCTGTGGTATCACAATCATGGTTGTCACATCATACATTTGGGGTTTCATGACGCCCTAGGTTTGGACATACTAATAAATTTCGATGTTAAAATAAGTGATATTTACAAAACAAATTTTAATTTGCCGAACTGTTTGAATGTTAATAAATGATTTTGTTTGTATGACGATAAATGCAATATGATTATATAACTTCTGCACGTGAAAAGCGTTCTATATGCCATGAAAAGCTGTGATGTAAAATGGCAAACGGGCATTGAAAATTTGGTGTAGCCCAACATGGTGTACTACGACAGTGTTCTACGTTTGAATTGTACTAAAACGTAAAGCTTTAATAATTCATTTAACGTTAAAAATCTTTTGACCTTTATCGACAAGAAGCGGCGGCAAAACTCGTAGTCGTGTGTTGATTTTATATCTTTGTTCTTTAATCAAGACAACGTCATCCATCATGCGAGTTGGTCCCTGTAATTACTAACAACTTTAAAATACCTATTCGCTTTACTGTCGGTAATATAAGCTCTGTAATATAAGTTATTGGAAACTGCAAGATGTTTATTAATCTGTCTTATTGAAGGGTCGTCGCTGGATGCAGGCTGCCTCCAATAGGTCACTGTGGAAATCATTAGGAGAGGCCTATGTTCAGCAGTGGACTTCCTTTGGCTGATGGATTGGATTGAAGTATTTAGGCAAATAGGATAAGTAGATAAAGAAGTTAATTCATTTTCAGAAAGAACTATTTCCTGTCCCAGTAGTTTTATAATTACAAAAAAAACATACAATAAAACAGTTTTTTGTTAAAATGTATTTGACATTGATGCCACAATAATTCTATATTATAATTGTTTTGTTATTAGAGTATTTTAGACCATAGTTTGGACAAATCAGCTATTGTTTTATGAATACATAAGGTATGTTACTGCAGCTATGAGCATGCACAATGATTGTTTTTTTTATAATCCTCAGTACTTACCTATTTTAGTATTTTACATGCATTTGTCAACTGTTAACATCGTTAGTCACGTTGAATCATTGTATTACGAGTACAACTGGACACTGAAGGTTCTATTTACAATAGTTCAGCAAGTATTTCCGGCCGGAGAACATGTTTACATTATTTAATGACGTGTCTGATGATTTAATATAATGAGTGTGGCGGGTCGGCTGTATCCTCCAGTTAGCCGTGACGTGTTAACGACCTGTGAGACTGCTGTCAAAGGGCAAACATAGCCAGGGAAAGGGTAAACACGTGAAGCCGTGTTTGCCGAGCGCCGGGCCCCTGTGTGGTGATCACAGCGCGACGCGGTGGTCGTACGCGCCGACAAAAACATTGTTTACTGCCCTTGTGTCGCAGCTTAAAACAATTGCTTGGGTTATAAAATATTCTTACTGTATACACTGTATTTTTATAGATAGGTCTAAAGGGCGTTTAACCACTTGATTATGATAATCCGCTTTTGCTTAGAAATTTATTCCGATAAATGTACGTAGAACGGAAATTATAATTCCAATATTTATCTGATAACGACAAAGTAGTATATTATAAATTAATTAAAAGTTAGTGCTACCTATTTTATTAATACTTAGGTTTTACAACTTATAGTGAACTGATAGAATTTCTAGCAAATTATTGACAGAATTTATACATTTATTTAATATTTGAGTAACGGAAAAAACTATTCAGGATAAAAAACCAAACGATTGTTTCATCAATAAAAAAAATACATCCAACAGTCACATACGTAGTTCTAATCCCACACTAAGATCGAGTCTTTTGTCGTAGGTATACCTACCGTATAAGAAACTACCAGAGACAGATCACCCATATTTGTATTAAAAATACATGTTACTTGCAAATTATAACAAATCATTAATGCACTGCTCTGATTTAATTCAACTCGTAACTTTTGTAATAATCACTGTATTATAAATTGGTTTTGAAAAGAGCAACACTAGAGTTTCTTGCCCGTTCTTCTCTAGTGAAAACCGCTTTCCGAACCGGGTGAAAGATCAAAAAACTACTGAATCTAAATAATGTTGATATTTTAATGGATTCAATAAATTATTTTCATTTTCATTAATTCGATCTAACATACACCCAGACCCGAAATAAATACCTGTGAATCACAACATATATTTGTCTCGGTGCGGGGATCGAACCCACGGACTTTAGTTTCACAGCCGGTTGCTGACCAACTGCGCCACGGAGGCTGTCAATATTTTCCAAGAAAAATTCTAATTTATCAAATTAATTTAATCAACCTTATTCTCCTATTAGTGTGCTTTTAAACATCAATCGTTTTCAAGATTTACGGTGTTTTTACAGCGGCTGCATACCTACACAAGGCAATTCATCTTACCTTAATAGATGAGTTTTACTGCTGTAAACACACTCTATTATTGAAAGAAACTTTCCACTGCCTGGAGCCAGCTGAAAATACACGTAGGTATAGCTAATATAATTATTATCTCAAGATGTTTCATAAATTGCTAATTAAAATATGATTTCCTTATCAATATCACCCATAATTTATGAGGGTCAAGCAACATGAAATTACAATATGTATTTGTAAAAACAAACTGCTTTCATGATAGAACATCATTTTTTTCAACCATAGCTTCTTTCATGTGCTAAAATGTTTCTAAAAAAATCCTTGTTCAAGGCAAGTCATCTAGGGCGTTGTTAGTTCTATGTTCATACCTTTAGTAAAACTTGTAAACGTATGAAATTATAATTATAAAAAGATTAGGAGTTCACGAGTCTTTAAAAGCCATTTATCGATAAATATTATAAATTAAATTTCCTATTCTTTCAAACTCATATAAAAAATAGGTACTAAGATAACTCTGCTGCCAGTCAATCCCGGGACTATGCCACCCTTGAGTTGTTTATTCAGCAATTAATCGAACCCTAAAACTTTGTCCGAAAGCAGGATACACCTCAAGCAGGTGAAGTTAGTATGGACACCAGAAGGTGTTGATTGGCGCACCTTACATCCCAAAACACCCTTCCCGAATGTATATAATCCATGTGAGCAACTTTCATTAATATTAACTTACATTTTTCAAAACAGGTTTTCTGTTGCCATTATTTGATTAAAATATTTGTCATATGTTCAATTACTTAATTGGTTTTTATTACGCTTCACATCCTTGTGAGGCCATATTATCAATTTATAAGACCTAAATTAGAGTGAACGTTCCAAATAGTGTGTGCATAAAAAATATTTCAATTATATTATTATATTTCTAGTCAGAACTAATCAATAACCTGAATATTAATTGAAAGAAGTTGCCAATACGTAGGTATTGATATTCAACAAATTAGCATTTAAATCATGTACGAATGCGTTCGTTTTTTGTTCAATTCGATTTCAATCATTTATACCTACAAGTAGTATAAAAATTAGATTTAATGAACTAAGAGTAATAAAATTATTAATATACTAATAAATTTTATTGTATGCTCCTGCTGTTTCTATTATTTCGCAATGAAATCACGGTGCAACTGTTCAAATTGTCTTTATTGATCATTTTAATGCATATCTTCTATAGCGCCGGCCGCCGACAGGATTGGTTCGCTAAAATATGTAATTTATAATATTATTTAATTAACTGTTTAATATTATATTGTTTATTAATAATATTATATTCTATTCATGTTAATTAAAACAGATTGATCTTCGTAATTGCCTATAGCTAAGTGTTTTAAACAAGAACCTGTCATCGAGAAGCAATGTGTTTTTAACGAATACCTAATGTTACACAAATCATAAAATATCATATTCCTACTTAATTTTATTTTGCAAGTTTTTATTTCAAATAACCTATCCCTAGTGGTGATAATTTAAACTTAGTAACACCTTATAAATTTAAAATATATGTATCTACTCGTAATATCCGCTTTGCCTATGGAATGTTTATTCTAAATGAAAATAGTTTATTATTAATTCAAGTTGTATAATTTCATAGCTTCAATTCAATACACATTAACAACCAAGCAACTTCCACATTCAAAATTTTCTATGATATATAGTATTTTTTCTTTTCTTTTCATATACATAATTTCATTAGAAATTATCCAGCGACGACTTGGTAATTTATAGTAAACTAGCTTTATTCTATAACATTGGTCACGCGAGTCATGCCTAAATAATAAACCTATTTCAGAAAGCGCAGCTTGTCACGCAATGATCCTTTATACATGGATGTATTATTATTGACTAAGACCTCGATGTAAACTAAAAATAAATATTTCAGTAGGTATAAAAAAAAAACTATGCACAAGTGAATGTTAACTTGTCATAAAGCCATTCAAAATTATTAGATTAAACAAAATATACATAATTGATGATTTAACTTGGTTTCGGATTTAATTTCACATCAGTAGATTGAAAATCTATTTCATCTAGTAAGGTAAGTTTTCGGGAGAGTATATCAAATGCCATTATCGACTAAGTAGAGAAAATAGTGTCTTTATGCTGCGTTTAATAGTAGCGAAATTTCAAGTCCATTTTGATATTAAAATTCCACTAAAATCTCATTTAAAAAGTAGGCCATCTGAAAACTGAAGAGTTTAGAACTTTCAGTACAGAGTGCTAAGTTGACGAGGAAATCAATAACGTACATGTGGAACGCGGCGCTGGAACCGATGACGGTGGGCGGCGAGATGCGAGGCGGCGGGGCCTTTCAACCTGCGCTCAAATGCTCTCAATAAGCATCGGTTTGCTCAGCGTTTAGCGCATTCACATTCCTTCCTGCGCCTACTGACTACGTTAGGGTTCACCCCACTTAAACATTTCATTTTTAGTGATCCTTTCTGAGAAAGTTTTACTTAGAATTTATATTTTTATTTAATATTTGAATGAGTGCCTAAACACCCTGAAGTTTTTGTATATGTGTGTTAAAATACTCATTTTAGAATATAGAACTCTCAAATGAGCGATGGATTACGCTTCTATTAAGTTACGGATTGTTTTTGGCAGTGGTAGAGCGACGCTGTTGACAGTCATGACTTGTATTTGGCGGCATAACTGTCTCACAGCTTTGCTGTCGCGTTTCCTTCGGTGAGTGAGGTTGGCGAATGCCCAATACCCCCTTTCCTCTTCCTATCCTTTTTTCATCCCACTCCCCTGCCAATTTGATGGGCCGGCAACACATCCATGATCTAGCGATGTGAATGTTCATGGGTGACAGTGATCACTTACCATCACGTGACCTGTTTCCTCGTTTGCCGTACATATGCTATAAAAAAACGTTTTTGGACTAACATTTAGTCTCATAATCTAATTCTTAACATATCTAAAGTATTTGACCTGTAATAATATAAATGTATTTATTTAATTTAAAAACTGTAGTGAAAATAATAAAACACGTGTTAATTTCTTTAAGAAACCACTACAATACGTACAACCCTACATGGTTCTCAATATGGGCCAATGTTTAGTTACTATTATGGCTCTAATTTCTAACTAAGCGTTTGTTTCTTCGTCGCGTCGTTCACATTTCCGGTGTTAAGGAAATTCCAGAATTGTTTAATGAAAACCTATAAAACTTTTAATACTGTGTAGAATTTGACTATAACAACAAATTAAACAAAATATTTTAACTTTTTACCAAATATATTGTCTTTTATGTTTTGAGAACTCTTTTAAACACTTACGCTATATCTTTTTTTAAAGGACTAAGGGCCATGGGAAAAGTACGTATTAAAGTAGGTTTCGTCTAAATTTGTTCTCACCGCAGGATGTTAGAGCCTAAAGGACTATGTACGCACCTTTGACTTGTCAATGTTAGATGTGTAAATTGTCACACTTCATACAAGGATAATGTCCTACGGAAACCTTCATACCTGAGAAAACTCTACTTGAAGTTTAATAGTGTAGAAAGTCTCTCAACCCTTACTCGCCTCGTACCTACTACCTACCCTACTCCTCGCTACCTAGACTCGCAAAGTGGAGTTGGAAGTTCGAAAGATACGGAAAGAGACTGCTCTATAACTAATTTAATAGGCAATTGCTAAATTTTGTAATGGATTCACTCATACGTCTCATACTCATGAGTAAACTAAACCAGTAAAAATATGTACAAAAGGAAAAATAAACACAATTTAAATTCGATTAACATGGATTTATTTAGTTTATCAAATGTGTTTCGTGATAGTGCTGCATACATCTAACAGTTCAAGTGTTACAAACGACTTTCAAAACATCAACACAACATCTTACATACAACATTTACAAAAACCATTTCGACGCACACTTACTTACAAAGCGGAATGTCAATTGTCTTAATCGAATTATTCGAATACTGTTAGCACCACAACGTACACTAGACGCCTCACAAAACAAAAGATAAACGAAATCGTTGCCGTGGACTGCGAATCAATAAATAATATAGTGTAAAACATTATTAACAACTCAATCGGAATTAACTGCAGACATTACATACCCCTCGCTATTTACCAACGTTATACAAAGTTAATTAAACTGTGAATTGAGTGTTTTGTCCTGTGTTAATGCTACATATACTGGCATAGCAATAATTTAATCTAGGATTTAATGTATTATTTACAGAACAATTATAACTAGGAATAATCTCATTCAACGTAAAAAAATTATCGCACCCATTTCTCAATGCTACAAATGCAATTTCCTCTTTTTGTTGAATCTTTTAGCGTATTTATGTATGAGATTCTTATGATGTTAAATTAAAGATAAAATTAAGGAAACAAAACTGTCGCCGTAATAAAATATAATTTCATTAAAATTTCACAATACATTTGAATATACCTGAACAATATACAAATCTGATACGAGCTTTTGTAGCATTGAGAAATCAATTAACCACTTAAAATAAACATTATTAATACTTAATTATTATATTAATAATATAAAAATATAGTAATCTATATATACAGTCAAAGGACAAAATTCATAATATTAAAATTAACCGCACTTTCCGTCGAAAGTGGTAAAATAGCTATAAGGCGTGAACACTTAGACATTACTTTTAGCACTAAATTAAAGGCCAAATAGAGCGGTTCTGATAAAACGACTATTCCCATTAATGGTTATAGAAATCGGTGGTGATTTAAATCTCATTCCCTCATTAACGAAAGAGCCTTGTTACCAGAACTTTACAAGTGCCAGCGCTTACAGCTGTTAGGTAACTACCGAAGTAGCGCCTAGAGTATTTAATTAATAGTTATAATTTATGATGATGTTAAATCGACACGCATATTCCCACGAGATTGCACTAAAATCACACATAATAAGGTCATATCGTAATCATATTAAATGTCCGTATAAGCCGTTAAATTCAATAATCACTGGTGTGGGTCGCTACGCGAAATCACTGTGGTCACAGTAGTCCAGGTGTTGCGGTCACAGCAGCGGGACTGGTGGTACCCCGGGCACCAGCGGCTCGGGCACTCCCTGCAGGACGCCTTGGTGGTAATGGTGGTGGTGCATCATGCCGTTCATCATCTGCTGGTGGTGCAGCATGGTGGCGTGGTGCAGCTGTGCGTGCTGGAGGGACGCGTGGTCGCCCTTCTCCTTCATTACCACTTCTTCGCGCTTCTTCACCTGTTTCCTTTCCTTGGCTCGTCTGTTTTGGAACCAAATTTTAACCTGCAACAACCACGTTATTTGTAATTGGCACAGACATTAGAATCAATTGCTATATTTTTATGTGAAAAGGAGTCATGATTTAGTTACATCAGGCAAAATGTCTTAATTTTGTATCTTATTAATTTCTGACGAAATTTTTGTGGAGATTTCTTTTGTGCGAAGTCTAATGTCAGCGACACTGTAACCTAATAATTAAATAATATTTTTAAATAATTAACTGTATAAAACAATACCTACATAAAAATATTTTTATTAATTTAATGCGTTTACAGACAGCCCGTCGTCGAAGTGAGCTGTCCTTTATCATAATTAGCCTTGAATAATTTATTAGATTGTATTGGCAATTCTCACCTGTCGTTCGGAAAGGCCAAGGCTGACGGCGAGCTCGGCCTTGCGTCGGATGGTGATGTACCGGCTGTAGTGGAACTCCTTCTCCAACTCCAGCCTCTGGTGGTCGGTGTACACCACCCTGTATTTGTCTTTTGTACGCGTTTTACCTACAACAATAGAAATCCGTTTTGATAATAGGGACTGATGGGGACTGAAAATTAAAATTACATACCGGTGGTTGAATTTTTCAGGGTAGGTATTGTAAGGATTAATTATATTGTTATATGATACAATGTTTAAGAATCTTTGTGCAGTAACTAGGATGTATGTAGGAAATAAATAAATAACGTAAAAGAGTATGAACGAAGTAATCCAGTTTAAATCATTTTGTCAGCCAAATACTCTGACAAACATTCTTTAAAAATTAAATATTTTGACGTCGCTCGCAATAAATCTTTCCTTCATGCTATAACGCATACGAAATCCGTATGAAGCTAAAAAATACTAAAATGGTTTATATTTGTCAATACCAAAATCTAAGCAAAAATGTTTCCGCAAAAATGCAAAAGCTTATACGTAATTTAAAAGGTTACTTTACTAGGATGATATTCGCCGGTTTACTGTTTGAAAGGTGTTTTATATTCCCGTAACGAGGCACGTATTTGGAGTGTAAGAGGGGGGGGGGAGGTCCCGGGGGCTCGATAAGGTAAATCCAGGCGGCGGGCATCACAGGCGCCGCGCGCACCCGGATTAGCGCTCGGATTTACTCGGGACCACACCTAGCGATCCTACTGAATAAATATACCCTTTTAAAATGCATACATATTAGTCTGTTATACATGAAGCCGTGTTTTAGAAACTACTTGGAGGAAACAGTTTGGTAAATTCCCGAATGCTTGCTGAAAATCAGTGATTGGTTAAAATAAAATGGATGCCACTTGAGATCCTAGCTTACAGGAATTGCAGAGACGTGTAAGGCACGATATTTCCACTATTCTGTTGTCTGCTATGTTACAGATATATTAGAGGAGCGTCCCCAAAAATACTTTGCTTAAGCGTTAAGAAAAGCAAATGGTATACTTTGATGATTGACTTGAAATTCAATATAGCATAGTAATAGGCCTAATAAGAGCAATGAATAGAGCATGATTTGGAAATAATATTAAAACTGAGAATGCCAAAGAGCAGAAAAAATAGCGAAGTTTAAGTAGGACTCAGGCACCGATCCTCCATAACCATAACCATAGTTAGAAAGAAAGAAAATTGTACGACGCCGTAGACATGCAGAGGCCCTCCCTAATATATAAAATTGGCAGGCAAGTGCATGTGAGACATAATGTAGATACGTGCGGCTAGAAAGATACTCGCCATATTGGCTGTATGGATGTTTCGTCCCGCTCTAAATTGATCAACTTTGTTGTTTTTTATTGCGGAGTACATGTTTCAATATGCAAAGGCTACAATGTAGATTTAAATGTCAGCCATTGTTTTCGAGTCGTGGTGATAATACAAAGCGCTTATTGATGAGAAATATTGCTAGAAGGCGTGATATGTGAATGAATCACCGTGTCTGATGTATAAGTAGTTTCAACATATTTAAAATTTACGCTATTTTCCTTAGTATTTTGCAATAAAATACCCGTGTTGAACTCGTGTCAAGTCTAGATCTGTACAAATTTTAAATGCACAGTTCTAGTTTTATGCTCCTTGATTAGAAACATTGCATAGTTAACTCTCATTACATCCAACCAAATGTATGAAGGATGAGTAATTTTCGATCTGATAACTGTCTCATTTACATACCTCCGAGCCGAAACTTAAAAACCCATTATCACATGATAGTGGATTTTAACGCTATTTACGTTTTAACTTTAGTGTGTTAATGTAGACAGACAGATTAAGAGTTAAAGCAGCTTCAAATGGAATTCCATTGGAGTTTTGCTCTCAAAATTTCAAATAGGTACGTAAACTTTATTTGCTATTATTATCTGTGTTTTAGATGTCTCAACGAGTAAAATTACCTACATACGTATATCTATGTACATAACACTAAGACAGAGCTGAGGTGTCTGCTTGTGTACCTACCCACTCAGTGTGTAAATATCCCTTATCTCGGTATTAAGAACTTCATAAATTATGTTTGTCACACGCGAGAGAATCAGATGGAATAAGATGGTTTACGTAACGTTAAAACCACGATCGTTTTGCACCACTAATAATTTTGTTTTCATTTTGATATTTTATCAAGAAGCTCTGAATGTCTTGAATCTCAAATATATTTAAATCTGTGGACGAATTGCGTTTGCGTTGTTACGTAACTTTGATGATTACACAATATTATGATTATTACAATGAAGTGATTAAAACTATTATTTCAACCTCGATACCCTTTAATACAGCGGGTCAAAAGTCAACAACGTGACATGTTGTCCTACGCGAGTTCGAGGCGGTGTCTATGCGAGATAAAGTCTTTAGAAGGCTCAAATGACAGAAAAATTACAACTTAAATAAATTTCCTGTTAGAGGAGTAAACAAATGGAGATGCCGGAGAACCTTTAGGGTAAACAGACGAATTCTGTCTATAGACATTATAGGCAACGAAGTGTTTGATAGCGGGCGCTAATATGAAGAGTAAACATTGGTCAGACAGTACTGAGGCGCGCGGCATGCGGCTCGTGGGCGCGTCGAGTTCGTCGCGGCGCCACTTCGCGTTGCTCCTAATAATTCAATTAGACTTGCGTCTTGCAAAGCAGACGATCAATGTCAACGGTTAAAAACAAAGCAAACTATGTTAAATCAAAATTAACGCGTCACGTGTATGAATAGACGTAGATGATGTCATACGCCCTATATGACATGAAATGCTTTTTTGGGATATTTGAACTGTTATTTTAGTTGTAATATAATGCACACATAATATATCTAAATATTAAACTGTATAATTTGTATTGTAAAGTTATAAATCGTTATAATTATAAGTGTAAAATAAATAATAGTTTTAAAGATTCAGTATTTTTGTTACGGAAGCTTGACGATATATTAATGACATTTATGACATGACCTCTACATGCAAAATTCGCACACCTCATAAATCAAGTACCAGACTTTCTTTCAAATCCTGTAACAATTTATGAAACAAAAAATAATCTAAATAGCATTATACTGAGTGTTATCACGTTGCGTTTTCACAAAAAATGCCTAGTTGTTTGTGCGACGTAAACATGGCGGGCGGGTGCAGCGGGGCGACGGGCGGTGTGTGGCGAGGGAGGGGGCAGGAGGGGGGGTGTTCTAGGGCGGCGTACCCGTGTTTAGTGAGCGGTTATCATGGACAAATAGATACTCAGATACGTGCCAGATAAACCCAACCATCGTTAGGATGCACACCATCGTTGCACTGCATACAGCCTTCACATGTCGAATGTTCACTCTTTGTTTTCATATTCGACGGGTTTAGTATATAGACAATTTGTTTATTATAAAGGCACTTTTAAGATGTTAGTCTATGTGATCATAGCATGGATTTTGTTGAAGCTTGTACTCAAATATTATATAATCTATGTTTTTTATAGTCTGTATTTTTTGTAACTTCCTTCCTTTGGACTCTCTTGTAATAAAAACATTATGGCGTAAGCATTGCATTTTTACTTGAAGCTACCTATATTAAGTTGTAAGTCGTTGTTCATCAGGTTATGGGCCCAGGATAGCATTGTATAAAGTTAAATAAAAATAAAAAATAAAAATAATAGTGCAAAGTCTAAAATGACGACACCTGCAACAGACAATGCTATGCCGCTTACTCACGTGCTACCAAATGCTCACGTCATTGAAAAATTAGCAGGTATTAAAAATTACCCATTATGGAAATTTCAAATGAAAATGATATTGATTGAATCTGGATTGTGGAGATGTATTGAGGAGACACCCGTCGACAAAGAAACGGATCTTCGTGCCTATGCTAAAATTTGTTTAAACGTTGGTAATGCTTGCTATCCTTACATAAAATCAGCAAAAACTGCAAAAGAAGCATGGAATAGTTTAAATGCCACCTATGACAATATTAGCATTACACACAGACTAGCTCTGAAGAGAAAACTTTACCATGTCAGTTACAACAATTTTACAAATATGGAAGAATATATTTCCGGTATAATTACCATTACTCAAGAGTTAGCAGAAATAGGTTGTCAAATTGAAGACTCCGAAATAGCCGAAATAATGTTGATTGGTCTGCCAGAGGAATTTGATCCACTTATTATGAGTATTGAAGGACTGAGAAAACAAGAACTAACTTCGGATCTGGTTAAGAATAGGTTAATAAACCATAACAGAAGAATTAAACTTGAAACAAATGAGTCTGCCTTAGTATCAAGATTAAAGAAAAATAAAATAATATGTCATCATTGTAAAAAGGAAGGACATATAAGACCCAAGTGTCCAGCATTTAAAAAGTTGACAGGAAGAACTAATGATCCTGAAAATAAAGCTCTAGTGACTGGCATACATGATATGCAGCTTTCAACTTCAGGTGTATGTGCTACAGACTGGTTAGTAGACTCAGGTTGTACAACACACATGACTATGCGTAAAGACTGGTTGAATAATTGTTCTACAGATGTTAAAACTTCTATAACAATAGCAAACAATGAGAAGATCTGTGGTCGTGCATTAGGTAATGTAGATGTAATTTTGCCAAAAAATGTAAAGAAAACTATAAGTAATGTAGTTTATGTTCCAGATATAGCTGCTAATTTGTTATCTGTAAGTAGAATTGCAGAAAAAGGTTACACTTTAGTTTTTGATAATAAGGAATGTAAGGCATATAAAAGTAATGATGTTCATACTAATGGCCCTTGTATTTTTTCAGCATCTAATGATGGCGGTGTATACAAACTCAATCAGCATCAGGAGTATCCCATTTATCAATGTGCTGATAATGTTGCTGCTGCTAAACAATGTATAGATCATCAATTAATGTACTGTAATACAAACGACACTGACTTATGGCATAGAAGACTTGGACATTTAAGTTATAAAGGTATGCTTTTATTGCGTGATGGTCTAGCAAATGGTGTATCATTTGGTAACTGTCCTTTAAAACCTTGCATTGCTTGTATTGAGGGGAAGCAGATTACAAAATCGTTTCCTAAAGGTGCTGTTAGAAAAGGGTATAAAAAATTAGAGCTCATTCACACAGACATTTGTGGGCCTATGCAAGTACCTTCATGGGGAAATGCACGTTATATTCTGACCTTTACAGATGACTACTCACGTAAAACCTTTGTTTATTTCCTTAAAAACAAGTCACAGATTGAAGTATATAAAGCATTTGTTAATTTTAAAAATATAGTGGAAAATCAAACAGATTTAAAAATAAAAATAGTTAGGTCTGATAATGGTACAGAATATTGTAATCAAACTATGCAACGTTTTTTCAATGAAAATGGTATAATTCACCAAACTACAATTCCTTATTCACCACAACAAAATGGTGTATCAGAAAGGTTAAACCGCACTTTAATTGAAAAAGCTCGTTCAATGTTACAAGATTCTGGATTAGACAAACGGTATTGGGGAGAAGCTATATTGACAGCAGTTTACTTAAAGAATGTCAGTCCGACTAATGCTTTAAAAAATACCACTCCAGAAGAAAGGTGGACTGGAACTAAAATTGACTTAAGCCATCTTAGGGTCTTTGGCTGCAAAGCTTATGCTTTGACACCAGAAAATCAACGTCAAAAATTGGATGCAAAATCAAAGCCGTATATTATGTTAGGATATTGTGAAGCATCAAAGGGGTATAGACTTGCAGATCCCACAAAACCAGGAAAAATGATCAAAGCTAGAAATGTTGTATTCCTTGAAAATATTGTTGGTATAAAGCAAACAAATGTAGATTACAACATTCCTAGTGCCATAGAAATATATTGTGAACCTAAATTGCACACAATACACAGCCTAGATAATGTAGGATTAATTGATGTAACAAATGTTAGTAATGTGATGGATAATAGTCAAGAGACTGAAATAAGATCTGATAATAGTATAGATTATACATCTGCAGGTGAAAACATGATTGAAAATAATTCTGATGATATTGTTTTACCATATGATAACAATAGTATTGTGACTGATTACCCACCAAGGGCCACACGTCAACGTCGTCCCCCTGCATGGCATAAAGATTATATTTTAGATGGTAATGAATATTTGGC
This sequence comes from Theretra japonica, assembly GCA_033459515.1. Classification (NCBI taxonomy): domain Eukaryota; kingdom Metazoa; phylum Arthropoda; class Insecta; order Lepidoptera; family Sphingidae; genus Theretra; species Theretra japonica. The sequence goes on from CM065939.1 coordinate 8,493,218, forward strand.
TATGTTGAACCAAACCACTATTGAACCAAAATCATATTCTGAAGCAATTTCTTCAGAACATAAACATCACTGGAAAAATGCTATGGATGATGAGTATAGATCATTAATTGATAAAAATGTTTGGGAAATAGTTGATAGACCCATTGATAAAAATGTTGTGAAATGTAAGTGGATATATAAAGTTAAACGGGACACAAATGGAAACTTTGAACGATTTAAGGCAAGACTGGTGGCGAGAGGTTTTAGCCAAATAGAAGGAATTGATTATGATAAAACTTTTTCACCAGTAGTTCGTCACTCATCATTGAGACTTCTTTTTGCAATTGCAGTAGAAAAAGATATGGACATTAACCACATAGATGTAAGCACTGCTTTCTTAAATGGAAATTTGGAAGAAACTATTTATATGGAACTACCACAGGGATATGAAAAGGATTGCATCAACAAAGTTTGTTTGCTTAAAAAGGGGATATATGGTTTAAAACAGGCAAGTCGTTCATGGAATTTAAAAGTGCATAATGTATTAAATGATGTTGGATATAAACAATCTAAATGTGAAAGTTGCATTTATTATAGAAAATCAGAGAAAGGAAATACACTTATTGCACTTTATGTAGATGATTTCTTCATTTTTACAGAAGACAATCAGGAAAGAGTTAGGCTATTAAATGTGCTTAAAAGGCACTTTGATATTAAAGACCTTGGAGAAGTAAAGAATTGTCTAGGTATGAAAGTTGAAAGAGACAGAACTAATGGGACTTTAAAGCTCTCTCAGGAAGAATATACAAAGAATCTCTTATTGCGATTTGGGATGAATCAATGTAAATCTGTTTCCACCCCAATGCAAGTTAATGCAAATCTTATTAAATCTAATCAGTGTAATAATAAATATCCTTACCAAGAATTAGTAGGAGGATTAATGTATTTATCAGTATGCACTAGACCAGATATATCATTTGCATGTAGTAAATTAGGACAGTATAACAATTGTTTTGATGAAACCCATTGGCTAGCAGCAAAACATGTGCTAAAATATCTTTCAGGTACAAAACATTATGGCTTACACTTTACTAAAGGTGATAGCACCCTTAAGGTATACACTGATGCTGATTGGGCTAATGATCAAAATGATAGGAAGTCTTACACTGGTTTTATAGTTAAATATGGTAATTGTATTGTGAATTGGGAAGCCCGCAAGCAGCAATCAGTTGCATATTCAAGTACTGAAGCAGAATATTATAGTTTAGGTGAAGCTGTTAAAGAATGCAAACATCTACAAAATTTCTTTAAAGACATATTTAATTATGACATACGTCCTATTAATATTTATAATGATAACTTAAGTGCTCACAGAATTGCTGAAAATAACCAATGTCATCGTAGAACAAAGCATATTGATTTACGCTACCATTACATTCGAGATTGTGTTAACAATAATGATATTAAGATATTTTATCTCTCTACAGAGCATATGATTGCAGACATTCTAACTAAGCCTTTAGCTAAGATAAAACATAATAATTTTGTAAAAGAATTAAGTATGAAGGGTTTTGTTCCTGATACATAAGTATTTTCATTTCTTTTTGTATTTTTTTTTGCTGTTATTCTTATAAATATAAGTGTTATGTTACATAAGTAAATATTTTGTGAATTTTTTTTTTTTTTTTGGTTTCTTTGTAGTGCTACTATTGTTGTATTTGAGTAAGGGGAAGTGTTGAAGCTTGTACTCAAATATTATATAATCTATGTTTTTTATAGTCTGTATTTTTTGTAACTTCCTTCCTTTGGACTCTCTTGTAATAAAAACATTATGGCGTAAGCATTGCATTTTTACTTGAAGCTACCTATATTAAGTTGTAAGTCGTTGTTCATCAGATTTAAATCCAAATGCTGTCGATAATTTAACTTTATTAAAATAATTCCACTGATTGAGAATGAAAGAATATTTTCCAATGTCGTTTGTGTTTCGTAAGTACTTGATAATCAATTTAATAAATTACTTGACATGATCATCACATTAGCTGTAGTCAGACCACTGCTGATTGCTAACGTGGCCTCTCATAAGAATTTCCACAATGATTTATTAGAAGTAGCCTATAAATTAACCCAACTGTAAGTAACATTGGCTTTATTTTAAATATTTTATCATTAAATAAACCGATGTTGAAAATAAACAAAATATACTACGATATTCGGATAAATAACAGGTGCACTTCCAACGTTTGTTATTATAATAAATCATTCCAGCAAAACATAATAAATAGCTTGCGCATTATAAAGACTACAGCGCCTATTACTATTACAATATAGTAATTATGATAACAGGACACTCATTCATTTACTCGTTTGTAAATGTTGATACTGTATCGGTTGCACTAAATAATGAACTTGCGATTGGGAAATAATTAACTGCTTGTAATGGACTGCCTGAACAGGATTTATGATAAAATATGATAAGAAAATAACAGCTTATGGTACGCTTTTCCTAGTTTTTAAACCTTTTTCTTTTGGTCTGATCATAACTCTAAAACTCTCTAACGTCGAAAACACAGGCTAGGCCTAGTTTAGATGCTAGTGTAAACCTTATGTACATGCACCTACTAAATGTATTTGTTACATAAGACTGTATCTAGTATATAAAATAAACTCTACTACTGAAGGAAGGTGTCCAAAATGGTTTCCACGTTGACCTAATAGAAGCTGTCTTTATCAGATCGTCTGTGCCAGTGTGGTGCATATAACGTGTTAGTTTTTGAATGTGTCACTAATGTTTTGTACGATTGTTAGTTGCGCGTTAACTATGATTTATCGCTGATAAAGACGATGGATTATCACGAGTAAATTCTAACGCTCCGTACCTACGGTAAACACAAGGCAATCTATACATTTTCACGAGCAATCCGCAATTTACTGATTATAACATCATACATTTGTCCATGTTATTATTGTATCAGCCCATATACGACCCACTGCAGGGCACGGGCCTCCTCTACAATCGAGAATACGATTGAGAGTGGTTAGGCCATATAGTCCACCACGCTGGCCTAGTGCGGGTTGTCCATGTGCAGAGGTGTATTGTGGTGATTATGATATTTAAATCTACTAAGCACTTCTCTCCGTTCATTCAGCTTGACGCAAAAGTATAATATAGTTCTCAGTCACCGTTTAAACTCAATTAAGAAGGAACTATCACCTGGCTTTAGATTAATGCTGCTTATTGCAATGTGGAATAGTTTACAAATTTTCGGCCAGCCTGGACGGATCTTTTATAGAATATATTAAATCCCGATTGAATTATGTACCTTGCTAGTCTCCTGCTAACCGAACGTAAGATCTTACTTATCCCACACTATGTACACTGCTACTCGTGGTAATAGAAAAATAAAGAAACAATAATGTATTCACATTTATAACATATACAAGTTTAATTAATTTAAATTATCTATAATACGAGTACGAAAAACCCAGTCTGCCTACATATTTTTACCAAAAATCTTTTACCAGATGATTTCCATAGATGCTCGATATTAATAAGGATATATTTTCTCGCGTTAACAATTAACATAATGTATTAAGCAGATTACACGTGTATCACTTATGTAATATCACGGATTGCTTGTCGAACATGTACTTAGGGCAGGCATTATGAAAGGAAACCGATTAATCGGTTGGTTATCAGCGGCCGCGGCTTTGTCGGCCTGCCGAAATACCACTTTCAGTTAACGCGCGATAATCGCAACTCGCCAGCGATAGCGGCGCCTTTGAACGTGTTGATTCAGCGCCGTCGTATCACACGGATGCCTTCTTGTAACCGCTTGTAATGTGCTTTTGATGGACGAGGGGCGTGATACCAAGTGCCGACTATCACGCCGATAACGCACTCCACGAGAACGCTTCCGATGCATTCTACATCAACTTGATCCCATCTCGATTGCCTCACTAAGATTTAATATCGAACGCAACTTGTTCAATATCTACTATTTGCTCAGGGTTTTGAGTCAATTGGAAAACAACAATGATGATAAGATTAATTCATATCCATAGGTATTGTTTACACGCCATTGTCACGGAGGTTGACTATGTGTGATAACACGAATATCCAGGGAACTTTCCATTTTACCGGGAAAACTATGTGGTACTCTGCCGTGTAGTAGAATCAATTAACTTACTATGAACAAAAGAAATTTAAAATTATTATTTGATTATTTTATTACGCACTTATATCGATTTTCCCATTATCAATGAAGCATCAGCTCGAACTAACGCAATGTAAATATTTATCGGCGAAAAGAAAACAAAACATTGACACTGAGAAGAACCGAACTACGTCAGACAATATACTGAGAGCTAATTAATTACTTCGTGGGATTTTGTAATGATGATGAGCCGAAACATTACGCAATTGACTCTCAGTGATGGATTGCAGACATCGTACGAGGCGTCATAGTCACGTGTAGGTATTCGGCTTGTTAATTATCTGCACCCGAGCCCAGCGTGACGTCCACACCTCTACATGACAATTGACAACAAACAAAAGACGACGACAGAAAGCACCGATTAGTTACAAGAAGAAATGATAACAAATAATAATCGCCACCTACTGACAGCTTCCGAGATTTTTTTGCGAGGCCCGAGCTCCCCAGGGCGCGGCAACCACAGATGAGAACATTCACTGTCCCAATTCGTTATGAGTCCCCTATTCATACAAATAGTTACTGACGACATTCCGATACAAGTAAGTGAGCGTGAAATGTGCCCTGCACCCCGCCGCGCGTGCTCGGATTGCTGAATGTAGACAAATAGAGATTTATTTCTCCGAACGCCAGGTTTGTGCAAACAGCTCGAAGATAAATAGTGGTCTTGTACACAGAGCCGGCCGGGAAGGACGTTGTAGACACAACTAACAATACAAACACGATGTTACATGTGTCAACTTCACATTGTATCGATGTGACATAATGTGATGACAGTTTGACGGATGTAACAATAACAAAAAGGGGAGATTCGCATTTTTTCCGTTATAATTACGTCGTTCCTTTCTTATAATGGGTACTTGGTTATTTATATTATATTAATTTTATCCAATATGTTGTCTAAAAATGAAATAAATAAATGTTATAGTACTGGAAAATAAATATAAATATATCACCTGTGCTACTAATTCGCCTAAATCAATTTAAGTCTAGTGGCCGAGTACATTGACTGTGAACTGTGAAGTCAGGGATTCAACGAAATCCATTCTGTCAATCTCCCAATGCACTGGGTTACGGTTCGAAAAAAAATACTTTTCTGAAATAAATTCATATCCCCAAAAATATTTCCGTTAGGAAGATATTCGGTCGGAAAATTGTATGCCAATTTTTTCGGCAAATTATTAATGCAATTGAGTTCAGCCCAGTAAAATTAATTTGTTAATTCAATCTCCCGTAAGTAAGGTGTATTATAAAGAAATAATATTACCAGTACCACTTCGGAATATAAGCTTTTTCATAGTAGTATTTAAAATTCAAACAACTCGCATTTAAGTCAATGACAATAGTCATCAATCGAGTTTACTACTATTTTAATTATGACATTATTCAAAACACCCATTTTAAACAAAACTATAAACCTACTCAAATTTCCAAGCAATTCAACATAAATGCAATGCGGCAGTTTAAATCAAAATTGTAACTTCTCTCCAATAGCAACAATACAGGGAGTAAGTTTGCAAAGATTTAACTTGTTCTGCGGAGTCCCGGGGGCGCCGTTGAACGTGATTGTCGCCGCGAGCATCCCCCGCTATCCCGACCTCGCTGCGTCCCGGGATTGCGGGATTAATTGCTTACACCATGCACTCGCTCCCAGGGCACGCGTTAACTCAACTGCTCCAGTAAATGCAAAATAATGTGGACCCAATCATCAACGCAACGACTTGACAATTTAAATGTTAATTAATGTGTACCGGCCTTAAATGTTTGATTGCAAATTACTTGTTCCAAACACTGGGTTGCAACATTTTTATTAATTAATTGTTGTAAATGTGCGAACTATATTTCATGTCAATGTTCAAATTACCTAGGTTTAATTGTGGAACATACAAGAGCAATTGCAATAAAAACCATTAATGTTAGATGCTTAAGACCTAATTTAATTATTTTAACAGACGCGCAAAACATTTTCACAAATGAATATTAAAAAAAAAAAATATATATTTTGAAACATTATGTGCTTTAAATGTTTGTATTCATTGGTTGAACACAATTCACTTTATGCTAATTTGATTCACAAGTTTTTGCCTGAAGACGTTAAATTCTATTGTTAGGAATCATTTCGTAAATATTGTAACTTCAAACAATGCCGCAAAAACCGTAAAATGTGTTTAGTGCAAAGATTTTACAACCCAATGATAAGTCTAATGGAGTCTTGATATTTAGATTAAGGTTTAGAAAATACACATTATGCATGAAAAAAAAACAACAAGTCTTATAAAATAATTACTGACATACTTACCTGTTTACATTAAAATTGGCTTACCATTAAACTTGGAGAAAAAACCAAGATTATAACTCCTTAAAAATATTTTATTCTTGTCTATTTCTAAAAACTCTCAAGGATCAAATGGCTTAACCTACCCTGAATATTATATCGATAGTCAGTGCTTATTTAATTTTTATAAGTTACACATTGAATTAATATAATAAATATTTCCTGCTGTATTTCCTTTCATAATAATTATATTTCTCCAAAGTCGATTTTAAACTGCATAAATAGGTTTTATAAAAGATGCCGACTTTACATGACAGATGTTTTCTTTATGATGTTATAATTATTAATGTGATATACGTGTAATTTCCGCTATCAACATATTTTTTACATTAACGGATGTTTTGTTTACACACACTAAGCACAGAAATGAACTGCAGTACTTATACCTAATGTCCAGTGTTGTGTCGTTGGGATAAATAAAGTATCTATTGGCCAAATATATTTTTCTCGCTATTAGAAACAGTCATGCCAATCCGCATGAAATCGGACCAAGCTGAACCCTAGACGTGACACGTCTGCATAGGCTAATATGAACAATTTTCCTCCATTGTGTAAGGCAGTGGCTTTATAAGCGAATTCGAATATTCGTCTATACTATTCTACCAGAGTTTAATAAACTATATTTTGCTTCTATTCTATTGACCCCTTGATTTCTCATTGCAGAACTGGGCTTTCGCCGACATTATGTGAGGGCTTTCGAGCCTGGGCAAATCACTAACTAATGCAAGTTAGTAAACAGGCATTTTTTTAGTAAAGTAGACGTAAGTTAAATATCAAAATGTGTACACTAATCTATATTTTTTTCAGATATATCAGTTTATGCCGTATAGCCGCCAACCAAGCCGTCCCTTATAGTCACTGTTATTACAGTAGCACGAGGTAAGCTGCGTCTCCTATTTGTACATAATTTATACTTTAGGAATGAAAATTATCACAATAAACACTTGCTGTTTGAATCATCTAGCATGTTTAATGTTATACTTCTTTTGTCAAATGAATACCTCTGTCAACTCTACAATGCCCTGAATGTAGAGTCGATTGTTTTGTTTTTTTTTTTGCATGTTGCAGAACAATTTTACCTAAAAATAAGTTGTGGTCCGAGGCCTCACGGCTTACAGCCAACTAAACTAATAGGTAAATAGGTAACATTTGACGTTTGAAAGTATGAAACGTCAAACGGTCCCTATTCGTGCAGTTGGATTGTAACGTTAAAAGCTAATAAACTCATAAATTGCCAAGCTTAAAAAATATTCTCGGAATATAATTTCTCCGGACAAAATATTTATATATGGCATATGCATCGGTCCTGATACATTTGCTAAAATCTATTACAAAAATAAATATATAAAAATTCATAAATAAGTATGAATATTGTTCGCCCGACACGGTTTCGATAGACCTTCGATTATTTCTATAGCAACATGAAGGAAGTATAAGTTATAATTAACGCAGCCTTGGTCACGTTGCAAAACGAGAAGAATTCATATGTATGTATTTAATATGCTAAATGGTAGCAAATATAAAATATTAATTTTATCATCAACTTAACTTTATTTTGCCGTTCGCAGTCATTTTAAAAATATTTATTATTGATTGGTAATGGTCGAATACCATTCAAATGACCGTATTAAGACAAACGTTTATATATAAAACACTTTTAGACAATTTATTGAATTTTACCCAATGCCCTGAGAATACAAAATTATAATCGAAACGTATATGGGAAACGTAATCGAGAGTTTTCGGGCTTTCTACATTACATGTTTTTTAAGATTCATTGCGTATTAAAAATTTGCTCAGTTATAATTTCTATGGTATCACATGTCGTCCGTAAGACTTAATTTAGGTAACTATAGGTAAATATCTTATCACACGATTCATGGAAGTCAAAAAAAAAAGTTTCAGAACGAAGACACAACCAGATTTTACACGGTAAGGATAGCTACACATTCGTAAAATATATATTTTTATTCTATTGTTAATTTCAAAAATGCCAAGTCAAGAATTATGTTTTATTTTGTATTATGTGCACGTAAAATTTTTTGGTAATTGTAAACTTGGACTTCTGTGTTGTTTTTTTAAACTACAAATTAAGCCTTGCATTGAAAACTCGGTAATAAACTCAGTAACTCAGTAATTCTTAGTTTTAACTCCATGAAGTAACATTAACCATGTCGATGCCGTACAATTGAGATGCCAAATATTTCGGATTGACTTGGTCAAAGAATAAAGTCATAGTTATGGTCAATGTAACTTGATGCAACCGAAGCTTATACATAATGTATGATGCATAATCCCAATATTCTAACTGTAGATAATGATAATAAACTATGAATATTATATTATATTTAAGTATGATACAACTACTGTCAAAGAAGTATCAAGTAAGTCACTCAATCGTACTCTCGATTGTAGAGGAGACCCGTGCACTGCAGTGGGACGTATACGGACTGATACAATACAATACAATACTGTCAAAGACATTGTAATAGACTTTCATTCACAGGAATCACTGATGCACTTATCGATCATGGCTTAGTTATTTTTAAAGCTTATTTTAAGACCATTGAAGTGGGCTTAATACCTGAGGCATTCTTTACCAGTGAAACCTAATACTTAAATATAACAATTACTATTAAAGGAGAAGTAAAGATAAAATAATATAGATAGGTATGTATACTGTCATAGAAAATCTATTTTTTTTTTCGAAACTTGCCTTCGCATTGAAAGTCATAAGCTTTTGTAGAGTTTACAAGTCGTGGTAGTTTATAAATGAGTTTTTAAATGCGTTATTTACGATAGTCTTGAAATTTGTTGTATCAGCCCATATACGTCCCATTGCTGGGCACGGGCCTACTCTATAATCACGCGTACGATTGAGAGTGGTTAGGCCATAATTCACCACGCTAGCCCAGTGCGTGTTGGCGGACTTTACATAGGTACTCTAGAAATTCTTACAAACTACTTTGGAATGCAGATTTCCTTTACCGTTATAGTGCTTGGAGATGTCAATACACACATGACCCTTGAAAATTATTTGTTTTAATTCATAATATATCAAAATTAAAATCAGCAGAACTGGCTTTGAATGTACATACAACATAATTCAAATGTATATGAGTCCCAAAAACCCGTCATTTCGTCTAATTTACTTATTACTTATTAATACGGGCACTAAATATGAAGGCATAATGTGTAAGTAATGGTACAATAACATAATTTCTTTCGGACGGACACGGGACACCTTCCACTTCAATTTACCTAATATTATTTACCTACATCCACTTAGTCTGACAAAACCGACTCTCATTCTCTCCATATTAGTTAATTAAATCGATTTGTTTGATTTCTCCAAATATCGGAATCTGTGTACCTGTACATTTAATTTTATGTTAATACTAGAATAGGTCCTCTAGGTTCTCTGTCGTTTCAAACCTTCGAGGTTCGAACCAAACGGCCGTCTTTTCAAAATAGTATTTGTATTCTAAGTTCATTTCACTGATATGTTGCTTTAACAGTAAAACATCGAAGGTTTTTAAATTTCGAAGGTGATGTTAACTAACATATCCAACTAGCATTAGGCCAGCGTAGTAGGGAATAGCCCACGCATTTTAAGAGTTGATGTAATGCAGATTTATACCTCAATTTTCTGCAATTAATGATCATATTTGTTGCAACTACCCATTATGAAGAATTTTTAATAAATAAAACGGCATACATGTATAAACTCACGCCTCTTTCCCAGATAAGAAGCAGAGGTGCCACCATGACACCCACATTTCACCTTGTAAGTTCCGTCGTATGATGTAATAGGGGGCGAGCCTATCGCCATATCAGTCACAAATTACGACTCCGAGCTGATATTGAATTGAAAAATCCATTATCACTTTATTACCCGGAATTCAAACCCTCAGCTTTGCAACCATACCGTAGTACAACAACGCCACCGATGCAGTCAATAAAACAGTATTTTAATACAGAAATACTTCAATAAATGACACAAATATTCATCTGCGGCACGCGTGTCCATACATCGAGTTCGTTTCGCGTGACTGTTGACAATATTGGCAAAGACATAAAACTCAATTTTGTCACGGTGCTGTCTCCGGTGATTACAATTATTAAATCTAATTATTTGAATGTCTCCAAGCGTCAGTGGTGTAACGGCATCTTAAGAATCTGACCGGTTATTTCACGGTGACTTATGTGACGGGACGAAGTAAGACAGAAGTTATCAGTATTGTCTTTATGTTTGGAGGTCTGTTGCTATGCTATGCGCTTATAAAGTTTTGTGACCGTACGTTGGGTAAAATCATACTTCGATTACCATACAATACACATTAACGCTGGGTTATATATAAGGTTTATTTTCTAGAAATATCTATATCATCTATAAAATATTCTGTCCTCGTGAAATCTGTCGACTGCAAAAATCTGCCACACAAGCAATTAATAATGAATACCTAATTTACCATAACTCTTGATATACAAAGATGTTCTAGCGACATTTTGGATGCCCTATACATCCACGACCATGCAAATTTTAACGACTAGGTAACGTCCAACTTGTAGATGTCCAGATCCCATGAAGAGCTATATTAAGAACAATAATCGCGCCCTAATTTTCGCCACCGGTCAGCGATGTTAGAGTGATCAAAGCACTGTTAGTGTTAATACAAAGCTTATATTCATAGATTTTTTTTCTCCTCGCCAATTAGAATTACTAAGTACAATTTTTACTAAGTACTTAGTACTAATTACAGATTTTAATAACGTAACATAGGTAAGTAATTAAAGTGATGTGAGTGTCCTGGTGGCACCTCCGCCTGCCCCTTACCTACCTTACCCCTACATAATGGGAAAAAGGCATGATTTTATGTATGTATGTAAGTAAGTTTACTTCTAATAAAATGTGAGGGCGATGTGTGAAATATCGACGTCCTTTGGTATAGATGACCACGCATTTCAGAGTGTGGTACATATTTAAATTAGTTAAAATAGTTGCCTAACCGAATAGTTAGATGCTTGTCTTGTATCTTGTGTTAGAAATCACGAACCAATTAAAAAAACCGAAGCAATATTTGTTGTTTACAAATTGTAATCGAGATCAAACGCCGGTTTCCCACTGCGCAACCCGAGCTATCAAATATTTTTATTACAGCTATAAAGTCATTGTTTATGTGTAATTAAACTACAATTATTATAGAGGATATTATTTATTAACAATATTTGTTAAACACCAATTAGGCTACTAAAATGGGCGACTTTTGCAGTGTTATGACCTTAATAGCTACAGGTAAGCAGCCCAAATTGACCACCATTTTGAACTTTTCGACATCTTATGTTTGAGCAGTGGACCTTTGTTACAATTTCCTAGTATAATGCTATTTTTACAGCAATCTTAATTTAGAACTTAAAACTTAGGTAAAAAATATAAAATACCTACGCCCCTTAAACCAGTGTAGGAGATTCTGCTCAAACCCGGTCTTATAACCCAGGTACCCGACTGAAGTAATATAATATAGTGCTCATTATATAAAAATATCTCAATCAAACTTTTTTGTATACGAATTATAATTATAATTGCTTCCAAGGGCGTTGTAAGAAACAAAGTGCCATTGGAACTTGTTCAGTGGATTATTTTCCCTCGCGCAGTTTAAATGATGAATATAATTGGTTGTTGAGTTAATGAGCGAAAGAAAAAATATAAAACTTGTATATTTTTAATTGTTTCGGTCCCTATGCAAAGCCAATTTTAAATAAACCTTGTAATAAATAAATTAATAATATAATTCATCGAACTATGACGTTAAGTTTGAATGTTGTATTATAGAACATGTCTTCAAATCCTGGTCCTCTGAGGGTTTACGTGACAAAGGTATTGTGGTTGACCACACACAAATGATAATAAGTTCATGAATAACACTTGTTAATGTTTAACTTCCACACCAAACATAAAATAAAAATACCTTGAATAATGATATTTTGTCATGATCAATTCCTTATTTACTTTATTTCAAATAAATTTCAGTTTAAATCAATTAAATTAAAGTTTTAGTCTTTAATAAAATATCAGATAGTTTATGTATATTACTTCTTCCTACTTCTATTAACTAACAATAAAACCATAAAATATTTATTGTACCTACCTACTAGATACGTATACGATTCTATTTACCTTTACATAATCAATTATTATAATTATTTTATATTTTTCTTAACAAAATACAATGTCAATATTTTTTTCATACCGCGAATAATAATTTCTTATGTACTATTTTAACTGTATTGGCCAGCGACCAAAAGTTTTCAAGCCAAAAGCAAACTTGGAATAATCGCCTTAAATCCTGGTTTTGGCAGAAACGAACATTACATCAGTCGAATTTATTTTCTGTAATAGTGGACCTTACATTATAGGTACGTAGGTACATAATTGTGGTCTGTTTTCCGCCATAAAAAATGCAATTGTTATATTATTATTACAGATTTATTTATACAGTTCAAACAACACTAGAATATTAGACAACAATAATAAAATTACGTTAATATCAGGTAATAATCTACATCATTTTATGTAGTTTTATTGGTCCTATTCTATAATAATTCTTTTGTCGACTGCCGTTACTGTTCACAGTAATGCAAAAAATATTTCATATTTCTGGGTTATTTTAGTGAACATTTGTAGAAATTCGAGACACCGAATCGAAATCGATCGTCATTTTTTTAAATATAACAAACTATTGTTTTTATTTGGCGTGCATATGGATGCATGGAGCATATGGCTATGAATATCTATTTATATAATTTATTTGGTAAACTCATTAAGATGTATGGTTGGGATCTATTGTATGGTTTTAGGATATTTTTTTCTTTTGCTTGTAGCAGAATTAGTCGTAATCAGTATCTGCCTGTATAGCGACCACGTTAGCCGATGGTGGAAAACTAATGCCTGCCGCGGTTTAGGTACAGGTTGTTTATATGCGGGACGGAAAGGCCGGCATAATAATGTCAAGCGGCAAGATGATACGAAGAAGAATGCTCTACTTGGATTTCACTGTATATATCATGAAGTACATTAAAGAAGAAGTACATAGGTAGTGACACGTATATCGTGCCTGTATAAAATAATACTCGTAGAAAATTTAGACAATATGAATTAATAATGATTAGAAAAATCAAAAAGCAATAAGCTGATAAAATTAAATGAACATCCGGATTTAATATAACTTGCTTTTGTATTAACAAGTCACATAATATTCATAAAAGCAATAAAACAATTTATTTCATGGCCATATTAATTTCCCTTCTTGCGCGATTTTATTTGTGTTTTATAAGCGTGGTAATGGATTTTAAAACTGCTCTTTGCATCAAAATGAGTTTCGACATAACCGTGTTAGTGAACACGGAAAGTGAATTTTATTATAAAATCTTCTCATTTATTAGAAAATATTTTAGTTTATATAAAACAACGATATGCAAGCTTAACTAAATTACAATATTTTCTACATGGCTGTAAAACATGGGTTCAGGGTTCCTGAAGGAAGATAAGTTCTTGCATATAACTAGAATTTTAATTCCAGAACGGCTTATACAGACATACATAAACATCACGCCTTTTTCCCAGAAGGGGCAGGCAGAGGTGCAACCAGGACACCTACGTTTTGTCTTATGTGTTCCGTCCCATGATGTGATAGAGGGCGACCCTATCGCCATATCGAGCACAAATTCCTGGACTGATAATAAATAGAAAAATCCAAATGAACGAACCGCATATACGCGAAAATTAAACACTAAACTGGACACTGGCACCCGCCGGAATAACGATAGGAAGAAAAAAATACATAGGTTAGTACTAACTTACAAGCAATCAGTTTACACGCCTTTTAAACATTTCACATATGACGAATACCGATTTTAAAGAACTTCTACGGTATGTAAGTCCGCCAACCCGCACTAGGCCAGCGTGGTGGACTATATGGCCTAACCACTCTCAACCGATCCTCTCGATTGTAGAGTAGGCCCATGCCCAACATTGGGACGTATATGGGCTGATAAAAAAAATATGACGAATGCTTTATAATTCACATACGTAGATATAAGTAATAATTTAAGAAATAATTTACACACAATTGGGTCTCAGCACTCAGCAAATTACTTTGCGGGTATATGCTGTGATTGCTGTAAGCCTAGCACATAAACAAATAAAACATAATCCATTTTACTCACAATAAAATACATTAGACCAAATATTAAGTATGATGTGTGATGAATATAAAAACCATTCCCTCATTACAATAACCTGCGGCGCTTTGAAAGTGATATGATTAAATACTTCGAGCGGGTTTTGTGGCTATCTCGCCTTTTAAATCCACCAAAATTGTAAGACTATTGTAAGACCTAATTATCTTTAAATTATCAACTGCGCCATATGTTTTCTGATGTTTGCGTCTCTTTCATATGTTATTATTTTGGTTTGAAACATATATTAAAGGTATGTTTAAATAAATAATAACATTTGCTTAGGAATGCGTGTTATTGTTTATAAATATAATGTAGGTGGGTAGGTACTTGAGTTATAATAACATTGCCACGAAGAACTGACAGCGCCAAAACATGTATTTTGAGCTATTGTCTCAGAAATTAAAATAATAAAATATACTGTCATTACTACATAACTAAACAAATTAAAATCAACTACATTATTTACCATATCCATATATACAGTTAATGGAAGTAAAACTCCGAAATACATAGTTAAATGAGTAGGTAGATAGAAAAAATAGATACCTGGGTTAGGCTGTGTTTGGTAATTGGGTTTTTTCATCCACTCGTATGGCGACCGCGGCGGCGCTGGCGGCTGCGACGGCCGCGACCCTGAGCTCGGCGACCCTTCCGCGGGACTCGCCAGGTCTCCTCGCGCCGGGGACGGCATGTCCGCTATCTCCCGTTCTCCCGGTTCCCTCTTGGGGAAGTGATGTGGATCGGGCGCCCATTCTCCTCCCGCCGGCGCGCCGTTCCACGCGCACCACTGCTGCTCCTCAAAGTTCTGATGCTGCCAGCCGTACCAGCCGCCGCCGTACTGCCCGCCTTTGCCTTGGTACATGGCGAGCGGATTGACGTAATTCACCATGCTTCGATCACCGTCCGAGCATCGCACACACACTCGCCGTCACAATAACACCACCGTTCCGTTCACGAGATACACTACGGGCAACGCGGCTATCGCGACTGAGCAAAACGAACGATACGAGCGGAACAAGCGGCGAGCAAAACGGGAGGGGCGAGCACGGAGCTGTGGGGCGGCGCCTCCCGCGGCCAATGAGGCTCGGGGCTGCGCGGTCCGCCTCGGCGTCGCCCGGCCTCGCCCGCGCCGCCACGCCGCCGCGCTCGGCCTGCCGCGCCGCGCACTCCGCGCTATCATTTAATTTGCCTAATTACAACAAAAATAATGAACACCATAATGAAGCCGGCCTCTTATGAGAATTCTTCACCGGAATTTATATAAATTATGGCGAATGAATCACGGGTAAGGTTTTGCTTTATTTATGTTTTCGTTTCCCTTCCTACATAATATATTTTATCAACTTCAAGGCTCAAAACAACATTTATCATTAAAATTAAAACAATAGCGTATTCGTGCTTCCAAGTACCTAAGTAATGTTATATATAACAGGCAATACATATAATTGTGGGTTCTAAATCCCACTTCATGGTTTAAAAACCAGTAAGTATCTGACTATTATTATTCCCACAATAATATTTTTTATTTTACTTACAGCACACAAGGTCTCCGTGGGGTCGCGGTCGTTTTTAATTACCTGCATAATAAGTATCTAATCAGATGACACAAGCTCAATGCGGTGTGGTAGAACCTTGCTTTAGCTTATCATCGCCATGGTACCAATGGATCACTATGCCGGAGAGACGTTACTATCCAACAGAAAGTCGACGTAATAGCTTCGTTTCGTTCGGTGAGTGACATTTTCAGAAAACACTATACCCCCTTAGTTGATGTTGCACTCGGGTAGCAATCATCATACACAGCGCGGCGGTGGAAAAACCACAATGACACGCGCAAGTGTGTCGAGTTCCAGGTACAGCCTGGAGATCATCCTTTCACGCCAGTGGATACTCTAAGTATTTTGGTCCCACTGCACTCATCAGCAGATGCATTTTAATTGCTTTATCGTAATGTTTGCAAATACAGTGAAAGCTCTTATTCAGCAGTGGTATTGTAACTTGCCGCCTCAAAATACTTTGTTCCATACACGGATCAATGTTCTTAAAGAAATTACATTAATTCTTAAAGAAATTACATTTTAAGAATGGCAATTACATTGCCATTCTTAAACCGTCGCCCATATGTTTCAAATTAAATGTAACGTTTACAATGCTTGTTGAAGTCTCTTCAGTCTTCTTCAAAGGACTGCACATTTTAAGTACATTTCCTGTGTGTTGATTTTAGTAAAATCCGCAAATAAAGAAATATTTAGCCACGAATATAGGAATTGGATCGCTATTTTTACATCTGCGAATAGTGGAAACTTGAATAAAGGAAGCGCGAGTAAGGAGTAAAACTGTATAAAATAAAATATTTGATACCACAATTATTTTGGTAATCAAATAGTTTAAACATTATTCACCGATCTATAACTTACACTTCCGGTATATATTTTTTTAAATTATTGAACATGCTTTATATGCAATAAATTTTACAATATCCGTTTATCCATTTGCAAATTGAATTCAAATGAATGATGTCAATTGTGCGTTGATGTGTAAAATAAACGATTTTTCTTATTTTATTTCAAACAGTCCTGTCATAGAAATATTTCAAGAATATAGTTTTCCAATTATAATTTATTTAAGTTTGAAATAATTCCAACAGTAACGCAGTTTCAATCCAACAATAAAATAACATACAAAATAAAAAATATTATGTCGGTAAAGTCTGATATTCAGAAAGCAACAAAGTCTTCGAAGAGCTTATCGGGCCCAGCTCGTGATTAAATATTTTAATGACTATACAAACATTTGTCTTAATAGGATCGAACCCGCGGCCTCTCGATTACACACGAGTTCTTCTTTGTGTTAGAATTCTACATGTTTATCAAATACCTCGTACAAGTTCATTATTGCCGAAAAAGCTGTTATATTACTTAAATACAATACAAATGGTAAGTAAATATAAATATTGTCCTCTTATTTTTTTTATCTTTATTGTACACAAATTTACACAAAAACACTATACACTATATAGAAACAATAATATAAAAAGTAGTTATCGCTCTACAGCAATGTCTTAAAGACAACCATGGGATGGACTGAAAAGAAGGTGATAGAGAAGGCAGTGTAAAAAATAAAGACTTGGAGCTAACCATCTTATGGTAAATAATAATTGAAAATGATCATAATTTATAAGTTTGTAGTACTATAACAAGTATGTATTAGTTGAAATTTTACCGTCGGTAACTTTGTTTCTCAAAGTCTTACATGTTCTGTTAACTTGTATTTTACTTTGAATAAACAAATAAGTGAAAAATAAGATCACCATTGCGGCTTGCATGCGTTGAAAGCTTTTACTCGTAAACGCTATAATAAAAAACACGGAGAAAATTAGGGGGTATATGGGGCGACAATCGACGATTTATTTGTATAAAAATCTAGTTTTAAGTCGCTCTACCACAGAAAATGTAGTTCTCAGTAGGGCCAACACTATAAAGATTGGTACATATCTACAGGTAGCGATTCTGACACAAATATATAAAACCGACTGTTTCACGTAAGTGTGCCGCATTACTAGTTCAATCTTGTGTGTATCTAGTTATGAACAGGCCGACATTTATATGGAATACACATGCGAAAGAAAATTCACTTCAATTGCATAGAAAATGTCTATCATTAAATGCATATTATTGAAGTCACTTCGTCATATAAAAATAAAAATACTTATTTCATCCATCCATCAATCAGCCAAAGGAAGTCCACTGCTGAACATAGGCCTCCCCCAATGATTTCCACAGTGGCCTGTTGAAGGCAGCCTGCATCCAGCAACGTCCCGCGACCTTTACCAGGTCATCAAATAAAATTCGTAAAATATTTATTGAATCCATAATGTCGTATCTACATTATTTAGATTCAGTAATTTTTCTTCACTTTCACCCGGTTCACAAGCCTGCTTTCGCCAGAGAAGAATGGGCAAGAACCTCGTATCTTTGCTCTTTTCAAATCAGAAAAATAATATAGCGGTATTGTACGAGTACAATAAAATACCAACAAACTCTCTCTCTCTCTTCAGCCACAGGAACTCCACTGCTGACATAGGCCTCCCCCAAAGATCTCCACATCGCCCTGTTGGAAGCGGCATAACCATCGACACTGTCAACAAACTATTTGGTCTATATTGTTCAGATCATTGCTACTTTGTACACCATTTTTAAGTTATTATAATTTTAGATTTGTTAATTTATATCCGTTTACACCTATGAGTACAGAACCCTAAGACCTTGTTATTATTTATCATAAGTAATAATCCTTCACAAACTACAACAGACAATAAAGTCGACATTGACCGATCAAAGTTGAAGTGAACTTGCATACAAATTGATTTCAATACAAAGTCACCTCAGTTATCAGGTACTTAATAACTTGAATCGTTCTCTTTTTAGATATAATTATTAATAAAGGTTTTATAAGTAAGGATGAAGTAAATAGAGTTTTCAGTCTCACAAACACCCAGACTCGAAACAAATACCTGTGGATCACAAACATTTGTTTCGATGCGGGGATCGAACCCGCGGCCTCTCGTTTCACATGCGGCGTCTAACCAACTGCGCCACGGATGCTGAGAATGTAACTCAGTTATCAGTAGGCGTAACATAACTTCACCTTGTCATCATAATTTATAAACCAGCCCATATACATTTTTTTTTGTATCAGCCATATTCCCCCAACTGCAGGGCACGGGCCTCCTCTACAATCTAGAGTACGATTGAGAGTGGTTAGGCCATATAGTCCACCACGCTGGCCTAGTGCGGGTTGGCGGACTTTTACATACCATAGAAATTTATACAAATCGTTATGGTATGTTGGTTTCCTCACGATGTTTTCCTTCGCCGTTATAGTGCATATACAATTTAGGCGGCTTAATTTATAGTCCACCTGCCACCACCCTCGTAGATTGTGGGTTGGCGGACTTCACATATTGTTTTAAAAATAACTATGGTTTGCAGGATTTCTCACTATACTTTCGACTTCTCGGAGTCATGTGTGATTCGGAGAAGTCAAATATGATATACCTTGGGATACTAACTGGAGATAACCATATTGGTAAAATTGAAAAAAACAGGTTTTAGAATTATTATATTTTAACACTGCCTCGGTGGGGTAGTTATACTACGGTATGATTACAAAGCTGAGGTTTCGGGTTCGAATCACGGGTCGGGCAAAGTGATATTGAATTTTTCTGGAGCATTGTGAGCTCCTAAGTTATTTACTATGTTTTTGATGGGTTATAAACAGAAACGCAGGATTGATAAAGTAATAAAAGATTTAATATGAGAATACACGGACATGACACGACATAAGAGACGAGCTTTCACAAGACAATCATAGATCATAGAACACACTAATTGTTTCGTTTATACTCTATGCTCTATAACAACCAGTTCTAACACCTGCCCTTAAACTAAACAATTTGTAAACCTAGATGAGACACACAGTAAAAATGTTTATCTTTACCTAAACATTTAGTTAAGACATCAGCTGGCATATTTTCAGTAGATAAATATTCTAGTTTAATGATTTTATCTTTAACAATTTGCCTCACATAATGATGTCTGATGTCGATATGTTTACTGCGACTGTGATTAGTGTGATTATTACAAATTTTCTGTGCTGACTGACTATCATTATACAACACAACTGATAAGAGTTTACCTAAGCATTCATAAAGAAAACTTTCTTGTTGTTTGTCATATGACAAGTCGCACCGGAATCGACATACCATGCATTTGAATTAATGTCAACGGATAATGCTGTCAATATTGTTCCGTTCCACGCCTTTTCATTTGTTCTCCCGTTTTTGTTTATCTTCGCCGGACAATTCTTAGCATAATGATTTGCCTTTTTACATATGAAGCAACTCTTAGAACTCTTAAAAGAAGGTTTATTTACATTTTTGCCGTTCCTGTTTGTAAACATGGCACTGTCCTCGTTCTTGTCAATATCTCTGCGTAATTTCTCTTGTAGTAATTTACTTTTAACTGTTTCGCTACACAATTTTACGTTGGAGTTCTCTAACGCCATTATTAGCGGATCATAATCAGGACTTAGACCATTTAATATCAAAACCGACAAAAAATCATCGTCCAACGGTGCATTTATGTCTCGGAGTTGTTGGTCTAGGTCTGTTATTCTTGAAAGATACGCTTCCATGTCCAAAAATTGTTCCAGCTTCAAACCAAACATTGTGCGCAAAAGCCCAAGGCGTCTACACAGCCCCTTGTCTTCATAAGCCGCTTTTAAGTTATTCCATGCCTCAAAGCCAGTGGATGCGTTTCGTACATGCGAAAACGATGACGACTGCACCATTAAACATATTTTTGCAAGAGCCCGTTGTTGCTTGCGATCGTCTATGTCCTTGGGGACACCCGACTCGGCCTCTTGGATGCAGTCCCATAAGTCTTCATGGATCAAGTACATCCGCATCGAAAATTTCCAATTTCCGTAATTGGATATGCCACTGAGCTTCTCAAAATTAATTGATATGCCGGAACTCGTAGCTGTAGACGATGATGCCGGCATCGGCGGTGGCGATGAAACATGTTTCGGCATTTCGTATTGAATAATATTATACTTAGTAATTATTCAAACTATTTACGCACATTTGTTTTACAACGTATTCTGGGCCCATAACCTGATGGGTTATAAACAGAAACGCAGGATTGATAAAGTAATAAAAGATTTAATATGAGAATACACGGACATGACACGACATAAGAGACGAGCTTTCACAAGACAATCATAGATCATAGAACACACTAATTGTTTCGTTTATACTCTATGCTCTATAACAACCAGTTCTAACAGTTTTGATGAACTCTGTTGGGGTGAAAAACTAACACTCATCGCTTAGCCGCATCGACAAAAAATATTTGTACGACCAACAAATACTTATTTACATTACACACTAAGTATTGTGGGTTACAAGCATCCCACCGTCAAAAACTGTATATCTAAGTAATATCTTATAACTAAGCCGTAAAACTCGGATCTTTGTATATCTCTTAGATATTTGTCTCGGGTCTAGGTGTTTGTGAGACCGAAAAGTATCTCGTAGCCTCTGATACCCACGACACAAGATTCGATCTCAGTGTGGAGTCAGGACTATGTACCTATGTGACTGTTGGGTGTATTTATTTATATCATGTATACTTATTTTGCGGGTCTTGTGATAATTATAATCCACAGTCGGCAAATCTATTGGTCATTAGGTAAATATCAAGAAAAACAATTAAGATCTTTATGGGAATATTTTTGACACGGCAATGTTCACTTCAGCTTAAGAATATTGTAACGTAGTCTAGATTAAAATAGCTTAGCACCACAATCGAAGTTAATCTTTTACAACCTTGAGCAAAAAGGGTCTAGCGGTTGTTCGCCGAAACCTAGCCCGGATTCTGTGCAAAAAGCATGTCATAAACTGCCACATGGCAAACGGGTAAATTTAACTCAGTTGCAAATATTATTATTTACCTATAGTAATTGTAGCGGTACAAATCTTTTGTCGGTGTGTTCGAGAAAGAACCAACATTGAACAGTAAAGACAAATACAATAAAATCCGAGCCGACGCAAAAAAAGGATTAAGTAATTTTATGACTTAAAAAATGATACAATAAACTAAAATATATTCCTTGATATTCTATTTGCTTAGCAACAGTCGTAAAAAGTAATTGTAAGTTAGTTAAAATTCATTAACAAAAAGGATTATGTATTGAGTAAAAATAATGTGCTATTTTTTATGATTTGGTTTTAGATGATTTGGTTGCCAAACTTTAGCTGCATTGTTAATGCAGCAACAAACAAAATAAAAGCGGCATAGTACAATACATTATGTTATGCTGAATGATATTTCGTTAGAAGAACATAAATAGTACTTTTTACCCACTTCGTCCATGTTCTAATGCCATCATCTAATCGATATCTCGGGTCGAATGACCAATCTCAGACTGGGATAAAACGACATATTTATAGGATATTGTATCAATTGGGCTCTTTTGAAGCAGAATCTCATAAGGAATGACTTTCAAAAGCAACATCAAAACTCATATAAAGCTATAAAGAGAACATGGGTAGTGCTCTAACTATCAACATACGAGAACCAATACTAAATTACTTTATTTTTTATATATACATACATACATAAACTCAAGCCTTTTTCCCAGAAGAGGTAGGCAAGGGTTCTCCTTGTAGTAACCAGGTCACCCGCGTTTTACCTTGTTTGTTCCGTCGCACGTTGTGATAGGGAGCGAGCCTATCGCCATATTGGGCACAAATTCCTGAGTCTAGACTGATAATTAATAGAAATATCCAATATCATGTAGCCCGACCCGGGACTCGAATCCGAGACCTCAGAATTGTAACCGTGCCGAAGTACAACTACGCCACCGAGGTAGTATTTTTATTTAGTATTTCGAATTAATTTAAGTACTTATGATTACTCAAAATAATATATTAAACATTATATTGGAGTGGAAGTCGTGGAGATATACCACCTGAAAGTCACAATATCTCAGCTTTCGGTTAACATGGATACTTTGTGACACGTGGTGGTATAGCACCTGTTAAACCGGTGTCTATTCTTGCTGTGCCTCGATGAAATTAAAATCGACGTTAATAGCAATAAAACAAATGATTTATTATGGAATAAAACACAGTGTCACCTTTGCGACATTTTAATGATTTGATGCAAATATTTGAAAGTTTATGTTACCCATGAGCCTTATCGATATGCTTAAAATTTATTTTCTTACGGCCTTATTAATAGACAGTTTTAAAACCTATTTTAGTTATCGAAGGTCTTCTTTGCTCAAATTGAATTCAAAAGCTGTTCGAAAGGCCAAATCATTCGATAACTAAAATAGCTTTTAAAACTGTCTATTAATAAAGCCATTAATATGTTTAGATTGTCCGATAAATCGAATCCTAATGCAAAAAAAAACATTTAGTTGCGATTTCCAAATTATAGGCTTATTAAACCTTAACAATATACTATCATGAATAAAACAGTACCAAACATGCATTGGCATCACTTCACACTACTTTGAAGTTTGCGAAAGTTTCAATACAATCTTGAATTCAATTTGTCTCGTGACAGGTAAGGACTAGCCGCAATGCCGGCTTGGATTTGTATAGTAGGTACTTATAGGGCGCCGAAAAAATCTCGCCCAGGGCGTCGTCAATGCTAATCCCGCGACTGACTAGCAACAATATTAACAACAGCTAAGTATTTTAACAATTTGAATTCATTAATGTCAGTAAATGAGCATGCACTTGACTTCTTATTAGATTAAAATTTAAGCGCTTGGCTTGGGAGTCATAGATACTAAAGAAATACTAAAATAAGATACTAAAGTTTGAAGGTGAAAAGAGTAAACGCTAGATAAGGTATAATTAATTGATATAATTAAAGGTTCGCTTGGCACAGGACAGAAAAATGTGGCGTGCAAATGAGGAGGCCTATACCCAGCAGTGGGTTGATATGGGCTGATATAGATGGATAGAAAGGTAATTCACACTTATTGACATACAATATGTTACATATCAGACACTATTGTTCGCTAAACTATAGGCTTCAAATTGCTATTTTACGTCGTATTAGCGCATTCGTCACAAGCTGCAGCCAAATCTTGAATCAGAACGACTATACCGTGCGGTAGAGTCACAATAGGGTATTTTACTACCAGTGAGAAAAAAATCAAAAAACAACAAATGTATATAGTATAGTATTAATCAATCAGAATACCTATGTTAATTTCAACTATCTATTTGAAAGAATAAAGTATATATTCGTTTTAATTATTTAATGTTTTTAATCTGTTATGCAAATATGTCGCCGCCATAATGGATATTGGATACCGATATTACGTAAATCCGTTAGTAAATAGTAAAACTTGTGTGTTTAACAAAGAAGTTCTGACACTGTTCCTACCATACATTATTTTTTAAATAAAATATTTTAAGAGAGTAACACATGTTTATTGCAAAAAATCACTCTTCACTAAGCACTGCGTCGTTCATAGAATTTATGTTTACTATCGGGGTGACGATAATACACAAAACATAGCGTCTAGCGTTTTCTTACATTACGCGCGGAATTTAAAAATTCTAATTTAAAAGATTTTTTTTATAGAACTTATCGATCGAATAAAAATTTAATACTTTTTTACCTAGTTTGTGTTTACCTTAGGAACAATTTAGAATACTTTAAAAAAAAAAGAGTGGAATACCCTATTGTAAATGAAGTCGGCTATTATTTAACGTGCTCTCTGTGCCACAGTAGAACCTTTCCACCCAATCCTGACCCGTTCCTACAGTAGTCCAACCTGGCTCTAGTGCGGCTCTGTCCTTTTCAAATTACAAATAAATACAACTAACAGTCTTATCAAATCTCGTGTCGTGGGTATCAGTAATAACGAGGGGCTATTTGGTCGGGAATATTTCTCGTCTCGGTCTCGGTATGGGGATAGAACCCGTGGCCTCGTGTTCTACATCTGTTGTCTAATGAACTGTCCCATGAAGACTGCCAAACTTTTTTTTAATTGCCATGAGAGGCAGGCGAGCTAGCGGCCCTCCTGATGGTCTGCGGCTTCCGCTGGCCGCTGCTCATGGACTCTGCAATGACAGGGGCATAGACAGGCCGCTGCCTACCGTGAGGTGAACACCCTCTTCAAGCGTCGTTTGAAGAAGGACAGGTCCTAGCGCTCAGGAAACACCGAAGCAGGGAGCTCATTCCAGAGCTTTCATGTGCGTGTTAAAGAACGCAGGAACGGTAAGTAATATCTTAATATTGAACGAAAATCCTCAGGTAAAATTACCTATTGGGTACTGATGTGCACTCTTTATAAACGTGATAAGTTATTAAAAAGCCAATAAAAATATATAGCGATTTATCTTGCCTTATCACAGACTACAAAGGTCTTCTTAAACCGAATTTTGAATATAAATTATAGACATTTTTAATCATTTTTTTTTTGTTATTTTGGTGTACATATATTGAAAAATAGAATTTTAGGGATTTCGAGACGTCATTTCATAATACTTATCAGCTAGTTAGGACTAAACCAGTAGACTAAACATTAATACCTATTTATAGAGAATAATTGAGCTTGCAATGTAGGAGGCCAAGGAATAACGATATTCAATGTCTAAGTAGAAAATAATTATACCTACTCATAACAATAAACCAGAGGTGGAGTAACATGCATGTATGTGGGCCTTATATTTTAGCAAGAGTATCTGATACGAAAGCTAAACGGATTTTACATAGAACATTTTTAAAGAGCCGCATTTTTATGATTTAAAATAAAAATAATTTAGACAGCCATTGGTCAACAATAATTTCTTTAACTTGAATAAGATTATTCTTAAGTGACATTTGTCGTATTACGATAAATAAATTGTATACTCCTGATCAAATAGGTACCTACTTTCATTGTACTTTAGCTTACGAAATTTACTTAAGTAATTCTTCGAATAAGCTCCGTGAAGAAAACCGTAGGCAATAACCCATCGCCCACATCGCCCATGCCTTACACCGTTTCTGGCAAAGACTTTAATATAACCAACATTGTCGGTATGAACTTGAACCTGTTCTGTAACTAAATAGAAAAGAAGGCCATAAAATAATAAACTACGGTACATAAACGCTCATAAATGCGGATTATGCTTGTTTCAGTTCCGTCGGCAAACTGTTAGCTACGAATTTTCTGGAATCGTTGGTATCTAAAAGAAAATTCTTCACGATATTTCCAATTCCCATATAATTCTATCTCATGTTACATACTATATCTAGTAAAAAGAAATATAAAAACGCAGGTTTTTGCCCAAAACAGTTATTTTATTAAGTATTAAATAATTCTTCTTGTATGTATCTATATTATCCAACCCAGACATGTTAACTGTATAGAGCCACCAAGTTATCTGTTCAGTCGGAAGTTCGGAATCGTCGCTAGTGAGGAATTGAGTATTGCCACTTTAAAAACAATCTTGAATTAGATTAGAGTAAATTAGAGAATTATATACACAGTTATGTATCTTATAAAATACGGTAGAAACGACACGGTAATATAATATTACCGTTGGCAGTGTTTTGGTAAAAAAAATAATGTGCATCTGCAGTAATTACCGTATATCTGATAACACTGGTTTAGTTCCAATTATGGCCACCTGAACAGATAAGTTAATGG
The DNA here is from genome assembly GCA_033459515.1 of Theretra japonica. Lineage (NCBI taxonomy): Eukaryota > Metazoa > Arthropoda > Insecta > Lepidoptera > Sphingidae > Theretra > Theretra japonica. Next base: position 8,520,215 of record CM065939.1, read on the forward strand.
CTCTGTAATATATTATCAACGTGTCTGAGTCGGAATATAATAGGTAGCTGTCACAAAAAAAGTTTAATATCAAGTAACAACAGAGTATGGGTCGCCTGGACACTTGAGCCTCTCTAAATAACTTTAGGGTAGGATATAGTTTATTTCACGCAATTTTGTTATTAATTGATACAATACTTAGATAAACAAGGACGTGACCAGCTTCTGGCCCGGGTGGACGGGCAAATCAGAGGTTCGCGTGGATCTCTACTATAATGTTTGTTACTACAACCATACAATCGGTTAAGACTTATGACGCTGGCTAAGAGATTCTCGCACCTAGGCACATGGACTAGTCACTAGAGAATGAATACACCAACCACACACCAACTAACTTGTTGAAAATTGCTATGGGCCGGTTAAAGCTAATATTTTGAAAATAACTATATCTTAGAGTATTTAGACATATACAGGGAGCGCTGTCATATATTTGCGTCTTCATACATACATACATACATAACCACACGCCTTTTTCCCAGAAGGGGTAGGCAGAGGTGCTACTAGAACACCCACGTTTCGCCTTGTATATTCCGTCCCACGATGTGATAGGGGGCGAGCCTATCGCCATATCGGGCACAAATTCCTGACTCCGGGCTAATAATGAATAGAAAAATCCAATATCACTTTGCCCGACCCGGGATTCGAACCCAAGACCTCAGCTTTGCAATCATACCGTAGTACCACTACGCCACCGAGGCAGTCTGCGTCTTCAAAAACGTAGATTTTTGGTAGAACTCCTACATTAATGTTACCCCTTAATGTAATTTCTGAGAAAAACATATAAATAAATGATAATTAAGATATTCACACTTCATTGGTTTTGGCTATCATAATAAAATATATTAATCAATAAATAAAAACTAAAAATCGTCCTTGCCTCATTATAATTTTAGTAAATCCAAATTCCAATATTTTACATATTCTGTTGTTTTTCCTAAAAATATTCCGGAACCTTTTCGGAATTTCAATTTTTTTATTAAAAAAGGCGTTCCAAAATTTTTGCCTTTGCCTTCCCATTATACAGGAGAACGAAGGAAAAAAATATAGATACATGTAAATATTTTTCCGTAAAATTATGTTGATTAAAATCTCTTGTTATTTAATAAGAAAATGCTTTAACTGTCGGTTGTGATCGAATATACATTTAATTATTAGCCCCTAAAATTAATTTGGCTGGTATTCAATGACGCTAAACTACATTCTTCGATTTTTCTTTTTCATGTAATTCGTGTGTAAAATCCTTTTAGCCAAAAGGGCGGCTGCTTAATATACAAAAATATACATGGCACGCGCCATGCAAAAAAAATGCAATCAGTCTGTCTCGTTTCTTAGCACACCATCGACATAAGTTGTTCTTCTTCTTCTTGTGTGAATGCGACGAAATACTATACTATACTACTATTCTATAGTATTCTCTGTCTACAGTGCAAGCATTTTTTTCTGGTAACATTTAATTAAGACAATGTAGTTCATAGTTCTACATTTATATTCTATAGTCTATGGTCTGTGAGTTGAATTCTCATTTACTCTGTGGACAGTGGAGTTGAAAATTGAAATGCAAAGTTGTGGTTTGTGTTGCTTGGGCGCCTGTATCTTGTAATTTATAATTCAATTCGATTTGTGTTAATTGGTGCTATAAAATAACTGGTATACGCAGAAATCATAATATTACAACAATGTCAGCGGATAACATTGAAAAATTGTACCAAAATTATGGTGTATTGGCAGACGCCAAAGAAGACATTTCGAAGGTAACCTAACTTTTGTTCATATTTAATATTTTCGAAATTATAAACTTTACCCTAATCACGCTTCTTTTTCGTAGCATGAAAAGGAATATTTAGAGATATTGGCTGCAGTGAAAGGATCCGACAAGGAGAAACGTTTAGCCTCGCAGTTTATTGCGAAATTTTTCAACAGCTTTCCCAACCTTGCAGAACAAGCAATTGAAGCTCAATTCGATTTGTGTGAGGATGATGATGTTGCGGTAAGTCTTATTATTTATTTGTGTCCAGCATTAAGTTTATAGTATTATTTTGGCTTACCATTAGAATTGTATCGCAAAGTAGCTACAGTGTAAACTACAACTGAGTCACGAACCGCATCACTATCTAATGATAGTGATGCGATCGGTCATTAGACCGGCGTGTTAATTTCGTAGTTTGTCAAAATTAATTATACTTTCAGAGCAGCTTAGCATAAATTTAAAGTTTAACATATAAATAAATAATACTATCAATATTAATCCCTATTTATGACGTTATGTTTTACATTCTGTAGATTCGCAAACAAGCCATCAAAGATTTACCAACCCTATGCAAAGACCATAAGGAGCACACACAAAGGGTTGCAGACATACTCTCTCAACTTCTACAGTCTGATGATGCCACTGAAATAAATCTTGTATCAAACTCACTACTCACAATCATTAAAGGAGATGCTAAGAATGCCCTAGTGGGTTTGTTTTCACAAATACATCAGAATGCTGAGAGTGAGGTCACCAATGACATTGTCAGAGAGAGGTGTATTAAGTTTCTAGCAACTAAAGTTAAGCAGCTAGGAAGGGATATTATCAATAAGGAGGCAGAGGATCTCATTATAGCTGAATGCAAGAAAATTCTTGAGGTAAGCACTATAAAAAAAGATAATCTCTCTTTGAGCACAGGTTTCTATATTCTAAAAGATTTTTGAGGTATCTGGACAGTTTACTAAATAGAATATAACCATTTCAACATAACTGGCAGTCTGACCTGGCTTCATCAAACACATAATATTTCAGTTAATTCTGGGTATAAGCTAACTCTATACCTAATTTCATTCAAATTGTCCCAGCCATTTGACCGGGAAGAATTAACAAACAAACAAACTTTCATCTTTTTTTTTAGGATGTTGCTGCAGAAGAGTTTGAATACATTATGGAATTATTAACATGGTCTAGACTTGGAAAAACTCCAGCAGGGAAGAAGGAACTAATTCAGATGATAGCAACTTTGGCTTTCACCCCTGGAGATTGGCATCCTGAAGACCCAGAATACATGGATAGGTTGATACAATGCACGCAGCATGCAGTTCCTTTGTTTTCAGTAAGTTATCACAATGTATTATTGTAAATACATTATTCACACAATATAAAAATGCTTAAATTCAACTGCTCCTGTTTACATAGGAAGAAGCTGGTTGATCAATAAGACTGTGCTTTTAAAACCTATCCTTACCTGCTTTGCCTTAAAATAATATCTTGTGTAGAAATTAAAGAATATGCAGAAATATAATAAATTGTGAACAAACATATCCATCAATTTGACATATTTTTTCCTTTACAGTCTTTGGTTGAATCAAATACATTTGTGGACATCTATTGTTCCCATGTGTTAACAAGATGGGATGATATAGTAACTATTGAAGGTGGAACGGATACAAAACTGGAATTATTGAAACTGTTTGCTGAAATCACTGAACACTGTGGTGATTTGGAGAATATAGAGCAAAAAATAAATGTAGCTTTTGACCTTCTCATGGTTAGTAATATAAATACATGCAAATTACAATTATGCCTCTTTTAGAAATGTTATAGGTCTATAATTTTTCATGGTTTTAAATCTTCATATTTAAACTTTAAATTATAAATTAAGAGATGACAATGATGGTCCTCTTGTGATTGTTAAGGAGTTAATTACTAGTATGTGTATATGTGTTTAGAGCTTTTTCTTCCCAAAATATAATTATTTTGGGTTTTTTTAATGTTTGCTATGAATGTTTAAATTTGCATATGATTGTGTGATAAAGATGAAAATAAAACAAGGTGTAATATTTATATCTGTACCTAACATCATGCAGTTATTTCGAAAGCTAAATGTTATTCATTATTATTACAGAAATATTTGCCTGAGGCACCAATTGAAACTGAAGATACCACTAAAAAGACAGAAGAAAAAACAGAAGATGTGAAATCGGCACCTTCACTTCAATTCTCGCATGTTGAATGTGCTTTATTTGCACTGCACTCTTTATGTCGCAAATCTCCAGAAGCTCTTAGTGCTAATGCTGCTAACTTAAAATCATTGCGTCTACGTCTTCAGTACACAGCTCGACTCACACAAGGATACATTAAAAAATTAAAAGAAGTCACACAGGTACTTAGCTAGCAAATATAGTTTATTAAATACATTATAAACAATATTTAATATAATTACTAATACTTATATACTTTTAAATTGCAGGGTTCAAAAGGAGAGGATGACAGTTCAGAAGAAAATAAATTGAAAATTGCTGCATTAAAGACAACATCCAATATTAATTCTTTGATAAGGGACATTTTCCGCACACCACCTAGTTTTAAAAGCAAAGTACAACTGTCATTCAAAAATAACAAGGCTGAGAAAGAGGTAATTTATATCTATGTAACATTTGCTCTGTTTACCAGATATTTTTAAAGAACATGTGAATTGAATAACCATCAAACCAGTGGGATACTTGCATTGATTTACAATTCAATTAACTGAGAATGTTATGGCTGCTTCATTTATTTTATTAATAAGATATTGTATTTAATTGTATCTGTAAATTATTTATAAATCTTTTAGGAAAAACAGTCTTCTAATTCGGATGAAACAGAAAAACAGTCTCCACAGAAACGACATCGCCCCATAACATTTGACAATGGCGATGTTAAAGTGTCTCCTGAAAAACGCGCGCGAAGTGGTGATAGAAATATGAAAATGTACATGCCACCTTCTGGAAAATATAGTTCAAGGCTTAATAATAGTGGGCGTTTTCCCTCATCAAACACAAACAGGGGCAGAGGTGGATACCCTAAACGTGACTTCAGAGGCAATGGAGCACCATTTAGGAGGCGGAATTACTGAAATATATACCAGATTCTGACTTAAGCTTGCAATGACATTCTGAGATACTGAAGACTTAAACAAATATTTTTTATACCTGGGAAGCCAAAACATCACATAAATATGCCTAATGAACAAGCAGCAATAAAGAAAAAATTCCAAACAGACCAAGCATTCTTAATGCTTCCTGGTATTTTGCTTAATTCAGAAGAATTTTTGTCATGCAGTTTTGTAGTTTTCTCTATTTATTGTCCTTTACAAGTATAGGTGTCCCATGTTGCAGATTCTCCAGGTAGTCCTTAGTCTAGTTTGTTTATTGACGCAGTGATGGAGCAACAGCAGAAATTGTTCATTTTCAGATATCCTTTTGATTCAGCTGATTCCAGAATGCAACAAAAGTGAGTGTAGTCTTAAATTTTATATCAACATTCGGTGTTTTTGGAGCATATGGATCCTGAACTCATCCAACAATTTCAAATAGTAAGTGTTAGATATAAGTTTGAACATAATAAATAGGAAGCAAACTGGTCAATATTAAATCTGTTGTTAGTCCCAGAAGAAAGAAGTCAAATGGCGCTGGAATACACTACGTAATTCTTCATTTTCAAAGTAAGTATATTGATATTTAATTTTAATGTCTAGCACCTAGTATCCAGCTGAAGGCAACTGCAGACTACATTTGTTACTATGCTAAGGTATAGTGTCTAGTTCTTGTTTCAGAAGTTCTTTACTAAGAGGAGTACCTTCAATGGATTAATTGAAATACGTGGATTTTATTACTTCAATAAATGACTTCTTTTAAAAAACTATCTTTTTTATTCATGAAGATGGTCGTCATCTTGCCTAAAATTTAATTTAACAATACCAATGTTCATTGTTATACAGTTAATAAATTCCCTTAACACATGGACTGGTGCACCAAAAATGTTTAACTACTGAGTTAACTATTATAATATATCGTTTCTTGAAATTTATTACGGCCGATAAAACCGCCAATTGTATTTTTTTCTGTTTGCCTACTTGTTAATTGTATATATCTGGTGTGCAATAAAGCTATAAGTAAAGATATACATAATACCTACGACACCAGATTGGATCTTAGTGCGGGGTCAGAACTCAAGATTAACAGGGTGTATCCAGACTGCGACCGAAAACCAAAAAGGAAGCCAGGTGGTCGTCTTAGTGACTACAGACACAATAAGTAAAATTAAAAATGTGAAAAAAAAAAATACTCTAAGCATTAACGTAGTTTTTTAAATCAATCGCACTAAGTTTAAAAATGGTTTAAACCCTTGTGTACCATTGTATTTTCCTATTATACAATGTACTCTGTGAACTGTGATGCGGATTCGTGCAGCACTAAGGCTAGGCCGGCGCGGTCGATGTCATGTGCGGGCCGCAGAGCGTCCCCTCCCCCACAAAGCCCCGTCATCTCATACTCCGATTGGCATCTCGACCCGTCGCGTACTATACATTATTATTTTAGGAAATACTACGCAATAATTACCACCCAAACACTACGATAGCTACTTAGTTGCATTGTGCCTGAAGTAACTCAAACTACCTACCACGTGATTTCGTTTTCGGTCGCAGTCTGGATACACCTGTATGTGACTGTTGGGTGTATTTAATGATATATGTATTTTTTTTTCAATACTAGGAAACTAACTTAGAAATGGTAAAATAGAAAACAATATTAAAATTAAAAACTATTTGAATCATATTTATTTATATATGTATTATCTTTATATATATTCTAGCGGCACGGCCCAGCTTCACCTGGGTGCACGTGACTATGATCTACATTAAAGGATGAAATGGGATAAAGTAGGACGGGCGCGAAGAAACCGGTCGGATCCGGATTGCATTCGATAGGAAATAATGGGACGGGATGTAATAGAAAGAAAAGGAGCCAAAAGTACTTAGGTTGATGTCATATATTTGTTAAAATTATTAATGCTAATGTGGGTAATTGCTAATAGTTGATCAATAAATCAGTTTGTAGCTTATGAGTGAACATGTTGTTTCTTTTATTGGCGACTGCGGAAAATAAATGTAATTGTGTGGAAAATGGCGTCAAAAATTGCGAACATAGTATTTCCTGGAGAATTTAACCCTAAAACTGATAAGTGGAGTGATTACAAAGAACAATTATTGTGTGCTCTCGATGCCGCCGGTTATAACAAAGACAACATCGACAAAGCACGTTCTGTATTTTTGTCTCAATGCGGAAAACAGACATTTTCATTGATTGCTTCACTTCTGATTCCAAACCGGCCAAGTGATGTGGAATTTAAAGAAATTCTACGTATTTTAGATCAGTTTTATGAGCCTAAGGTTAACGAAATACTGCAAGCAGGAAAATTCCACAAACGTCAACAATTACATGGCGAAAGCGTGCAAGATTTTGTTTCGGCGATACATACCCTGGGTGTTACATGCAATTTTAATGATTTAAAACGTCAGCTGAGAGACCGTTTGGTATTAGGATTATGTGATGATCGCTTAAAAAGAGAATTATTAAAAACTCAAAATCTCACTTATGAGTCAGCATTGCAGATGTGCCTTAATTTCCAAGCTACATTCCCTGATCTATATCCTAATACTGATATCAAACCAACCCCAGATCACATGAATGAACCTATGGAGATTGGTAAAATAAGAGCAAATGAGTGCCAACATTGTGCACGTGTACATAAAGCCGGGGAAAAATGTCAGTTTATGAAAGCTCGATGTTACTACTGTAAGAAATTTGGACACATTGTAGCTGCTTGTACTAAAAGATCTGGAAGATTGAATGAGATATCTAAGCTGGAGAACTGTAGTCAGAATACAACATGGAATAATGAAGCTATGATGGGAATATATGCCTGCTCTGAAACTTATCAACCACCGATAACAGCAGACATTATCATAGATGGTGCTAAATTAGTCATGGAAATTGATTCTGGAGCATCAAGAAGTATTATATCTGAAAGTGCTTATAGAAAACTATGGTCCATTCCTCCCCCATTAAGGTCCACCAATATAAAACTTGTGACATGGACCCGGGAGGCATTAAAAGTACTTGGTCTGATAAATGTACATGTAAAATTGGGTGGAAAAGAAGCCCAATGTGATTTGATAGTGGTATCGGGCAATGGGCCAAGTCTTTTGGGACGTAATTGGTTTCACATGCTGAATATTGAGATTGCTGGTCTCAATTGGTCTGAAGATCGGATATCGAAATTAGTCTCTGACTTTCCTGGCTTGTTTGCTGATGGCCTTGGAGAGTATAAAGGTACACAGGTGTCCTTACATGTACGTGCTGATGCGGTACCGAGATTCATGAAAGCGCGACCCATACCATTCCCAATGAAACAATTAGTTAATGAAGAGTTGCATAAGATGGTCAATCAGGGTATCCTCACTCCAGTGAATTATTCCAATTGGGCGACCCCATTGCGAATTGTTAAGAAAGAAGATGGTACTCTGCGTATATGTGGTGACTATAGAGCAACAGTTAATGCAGCAATCAATGTTGATTCATTTCCACTGCCTAAATCCATTGAAGCTTTCGCTAAATTAAGTGGTGGTTCTATTTTTAGTAAGCTGGATTTGAAACAGGCTTATACTCAGTTGAAAGTAGATGATAAGACAGCTATGCTTTTAACACTAAATACGCCAATTGGATTAATGAAAATGAATCGACTAGCATTTGGTGTAAATGCAGCGCCAGCAATTTTTCAGCGGGTAATGTCTACAGCTTTTGCAGATATGGAGGGTGTTGCTTGTCTTTTGGATGATATTGCAATTATGGGACGGAATAAAGCCGAGCATGAAAAACGTCTCTATGAAGTTCTGCATAAATTAAATAATATGGGATTTCGCCTGAATGTTTCAAAATGTATTTTTGCTGCTGAATGTATTACTTTTCTTGGTCATATGATTGATGCAAACGGCTTACATCCTGCACCAGCGAAAGTCAAGGAGATTCGTGAAAAGCCAGCTCCAACAAATAGAGAAACATTAAGAGCATTTCTGGGTTTATACAACTTCTATGAAAAGTTTTTGCCAGACAGAGCCACATTATTAGAACCACTATATCGGTTGCTAGATACTAAAGCACCTTGGAGATGGGGCAAATCAGAACAGGTGGCTTTTGATACTGCCAAGAACTTGCTGTCTTCAGATTTGACATTAGTGGGATATGAACTTGAGAGAGAATTGCTTCTCATATGTGACTCCTCAGATTATGGCTTGGGAGCAATTATAGCTCATGTTATGGACGATGGTTCTGAGAAACCAATAATGATGGCATCAAGGACATTACAAAAGCATGAAAGACGTTATGGCCAAATAGATAAAGAGGCTTTAGCTATAATGTTTGGCCTATCAAAATTCCACGAGTATTTAGCAGGACGTCGCTTTTGTATTATTACAGACCATAAGCCATTAATTGGATTATTCAATCCGGCTAAACCTATTCCAGATCAAATATCTCCAAGAATGTTACGTTGGTCTTTAAAATTAAGTTGCTACCAGTACTCTATTAAGTATAGGGCAGGAAAACTAATTGGCAATGCAGACGCTTTGAGTAGATGGACGGCCCCCACAGGAACTACATTGGAAAAACCTTTCAAAGATGTATTGTTATTGGACGAGGCACCACCGGGTTGGACCTTGGATGCTAATAAAGTGGCTTCGGAGACGAAATCAGATCCTACTCTACAGAAGGTTATGTTCCACCTGCTTCATGGATGGCCTCGTATGAATACTGATCCAATCTTGAAACCATTTTATCTGCGTAAAGAGGCTCTTTCACACAGTAAAGATTGTTTATTGTGGTGCAATAGAGTCATAATTCCAGCATCGCTACAAAAGGAAGTGCTAAAATTATTACATGCTCCGCATGCTGGAATAGAGCAAACGAAAGCATACGCGAGGGGATATGTATGGTGGGTCGGAATGGATAAACAGATAGAGAATGTTGTATCAGAATGTGAACGTTGCCAAATGGTGAGGAATAATCCACCTAAAACTCCACAGTCATGGATAGTGTCTGATAAGCCATGGAAAAGACTGCATATCGATTTTGCTGGCCCTTTTCAGGGCAAAACCTTCCTGTTGCTAATAGACAGCTATAGTAAATGGCTTGAAGCAGAGATAATTCCATCACTGAACAGTACCATAGTGATAAATGTTCTCAGGAAAATGTTTGCCTCTCAGGGATTACCAGATACAATAGTTTCTGACAATGGAAAAACTTTTATTTCAAGTGAATTTAATATGTTTTTAAAAAAGAATGGAATCCAGCATTTGTATTCTCCACCATACCATCCTGCTACAAATGGTCAGATTGAAAGAGCTGTACAATCTTTTAAGAATAAATTAAAGAAGATGTCAGATTCTAATTTGTCTTGGAATGAGAAACTTTCTAAAGTGTTATATTATCTTCGCACAGTGCCATGTTCTAGTACTGGTAAGAGTTCTGCAGAATTGTTGAATGGCCGTAAATTCAGGACAGCTATATCTATTTTACATCCAGATGCTGTACCAAGTCGCTCTGACATTCAATTAGATAGTCAAGCACAAGGCTCACCGAAGAGATCATTTAAAGTTGATCAACCAGTACTGATTCGAATGTATGGGCCTGGTGAGAAATGGAAAAAAGCTGTAGTAGAGGTGGTAGAAGGTCCCAGTTCATATATGGTGAGGACGGAAGATGGTGAGTTGCAACGGAGGCATGTGGACCAAATGTTGTCACGGAGAGAGAATCAACCTGCAAAACTATATACTGCACCAAGCCGTAGATCACCAGAAATAGAGTTAGATTCAGAACCACTGATAGATATTCCTCCTCCTGAAATGTGGCCTGAAATCATTGGCATACCAAATGAATCTTGATTATATGATTGTTAAATTGTTATGATGTTAGGTGTAATTAACTAACCTAAGTTTAAGAAAGAAAGATATGTCATATATTTGTTAAAATTATTAATGCTAATGTGGGTAATTGCTAATAGTTGATCAATAAATCAGTTTGTAGCTTATGAGTGAACATGTTGTTTCTTTTAGTTGAGTTCAGGAATACAAAAATTTGAACAGGAATAAGATGTTTCTGGGGTGAAGTGGAGTCTAAACATCTAAGCATCCAAGCGAAGCTGGGCCGGGCCGCTAGTATAGTATAATATTACAGTCTACAACTTTGTCAACAAATGTTCTTATATTTTTCTTATTCTTTATCAGCCTGTGTATAAAACATATTAGTTTCTTCTTATGTGCAAAGAAAAAAGTTCAGCTCGTGTGTAATTTCATACATTCAAAGTCACAGGCAACCAAAGTAACAATATAAGAAAAAATACTTTTGTGTTTTAAGGATTATATATTGAAAAATGAGAGGTCACAACCCCCAGAATGAAGAAGGATTGAAAAATAAACTCATCTAATTTGGATGAAGAAAACTCATAATCCTATATTCTATGTTAGTAGCATTACATTTACAACTTATATACAATTTTATCCATGGATTATCTCATATTATCAACAACATTGCACATAATTCTATCAAGATCGTAGCATGGGTCTATAATGGAAGTGTCATTGCTGCTGCACTCCATTTGTTCTAGCATCTCAACTGGAATCTTAAAGTTGGATTCAATTTCATTTTGGTCTGGCAGGCTTTGTAGGGCATTTTGCAGTATATCTTGCACTTTATCTAAGTGTTTTTTAAACCTGTAAAAAACAATATTTACAAATAGCTTGTAATATAGACATATACCTATATAATGTGTCTAAAATTAAGTGTTCTTTTTTTACAATATGGTGATAAGAAGCTCATGGTACTTAAAACTAAAATAATATTTTTAATTAGTATGTTTTACAAAAAGAAAAACAATGGTTTCCCAGGAACTATGTTTGACACTATCAATCAGTGAATGTTTTGTCTTTAAATAACTTCAAAAAAAGGAGGAGGTTCTCAATTCAAGTGTACTTTTAAAAACAAATCATGCAAAGGTAGGCCACATTTTACTAATCAGGAAACTTGAAATAGAATCATATAAATACCTAGTAGCAGTTTCCACTCGCTGACGCTTCTGTAGTTCCATCATAACTCTTAAAGTTTCTCTTGCCTGATGAGGCCTGAATTCATTCAGCAGATGATGAATGTGAATGAATAATAAACTTAAGTCTTCAACCTTTTCTGCACGCTTTGGAGAATCTGGACAATGTACTAACAAATCAAGTAAATCTAGAAAGTTTGCTAGTAAAGAATGATTTAATTTCTTCAATTCCCTCCTTCTTTCAAAATGCATGGGATACAGTCGTCGGAATCCCTATAAAAAAAGTAAATATGTTTTAAATTGCATATTAAATTACTGTAACTTACTCGTTGATATTACTGTTTCTCACCTGGCTCTCTAAAGATCTGATGATGGCATCGTCAGCATTAAATGCGTGTCCAAACATAGAATAAGAATCGTGTATAGGACGAGGCGGCAGCGGGGCTCTGTTTCGTCGTACATTATCATCAGTGTAAAAGTTTATGTATTGCATAGGTGGCAACGGTAATGAACTGACTTGTGCAGTTTCCGAAGACATTTTAGTGGCAAAATTAATAAACGTGGAGTTTAAATTATATTAATCACAGAACTTAATGCCTGCAGACATTAATAAAAACAAAATGCTTCAATCACTGCCAAATACAACACAAATTGGATACTACGTCTATGAACACAAATTACGCTGATTATCACAGAGAAATAAACAGATTCTAGGTTTGTTACTTCTGGGTACTATTTGTCAATTTGACAGTTTGAATATTTTTCTTCTTACTCCTAAAATGGCAAAGCAAATGGTTATCGCCCGTACAGCCTAGTCCTTAGTTGTCTATAAAATCCAGTAATAAAATATAAAATAAATAGGCCGTCGAAGCAATTTTTTTTTTAATTTTTTTTATTGAATTTTTGTCTATTTAATTTAGTTATATTGATAGAATTCTCTTCAATTCAAAAGTTCTCGAATGGAGGCCACGAACCGAAATGCTCAGCGTGGGAAGTCCAGTCACCAGGTGGTCAGACGACTTGGTAAAGGTCGCGGGACGTCGCTGAATACAGGCTGCCTGCAACAGGTCACTGTGGAAATAATTAGGAGACGCCTATGTTCAGCAGTGGACTTCCTTTGGCTGATGGATTGGATTGGATACAATTTATAGATGGCACTATTTTAAAAAAGCTGATACATTTATCTCTACGATAAATGTAGTATAAAACATCGATCGGCAATGGAACATTTTGAATGAGATCAAAACGGGGTTGTGATAGTGTGCGTCAAGTTTGCATGTGTGCTTGACAGATCACGCTGCGCCATGCACTGTCGATTTTATTATATCGATATCAGTATAGGATAGGAGAATATATATATTTAGATGTAAGCGATATTTTATTATATTGTATGGATTGAAATTAAATGAATAAAATAATCTACATAATATAAATAAATAATGACGTGTTTCAGGTTTTTCGATGTCACATTTTGAGGCAGCGATGATGAAATGGTACATAGAAGTATCGATTTTTTTCTATTAATATCTAATATACTATTGTTTTATTACTTTTACAGGCCTCGTGGCACAGTTAGTTGAAATAGTAAATCACGCACCCGATTTATTATTAATATTTATAAAATATCAATAGTTTAAAAATAAAGTGAAGTAATAACTGATGTTGTAGAATTATGAATTGTCATCATTATTTTCATCGATAACATACTACTGATCGAAACTGTGAATCATTCCCTAGCAAATGGTAGTCGAAATTAATAGAAATTCGCGTATTTGATATTACTTTTTATAGGCAACGAATGCTTTCAGCGTATTTATATAATTAATAACTATATTATTTACTACCGATGTGCATACAAGGTTTGTCTTTTAATTCTACAATAATGCCACTACACATCATTGGAAAAGTGACCCATACCTGTAAAAACTATAATTATTCAGATTTTTACGCCTGCATCAATCGCATACATGCACTGCACAATTTCATTTTCAGTTTAAAGAATCTATATTGTCTTAAGAAATTTTACAATTTCACTTAATATACCAACTTGTATATGTATTTACACTGAGCATGCAGTACATAGTTGTTTTATTGTATAAGTCATGGAATTATGACAATAACAAACAATACCAATGTTTTATTATTACTTGAGAAATGTAAGACTTAATTATAGAATTGAAAAAAAAGATCATCATATATTTATTCAAACAAATTATAAACAAAAATCAACAAAGCTTGTAACAGTTTTTCAATTAGCAACAAAAAAAGGAAGGACCTCGTTTATTTAGTATTATAATAATTTTAACGTGTTGTATATTGTCATCAACTATTTTTATCGACATTGTATTATTAATCGAACCTGTCAATCAATCACTAACAACTGTTGGTTCAAATTAATATAAATTTACGTATTTGATATTATTTTTATCGGCAAGGGATGCTTTCAGCGCACTTATATAATGAATTACTATATTCTTATCTACCGATATGGATACAAGGTTTGTTTTTTAATTCTAAAATTTTGCCACTAAACAGCATTGGAGAAAAGTGAGTCGCACCTGTGAAAACTATAATTATTCGGATTTTTACGAAATCACACCCAAGCACTCTACAATTTACCATAGTATACTACGCTTAATAAAAATAACTAAGTACTGAAATACAAAATGAATAATGAAAGTAAGCAAAATTTGTCGCTCGCTTATTTGACATCATTTGAAACTGATGACTAAAGGGCTAGTTGTGTGTAAATGTATGGTCACATCATGCATCTCGCTCTAATATATATGTTAAATCATTCTATCTCTCTCACATTGCCGATCTATGTATCTATGAAAATACTATCAGTCTGTCTCGTTTCTTAACACGTCCTTCTTCTTCTTGTGTGAATGCGACAAAATATATCAATTCGTCCATAATATTCTCTGTCTACGGAATACTTATTCTATGTTTGACAATTTGACATTTTTAGTGACAGCAACAAGAACTTGGAATTCCTCTAAAGATTGGAATGTCCGAACTTTTAAAATAAATGTTTTTTTAACTAGCTGCTTTGATGACTAATCCAAGGTATTCCGACATGATAAGGTTTAATTAAATCTTGAAAACAGTTGTCTACAAATGAATTAGATACGACCTATCATCAACTTTCGACCGAGTGTTGTTTTTTACACCGTAGCAGCGATATAGAAGACCAATAGTTTATGAAGTCTTTGTTTTGGGTTGTACGTAATATTTCTTAATATTGTGTGAATGTGTTATTGTTGATTTTGCGTTCTTATTGAATAATAGGTATTATTGATAAGTGATGGTTTATTTAAACTATTTTCTAGTGTAACATGGCCGGCAAAGACGATGATGAGGTAATACTGCAGACTTTTATGGTGAAGAGGTCACTAAATAAGAAGAAGTTTACGATGGTGAATTTTAAAGAGCGTTGGCTGGTGTTAACACGTCGGGCACTTATTTATTATGACTCTGATGGAGAGGTGAATAATTCTTTATATTCAATAACATGCATGCACTATGTTAACTAAATGCCAATTAAAGATTGATTACTAGATGTAGTAATCAAGGTCTGTTGAATTCAAATTTTTATGATAATTCATAACCATCACAGGAATTATCCTAAACATTTGGAATCAACACTAGCCACATATTTTAGACCAAATAAATAATATTTTCATAGTAAACATAGGAATGGTGGAGTAAAGAATATTGCAATAAGGATATCCCAATATTGTCTACTCTAACATCGCACACACAAATCATGGGACATATTTTACATGATCAGTCCAGGAATAAATACACCTAGGTTTGAATGATTCTAAACTATCATCTAACCATTTTTATGTCCTCCGTATATTCTTGTAATAAAGTTTGTTTCATTAGAATAATATAGATAAACTTAGAAACAAGTACACCTCTATAACTTTATATGTAGTCTTGTTGTATCTATGTAATAAACACAATAATCTTTACTTATATTAAATAAAAATAAACACAAGACTTATATTATAAAACTAGCTTTTGCCCACAACATTTGCATAGTTACCTTTATAAAAATCCCGTCCCATCCTGTTATATCCCAGCCTTGTCTTGTCTCATTCTCACATAAGCTATGTAATCCAGTCCCATCTCATCCATTTGAGTATAAAAAAGTAACAAATATATCAGAATTTTGCCCTCATCCCACAGGAACACTAAATTTTTCGGGATAAAAAGTAGCCTAAGTGTTAATCCAGGGTGTCAGCTACCTCCATACCAAATTTAATTGAAATCCATTAAGTTGTTTCTGAGTTCATCATGCACAACCACACAGATGAACAGACAAAAATTCTAAAGATCATTGTTTAGGATTCTATTATGTTAATATAGTCAACCCATAATAGTTTTTCTCATTTATCTTCCATGTATAGACAACAATTGATTACAAATTAATTATATGCTTAGATATTCATGCAGCAAAGATGTACAATTAATAATATATTACAATTGTAATCTATACTTTGGTTTAAAGATCCCTGAGTTTATAGTATTGACACTATTGTGGCTACATATATATTTAAAATGATTTATATCAAATCTGAATATATTTATGAAACATGCTTAAAATAATGCATAAAATTAGTGAAAAATATTTTCTTTACATTTTGACCTGAAGACCTGATTATAATTTATAAATCATGACATAGACTAAACCTAAATGAACATTTGTGACATCAATAACAATTTAACATTATATTATGTACGTAATTTATTCCTCATATTTTATAATAGTTTTTTTTTGTCATAAAATAACATTATTTATATTTAATAGTATTTTTTACAAAAAAACTTGTTACTAAGTGATTCAACTGCTAAGTTAAACATTCCTCATACATTGTCCGACACAATATTGAAAGAAGATAATAATCAAATATTTATTTATTTTTGCAAATTGAAACAAAACATTCAGTTTCATATGTAATATGTTGTGTTTTTTAAGGTATTGGTCTATGTGAAAAATAGGCTATGATGTGCATATTTATTTTATTATTCATTTACTTATATTTTTACATATTCTTTACATAGTTTGATCAACCAAAAAACATTTATAATGGTCCCTACTTATAGAAAATTTATAAGCTTCTTATTTTGTTACAATATTCAACAGTTTAATGAAATGAGGTAGAGCTTCTTAATATAAATAAACATATAAAAATAGTTTGTTATACTTATCATAGGTATAATTTTGTAATTAAATGAAACTATCAAAGTCTACCTCTATTATATTTTGCGTGATTAATAAAGATTATAATGTTTCATGCTTGCGAAGGATTTGTAAAGGTAAGTTAAAATAACAGTAGTAGAAGTTTAATATTCATACTCACAAGAGAGTATAGAGTATCAATTTAATAGTCCCTAAGTATAGATTTTCTTTATAATATCTACAGTAGGTAATGATGAGGTTTACATTAAACATAGCTCAGTGCAGCCATCAGTTCACTGTTATTTAAGTCATTATTTAGTTTATAACTTAGAGAGTAGGTTAAAGAGGATGGCTGTGCACTGCAGTGAATTGAATATTGTATGATAAAAATAGAAACTAATTAAAATTTCCAGAAGAATTTTGTGCACCCATTTATTGTTAAACAAATTATAAATTTTTAGCCAATAATTAGCCATGTCTTCACAGAGTTGTTATAATCAACTAATATTGGTAACAAGATCGATCTACACTATGTTTCATGTGTTGGTATATTTTTTTAGAAGTACATAAATCGAAATTTTGGAAGAAGTAATGTCTAATAGCATGATTTATAATATATAAAAAAATGCTATTTAAATTCACATAGTCTCGTTTTTGCATTTAAGAACTTATACATTTTTATCGGAAATTATCGGTAATGCATATCCATGCATTGGTGAGTATTTTTACAACCTTAATATTTGTAATCTAACTTATTTTTTCGTTACTTTCTTTTTATTGTTTATGCTTTACAATAAAATAGGGAATACATACAAGCTCTAGATTTGGAGTAAAAAGATCTAAAATGAAACAATAAAGGTATTTGAATAAAAGTTAATCAAAATGAGGAGATACAAAGACGAGTTAATGTTAGGGTCATTAACTGTCGAGTTCCGGTGCTTGGTATCAATTCTTTGGGTGCCATCATAAATGAAGTACTAAGGGTACCACTTATAGTTGTGGCTTACATGAGTTGCGAGACCGACTCGCATTTAGTCGGTTTATAAAACGGATTAATGTTGAAAATTGATTATACATAGTAAAATTCTAGCAACCCGACCCGGCGTGCATTTATTTTTTGAGTCCACTGTACATCAACAACATAATATTTCGCGTATTATTTTATTAATATTTAAACTGACTGCCGTCTCTATACTGTTTCTCCCGCCCTGTCCTATCTCATTCTGTCCCATGACTCAAGACATGTAATCCTGTCCACTCCTGTCCCATCACATCCCTTTGAGTTTTAAAGTGTAACAAACATATTTGAATTCCTTGCTCATCTTAAGATCAACTAAACTTAACAACTATTGTTTTGGGTTCTATCACGTTAATACAGGCCCACCATAATATTTTTCTCATATATCTTCCATGTACAGATATCGCTCAGTTAGTTTATTATATGGCATATAGATTAAGAGTTGAAACCATTGTTAACACCATAGCAATCATATTTATTTCTTGCTTTTTCACAAACTTTACTATTGATTTGCTAATAATTTATACATATAATGTACATGCATAAATACATGAACTCCCGCTTTTTTCCTAGAAGGGGTAGACGGAGGTGCTACTAGGACAACCCCGTTCCGCCTTGTGTGTTCCGTCCCACGATGTGATAGGGGGCGAGTCTATCGCCATTTCGGGCACAAATACTTGATTTGGGGCTGATAGTGACTAGAAAAATACAATATTACTTTGCCCGACCCGAGATTCGAACTTTGAGACCTTGGCGTCGTAATCGTACTGTATTGGAATTGCGCCACCGGCCAATTCGTACATACCTACTAAGTATGTATTACGGGCTACTCGATACTAACTACTACTACACGGCAAGTTAAACAATGCTAGGAAAACAAAATAACGCGCTTCCAAGTATATCTACTAACTCACCACATATTGGTGTACCGAAATACATTTTATTCATTGTTTTATTCTAAATATCACCGTGCTGGATTTCTCCTGCGTCATGAAATAAATTTAATAGATATTGCATTGTATATAATACTTTTTGTGTGACGAGGTAACAAACGGCCCTTGGTAAAATAGACCTCCAAAGTTCAAACATAATTGATTTAATTATATGTACTATAAAACATATTATATGTTGAGGAAATATTCCTGAATATTATTTGTATTATTTTAGTGTCGTCAGTAACGAATTGGACGCAAAAAAGCGAAACGTATGTCACAAGTTCGAATTCTAGGCCACGCTTCTAATTTTTCAGAGTGTATTATTTAGCCAATTACTATTTACCACACACTTTAACGATGAAATAAAACATCGTGAAAGAAATCTTTATACTAAACATTTTTGCAAGAATTTCTATAGTATGTGAGATCCGTCAACTTGGAATAGGCTTGCGGAGTAGTCTATGGCTTGAGCCTTTCATTCGAGGTCTCGATTGTAGAAGAGTGTCGTGTCTTTCTCCATGAAGAGCTGTGGGCGGTTGTGGCTGAACATATTTTAGATTTTTTTCTGCTTATGTGATGACTGATTAGGAAGTTGTCAAATAGCATTAACATAATTTACTTTACAAGCAAGCTAGAGATGAGAATTTAGTAACCCCAGGAAGTGTTTTATTTATTACTTGTTCTGTAGTTGGAAATATTTATATCAACGCAGGCAGTGTCATGTACATGATTGGCTCGTCTATGTTGACACTTGCACTCTGCTGAAGGTATCGGTATCACGGTTGGCAGTTGAGTTAAATTTTCCACCGTCCTTTAAGTAATGAAGTAGGAAGTCGTGCTAAGGATGAATATTGTAGGGTGTAGGGTGTGCGCGCATGCGCCGACTGGGTGTGTCTGCCGCCCGGCGCAACTCCCGGCGACGACAGCGGCAGTTCCGCAAAGTCGTTCGTCCATTATCCGCACCTGCTCGCACTGCATTCATTGGTAACTATCAATCACTTATATCTTTTACAAGTTTCTTTTAGCACGCACTTATTTATTTTTTTTGTCTGCACTTTAAATTTGCCGTTGATATAACCTATCTACACTTTAATTTTCGAGACATCGCACTAATTACCTGATTTATATGTATTCCTTTTTCCACGTCAACCCACACAGAAACGGCTTTATGTCTAAATGCTAGCCCTTTATGCCTTATATTTTTATCAAATTGAGGACATAACCGGCGTGACTTTGACTGCTTTTGCTAACGTTTCACGTATTTAGCTCTCTGCAAATCAATCTGATTATATTATTTTGTATTTCTAATGTTATTGATTTTTCTGGAATGTTTTAAACATTTTGTTTCTTTACATATTTTATGTAACATTAATAAACATAGCCTTGATTTGAAATTTATAGAAAGTGTATTCTAAAAGCAATTTACTTATTATTCAAAGCTATCCTTTGATGACACTATTACTAGTTGACATAAAGTCAAAGCCGATATATTTATCTAGCATTTAAGTTGGGTTACTTTTAATTTTAATACACATGTACTCCAATAATCGCCTCCATACTTAAATAATGTTCGGAATTTAAAACAGTGAGTGTTTTTTGAAGTTGAACAATGTGTGCACTGCAATCTATCCCCACAATAGGGACCGGGACAACCCTCGTTCACGACCCACTATGTATGTGTAGTCATGCCCGGTGTGCCGTGGTTGTATGAGCAGTTTTAATAGAGAGCCCTTCCCGACTCGCATTAATTGTTTGAAAAAGGCTTACGCCACTCTGTTTTTAACTGAACTACTGTTTTTATAATGGTTTCTTAGATTTACGCGAATGTTTCACATTGAAATAAAACGAATTTCCCGAAATTAAAATATGTAAAAATTAAATCAATTTCGCGATAAAATCCGTAGTATTTCAATACTGTTTTTGTTTTTTAAACGTGCATGTAGGTGTGATGCTTTTTTTAAAACTCTTTTGTGTCTAAATGCTTCACATCCCCATTTCCCACAAAATCGGGGTGGTTATACGGTTAATATGTTTAGGTTATGTTCAATAAATAACAATAAAATGTTCCTCGATGTTATTAATTAAATATTTTGTGTGTTTGACAATCTAATGCAATTAATGCGCAATTGACGTACTTAACAATTCAATTAGCAGTAATTTTAACACAACTTGTCACTATTTCGAAGCGATCAAAATGATATTAAAATCGAATTAAATATTCGTTTTCATTTATGAATAGAAAAAGATACCAGTATTTTATAGATATGTAAGAGTGTACATACCATTATTTTTCGTAAAGTTAAACGATGTCTTAGCATGGTTCATGAGTTCTAACACAATCGGAAATTGCACGGCAGTGGATTTGTTATCGATGCTCTTCGGTTTCCAGCCGGTAATCGTTTTTGCGGTGTGATTTGCTTGCTCTCCGAGGTGGGATCGTGAGACGCAAGCCGATGCTAACTTCTCTCTTCCTGTTTACTTAGTACTTAGATTTACTTTTTGGGTTGTGAACCATAGGGAAGATAGATTGTGTTTTTGGTTTTTTTCTGAATTTTACGTTTACAAAAAAAATCATTACTCAAAACAAGAAGAAAAGTGTAACTACTCAATTCTTAGAATCAAGTATTTATTTTTAAATTGTTAACGCTTTCCAAGAGCAATCAATTCATAATAAACGGATGCACGTAGCGTGTTCGTGCATCTTGCGTGGATTATAATTTCTTTAATAAAAATTCACACAACAATATATTCAATTTATTCCACTCACCGAAATACGTATTGCATTATAATTGGCGCCGATGTTTCGTTAACCAGTTCGCTTGCGTGAGTTTACTTAATTTACTTACACTTGTACACATTGGCGTCGCAATTTTTTGTCAATATTTATACACGAGTACGAATTCAGCTGGGCAATTTGATAACGTTGTGTTGTTGGGAGTTTGCCGTCCGTGTTTGCCTGCTGTGTGGCAGGGGTATTGGCAGACAGCCAGAAAGGCGGTTGCCCTTATCTCGGGCTGTTACCCCCAGGCTTGACCAGCGCCATGCACTCTACGATACGAGCTTGTCAATTGTAGTCTAAAAGTTTTCCAGTGTCACCAATATTTACATAAAAATACAGTTTTGGTAAAAAATTAAACTTTTTATCTGATAAAGTTTTCTAAAGGCATTAATCAATAACGAAAACGTAATTTTGAACAGTTTAAATACGAGGTCATAATATGATTGTCTTTAAAGTTAATAAAAATATATGTTTCTTGTGTAACAATATTAAAGATATATTTTTGTATGTGTTAAATTATTTGAAAAAGTCTTTAGAGCTAACTGATTCTGCGTACCTATGCTAGTATAGGATAGAATGGAGGATTCAATTCGACCGGAAAATGTGAGCGCTCCCAGACAATATAAGGTTTAATGTTCGCTCGATTGAACACATAGATTATAGCGTCCACTGTGTTACATAATCGACACAAAATATAAGAAACATCGGGCGTAGGCAGGAAATATTTACATTCAGTATTTGATTTTCATTTTATTGTAGGCGTCTTTGAATGCAACAGTTCAATAAAAGAAAATTTTAATAGTCGCGCCACAAGTGTTGATGATCACTATCGTTATACTTATACTATATAATTTTTTGGGTACACAATTATATTACATTTTTTTTAAGTGGTAGTCTCTTCGATGTGCGGAATTAATAATTTACACAGCCTTCGCTTTATTTGCTTTTTTTTTGTTATCAATGTCGTTGTGTTGGTGCTGTGAGACCGAAAAGTTTATTGTAGTTTCTGACAGCCGCGATACATGATTATGTGTGTGCGATCGATATAATTCTTTAAGATTATAATTGCGAACCTACGTCGTGCCACATGCATAATGTTATAAAATTATTTATACCAATTGCAATGAGGCTTTGACTGAACGTTGTCCCTCTGTATATCGGTGTTAGGGTAGAATTCAGTTAGTCGACAGGCGTCAGAAATGAAGGGTGGGTTCCGGGCTTAGATATTTATTTTGTTACTATTTCTTTTAAGTGTTTGAAGAGGCGATAGGATGCCTCGTAGCAAACTCACCTGGAGAGCCACAGCAATCTCTCGCAGGACGCTGGAATGCTTTAATTTTAACTGTCATTTGTTAGTTTACCAAACCATTTTGAGACCAAAATAGATTTGATCCAAGTGTTGTTGTGGAAGGCCTGCGATATACTTACTTATGCAACGTTAGGGTAATTTGCCGCTAATTACCCTTCTAAATGCAGTTTACATGGATTCTAAGGAAGTTATAGGAATATTTCGTACAATGGGTACCAATAATTATATACCGGTGCATATGAAATTAAAAAAATGTCATACGTTACCGCCAGGTATCGATCGACGAGTTATTGAGTTGGTCCATTTCGACGAATTCAATTTGTTGCAACTGAAACGTGAATTGCTTTTCGTTTCATCGCCCTTTGTACAGTGTTAATTAAAATTTTGTTCTATGAGTGCCTACTATCAAGTTTTTTCTTATATTCAAAACGTGTAACTTTTTATCTTATTACTTACTAATCTAAATACTGCCCGCAACTTCGTCTGCATGATTAACTGTATTTACAATATGTTTTATATACTTAGAAATCGCTAGATACCTTATTTCACCGTATTTCACTCTGCAAAATGAAGAAAACCTAAAACCGTGAATCATGTCATTATTGAGTTATTATCGCGGTGGCTAATTTATATGGTTATTGGGTACTTTATCAACAATTACCCCTTATCCTAGCTCACTAAAAAGTTTAGAAAATAATAGTCTTTCTTGTAAGCAGTTATATTACTAATGCAAATAATATTGTATTTGAAACATTTCGCAGTGGAATTATAATTTAGTATTTTTTAATTTAGTATTTTAATTATGAATTTGTATGTTATATTTATGTTTTTTTTTGTTTTATATGCGACAGAGAAGGAGAGAGAAAGGCCGTATTAAGACCGAGACAGTGCATACTGTAGAACAAGCACAACTAGGGGAGTTGAGTAAACAAATACCAGAAGGCGACGGAGAAAAAAGTCCCACGTACCGTTACCCTTTCCAGGTAAGTTGGTTGTATCGTAAATGCCGGATGTATTTCCGTGTGGTGCAATTATGTTGATAGCAGATTGTCCGTAGGTGGGGTACACGGAACAAAACGTAGATTATACGTTGTATTTGATAGCCGGCGACCACACTGAGCGATTGCAATGGATCCACACACTCAGGTCTGGTACGTAACCTGACTATATTTTTTTGTAATGCACGTGCCTATGCTTACTCAGAAACATTCAGGTATCAACCCAGGAACCCAAGGTTCGCAGCTACACGCTGCCACTACACTATAATAATAAGAAAACGCGTGTGTGTATTAAATAATTAGTGTACTAAATAGTTATACTTTTTTTAAAGATAGATGTCACTTATTTTTACAATGGCCTATCATTTACCGCCATAAAATATAATCTAACATCGCATACACATACGAATATTTACGAAAAAAATTATATAATTTTATCTCCACTGTTATTATTTCCAATTCTGACTCTGAATTTAGTTTATCGTAGCAAAGCCAATCAACATATAAAAAGTTTAAAATGGCGGCAAAAACGTTCAATACTGATTATTAATTTCCAACACCGGAAGAAAAGGTCTCTCAAATATCCATTTTGAGACCAATCGGATCGATGAATAATAAGTTCAAAATGGCGGTCCAGCCGTTCTCGAGATTAGCGGTTACAACAGACCGACAGACAGACAAAAATGTTTTAAAATGCATTTTCGGTATAGGTAACTATTTGTACTTGAAAAAAAAATGTTATTTTGATTTTACAAACAGACACTTCAATTTTATATATATCTATAGATATGGATAATAGGTATAAGGGTTATATCGAGCATATTAACCTCTTGGATGTACATAAATTAGATTTATTATACGTAATGCAGACTATGATAATATTCGTTATAATTTCCTTATAGGTATAATTAATGTAACTACGTAAATGTCCCTCCCCATCCTCGGTTTTCATTATGACACATATTTGTAGTCCTATCTGCTTTTTCAGTCATTAAGCGTCTATAGTTGTTGACAAGTGTGTTGAATTCGAACAAGTTAGTGAGGATGAAGGAGTCGTTGGTGAAGGTTCAAGTTGAATCTGTTGTTGTAGTGTGCGTGTGTAATGTGAGACGTAGAAGGTACCACCCGGCGGTGTGGTCGTCTCGGCGCTGGTACTGCTGCGACGCGGATAGGCGCTCGGCGTCTGGCTGCGCTCTGGCCGCTGTCTGGCCCGTCAGCGAGCCCGAGATAGAGCTCCAGCCGCAGCTGCAAGACAACAGGTCTTCCGAGGACGGATCTTGTACGTATACTATTGTCGATTTATGCCCAACTCCAACAAATTAATTTAATTCAACGGAAATGTATCCCAGTTATTTTGTTTGTCAGTCGATGCCGCCTTTTGTGGATAATGCAATCGATTTCGTTCGTTATTTTTTAGCTATTAATTAAACTTTTTTTTTATTCGCGAGTATTCTTGCTTACCATTGTTTCGCGAATATTTTGATTGCCTGTGTACTTATTGTTCAACAATAGGTTTTGTTATTTTGATCAGAAACTTCCTCAAGAAGCAGGGAAATACAAATAGAAAAATTGGAGATCTTTGCACGCTCTAAAAAGTTTTAGTGATATTTTGATGAATACAAGGAAATCAATTTGTAACAAACAGTATAAATTAAACAGGACATGTGATACTAAAGAATAATTAAACGATCAATCTTTTGCAGATGGTTTAATTTAGTAGGTACTAAATTGTGCTAATGAAGCTCAAAGGAACAGATTATGAAAAAGTACATACTTACTACAGCTTAGCATACTTGTCTATGATACAGACGTCTTCTTCTTTTATCTGCTCGTATATTACTCCTGTTTAGGGTCGAGGTGCCACTTTATTTATCTTATTAGACGTGGTGCAGAAATATTTCACTCATGGATTTTACGTTTACTGACTTTCCAAAATGTAAACTTTATGGAATACCTCCAAACGAGAAAGGTTAATAATTAGGTATTCGACTGTTGTGGAAATAAAATATAAAATATGTTGGATATGATAGCTTATTAGCACGCAATAATTATAGATTTTTAACATTAACATAAATTGTAAATATTTTATAGTTCTAAAATAAATTCGCGATTTTTTATCTGTTAATAACAAGTAACAAAACGCGATCGGCTGTCATTGCGCATCGTACGACGACGTCACAATTTACAATTTTCATTCATCTCTGCCACTGAGAACATTCATGATGAAAATACGTGACGTCACTTATTAAATCTCACGTGAACTACTGTTTTGGTGACATATTTTTAAGTAATAAAGAAAAGATTTATTCATTTTATATAACTCTTTGAAAATATATAAATTATAATTGGTAGAGGTATAGAATCATCATACCTATATTCAAAAACACTTTTCAGAAAATATTCAAATAGCCAATTCAGCTGATCTCTAAGTTAACCAATCAGTGTAAACACAAAATGTATTTCTAAATGTAAGCGTTCGTTTATAGATCGCATCTTGTGAGCTTTTTTGCAGTGCGCTGAGAGTAACGATGTCTTTCACCTTATACCTGCACGGTCTCGACTTTGCAAATTATTGTTTATGCCATTTCGAGGGTAATCAACTCGGACCGGCAATTTTTTTATTGATATTGTGTTTTAGCGCACATCTTAGTTTTATGAAATCTCGCGATGCTAATGTTTTTGTAAAAAATAGAATGTGAAATATTTTACATTAATATTTTTATCACTGTGTAGTTATGGAAAAATAATGCTATGATCTGATGTAATAAACAGAAGGAATTAATCATTCAATTTTGAAATAAAAGTATTTGTAAAAGCAGTACCGTATAATTATTGAATATATTATATATTGAATTATTGAATGATATGTCAGGATATATGTTTTGTAAGTTAAAGTTCTAATTTTAGAAGGTAAAAAATATACAAATAATGCAGTTTTACCCGATACTATTTCGATTTTATCTTTATTTATGTAGAGTATTTTCCGCTGACGATGATTACTAGCAGACACGATCGCGAGGATTCCGTTTGAAGGATGGTATAATGTCTAAACGCGAATCAGTCGATTGGCGTTGGTGACGTACACACAATATTTTGTCACCTTCTAACTAGTTGAGTTACGCATATCCGAAAGGGGGACCGCAGGCTTGCGCCCGCGCATCGAATGGTGAATGTAGGCCGCGACCATCTTTGTAGCCCTCGCACCTCGTCTCGACAACTATAAAGCCTCGTTCATGGTATTGCAACCACGCAGCTCTGACGCATTATATGCATCGCCGTGTCAACGTTCTTGCTTGACTAATTTAATTTGGTATTACGTCAGTTACATCAAACGCTTTGCTATTATTGCGTATTGCTCTTATGGAAAGCCTTATTTTATGTTTTGTTTAAATGTTTGTTTTGTAAGATCGTTTATTTCGAAATAGATTGTGAGATATTTTTCTATTTATGTCGCCATGAGTCCAAAGACATTAATATTATTATAAAAAAAATATTTATGTAATGTCAAACGTTCAGTATTTTTACCGGACATAACTCTGATTTTGAATTAGTGTTTCCGTCATTATGATAATTAGCTTCATTTCCATAAGCGTAGAGCCGACAATAGTATTAATATCAGCGAATACATATGTTAAAATCAGTTTATATAAAAAGTGATGAATAGTTAAATAATGTTAGAGGCGGAAATGTAAAAATGTAATAAGAACAAAGATTTGCACGTTGTACGTGCGGTATCGGCGGCAGTGTGCATAACGGTTTACCTTCGCCGGTATCGGTACTTGGGCACAGTAGACAGTCGCCGTCGGAGTGTCGTGCGTGACGTCCGGCCTCTGCCGCAAGTCCCGATGTTGCCCAACAAACCTGACGACGAACCTATAGTGACCAAGAAGAAATCCAAGATACCATGTCTGTCGTTGTCGTCGTTCCTGCCGGCTCTAGAGGGTACGGTAAACCTGTGACCTCTATTCGTGGCCTCGCCGCCTCAGCGCTCGTCGCCTCACCGCCTCGCCGCCTCACCGCGCCACCGGTTGCACTCACTTTCTTGTCTTGGTCAGGTGTAATGTAATGCGTTTGTGTAATGCCCGCAAAAGTGATGTTGTACAGTGATTTGGATAATGCAGTGCCGGATCACAGTGATTTCAATATGGTTACGAGGAAATCCTTGATTCTACCGCCGACAATGGAACCATTGATGTCGCTAATCTGTAATTATCATCGTAATGGAAAGCTTTCTGACCACCAGTGAGATATTATTCCTTATAACATTTTAAAAACAGTTAAGGCATGGCTAAACGCATAATGTGTATTTTACAGTTATTGCATTCCAAATTGGTGTGAGGTTTTAACATTTTAAGTTGTCACGTCTTGATGATAAATTTGACAAAAATAATTGACGGTCGTGATATTTACTTACGATACACATTCGGTGGCCCTGTGTCGAAATGTACAAGCCTTTAAAAGTTGTTTACCTACTTAAAATCGTATTGAATGTTGTTGCTTTAAAAGGTGAAATTCGACTTGGTAACTATTAAATAGGGTTTTTATACGGCACCTCGGTTTTACTAATTTTTTGATTGATTCGAAACAAATAAACACGTCAATATCGTCTCCATTGGCTTCAATATTGTTATCCATTTACGGTTTGGTGGTGTAGTTAATGTAACGCTATATTCTAACAACAACACTTTTTCATTTACCGTTCTTCTGGTTGGGAGGTTGCGGGAAGTTTTGAAAGCGAAAGAAATATTCTTCTCATTCGGGCATTGCTAAGGACTTTAATAGAAAAAAAAAGTAGAGGATTAATTATTAAAAAAATTACAACTTGAAATAACTTGTACAGCAATATGATTTCATTCAATAATGTTATTAGCGGGAAGGATAAAACTGTTGTCAGAATATATTCACAGCATGTGCACAGGAACTGGATGTCACGCTGTCAACTTCCTCATTCGGAAGGACCCTGAACATTTTAAGACAATTTGTATATTGGCAACAGTTAACGATGTTTGCCTTTAAGTTTAAAATCTACTTGTAATGTCGATACGACGTTTTGTGAACGGGTAATTTGTGGATATTCCCAATTGAAAGATGGAAACAAAACGTTCATTACAAACACAAACGCATAAATAACAATACTGTATACAGGAAACAGTACGTGACCGACACACCAAGCAGCGCTAAATCAGAAACATTCCTTCCTCATGATTCTTTATGAATTTCGTCCAAAGATAATAAGACGTCCTTAGACTTATTGATCATATGCATTATTTAAACTTTAATATTAATGTATGATAATATTATGTGAGTGTATCGAAGTTTGAATGTGATAATAATGAGAAGTTGTCCGTGCAGCTGTGACGGCGGCGGTCACGATGCCCGGGGGAGGCGGAGCCCCTCCCGGCACTCCGTCTGCAAAACCAAAGGTACTTTTTATTTTAATTATCATATATCTACTTGTTTGTAACTCTATGAATATGTGTGTTTTTTACCTGTACGCTATAATCGATCTTTAACTATTGATTAAAGTGGAAATCGGATAAGGATATTGAAATGACACTAAACAGATCTTACCGGTTTTGATAAAACATATAAAGTAACAATTTAATATCCTTTTAAACCAAATTTATCAAGGTGGCGGTAGATGCCCAATGTTTAATACGATACATATGCCAATGCCCATCATAATGTATTTAAAAAATCACCTACTAAATGCAGCTTTTTATTGATGTGATGATAAAATAAACGATTCAGCATGTATAAATGTATTACTCGTATGTAGGGTTAAATTGGGTAAAATTAACAGTAGAAATTATTAAAATGGCTCATTATTCTTTGTACGTGTTAATAAAAGAACAATAAGACTTGTTCCCCTATACGGTTCGCCCGGTTCGGGATATTATTTTAGAAAAGTAATGAATCCTTCCGGCATCCACAAACCCCTCCTCTTGCCCCCATATGGAATGGTCTTGCGGTAAAACGTTAAATAGTTGACGTAATTGTTTACTGCAAATATTATATTTTCTTTAATTTCAACCAGTTATATAGTTGTTTGTACAGTTTGTCGGTTCCTCGAAATGTATTTTCCGTGCTCGTTAGAATTTACTTTTTACAAAAAATTGAAAACATTTTTTGTTTGTTTCCAGGAAAAACAAAGACCTAAAGTAGTAGTCGCTCTCTACCCATTCAGAGCTATTGAAAGTGGCGACCTATCGTTAGAAAAGGTATGAAATTTCTTATTTTCTGTATTTAAATATAGTACCTAAATACACATTTTGCCAATTCGGTTTAAAACACGTAGAATTTAGTGTATACTTCAAAGAGAAGGTGTCATATTCATTGTGATCTTTTTGTGTTAAGGGCGCCGAATATGAAGTTATAGACGATTCGCAAGACCACTGGTGGAAAGTAAAAGATGAACAGGGGTATGTATATTTTTATTTTTTACTACTGTATTGGTATCTGTAATAGAAGAATGATAGTGATGATAATCTAAATTTGTAAATGTTTTTTAATTTTTATATAAAAAATTAGCATTCCTTTACATATGTTGATTTATATTAATAGAACAAAAAAAATGTTTCACTCAAGTGTTTAAGGTTGACTGCCTTATTTCAATACGAATATTAATATACACATTACAATCGTAATTTTAAAATGTTAAACAATAATAATCTAATGCGAATAAAACATTTTTTTGCGGATTTTATCGTGAATTTCATTTATTTATTAAATTTTTTTAATTCCCATAAAATAGTCTAATTTCAAACAAATGCATAACCATAGAATAAAGTAGATATTGTTACCAACTTGATGTAATAGCGTGCAAATGGAGTAATTAATAACAGATCATGTTCTATGCTCAACATTTAAATATCAATACGCACGTAAATTTTGTCACGATGCAAGTGCATTTACCTCATATTAATACATATTACTTTCAAACCTCTAAAAATACACCAAGTTGGGTGTTTGTTTTGTCGATCGCATTTTCCGCAAAAAATGTTCTGCGGTCTCAAATTGATTTTTGTATCAGCTCATATTCGTCCCACTGCAGGGCACTGGCCTCTACAATCGAGTGTACGATTGAGAGTGATTAGGCCATAAAGTTCACTACGCTGGCTAGTGCGGGTTGGCGAACTTTTACATACCATAGTAATTCTTCGAAATCGCTACGGTATGCAGGTTTCTTCACAATGTTCTCCTTCACAATATTTATCGTATTATGATATCTAAATAGTCGTTGATGTGGCCTTTAGAATACCCAAGGACACAATAAGTATAGGGGTGTCCTATTAGGAGATACAGAATGTCATCTTTACGCACAGCCCACAGGGCAATTATAATTAAAATGCCTCTACCTGTAATCCGACTCATAAAAATCATTATAATATAATTAAATGTTTGCCATATGTGACAAAGGGAAGTCTGTTTTGAATAACTGTTGTCAAGTAGCGTTGTGGTAAGTATGCCAGTATTACTCATCAAGTGATAAGTGTGTTAGAAATAGGCATTAAAATGACTGGATTAAAAAGTATATTTATTAGTTTCAATCATTTCTTATCCACTGTCGGAAATTCAAATACGTCTGTAAATATGGGGATAATAATCAATAACTAGGGATCGAAATTCGCACAACATTTTGATTAACATTTATGGTTGCTAAAAACACAACTGTTCCTTATTTGTATTTGTCCCCAAGCGCATCTAAAAAGCGTCACTTCATAAAACAATGTCGTTTATGAAAACTAAAAATGGTAGTTATAATTCGTACATTCTGGCAAAAAGCTTCAATTAAGCCTTACCTCATATATAAGTGTTGTCAGTATCTCAAAAAATATGGGTTATTTTAGTAGACACGGACATCATTTTATTTGACATTAATAAAATTATACGAAATATTCCGTGTCCAGACATTACACAATCAATGTACACATTTTTAAAAATTTCGATCTATTACTTCAGGCTTCTTTTACATCTCTTGTCAACCAAAGACAGAACATCGTATATTGGTTGGACGTCACGTGCTTGAACTGCTTAATTAATTTAATGTAATGAATTTCCAGCACATATTTTAATCAAATATTCTGCACTCCTTCTCCATAATATTATATTCATCTGTGCCAAATTTCATGCTTCTCCGTTCGCGCAATTTTCGTGAAACTGCGTACAAAGATTTTCCTTAACGTATTAATATTTATAGATATATACATACAGTTGCTTTATGCTTCGTTTTATATAATGTGTTTTAGTTTTCGGATAGTTTTTATTTGTAGCAAAACATTTTGTTTCAGATCCGTAGGATACATACCGAGCAATTACGTCAAAGAAAAGGAAACGATCGGCTTAGAAAAATATGAGTAAGTAGTTTGCTTTTGTAAGCATGTCATTGTTTTCCAACAGACTTCTATAATCGCGTATATACTGTATCGTCATTTATAATACCAATAAATATTTGTTAAGTTCTCTTTGTGATTGAATTTGTTTTGTTTGCATATTGTGTTAGGACTACATAAACATGATAATCATATGACAAAAAGTAAGGCTCACAATGAGTGTACCTATTTATGAATTGTATAATACCTACTTTATACCATTGAGCTTTATACATAACATTTTATAAATTCTACAGATGTATTTGTAATGATTATATATCCTTTTAGTGAAAATATATTTTGTATTCGTATAATTTCTAGTCGATAACGATTAATGATTGTTTATTCTAAAAAATAATAATAAAAAATAATCCGTCCATAATCTGCTCCAGCAAAAGCTTAACGGGCATTAAAGATAATAATCCAGTATTATTTGAAATCGCAGTTATTATAGTGAAACTAAGGCTTGGTTGTGCTTCTATATTGGCGCAAATGTTTGTCCTGTTTGTAATGGCTGTGGGCTGGTTGCTTGCAGGTGGTTCGTGGGCGACATGTCCCGGCAGAGGGCCGAGTCGCTACTCACGCAGGAGGACAAGGAAGGATGCTTCGTTGTACGAAACTCATCTACGAAAGGAATGTACACATTATCGCTTTATACCAAAGTGTAAGTATAATATAATATTTTCCTGATTAATATCCGTTCATCGCACATACATTTTAGCGATCGCTCGGTATAATTCTTATATGCGTGTCATTCTATATTTAACTATATTCTGCTCGCGGCTTCGTTCGCGTGCTTAAAATAATTGGGAACAGAGTTCTTTTCTTTAAATGTGGCATTCCGAAGCCCTGAACCACGTACGTATGTGGTACTGTTATAGCTATTTCTTGTTCTCCACGTCATGTCTGAGACTTGTACATAGCCAAAAAAAGTAAAAGTAGTCTATGTCACTTCATAAAACTGAAGGTATCTTTCGGTGACGGTCCCTTAAAATCGGCCCAAACCTTATGGAGACACCTGGTACAGACAACAGACAACTATTTTCCGGGCCTATAGAGACTGCCCTGCCCTCACACCCACCACTGCAAGTTTGCAACTCCTGTAGGCTAGGAGCAACAGTGGCACGCATTTTAATGACACAGAGTATTGAGTGAGCTGAGTATTGAACCTCAGCGAGTCTCCGGGAATGTTTAACTTGTCGTCAACCCGCAACGAAATAAACCATAATGTTAAATTATTAGGAGGAGTTGGAAATATTATTATCAATTCCCCTCCCGTAACAAAGCGGGTGACAAAATAATGAATTAAAGAGGTAAATAACCTCGCAAAAAGACTTTTACAGCCAGAAAAGCACCACTGATCAAATCATTATTTCATTTAAAAGGGACCAATTGGCTACTCGACTATTTTCTAAAACGTGTTTTAATCTAGATATGATTATTCTATACCTCTCGCAATTTTTTATATATTTTTAAAGTGTTATTTAAAAATATTATACACGTTTTTCTTTATTACTAAAACATGTTGCACCAAAACGGTAGGCCACGTGACATTTAAAAAGTGACGTCACGTATTTATATCGCAAACGTTCTTAGTGGCAGAGATGAATGAAAAATTATAAATTGTGACGTCACATGAGGCGCAATGACAGCTGATCACGTTTTATTACTTGTAATCAAAAGATAAAAAATCGAACTTATTTTAGAAAAATAAAATATTTACAATTTATGTTAGTGTAAAAAAATATCTATAAATATTGCTTGATAATAAGCTACCATATCCAACACATTTCATATTTCATTTCCACAACAGTCAAATGCCCAAATGCCGGATATATGCAATAAAAAACCAAATATGTATTCCAGTAATCACCCGCACTCGAAACACTACCACATAAAGCAGAACAGTCGCGGCGAGTTCTACCTGTCCGACAAGCACTGCTGCGCCAGCATCCCCGAGCTCATCAACTACCACAAGCACAACAGCGGCGGCCTCTGCTCGCGCCTCAAGACCACGCCCTGCGACCGACCCGCGCCGCCCACCGCGGGCCTCTCGCACGGTACCTCTCCCAATTACTAATAAATCATACATTACTAGCCTTGTCAACTTTACATTTCCTAGCAGAGGCGGATTAAATGTTAAGAGCGCCATGGGCAAGCACCTCAAAGTACCCCTCTAGCAGCCATACTTAAAAAATACTAACTTCGAAAGAACGAGGATTTGTCTTATTGCATATTTGCTGATTGTACTATGCTGTGAATGAGTTAAATATGCCATGTTATAACGCATATGATCGGACGCAGATGATGTTTCTCGTAGGGTCATAAGTATCATAATTATAGCATTCGATGGTTTTGCATGAAACGAAGATATCCGAAATCGTGCGCGCCCCTTCGTAACCTCGCGCTCCTAGGCACGTACCTAGTTTGCCTCAGGGATAGTCCGCTTCTGTATAAGACATTCAATATATCTAATTGTTTGACGGTAGAACAACTTCAAGCATAAACCACATTGATGTCACTTGATCGTTGAACTGTCTGGTTTTGGTTTACTTTGAAATAAAACTTCATCCGCTTGTGGTCGCATTTAGTCCAGCGTACCATTTATTTGGTAATTACTTTACTACGATGACAAAACTTGTATCTTGTTATAATTAATAAAAATAAAAGTATAATAAATAGCGGCTCGACCCGGTTTCGCCCGGGTGCAGATACTTTTAGACTTCAGTCCACTACAGACATATTATAAATAAATAAAGTCTCAACGTCAAACGACGAGAGTTCGTCTTTTACGCTGCTTTTCCTCCATCCCGTCATCCCCCGTCTCATTCTGTTCCATGACTCACGGCAGAAAATCCCGTTCTCTTTTATCCCATTTAATCCGTCCCATTCTATCCCATTCCAACCCTTCAAGTTCGACGCTATGTTCATAAGGAGCAAATATACAAATTTAAATTCCGTGCTCATCCTTCGGGAAAACTACATTTTTCGGGATGAAGAGTAGCCTATGTGTTAATCCAGGTTATCAGCTACCTCCGTACCAAAATTTCATCAAAATTGGTCCAGCTGTTTGACCGTGAAAAAGTAACACAAACACATATTTCGCCTTTTAGTAGGATAATGTTGACAGTTTTGTATATTATTATTTGTTATAATGAATTGTCGGATTACTTTATAATTGTAATTAAATCTTTTAATACTAGTGATTTTTGGCCACTATAATTAGGATGAAAATTGGGCAAATGTAACATCGCCTGGGTTTAAATGTTGTAGACAAGTGGGAGATCGACCCGAGCGAGCTGGTGCTGATGGAGGTGCTGGGCATGGGGCAGTTCGGCGTGGTGCGCCACGGCATCTGGCGCGGCCGCATCGACACCGCCGTCAAGATGATGAAGGAGGGCACCATGTCCGAGGACGACTTCATCGACGAGGCCAAGGTCATGACGTCAGTATCCACCACCGCTACTTATACCTTTACAATCAATTTTATTTTCTGCTCATGTTAGCATAAGTCATGCTGATAAAAGTCGCATCAATTTCGAGGCATTGAAAAAAAAAGCATAAAAGGTCCGCCTATACTATTTAAATTTTTACAGTGTTATATAAATAAAAAATATTTGGCCTCCATTACGCCATCCCAGTCGACTGAAGGCTAGGTTCTCGCATTCAGTGATGCTGAACATGTTCGTACTAACCTAGCGATGTTAAATTTCGTTGCGCAGACAGATTTATTATTTTCAAACGGTTGTGTTATTGTCACGCGACGCGCAAACACACTAATCCTGCGCTGGTAGCAATCACTCATACGCATATGCCTGTCGCGCCAGCGTGATCACTAGCTAACAGTATTTTCTAATATGTATTTTTTGTTAAACCTTGTATTCATGACTGAACTGTTTGTCTGTCTTCAGAAAACTTCAACACCAAAACTTAGTGCAACTATACGGCGTGTGTTCGAAGCACCGACCCATCTACATAGTGACGGAGTACATGCGGCACGGCTCGCTGTTCAACTACCTGCGCCGCACCGCGCCCGACCAGCTCGGACACGCAGTACTACTCGACATGTGCATACAGGTACACACGACACAACGCACTGCTACACCCCTAAATGTAATGTACATTCAACGCATCTACCTTACATTGACGTGTGGCGAAATTAAGGCTGATCCCACATTGGGCGTGCGCAAACCTCGGACGTGTGACGGACGCGAACGCTGCGTGCAAGCTGCGACAGCCGCGGCAATGGGCGGTAGCACGGGCGGGTGACGGGATCGCGAGCGGCCGGTCTCTTAGAACACGACGCGCGGGAGTCAAGACTGGCGCTTCACGTTGGAAAACAGTACACTCACGGCGCGCTGTCGCGCCTCGCACGCTCACACGCTCGAGGAGCGCGCACGCCACATGTGGGTCGAGCCTAAGAACAAATAAAAGAAAAAAATATATCTGTATAACGCATTGTTTGACATGTGCTTGCATAATATAAACAACGATCGTTAATTATACTCGTATTTTAATAGTATTAATATGTCTAATGTAATAAAAATGTGAAAAGAGAAAAACTATTCTCATTACTTTGTACAACAACGTTTTCGAGCGACTAAAAATAGATGATCTATACGTATAAAATGGCGCCATACTGTCCGCCGCCATTTTGCGTCATCAAAACAAAACGTAATTAGCTGTTCTATTGTTTTTTAGTAATTTTAAAGCCTATCCCTAGGTATTCAAGTCATTATACGATTATCTGACCATCGGGTAATGTTCTATTTAATGAAATGATAAATTCTATGATCTTACAACGATTTGTACTCAAAGCTCCATACATCTGCGTACTTCATATACATATAATGTGTCATTTGGACCCGCCGTAATCATGGATTAAGCGTATATAATCTCGCTTATACATATCCGCTATTTATATTCCAGGTTTGCCGAGGAATGGCGTATTTAGAAAGGCATAACTACATTCATCGAGACCTAGCTGCAAGGAATTGTTTAGTTGGTGACGAAAAAGTAGTAAAGGTAGGTTATCAAATCTACGGATTACTATAGTAATTCATTCCGTGTCAGAATTTCTAGCAGGCGTATAAAGTAACAAAAGATCAAAGAATTGATTATATCTATTATTAAAAATGAAGTATTGAGCTGCTCTGTCAATTTCGCCACCTAATTATGGTTACAGATACTATGTTTTATATAGGTGTAAAGTTTAACGAGGGGCTTAGTAAATGTGGATATGAAGTGTTTTAATACATAATATGGCCAACATTTTTAATGTTACTCCAACTTTTAATAGCTGCGAAAAAGCGGACTATTTTTAATAACGACCTCGCTTGTGCCCATCCCCGCCCCTTTCCTTTTGTTTTGGATGCGCCGGTCGCTGACCGCGCGATACGCGTGAGTGTAGTCACTTAAAGGTCATTGACATAACCAATAAAATACGTCAAGTTATTCTTTGGCACAATTTTTTTTTCGGAGGTATATTTTTCGTAGTCCCAAATAAGCAAAGCTATCGCATATATCAATTAATCTCTCGTTTATCGACATACCTCGTATGCTTTATTCTACTTAGTTATGTGTTGAGTAATAGATATAATATATTTTTAAACGGTTTTTTATAGTTAATTGAATAACCGCTTATACGTTTTTATTAGGTTGCCGACTTTGGTCTAGCCCGATACGTTTTAGATGACCAATATACAAGCTCTGGAGGTACCAAATTTCCCATCAAGTGGGCGCCTCCCGAGGTCCTGAACTTCACGCGCTTTTCATCGAAATCTGACGTGTGGGCCTTTGGTAAGTAAAACAGATATAATTAATGTTTATTTCCTTTTCTTATGAGGTATTCAAAAATATATATTAATGAAATATTTTTCGCTATCGGCAGGAGTGCTAATGTGGGAGGTATTCACGTGCGGTAAAGTTCCATACGGCCGGTTGACGAACTCCGAAGTGGTCGACAAGGTTCAGCGCGGGCAAGTCCTTGAAAAACCAAAAGGGTGTTTAAATGAAATATACAATGTGAGTACAATTGGGTGCAGAATATTACTTTCCGATGCAACGCACACAATGTAGTTTTTCAATAAGCAGTATATTCATGACGTAGGATGATGGTACTAAACGATGATGCCACTGTGCCGCCGCCGTTACTGCACTTGCCATATTGCTGTAGATTTTATTTGATCCGTTGCTTACCGTATTTCTATAATCGGCAAAAGTAGTTCTCATTGCTGGTTACATTTGAAACAAACAATATTATTTGAAAAATACTTAGGCGCGGTAATGGCACGACGACGGAGCGTGTTAAGTTTTCTCTGTTGGTAGAAACGCATGACGTATACGTCATTTGCAGTGTCGGACATGTCTTTATGTTAAAATATCAAGAATAGTGTTTGTTTGTTATTGTGATTGCGTAGCTTCGCTGCATTGATTTGTAAAGCGGTGTTATGCGTTTCGATCACAGATCGAAGAGATACGAGATAGATTATAGAAGTGATGTACACGCAGTACACGAGTTCTCATGACGTGTGTGTGTGTGCAGGTGATGCGCGCGTGCTGGGGCCACACGCCCGAGGAGCGGCCGTCGTTCCGCGTGCTGAAGGACCAGCTGGGCGTGATCTCGCAGAGCGTGCTGGCCGATTGACTGCGCCTGCTGCTGCAGCTGCTGCGCGTGCCGCCCGCGCCCGCGCCCGCCGCCTCGCCCTGACTCTACGCGCCAGTGTGTGTGTGTGTAGCGGGACTCGGACTCGCGTCGGAGCGGACGCCGATTAGTTTTGAGCTTGTCTTTCACGTTGGACCGACTGAGCGCTCGATTTTAATGTTTGACGTGACGCACTAATGTTTTGCTGTCTTAATGTAACCGGGATCAGTTTGTGACGTGATGGAGCTTCGATCTCGCGGTGAGACGCTTTTTTTCGGATTATCCTCCGCGCGAGTCGCTACTATGGACATTACGTGTGTGTTGCCGTTTTAATACTTTTATATGTTTACATGAAAGCTCATACAGCTTTGTTGTCCAGACCGTGTACGAATGGATCGGGTGTTCATTGATGGCGCCATTGATTGTGTGGATATCGCAACTATTCAGTTTCTACGGGCCGGCAGTGCTCGGGTGTAAAAAAATGACAATAGTGATGAATAAAACAAAATAAACCAATCAGTTATATAGATACTGATTACTTATCTCCAATAAGATATTTCGCCTTTGTGAAATTTATCCGAAAATCACTCAAATATTAAATTATTAAGGTTGTGTGTCGTTAGACGGATTTAAAATTACAATGTCAACAAAAAAAGCAGTCATCGAATGTAGACAATAAGAAATGAAATTGACGTTTTGCGGAATTGGTATATGCTGGGTATTAGAATTTCTACCAGTTTTTATTAGATACTCTGTCACACTACCGTCCACTGCCATTCACTCGTTTCTACGTCATTTAGTTTATCAATCATATAGTTTTATGAACGAGGCAAAAAGTCTACAATGAGAAGATAGCAAGCAAATAAAAATATAAACTATAAATTTTGCTC
Source organism: Theretra japonica (assembly GCA_033459515.1). Classification (NCBI taxonomy): domain Eukaryota; kingdom Metazoa; phylum Arthropoda; class Insecta; order Lepidoptera; family Sphingidae; genus Theretra; species Theretra japonica. The sequence continues at coordinate 8,560,276 of CM065939.1, forward strand.
ACTAACTATTTGAAGGTGTACATTCCAGAAATTCAGAAAATTATGTTATTTTTATAAAGCTTAGTGATGTCGCAATTAGAGCAGCTTGCTGGCGATTTATTTTCTGAATGCTTAGACCAGTTTGTAAGTACAGCACAATGCACAGCCAAGTGCACACTTCTGAAAAGTAATTATATCATTATACGTTTATAAGACAAGAATCTCGGCTACATGTAGATTACAAATATTAATTTTATCATCCGCATATCATTAATCATATAGTTATTGTTGTATATAAATAGTATAGAACTTTATTATACTAGTCGTTAGATACATGCGACACAGTACGTGCAGTCATTATTCTTTTACGCACTTTACATTGATTACGTATAGTGTTATTGCATACACGTAAACCGGGCGAAATAATGTTAAATATATCGTAGATTTAACGAAAACATTGTCACTGCTGTTGTAAGGTATTGGTCGACTGGTGATTGTTACTGTGAGTGAGCGGATCACAGTCGATGCTACTGATACAAACGACTGATGAGACATTCCTTGTAAACAAGACTAGTCACGTGTCCGTGACAAAAAACACAACATTCCATTTGGATTTGAAATTAGTCAAGTAATGACCGAGAATATTTTTGGATGTATGGCATTTGCATAACTTATAAAGACGGTGAATGTCGGCGGTGACACACGAACGTGCCAATTATTTCGAACGCATAATGTTTATACGTTTACAAAGATAAAGTAGATTTTTTAATTCTCTTCAATCCGACTAAAATATTACTTTGGTATTAGATGAAAGGAACGGATTTATGTTGTATACATAATTTAAAGTGTGTATGTTGTAAGATTTTGACTTTTGCATGCAATAGGATACAGGAAAACGGGTATCTTTTTCCTGCTGACTATAAAGAATAACGCATGTAAATGTGTTTTGTGATAAATATTGAATGCTTGGTTATATTAGTAACTATATATTGCAGTCTCAAATTAAGTAGTACAGATAAACATGAAATCATTTGTATTCAATAGAAGTACACATAATAAGCGAGTACTGCGTTGAAATAGTAATCTTTACGGAATTGTACAGCAATTTATTTGTATAACAAATTTGTAAAACTATTAAGCCAAGTAAAATAATTTTATTGTGAAAGTGTAGTTTTATTTTACCATGTGTATTGGGTTTCGTCGCTGGATGCAGGCTGCCTCCAACAGGTCACTGTGGAAATCATTGGGAGAGGCCTATGTTCAGCAGTGGACTTCCTTTGGCTGATGCATGGATGGATGGATAGATTGGGTTTATTCTTTTAAAACATAAATACAATATTGTAAAGCATTTGGGGATAGATTGGCCGTTACCTAATCAGTTGGCAAACAAAATTAAAATTTATTTTGGCAATCACAATTAATTTTAGTGTGATGTAAATAAAATAACAGGATGTTGTATATGAACTTTGTTTATTTTTTTCATTTCAATATTGTTTTTGCAAAAAGGAGGTCCCAAATGATTACCAGTTTCTGGTCTCAATAAAACACGTAAAAATCAATGCTTGGTTAATAATTTATTTAGTAAACTAGTTACTAAAGCTTATACATATAATAATGAAAATATAAACAATATAAAACTTTAACGGAATGACACTTGTTACAAGAGAAACTTAGCATAATATATGTTGTATCGGTGGATTTATGACTTTGTTAAACACGTTTTTTTAATGAGACTAGATAGATATTAAAAATAGGTAGGTAATTAATAAAATTTTGGAAATTTATTGTAAAGCAATCATGGTTTATTAACTGGCATATAGATATGTAATGTGATCAAACTCCTTGGTCGTCTGTCCATATTTTAATCGATTTTCACACAATATACCACTACACAAAACTATTTCTAAAAAAATTTTGGGTTGAAAAACAGACAGTTTTTGACAGAAATTATGATTTTTTATGACAATTACATTTTATCATAAATAGCTTGGATTTTGTGAGTAGGCCACATATGAAAGAGAACTGATCTAACTGACCAGAGATAGCTAAAGGATAAATGCATGTGGCTAAAAGGACGACCAAATGGTATTTCCAAAATACAATTGTTGTATTGGCCAATGCATTTAATTGTTACTTTTATTAACAGAATACATAAAATTAGGCAACTTTTAGGGCACTTTACAAAATTATTTTAATATTCGCAATACATACATACACAATACATTTTCAAAATATATTTTTAAATAAATGAATAAAATCAATACTTATTAATAAAATTTAAGTCATAAACGCGTAAAAAATCAAATAATTGAATCAATAACATTAAATTATGCCTTAATGGCATACGTCATTTGATAATATATTTTCTAATTAGGAATTTGGCGTTAACGGTGTTCAGGTCAACCACACAAGAATGCTGGTAATATTATACGTACTTAGTAGGTACACTATACAATAATATTCAATACTTACGTACGTTTATAGTGATTCAGTATTATTTATAAGTAGATAATAAATAATACTTTATTTATTCGTACTATTTTCATTTTTAAACGTGATTTGCAATCAAAATACTCAAATAAATAGGTATTGTAATAATTCAAAATAATTTATGTCTATACTGAATATGAACGCTTGTACATTGAGATTAGAAGTTTTAGCCATTTAGGTATATTAAAAAGATAATATTGGGAGTTTCTCAGACTTAACATTTTCTTTACGCTTTTCAAATGAAAATAATACGTGTACTAAATAATTCATATTATTTTGCCGAATATTTGCATTTCCAAATATTGTTTAGTTGATTTATTTTTTGATAAAATTCTTCAGATACATTTTGCAGAACAAATGGTAAGTACAAATAAATAAATAAAATGTTATACGACGGTAAAAAAATCATATGCATCTGTTGTATATTTATCCACACATGTATCAATTACAAAGCTCAAGTGTATTTCAATTCTTATAGCACAGCAATTAAACTGTTAATTTTAAACTTTTATAGATACTTTAATAGCACGAGCGATAATTCATAAAATTCTTAGTGTAACCATAACAAGTGACCCTGTACTTTAATCAGGATTTTGAATCACGAAGCTTAAAGATAACAACACTTATAAATAAAATATAATTCGTTTACAAGCGCTTAATGACTAGAAAACGATATTAGTATGAACATTGATATCTAGGCTACGAAAATGTGCATGTTACATTTTAGGCAATAAGAACAGAGTGCTGCATTCAAAATGGATCCATATGGATAATATACAGATTTTTTAAAGTAACTATTCCGAATTGTGAACTCGGTATGGAGTATCCAGTCTGTTATGCGCGCAATTTCATGTGATTTGATAATTATATACTTCCATTTTAGTTTATTAAAAATTTTGATGCTCTGCTTCTCGTGGTGTCACTAAATACTAATTGGCAATAATATTATACTATTTTCGTTATTGCAGTTTATCTGTAATAAACTGCCATTGCAGAATTTAGACGAATACAAAATGATCGCTCATCAAATTGTCAATAAAGAAAATCAATAAAACGAATAAACTAGAAAGACTTGTGAGAAAAAAATAATAATCTTTAATTATTATTTTTTTGTTCATGGAGTTTGTTTATCGTTTAGCCTTAACAAATATAATGAGGTTAGTGAAAGGTTTAATGGTTGTATTATTCCAGCCTATTCATAATAAATTATTGTTACTTACACTACATTAAAAGCAAACATTACCCAAGCATGACGTAAACATATTAACTACTACTCGTATTAAAAATCTTTAAATGTCATCTAAGTTGACACGATTATCACTAATAAGGTACATATTGTTTAAAATGAATGCCAGTTACATAGTAGGCTATATAATACAGTTAAATCATTTTAAACAAAAAAATGTAACAATAAACTCATGTTTTATTTAATTGACTAATTTGGTGTTTTTAATGACGGCAATAATGCGGAAATATTTTAAGATATTATAAAAACCCTTACTACTTGCCCAAAATGAGAATACATACATGATAATAAATAATGTACGCACAAAATATAAAACATATTAATTATTTAGTATCAATTTGCAAAATGCAAACATTGTCAACATTTGAAATTGCAAATTGCTCATAAAATCTTGCCAAAATAATATAATTGAGTACAGAACAGATGATGACGATAAAATATACATTTCTTTTTCGTATTAAATTATATAGGAAGAAGAAAGAATTTTTCAAGTGGGTGTGGATGGCTAAATCCGAAACTATAAGGAGTACAAAAATCATGAACCCGACTTTCGTGAAAACTAAAACAGCATGCTTGTATTTCTGAAAAAACAATATTCATGGCAAAGAATCGATTGCTAACAGGAATTAAATTCTGGGAAGCAATGACATACAGCATAAAGCGAGAATTTATTTTAGCAAAATATTATTTGTATTAACACTTACGGCCTTATTCATAGACAGTTTTAAAACATATTTTAGTTATCGATGTTTTGTCCGTTTCGAACGACTTTTGAATTAAGTTTAAGCGAAGAAGACAAAACATTCGAAATTTTCATAAATATGCAGTTTTAGTTTTTATTAAAGCAGGATAATTTAAATTCCTTAGCATATTTTTCGCTATATGTACATCTAAGTTTCGGATTTGACCATCCATGACCATGACCACTTGAGAAATACCCAGTACAATATTTCAAAAAAATAAATTAAAAAAAGTATAATTTGTCAATAAATATTTTATAGAACAGATAAATTATTTCGGGAATGCCTTAATGTCACATATTTTTAAATAAATGCAATACAATATATTTGAATAGACATAATTTATCCTTAGTATTACCATTTTAGTTTATCAAAAATATTACTTTTTTAAGTTAAGAAAGGGGATAAAATTCTTTATATTCGTGTGCGAAAAGTTGACAATTTGGGTGTAAATTGTAGTGCGATTCCATGCCCGTAATCTGATACCTACTTCCCCGCAGACGTCCTGCTTCAAGTCAGGGGGGGTCGGTTGCATCAAGTACCTAGCAGCTAGGTACTAGCTAATTTTGCCAACATTGATTTTTAAAATATCAGACCTTATATTTACTTGTCTAATGTAGAATTATGTCATCGTCAAAATTAAAGTGATTGTCAGTTACCTGAGGCAACAGATTTAATGTTAAATTCTTAGTAAAAACCAAAATATCGACACATCGGTCTAGTAGCAGCATCACAGCATGTATGACAAACCATGACCTTTTGAGTTGGATTCCCAAGTCAATTCCAAGAAAACTACTTATATTTATTTATTGTATGTATTATTTATCGCACTGCGCGTGCACATGGCTGTGACGTCACCGCACTCGAGTCACAACTTATCGCGTTTGGGTGGTATTATAGGCAAATGTCACAGTCATAAGTATAGGACAGCTAATCAGATTATTTCTTATAAAATATCAAAACATATAGAAAAAGTCAAATATATTTGTCTACACATAACACTATGACCATGCTATGAATTTATCAGGCAAAAAATATTCTTTAACATATGTTTAAATGGAACAATGCACTCAGATTAATATCAGTAACGGAACGGCCTAATCACTGGTGGGTACTGGGTAATCTTCCATACACAATACAGGGTGAATATTTCAAGTGGGTATGTGTTAGTTTTTATAAAAAACAAGCTTGTGACTCCTTACATATAACTTACATAAGCCATCCACACCCATTTGAAAAATTCACCCAGTATTTTTATTGTCTGATGTGTTTTGTATCACGGTCATGGTGATATGATTTAGTGGACTGAGGAGATCATTAGTCTTCCCTTCGTTTGTGGGGATTCAATGTTATTGTTTGTACTTGCAGTAAATGTATAATATTAAAGGTTCATGGTTTTGGTGTTTAATCTCTTTTTTATAATAAAGTTTCCTTTGTTATTTACACACATATGCCTAATATTATTATAATAATATAAACATTTGGTTTGATACATAAGGATCATATACATAGACACAAAGTATACATACTTAAACTAGAAGTGTAGATATTTGATAAGATTGTTGTTGTTTATCTAATCAGTTACATATTATCAGGTAAGATATCAGGTATTAAGTACTTGCATAAGTCCATCTCGGAGTTTACAAATGTGACTTTTCCGGCCGTGTTTTCATCCAACCTAAAAAAATAAAAAAGATTTATTACTGACTTCTGACTTCAAGAAGAATTGACAGTGTGAGAGCAGGAAATGCAATATTATGGAAGAAAATGACTATTAACAACTATGTTAATTCCACTCAGATAACACTTTGTTTTAATTTTGATTGCCCACTTAATTTATAATAATCGAGTTACAAATGAAGTGGGTAATTAAATTGAGTTCAAAGGTTATAGTTATCAGTGTTATTGAAATAATAATATAACAAACAAGTATCTCTTATGAGTAGGGAATATAAAATTGCAAGAACTAGTATATTATCTAATACTTAGGGAAAGCTAGTAATCATTGATGTATTGTACATACTCATGGTTATTTTTAAACAAATTCTAACACATTGACTTGGGGCATCATATCAAAAAAAAAAAAAAAAAAAAAAACAATCTCACTGTATGGCATGTCTTACCATCATAATCATATCTAGTGTATGATAGCCAATGACATAAAATGAAAGAATAAGGATAAAAAATAAAATGAATAAGTGTGTGCTACAGGCAGTGTTTAAATAAATACCATATCGACATACCATCCTTTTATAACCGCCCAACATCCTGAGAAAAACGTTGGTGCATTAATTATCAGACACACACCAAGTCTCTCTGGGTAGTGTCTGCTCAGCAGCCAGATTAAATTCTTCAGAACTTGGTAGTCCATGCATGACAATGTAAAGTTGTTTAGATCAAAAACTATGCATAAGTTGTCAACAACCTCTTCAAAACATTTTTTGCTTGCATCTTCCTGTAAATGTTAATAGTTGTATGAGAATTTAAAATAGTATTGAGCATCTTAGGGAGTAGTGGGTAAGCTGGTTTGAATACTTAAGATTGCAGATTTGCTCAATATGTATCCAAATATAATTATAATCTTTATAGGGAGGCTGTACAAAGATGGATGAGAGAAGCTGAGGATCAACTTTTCTCATATATAGTGACTCAGATTAAACATATTTTTTTTAAATCTATTGCTTCCGATTTGTTACAAAAGCCAATTTGTTATATAAAAGGACATATACAAATCATAAAATACATTAAAAAGGATATTGGTGGAATGATCAAGCTAATATTATGTCATTATTTAGAATAATACTTACTAAACAATAAACAATGAACTTGGTTAGTTCATCAATGTTTCTGTCGCTGGAGCTGTGGTTCTTGGCTGGTATATACACTATGGGCCTCCCGACAAGATCTCTGTGTCGGAGCACCCTGGCTTTATCTGCATATTTGGTTATAAGCTCTTTGTCATTTTGTAGATCAGCGACTCCATATTCTACTCGCCATTTATTAGTTTTTATTATTGCCTGAAAAATTAGTTAATTATATTATGTATTAAAATTGTACGTATAATATAAATATCAAACTTAGTGTTTTGCAGGCAAGCGTTTATATATTAATACATAGACTTACCTGAAACGCGGCATCGATAGTTTTGAACGCCCTCAAATACCTTTTCAGCGAAAAATCATTGTGATATTGTGCTGGATCTGCACTAACGATTAAATTCATGCGCTCTTTTAGCTGTTTTAAGTCTTCCTCGTTAACTGGTTTGAGTTCTTCCGCCATGGTTTGTTTCAACAATCCTATGGACAAATTATTTTATCTTAATCTCCGACACACTTAGTTAACTGAATAAAAATATGGTTTTCGTAGTAAAACAAAACCAAATAAATATGTAGCTAATGATAAAAAAGTGATCTGTGATAACCAAAATTTTTTATGTACACATTTTAAAAACTGAATGAATGCACAAAGGAAACGTAGTCTATACTGCCTTGTGACTTGAAACTTTTAAATGTGATTTATATATATACAGCATACAAATAAAATAAAACCGGGCAGCAGAATTTTTTTACGCCACAAGGACTTTACAATTCACATAAATAAGTACTTTAGTAAAGTATGCTGTCGCATACTTTGTCGCCCTGTCGACGACATGGCATTTTTCTAGTGATGTAATATCACATACTACGTAGTTGATATCGATATTTTTTTGCAATGCAACGAAATTATAGTAAAAGTAATTATGTCAAGCAATGTGAAAAAATATTTTATCTATACGTATAATACAATTTGCAACTGATCGATGTCTGCAAATGGAAGAGAGATGAAAAAAAATATTATGGTGGGACTGTACGAACGTAATTGAATCGTAAAAATGAGAATAAATTAATGTTTTTTTCTTTTAACGTGTTACGTTTGTACAGTCCCCCAATAAAAAGATTATTTCATGTATAGTCCATGTGCAGTAATTGATCAGTTACAAATTGTATTATACCTACCTATAGATAAAATATTTGTCATATTGCTTGGCATCATTATTCATTAATTTTACTCTTCTGTCATTGCGTTGGAAAAAATATCGATTTAAGCTACTTGGAACGTCAGCTACATCACTAGAAAATTGCCATGTCGACCTGTCGCATACAGTACCTAGTACCTACTTACGTAACGACGGAACTAAATCCCACATAGCAATGATATTTATATTTTTGCTTTATCGGAAGAACGAAGGTTTCTGACACAGGTTAAATACATGTTGGTGTTGGAGTTACAACACTATGCGCAATACTGTATTTTATATTTTTTCATTGAAGAAAGTAGAGACACACAAAGCCAAGGCTAGAATAAAAGATAGTGGAATTTTTATGAAAGGAACACGTTTCATAGTTACGGCTCTGGGGATTCCTGTAATTATTGTAGAATGACTAAAAGAAATATTTTGTCTGAAACTGTGTGACTGAAAATTGCAAGAGATATTTTATGAAACTTTCTAGTTACCTATGTATGTTCAAAAGTTACAAATATACGTTTTCCAAACTAAACAGGAGGAACATAAACAAAATAGTATTATCCGGTATACGAGTATTACAAAAAATAATATTTTATTAATTAATAGCAAGTATAAATGTACTGTTTAAATATAAGTAAGCTTAATTTTATCATGTCATTAATTCCATTTTTTATTATCGACTTAATAAAAACCACTATAAAGTAAAAATAATAATAATAATAACTACCAAGTAAAAAATTAAATCTATTCCATTGTACTTATACACGTTGGTTACCTAGTTTGCCTATTGACTTTAGTAGCCAAAAAAATAAAATAATGTATAAGCGTAATATTGAAGGCGGGTCGCCAAGTGGCAAGTACCAAACATGTAGGACAATGCATTTTTGAAGTCCATTTTTCTTATGGGTTATGACCACGGGTTATGACCATTGCAGCACTGGAAAAGTAATCGCCATCCTTGTAAGTAATCTTGGTAAAGTCAATGGTATTACATAGTTGATAGCATTGACATTTGGCCTTTGGGATAAAATTCCGGAGAGCGATACATATGACTATAATGTGAACATTTTTTAAGCAAGTAAAGATTGAAAATAGTAAAACGATATTAAATATCGTTATTGAGGCGAAGAGTCATACTATCTCCGTATATCCGTATTCTATGGTATTGTAGTTTACGGTTGGATGATTGTATTGAATAGTTGTATACACATACGAGGTAATTATTCTTGTAACTCTTTATTTTATTATTAACATTGCACATAGGTACATTTATAATGGACTAGGTATACACATTCAACAGCATTTGCAGCATGTAATGTTGAGTGTAGTTGAGTTGCCGATAACTAATTCTTTACGACAGCAGTCCATTAACAGTAAAGCTAGGCAGATGTGGCACTACTCTTCTGAATTCGTCGACGGTGCAGCAGAAGCTGTATCCGATGTCGATGCGGTCTGGCTGCCAGCCGATCCAGTTGAAGGCGGCGTTGTTGCGGCAGCGATCAGTGCAGAACTGCAGACTCCTCACCTCGGCTTCGGTGTAGTAAGGGTTGTTGATGCTGACGAATGCCGTCCCGAGACGTCGTGATGCGTCGTACACAACCTGAACAGTATAAATGATATTGCAAACAGGAATATTTAACATTACTTGTATAGACAAGTAATGGACGCGCATAGGCGCGTCCATCTCCGCAGGGACGTACCTACTACCTGCTATAGGTGAGGATTGGTTTAGGCCTTGATTGTCTGTTTGGAGTTCAATTGCTTGTGAGTTTATTTTCTTTCGCTTTTGGGTAAAAATATTTTAAAATCAGGAGATCCAACCATGGAAAGCCACTTTAACAAATACACTGTAATTATTCTTTTATTAACTGCGTAAATAATACAATTTTTGAAGTAACACTTTGTTTTCTTTTTATCTAACGTTGCGTCTGAATATTATCTAAAAAAATCAAAATGAGTATTTTGTATAGTAGGTATATCAAATAAATAAAAATTGTAATGGATTTCTAGATTTTATACTAAGACCCATAAGGCTAACGCTAACGCGGGGCAGTAGGTTCGATCCCCACACCGAAACAAATGACATACAAGATTTATTTAGGGTCTAGGTGTTTGTGAGACCGAAAAGTCTTTTGTAGTTTTCGGCACATACTCACGACACAAGACTTGTATCTTCATGTGTTGAGGTCTATATGTACATATGATTGCTGGGTGTATCGATTCATTTATATTTATTTATTTGAGCGGTATAACAAAGTGACATTGGCTCTCCTTAGTGTTCTTATTAGTGTTCTTAACACTAATGATAAATTAAGTCAAATGGAAATATCTCTATTTGTTTTCTTTAGCACCGTAGTAATTTTTTACTAAAGTTAGTTTATGTCCTTGAAAACTGAAGCTTTGCTGTACATGCGTATCTATTATGATATTAACGTCGGCAAGCGAAGTCAAGAAAGCGCGCATCCTCACTAACAATCATAACAATAATCAACAAAACGTGCAACCTCCATATTTGATTTTGGAGATAAATGTCAATCTTTACGAATGTATGTTATATTAGGTACTAGGTACTCTTCAAGGCAGTGCCTTTGTAGAGCATAATTCCTTGATACGATGTAAAACAATACATTTTTGATCTCAGCCCAATCAAATCTGTTATCACGTAAAACGTCATTGGTTATCACATGATGACATGCGATGTTACAGAATTGTCAGTAATCGCGATGTATCTTGTTTTATATCGATAGTTTTTGTACGTAATAAGTTCAGACATAGTAAATTGACCTAATTATGGCATTTCCGGATGTGGTAACTATAATTAGACGTCTGAATGGCTTATTAATTGTTATTTAAAACCGAAATTAACCATTAATGATGTTGCTTTTAACTCATACAAGAGCAACATCGGCACAAATGGTTTATGAAGTAAGTTAATGCAACTCGATAACAAATAACAAGCAAGTATTTATTATGTATAGAGTTCAAACTTCTTCATAATATTAGTGCGTACCTAATCTTATAACAGCATATTGTGCGGTCGCGAAGTTACAGCTCAAACTTTACATTGTGAACTGTTTTCAGTATTCAGATTGTGGGCCCACGTCTACATCAGGTACGCCACGTTTTACGTTTTCTTGCGGTTTTAAAAAAAATGCGGTTTTTAATATTTCATAAGACTCGGTGTTATTTCTTACTTTTGATACCAGAAGTGCCTAATCTAATAATATTATGTACTATACTATGTATCGGAGTTGGGGGCTCGACTCTCGAAGTTGTAGACGAATATGTCCATTTAGGACAAGCGGTCCAATTAGGCAGGTCCAACTTCGAGAGAGAGGTCCATCATCGTATCCAACTCGGTTGAGCAGCGTTCGAAAAACTACGCGACGTCTTCTCGTCTAAAATACCTCAGTGCCTTAAATCGAAAGTCTTTGATAGTTGTGTGTTGCCAGTGAAGACATACGGCACCGAGACGTGGCCTCTCACTATGGGCCTCATTAGGAGGCTCAAAGTCAAGCTCAACGAGCTACGGAGACGGCTACGCTCGGGGTTTCCTTACGAGATCGAATCAGGAATGAGGAAATCCGTAAGAGAACTAAAGTAACCGATATAGTCCAGCGGATTAGTAAGTTGTAGTGGCAATGAACGGGGCACATAGCGCGGAGAACTGATAGCCGATGGGGCCAAAAAGTTATCGAATCGACGCTACGTAGCGGAAAGCGCAGCGTAGGACGTCCACCCACAAGGTGGTCAGATGACCTGGTAAAGGCCGCGGGACGTCGCTGGATGCAGACTGCCTCAAACAGGTCACTGTGGAAATCATTGGGGGAGGCCTATGTTCAGCAGTGGACCTCCTTTGGCTAATGGATGAATGCTCAATAGGTATCTGTAGATATCCGCAATATATTTAAGGCTATTATTCGGTCGGGAGGTTTACTAGCATTAAGAACCTCCTTCGCATATTTAGTAGAGTGTGTGTAAATTGCGCGGTTCGGTACTCTTTGACCCTTTTGCATCAATCTCGCACGTCCCGGGCTAAAAAAGTTATAGGTCAAAGGTCTAGAAAGTTAGAGTTGCCGGTTTTAATTTCACCTATCCATTGATGATAGCTAGTTATTATTTATACTTGTCATATCATAATTCCCGTATATAATATTTTCTCGATAAGTTCTACTTGATCATTTCATTCTGCTTAGGCGTTGTCCCGGCGGATGCCAGGATAATTCTAGTAGATAATTTATATTAATCCACATTATGTCCTTTTCGTCAAGACTTATTTCGAAATCCGTATTGATGGATGATCCCTTTTAAATATGACAAAAGTAATATACAAAAAATAAACTCGTTCATAATAACAATATCTTAGGGGTTTACGTGTAGAGATATGCATTTTGTAGTATTGCAGATACCTACCCACTTGTAATAAATAAACGAGGTGTTAATTCAGTCCGGTTACGTTCGGCAGTATGTACGGGACACGGCAAATGAAGACGCCTCGGGTATTTAATCTGATCACGGACTATATTATAATTGTATCTCCACAAATTCTGCCTTCGGCAAATTTTGAATAATTAGCGTGGAAGAAAAACGGTCTATCCAAGTTTGGAATATGCATAAAAAGTAACTGCTAAAGTCTATTAATTATTACCTTAAGACTAAAAGTAATAGATTGTTACCTTGTAGTAGTAGAGCGGCACAGGAATCCGCGGGTTATTGTTAGCGTCATAATGCAGGTAAATGTCGACGAGTCGGTTGTTCTGGTCGCGCAGTTGGCTTACTCCGAAAGTTCCAGTGTATACCGTGGTATGATAACCAGCCACTCCGATGCGAGCTCGGAGATTCTGTAATCAGAATTTACATATTGGTAGTAAAGTAATTACAATAGTAATTTTGTTTGTTTTCAATCATTGTCAAGTTTTATGAAAAAGCACAGTTAGAAAATGATTATAAAAAAACAGCATATATAAATGACGACTTCACATAGATCTAGGTACACAATATTTGACCTGCAATAAAATAATTTAAAGTACAGTCTTTACAGGGGTCCAGACTTTTAAATAATTGCACTAACTGATTAGGTGTTTGATATACACAATTCAGTTATATCCAGGTTTCCTCCATGATGTACTTAACTTACTTGTTCAAGCCAGTTCCAGTTTCCAGCGTTAAAAGGTTGCCACTGAGGTGCAGCGTTAATGAAGTAGAATGTGGCGCGTTGTCCTGTCGCGTAAATGAAATCAGTCTTAGCAGCAAGATGGCCGCGGGCGAGGAATTGTGTGCTCGTTACGTATTTATCAGCCAATTCAGACCCTACCAGTCGAGCGATAGTTGCCTTTTGTTGGACTTGAGTGTACATGGTATTGACTGCCACGCCAGGGTAGAAACTGCCAGCTAAAACACAACTTTAACTTATGAAACAACTCGAGAGGAAAAAGTTTAAAATACACTTAATTAGTAAATTGCACCAGACTCGTAGTTCTTAATCCTTTTAGTTTCCCAAGTTTTTGTGGACAACTATTTTGTTATTTAGGTGTAAATACTATATTGCTTGTTAAGTTAACAATATGTATCTAATATTGCATTCTAAGGTATGAATAAAGCTATTTTAATTTTTCTTACCTAACCAACTGGGACGGGCCACGTTAGATTGGTGTACGGCATTTTGTGGGTTCTGTTCATACCACACATACAACACTTCCAAACGGTTCTGGTCAAAGCATGACCAGTACAGCGGATAGAAAACACCGTCTACTATGAAACCCACCCTGCAACAATACAAACATGTTTACAGTTTAATGAATCAAACGTAAAGAAATATCAGTCAGAATTAATTTACCAATTTTGATCTAATCGTAGAAACAATGTGTGAACATCATAACATAATGATTAACGAATTGGCCAATAGCCAACTTGTAACTCTTGTAATAGGTAATCACTATATTGTAAACTGGTTTTGAAAAGAGCAACACTAGAGTTTCTTGCCCGTTCTTCTCTAATGAAAACCACTTTCCGAGCCGGGTGGTTGATCCAAAAATGACTGAATCTAAATATTATTAATTGATTGAATAATTAAATTGATTTATTATTTTATTGATTCAATAAACTATTTTCATTTTCACCAACCGATATCAATCTATGAATCATCAAATACAAATATTTTCAATTAATTAAAAATAACGTAACGAATAATGTGTAATTTTAAACAGCTACAGTGTTCTACACAAGAAGTCACAACTGTCATGGCCTGCATTAAAATATTTCGCTATATAACACTGAATTTCTGGCAAATAAATCAACCCTTTTGTAAAGCATATTGATAAATGGCCCCACTTGTCAATTAACGACACCCATTAAATCATTTCAGAAACTCGAAAGTCCTATCAATTTAATTCAGGGACAGGTGACGGTCGTAGGTCCAAACATTTTGTTAGCCACACGCTGGCTTGTTTTAGCTTTAAAACATTCCAATCTGTTCACGTTAACATAATAATATTAATTTACTATTATATAAATTATACACTCATCACTCATCATTCTCTACACAGAGTCCTGATCCTATAGTGAGATACACATCGTCTTGTTTCGTGGATATCGGATATACCTATGAGTTTTCTCACAACATCAAATACATATTTAATATCGATTAAAATAACTTCTGTCGAATGGTAATTAAGTTGTGATTTGAAACGCGTCTCGTATTCAACGAAAGTTTGGAAAATCCTTGTCGAAACATCGAAATTTACTAAAACCGTTTGCGCTTCGCCAAAACCCGTAAGCACGCCCATATTTTAGCCGTAACATGAGATGGATTACATTTGAAATAAATTAATTGAAATGTAATAATGATTTGATCCGTGGTGCTTTACAGCTGGTTTCTTTGGCTGTAAAAGTCTTTTTGCGAGGTTATCTACCTCTTTATTCCATTGTTATTGTCACCCACTTTGTTACGGAGGGAAGTGGACAGTAATTTATTTACAACTCCTCCTGTTAATTTAACTTTATGATTGATTTCGTTGCGGATTAAGACAAGTTAGACAATCCCGGAGACTCGCTGATCTTCAATGCTCAGTGTCATTACAATACGTGCCACTGTTGATCCTGGCTTACAGGAGTTGCAGTGGTGGGTGTGAGGGCGGGACAGTCTCCAATTTAAAATAAATGTTATTCATATGTATCACTCACCGTATTACTAGATTGTTATTATAGCATCTGGTGCTTGTAGCCTCTGCATCATGGAACGAGTGTGCGGAACACGTTATCTGCCCAAATTCTCCATTTCCATTTAACCAGCCCGAACCGGAAACTAAGGAATTACTCACACATGTTGCAGTCTGGAATTTGAAATAAAGTTATTTATATTGTATGTATTAAAGTATTTATTCTATACAACGTTGTCCACGATGAAGAATGTCCTTTCGTGTTTGCTTGGCGTACCCACTTTACTTAACAAGGTCTAACAACGAGGATCTAAAGGATCGTTGAATTCGGGATTTGTATGTAATACATTGTAAGAATCAATGATTTGTTTGTGGTTACCCAAAGTAATAAACTAGGGATAAGGACACTTGAGTGGTAATAAACATTGTTACTTATAGTCAGTACTTATTGTTAGTCCACATCGAACTCAAAATATTCTTTATTGAAATAGTTGGTTACAAGATCTTTACACCCTCAAATAATACGCATAACTGCCATAGAGCGTGTTATAGCCGTGAAGAAAAGTTTTAGATTTACATTATAATATGATATTAGTGTTTAGTTATTGTCATTATTAATACAATAAGATACATACACGCCTCATTAAGAATTTTCTTGGGAAATTAAGCACAGAATTTTCGTCTCGACTTAAAATAAAAATATAGGTTCCTATTAAATATGGGTTTCATTTGGAAATAGCCTAGACAATTAAATATTATAAAAAAATGGACAAAAGCAGTTCACGAGTATCATGATGCGATGATTATTCCTGAAAAAATAATACCAGTCTGAAAACAAAATGTCAGAATCGATGAAATTGTACTTTGTCCATCCTTTGTGAAATAGAGGCGTGGCTATTGTGTAATGAGTGAATTTGTCTAAATTATTTATATGAATTGTTTTTTAATTTAATAGTTAAATTGAGTGTGAATGACATTTTAAAGACATTTAACTTAATTGCTGATGCGATGAGTGCTCAATACTTACGCCCGTAGCCCTAGATGAAGCAATGTTAGGATGCACAATAACGCGGCCGGATCCAGTACAAGCTATGTAGACCTGTTCTCCAGTGTTGAGATGGATTAGTCCAGAGTTACTAGTAGGCACAACGTAATTGTTGTTTCTTAAGTAAACTGGCTGGGGTTGACCAAGATCTCCATTTACCCTAATTGAGCATCCTAAAAAAAGAATAATTTAATAGAACTTCCAGACTTCCTTATACAATAGAGTAAATATTAGTATATGACAGTATTTTACCACTACGAGGCGAAATGCTTGAAACGTTTCCCCATTTTCTTTCTTCAATTTCTAGCCAGCTATCCAAGTAGTCTTCAAAGTCGTCTTCGTTAAACACTAAGGCTAGGTGTCCGGGCTCGGGTAACTCAGTGGGTAAAGCATATGCGGCCACTACAACACCCAAAAGCAAGACCGGTAATCGCGCCATTTTCACACTACACAATGTCCGACGCCTAAAGCAAATTTGGTGTATATAAACATGATTTTATCACGGCGGGTTGCAAAGATTATGCTCAATTAGTAAGCGCGATAACTTAACTTCTAGAAAATCAACTAGCTCATTTGCAGAATCGATGTATAATATCTGATTAATTGTAATCAGCATCAACTATGTGCCGTGACGTAATTATTTCGCCTCTCTCTGACTGAAGTGTGCTGATTACAGACGTGGGTTTACCCATTTGTGTTTGTTGTAATTATGTTTCGTTGTGTATGTTGTTACGGTTTCATTTGTTTGAGCCACTTGAAATGTATTGCGGCCCTGATATGATTGCTATCTAAAACTCATATTTGATAAGCTATATCGGAGTATCGAGTGGTGATTCTAAATACTCATATATGTAAGTAAAATGGCCATTCAAAATTACTACATTTTAATTTTCTAGTGTCATAGTAGTAAACTTTGTTTTTTTTTTTTATATTACTTAAATAAATTGAACTGGCAGTATTTAGCAAAATGCTATCAGCAAGATATTACAAACAGTTTATCTTATCCTTAAATTCGCGAAATATTGCTTAAAATTATATTATTATATTGCTCGTAAATTCGTGTGATTCACATTTCCGTTTTTAGAAAAAAGTTTAAGCTGGTAAAGTAATTTGGCGCGATTCATAAGCAATAAAGTCGATCAACTGTTTTCAGAACTGCTCACTTTAGTTGGAAATTTAATATTGTAAGAAACTCGTCAGAATTATCTGAATTGCACCAATTACGAAGTCTGAGAGCCGCTATTAACGTTATTTACTCCAGAAGTCAATACCGCGTACAAGAGATCAAATTAATGATGTAGGCATTACGGATTTCATTTCTTTCGTATTAAATAAAGAAAGAAATCTTGGCGTATAATTTTTATCTGAGATATTATCTTTTAATTACCTAATACATTATAGATTAATGAAGATTGAGATAAATTATGATGCATGTTCGTAGGTGTATAATATAAGTAGGTGTAACAAGAAAAATAAAAAATTGTTACGTAAAAATAGAGGACGGGAAAAATCATCAATATAAATGATTGTTTAAAGAAAACTCATTCCACTAAAAGCTGTGTTTAGTTGAAAAAGTTATTTGCTAAGTTATTATCGGAGCAGGCAAACTTCTTAAACTGCAACTATTGATTGATCCTGCGCTGCTCATGAAGTATGAATAGTGAAACTTTTAGATAATCACGAGATGTAACAAGTTTTCCATTACTGAAACGAGGATAAAGGCGGAAAAGACTGGCGGAATATTAATTGGCTACCAGATTAATGCTATTATCACTGCTAATATACATTTATAAATCTGAACGATTTGCCGATATTATGATTAGGATATTAGAATATTTTTGGTTCCACTCCAATCCATCAGCCAAGGAAGTCCACTACTGAACAAAGGCCTCTCCCAATGATCTCCACAGTGACCTGTTGGAGGCAGCCTGCATCCAGCGATGTAAAATTTTTTATATTCACCTATAATTTTGGGTTTCGTTGTATTATGAAGTATTGTAAATAACAGTTTTTGAAGGTTAATCCAAAGAATTAAATATGTACCTATTAAGTTTGCCCTGATCAAATGTAGGGGGTATCTCCAATCATATGATTCTTATCGATCCAAAGGTTGCCCGATAAAACTGCTCAATGCCATAAGAGCGACTGTATTTAATTTTTCTTAAAAACTGTTTATACTTGATGGTACACAATACGAGATTAATTAGTCGCTTTGTAAATATCGGCCCAAGGTCCTTTAGTCTAGTAGTAAATGTGAAATAAAAGTTTGAAATTTAATTGGATTCTCGTAATAGTATGGACGTCAGACATTCGGCTGATTTAATGAAACATAATCACCGACAATCTTATTTAAATGTGATGTTATAACATATATGTACAGTTCTATAGCAGTCCATATACATACGTCCCACTGCGGGGCACAAGCCTCCTCTACAATCGACAGTAGGAACGATTGAGCGGGGTTAGGCCATATAGTCCACCACGCTCGTCCATTACGGGTTGTATGTTATATGTGAATCGGTGTATTTAAAAAATGTTTTTTTTTATTATTCTGCTATTAAATATAATTTTTCAAGGACCGGTTGGGTGGGTTACGTAAATATAGTTAATTACGATTTCCAAATGTATTCCGACAGATTGACGGGCTATAATTTAGTTACACATCGGGTGTCCCACAATAGATTAATTATGCATATTTGGTCTATTAATCGTTGGTGTCATTTAGTAAATAAATAAATTAATGACGATGCTGGCCAAAAAATCAAAAGACCTGGAATAACGATTCAAACTCAGAAAGACTGCTCTTTGCTGGCCAGTCAGGGACTAAGTAAGAAAATTTAACGTTTTCAGTGCTGTGAGCATCGATATCAACGTCTATAAGTCAATGGCTGTTTTTACGAATCTTGGGCGAAATTTCTATGGCGGCTCTACCTGCCGTCTAAGCCCTGCCTGTGTGATTATCAATAAAACTATGAGTACAGTGCTCCTTAATATCTGTCGCCCTGAGACTTCGTCGAATCGTGCCCTGCTACCCTGCGACCTATACTGAATGGAATAACAACAAAAAAAACTTTGAAAAATACTTGTGACTGCTGAATTCACTCTATTTATATTGATTCTAAATAATTATTGATAACGTCATTACCGATAATTTAGTTAATGAGTATGATAAACGGTAGATAATAATCTAGTCTGCCGTTATATAATATTACATATGTATATCTGCGGTTCTCCTCAATTACGTAGTACGTACCTATGTAATTTTATCTCTATGTGGGTACTAGAATATGCGTCATTATAACATAAAGCACAATATATTAAACAAGGTATAAAATACATACAAGTATTTTTAATATGTATTTAGAATATCATGGGTGAAGTTGGCAAAATACTAAATATTTAATGCTGTCAAAACATATATGCTATTTATATACTATAAGTTATAAAAACAATTAAATTTGTCAAATAAATCTTCATTTTTACTACGTAAAGAATATATAAGCAAGTGAGTTAATAGAAATATTTGCAAGTATTATAAAAAATCTCTTGAAATGTCTTATAAAATTATTGTTTGGAGCGGAAAATTCTGAATCACAATTTTTATGAACTAGCTCGGGGACGCAAATCAAATTTATTTCTTTCCTTAACTCGATAAAAACCATCTGACTAAATATCGGATAAGTACGAGGGTTCCGTAGCTTGTCTTTATGTAATAATTACATACAATATATCCCGATTTAAGGATTCTAATAATTTAATTCAACCTTTTTTATGCTTTTTGTGTCCGTGGTGACCTGTTGGTTAACGGACCAGACGTGGCTGCCAACATGTTCACGGTGGTCGCGGGTTCAAACCCCAGGGAGTCATGTGTGTATTGATAGTCAATTACCACTATAACGGTGAAGGAAAACATCGTGAGGAAACCTGTATACCGTAGCGATTTAAAAAAAATATCTATGGTAAGTGCGCCAACCCGCACTAGGCCAGCGTGGTGGGCTATATGGCCTAACCACTCTCAATCGTACTCTCGATTGTAGTGTAGGCCCGTGTCCTGCAGTGGGACGTATATGGGCTGATAGAATACAAATATGTTTTTTATATTATTGCGACAGTCACTTGACTATAAGTGTAGAGCGGTCCATATGAGTACCGACTAGTAAGAAAAGATTAGGACTATCAGGTAACTGGTATGAACCAGTTCACACGATGCCGATCTACTTGAGTGTGCTTGGGTAACCACGCTGGGCTTTGGTATTTTATGCGATGCTCGCTGGATGGATACGACTATACTCCTACCAGCAAATTGGGCTGCCAATTATCTCACTCACCCAAGAAACCGCTTCACGGCGGTTTTCCTGTGGGTCAATCAGCCTGGTCGAGCCGTCTGCATAGTCTTGGCAAAATGTGGCCCCACAAATAAATAATAAATAAATACACCCAACAGTCACATATATAGTCCTGGGGGGTTACTCTACGATCTGATACGATGTTCGAATGTTCGACGTCCACGTAAAAGTTATAAGTTTTCCATTTCAAAACTGTAATACTATTCTCTGTGACACTTATCAATGACTCCCAATTTTGCTTTTGGTTTCGATGTACGATATAAGAGGATTCGAATATTTTCTACAGTAGAAACATTCGTATCGGTATGGACGTTGAACGTTCGAACTTTCGGACTTCGTGTCGGAGCATAGAGTAATTCCTCCGACCCCACACTAAGATCGAGTCTTATGTCGTACCTCGTGGGTATCAGACACTACGAAACAATTTTCAGCCTCACAAAACCCAGACCCGGAACAAATACGTGTGGAACATACAAATATTTGTCTCGGTGCGGGGATCGAACCTGCAGCCTGAACGTTTTACAGCCGGCGTCTAAACTCTACCGGTTACAGTGTATAGTTATTCTACCGACTAGTCTTAAATATGTAAGCCTAAAGAGGGATTATTATAAACACGCGATAAATAATATCAATGCATCAAAATCTTCAGCCATAGGAGTCAACAGCTGAACATAGGCCTAAGGATAATTTTGTGGAATTTTGCCAATACTTGCTATGCCTGTCAGGAGGTTTTGCGAGTACAGACGTAGTTTCTTCCGCCGTCCTGTCGTTTCACTAGGTCATCTCTAAGACAGTTATTTCCTCATCTTCGTCCGGTGGCGAGCAGGGTACAAAGCCAAGGAGAAATCGGCTTAGGTCCTGCAAGATGTTGCCATAAGCTCCTTCCATCCCATGCTTGCACGTAGCTAAAATATTGTACCCCAGAAATATTAAAGTGATACATAGAAAAAATATTCAAAATAATTTCGTAAATATTGTTACACCTTGTAACTTGCTTGCTCTACATTATGTAATTGCGCGTGTTCATTACATTTACGAACATCGCGCAGTAGAAAGTTAAATATAAATAAATATATACTCGTATGCACCGAACAGTCACATACATAGTCCTGCATTATCATCAATGAAGTCTTGTGTCGTAGGTATCAGAAGCTACGAGCTACTTTTCAATCTCACAAACATTTAAACACACCCAAGAGTCACATACCTGCATAGTCATGACCACACACTAGTACCTAGTATTTTGTCGTGGGTATCAGGAACAACGGGAGATTTTTCGGCCTCACAAAACCCAGACTCGGAACAAATACCTGTGTAATACACAAATATTTGTCTCGGTGCGGGGATCGAATCCGCGACCACTCGTTATACAACCGGTGTCTAATCAACCGCGCCACGGAGGCTGTCGTTAAGTTACTTATGAGGGCACCTAACTTGCCTTTTGAGGGGGAGAGCCCTAAACATAAGGTACTGGTAAATAAATTCTCACACATGACCTAAATATATTTAAAAAAAGCTACGTTTCTAAATACATGCATGAAGCAATCTTTGTATTTTGTAATGAAGATAGAGAAAGTTCATAATACGGTCATTAAAATTGTAACTACAATGATGATATGGTCCTTAACTTGTGACAGAAAGACAAACTAACACACGGACATTAATATTTAGTGATGATAAACGGTAAGCTTATCTAAGAAGATAATACTGCGTTGCCAAATACATAGATGCTTCATTGAGAAAAAAAAAACGAATATCACAACGTAACCGATATTTGAAATTTAAATATGGATCCTATGATAATAATATTAGGTGACGTATCGCCCCGATAGCCCTATAGCACTTTATAATTGTCAATCTATATGCAAGCCCGTTTTTGTCAAAAGTTTATCAGGGGACACTTTTTATTTTTTCCTGATTTACATTGTTATTAAGTTTTTGAACGTAGTTTGTGTGCATTTTACTTACCCACATATACCTATGTATTTACTGTTCAAGGATTATTCTGGAGATTTTTGTTACATTGTTCTCCATTATTAAACTGTTTTTGCATCAATTAATGACGCAAAAAGAGTAATTTACATATTGAGAAAGAATACCGAGCCAATAGTCTGCAGTACATTATCTAGTAACTTTGCTGTTCATAATCCGCTTTAATTCTTGTATTATCTTGCCTGACGTCACGGCTAATAATTCAGGTACAAATGCGTCGATCATAGACTCGCCCCGCCCAAAAAATAAATTCCGACATTATGATTGATTTTTAATTCTATAGATTAGAAGTAATGACGACGAATGATTAATATGGATATGACATTGCATATTTACGTTGCTAAGGATACTTCCATAATATATAAAAGCGTTTTTACTAAATCATGTGAGCGTGTCCAATAACTATGGATTTATTGATGGTTTCTACAATAATAATTATTAAAGGAGCGAAATTAAATATATTAAAATATTCTATTCTCATTAGTCCATACCATACACGTATTAGTGATCCGCAAATTATTTTATATGCAAATAATTTGTCATTTTACAGTCGGCCATTTTTCATATCCAAACTGAGATATTACATATTCAGTTTAAAATCAAATTTAATAAACACTCTAAAATGTAACAAAAAAGGTATCTAAAACGCTCGTAAGACTTTTATTCCAATTTTATTCTCAGTTTTATTAAAACTAGTGTCAATGAAATATTGACAAACAATAACAATCGAACTACATTATTTCTTTAAAACAATAATCAATTCATAATTTAATTCGCAATTCTAGCCACTAAAACTGGGCTACATAGCCAATTAAGTTTGCCGGTAGTTTAAATTTTAATCAGTCATAGAAGTTCAAAATAGGCCAGTGCGGTTAGTTTAATGATTCAATTCATGCAAGTCGCTACTATCTTAGTCGGTAAAAGTTTTATTCCCCATGGTACTTCCTATTTAAAATTAATTTAACTTAATATATATAACACTATAGTACCACATTATATTATAAAAGTTTGAATGTCAAATTGATCGGTAACAAAAATACAATAAATATACTCAGCAGGCCGGTATAATTGTGTCGAATGGCATGGGACCGCCGTCTGATGCCATTCGATACTCTGTCTGGACGGCATTTGCGCTTACCATCAGGTGCAGTGCAGTCATTATGCCGTGCCAGTGTAAAAAAAAAATGTAGTTACCGCTGACTGACACAGTTGCAAAGTATACTATGGACTACAATATTTTTACAAAACATTTATTCAATTTACATTTCAAACGCTGCGAAATAACAATAGCTGCAAACTTTACCAACAAGGTATGATGCAGTTATGGAATAAAATTCGAAACATTGCTACTCTCTTAATTAATGTTTTTTTTCTTCATATTTTTATGCTGGTACATTACAGTGTCTTCAAAGCATCTGATGCTAAGTATAGTTATGACACTAAGCAGTTCAAGATAATTTTATCTTACTGGTAGCCAGTCTACACAATAAGGTATTTGACTATGATCGTCTTTTAAAATTATTTTGCGTTTAAACACAAATACCATTGAAATAAAAAAGATAAACAAAACTTATCAAATTACTTTCAAATTACTGTATAATGTATTGTATATCTATTAATTAATTCATTCATTTCATTCTAAATTATTATATTATTATTATATATTTTTTGCTATTGTATAAATATTTAAATTTGCATGCTGTGGTCTCCTATAATTGAAGATCACGTCACAATGTAAACTATAATAATGCTACACCATTGTGTTTATTATATAATGCCGTGTATCCTTCGTTGGAAGTCCTTAAATAAATAAAATAAGATAAGTCAAAACAGTAGAAAAGTATCTTGTAAAATGAGGCAAAAATTAGTATTTTAAAAAAAGTGTGGGAGCGTAGTGCGGACATCTTACCGTCTCTTTCATACGCGTACTCTGTTATGCATAGTATTAAGATTGGTGATGTCACTAGTTATGTTTTTCATCCCTTTTCTTGTACTCCCACTACAAGATTTAAAACGTTTCTAACTAGTTTATATTTGAACGGATTTACAAAATTCTTTGTTTGCTAGATTTTGGATATGGATACCTTTTGATAATAATAAAAAATGGAAGCAAACCCTATTATGACGGCTATCCCGAAAACGGATATACAAAGCTGTATCGCGAAAGCAACACACAGTTTCAGTATTTCGCAGTTTATTTTCTATTTAGACGGATAAAAATATCTTGAGACGTAAAAAAAAATTGATTTGGTAAAACTGTGGGACAACTCAAAAAGTACAAACGGGAGTGAACATTGTAAATTGCGGTGATGTGACGACAGGCCCCGATTCCCCTTATTGTTAAAGTTTGTGATAACGGGAGGTAAGATAGCCATCATAACTTACATAGTTTATTTTAGTTTCGCCCAGCTGGAAGGATTTATGTACGTTAATTAGTTTCCCGACATCGATCTCCTGCTACACGTATCTTATTTATTAGCAAAATCTGCATACGACGCTCGTGAAAGCGTCTGGGCTGGGATAATTAATACGTAGAATTCTAATACGGTATGCACAGCGAAGTTTTATGATGTAACTATATTCGCCAGCCATTAGCCATTAAAATATTATTTATTTGTTTAGTTATAATATTTATTGTTATTTTTACGCTAGTGTTAAGTTTTACTAAATAAAATAAAATAAAAATACTGAACCCGTTTCAAAGGAATGATTTAATACATTTTAAAAATATTATGATTAGATTTTATCAGCGTTTATTTTAACACAATTACGGACTACATCTGTATACGACCTTTGAACAAAGGAATAGTTACAAGAACAACGTAATGGCCTAAATGAGGTTCTATAAGATATTGGGAGATTGTATGATAATGAATACAACTGTACTGTACTGTACTGTATCAGCCATATGCGTCCCACAGCATGGCACGGGCTTCCTCTACAATCAAGAGTACGATTGAGAGTGGTTAGGCCATATGGTCCACCACGCTGACCTAGTTCGGGTTGGCGGACTTTAACATACCAATGAAATTACAAAATACAAATCGCTATAGTATGCAGGTTTCCTCACGATGTTTTCCTACACCGTTATAGTGCGTAGAGATTGACTATCAATACACACATGACTCCGAAAAGTCAAGGGTGTGCCCTGGGATTTGAACCCGCGACCACCGTGAACATGTAGGCAGCCGCGCCTGGTCCGTTACAGGCCAACACGCACTATTACGAATGCACGCACTAATGAATGCAAATTAAGTTGTAATCAAGCAAAAATATTACCCAAAAAATCTATGAATTATGAGTTTCTATTTGTAACTAAACTATTCTTGTGACTGTACCCTCGGCATAAGCAGCCACGTGATAAGAACAAGATCTCGTTTTGAAGTCAACGTCGTGACTACTAATTAGAACTTAGCAAGCGACACACCTCTCTGCACCAAGAGATACATAATTATGACTCGGACGTGCTCTCAACTCTCGAGCAACGACGAAGTGGTGGCATCGACGTGATCTCAAAACAATGGCAAACATGCCAACCCGTCATGAACTGTGGGGTCTTATAATGAAATACAAGTAATAGATGCATGGATGAATACAATTTTAGATGAAATTATGATTAGTACGTAGACAGGTACCAAATAAAATTGATTTTTAATAATATTAATATTCGATGACATATTCCAGTAATTGAATTAGGATAATAAGGATTTATGTTCAGGGGCCGGATTGGTTTCATTTTAATCAGGTCACCGTCGATACAAAGTATATCTTAAGTAATGTTAAAAGAGTTTTAATATGACTGAACCAGCAGTACTTCTTGTTATGGGTGAGAATGCTAAGTGATGGGAATCATTCAGCGGCTTTTTCTCTCATTATATTGGGCCAAACCTAAAAATAGGCCTCGAAAATGTGTTGTAATATTTTTCTGAGATAAATAATCCTGATCCTGTCAAATTAGGTTGGCTTGTAACTTCGTAGTAATTGGAATAAATAGGTGTGGTTAAAGACGGGGTTTCACCGGAGGGGTGTTTCACGTAGCGGTTATATCTAATTTTGCGTGGCCATGTTCAAATGGGCTAATTCATCGCTGGTGGGTAAGACCTGTACAGACTAGTAAGATGTTACACGACGTCAACAATTAATTCGGGCGCTTGCACTGGTTGTTGATAGTCTGGACGCTGTGAATTTCAGTATCCTGGTTATTAAGCTATTTTAAGCATTTTTTATTTCAATTAACGCCTTTTACACGCTATACAATAGTTTTCCGTAGGAGTTGGCATCAAGTTTGTAATCAGTTTTTAAATTATAAATCACGAGTCACTCAAAAACTCGAAGAAAATGATAAAAAGATTTCCCTAACGAACCTACAGTCCGCAACGTACCTACTAGGAATCATAATTTGTCTGCTCTCTCGTTCAACTATATAATACGCAATTGATTCAATTTTAAATACAAGTTGTGTAGGTAAGTCATTAACTCTGTTGTTTTACTTTTGATCTAATAGAGTAGATCATTAGTTGTTGTCAATGTAGAAACTGTGGTCACGTCGCCAATATATAGGAGGTATCAATATCATTTGCGGTATTTGATTCCTTTAAGCAATGTAGTTTGAAAGACGATTATTTCTCGCCATTCTTCCATTTAGGACGATATGCACCAGCCATTACTTACCATTAAATGTATTGGAATACATTTCAGTTTTAAAATTGTTAGTATGGCAAAGAAGTGAGGCTTGTAGAGAGGGGAACCCGCAGACAGGTCGAAGGTCGGAGGTTTTAACTTAAGATTTACATATAGGCAAGACATCTGAGTTTTCGAAGTGATGTTTCTATTCGTACATCATTAGATATTTATAATATGCACTAGACCTATTCACTGAAGGCTAGATGTAAGCCAAGCGACCGGTATTAATATAATGAAAATGAAAACAAATACGCCAGAATGATTACCTTTCTCTCAATAACATGTTGCTTTAATATGCATTTTACATATTCAAAGAGTTAACTACATTTGAGTAAACACAATATCTCCTCTTAGGATGAAAATTAAAATATGAGTTTTGAAAAAGCTTTGGAATAGTAATATATACTATAGGTAGGTAGTGACTGTCTCGGTGGCGCCGTTGTATGACTTATACATTATGTTTGTATTTTTTTTACAGGGAATAAGCCAGAATATGTACATTTTACTAGTATTCACTTTCCTTTCGACGGTAAATGCTGCATTCCATGATTTCAATTGCTCCGTTGAATCGCATCCTGACGCACAAATTACTAGAGCTAAGTGTCACAACGGCAACCCTGTTATTCGGTATGTATTCATCCATTTGTCGCTATCCCGCCTCAACGGTTTGAAAAAAAATGTTTCACTCCTAAAATATTGGTTATACACATTAATATCAGAGAACGCCATTATAGATTCCCCTTATAACAAAACGGTAAATCCCTTCCGGTTGCAAGAATCTCGTATCAACTCATGAATTTGTTACGACTTAAAAGAGAGAGAACATTGCAAGATTCACGATCTTCGTCATAGTCATCTTCAGCTACACACTGTTTACTGCTAACATAAACATCCTCCATGGATTTGCATAGTGACTTGTTGCAAGCGGCCTTAATCCAGCAACTTATTGTAACCTCTATACAGTCTACATTATCGTCCGTTTCTACGAACTAATATATTTGTTTCAAATCACAGCTTTGTATTATGCCGGTACACCTCTGATGCCTTGCTAATGTTTTATTTTAGAGTTAGTAACATTGTTAATGGCAGTTATCGACCTCTGTACTGGTCTTGCTTCAACCGAGCCCGCCTAGAAGTTTTATACGTAAAGTATGAACAAAACCCAGAGAATGCTGACTTTCAACATGGCGGTGGACGCCCTGGTTGGTTGGGTTAGTAATTATTATGTATCATGATTTCATAGTTATTTTTACTGCTTTTATACTGGAATGTAAAATTATCTTTGGTTAACAGCTGGAAGCTTCTTCCCTGGAGTTAATATCGACAAAGTTTACACTCAACTCTCGCAGAAGCATATTATTACTGGTGCTGTCGGAACTGAGTTAGCTAAAAAATATGTTACAAATGATCAGTTTTTGTCACGTGGTCACTTGGCCGCCAAATCTGACTTTATTTTAACAACCAACCAGTGCGCTACATTCCATTTTATCAACGTTGCACCTCAATGGCAACCATTTAACGCTGGTAACTGGAACTCGCTTGAAACAGTATGTATTACTTGTTTACGAAAATTAACTGTTACAGGTTCTGAAAATTGCATGAAATAAATATGATGTTTGTATTTTTTTATTTAATCATTTGGTGTGTGATATTTTAATGAATTTGCAGAACCTACGGAATCGTATCAAGGCCGCTCGTTACCACACCACTATTTACACTGGAACCTTCGGTATAGCCCAACTTCGCAATCAAAACAATAAACTAGTTGACATCTTCCTTTATCGTTCAGCCAACGGCACCCTAAAGATTCCCGTCCCTCTTTACTTCTACAAGGTGACTATTATAAACACTTTTTTTCATATAACATAGAATTTACAGTGGTTGAGTTACGCCACTATCAGTTTGACTATGGCATGAATGGGTCGGCTCGTCCGGGGCGATACCACTGACTCACAGGAGGTGGGTCGAAAATAATAGGTCTGCTGTTGTGTTTCGTTTGGTGAGTGAGATATACAGAGGGCCCAGACCTAGGGATCTGGGGCCTCTAAAGGAAGGGAGGCGTTCCTTTCTTCCTTCCTATCTCCTATCTCCCAACCCTTTTTCCATAACGGACAAAACACGATACTCAAAAGGGCAACGGCGACCACTACTATCAGGACTGCTTATTTAACTGTCGGACTTATTGAAAAAATCGGTACGCAGCGACTTGTCTGTGCCCCTGGCATTGTCGAGTCCGTGACCTGCGGTAGTCGCTTACCCTCTGCCGTGCCGTTAGCTTATCTGCCAATTACGGAAACAAAAAAATGCACTGCAAATTGGCATATTGTTATAGTTTGGTTTGCTAGCAAGGATGTCCAAATTATGTGCATATAAAAAAGCTTTGATTTAACACAGAATTGTGATTTTAATTACTGGTCCGCTAATATTTATGCCATTTAAATTAAATATTATAACTGAATTCAGCATTAACTACTATAAAAACAAGCATTGAAATAGCATTTATAAAAATTGAAGAATCACATAAGATACTAAAACTTTACGTCAAACAATTCATGTATATTTACAAAGGTGGCATACGATGCTTCGCGTCTACGTGGGACTGCATTCGTCAGCATCAACAACCCTTACTACACAGAAGCCGAGGTGAGGAGTCTGCAGTTCTGCACTGATCGCTGCCGCAACAACGCCGCCTTCAACTGGATCGGCTGGCAGCCAGACCGCATCGACATCGGATACAGCTTCTGCTGCACCGTCGACGACTTCAGAAGATTTATTCCCCACCTCCCCGCTTTCACCGTTAAGGGTCTTCTAACATAAAGAAAACATGTACCACATTTACATAATATGCAATTACTCCCTAAGGATGGTCTAAATACCTAATAGTACTTTCTTGCATATTCATATTATAGGTACATTATGTCTTAAGGTTTGCTATATATTAATGAAAGTTCGCATTTATATTAATTGTTGAGTTCATTGTATATTAATTGTTATTTTTATTTTACTTTCTTTTGACAGGCAGGGAGCTTAGAGTTTAAAGCCCTGGGGGCTTTAAACCTTAGTGTTTACCGTATAGAGGTTGGAGAATGGATGCTGACAAAGAATTAAAATTGTATTCCAATATAATTGTTAAGGTCTTTTTAATTCGTTTCTATTCGAACTCGCACCGGTAAATTTTGCAGTGATCGCAGAAAGTATTAAAATATGCAGTCATGAACGGAACAAAGCTCGCTCGCGGAGGCATATCGCCGGGGCAGGAACATGACAACATTATGAGTTCTTTATGAGTACGCCATGCCGTATAAAAGTCGAAAACTGCGGTGTTTGTTTTATTTCTAACATGAACAACAATGATATCACTTCATAATTCTACAAAAGGAATAATATAAAATAAAGTATCCATTATTAAACTACCGAGGTATAGGGCAAAGGCCCTAAGAAGATTATCCGCGAACGGCTAGCGCTTACATTTGATAACTATGTGAAATTATTATGACGTTAAAAAGGAGACAGTATATTCACCTAAATATTGTGTTTTATATTTATTTTTATTACAGTAAAGGAACGATTTGGCTCTATCGTAGGATGAACGTTGCACAAGCTATTAGCAGTAGTAGCTCTTTTAAAAGCAGTGAGTTAGATTATTGTAACCTCACTTACTTTCAGCTTTCATCCATCCATCCATCCATCCATCAGCCAAAGGAAGTCCACTGCTGAACATAGGCCTCTCCCAATGATTTCCATAGTGACCTGTTGGAGGCAGCCTGCATCCAGCGACGTCTCGCGACCCTTACCAGGTCGTCTGACCACCTAGTGGGCTTTAGCTTTAGCTTTAGCTTTCAGCTTTACTGGTTTATTTTTTCTTGGTTTTCTGACGAAAGGATAGAGATGGTCGAATACCAACGCGTGGTTTATACGACAGTCAGTTTGCATTACGCTATATGTTTTATACAAGTAAGACAACGTAAATATCAGGTAATTTGATAGAATATCCACCGGCGAGAGATGGTCGTCTCTTGTCAATGGACACAATTAGTCAACCTGCTTGAAATCGCATGTAAGTATATGTATAACTATATGTCTATACAGATTGACCGTGAAACATAACAAAATTGCGTGTCAAATTTTTATGACGCACTTTCCGCCATTTGGTCCCTGGCCGCTTTCTGGGCGGATACAAATTTATTGTTATATTCCTATTTAAATAATGGCTGACCAAAATAATGGGTGTTCAAATAAAATAATACTTTAATGCATTTAATAATGCAGTACTTGCATGCAGGATGTTTGAAACTCTAGAAATGCAAGCGAAGAAGGAAACTTCTTCTACATTTTCTTGTCTCTTATCACGTGGTCTCGGCGCCAAATGACTTTTTGTCTCTGTGGGTGTGGCTTATAATTTTACGACCGGCTACCTGCCTGAAATCTTCCCTTTTCAGAATTTTCAGGTTTCCTAAAGAACGCTTGCACTAAACGAATTATAAAAATATTTTTTACAACGTTAAAATGAAGCAACTATTATGCACAATTACTTACTAGATTCTCCGCCAATCAACAAATGAGTCCATATGAATTTATATTCCTTGTTTTAATCGTCTTATTAAGATTTTATCGCTCACAAAATCGATAATAATTAAGAATAGTTTTATCGCATAAATCTATTTAGGTACCTGATCAATTAAATTTCCACGCGTAGATCATGCAAGTGTCGACTTTTATGTGTTTTGTCTGCATGTTGGTGTCACCAATACGAGTAATATAATATCCGCACATTACATTAATATTATTAGCAAGATATGAATTTATCGTGTGCTTAGACTAAATCATTGCTTCCACGATAACTGATGTTAAGGCGTCGCATAAATTTAATATAATATGGCACTTAAAAGTTACAATAACCTTTTACTAAATTTTTATGAATACATGATTTCTTGTGAGGAATAATTGTTATGGTCAATTAGTTGTTGAAAATATTTATTATTTAATTATTGAAAAGTAAAATCGTCAACCTCGTACGGTGCTTGTGGGATTATACGTATAGCCTGAGACTCTATGCAGAAACAGGAAAATAGATTTCCCAATCTCCAAACATTGCATAGACTTAAAATAAATTAACATTTCAAATAAATCAAACTGAAATAACTTAAACTGCATCAATATCCATCCATGTGTTTACATACTCTCATATATGTAGAAAAAGGCTAATGTTTTTTTAATATGAATATTTTCTTGCTAGATAATTAAATACTTTAGTTTTTAATATCTACTCAATATTATGTCAATTTTTTATTACGTTTTATCTCTTCTTATTACATTTTAGGATTAGTAGAACCAAACAACATGTTTATCATTGTAATTAATGTTATATTAATATACTAGCCGTCCCAGCTTCACCTGGGTGCAGATGTTTTTTGATCCCACTCCACACCAGATACATATTTTTCGTACAAACTGAAACATTCTGTATATGTATAATCTATTAAAAAACGCAGCAAAATCCGTTGCGTAGTTTTAAAGATCTAAATATACATAGGGACAGACAGATAGCGGGAAGCAACTATGTTTCATACTATGTACTACGTACATTTATACAAAGTGTATGTTTGAAGCGTGTCGTGGTTTGTTGGTTTGGTTCAAATCCCAGGGCTCACCTCAAAATTTTCCGAGTCATGTGTGTATTGATAGTCAATCATCACGCACTATATAACGATGAAGTAAAACATCAAACTTTAAGGTCTTGCCTTATTCAGCATACGTTTAGACTCCTTAAATATGTCACGAATCAGGATGGGCTTAATAATACGGAATGCCCCGGGCAAAACAGTACTTTTATATTCTACGTTGTGGAATAATAAAGCAATAGAACATTAGTTATTGCCTTTTATTTCGTGGCTTATTGTGGTTGATTTGAAGAACATTAAAAATAAAACACTAACGACGATTATACATTTTCCATTGCAGGAAAAATATAAATTGATATTTAAAAAGGCGTGGCGTATACTGGCCTAAGAATGAAGGCAAAAGAATTTCTACTGCCTGCACAAACAGCCAGAAGTATGAAGGACAGACATGGGACATAAACTTGAAAAATGCGTAGTGGAAACTTTGGAGAAAGAGTCGATAAAGGAAATCTACGGAACACCGGTTGCAATGGCTTTCATACATGTCTAATTGATTACGCGTAACTCGTGATGATCGCTTCTGTCCTGATAACAAAGAGATAGTCCACAATTATAAATAATGTCACTTTGTAAATTGAGCAGCAGTGGCAGGTGACTATCCCAAAAGATGCGTGTTTTGCTCGTGTTATCGGCTCTGCTGGCAGCAGTGGCCGCTCTGCCTTTTGAATTGCCCGAGCCTGGTAAATTAGCATTTGTTTTAAACGAGAATGACTTCGAAGAGTACCTGGACACCTGGCTCGCTGCTGAACAGAGGAAATATGCCAATGAAAGCGAACAGTTCGGTCCTCAGCAAAGAAGCGGTAAAGTACTTTTACTTAGTGTTTCATTGCAGTATGAATATATTCAGATTAAAAAATGCTGTTTAGAATCTAAATACTCACCTTAACACATTCTTTTATAGGCTGTACATTCAGAGTGAATGGTGACTTAGGTCAACCTCAGCCAGTGTACTTGCACAGGAATACCTATATCACCCCGACCGGTACTACTGGCCAAATCCGTCTCAACACTGGTGAACAAGTGTTAATTGCTTGCACTGGTTCAGGTCGAACCATCGTCCACCCTAACATCATCGCCAGCAGAGCATCTGCCGTAAGTCTTTATAAAATGTTAAGGAGAAGATGGAAGTATTCCTGTCTAATTAACATATTAGTTAATTATCATGTCACCGATATTATTTTTATATTCAGATAACACATAAAGTATTGAAATATAGTAAATCCAAAATATAGGAGTAAATATTTCATAAAAGAAATAAAAATAATATCTTCTAAGTACAATTATTGCGGACTTCTCGATTTATCAAAAATAATCCAACGCCTATCTTTGGACTGATTAATGACGTAGCTTCCGTCCCATTTCTAGCAATCGTTTTCGTGATATTACAATATTTATTTTATTTTTTCAGACTGCTACCTGCGTTAATAACAACCTTGTTTCTGGCGCCGGTTGGTTAAATGGAAACAGGGCTTTCGGTCAACTCACTTGCTCAACTCATTCCCACCATGACGCACAAGCTACTACCACTAGATGTTTCAACAACAATCTCGTAATTCGGTACATTGTAATTTCTATTATTATTTTGAAAATACAACGATAATGCATTTTTCACTCTATCCGAAGTGTCTTGACGCTATATTATTCTTTATTTTAGAGTTGGTTTCATCGTTAACAACGTTTTCCACCCTCTGTTCTGGTCTTGCTTCAATCAAGCCCGTTTGGAAGTTTTGTATGTGTGGTATGAACAAAACCCTCCAAATGCTGTGTTCCAATCTGGCGTTGAACGGCCCAGTTGGCTCGGTTAGTAATATTTTAGTTTCATAATATTTTGTGCTAATAATCGCAATGATATTAACTCTGATCGTTTTTTTATAATAGCGGGCAGCTTCTTCCCTGGCGTTGCTGTTAACAACGCCTACACTCAAGTCTCGCAGAGGAATATGATTGCTTCTTTCGTCGGAAATGATCTAGCTAATAGATATGTAACCGCTACACAGTTCTTGGCACGTGGTCACTTGGCCGCCAGGACTGACTTTATTTTCGCGACCGGCCAGCGTGCTACATTCTACTTTATCAACGCTGCACCTCAGTGGCAGCCATTTAATGCTGGCAACTGGAACTGGCTTGAACAAGTATGTAGTTATTATTACTTTTTTACAAAAATCTGTATAATGGTTTTGAATATGTGAATCAATGTGTTTTCCCGAATATTTACAGAACCTTCGTAGGCGTATTGGGGCTGCTGGCTACCACACCACTATTTACACTGGAACCTTTGGTGTAACCCAACTTCGCAACCAACAAAATAGACTAGTTGACATCTTCCTTCATCGTGCCGCCAACGGCGCTCTTCAGATCCCCGTCCCACTTTACTTCTATAAGGTGATTATGATATGCATAATTGCATAAAAAATTTTACACGCCACGAGGAAACGCAAATTTACAAAATTAGAAGTAATCATGGTTATGCGATGAACTCGAAACCATACATTCAAGTGCTATTATATCAATAATATCATAGATCATGTTTTTCGAATTGTTTTTGTTCTCGATTATGTGCAATTATGGTTTTTTACATACTATGAAAATAATGTTAGTGTTACCAAACCTAAATTCTGTAAGTTTAAATGGACATTCATGATAATGTTACCTGTCATCGTCCAGAACAATTATTGGAAGATCCATTATTTCGGAATCACCACCAAACTCGTCGGCGGTCGTAACAAATAAATGTATCTTTATTTATTTCTTTCTTTCTATAATTCTTAATGTTTGTTTTCTTTTAAGGTGGTGTACGACGCCTCCCGGCGCCTGGGTACGGCTTTCATCAGTATCAACAACCCTTACTACACACTGAATGAGGCAAGGAGCCTGCAGTTCTGCACCGATCGCTGCCGCAACAACGCCGCCTTCAACTGGATCGGCTGGCAGCCAGACCGCATCGACATCGGATACAGCTTCTGCTGCACCGTCGCCGACTTCAGAAGATTTATTCCCCACCTCCCCGCTTTTACTGTTAACGGTCTTCTTATATAAACAAAAGAAGCACGTGCGATATTTTGATTTATGACTTCTGCGATAAACAAAAAAGAAATAAACATCTGAATAAAGTACTAAAATCTTTTTCTACGCTGACATCATACCATGAATAATATGTTCGAAACTGTACTAAATATAAAACAAACTGTATATCTATAAATTGTTGAATTTGAGTTTATTGAAAAGAATTTATGTGCTAAAATATCAGCCTATAAAGTATAATATTATTATTAGTTACGCTGAGATTATATTAGGGGTGTAATTCCTGAGGTCTTTGGTGTTATAGAAATGGAAGCTAGTAAGTCCAGTGGGTTCTATCCAGACAAGATCGACTGGCGAGTAATCATAATCACTTGCCTGTCGACACAATTTTGCCAGCCTGCTCGAACTAGAAATTCAGTAATCAAGATAATATGATGCCTGTGGTTAGGAGGCGCAAGAATTTCGCCTTAATTGAGCTGCTTGCCCTATGAGACTGAGATAACTTGAGATAAAGTGCGCCCCCAGTTTTTGCGCCTCTAAGTTGGGTGACAGAGAGCTCGGTCTTGTATCTGTTGCAGACGACCATAACACCTAAAATTACAATTTATATATGAATGGATAAAATCGGCTTCTCCGGCTAATGGTTGCCAGTTATAGTAAGGCATAGAGCGGTCAAGAATAGGAAAAATATCTAGTTATATTATGCCATCCATATTGCTTATTTGTTTCCGTAAGAAAGGCATGCCAATTATATAGCCATCCAATTACCTAAATGATTCTTGTAAGCGTATTATTTTTAAAGTTCCTCCTATTTACCATAATATTATTTAATCTTTCATAAAATTGATTATTGTTAATAATAATATAACGTTATCATATAAATCTACATGTACAATCGATCACTTTGGCACGCTCACACAATGCGAGCATGGACTTTGTGTGTTTTGTGAGCTTCGTGTGGGTGTCACTGTTAGCATTATAATTTTAATCCAGATATGAATTAATCGTCAAGTTTCACTAAATCTTTCTTTATGCGATAACGGGTGTTGATGATTATAATCCATGAAATAAATAAGCGATTAAAAAATAAAATTAAGTACCGTAAACGTTGCAAAACGATTTTATATTGCGTTTTATTGGTTAGACCGTTTCATGACAAAGGTGCAATAGCCAGTCTGAGTTATGGAAATGCTATAAAACACTGTTTTCGTAGAAACGAATCTATACAGTCTAAATAAAGCGTGATCCATCAAAAACATTGACAATTGATACGATGTATGGCCTTCGTCCACCAGTTCAGTCATAAAATGCAGTGCAGCGCGCTGATCCACTTGCGCCCTCCACCCACTTGTCGGTTATTTGACGAATTCTTTTGAATGTTACGTTACATATCAATGTAAAATCTTTTGAAATGGATCCGACACATGCGCACCGACACTTTGTGTACAAAACACCACACAATAAATACTCTTTATTTTAAACCAATATTTAAAAAATACTTTGTGCTATCCAGTCCAGTTTGTTAGAACAAAAAGAAAGGTTCATTATTTAAATGTTCAGATTAAGTGATACCCGAATCATAAAAAGGATATTTATCCTACTATTCAAATGCGTATGGTATTAGTTAATAGGTAAATGTTGTAAAACAAACTGAAATATAATTTAACAATAAAATGTTAAGTCGCCACC
The DNA here is from genome assembly GCA_033459515.1 of Theretra japonica. Taxonomy (NCBI): domain Eukaryota; kingdom Metazoa; phylum Arthropoda; class Insecta; order Lepidoptera; family Sphingidae; genus Theretra; species Theretra japonica. The sequence continues at coordinate 8,598,351 of CM065939.1, forward strand.
GCAACAATAAAGACTCTTATATTATAGTAGAATTCGAAGGATTCTGAGTTTAAATCAAATTTAATTTCTAATTATAAAATTAAATTAAATTAAAATTATTCATATGGCACCTAAATGGATTTTACTTGCTTGTATTGTTTTTATATTGATAACGAGATGATTACTCACGAACATATTTTATTTGGAAAACACTGGGGAGGCTGGAAGAGGTATTATGATTGTTGGTAGACATTAAGCTGCAGGTTTTATTCCAAAAAACCTATTAGCATTATATTTATACACTAAAATCTCTCGCGGTATGCCATGAGCAGAATACGCATGCAGCAGAATTGAAAGTCTCAGAGCAATCACCATCACAGATTGATTTCAGTAGCGCACTTTGGGTTCATTGCCCCGTGACTACTTTGCGTGGAGGCTCAATACGTGGGACTTGGGAAACCAAATATAACAGATACCAGTATTTTGAGAGAGTAGCAGCTTTCCAGCGTGGCCAGAGGTCTTTAAGTTTTGTTTTTATATTGGTACCACAAACTGAGTGAAATGCAGCCGATGATAAGAGCAATGCAATTCAATAGAGTGTTCATCGGTGAGACATGGCTATTCCTCGCTGGTCTACACAAAGGAGAAGGCGCAAACATGTATGGACTCCAGCCTATTGACCAATAACGACGAGCTATATGTCATTGCAAAGGTCTTTTCAGATGCTACAACTTCTTTTATTGCAACAAAATCCAAATCGCTGTATTAAAAAAAATACAGCTACTTAAAGACATAACGAAAATCACATGAAAGTGCCTCGGCATAGTGAGCAATAACAACAAGCGACACGTCGTTGGAAAGGTCTTTTGAAATGCTAAAACTTCTTCTACGGCGACAAGTCTCAATTCGGTGTGTGAAAAAAAATATCGCTGCGTAAAGGTAACGCAAGAATGAAAATATGTACATGGACTCGTAGCCTATTGACCAATAACGACGAGAGATATGTCATTCGAAAGCTCTCTGCTTTTTCTACAACTTCTTCTTTGGCAAGAAATCCCGATTCGCTGTATGAAAAAATATATTTCGACATAAAGATATTTGAAGAGTCATATGTATGGACTCCAGCCTACCGGCCAATAACGACGAGCTATATGTCATTGCAAAGGTCTTTCCAGACGCTACAACTTCTTCTATGATAACAAAACCCAAATCGCTGTATTTAAAAAAATACAGCTACTTAAAGACACAACGAAAATCACACGAAAGGGCATCGGCATAGTGAGCAATAACAACAAGCGATACGTCGTTGGAAAGGTCTTTTGAAATGCTAAAACTTCTTCTACGGCGACAAGACTCAATTCGGTGTGTGAAAAAAAATATCGCTGTGTAAAGGTAACGCAAGAATGAAAATATGTACATGGACTTGTAGCCTATTGACCAATAACGACGAGAGATATGTCATTCGAAAGCTCTCTTCTTTTTCTACAACTTCTTCTTTGGCAAGAAATCCCGATTCGCTGTATGAAAAAAAATATTTCGACATAAAGATATTTGAAGGGTCATATGTATGGACTCCAGCCTACCGGCCAATAACGACGAGCTATATGTCATTGCAAAGGTCTTTCCAGATGCTACAACTTCTTCTATGGTAACAAAACCCAAATCGCTGTATTTAAAAAAATACAGCTACTTAAAGACACAACGAAAATCACACGAAAGGGCATCGGCATAGTGAGCAATAACAACAAGCGATACGTCGTTGGAAAGGTCTTTTGAAATGCTAAAACTTCTTCTACGGCGACAAGTCTCAATTCGGTGTGTGAAAAAAAATAATCGCTGCGTAAAGGTAACGCAAGGATGAAAATATGTATATGGACTCGTAGCCTATTGACCAATAACGACAAGAGATATGTCATTCGAAAGCTCTCTTCTTTTTCTACAACTTCTTCTTTGGCAAGAAATCCCGATTCGCTGTATGAAAAAATATATTTCAACATAAAGAAAGATATTAGGAGGGTCATATATATAGACTCCAGCCTATTAACCTATAACGATGAGCGATTTGTCATTGGAAACGTCTTTTCAGATGCTACAACTTCTTCTACGTTAACAAAACCCAAATAGCTGCATTAAAAATTAACTGTGCCTCTCGCATTGCAGAAGCCCATAACTGAGGGTGACTGCTCACTATTATGCAAGTCGCTAGCTCATCCTTTCGGTCTTATAACATCCAGATCCGACACAAATATTTGTCTCGGTGCGGTAATCGAACCTGATACCTTTATAGCCGGTAGTCGCGTCATGATGGCTGTCAATATATGTCTACATTTCGTCGCATACAATGGTACTCTTGATGTTATTCTCATAATTTCTAATCATGAGGTCAAAATCCAAGTTCCGAGAAATGTAATCATAACTAAAAAGTCTGTCACTGTGTTTATCGTTCGATATCTTGCAAGATTCAGAAAACTGTGCTGTAACACAATCCATAAATATGTATTTCCTGCACTTGTAATACCGCCCACCGTTTGAAAATGTAATTGTTAATTAATTACGCAAGACGAGAATTTTAGTTCGTATAAGTACCATGTTTATTTATTTTTTGATAAAGACAAACTATTCTTGCAATATGAGTATATAAAGAAATGCAGTTATTGTTATGTCGAAATATTTTTTTTCATACAGTGAATCGGTATTTCTTGCCAAAGAAAAAGTTGTAGAAAAAGAAGAGAGCTTTCGAATGACATATCGCTTGTCGTTATTGGTCAATAGGCTACGAGTCCATATACATGTTTTCATCCTTGCGTTACCTTTACGCAGCGATTTTTTTTTCACACACCGAATTGAGACTTGTCCCCGTAGAAGAAGTTTTAGCATTTCAAAAGACCTTTCCAACGACGTATCGCTTGTTCTTATTGCTCACTATGCCGAGGCACTTTCGTGTGATTTTCGTTGTGTCTTTAAGTAGCTGTATTTTTTTTAATACAGCGATTTGGGTTTTGTTACCATAGAAGAAGTTGTAGCATCTGGAAAGACCTTTGCAATGACATATAGCTCGTCGTTATTGGCCGGTAGGCTGGAGTCCATACATATGACCCTCTAAATATCTTTATGTCGAAATATTTTTTTTCATACAGCGAACCGGGATTTCTTGCTATACAAGAAGTTGTAAAAAAAGAAAAGAGCTTTCGAATGACATATTATCTCTCGTCGTTATTGGTCAATAGGCTTAAGTTCATACATGTGTGTGTCCCTCGCGATATCTTTATGTCGAAGTATATTTTTTCATACAGCGAATCGGGATTTCTTGCCAAAGAAGAAGTTGTAGAAAAAGAAGAGAGCTTTCGAATGACATATCTCTCGTCGTTATTGGTCAATAGGCTACGAGTCCATATACATATTTTCATCCTTGCGTTACATTTACGCAGCGATTTTTTTTTTTCACACACCGAATTGAGACTTGTCGCCGTAGAAGAAGTTTTAGCATTTTAAAAGACCTTTCCAACGACGTATCGCTTGTTGTTATTGCTCACTATGCCGATGCCCTTTCGTGTGATTTTCGTTATGTCTTTAAGTAGCTATATTTTTTTTAATACAGCGATTTGGGTTTTGTTGCCATAGAAGAAGTTGTAGCGTCTGGAAAGACCTTTGCAATGACATATCGCTCATCGTTATTGGTCAATAGGCTGGAGTCCATACATATGACCCTTCAAATATCTTTATGTCGAAATATTTTTTTCATACAGCGAATCGGGATTTCTTGCCAAAGAAGAAGTTGTAGAAAAAGAAGAGAGCTTTCGAATGACATATCTCTCGTCGTTATTGGTCAATAGGCTACGAGTCCATATACATATTTTCATCCTTGCGTTACCTTTACGCAGCGATTTTTTTTTTCACACACCGAATTGAGACTTGTCGCCGTAGAAGAAGTTTTAGCATTTCAAAAGACCTTTCCAACGACGTATCGCTTGTTGTTATTGCTCACTATGCCGAGGCACTTTCGTGTGATTTTCGTTGTGTCTTTAAGTAGCTGTATTTTTTTTAATTCAGCGATTTGGGTTTTGTTACCATAGAAGAAGTTGTAGCATCTGGAAAGACCTTTGCAATGACATATAGCTCGTCGTTATTGGCCGGTAGGCTGGAGTCCATACATATGACCCTCCAAATATCTTTATGTCGAAATATTTTTTTTCATACAGCGAATCGGGATTTCTTGCCAAAGAAGAAGTTGTAGAAAAAGAAGAGAGCTTTCGAATGACATATCTCTCGTCGTTATTGGTCAATAGGCTACGAGTCCATATACATATTTTCATCCTTGCGTTACCTTTACGCAGCGATAATTTTTTTCACACACCAAATAGACACTTGTCGCCTTAGAAGAAGTTTTAGCATTTGAAAAGACCTTTTCAACGACGTATCGCTTGTTGTTATTGCTCACTATGCCGAGGCCCTTTCGTGTGATTTTGGTTATGTCTTTAAGTAGCTGTATTTTTTTAAATACAGCGATTTGGGTTTTGTTGCCATAGAAGAAGTTGTAGCATTTGGAAAGACCTTTGCAATGACATATAGCTCGTCGTTATTGGCCGATAGGCTGGGATGCTCCTTCTCCTTTGCCGGCTTTGTCTAAAGGCCTGTACCCTGCAGTGGGACGTATATGGGCTGATAGAGTACAGTATATAAGCGAATCAGAACGTTCTCCCAACAGGAAATACATCTTCCCGGCCGCCATTTAAGACAGTAGAGGTGGTGGTAGATTTGTCACAACTTTGACTAGTCCCTGGAGGCGTATAGAGTTTGAGATTTGAATTTGAATACCATTTACTATTTTATATTCTGGATTCGATTATAAATCAGTAAATGGTAATATTATTTACTAAATAATGAAAAAAAAAACAAAATGTAATAATTAGGGAAACTAGTTACGGTTAGTATAAAAGTATTAGAAGCATTGGAACCATTACGATTAATATTTAATTATTCGTGATTAATATATTAGAAGTGCTACTAATTAACATAAATTATAAAACCAACATAGCAGGTGCATACATAAAGGCACATTTATAAAGAGATGCTTCTGATGCAAGTACCAAACTTGCCAAAATTATGTTATTGTCAATTATGATATTCCTAGAAAATGCATCACAACAAGAGGAATCTAGGGTGGCCATGGAAGAAAACACACGAATATAAAAATGAATGAACTCCAAAAGCAGAGAGCTAAGAGAAGATTTTGAAGAATGAGAGGATGTAGACAAAATTTAAAGCTACGGAACACTACTCACAAAAATTTCTGCACGACTAATTGATTAGGCGTAGCACATGGAGATCGCTATTTGTTCTGATAACAGAGATATAGTCCACACTTATAAATAATGTAAGCGTATAGTTAGAGCAGCAGTGGCGGGTGAGAATCCTCAAGATGCGTGTTTTGCTCGTATTGGCTGCTCTGGCGGCGGCAGCGGCGGCTCTGCCTTTTGATTTACCAGAGCCTGGGAAATTAGCCTTCGTTTTAGACGAGGATGACTTTGAAGAGTACCTGGACTCCTGGTTGCAACAGAGATACGCCAATGAAAGCGCGCAATTCGGCCCTCAACCACGAAGCGGTAACAAACCTTCATTACTTCGCGATCAGTGGTTCCTGTGTTCATAGTAGTGTGAATTAATTAAAACTTGAAATATGCCAATGAAGACAAATCATTGTTTTCTATACTCGTATTTAGGTTTCTTTATTGTTTATTGTAGGTTGCACATTCAGGGTGAACGGTGACTTGGGTCAACCTCAGCCAGTGTACTTGCACAGAGGCACATACCTCGTGCCAAATGGAAACAGTGGTCAAATCCGTCTCAACACTGGTGAACAAGTGTACATAGCTTGCACTGGATCTGGACGCCTCATCCGCCACCCTAACATCGCCGCCAACAGAGCATCCGCCGTGAGTATATGTAGAATATAGAGACGATGGACTTAGTGTGTTTAAATATTTCTAAAATTAATATTTGGCAGCCTCTATGGCGCAGTTGATGAAGATCTGCTGAATTTTTGTGTGGCTCACAAATATTTATTTCGGGTCTGGGTGTACATGACTATAAGCCCCTAGCTACTAGTAGTTTCTGATACTCACAATATTGGTATCTTGCTGTGGGCATAAGACTATGTCTAGCTGTTAGATATTATAATTATTGTAATTTTATCATTTTATCATACCTAATTGTCTAGTACCCTGAAATATTGTGCAAAAGATTCCGCATATGATATTGTCATATTCGATGATGATTTATCATCTCACGTAATTACAATAGTTGTGAGCCTTCCGCTTTATTAAAAGTAATCCCAGCCGTATCAATTAACTGATTATAAGTATTTTATATCTCTAGTAGTGTTATGTTATTAATTAAATTTTTCAGACTGCTACCTGCGTCAACAACAACCTTGTTTCTGGCGCCGGTTGGTTAAATGGAAATGGAGCTTTCGGTCAACTTACTTGCTCGGCTCATGCCTATCATGATGCTCAAGCCACTACCACTAGGTGTTTCAATAACAATATCGTTATTCGGTACGTACTGCTATTGTTTTCATATTGCAATGGTATAATATATGTATTTCAGTAATTGAGCTCCAACATTAATATTATATTTCAGAGTTGGTTTCATCGTCAACAACGTTTTCCACCCTCTCTACTGGTCTTGCTTCAACCAAAATAGGTTGGAAGTTTTGTATGTATGGTACCCACAAAATCCCCCGAATGCTGTGCACCAGTCTGGCGTAGACCGTCCCAGTTGGCTCGGTTAGTAATATTTTAATTTTATTATTATGTTTTATACCTGTATTAAAGTGATTCTAACCATAATCTTTATGTTAGCTGGCAGCTTCTTCCCTGGAGTTGCTATTAACAACGCCTACACACAAGTGTCTCAGAAGAACATGATTGCTGGTTTCGTTGGAACTGCCCTAGCTGACAGATACGTAACCGCTACACAGTTCTTGGCACGTGGTCACTTGGCCGCTAAAACCGATTTCGTTTTCGCGACCGGCCAGCGCGCTACATTCTACTTTATCAACGCTGCTCCTCAATGGCAGCCATTCAACGCTGGCAACTGGAACTGGCTTGAACAAGTAAGTATACTTCATTACAATTATTGCGTGTGTTGAGTTCTGAATAATGTAAGAAACTGAATACCTGCATATGTTATAGATCCTGAATAACATAACAATTATATTATGTTAACAGAACCTGCGCAGGCGTATCGGTGTTGCTGGATACCACACCACTATTTACACTGGAACCTTCGGTGTCAGTCAACTCCGCGACCAAAACAACAGACTGGTTGACATCTTCCTTCATCGTACTGCCAACGGCGTCCTCCAGCTCCCCGTCCCACTTTACTTCTATAAGGTGATTATAATACTCCTGACTTAGAATGTATAGATTTATAGAGTATTAATCCTATACGCCTAGTCGTACTTTGGAATGTAAACATTTGACAATGATTACATTACAATAGTAATCAATACATCAATATAATTGTATACATATTAGTAATTAATACATCATAATAGTAGTAGCTGCTTACAATGAAACCTTCATTGTTCTTACCTTCAATTTAGTAAATTTTCAGTTATCAAAGGCAATTTTATCAGAAAAATAGATTCTTCCGTTGAACTTAACCAAGTGTTTCTATTGTAAAAATGACAGTTTTATGAATATCTTGCCTGTATAGACAATTCGTATTGTAAATTTAGTCGTTTACCATAAAATCAAACACTAACGCCTAGCGAAAAAATTACATTCTCCAATTAATAAATGCCTCGTAACTTAAACCAGAAGAACACCATTCGGGAAAAATAATTGTCGTAAATATTTTATAATTTATCTTCAGGTTGTGTATGATGCTTCTCGCCGTCTTGGTACCGCTTTCATCAGTATCAACAACCCTTACTACACCCTGAACGAAGTGAGGAGCCTGCAGTTCTGCACGGACCGCTGCCGCAACAACGCCGCCTTCAACTGGATCGGCTGGCAGCCAGACCGTATCGACATCGGATACAGCTTCTGCTGCACCGTCGACGAATTCAGAAGATTTATTCCCCACCTCCCCGCTTTCACCACAAATGGTCTTCTAGCATAAGCGGAAGAAGCACTTCCCACGCTATACGTATAATATATTGTTTCAAATAACCGCTAAAGAAATAAACATCTAAATCCAACATTATAGCATTTTTTATATATTAGTATAGTATAATATTTTTCATGTTAAGAGAAAATAATAATAGTTAGATTTTAAAATGAAAAATTACATTAAAGTTACAAAGCATCCAACCATACTGGTATTATAAATATGAAAGTACGTAACTTTACTACATTTTCTCGTCTAACCGCTGAACCGATCGTAATGAAATTTATCAAAAGGGTTAAGTGACCTTTAGACCTGAATGACCTAGACTACTTTTTTTACTTAATGCAACCTATATTTGATTGGTATAATACCTGAAACTAAATATCAATACTCCCTTCTTCGCTGCCCTTCCGTCACAATTTTATGGTTGCGACAAAGCATGGTGGGTATTGGGGGCTCGATGACCGGGGTGAATCGGAACGAACTGGTATTACTACCTACATATATGATTTTAGTATCAACATTGTGTTTCTGTAACTATGGCAAAGCTATTCCACATTGTAGGTAAACCCTAAATGAACCGGATCGTTGAAGAACAAACTTGAACTACTTGAACCATTACGTTTCATATCACTTTATCCAAGCAAGCGAGGAAGCCGCCATAATAGAGTTGACCGATGAAAGATCATATTACATTTATTTATAAAATGTACCCGGCAAACTTACAGCATATACCAACACATTAAATAAAATAGAGAGATGACCTCTCGCTAGTGGTTAATCTATCCGGATAGCATCCCACATACAAAGAGATGCATTGCAGTTTGACGTGCTGGTAGCCAGAAGAATATGAAGCAGGGTGAAGGAACACTGGAACAGTAACCGCACTCTCTCCACATCAACGAGAGTCCACACGCTTGTTCCCTCACTCCGTGCAATCTACCAGTTGCTCTGACGCAAATATCCACCTCAAAAAAATATTGAAGTCAGCATCCGTGCCTTTGGAAATATTTTAACCATTTTCAGTTTTCACATGTCCGTTTTGTCTGATTTTTACTCTGCAACGTCCGCCCCACTCTAAAACTCTTTTCACTATAAAAGAAGGTCTGCGTTGAATGCATTCACGGCGCCTTTTTTCACTCATGGCGTCTGACCTCGTTGATTTATCTATATTTTGTCGTAGATTGGTTTGGAAATTTACTTGTATGTAAAAAATACACGTCTGTCTAGTGTCTGGTAAAAGTGAAATGCTGCTCTATGCACTCCCGTATCTGTTATCTATATATTGTACCTTGTGACTGTGCCTATACTACCGATAACTTTTGCATGGTCACGACGTTTCCTCGTAACAAACAATGTTCCTACGAAAGATGTAATTATGCGTTAAATCTATATGAATACTGGTACATACACCAGTTGGAAGGTAAACAAGCAAAAGCCAACCACTTACAGTATTACTCATTTATGACTCTTAACAAGTACATAAAAAAGTGGTAATATTTTCCATTAATGTACGGCAGGTAAGGTTTTACGACGTGGGACAAGATTTAATAACGGCCACGTACAAGGTTGCCGTGACATGTGCGCTATTCGACATTTACACAGTCGCAATCTCATAAGCAGCACATAACTCAGAAATAAAAAAGTACTAAAACCTATATTGTACGTCTTATTGTTGCATGAAATACTTGTCAAAACATATTTAAACATTTGATTTCGATTTGGTCATGCAATCGTACAGTTATTTCCTCAGCGAATGCTTTGATTAATTGTTAATTAATGTTCATGGCGAACGTAGGTACCTAATGAAGAATTTTTCAATAATAACCTCTCGTTTGCGAGGCCACAGTTTGGTAGTTAACAACAGTGCCGCCAGAACCAAATGGTTCACAACGTCTTATATTTGCAACATTATGAAATTATAAATAGGTTTGCTGGACCACATGTTCCCTTCCTTCTATAATCCCGGGTCCTTTTCCATTCATGTTATTCAACTCTAGATCTCTAGACAGATTGAAGTACGAGTAGTAGAACTTTGCTGGCATGGTGGAGACGGTATCGTGTAGAAAACTTTTACCCGTTGCGAAAGACCTGGTGGTATGGTATTCGTATTCGTACGGATATTGACCATTGCACATGTTTTATACTAAATCTATGATTGTATATAATCGACAAGTTACGTCATCGTAACTCATGTATTGGGAATGTGTCGCGTTCCGAGTTCAGCATGTTTCCGGTTCCGGTTGTTTCCAGTTCAGAGCAGCATTACGTTGGTCAACCTACACTGGTTGTCTTTCATCAGTTGATACACTATTTGGAATGTAATTTGGATACCACTGCACTCACCATCACGCGCTGTATCATGTAAATTTAAAAAGCTGAAACTTTGCGGATTATACTGCGTAAATTAATATGAATTTCTACAACAAACAATTGCTTGACCTGGAAATCGGACTTAAGGTCATCCAGCGTTAATACTTTAGTCATTATACTTGTGTTAGACACCACTGAAAAAAATAATGGTTCATGCGATGTTCTATTAAAGTGAATTTAAAATTTAAATGCGTAATCAATTCAAAGTTTTGGTGAGTTGATATCAAGTTATTTCGTTACGACATATCCGAGGGATTCAAACGGCATAGCCATCAGCTAGTAAAAGGCTAATTGATGTTATTATTAATAGGATAAGAAACTTTCAATACATCCAATGAAGTTCTTTGGATTTCAGCGATGCGACACCAGCTGCAAGGATGTGGGAATAAAACACAAATTAAGATGTATTTTATTTATTGTTCTTTCAGTGTATTGATTTAAATAACTTTATTTAAAATAGTGACTTTATTAAGTGCAAAAATAAGTATGTTCTTACAATGAAACTAGTGCTCTGAAAATACCATTAAAACGTTTCATTACATAGATACTTTTTAGGAATTTAAGATAAATTATTCTGTGTCTAAAGAGTGAATTTTATTTTTGTAAAGTGATTATGCGTAATTAAATTTATCTCATTATCACATCACATAAAATCTGATAATTTTCTACAACCACGTGTCGAACCCAGTGTTGTACTACGAGTTTTCATTTTTATTTAATTTATCTTCTTAATTTGTCACAATAATGAGATAAATAAAAATACTTACATGAACTAAACTGTCAGTGGATTTAAATCTTTAACAATTGTTAAATTTGTCTTTTGCAAGATCATTCAACTCTTCACTCACATTTTCACGCGTAAAGCATAAAGATTATTATGTTGCTCATTGACAAATAAAATAAAGTCGGTGGAAGTAGAATATTTCAGTATCACAAAACACGTTTATTACTCGCCTTGAGTTATTTCAGTTTGCAATGTAGACAGAAGTTCTAGTTCTTACTATCAATAGTCAAATATCATCATAATATTAACATGAAAGCTTACAGTGTCTATATAATATAGAGGGCACGCTGGTACTTCAAAATCGTAGATAGAAATGGTGGTGCCCGGCCACATTTTTCTGCCCACTTATTGGCTGACATTTATAGGTTATCCAACGAGCACGAATTATTTGAAAAATAAAATATATATATAAATAGTTTGGGGCTATTGAATTTAACTTAAACTCGTTTTAGACGGATAATAATTAAATATATTTTCAATCACCAACGGAATTCATAGAAATTTCTTTTCAAATAAAAGTTCATTTTTTTACTAATATAGCAGTGCTACGAACATGACGAACAAAAAATATCTACGTTTTTGAAGACGCAAATGAATGACAGCGCTCCCTCTCTATTATAAATACTCTAGGCATGAAAACTTACATTAAAATATTCAACAATGAAACTACATGAGGTTGCAATTGCGGCGGATATATTGAACAATGAATAATAATAGTAAAGTAGACAAAAATAATGCAATTCATCCACATTCTCTACCTTAGCTACTGTAGAATGGTTAAATTTATATTAGTATAGCTATGTGTATATGAAATGAGGTCTACGTGTGCTCGCAGGAGTCGCGGGGCGGGTAGGTAGGACAGTAAGTCACCACGAGTGGTGCTACGTGAAAATCTTTATTCTACGAGATTGCAGTGTTATTCCTAATTATTCTACTTTCAAAACCCGATATATGACGAAAACGGATAAAAATAATTACATTTCAAATGGAATGCGTTCTAAGTGTATCATAAGTGCCATTTTGGATAAATCCACCAATTATGTTTACTTTAAAAATGCACTGAAATGTCAAACAAGTGTTCGGAAATTATTTTCAGATCACATACCGTATATCTTACACGTTAAAAAGTACATATTAGAAAAAATATCTCACGTGCACGAGTCGTAGTAACATCATAAGGGACATGCAAAAACTTCGTTACGAATAAAATTGAATCAATATTCAACGTAGACGTTTGCTGTCGGAACAAACGTTCGATCAAAAAGCACATTTTCATATCAACACTTGTATTCTAACCTAGTGATATTTACTCTTTAAACATAGCAATTGGTCTCGAAATATACATATACAAGAGAATATATAGTACACTACTGAATGAAGGCCTCTGTTGTAATATGTACACACATATAAAGACTACATAATATCTCAGTGAAAAAGTATCACTTATAAGTGTAAAGGTAAAGTAGGCGTTTGATGTAGACTTACCACTCGAAACTTGACCTACGGGGTTAGAGTAGCTGGGGATCTATTGTTAAATCCACGTGGCCGAGGCGGGTAGTGGAGGGTAGTGGCGGGTAGTGGCGGCGTACGGGGCGCGGGACCGGCGAACCTCACACGCACTCTTATTTACTTATCACCCTTACATTATTAAACAGCTAAACGTTGCGTCCCATTCATATTACTTCAGAACGTTTGATTCAAGATTATTCAAGATTGTTCAATTCAGCTTTAACATGAAATACAGTCAATAGCGTCTTTTCACTTGGTGTGTATTGTTTCAGTGAACGGTCCGCCAGGGTTGGGGCTGCGCATTGTCATTCCCTACGTGGAACAACAATCAAATTCGTTACAATAATCGTTCGCTTAGTATACTCGCTCAGGTTTCGCGTCGCGATGGACGTCACTAATGCAAAATTCGGTTCCTCAACGCAAATTTCACATTATACTAACCTTAAACATCACGAAACAGCAAATTGGTACGTGTACATCTTTTCGCTTACGATAAAAAGAACTTACTTTTTACAATATGTCCAAAATTCTCACAGTTTTGTCTTTCATTGTTCGCCATAACAGCGAGTAGTACGAGTAAATTCGTTACACACTAATCTATAAGGTACAATACGTAGAGGTAATGGCATTACAGTCGTAAATAACACTAACTATTACAATCCGAATGAGTTAAACCACGCAAATCATATCAAACACATCGACGTGACAATAAATAACAATAGACGCGGGAGAAGATCGAGGAAGGAGGTGTAATTCCAGCGGTTGAGACAATTTAGTTGTCAAGCGGCCGCTACACATGATGGGAACTAACTACGATACAAAGCTTCATAAATAACAACACTCCACCTGTGATAACAAACCAACACAATAAATAAGCTCCATTAAATACATTTCATATTACTGAAACACATAATAAATTATCATTACAATGTTTAACAAACCTTGAGATCATAATAGAAACTACGCCGACTTTATCAGCAAATTACAAATTAACAATAGCTCAAATGTATTTCTAATACATAGTTTATTGCCGAATTAATAACGCAAGCGAACACTAGACTTACAAGTATCACTTGCGATCTTGAAACATAAAATCTATTAAGTATTTAGGCCTAATATTATAAAAGTCAATGTGATGTAGGCAGGCAGATACTACAGTGCCAGTCAAACTATTCACACCTAAAAGTATTCGCGTAAACTGTTTTACTTAACTTTACTAAGCTTTGTGTTACTTATAGAATACTTTCATAATAGCTGAATGCTAAACAAAGCAGTTCTTACATTGCTATCACGATTACCGACAAGATCACTTAGATGATGTTTTTAAAGTTAACAATGAGTAAAACATTTCAAGTAAGCACTATTTAAAAAACAAACATGCTGAGTGTCGGCCCACACAAAAAATCTCATATTAATTGCATTACACGTTCATTAGCATTTCACGGTTCAAGAATTTTGTTCAAAATTGCTAAAGCTACATTCATTTATGTTTTTACAGGGCTGTAAGCAGCCAACGAATGTTTTCACACGGCGTAACATTCCGAAACGTTTTCACGAAATATTGAGCATTTCGTCAACAATCATAACATGTTATTACTAATGATTAATTATAATTATTACCAGCGAATATGTACATGTCAAACAGGTTTGTTCAACGCAAAGCAATTACGCTCGATTGAATAAGTCATCAGAAAGGTAATGAACACAGAACATCTATTAACAATGTAGACCGACAGCACGCAGCTAAACTACCAAACATACTGCGGATGTTGTCGACACTAACATGTTAACACTAATGAAAATAACATCGTCTTTTGATACACCAAAATACCGAAACTGCACTGTAGGACAGTACCTATTATTAAGTAACAACAATTTTTCATATTATGCTTACTTGGCGTGCTTCACTGAAAATGCTACGTCGATACTTGAAAATATAATTTTAAAAAGTGCCTTTAGTCTAATAATTATCTGTACAAGCATCGCTACAGAAAAAAATATAATTAAATAATTGCTTTAGCATATTTTTTAATTTATACGCTTGAATAATATTTAATTTAATTTTATAATTTACAAGAAATTTAATAAAATTACAGTTAAAAAGTACATTATACTCTTTATAGGGATAATTTAAGTAGTCAAACGTCATTAATACTACGATAGTCACAAGATCTAAATATCACTTTGGTGTTAGAGGAAATATAATTATTCATAAATGGTAATTATCACTATCACTAGAGTCTTGTATTCCGTGCCGGGCAAAGAATTCCACGTTAAGTTCTGCCTCCTGGGTTCAAACAGCTGTTTCTAGATCTTCGGAGACTAATTGGAAATGTTCTTGACCTGAAAATGTACAAACTTCTGAATAACAATTTCACGCTATTCGACAGTAAATATAGAATTTTACAATATATAACATTCGAATAAGTATAAACCTTGGGCGGTGTGTGTTCTTGCAATAAATTAAACGGGAACGAACTTGTTTTAATTATACACGAACTTCCAGTTTACTAAACAAAAGATAACTCGAAAATTTGTTAACAATTGAATACATCAGCTCCGTATAACATAATTTAGCAAATCGAGTATTGTAGTACGTATTCTAATAAGTTACAGCGATATTATTATAATTACAGCGATATAGTTGTAATTATTGAATTATTGATTCGCCGGAATATATAAAATTAAATTATTTTTAACCAATTACCACTTGCGTTTACACGATATAATAATATAATTTACGTGCGAATTTCTTTATCGACTGTTAGTTAATTCGAGGTACGAGTAACTGTGGTAGCCTCTATTGATTACTAGTAGTCGACATAATTCTTAGAGACCGACATTAAAATTATACACAACGGTATGAATGAATGTCGAATTAACATGAATCTGTATTTCAAGTTTAATCATGAGACAAAAGAGTATCTAATTATTGGATTTTACAATAATTTTAGTCGGCAGTAGGTTACCCTAGTCTGCGACTCCCTATTATTATTTGATAAGAACAAACAAAATGGGAAAAGAATATTGGTAAACATTTCATACAAATAGTGTACAAATCGTCTTCGATCTGGGCAAAATTCTGGGTAGTTGTCAAAATAATAAGACTAGTTATTCTCTCTTCACATTTTATTACATTGGACATGTTAATATTATTAGATTACAAGTATAAATGCTTGTTGTTTATATAATAAAAACATAACGCAAACAAAACGATAGATAGATATTTTTAAACTTTATTTGTAGTTCCAAATTTCGCCACACGCCAATATAATATTTTAAATGATCTGTAATGTCAAGCCCAATTTCGCCCATCTCCTTAAGATCATAATATATTTGTAATCCAATTATTAAATGCAAATGTTGAGACTCGGTTAAGATGTTGACGTTAAATTACCATCCCGGGCGAGCCTGCCCATTCATGCTGAGTCATGGCTGACAACAGCGTGGCTATATCACTTTCCAAAACCTACAATATAAAACCGAACGAACGATTCCTACTCGTCCCCGCTCCGTTGATATTAGCTACAGTGGAACCACAGGCCAAGGTAGTGCGAGGTGAACTTACTGTGCAGGTAGGCGGCGAGGTCGTGGTCGTCGGCGCGCAGGGCCAGGTGGCGCGCGGTGAGGCCAGCGTGGTCGAGCTGCGTGAGCGACGCGCCGGCCGCCACCAGCATGCAGCACACGGCGCGGCGCTTGTGCGCGGCCGCCTTGTGCAGCGCAGTTTGGCCGCGCTCGTTGTCTCGCATGTTCACCATGGCCGTGGGGGCGCTCGCGATCAGGTACTTCACGATGTCCTTGTTGCCGTAGCGCGCCGCGATGTGCAGCGCCGTCTGACCGCGTGCGTCGATCGACATCAGCGAGTAGCCCGCCGCGTGCAGCTCCTTCATCTTCAATGACATTTAACTCTTACGCATTGCCATTGAGGTATTATACTAGAAGGGACAGCGTGAACAAAATATGTCTACAAAAATCGGGTGTATTGTACGGCTAGTGGCTACTCATGTTTCCATCCTCTTCACTCCTACGCAGTCACACTATATGTCGCCGCGCTCTACAAATTTCTCGCGTGTCTGGTACGTACAAGCCTAGAGCGAACCGCCTTTTTCGCGACGCCACGTGTCAAATAGTTCGTGCAAGCTATGTCGATACTCAAAAGCAACATAAGAGCGATTGTAAACCGCCGCCCACGGCCCCTCAGGCCGAAGCGCCTTATGCCCTGTTGCCGGAAGTACCGTAGTGTTATTCAAAAGGTAACATTATTGGGACTATAAACCTACGCTTACTTTTGTAGCAACAGTTTTTTTTTATTTTGTTTTTCTCGCCTATAAAGTACTAACTTACCTTTGTTAAAGAGGTAAGTTTGGCGTGGTACCTATACGTTTGATTTCACGATTGACTTCCTACCTGTCTTACGGGAAGTATTCCAATCAGAACTCACTCATGCATTTCGAATTGAAATACTTACGTTATAAAGATTGTCCATATGATAATACGAGTAGTACCCAAGACTTCAAGGTTTAATAATCTTGTCCTCTAAACCGATGATGATACAACAATACCTCCTGAATATTCAAATATACTGAGGGACAATTAAAGCATAATTTCATGTCATTATGCTGTTCAAACACCGGTTCATACTTAAATAACAAATGATGTACTAACCATTTTCAAGTCACCCACTTTAGCGGCCTTGAGAAGTGCGTCAGATGTTTTTTCCAATAAATTTCTGAAACAAAAACTTAATGTTGGTTTTTGTTTCACCTTATAAAGTATCTGAATAAATGTATTCAATATAGTTTGCGTATTGTTGGCTTTTAATTAAATTAAATTAATAATTGTCGCTGCCACCGGCTATATCGCTGAAACTTACGCTGAAAGTTTTTCAATTTAGATTTCAAACTAATTTTAATGAAGTATTAATTGACTACACTAACTAAAGTACTAAATGTGTGTCTCACCTATAGCCAAACACTTCTTGATCAAGTCCAAAAAGTTTTTCATGAATGCTGCATGCAATAGAAGAGAGAAGAGATAGAGTGCAGATTTCAGTCATAAGTGGTGCGTTGTGCTTCAGTAGTCATACTTGTGCTGTTAAGTTATGGACGCGATCACAGTACTGTGAAGTGTCCTGTCTACCGCGGCCGCTGCGAGTACCGAGTAGTCGCGACATGGTCACTGTGTTACTCTACATGTGTGTCGCGCTTCAAACTGTCAACACAATACATACGGAAATTGTTTTGCAAATCACTCATTTGTAAAACTATTTTGATGGCTTCGATATTGCGAATTTCGCTTCCATTTGCGATTAGTATTCAGAAATTAATTTCAACATCGACTATTATGTGTGTTAATAGTTTAGGATAATGATTTATAGAGACATTTTATTTCGCACCAAAGCCATCAGTCATCAATAGTTAATACTACTTATTTATAAAGCTCTAAGACACACAAACACGCAATAGTAAATGGCGTCGGTACTCACGTCTTGAAGCGCACTATTGAGTCGTGTGTGGGCTGAATGTCCTTGGCGGGCGGGCTGGCGCAGAGCGGCGGCGACATCGACTCTTGACTCGGCATGGTGACTTTGGGCGGAGTCGTCGAGGATACAGTTTTGGGAGTGGAAGGAACTGAAGATTTGGGAGTGGACGGTGCGGGGGTCTTGGCGGCCGCCGCGGGGGTCTTGGGAGTGCTCGGCGCGGGAGAGCCCACGGCAGCCGGCGGAGGAGTTTGCGGAGTCAATAACTCTTCAGACGTTCGAGCCGGGCTTCCCAGTCCGGATTCACTGTGCAAATATTGTAACAATTGTACAAATATCAAATAGCATTGCGCCGTTTACTAAATTCCGTGAAAACCATTATAACACTATGTCGAGCAAGGGAAATGCCTAGAAACACAAACAACTTGAAATTGTTTTCCACGTACAAATTAACCGGAAATTTCCTTTGTGCGAGTACTTTTATATGTACTTTATTTGTGCATTGTTTCTGGAGCGGATTTTTGTTTGTACAGTATTCAGGCGTGCCTTAATGCATCGCCCCGCTGTGCGTTATTCACGGCGCAGCTCTGGCTGAATGGAGTTCAGTCATTTAGTGAATACGGCCGCGAGCCATTTCCGTCCCCTATTCAACTAGTGCGCCGCCTAGTGCAAGGTCATCTCGTCGTTTAGGCTCCACAGTGTGGAAAAATTAAAATAGCGTAGTACGTGACCGAGTTCTGTACTCGCGTGTCGCGGTATGTACAGGTGACATCACGTGCGTGGACTAGCCAATGTTCAATAAATGGCAATGGACATTGGTATTTTTTGGTTGTTCTATTAATGACTTCTGGGCGTTAAATGGATATCTGACTGAACTCTGCAGGGACTCAAAGCTTGCAGCAATCAGCATCGGTGATTTTAAAGCTTAACGAGGCACGGACTGCGCCATTACATTTTCGAGCTTTGACGCCATTTACAGTTTCAGCGATCACGGATCTCCTATAGCTTGGTTATTATCATATTCAAGGCGTTAATTGAAAGCTCGTTAAACATTATTACGAAACATTGTATGACAACAATTTAGAAAGTTTTGCAAGAAAATACTACACCCGCAGTCCATGTATGTAACCACGCTGTAAAGTTTACATTTACGTACATGTTCTAAGAACAAAGATAAATCTGGCACAGTGTCGCGAGATACATCGTCCCACCGTGCATTAAAATATTTATACGCCAACCACTGCTCCTCGGCGATAAAACGTCTCCGCGCGTCTATCCACGCCTCCGACACATTGTTACCTTCAACCCATATTTGTGTACTCGAATTTCGCAAGATTCCTCTTTATGTGTTTCTTACCCTTTGTTAAAATATAAATGCAATTTTGACTTGAAAGCTTTTTAGTGACTTTCTCGCCCACACACCCGCCACTGTACTTCTCATAAGCCAAGAATGACAGCATCACGTATTTTATTAACACCAAGCACTGAAGCTCGCGAGGCTCTGTGCATTTCTAAGTAGACTTTAACCCGCAAAAAAAAATATCAAATCGTGAAATAGATAAGAGTTGGAAATAAAATATTGTCCACTTTCCTCCACAGAAAAGAGTAAAACAAAATTATTAATGTTCGATAGCAAGGCTTCCACCAGGATAAACCAACTCTAACGCACCATGGCTATGTAATTAAGCCAAGCGTGAATTATTATATGAGCTGTTATACTCCAGTAACAGGCCAGGTAATTAAAGCTCACCTGGCATGAGATTCAGGAACATCGAGGGAAACACCAGCACTGGGCGTGTCGACACTCTGCGAGATATCGAGGGACACTGAGAGCCCGGTGGTGGTGTCGAGAGAGACGGAGGGCCCGGTGCGGTCCAGCGAGGCTGTGGCGGTGGTGTCTGGGTGCGCCGTGGTCTCGGTGTCGGGCGTCTGCGGCGCCGCGTCCAAGATGTAGATGTTCTCGTGTCCGATGTCGGCCGGGTAGTGAAGATTCTCTTGTGCCTTGTCCACGCGGAAGAAACGCTCCGCTGTCACAGCTGCTCCCACACGGAAACATGGTTAATATAGTTTTCACCATTCGTAGACTTACATTCACGTACGAAACTGCAGAATTAGGATCGTGTGATTAATGGATGGTCGAAGTTTTGATATGAAGTTATTAAGATTCAAAATCGTTGATCTTTTTACTACATTGTTTCATTTAACGTCGTTCACGACACTGAGATCGACTTAAATTCGAAAATGTAATTTTTCATAATAACCACCGCCTACTCTCTATAGCTGAAATACAGTGAAATAGGAATCCAATTCAAGTGAAATTTACTTTCAAAGTTTCCTTTTAAAAAAACTCTGCCTCCAGCAATATTTAAAAGTTGAGGGGAATTTTAAACTATTCGTTTGCAAACCTGCGGCGAGGTTTAAACGGATTTTCTCACGTGGATTTACGACGCCAAAATGAAAACAGACCGCCGTCCTACTTTGATTCTGCTACGATATAGCCGAAACTTGTTTACGTATTTATTATAAATGTGCTGCTAGAATACTCATACATGCATAAGTTATGTGCATTTTCTGTTAACTCCAAACACGCTTTTGTTCCAAACGAGTTAGTGAATTGTTTGACTAACACAGACTAATAATGTAACTCCAACATTGTTTCACGAATGTAGCATGACGTTACTCGTAATTAAAGACCTTTTCCGCAACTAAAACAAGTTGACGTTGCGGCAACAAAGCGAAAACTTGCGTCGAAAACATGAGCAAGTGTACTTACAGTCCACGAACCACCAGTCGACGAGACTTGAGTACTGTTGAGATTCTTTGATCATGTTCTGAATGAGGGTACGCATTTGCTCCAAGTCCGTCGCGGGGTTCACCTCTAAAGAGCCAATACTCTCCGCTGAAATTAACACATTATTACCTGTATCTAGTTGCAATCACGGCGTTGGCATCATTAATTAGTCTAATGGGGATTGTTAAATGTACTTCCAGTCTGAATCTCGTATTGCGTACCTAAGCAACATTTACGATCCAGATACAATCGCATTAATCCAGCTAACAGGTGTAGATTATCGATTTATTGCGATAGCATAATATGGATTACGATAAACTGCAAAGATAATGCGAAAATCATTGCCCTCGCATAAAATCAGACCCTTTTTGCTTATCAATGGGCAATAGGGGTTATCGGTAATATAATTTCATGGAGCTTGCCAATGCTGCGATAAAGGTGAAAGATGAATTATTTTTCTAAACGGAAGCAAGGGAATAAACTGCAGAAGTTCCCCCGCGCTGTACCGACGTTATCGTAATGAAGATTGCCTTCGCTTTAGCTTTAAATCTATAACTGAATGATCTGAAGCACTCCACTTCGTTGGGGCAATATAACAATTTTATTACGTTAGGGAGATAATGTTGTTATGTAAATGGGTGATTCGGCAATTGCTCGAAGGAGCGCTGATTAAATATATGTTCACTTCATTAAAGAGTTCTTGAATCGAGTTTGTTACCTGTCTTGGCGAGCAATTCCTTGTCGTAATGATGTCTTTCGTAATCAGTCATTCTTATGAGATTCACAGTGAGTGTAAGTTTGTCTAAAGTTGTTTGTCTGCAAGAAAAGTATCACAAGTATCATAAGTACGCAGTATTTTCTACAGTAAAGCAAAACGATTGTCAAACACTGAAATGTTAATAGGTTTGAAGTTGAAGACAAAATTAATGACTAGCATTTTTAATTTATTTGCATGTGATTAGAAGCCAGCAACTAGTCCCGGCGGAGTGATACTTGAAAGTTAAAAAAAACGGCCCATACCGAATTACAATAACACGATAATTGTTGTGGTATCTGATTTAATCAATTAAAGTAATAATTTCATGTTTACACGTTATGTTTACATTGATTAATTGTTGTGGTTTCATGAACAATATTCCTATGGAGCTCACATACTTATGTGCCTTTACTTAATCACTCTTTATATTTTAGACCTCTGAATTTAAGGGACAATCTAATTTTCCGTCAGAGGTTAAAATAAATAGACATTAATTAAGCGAACACTTACGGCGCGATGGCCCTGCCCGGCTTCTTCTTGGCGAGCATGGTGGCCTGGTTGAGGTGCGACAGGGTGATGACAGAGGGCGCCAGACGGCACGCCTCACCGTCCACTTGCATTGGTATCACCTTCGTGGTCACTATTTTTGCAGTCTTGCACTGCGTTATGCAGGTCCCGTGACCACCCGCTTGTAATAATGGCTGTTGGAAAATTATATTTATAGTTTGTGCTTTCATTCTCTTTGTCATTATCATCATCAACATTATTGTCATTATCTTATCCAAATGTCTGTATTGCCCGTATTTCTGGTCTAAGTGTTTGTGAGGCCAAAAGGTCTCGTATTTTCGAATTTCCGCGGCACAAGACTCGGTATTTTCATGCAGGATCAGCGCATTGGGCGCGACTGCTGGATGTATTTATTTATTATATTTATTATTGACTTCTACATTATAAAATTTGCGTTGGAAAACATCTACATAACTAATAGCGTTAAGTCAATTTCAATAGATAGAGTTAAGTTGTGTCACTTTCTATTGAATTTAATGTTGTAAATTTCTCATTGACGGAGTCAAAACCGTCTCTAGTAAAAATTATTTTATTAAACTTTACATAAGACAAAAATATTGATTTTCCGCAATGAATTGCAGCTCGAGCAGCTTAATAAACCAATTTTAAAATTCGTACGTACACTACGTTAGTTGAAAAAGAACTAGGTTGCGAAGTAATTCGATTCGCCGAAGACTAATCCAATGTGTCAGCGTGTCAGTTTTGGCCCTACGCGAGCAACTAGTTATACTTAAAATGAAAATATATGTGTGTTTTCAAATATTCGTCTTTTGTGTTACCCATTTTAGGACCTATTTTTTAATGGAATCAATTCAGATAGGTAATACTTTTATCTGACTGCGGTAAAAATCCCAAAAGGAAGGTAATGACTTTAGCAGGCATCTTTGTATTATCGATTGTCCGTCTTTAACGCTTGAACTACCAACCGATTTTGATGAACGAAGTGACAATCGATTTGTTACTTTCGATTATTATTTTATCAATATGCGCGTGTGTAAGACTTCTACCGGGGTAAAGGTATAAGAACATTTTTTTTCCTTTAATTTATTTTTTTCGGCAGTTGATTTACGTCTTTTTGTAACTATCTATTAATTTCGATTACCTACTATTTTTATTGAGGTTTTCCTTAATCGAATTTATTCCACTCTATTAACAATAATTAATATAATATCAATATTCTATTGTTTAATATTATACAAAGGTTCGTAATCAGAGCATATCGCTATTTAATTGAACTCGGGTTTTCTTGGAAAAACAATTCATGATATCGACCGGTCTGCGTTTGTACTTACCAACTGATATGTGGTTAATCCTACTACTTCTATTAATCCGTCTTCAGTGGACGGCTCAAAAGAGCCTCCTGACTTGTTCCAAGGGTGGGTGCCACCCCCGTAACTGTAAATATAGAATGCTTGTAAACATTCATAAAGTATTGACGTGGTAAGGAAAATATGCCCTTGGGGACACTTGTGACACGGCTCCTGTACAAATGTATGTAAGTTTAATTTTACGTCGGGCTATGAAACTCTTGTATGGGTAATAGCATGTTCGTCGGTAAGATACTGAATAAATAATTCCTATGTTTAAGTAATCGACCGCTGGGCAAAGTCCGACATTGGACGTAATTGCTTGGAGTCACTCAATTTTATGGTGGAAGAAAACATCGCTACGAAGCCAGCAAATTCAGAAATTTTACCATTTATTGTAAAGACAACTGGACAACGTTGTGGACTTTGACCTGATATCACGCTTGATCATAGAGGTACATTCTACCAGTGGGAATATACATATTGGCTGGCGTACATGTATTATTTACCTTGGAATGTTTAAAAAAACGATGGCGTGTACTTTGTGCTCCCTCAGCACGGGCGTGAGGTCCTTGCCGTCGCACTCCATGGTGACGAACTCCGCCAGCCCCTTCCACTTGCGCTGCATGAGGTCCTTGCCCCCCGCCGTGCCGTAGAACAGCTTGTTCCTTATCCGCGAGTTGAACTTCTCCGGGTGCGCCTCTGTTCCCAAACAACATTTACCAAATGAATGCCTCGGTGGCGTAGTTGTACTATTGTACGATTACAAAGCTGAGATATCCGGTTCGAATCCCGGGTAGGACAAAGTGATATTGGATTTTTTTGTTCATTATCAACCCGGGGTAAGGAATTTGTGCCCGACATCGTCACAGGCTTGCCCCCTATCATATCGTGGGACGAAACACACAAGGCAAAACGGGGGTGTCCTGGTTGCACATCTGCCTACCCCTTTTGTGATAAAGGCTTAATGTTTATGTATATGTGTGCAACATTTACCCAATAAATACCCAACTATAACATTTTTATTTCCTGATTTTACAGAAAATTTTTATGATAAAACTTTTTATACTTTTTATAAGAATCGTAGCAGTGTGTTTAGTATAAATTCAATACATGCGTAAATCACGTAATGTTTCGAATAGAGCAACCATATCGGGTTTAGTTTATACAAAACGAATATTCACGCACCCTTAATAACACGAAAAAGCTTTGAAAAAGTGAGTTTCCCCCTCGATAACAAAACCAGGTCGCATACGTATCGAATTACTCGCCATTAACACTTTAGGATGGAATGTTCCACGTCACTATTACTTAAAAAACACAAACACAAAAGTACAAAGAGTAACTACCAAGTTCAATTTGCTATTTATTTATTCAACGTTTTTCTCCGCCCAGAGGGGATACGGCGGGCTCGCGCTGCTTTGAAACATCGCAGTGAAATAGAAAATGTAATTGCTGTAAAATTCAATCATTTTAACCATATTCAAAGTTATCCCGTAAATATATTTTATACATCGCACATCACGTGTAGATTTATATGCAGACTGCGGTTTGCGACAGCTGGGTGGAGCAGATAATGCTTGTGTCGGAGTCCACGCATCATCGTAGTTTTACATGTTAATATTGTATAATATTATTTACTGTAAATATCTATTTGAGGTGGTGGTGGCCTGTTGGCAACGGACCAGACGCGGCTAGGCAGCCATGGAAATGGAATGGTCGAGGGTTCAAATCCCATGTCACACTTCTGACTTTTCGGAGTCATATTTGTATTGATAGTCACCACGCAGTATAACCGTGAAGGAAAACATCGTGAGGAAACCTGCATACCATAGCGATTTGTAAAAAAATCTATAGTATGTAAAAGTCCGTCTACCCGCACTGACCGGCGTGATGGACTATATATGATGCCCTAACGCCTCTCGATTGTAGAGGAGACCCGTGCCGTGCAGTGGGACGTACGAGTATATGGGCTGATACAGTACACTATAGTATCTACTTGAGACTGTCTCCGTGGCGATACGATTACAATACGAATTTTCATCTGTAAATATAGTTCAGCGATTATAATTTTCCAAAACTCTATATTCTAGGAATTGTGTGCACCACAAAATCCCCTTTAGTGATATCTACGTCCGTAGGCACATAATGCATTTATGTAAATGTTTCTATTTATTACGTCAGCCCTATTTTGTTGTGCGAGACAAATAAAAAATTTATAAAATTCTCAACCATAGCATTTACGCGCTCAATGATTTGTTCTATAAAATGGATATTTCGAAACGTAACAGATTTCAGTAATACCTCTAGCTTCGTGGAACTCCAACGCGATGTGAGCGTCGACGCCGAACGAGAAGTAGTTGTTGACGACGTTGAGCGGCAGCTCGGGCTTGGCGTTGGTGGTGTCCTCGCCAGTCGCGGCCGTGTTGGGCTCCACAGACAGTTGCCATCGGTCCAACAGCACCGTGTCACTCTCACCGATGTTCGCCAGAATCTTTGATATCGGCTCGTCTTCGTAACCCTACGAATAACATTTCAACATTTAAAATCAAGGTATCAAATCTAACTTTGAGGCAGCAAGCTATTGCTGTGATTAGTTTTTGAATTGTCTCACGGCAGAAACAAATTCTTACAATGGAAAACTTTATTCAACCTATTTTTAGATCTAGCCTGAGCGTAATAATGTTTTATATCTCTATCTTTTTGACTTCTGTCTTATATCTTATGATTGGCATCTCAAACACTCATTTGCTACAAATTATACTTACAATAATTATCCTGATTCAAGATGTGGGTTTCTAATATAAATCATAAATCTCAGCGTCTGGGAAATGTAACTTTTAAAATAACTTTATCCGATACTAACGTCCCGACCCGGCTCCACCTTTGTGCAGATACACTTTTTTGAAAATATTCTATCGCCTATATTCATCAGGTATAATGTAGGATTCTAATGGTGAAAGAATTTTTCAAGTCAGTCCAGTAGTTACAGAGTCTATTCAATGCATACAAACAATCAAATCTCTCTTTATAATATTGGTTTAGATTCCAAATAAAATTATTTCAACAATAATAGTTAGGTAAATCAGCACCATATATTGGTGAGTTTTAAATCAAAGTTTTCACGTGAGATCATTTGTAACCAAATTAGGCTCCTCGTTGTTTCAAGTTCAAAAGTTCTGTTAACGCAATATTTTCATTAGCAAGAAAGTTCACGTGTGGAGTTAATGAACAAACAGTAATTAATGACACAGCTTTATTTTATTTATTTTATACAGCTTTACCTATTATACGCATATATTTTAAAACTGCGGTTTTATTTTCAAATGTGCAAAATGGAGTCTACGTTATCCGTGTCATGCAACCCGTAATCCGCATGTTTGCCAATTCAATTTATTAATCAGATACTTTATGGCGTACCGAATGATAAATCAATATATTTTGATTATCGTGTTAATACCCAAATTGTGTAAAAATATTAGCTCATAAAAGCATTATTTTACCAGCAGGAAATTTAGTATTAATCTTAATGTTACCAATGAGATAACATAATGGACGATGGTTCATTATACTTCATTTACCTTACAGGTAAATTAAAATAAAATATCAGTAATTCAACATTAGTTCTTACTATGTAAAATAGTTGTATTAGGTTTTAATTATATTGATTTTAAATTAAGTAGTAAATTTATAATTTGGACTAAATTAGTATAAATCATCATATTATTATATCTTTTATGTGTGGCATAGTATTTTTAGACCTCGGTTTTTTTGTGTCTATTTAGTATCATAAAAGACCCTTTTTATATTTTAATGAAATATGACTTATTAAATTTGTTTCTATTAATAACCTTATGTTTTGTTTGTGTTTAATGTTAGAATTTGTTATGTTTGTGTGTTCTTTATATTTAAAATACTAGTAATTGATTAGTGTAATTGATTTTGTATAATCGTACTATTCAAATAAATAAATAAATGTAATGACGTCGTACTCCATCCGTCCATATAATAAAGTTCTTATATCTCAAAGATTTGTAAATTTAAAAACGGATAGAATAGTAAAAACCGAAAATATTACAAACGTCGACCCAATTAAAATATCTAGCGAATAGTAATATATAACTGAGACCCGTGTCTACGGCTATATGTGAAGATATGTATGGCTTGTTTCCGTAATATCGATGTTCAAGACTGCCTATACGACATGAAAATTCAAGTAGCAATATTGACCGTCATAGATATTGTTATATTCGCGTAAAATATGCATAAATATATTTGTTGATACAATCTTATCCGGCAATATTATCGCTATACTCGTACATTTATTGTAAGCACTAGGCCTGTAGCCCCAATCTATTACTTGTTGTCAATATAAATCATACTTATTTATTCAAATTAACACGAGTACGGTGCAAATATTATGGAATACGGATAAATTACAGAAAACAACACATTTGACTTATCGATAATATAATATAACGTGTACTACATCGAGTTATTAATGTAATGGCAGCTTAAATGAGCTGTGAAGTGTTAAATCCACGAATCCTTTTCCTATCAAACAATTCACTTGATTTGACTTTTTCAATTCTGGGGTAGAATTATTCCCGTAAAAGTTGACATGAGATCGGCGACCGGTCGTAAAATCGTGCCCCGAATCCTTTTGGATACCAGCGTAAAAGACATGTTGACCGAAAATAACTACGGGATAAATGGGGTAAAAGAAGATTCATGCCGAGTAAAATAAATGTACTCGTAATATGTATAATTAAAGGACAATTTAAATAAATGTCATGTCTCGATCTTTCCAGATACGCAATCAGTGTGACAGCTATCAGAAAATCGGAATCTCCGACATCTGCGAATACAAAATTCCACAACCTATATAATGGTACTGTAATAAGTAGCAATTACATAATATTACGCAAATCCGGAGCGGAGCGGCGTCGGGAGTTGTTGTCGTTTTGGAGAATACTAAAATGTTCACGAGTGAAGCGATA
Source organism: Theretra japonica (assembly GCA_033459515.1). Lineage (NCBI taxonomy): Eukaryota > Metazoa > Arthropoda > Insecta > Lepidoptera > Sphingidae > Theretra > Theretra japonica. The sequence continues at coordinate 8,627,012 of CM065939.1, forward strand.
AACTTTGTTTATGGTCTCATTATAGCACATTGTCTCGCACAGGCGACAACAGGTAATCATAGAATTTACATATTTATTCACAGAGACGCTTTTTCTTCCCTTCCATATTCATTTAAATATTATTCTGGGAGGAAAAGTCGAAAATTGCAATTTTTGATGATTCGCGCATAAAATTTTTCACAGCCCCTATCCATTTTACCTTTTTCCGCTTAGACGGAAATAGTGAACCGGGAAATCTTTCGGATGTTTTTGCGCAACATTTTAAATATTTTATTCATTTGGGATTTGCTTTTCCAGGGAGAAGTTAGATATGAAAGCGCTCAATTCATGCTAGCAGTAACATACCAAGTTTTTCAAATAAAATGCAGCAAAGCTGTCGCTTCACTGTCAATTTCCTGTGAGACAGTGGTGCCACCCCGGACGAGCCTGCCCATTCATGCTGAGTCACGACTGACAACAGAGTAGCTCTGTCGCATGTAAAAAGTCGTTTTGATTATTTAAAAATATTGCATACTCGCTAACTATATACCTATGTGAATATAGCATTCAATTAGTACTATTTAAGTGTCGATATTTTTAAAACACGCTACGTCTATTATTATGATGCATAGGTAATGTTAAAGTAAAAAATTGAATTTAATCAAAAGTTACTCAAAACATATTATGTATTTGCCTGTGCTAGTTAATTTACGCTGGCCTGCGTATATCTGCTGTCAATTTACACGCTTCAATTACTAAACTACTTACATAGTAACTACATTTATAAGTTAATAGTACAGACAAAAATATCTATAGAATTTGTACGCCGTGCACGAAACGTTACACTCTTCCAACTTCCCACTAAATATGTATGTCGTCTCTACATAAATAAAACGGTAATATTTATAATGACAAAGACACTGTCATAATAATTAAGGTATACAATTAAAATTACGCAATTAACACGAACATCGACCAGATCGAACATTTGCCCAAATATATCCAACACAAAAGAGGCAGTGCGTACACGTACAACACGTCGGTGCAACGCGACGTGGAGGCCGATCCCTTTGAAATTATTTAACACTTCCGTCAGTGTTCGAGAAAAGCTACGTCCGATTCTCTTTGACGTGCAGAATTTTTAATCAGGGAATCTGTTAGTGACATATGAACGAACACCTTTTGTGGAAAACGCACACGATCAGTGCTTACGTTTTATGAGTTATATATTCAAGTGTTGCACATTGAAACAAGTTTATTGCACAGTAAAGTGTAAAGTGGAAGAAACAAAAAGATCTCATTTCAAAAGTTTATTCAAACAGATAAATAAACGCCCACGATAAAGTTTCAACGGTTTAATATAAAGTTTGGTCGGGTTAAGCTTAAATAATTAGCATATCGATACGACGGATTCATTCTGAAAAACGATTAGTTGTGGTGGATGAACAGAGCATTTAGATATGTTCCAAACATTTCAATACAAACAATGAACTGGCCCACATTGTTATGTCGATGGTTTATAGAAAAAATAATATTGCTGTTACAAAAAACGCCTATTACAAAAAAAACTTAACAGTCTGTTACAAAACTATTTTGATTTGTTATTTCAAAATGTAAATTAATTTTGATATCTAACAGCTTTTGAAAAATAATAGACACATATAGTCATTTAGTACGCAGAGATTATATTTATGTGAAATAATTTAAAAACAAATAGAGAGATAGCCTCACCCCGCCCCATCCGAGTGCTCTGGCAAGATCGTTGCCAGTGCCGAGCGGGAGCACGCCGACGGCAGGCCGCGAGCCGATGCGGTCGAGTACGCTCAACACCCAGCCCACCGTGCCGTCGCCGCCGCACGCCAGCACTCGCAAATTAGGCACTTTGCGGAACATCTCCAGCCTGGAAAATAATGTTCACGTCACTATTCTATAGTAAAAATTCGAATATCATCCTTAACCATAACTGTAGTCGCACATAGGTCTCCTTTTTCTACGGCGATGTGGAATTGGACCTAAATGACTTCATTCATCCTCTTTATTTCTGTTTCAAGTGCGCCTGTTTATGTGCCATCGATGTAATACAATATTATATTTGATCGCATAATTGGTTTTGTGTGAAGGTAAATTAGCTGTAAACCAAGAGAGGTGTGATCTCCAGATTATGCAGATGGTTGGGTTGAAACCAATTAACGACATAACAGAGCAGAGTCAGAGAATCGCATCAGCACTTCGTGAAACAATAATGTAGTAAATTAGGTATATTCAACTGGATTCAACTACTGTATTTTCACTAGGTAGATCTTTATAGCTTTAATTTGAGATTGTGAGCTTGATTATTATATATCTAATTTAGTTTGTGTGAAAATATCTTGCATTTAGACGTAACATCAAAATTTCAATTGATATTTTGTGACTTCCTCGTAGTGAGAGTGTTGAAAATTATAGCAAAAATATAATGTTTTCACCATCCTTTATTATAAAAATTAAAATCCAGGAGTGAAGGATTTCTCAATAGAATTATTGGAATATAAGTGACAGCTACGATTATAAAACCGTATATCAAACATTTTAAATAAAATGCATAAATAATAACAATACCAATTGATAATCAAACCCGCTTAAGTGTAGATAAGGGTTCGTAACAAAGATCGATTATTACGTTCCGTCCAATAAATTGATAACTTAGTATTAAATTGCCAAACGGTGTAATTGCCGACAATCCCTGAGAGCTTTCTATATCAGTAACAAAATAAATAGAATGTAAGCCTCCGTTCCGAAGACTTTAATCGGCCCGACCGATTTATTTATTGACTCAGCGGCAGAGGTCATGGAAATTAGAGAATCTTCAATCTGGGCATGAATATATTGCGTTCCTTTAATAAGTTTATAATGCTATCGTCTCATTAACTGACTCTTGATTTTCATAACACCATTAATAGTATCAATTTTGTCCTTCAAACCGGGAATAGATTTTGATGATGGATGAATTACTGTTCCTAGGTATGTAAATATAATACTTGTCAGATCACCTCGTTCGTAAAAATGGGTAATTTTAAAAACATCGTGACTAATAAATATGAGAAATATATAGAGTATTTATACCCGGGTCCTGGGCCGCCTTGCGTGAGGTCGAACACCTGTCGGGGATTCAGCAACCACTGGAACTTCTGCAGCAGTTTGGCACCCTGGTTCCCTCCACTCTTTGGATTAATAAATACCAGCACAGGTCTCACATTAGTAGTGGGTATCGGCTTTATCACAAACGTTCTCTGGTCATTTTTGGAGTCCTTCCCTTTCTTTTTAGACGCACTTTTTTTCTTGGGCGACTTTCTTAATGAGGATTTAAAACTACCCCTTCTTGGTAATTTAACGATCCAAGACGGCGGCACTGTTATATTGCACTGAGAACCTGAATAAGACAAACATAGTTTTAGATGTTATCTGTTATTCATGCAAATTCTGGCATGGAATAAAGATCTGAAAGTCAAATGGTGAGAGTCTAAATATAGCGTACCTAACGAACACTCTTCCCCTATTCGCTGAAGGTTGAAGCAACTTTCTTTGTTGTGGTAGGCATCTTTGCACCACGAACAACTCAAGGCTACGATCTCTTTCGAGCTGAACGACAATTTAGCTTGCAGCGACTGTTGGCAGAAAACACGTCACGATTTCAATACAGTAAGACTTATTCCAAAAAACAAATTGAGCGTTTGAAGGATCGCTACGTTTCATAATGGAAAGCAAGCAACTTAAATATACAAGCTGGGTTTTAATTACAGATATTCTCGCGAACGTCGATTCATATTCTTTAACGATTACGTTGTTTTGTTATTACTACATAATTAAATAATACTCTAGTGAATCAATGAGATTCGTAAGAATATCCACGTTATTCACGTGCGTTGGAAACGGCGCACCATTTGTGTACACTAAGTAATTAATATACGCACATGGTCGACAATGTCATTGTGCAGGGGTATAGCCTTGTCTACAGAGAGTCGAGTTGGTACGCACCACCCGCAGCAACTGCGCCGGAATGACTGTGACAACACACATGCAACACACATGCAAATGAATACATAAAGTGCTCGCCTCATGTGCTAAATAAAAATACAACACAACATCAACAATCATGAATACACAACAGCCGCAAATAAATATATAACAGCGTTAAAACAGTACAAGCCAATGGTTCTGCTTAGAGCTGATTCATTTTCAATATTTCTTTTATGTAATATTAGGTAATGACTATTGCGAAATGGTAAACATAGCGTTAACCACACAATGTGTGTATTATTTTTATGGACACGGTATCTATGCATACAATGCTTAGTAAATAACATAAATGTCGTTGTATCTGTAGGTACAGCGTAAACACGTGTGTTTGGTAGTGATCGTGAGTGGGCGTTTTGATGTATAAATTGTGTTAGCGTCAAGTGAGTTATTTCCTAAAAACATTTTCCATTTTTCCATACAAAAAATATTTTACGTATATTTGTGGAAACATGTGGTAAATTATCCAAACACATTTTCTAGATAAGAAAAACCGTTGCCACGAGATGATGCGGTAAAATACAATATTATTTGCCAAAAGTAGGTCCACAAGTGATTCGCAGAAAGTAAAATGCGTAGGCACACGCCACAAAACAAAACCTCAATCCATAAACAAGTGTAATATCAATATGAGGAAATTCGGTACCTACATATATTTTTGGGGCATGAATTTTCGATAATCTTGACTTATATTCGTAAGTATTAAATGACAAGTAACAAGTAAAGAGAATACAATGTACTTGAGCACGTTATTGATTTTAAAAAGTTAATGATTAATGGGTTTGTTCATAGAGTAGCTAAATTGTTGCCTTAGGCAGTCATTAGTCCGTAAAAAAATAATAACGTATGTACGTTCCATACGAATTACGTACAAATACGAGTTGAGCGTAGGTATAATTAGTAAAATGACCCGAAAATGCTGAACGTTTATTATGTAACATAATTTAGATGTTTTCAAAAGGCAATGTAGCTGTGTATTTTAGAGTGAAGCCGAAAGTAATAAATATTATGGGCAATTGAGCGTGCAACATCCATCAAGCGAATGTCAACTAAAATTAAACGCTCCACATAAAAGAGGAACCTTGATTTTGAAGACTACAAAGTGATGGTGAATACAGCGGTGCATGGTCGATGTGCTAACACGTCATTAAAAATGAAGTTTTAATTTCGCGTGGAGCTCGTGCGGCGGTGTTCGCGTCGCGGAGTCGTATGCAAGCCATATTCCAGGTAAATGCAAATGATTTTGAGTTGACAGAGAGCGCACTCTCCGGCTCGGCCGCGACTGAATGAATGGAGAATGAAGAATGACGACTCGCGACACGACCATCCCATCATTCATTCATGGTAATTCTCCCGGCCGCTAATTGTATAACGTATGGTTTTATATGACTGCTGACATATTTTAAAGGCAGCGTGTTTTTTACACAAAGCCCAATGTATAAATATACAGCAGGCGTTCCAAATGTTACCCGGTCGAACGGAACAATGTGTGTAATTATTTGATTAGTTTTTTTGGGTCGCGTGTCTGTACTGTAATGTACGTGGCACGTGTGCGGGTTCGTATTTATACCTGCTTGATGAAGGACATAACGACGAAATAGAACACACCGATGGGCACCAACACATATTTTCACATTAATGAGGGCAACTCGGTCCAAACACGGTAATATCGCTCTAGTTGCTGCTACACTTTAATTGCAATTCCCGAGCGCAATATTTGCATCGCTCTATTGTTGCAAAGTACGAAGAGTAATAGTGAGAAGTTACGAACGTGTAACCATTGAAGCTCAGACCGATGCAACAACAATGCCGGCTTTATATAAAAAAAAAACTAAGAATAAATACGAGCAGATAATGTTTTTTTTTTAATAATTTAAGAGTTCCATGTATAGTAATTATAATAATATATTTGTTTTATTTTATATAACAAAAAGAAAATAATTAGTTTAGCAAAAGTCTACAGATTTGCGGCTCGGACGAAACAGTTTGTGACACTAGGTATTGTAACTTTAGTGGAAACTGAATTAGGTACATTCCTGGAAAACTTTGCAATTAATTGATACTTACAGATCATCAATTATTAAAGACTCAATTAGTAGCGACAGTAAGAGCAAATTAATGTAATGGCTTTGTACAAGTAACTTCTACAATTTGATTGCATGACATCGCCCCGACCGCTCGTCTCGCCGTACATATTAATGGATCTTGCTGAACAGCTAATCAACTGAGCTTATTTTATTTCGTTTTGCACGTGCTAACCGTATTTTTATTTTAGCCATCGAGCATATGAATCACTAAGCGGTTTGCGATAAAATCAATACCACAATGCATTATCGGCGAAGCCCTATTGTAGATTTGTACTAACTCGTTGCCATTAATATGAATATTTTAGTCACATAGGCGTGCAAAATTGTTAGTCATAAATGTGGTGGTCTACAATGGTCGAATACATTTTATATAAATAAATCTACTCGTTAAAATTTGAACCTGCATCTAGCGTAAAATTTCTCGTAAATTTCATTTAATATAAAATCGAAATAGATTACCATTAAATTAAAATAATTACAAACAGTGTTATGCGTGGTAGTGGGCGGTGATAGCACACGGCATAAACGTAAAATACAATGCAGAACTAATTTAACGGGCGGCAGACAGCACTAATATGCGTGAAATGAGTATTAGGTGGGAGTTAATGAGGAGCGCGAGGTGGTCGGCGGGGGGTGGTGAGGCTCACCTTGCCGCAAGCCTTGCACTTGCCCTTCTCGGAGCGGCGGTGCACCCAGTGGTGGTGCGTGATGGTCTGCTCGCGGTACTGGCGCACGCCCACGTCGCGGAACGTGGGCTTGCACGTGAACTGCACGCGGTCCATCAGGATGTCGATGCACGCGATGTGCGCCACGATCTTGCACGCCGAACACTTCATGCGGGACCCGTGTTTCTGTTGTGTCACACAAGCTTATTAGTCCACCGTCGTCGACTTTACGACTTCCAAAATCTTTGATTATTCAAATGTTTGTGAAAGCGTAGCGTTCTGTTGGTGATGTTGAGAGGAAACCGACGAGAATACAAATTATTCAGTGGGGCGTTGTTAAAATTTACCAAACTTCATTTAGCGATGGTGTTAATATTAATTAAGTAACTTGAAATACAAATGTTAAATTATTTATAGCGCATAAAAAAAAAACTTCCATTGCTTTTTTACACAATTTCATTGTTCGGGATTCAGGTTTACGAGTTCATACAATCCGTTCAATAACTATTAAATGTTATCACAGCTTTGCAGTGTGAACGCATCGGTTATTTTAAGGACTACATTTAACTTAAACCATTAGGTTACAATGGTCAATTGTATTTAGTATATCAGTTACGTATAACGACTAAACGGTGTTATAACGTTACTCCAATATTCGTGTTTAAATATTCATATATATATTATGTATCTGTATCCAACTTGGGCAGTCAGCTTTAACTTAACTCCTTTAAATTATAAGAGTTGCCCTTTGCGGTTCCCCTATTAATAGATGAATAAAAGCTAAAGCAAATTATCTTTCACAGTCGATACATAATATTTAAGGATTAGTTTATCACAAATAATGTTCAGGTTATGTTAATTAAAACCTATTAAATGCTAACCGCCATAGTTCGGAAGTTCAGCGAGCGGCGGTCGGTCTTAAAACATCCATCTTTTAAGGTTATGTCAGTGGGATAACAATAAATTAGAAGCTGTCAGGATAAAATACTTTGTGGCTAAAGACTTGTTCAATGCTCGTTAAATATTCAAGTAAAAAGGTTACGATACAATGGCCGAATTGAGCCTTTTAAGACACAATTTTTTATAGGAAAATACTTTGTGTTACTTTGCACTTAAATTACAAGGTACGGGCGCTTGCGACAGTAGCCTCGCAATTTTATCTGCTAGTATGCGAAATAATTTTCAGTTCATTTTTATATGATGGTCACGTTTTGCGCGCGAGCATTCTGACAACCACTAGCCCCCACTGACGTTGAATTTTTTATATAATTTAAAATATTCTCCACGTAAAGCAGAATTGGAATATTCATGTTTATTTATATATTTATGATCATACATACATATATAAGCTCACGCCTTTTTCCCAGAAGGGGTAGGCAGAGTTTTTCCTGGTAGTAACCAGGATACCCATGGTTCGCCGTGTCTGTTGCGTCAGGGGGTAGCCCATCGCCATATCGAGCACAAATTCCTGACTCGGTGCTGATAATGAATAAAAAAATCCAATATCACTTTGCCCGGCCCGGGATTCAAACCCGAGACCTCAGCTTTATAATCATACTATAATACAAATACGCCACCGAGGCATTCGATATTTACGATCCTAATACCATATTTCAAAATTACATAGTATATTTGATTCTCAAATAAATTTCCAATGAATTTATATCAAATGAAGGGAAATTCCCAGAGGGAAACAGAAAACAAAGAAAATACAATTGCGGGAGAGACGAAGCGGCAACATACAAAAAGTGTATTTGCAATTAATTTGGCATTGTTATTACTTATTAAGTAACGACTGGCAGCACGAACCCGAAGACAGGCTTTGTTGTATCGGCGATAGGGTCAACGTCACCGCAATAGCGGCAGCATAGCCATGGGACATTAATCTTACATTCAACTACGACCGACCGTCCCACACAATAGACAGGAAACTTCGTAATGGTTGTCGGGGAAATTACAATTTCTTGCCCTGTTGCTCGTTTAGCACCTTCTCAATTGTTTGTACAACGATTCACCGATGCTTGTATCAAACTCAATAGGTTTTTCGTACCAGCAACGCCATTCACAATAATATTCAGAGCTTCTTTGTGGCGAATGACAAAGAATGAAGCAAACATAAGTAGATTTTATAAACAGATTGAAAGATAAATTGTGTATTTGGAGCAATACTGAATACACTTAATAATGGCAAAAGGATCTCGTTTTGACGGCTGTGTACGAGTATACGAACAAAAAATATATTGTGGCTAAATGCGTAAATCATTTTCTTATTTCATTAAATGTCAACGTTTTGTTCCTTGAAGAGGAAGACGTTTGTAAGCAATTTATCTCGTTTGTACTACATGTTGTAGGAGCAACTGTTATAGAATTATTATTTTTAATGTGACTCTTTTATGTGGTTATTAAATATGTTATAGCATCCATTAGACTTGCGAGTTTAATATCAAATATGCTTTACTGAAAATACGACCAATTATCCGTCAGTTTATTGACGCAATTAGTTTTATTTACATTCATGCGACATTGCATCTATACATATAATACATTTGTAAGCGATCGATGTCTGTACATGGAAGATAAATGAGAAAAACTAATATGGGGCGACTATATTAACGTAATAGAACCCAAAACAAAAATTTTTGGAATTTTTGTTTGTTGTCTGTGTGTCTGTTTGTTTGTGCGGTTGTGCACGATGAACTCAGAAACGGCTCAATGGATTTCAATGAAATTTAGTATGGAGATAGTTGACACCCTGGATTAACACTTAGGCTACTTTTTATCCCGAGAAATGTAGTGTTCCCGGGGTATGAGAATGCCGATATATTTGTTTCTTTTTGTACTCAAATGGATGGGATGGGACTGGATTACATATCTTGAGTGAGAATGAGACTGAAATGTGATGAGAGATGGGATGGATGGGATTATTTTAATAAAGATAACCACGCAAACGGAGCTGCGGGCAGAAGCTAGTTTATAATAAAAAGCCTTTCAATATGAATCTTTCATCTTTCAATACAACACCGCAGATATTTTTTTATTTTAAACGGCGCAATGGTTTTAATCCTGAATTGAAAAGATATTCTTACATAAAAGTTCCAGTTTTGTTTTTATAACTCTCTCCCTCTTTTCGTTAATAATTTATTACTTGAATATTAGCTTTTAAACTTGATGGCCGGTATATTTTTTTTCTCATTTTTGTAAAGGCCTTAAATATATTATGTTATTAACCAGGCTTCTCTGGGTATTTTATTGTATAAACCTTCCGTCATAGTATATTTCAGCTAATTGAAAACGTTACAAATATTTCAGTTTTAAATACTTATAAAATCCTGCTTACGACGTGTAGAGAAACAAACTCGAACTAGTTTATCTTATGAATGAACATACATTTTATTTTCGTTGGTAATTACTAAACGTTGGAAAATCACTATGACGTGTTCTCTATTAGCGAATTAAGAGTCCATTTAAAGTGGACTGGATGAACATCACTTCGGATGGTAAGCTTTGTTTAACTCAGTGTACATTGGCTAACATAAACAATTTTGAACTAAAAGTTTGCACACAACAGACGGTTACTGCATGCATCGTGGTTTGGGGGATTATTTTGGATTCACTTTTGAACTTTGCGGTAATAAATGCTTGGTTATTGCAGGCGAAAGAGTAAATACATTGTATATAACATCAATCATTGATAAAGCGGGCAGCGGTCACCATCGTTGAATCAGTCTATACAAATTCTTGTCAACGCTTTTATTAAAGTGCCTCATTCATAAAAACGTTGGGGGACATACTAATGGCCGTTAACAGGATAATGTAGTCAGTATTGATTTTTGTAACGCATAGCCCTAAAATATGCCATTCTTCAAAATAGAAGACAGAATTATGATAAACCATCGTACTAATCGAATAAGGACCAACTAGAACTAAGATGTAGGTAGTAGGTACTAAAACTAATATTTTCTCTCTCACAGCCTAGTATAATAATGTATCAATGAAATACGTATATCGATTCATTGCATATGAATTTAATATCAAACGTGGCCATTCTGAAGTATATCAGGATGAACTTAATTCCGATTTAAACCGTCGTGTCGCCAGTATAGCGCGGCAGTGCCAAGAAAATTATTCTGCCAACCGAGCAACCCTTTACTAAACTATAAAACAGCGTGAACTTTTTTGCTTACCTGGCATTCCGCGTCGCCAACATAACAGCAATCTCCGGACACGGAAGTGGGCGACCAAAGGTGTTCGCCGCTGATTGCCGCGTCGCCCCAGTCGGGCGTCGAACGCAACACCCGCGCGCCGCCCACATCGCCGCCTCGTCTGGCGACAAATATTCACACATTTAAAAACTATACACGCAAAACATAAGTACCTAATTGATGAATGGTGAGATACTATTCGTAACTGCCCAGGTAGCGACTACCGAGCACAGCGGTTCAGGGGCCGTCATGGTCAACTCAGTGTGTCGCGTTTCGGATTTACTTGTATAAATCCGGATACAATCGAGCCGGTGTAATTGTTAATTGCACTGAAGTCACTGTGTCGTGGTATAAAAAATATCACAACACATTCTTCGATATTGTACGAATTAGTTATGAATTATATATGAATTTTTAATTTGGAATTTTATGGGTATTAGGATCTGTGGCCGGTTCACCGACAGGTGATAGAACGGTCTAGTTCGGCAACATTGCGAAGTAAGTTTTTGCCTAATATGTTGGTACATACTAACATAGCATGGTCCCGGTACGTTACGCATAAAATAAGAAGAGACCGATAATGTTATAAACCGTCCGTATGGGTAAAATAACAACCCAATCTGATAGAATAGTGTACCATTAAAACTATTCATATCTCTATTGCAGTTTAATAAATACATGCAGCTGTTTGACGCCACTCGGAAGCGACGGCTTAACGTGCTCTTCAAAGTGTTGATACATTCAATATTTTGGCTATTAAATCCGATCGGTCTCTGCCGAGAACTGCGAGATTGAAAGCCATGTCACTTGCACGTCGCGGCCATAGAAGCTGCGCGATATTAACTCTGGTAAGCCTTTTCAATATGCGCAATGTTCAAAAGACCAAATCTTTGCTTTACGAACATATATCAGACTAAAGTCATGTATAAGTAACTAATACATAAATAATATGTTCTTTAAGACTGTTTAGATACGATGTGTAAACAATAACAGCCTCCGTGGCTCGAGGCCTCGTGTGCGATCCTGGTTTCAAAACAAAGTTTTTCTGATCCATAATATTTTTTTTGTGTCTGGCTATCATTTTGTAAGGTCAGGACTGTGTTTGTGACTATTGAGTGTATTTATAAAACACAGCACACACACATGGACACTGAAACAATAACAACGTAAAACTTTGATTGTATGACACGAAAAAACAACAACATAAAACAGACGTGGGGCAATATGTTGAATAAAAAACGTACAGCGGGCGACTTTTCAGTATGTCGCCGGAATATTGTATAATACAGGTACTCCTACACTTGCGGCCACTTTTGTTATTTGGAAAACATAGTCCATATTACAAAGAGATATATCCACGTATATTTTGTTGAAAGTAATACAATTTACCGTAATAATATCGTTACCAAATAATTAAAAGATATATATTATAAAGATGCTAATTAAAAAGTTATAAACGTTGTACTATCTGACATTATTGTCATAGAAATTGTGTATTTGTATCATGGAAATAATTACATATGCGTACTTTTTTATCAAATTACATAAGTATTACAATAGAACAAGCTTTTAATTAGTCAAAAGTTTTAATGTCGGTCGTCTAGAGATGAAATGGGTCGACAATATGGTCGACATCGTAGATAGACAAATTTCCATGTGCGTTTGCACAATTGGAAGGAAGTTTGCGCAGTAATTTGCCCACACACTTTCCAATATAGGTGCAAACTCAGACTTGTAAAATTATATCGTTACGTCTTCGCGGCCATTCAATTGCATACTTCGATTTTTGAAAAATCAATATTCGTAGCCAGGAATCACATGTATTTTTTTGCTATTCTTCATAGTTTCTGATTTGGCCCTCCACGCCCACTAGAAAAATTCAGCTGTATATCATAATAAAATAGGCATATTTTTGTTGCTATACACGAAATTGTTAAGCACGTTGAATAAAAAGATCCTCTAATATTTTAATACCGCTGAATTTTTAAAAATCCGTGCAAATAGTAAAACGCTGAATGAGTTATTGTACAGTTACTTAAAAGAGCTCCGAAATATTCGCCAATTGTATTCTATTTATTCATATGACCTTTTGTAAAATACCTTGTTATTAAGTCGAACTTTTCAAAACGGAACGTTTATTGTACTATTAAATTACACCATTTCCTTAATTATAATAAGAGCAGGTAGAAAACGTTCATCTTTCCTTATTATTTTGTTCTACTCGATCTCATATCAGTAATACATTTAAAATATGTTTATTACATAATATGTATACTATATATTTTTCATTTTTATTATTATGCATCTAAGTAGCATTTCGATCGCCAGAAAGTAACACCGAGTCAATGATTTTTTTTATATAGCATAGATACGGCAAACGAGCAAGCACGTCACCTGATGGTAAGTGGTCATTGCCGCCCATGAACATTCACAACTCTTGGATCATGGATATGTTGCCGGCCCATCCGTGCGGGAAGGAAAAAGAATGGGAAGAGGATTTTGGGCATCCGGCAGACTTACTCACCGAACAAAAATCGACAGCAAAGCTGTCGCTTCACCTCGATCTCCTGCGAGACAATACTACCGCCTCGGACGAGCCTGCCCATTCATGGTGAGTCACGGCTGACAACAGCGTAGTTCTACTTCTTTTATTATATGAATGATAATGTTATGTTGGCCATGTGAAACATGTGCATGTCGGCTATCTATACCATTACAAAAATATGTATTGGAACACTATACAGAGTAAAATATAACCGAAGAGAGATATTGTATGAACATATTAAAGCCCCTACAAAAACATGATGCGTATGATTCTAAACTAAGTCAATATTTCATTAACTTACAATTTATCCACGACGTCACCTAATTATTCACGCCAATAACACCTCTAACTGTATAAAAGCGGAAAAGGGCACAATCCCGAGATCTAAATCAAATAAATCACGACAAATTTCGAGAGTCTCGGATTGTCCGGTCTTTTCTGCGAAAAGGATGTGATAAAATGAAATAGTATTTGCAGCCCCTAGTATCATTCATCAACCTGCTACATTTTTATTTGGATATAAATCTCAATGTTGTTCGTATATTTATTGCTACCATAGGGCAATAAAAAACATTTTGTTGCAAAAATATTTTCCTAGAAATGATCAATAGGGGATAAGCTGTAATCCTTGCCAGTATTGTTATCTCAAAATAAGCAATGGAACATTGTAAAACTGTAAAGCAACACAGACAAGAATAAATAAGCAGATTTAAACTGCAAATACAGAGCTAATTAGAAACAAGAAAACTAAGTTAAATTAAAATACTCCACTGTGGAGTTATCAATTTTGCAAACAGCTTTTCTTACTTGGCTAATTTATAAATGTCTGTACCGTAAGTTAAACTCGCTACTACGAATATTACACGTCAAAATCTCGGCTTACCCAAAATATCCTGGTATTGTGCTGAAATTGAAAACTGACACTTGTATTTACAGCGTTGTTGTTTGGTTGTTGTTTATTCTATTTTAATAATGAACGTGTAACCAAGTGTTTAAATGCCTCTGATCCAGTTGTTACGAATGAATTCGGAATGAAATAATAAATATTTACGCACATACGTAGCTGTAATTATTATGTACTGACATTTGTTTTGTTACATAGGTTCTGAACTTTTTTTTAAAGACTATGCAATGTCAGCTTTGTTGATTTTTTTGACCTCCACTATTGAATATTTTAAAAATTATTTCATTATTATTTAAATTATAATTTAATAAATATATTTTAATACACATATATCTATATATTATAACAATCATGTAGGTTTATGTAGCACTCATTACCTATATTTTTATTTTGCAACTTATTGCAAGAGTAAGCAGTTTGTATATTATTTTATGCTACGTTAATTAACACTGGCTGTATAAAATTTCGTGGTTCTATTTATTTTGAAAATCGAATGTTATAGAAAAAATTAACAGGGAATAGTCTGTCAAGACCACAAAATTTTCTCAGTCGTATTCCGTTGGCCAAGATACATACATCTAAAATCGCATAAAAAAATTAAAATTCTTCATTAGCATATAAAAAGATAAAATAAAATTTGAGTAACACGTGTAATAAAATTGTGAAGGTAAAAATATCATTTTAGGAGGTGAACAAAGTTTTTGAAGATTCCGGGCCAAAAAATAAATATTTGGTTTGGTTTCAGATTGCAAAATGGATTGTGCCTGCTGTAACCGAACCACGGATGGCTGTGCCACGATAAAATGCAGCTTGTGCTCGTCGCAGTACCACCTGGAGTGCGTGAGCAGCGAGCAGCTGGTGCCCAGCACGAACAGTTGGCGCTGCTACAGGTGCGAAACCATGAACTGCGCAGCGATAGGGCCCAAGGTCGACGCTGCGGTGCGTGCATAGTGTCCCTCCCGTGTCCATTGTTAAATTGATCGTCCGTTTTATCCAAATACATTCGTTTAACCTGTGATTTATGATTGCATTTTTATTTACAACCTTTGGAAAGAACCATCCGTTTCAAAATGGCGGGTGCCATGATTTACCACGAATGTTTTGTAACACAGGTAAGTCTTAATAGACTTCTCACCATCTTGTAGCCAGCAACAAATTCGTATTGTAGCTCTACGTAAGCAATGTTTGAAAAAAATGTTTATTTTGTATATCTCGCTTCCGCGTAGCAAAGGAAATATTCAAAAATTGTTGTTTTTCGCATCAGTTGAGATAAACTAATTAGGCGCTTGCCTGCCGTGCATGCGCAGTTTTATGAAACTGGCATCGAAAATTCTAGAATGAAATTTGTGTAATTTCCTACTTTCTCGTTGTGGTAAATACTAAATGTAGGTACATTTTTCAAAGCAGAGATAAACTAAAGCAACACCTGCAACATTTTAGCGCAATAGCTCAAAACGGCGGACAGATGCTCTACCGATTCATATATTTTCCTTGCTTGCCAACAGCTCGAGCTGTCCGTACATTCCCGCGCTAACATTTGCAGTATAAATCATTCCGGAGCACGAGGCCGGTTTGAACCAATAGGGAAGATTTTATAAGAATGCGACTTACTACCAAACGTTTGTGATTGATAACTGTTAAAAATGTGATTGTTACGAGAACATAAATTGATTTTATGAGGCATGAAATCGATACCAATTTGCTCTAAATAATTTTACCTACGAAAACCGATTGTACGTTGCATCAATTATTGTACGTTTTCCTATCCGGGAATATTTACTTTTAATATTTTTATACAATACGGAAGGCATTTAAAATATAAATAATAATCTACTGCCTCTTCGATCTTGTGGTAGCGCGTATGGGTCATGAGTTTCCAGCTTCGATTCCCATTTCAGGAAAATACATTGTGATATTTTTTGGTTAAGAAATCTATGTTTCTCGAGACTGGAACTTGCGCCCGATACGCTGACAGGATCGTTCCCCTTCACATCTTGAAATCAAGCTTGAAAGAACCATGAAATTGTGGTTCTCTTTCGACGATACAGTAACGAAAAGTTGTAAAGAAAAGCCACAGAAATATTGAAATGCGTTTTTGTGCCTTATATAAGTTGACAAATTTTTCACATATTGCTACAACTAGCTTTAGTAAATTAATAATAATCCCTACTTACCGCAGTAAATTCTTTCTAGTCAATTTACTTTCTGTATATAATATCATTACCGTGAAAAAACCGTTTCGGAGGAATAGGGGAACAGACAAAATTGTCGACGCGTGCAAAGGTGCCAGATGTAACGTACGTGCTTTTGAAGGTTTCGTGTCGCAACTGAAGAATAACCGGCTGAGAATCTCACGCTCGCGTGATTACTGCGGCTTTAACATTTTTCCACTCTCATAATATAATAGTACCTGGGTGCTGTTGGTCCAAATCCCGAGATCGTAATGGCCAAAAACTACTGTGATGTAAAAATATCTCACATTATGAATGGTGAAAATTTTCTTCTACATTTATTGTCATGTCACCAATAATAATGTTATGTAAACGTCCCATATTTCATGTTGAGTAACCTTGTATTATATTTAGAACGAATTGAATTAAATGTATTCTCAATACAGAATCACATTTTTCAATTAATCGAGTAGTATTGAAACGATTCTCAAACGATTCTCTCTTATTTAATTGGCAACCCGGGGAGATGTGTTCATCTACAACTAAACGGCATCTAAACGGCAACGGAATGAAATCCGAAATACCCAACAACAACAAAACTATAGAACATTTCATATGAATATAATATTTTCTTACTTTGATGAAAGATTTATTGCGTACAAATAATTAATGGACTTCTTTTTAAACACGATACTCAATATTGTAATTAATAAAAATATACGCACTATTAAAACGATAAATATAATGGTCTGTGCCTATATATGTGTTCCTTTATGAAGTAATTTCGCATGCAAAATTAATTCAAACCGAAAAAAGTTTACAGTATAAGTCATTTCATTTCAAAGAAAGACATTAAAATTCAAGAAATATTCCTTTGTTACTCGCTAAAATCCTTTAGACTAGCGGCCTTATTCATAGACAGTTTTAAAACCTATTTTAGTTAATTAATGTTTTGTCCTTTTCAAACGACTTTTGAATTCAGTTTGAGCGAAGAAGACAAAACATTTGATAACTAAAATAGGTTTTAAAACTGTCTGAACAAGGCCGTAAATCTCATTCCTCATATTTTCCACATCTCGGAATTGCGATGAAATTACCTGGGATGGGGTTTTCGTGATGTAACAATAAATAAATTTTACCTTTACCTACAGTGTGGTTTTTCTAGAAACGTGACCGATAAAGTAACCGACATTCCACGACTCAATCCGCTATGGTTTTCATTGTTTTGATAAGATTTTATATGCGTTTACGTAAGCACTACATAAACAAGGTACTTTTGCTATGATACATATGTTTATTTACGTACTAACTGTATGAATTTTCTCTGTAAGGAATACGGAATGACTTGGCATGTTTTTTTTACTTTGAAACTATGAACGTCTACCTGCTACATTGAATACACAGTTGAAGAATAACATTAACAATTCCAATCAAATCATCTCAAGAAGACACTCAAAATACATAGGTACATAAGCGTCACTCCTATATCTGTAGTTCCATCTGTAGTCTGCACTATTACTTTCACTTCATCCAGGACGGTAATACATACAAAACATCACGCCTTTATCCCAGAAGGGGTAGGCAAAGGTGCAGCCAAGACACCCACGTTTCGCCTCGTGTGTTTCGTCCCACGATGTGATAGGGGGCGAACATATATCGCGCACAAATACTAATACGCAAGTAAGTATTCTTAATTATGTAAAATTTACGCACATATTTTCATACTCTACTTGTACGTATTATGTAAGTGCCATTTATATTACATTATGAGAAAAATACTACAATATTACAAACTACGCTTAAAATAAATTAAAACTGTGAAAATTTCGTGTGTTATCAGTTGTTTATGAACACATTTTCATGCGACGTTTTTTTGGTTAAATATTATGACGGCTAGTCCAAGGAGTGCACGATGAAACATTTCGTAATATGTTTTTATTTCTCATGTTTGCTTTACCCACTGAAACGGAATTTCAAGCGATGTACCAACAGCGCTTTCGTGGTAAAATAAAATACAATATTTACAGAAAGGTCCAAGATATTATTTACAGTAACAACTAAGTCGCCAGCAAAGTTAGGGATAATTTAAAGAAATATCCAATCCCGATTGTCCTCTGTATAACATTCACTAAGATCTCCGTAGCAGCCCTCCAGGTGCGTTATTTTAATTAAGTATACAGTGGGCTCCGATTGTATTGTTCACAGACAAAATCAATACATCTATCTCAATTTGCTGTTTAATTAACATGACAATTTTCCATTTAGCAACCAATCCCCAGACGAAATAGCTTCGGCAAGGCTAAATTGGCTAAACTGCTGTAAATAAAAGAGTAGTCAACTGACCTACTTAATGCTCAGCGGAAATCTCACTAATACTGGATGCTGGTTTGTCAATCACATTATAATGCCTGGAGTATGGATGGATTTTGTTTCATAAATAGCCTTTGCATTATTGTCGCACATTGATTCTTTTCATTTTAAAATAACTTACCGCAAGCCATCGGTAACCGGCGGGTAAAATATAAAAAAAAATGGCTTTTTGTTGTATGATTAGTACTTTATATCGATAAAGATCATAATTTTGCTATTTATTTACCTGATTCAAATAAAAATTGTTTCAATGCAATAGCTATTTACTTTTTAAACAATCGTCCATGTGATAAATTGAAATTATGTGTAAGGATGTTAAGTGCTATACATATTCTTGGGGACGCC
This sequence comes from Theretra japonica, assembly GCA_033459515.1. Taxonomy (NCBI): domain Eukaryota; kingdom Metazoa; phylum Arthropoda; class Insecta; order Lepidoptera; family Sphingidae; genus Theretra; species Theretra japonica. The sequence continues at coordinate 8,646,333 of CM065939.1, forward strand.
TATGTTCAGTTTAAGACGTGGCTGATGATGATAAAAATTAAGTAGCATCTGTTAAAAGTATTAATAATGCTTTATGTGTTTAACAAATGCCTGCAATGCGACGTAAAACTTTAATTATACTGTGTAAACTAGGGCTTTTATGTAATTACTTCTATAACCTCGATAGTCCGTAATGAAGTGGAAACAATAGCCGTACATCTATAATGTATATCTAGCCAGCTGTTTATTCTTAGGAAAGCGTCGTATAGTTTTCTCTTAGTTACAGAGACAACTTTGCAAAAATAACAATACAGTACTCGGGTATGATATTTCAAGTTAATAGGAATGGAACACAATGGAATGTAGATATGAAATGAAGTAGTTGGAAGTTACGAGTAATATTGTAACTTGTAGCAAACACAGCGTATTAAACATGCACGAATATCGGGTTGAGATAATAGATGCTACAAAGAACTAACCTTTACGTTCAAAGACATTCATAAAGTTTATCCAACTTATATACATTTTTACACTAATTTTCCGATTATAATATAGACTGTTTAGGTCTTTACTATTTTTCTCCTTTGTATTATTTGTCAAGGACAGCTTTCAGCCATTACTTTCATCTGTAAAACGAGAAGCCGCGGGTTCGATGCCCGCACCGAGATAAATGTTTGTGTGAACCACTATTTGTTTTGGGAATAGGTGATTGTGAAACCGAAAAGTCTCTCGTAGTTCCTGATACCCGCGGTTTAAGACTCGATATTAGAGTGTGATCAGGAGTACATATCTATTTATCTTTCTACATTGCATTAGCCCCGCACGGAGCCAATCCGAACCACGATCACCTTGCACAATTGATTTCGTTGAATTATATATTTTTTTGAGAATACAATTCAACAGACTTGTGGAATTAACGTAGTGAAAAAAGAAAAAACGTTACTTTGAATATGAAAAAAACCTCCAAATTAATTTTAATTTAAATGTAATGAATGAATTATTTATAATAACTTATATTTATTGACGATTGTGCTACATAATACGTAACAAATCAATGAGGTGATAAAGTATTAAATAATTCATAGAATCTTGTTCGTATGACGTATGTAGCTACATAATGCAGTGTTATTATTTATGCAAGTTATTTGCAATGCAAACACCTTCAGATTCATTTGCTTACATCAGCTACTGTGAGGATAGATAATTACTACATTCTTGCTGATGCTATAAAATGAAAACTTAGCGTATTTCTCAAGCATATAAAGAATCATTACGTTTATTCTTTAAGTAAATTAGTCCTTCTTTGTATGTGGCACAAACTATTACTTGTATTACTTAAAAGTATATTTAATGAATCATAATTTTTACCCGTAGGAATATTATTGCTAAAAATAGCTGTCCCTAAGGTTTTCTATAATAGTCTTAGACAAGAGGAAATTCGACTTAGGTATTCAATTATGTGATAATTAGCCTCAAAGAACGGTCCAGGTCCAAGGTTCTTATGATATAAAGCCACTTGACCCCATCTGTCGCTAGATGTTGCGGCCAGTGAGCCGTAACTAATCACTTATATTCCGGAATCAATTCAAGCCGCAACAGACACTTTATTAGAACGAATAAAACCGGTAACACATCCTATAACATTTATTTAACCCGAATATCGGGGCGGGAACTAAGAATCTACAAAAGTGTAATAACATGTCAATTATCTAATAGCAAATATATAAAATTTGCCTCGGTGGCGTAGTGGTACTACGGTATGATTACAAAGCTGAGGTCTCGGGTTCGAATCCCGGGTCGGGCAAAGTGATATTGGATTTTTCTATTCATTATCAGCCCGGAGTCAGGAATTTGTGCCCGATATGGCGATAGGCTCGCCCCCTATCACATCGTGGGACGGAATATACAAGGCGAAACCTGGGTGTTCTGGTAACACCTCTGCCTACCCCTTCTGGGAAAAAGGCGTGTGTTTATGTATGTTTATGTATGTAAATATATAAAAAAATATCTCGCTACTCTACTTTGAAGGGATAGGCAGTAATATTATGAATGCCACTTAAAGTCCCATTCATTTAAGTTCCATGCGCCGGCGGAATACTGCACGATGCGCTTATTTGTGTCTGCAAGTAATATAGGCCCTTGACAAACACAATTAAATAAGTCAATTACCTATTTCGTTAGCATATCTACAAGTAGTCAGGCTTTTTGCGATAAAATTAAGCTTATTACTACTTATTACTATTGATCAGTGTTTTTTGTCCGCATATTTTTATTAATTTCAAATAAACACGAACTATCGCGTGCCAAATAAGATCCTCGTTTAAGCTTACGTCTTGTATATTATCTGTTTACCGCGGGTTATTATGCAAGATTACTTATTCACCTTTACGCAATCTCGTGCCTGATCCTACAAAGGGGCGGACGTACTCACGTACGTAGGATGTAAAATTAAATTCATACACGACCATTTGCGGCGCTTATGCTTGGCAGAACTCGCTTGTACAGGCAAACGCAACTAATGCACAATAATATAGAACACAAGGCTGTCGAGAACACAAGTTATTCTTTTCAAAGAATTATGTATTTTTAATAGATTTATGAGTCAGCTTTTATGAGTCAGCCGTATGGGACATGCTGGCGAGCATGCCAAGCGATTCGCGTTTTCACAAGGATAGCTAAGCTATGGGAATTCCCCTAGTTTTAAACCAAAATGATTTACCCTTTGGAGCACATATGAATTAGTGTATTAAAAAAGTAGTAAATAAAAGAGATGATAATGGTGTAAATTGATACGTATTATGATACCAGCGAAGTGAGTATCAAAATCGCGACGCTGCACTGTGTGGTGGTACGAAATTCCCATATGTCCGTCTCGCACTTGACTGTTTTATGTATATTAATACACAATCGGAAGTTGTACATATGTGATTGCCAGTAGAATTAAGTAATTAATTACAGAATACGAAACATATGACTCATACACCCAAATAAGGCAAAAATGTCAATGACAACAACAAGCGTAACAAATAAAATTCAATTATGCTAATTCATGTCTACTAAAACAAAGTTTTCATTCATAAACTTGTAATTTGAGCACTTCCATGATATACTGGTTTTGACAATGACAGTGTACAGCTTGCGGTGACCGGTGCTGTAATGTATGAAACCGGTTTTGCCGGCATAGCTCCGGGCCAGCGTGCGTAACACTAGCTTAACAAGTTATTGCAACGAGGATCTAAACTGGCGCCTTGGCAACCGAATTTATTGCCCATTTATTTGGAAACAGTTATCAACATATATTATGTAAAAAAATTACTGTGATCTGTATTGTTTTGTAATTTCTTGTTTTTAAAATATTCGACGATTGTTCTCCGGCGTATGTGCAATATTTAGGATATTCTTTTACAACAATTTTACTATACATTATAAATATTAAGTCACCATCACGATTATGTAATCAATTATTATTTTATTTTATATACTGGCTACCAAGTCGATATCCACATTGATATGTTCCTTGGTTATCGTTTATCTAAAGCTCCCACGATCTTTATTTTATCACGTAATGCACAATATAGTATTCCAAACATCACAGGTAGATAGCAGCTGTCTATACATGTTGTAGTTTGATTTGTCAATTTTCGGAAACGCACAAGTTGTCAAAAGCAATAACGACTGATTGCCCCAACACTTTGATATTAAGGTAAAAAGGGGAGCCCATCATGTCCCTGCCAGTGAACAGGTTTCCCTATTTATTATTTTATCCCTATTCCCTATTAATATTTTACTATCCTATTTTTTATTTAAACGTATTTTCTTGGTTACCGAAAATGAGAGGTTAAAGCAGTAACTTTTTTGATGTTAGTTAAATCAGTGGCCTATAGGCAACATTTAATTCTACCAAAGGAATATTGACATTGAATATTGACTGCCTCGGTGGCGTAGTGGTACTACGATTGCAAAGCTGAGGTCTCGGGTTCGAATCCCGGGTCGGGAAAGTGATATTCGATTTTTCTATTCATTATCAGTCCGAAGTGAGGAATTTGTGCCCGATGTGGCGATAGGCTCGCCCCCTATCACATCGTGGGACGGAATATACAAGGCGAAACGTGGGTGTTCTGGTGGCACCTCTGCCTACCCCTTCTGGAAAAAGGCATGTATAAGCAGCAGAGAAATATGTTAACAAATTAATTCAACAACAATCGCTCTAGCGTATTTCTGCTAACTACAAACAAAAACATGCGCGACATCAATGTTTGTTCAGTTATTATAACCGAACTGAAACGTTACATGTTCAGCTGGCGATAAAAATAAATGGAGGCGAGTTATAATATTAAAATTTTATATGAAGTATTTTAAAATGAATATACTTATTTTTGCATCCTATAAATGTAAAAGAGTCATGAAAACTTTATTAAAATACTGTATCCCGCAGATTGCTGGCCTTTTTTCGGTCATGCGGAAGAAAACGCGATTCGAGCGCAAATATTTAACAATGCCGGAAATTGTAAACCTGCCTTTTTTTGCAAAAATGACCTTTGAAACCAACAATTTGTTCGGCTCACGCTCAGCGGGAGCATTTACGTGATCATATTATTAAAATGCTATTTATTTTCGACACAGCATATTTATAATGATGTAAGTGGACAATCCGTAAGGTTGAATAATTGGCAACATTGGAAAAGGTCAATAAATTTTATAATTTATGTATTTTAAAGGCTAGGTACTATCCATATCATTTAGACTGAGTAGAATGGTTGTCAAGGGATTTTTTAAACTCTTTTATTTTTATTTCAATAAAGCCTGCAGTTTTACTACAAGTCATATGATACAAATTAAGCTTAATATAAACGATATTATCTGGCATCCACAACATAAAACCCATCTTTGTTACGGAAATAAAAGCGGAAAATCTCGTCTTCATGTGGGCACATTAAATCTTTAAGCCGTGTTTTATATAGGTAAAACACATTATATCCATAATGTCGGCTATTACCTATTGTTAAGTGTTTTTGTGAATTATGATTTAATAATACACATACTGTGGTTTTATGGACTAATATAATACTAGCGGTCGGGCCTGGCTTGGCCCGGATGCAGATAGTTTTTGAATCCAGTCCACGTAAACAACATGTTATTTCGCGTACTTACCGTTTTATATTTAAACTCACTATGCCCGGCGTAGAGGATATACTTTTCCCGTCCCGTCCCATTATATCCCATTCTGTCTCATGAGGAAAAGCATACAATCCTGTTCTTTTCTGTCCCGTCCCATCCATTCGAGTTTGAGAGAAGCAAATATGTATATTTGAATTCCTTACTCATCCCACGGGAACACTACATTTTTTCGGGATAAAAAGCAGCCTATGTAATAAACCAGGGTGTCAGCTACCCCTACACCAAATTTCATCAAAACCGGTCCAGCCTTTTTTGCGTGAAAGAGTAACAAACATCCATACATCCAAACTTACAAACTTGCACAATTATAATATTAGTAAGGATTAGCGAGTGTAGTATATTCTAATGTAAAATTTATAAAGATTTATTAAATAACTTTTGCATAACTTTAACCTATACTTATGCCCGATCCAGACTCTCTAAGAGGCTTCACGACGAAACAAAAGCGCCAGAGCGAGGACGGTGTGTTCGCCTCGCATCGTCTTCCCTCGCCTCGCCTCGCTGTCTCTCAGTTTTGTATCGGTTTTGGACGCCAGTCAAAGGACGCGAGTGGGTGAGACGAGAGAATCATTCACACTCTCGAGAGTATGGATGGCTAGCCTCCATGCGCCAAGACTCGTGCCGAGAGCCTCTAGGAGGCGCCTCGCGAGAGCGTGGACCGGGCATACGGATTCATATGGGATCAATCTAAATTATTTGTTGCTTAATACATACAGGGTATATCAGGACTGCTATGGAAAACGAAGCCTGTTGGTAGTTTTTGTGACTTTAGACACAATGCAGTAACAGTTTTGCAAAAAAAAACGACGATTTTTTTTGGAAATTTGTAAATTTTTGATCATTACAAACATTATTAGTATTGTTGCTACATATTACAAGTATGATGCACGACTATGACTCGGATTTGACAATGACCTCACATTCTATTCCTTTCACTTTTGAAACCGAGTTTCCGAAATTCTTATTGCAATATAGTAAACCGCTTAGCTAATTTTGTTTTAAAATTATAATGTACTAGCGGCCCGACCCAGGTTAGCCCGGGTGCAGATGTTTTTTGATCCCACTCCACACCAGATACATGTTATTTTACGTACAAACTGGGACACGCTGTATATGTATTATACATATAAACCTTCCTCTTGAATCACTCTATCTATTAAAAAAAACCGCATCAAAATCCGTTGCGCAGTTTTAAAGATCTAAGCATACATAGGGAAAGACAGACAGCGGGAAGTGACATTGTTGTATACTATAAAGTGACAAGAAAGGAAATACACGGCAGACATATTTTTCATTATAAAATTCCCTATAAATTACTTATCTAATTGAGTCGTAAATGTATGACTATCGGCTGTTCCACGAATTCCATGAAGACTATTGTTTTATGCAGTAGCTTCATACTGCGGTATAATGTAATGCAGACAATATGCTTACCAATTTAGTTCTCAAGTCATTGTTTTCATGTTCTTACTAACACATTCTTTTAGAATTATTTAGACTAATATTTCACGCCTAATACGTAACATTTATTATTGTGCAAATTTATTTTGTTTGTTTTTATATCTACGCGTTATCAAGTACATATTACCGTCGGGCCTTGGTCCAAAAACCTTGAACTTATCAACGTTTATTACATAAGAAAAAGGTAATGCTCGTTTTGCATCGTAAAGAAACTTTCCTCTCGTTAATTATCGTAAATAATATTGATGATTGGACTACATTATGTGTAATATTTTTACAAATTATAAAACACTTAACTTAATAATCTAGAAGATTTGGAATAATCGTGTTTGTACATTGTTTCAATACTAACACAGGTAAAATTATTTGAACATAATTATTGCATGTAATACCTACTGGTAGGCAACAAACAGAACGTAGTTTAATATCAATTGTTGCCCAATAATTTCCATATAATTTTATTTTAAACATCGGTGCTTCTATCATTTCGGTCATTCTATCATCAAGCACTATTTTGTCGCGCACATCGAGACGTTACCTAGAAATACATTGTTTGGGTTTATTTACTAAAATAATGTTCATTGTTTGCCTTATAATTTTCATCACGTATTTTATTCCCATGTCGGACTTATTTTACATTCTGATGTCATACTGTCTGTCAGAATGACGCATAGGAGCTTATAAGTTCTACATTGGCGTAAGTAGGCGGTCGTAAGATATTATGGTAATATTTTGTATATTTATTATTCAGTTTAAAAGCGTGATTATATCCCTATCTCTTTCTCCCTATTTCTCTCTTCAGTCTGAAGAAGTGCACTGCCAAACATAGTGTGATTAAAGGTGTATGAAAATAAATAGGATGAGCTTTAAAACGTTTAAATCAGGAAAGTAAATTCACTTTTCGTACAAATTATCGAATAAAATTTTGCTGTATGAATAATTTAATGCTTGAAATTAAGTGAATGCCGGCAGCCTTTTGTTTGCATCGTACCTGTGCCAATTATTATCTGATCATTTAGTACAAGGTTAAATATCGAGGTATTTAAATATAGTTATTTACTCGAATATCGTTCTGTGAACGTAAATACCCAATATGCCAATGTCAATAAAAAATCTTTACGCACAGAGATCTTCGTATTTGCAGGCGTCAAAAAGACCAAATCGAACCTAAAAAAGAATAAAATATGGGCAGAAAATAACATCACATGCGTAGAAAAGAAAATAACATCCCTCGCACTGGTTATGTTGGTTTTAATAAGGTTAAAACCTCCCCACACACAGGCGTGTAAATGATGATGTTTTGTATCCTACTTCATAAGGTTTAGTGCTGAATATGTTTCGTTTCCAAAATTGGATATATTTTTGTAAAAGTTGTGAGAATTCTGTGAAAAGTAATGATCTCGAATTCAGGAGCTCCCTTCAGTTATATTTTTAGGTATCGAGTGTCCTCATTTATGGTCATAGCGAACTTGATAACCTAGAACTAGAATCCAAACAACTCTTCCAATCATCTTGGCGTAAGAACAAGGTAAATATTTGCGATTCATTTATTCTAATAGGTTTGATACTTGAGAGTACCTACTTCAATTGTACGAGTAACTAGCGTTTACATTAATAGCCATGGAATGAAGTAATAATTGATCACGGATTGTTGTCATTGCTATTGTTTTTCTTAAATCCGGTTCAGTCGGTACAAAGCCACTGGCACTGCGTGTAACTACGTATCAGTTTGTTTTCGAAAACACTACGCGAATATTTGATTTATACTTAGCACATACGTCATTTTGACACAACACGTTTACTTATGTCTTGTCGTAGGCAAAAGTTTTTATTCTTATCTACATTAATATCTTATTATATTGACAGCTTCCGCGTCGTACTTATTTTTTCTTTAAGCATATTTCGATCAACAAGAGACACAATTAATGGATAAATATTTCGTATTACCGATTTAATTTACTTCCTTATAGCCACAACGAAACACGGAGGACCCTTTAAATAACAAGTAACAACGCTACAAAAGCCAATTTTAATAATACAAAAGGCAATTGATGTCAAGGGTGCAAGCGCACCGCAGTTAATATGTACCCCTAGGTTTTTGGCATTTGTACAAAGATACACTTTACTGGTTGCAATTAAAGTTGATGTTTGGTTAGTGCGTGCGAAGTCACTGGTCCGTCGCCTCGTTACGGGTCACTACCATGCTTCCGGAGCATAACCGTTTTCCGTATGTCAGGTCATACGCGTGGTATTATCGACAGGCCGACTTCACATAACATACATACATAAACACACGCCTTTTTCCCAGAAGGGGTAGGCAGAGGTAAAAACTAGACACCCTCGTTTCGCCTTGTTATTCCGTCCCACGATGTGATAGGGGGCGAGCCCATCGCCATATCGGGCACAAATTCCTGACTCCGGGCTGATAATGAATAGAAAAATCCAATATCACTTTGCCCGACCCGGGATTCGAACCCGAGACCTCAGTTTTGCAATCATACCGTAGTACCACTACGCCACCGAGGCAGTCTTCACGAGGCCGACTTCACGAACCAATTTAATTACACGTATAACTATAACGTTCCGATTTATACCGTCATAGTGTTTCGTACAATTGCTATCAATAAACAATTCGGCATTTGAATGAATCCGACTTCAATATGATCACGAGCCGTCTTTAATGACGTAAAACACGAGTTAATCAATATTGGTTAAAGAAAACTCAAGTTGTTATTGAATGAAGACCACGTTATTCCAGTGGATTTTAATAAAGGACGACGTGCTTCATTGAGCAGAAAATTGTTGTCTGATAGAATTCGTATATAGGTATCAGACACCCCCGCACATGCAGCTATGTTTAATCACTTTACCGTTACGTTCATTGCATCTACACCGCTTGTGCCAACTAACTGTAGTAGCCAATGGTAATATCTAAAACAATACACCCGACGCTCTATATGCCGCTCCATATGACAGTTGCGGCACACGAGAGGTTATTAGCTGTAGTCCTAATTGAACCCTAACTTCTAGTTTTTATACATTATCTTACTAAGTGAATTTTTGACAGAAGAATTTTCTAGTCTTATTTTAATTCACTCCATCGTAACATAAAAAGTCCCTGTGACTATTATTTACGCTATAAATATAAAGACGATTTCAGTTTAAATACAGAATAAACTAATTATCATCGCACCATAAATCACAGTCTTTGAAAATCTATCTAGAACAAATCAAAGTGGCACAAAAAATTTATTGCCAAATTTGGAGATCGAACACAATCCGAACGCTGCCTGATCAATAAAGCGATTAATAATTCAAATACCATTAACCATAGGCTAATAGACAGAAGGTATTCACGTTTTAAGAAGTACAAAGATTGCTTTGAACTCCGACCACGATGTCATTAAAAGTACATTAAAAAAACAATGTTTGACCATGTTCGACTGGAAGTAGCTTATTAACCGCCTACAAGTCATCAAAACCGCACTATGACAACATATCAGCACCGAGCAACTACTGCGCCAGCTAATATAGTCATTTGTACAGGATTGAAGGTTTCGATAAATTCCTCACATGCAAAGTAAAAGAACACAGTAACACACTCGCCTACATTTAACTGAGAGGTTGATTCATGATTCATACAGATATACCATCCACGATAACGTACCCACGTGGTTGAGGGTTTCAATGATTGCTATATCTGATAATGCAACTGATATGTGTCCGTATTATTTGTACTTAATACATATGGATTGCGACTGTGTTTAGCTACTCTGCGGACAACTGACAGTACAGTATTATTCATAAATATTTACAAGTGAGTTACTCCGCGTCGTGTACCGAGAATGTTGGTAAACCAACAGGAATATTTATTTTCCAAAACAAAACATCAAGTCTATTTATACTTGTACCTACGTTGTAACCGTGTTGTTTGTAAAGGTTGTGTTTTGAAATATGTCTAACAAAACGTCCCTTTCATAATCTAATTTCTAAATTTTAATATCCTTACGCACGCTTTTAACACCGGGCTTGTTAAATTTACCTGTTTCGTGTATGGCGCTTCCTCTTCAGTTTGAGATTCGGGCACTTTTTAAACACAGAGAAGGAAACACCGTCCAGAAAACCCATAATCACAGATAAAACATCACGTAGTTTATCACAAACAGATGTAGTGGAGTAGATATTTATGACAGATGGCGAGGTGCGCGGCGGAGGCGACGTGTGCCGTGACTAAGCGATTAGCGCGACCACGGAGACTGTTCACTGTAGGCCTGCGAGCCGGCCGGGCCCGCGGAGTCTGCACGAACGAGCCGTGTCACCACTCACCACGTGCACCGTGCGATGCACCTCAATGAACATGCTGCGCCGCGCCGCGTCCGTGTACGCCGCCGCGCCGTGCAAACATTTTTTTTACTTTACGTGCCGCTAGACCCTCGGAGTACTTGTGTTACGTGACGCGCGAAGATCTCAAACGTTAGTATACGGTCGTGACACTCAGCCCCGCGCTCAGTTATTCGATTGAATAGCAACTTTACGTATTGCTGTTTTAAATAGACCCACTATTTGCACATTTCATTGTCACTTTTGGCTTACAGGTGTCATTAGCGCATTTTGCCCATTCGGTAACGCTATTTGTGTGCGCTATTTGCATGAATTTATTGTCATCACAAATGTCAATATTCGTAAGAGCCATTTATGAACTGGTAACATTCGACGTAAACACTTTAAATGTATATGTTTACAACTTGCATTACACCTGACCATGAAAATACGGAGTATTCATTTGACTTTATTTTTATTGTACTTACTAGGTAATAATAAAATGCCAATATATAGCTACGATATAGGCTGAGCCTAATAAATAAAATCATATAGTAGATTATAGATATTGTAATTTCAGGCTGTCTGGAAAATATTTTTATTATTCTTATCCAATATATTATGATAAACAATCAACAATAAACTACAAGATATTTTTCTAAGTCTCACAAGCGTAATGTGAGACGAAGTGGTTTACGTCTCGAGAAACACGCAATATAACATGGATTTATAAACGAGGAAAATAAATACAAATGATTGACTATAAACTAACAGCTCCAGTGTTTAAAAGCGAATCGGTTTACTCATAGTCCGTTCGTAAAACAATGATAGTTTCATGCAGTAGCTCAGTCGTAAAACAGTTTCGTAAAGCTAATGCTGTAACTGAGTCATCAATAGTGTTTTTACATGATTTACTTCTCGTGTCTCAATACAGAACAAAAGTTACAAAAGAGCTCGACTGATTGCCCTACTTACCCAGCGTTAAAGTATTGTACAACCGTAACCAGTCGGCCTCGAACTTTTGTCTGGAATCTCTACAGCCACAGCACAAAGGCTCGCCAGTAGCCTAGTCCGTGGAAGATTTATAATGTAAAACGCATTCGTATAATAGCGATCTCCGCTTTCAATGCACCATGCTGCTAATGCATACGTATAGCACAATGCACGGACACAGTTGACTTGCTGCATAGATATTTTCTGCGCGAATGACTTGCTAACGTCATAATTACATACCGACTTGTTAACCCGGACACAAATGGCTTTTGTATTTATATTAATTATAGCAATAAGTATTTGTTAAGTGATTTAGTGCGTTAATTGGTATCACTTTATTGCAGCTTAAAATAACGTGTTAATAAGGATTGATAAATATACAGTTAATAATTTATTTATGTTAATTTTGTAACTACATTGCGTTAGAAAGTTTCAAAATGTGCATAATGCAACATAAGCTATCGAAACTGCAAAGATCTAAAATGCAATATCTCAAAAGATCAGTTCTTTACAAATCGACCTTTCTAATACGAGAAATATATTTTTATCTGCAATGTTGTAAAATCTTATCTGTGACTTCCACGTGTAATCTTGCTCCCCTGGGCCCTGGGGCTGAATAATAATAATAATGCCGGGAAAGTTAGCGCGTTGTTATCGCTAAGTTAACAGACACGTCCACAATGTGTGCCTAAAAATTAGCTGTGCATCGGCGCGATACAGCGCTGGCGAGGTCTCGTTCTGATCATGTTTATATTGGGACTGCAAAACTCTATTTTAACTCCGAACGGCGTTCTAAACTAGGCGACACAGAAGCAGCCGGCTCACTGCTAGAGCCAGTCGGACACTCGGCTAAATCTAGCCACTTTAAAGGTGATTTCAGACCACCTGCTATTGCGCTGAGTATTACGATATGTTACGTCATAGGCTACCGAATTAAGTTGATATGTTATGGCAATGGGGCGATTGTCGGGTCTAGGTGTTTGTGATGGGGATACCCACGACACAAGATTAATTGATCTTAATGTGGGGTCAGGACTATGTATGTGACTGTTGCGTGAATTTATTATTTATTTATTTAGATTTATGAAACCATTATTATAAGGACGTGCGTCGGTGCCGTAGTTGCACTACTGTATGATTGCAAAACTGATGTCTCGGATTCGAATCCCGGGTCAGGCAGTGATATTGGATTTTCTATTCATTATCAGCCAGGAGCCAGGAATTTGTGCTCGATATGGCGATACGGTTTACAAATTTAAGTCTCGGGTAGCCCACACGAAAATTTCCAAATTCAAAGATAAAACTTGGAGTGCTCGATCTGGGATTCGAACCAAAGTCCCCATCTATCTATAGCACATACGCGCACTCACAACGCATACATGCTGTTTAGTACATGATTGCTACACACAATACCACATACAAAAACATTAACAAAGAAATAATACCAAGTAATGAAAAATCTAAAGAAATTCCACTCTCGACGTGCCAATATTTGAGAACAGCTGCAAAATTTATTTTCGTATTCGTGTATTGTTATTTCTATATTGTGTGTACAATTTTGCGACCTCCTTAGGCCCAAGCAGTGTATTAAGTTGTCATGGCGTGTTGGTCTGTATGCTTTTGTTGAGCTCAAGCCTTGTTCTATATTAGGGGAGGGTGTGGATACTATTGTTCTCTAGAGCCCGGTACAAACGGTAGAGTTAATATTTTAGACCCAAGAATAGTGGGCTTATAAGCACTAAGTGTATGCGAGAATTATATTAATAACCTAGTTTAGAATCTAGGATTTTTAGATGTAGTTAGTAGACTCAACTTATTGCTATTTAAAGGGAACAACTTTCTGTTAAATTCATCTGGTTAATTCTAAAATATCTGCACACAGCGCGCAATTCAGGTGAGGGTAAAAGTGAGTCCATTAGACTAGCCATTAGTCCATGCTGCAAGTCGCATTGCGCCATGCAGCGTGCGGGATTACCGCCGACCAGGATCGCCCGTGCATAACGCAACGGAGCTTAGCCTTTATATTGCACACGCTTGATGTACAACACTATGGATTATAGTAAATAAATACACCCAACAGTCACATACATAGTTCTGACCCCACATTAAGATTAATTAACTCTTGTGTCGTGGGTATCAGAAACTACGAGAGACTTTTCGGTCTCACAAACACCCAGACCCAACACAAATGTTTGTGGGCCACACAAACATTTGTGTTGGTGCGGGGATCGAGCCCGCGGCCTCTCGTTTCAGTCAGCGTCTAACCAACTACCCCACGGAGGCTTTCACATATACACATACATATTTGAAAGGTCGTCGGTAATAAAACTGCAAAGTTGTATGTGTACTGTTGCAATTCTATATGCTGGTCGTGACCTTGATCTAATGGCGGGATATGCCATTAACGGTAGGGACTAGGGTATGCATTAGTATTGACATTGGAACAGCAATTAGTAAATATGTCTATATGTTGAATAAGAGCAGTGTAAGAGCTGCCATTGTGAGTAATACAACTCGGCCGCATTCCGGGACCAGGCACTGTGTATCTGGAATCTAGACAAGAGCGTAATCGCGTCGACCATTGAGAGATAAGGAGTTCTCGGCACTCAATGCCCTATCAGTATATTTACTGCATTTGTTGTGGTATTATTTCAATACTAATAATATGAAAATCCTAGAAGATTTTAATCAACTAATCAAACAGGAATTGGTATGTAGCAAAATTAAAAAGTCACCTTACTCAATAAGATGATTATAAAAATCGGTATTTAATTTATTCCTTAGTTTTTTCCGTACTCGGGGAAAAGGTAATTCCACAACATTTTTTTATATAACAAACTAACAATTGTTTCGAATATGACACGAAATTCTATTTAGATTCATGCAAATGATAAACGAAACCAAAGGCGGACGTTAGTATAACATAATTCAAAGCATTAATAATCACTTTTGTTGCGCGCCGGCCCAGATAGTGTCAGAGCCCGTTTTGCTTTACAATGTACATTGTTCTATATTGTAAGGGGAGTGACATTCACGTCACCATTCCAAGCAGATGATAATAACGTACGCAAAGCCCCGCATTTTGATGCAAAGGAATACAATCACTCAGCTCACGGATTGCAAAACAAGCTTCGGAATGAAAACGGAAATAAATCTGGTTATATTAAATGGGGACTTTTACTCGAATTTTCATTCCAATTTTATTACATTTGTGATTCTTAACGTACATAGATTCAAGACGATTCTATTTCCAAAAGAGAGGCAAAGGTGCCACCACTGTAGTGTACAGTTTGAACTTGTTTCTCTTCTAGGATGTGTTACGGAAGGAGCCTATCGCGTCGGACATAAATTATTCCAGGCAAATCAAATTATGCTTTTATAACCGAAACTCCCCTAAAATGTGGATTGCTCGACCAGGGTATCGAACTCAGGATCTCTTGATTCACAGAGCTAATTGTTCCGCGAGACTAACGAAGCGACCCATTATAACTTTCTCATAATTTGTATTATTTTTACTCGTAAAGAGTTTAACGCATCTTGACTGGTGGGTGAACAAATTAGGAATTCGACATCAGTATTCTTCGCGACAACTTTTCATATTACAACCTATAATAAACTTTTATGATCGATAGGTAGGTTAGTTCTATTACTGTTTCGCTTCTTATTGTGTTTTTTTTGAGACGACTATATTAAATTCTAAATAAAAATTCAAATCACGCGCATTCCTATAAAGCTTTGCAGTATAAATTACTGGAAGTGCATGAAAAACAACGCGATTTATTATTGAAAATAACGGTTTTGTCCCTTTCTAGAATGGTTATATTATGAAGCTACATAGGTCCTTTTGTTATGCACACTGCAAACGACTTGACATTCTCCCCGAGGCACTGAGGTATTAATACCTGAGCTCCGAGTCCCTCTTCTTACATTTTTAATTAGAGTATTGCTTAGTTAGTTAGCGTAGCGACCCGCTATGCTATTGATACAGTGGGAGCTATTGAATATATTCAAATACTAATGCATACAGCCACAGAAACGTATTGATATAACCTTGGACTAACCTCTTAGACAAGCAAAACTATATTTCATACCCAAAATACCTGAATAGAAGTACACAGTATCTTACCTGAAACAAAAATACATTACATTATAAGGGTGACTAAAAATCGTAAAGAAAATTAATGAACATATTTCATGTCAAGATTGAGTTCTAGTTGGGAGTGGAGCCGCCTGATAAAACAGTCGCCGGTTCAAGCCCAAGGGACACACCTCTAACTTTAAAGTTAGGCACCTACCTGTGGGTATATTTTAAGTTAGTATAACTCACTTTAACGACGAAGGAAAACACATCGTGCGGGAATATGCATAACTAAAGCATTTACACGGGAAGAGTTCCTCGCCTCGAATATAAGATTATCGTAAGGATTTAAATAAGTTGCATCGTGTAAACATTGTCAGAACGCGATAATCTCATGGCGGTTATGTCATACGATAATGGCATACGATTCTCGATGCGAAAAACTCTCGCCGTGTAATGGCGCTTAAGAGATTGCTACAAGAATTTCAAAGATGTGTGAAGTCCACCAAAGTCCAACCCGCACTAGGCTAGCGTAGTGTACTTAGACCTAAACGACTCTCAATCGTACTGGAGGCCCAGCATTGTGTATGGAGAGATATTATTTTTCTTCATTACGCTGGTTATTTACATAATATATGATATACAATGATAGCTCATTCTAACGATCCGCGCGGATAAAGAAAACCGAATGGATTTCGATCATTTTTTCATTTTATTTCATACGGACAAGTATAACCTGTACTAAAAAATCGTGATCTCTATTCAGTATTGATTAATACATACTTGTTGAAGGTTGACATTTACAAACGGTGCTTATATTGTAAAATAATAAATAAAAGTAAGCAATATAAACATAGTATAAATAAATTAATCCATGTAGCCAAGTTGCGGGTTGTAGCTAGTCTGAAATATTGTGGGAATGGTTTCATATCTGTCCGCTTCCTTTGAACATGTAATGGACAAATTCTCAAGGTTTGCGGCAGCATTCCACTAAAGGCAATAAGTCGGTGGCTGCAGCCTATCACAAGATCACACAGGGATGCCAGACGACCGTCTGTTATATCTTTAATAAAATCACAGCTCCCGTACAAAATATACGGAGTTAATAATTCTGTACAAAACAGGCTAGCTTTTACTGAGCATCGTCTGCAGGGGATTTTACAATAAGAATTTTGCATATAAACATTTACATGCACTGGATTTCATTGAAAAAGAAACAAATCGACCGTATTAATTTCTTAGATTATAATTTATATCTAATTGTATCTGAATTAGTTGTAATGTAAATATCGGTATAAGTATATTTAGTTCAATGAATAAATGTTGGACAGAAATAGCATGCATTTTTCTATGTTTAGAACAAACATGTCTAAAAATACAAAATAGATAAAACAAAACCATTTTTTTATTTAGTTGAGACAGACGAACAGGCAGTGGGTCATAAATAATAATCACAGACTATTCGCATAGAACTCGTATTGTACAACCTGTTGTCACCGTGTGGCAGTGCGTTTCGCAACCTCGAGTTACAATCGAAATATGAAATGGACTTAGCAATGAGCTGTCATGACGTCAATCCAGCATATTAACACCGCTGTCGACTTTACCGGGCATGATCCAGTTAAAACATCAGGTACAGATATTGTATGGGTTCCTAACACGTGAACACACCAACTTAAATTGTATTCACAGTTTATATGACGCATTACAATATAAGCTCATTGAAATGCTTTTTCTAACCACACTAAACTAATCTTTGTTAATATAAGTCTTTTGTCTTGACTACCATAGTACAGAAAGTAATTAGTAATCATAGTCTGTTTTATAACGGAATCCTCCGTGAAGAATTATTTTTTGAATTTTCAACTTTAGAGATGGATAGATCGTGAGGGATAACTTCGTAAAAAAATATTAGAAGTTAGAAACATGAAAATTTAAATGACATACGGCTACTGAGCTTTAATAAATAATGACGCGCTTCAGTTTTATGCATAATTTTAATGGAGGGGTTGAGTGGCTTTTGGATGTTTTTATATGGGAGCGTCAGTTTTTAAACCTTAACTTCATATTCCCTTTTTTGGCGCTACAAAGCACCTAAGTGGGTGATTAAATACTAAACAATAATTTTGTTATTAAAATAAACCACGCTCATAAAAAGCAGGCATATGCTAATATCGCTATAAAATAATCATTTAGTATCCTCAGTGAGGCAAATCAAATTATTTTTACAGAATAACTAATTATCATTTAAATAAGCATAATATTGTTGTGCTTACATTGCCATATTACACATTAATCAAAGCCATGTCAACTTCACGCGAAACTTCAGCACAAGTCTCCAAATGAACAAGTTTTCGTAGTCGAGTAATTCGCGCCGTATGATATGCCTGCCAAGTTTACTGTGTGCCTGGGGTCACAAACGTAAACAAATATTCAAACGGGAAATATAATACTCTTACTTTTAAATAAATAACGACTTCGTGTACAATTTATTCTGTATGCGTGTCACTTTAATATTTATTTTATCCTCGTATGAATTATGCACATTATTATTTTGGACTCTAGATACGGCGTTCAAAATCTTTCCTCCTCATAAAATGTAGATAACTAATTTAATAGTATTTTCAACATTAGTCACTCGAATAAAATGTTAATATTCCGAGCGTCGTAAAATATCATCAATGTTAAGAACGTCTTAATGACGAAAAATGTAATTGGATTTAAAATTCACCAAGCTCAAAGAAAATAACAGAAACATTTCTTAAAACGTTCCCCCGGGACCGGGAACTTGAAGGTTAGTTCTTAATTTTATTTAAGGTGACACGGGAGATATTTCTCTTGGAGCAAAAATTAAAAGAGGCCTGTGAGGTCTCGTCTTGGTTAATTTTGCGGGATTAATTAGGTGTTTTATGAGATCCGAGCGAGGTGTTTATTGCCTCGGGCGCAGATGGTCACATAAATAGTTCCCGAGGAATACTCACCACCAGGAAAATGACAGAGTTATATTACTTCGACGTCGGTTTATGCGGAACGAATTGGTACTTCTTACTTATCAGTATTTCAACATTTATTTCCTGCTTATTGACTAGAACACAAATAATTTATGATGCAAAAATTCGCGTGAGATTTCGCTAGATAGAAGCTAATTACTATCGAGATAGGTCTTTGTCATGATTGTTTAAGGCGCGAAAATTATGCTAAACGCACCATTAAAGATTGACAGAAGGATTTTAAGTATTTAAACATACCTTACATGTGAAGTAGTTATTTTGAAACTTGAGATTTATTCGTTAATTCGTAGATATTCTTACTTATCCATAGTCTCTGCCTACCCCTATGGGATACAGGCGTGACGATTATGTATGTATGTATGTATTCTTACTTACTTATTTGACCTTGTATTTGTTTGGCCTACAATAAAATCCACTTAAAAACAGAATGGAAAATAAAAAAGGAGCTGTGACCACTCATCTGCGGAGACCACGGCATTTTACTTTTTGCTCAAACCACAGAACGCTGCGCTAAGTGCAATGCGGTTCAAAGCGATTTTGCAACGCTGAAACGAGCGTGCAATCGCAACAATACCCTGCAGACAACAATGATTACAATAACATATTAAATGAGCGAATAAAATCATCAAGGGATATTCATACAACGGAACAGTGCCTCAGGCGTCTTTACATTTATACGAGTACACCATTTTATCATCATCGTCAAAGGGTAAATATATTTATGAAACGTGCGAGTTCGCCGCACATTCAGCAGAAGCAATATATTTAAAATGCATTCCCTGATATTTTATAGAGGAAACTTAAAATGCCATCACGACCTCACATATTTGCAAAACACATTTCTGCTGAATATTGTTTTCAAATGGAGCACAGCGTTATTCATGAAATGTTATTCGAATAAAAAATAACAGATTTTGCAATTGGCAGCTCGTTGTCCATTGTTAGCTTTATCATTCCGTTACCAACTCAAGTACCGCGGAGTACAGCTCGGTGAATTTAATTGGAGTTCACGAGTAGACACATAGTACCATTGCTTACCTTTCAGTTTAGCTTGCGCTTTTTACTGGCCGGGAAACCCTCACGGGAAATAAAAAACCGCATACAGCTTTTTTGTTGAGAAAGCAGCCGCGGTTGAATTACTTGCGTTGCAGGTAAAATTAAAGGCTGTAAATTGCTGCTGTTGCTATTATAACTTTAATTAACGGACCATATTACATTCCTGGATTTACGGTCAACATTGTTCATTTTTCCGCAACTTAGTTAAGAAAACCATTATTATATTTAATAGCCTGAGAGGCAGCGACGTTACCTTTTAGATTCTTTTCCGCTGCCTTATTGTTTTCTTTTTTAATGGGCTAATAAGAGCAACAAGGGAACCTCTGCCTAGCCCTTCCGGGAAAAAGGCGTGAGTTTATTTATGTATGTATTATGTAATAAAAGCAACAAACGTCAGTTAACGCGCCTGGGTTTGCCTTAGGTGTATTGTAATAGACATAAAATAATAACATAAGGTTAGTAAGAGGGTAGTAATGTTAATTATATTAGTAAAGGTTTCCTATAATTATATCAAAAACGGGCGGTTTACTTGGACTTTTTCATTTACCACGCTACCTCCCGGATGTAAGTTGAAGACTACAGTACAGAGTTCTAAAAAAAATCTTTGTAACAATTTGTAATTCCTTTTCATAATGTTTATAAACCCAAAAAATCAACATTTTTCCACAAAATTTCTCCACCTAAAGAAATCATCTGAAATATCTTCAAAATTGAATCATACAAAATGAAAACTTCTGCGAATGTGCAAAGAAAAGTTGATAGCGGTGGTAGTTTCTGAGAAACAGCCAAGCCCGCAAGGCTTATAAGACTTTTATTTCAACTTCCAAATATGAAAACCACATCTCATCGGGAATTGGGAATTGTTTAAATTATATACACCTCTCGCTCAAATGCGATGAATGATTTGATACCACTGTCTCACAATTTAAGGAATCAATAAATTAATACTAAAATATTGAATCAGTAAATGCAAATCCAAAACATATGTCGATCGATCGAGGAAAAAAATGGTAAACTTTGTAAGACAAGTCATAAATAATTATTTCAGTAAATTGACCAAAACCAGGCCCACTGAGTTTGACTTCCTGGATCTACCCAGAACTGGGTCGAGCCGTGCAGTATTCAGTGGTAAAGTTAAGCCCGCTGAATTTGTTTCGCCGGGTCTTCTGGGGGCAGGGCTGCGTTGGATCCAGTGGTAACATTGGGTCCTCATTTAGTCGCTCTAGCTAAAAAGCTGAGCGCCGCAGTCTTTGCGGTGGGTAAAATTCGCCAATTGACTGATATAGATACAGCTCGATTGGTTTATTTTGCCTACTTTCATAGTCTGATGAGTTATGGAATTTTACTGTGGGGTGGCGCAGCTGACATTAATACTATCTTTGTACTCCAAAAGAGAGCTATAAGATCAATTTATTCGCTAGGGTCCAGATGTTCTCTTAGAGATAAATTTAAAGAAATAAATATAATGACAGTAGCGTCACAATACATTTATGAAAATTTAATGTATGTCCATAAGAATAAAGAAAATTTTCGAAAAATTTGCGATATTCACGACAAAAATACTAGGAATAAGAACAATCTAGCTAGTCATAAGACCAGACTCCACAGGATCAGCAAATCTTTTAAGGGTTACTGTATACACTTTTATAACAAAGTTCCCACTCATATGAAAGCCTTAACTATTAAAAAATTCAAAGCTACTATCAAGAAACAATTATGCAATAAAGCTTATTATAAAATTTCTGAATATCTAGATGATAATAAGGCTTGGGAATAGAATAAAATTAAACATATAGATAGTATTTCGGAGCGGAGGTATCGGTGTGCTCTGTATATTGTAATTTATATTAAGTAACTACACATTGTATTTTACTTTGTAAGCGATTGGGTATGTCATGCTCGCTTAAAAGTCTGTGCTTGCGGCGGCGTCGTGTGCCGGGTCGGTCACTTCCCTGTAGCATGGTTGAGGAGGCCGATGGTTGGCACATGCGTCATACTCGTGAACGGGTGCTGCTTGTGTGGACTGGTCTGTCCGATTTGCTTACATTGTAACTGATTTATAGATTACATAAGGTTTTCACGAGTATTCACTGCGTTGGTGAAACAGGGCATACTGATTCTTCCTTCTGGGCTACTTCACTTCACTCAGCCATATTAAACAGAATATAAACAATATTGTATTAAAAATATATTTCACTTGCAAATTATAACAAATTATTAATGAACTGCTCTGATTGGACCAACTTGTAATTTTTGTAATAATCACGATATTGTAAACTGGTTTTGAAAAGAGCAACACTAGAGTTTCTTGCCCGTTCTTCTCTAGTGAAAACCGCTTTCCGAACCGGGTGGTAGAAAAAAAAAATGACTGAATCTAAATCATGTTGAACATTTTAATGGATTCAATAAATTATTTTAATTTTCATTTTCATTTTCATTAAACCACTATGCACTATTTTAATAATAGTCATGGTCCACTTAGACACTCATTACTGTAAATAATGTATTGCCTTGAAAAAAAAACATAAAATACTAACAAATATTACTTCATGAAAACCGAAAGCTAAGTAAATTTAAAATTAATAATTTACTGTAACAAATATTTTGTAAATAGAGATTAAGTACTATGTATTGACTTGTCATAAGAGCTATTTATTTGCCTACATGACCAGTAAACCAATTTCATTTCATTTCACAAAAAACCGATAAACGTATAAGCTTTGCAATGTGCCTACAACTGCCCAAATATTTCCGGTGGACGTCATCATAATGATTGTCCACCTGTGGAACCGCCTGCTAATTTAGTCCTGCTGTAAAAAAATATGTAAAAATTACACGGACGGAAATTAAAATATAATACTGAGCTCCAAAAAGTCCGTTTAATGGCGCTAGCTCAACGTGTGCGAAAATAAAAATACATTTCGCGTTTATTTTAATACACGAAACGTTATTTGCATGTTAACAATGTTTCTATTGCGGTGCCGTTTACAGATTTGTTATAGCACATAGCTTGAGATTATTGTTCCCCTAAAATGTCGACTCAAATTCGGGTTAGAGAGGTATGCTCTACAGGTAGTATCAAGTTCTTCAATCTATCCTTAGGGTTTCCATTGGAGTTTAACTATTTCGAACTTAGATCGACAGTTTTACTTCTCGTGAACTATTTAAGTTAAGCTTGTAACCACTTTTCGTAGTTCGTGACTGTAAAAAGTTTAAACTTCCTTCGTTTCAGTGCCATGTTAAACCAAAATAACTACATACCACTAACAGCTCTTAAACCATGAAGTGGAGAGTTCACTAGGTATATACAACAGTGAGTATATAAATGCCTTTACGTTCACATGAAACTGTCCGTTGAGATATCAAATTGTAATACCCACCTACATAGTTCTCAAGCCTTATCCGATACCACGTGTTTCCCTTCAACACAGTCTGTTGCCTCATCCAGCGATACAGAGTATGACCCAATCTCGTCTTTAATACCCATGGTAAGGCTATTGTTGATGAAAATATTGAGATCCTAACCTTCATTTTAACAGTAAAGTGTATGGCAAATCATTTTAATTTATTTAGGTACTCACAATTTGCATACACGTCATTGGTATGAGTATAACGTCACGAATACATTTACAATTATAATCGTTCGTGCATCAGGCGAAGTTTATAAAATACGTTTAACAGTAGCACGTGAAATCTAATTACAAATGTATTTTTGGCATGGCGAACAATGTAACCGCGGAAAATCACCTGGGAATAAAGTCAAACGAAGATTTTTACTACTCTAACGTAATATATTATGATCAGAGTTTAACGTTACACTAACCAATAGATTCCCTCCTCTAGTAATAAACTTAATAAAAAGTTATAGACCGTAAACCCGTCACAGATCGTCAAATCAGGTTAAACGACCGCACAAGATCGTCCAAGTGGAGGCTGAGATTACAACCGATAAAACGACTTTTCTTCGACAATTGCATTTATTAGTATGTGTACAGTGTGGCGAGAATGTTTGTCGAGTGAAGTAGTCATTGTTAGTACTTGATCGTCAATCAGGCCAAGTATTAATAATTATGGTCGGACGTCATCGAGTGGGAGTCACTTGATATTTGGAAATTCGAGTGCCCCGTACAGCTCAATACCGCACAACGAGCGCACTTGATTGGCGGTACAATTTAATTTTCAATCACGATAGGGGACGTTCCAGAGGACGTGGCGCGCTATTCACTTTGATTGAAGCTCACTTCGGCACCACTTTGCTAATGAAATATTCGATACCTTTATCAGTTTTTGATATAGCTTGTAACTGATTATGATTCATGCAAAAAAAAATCGGAACTAAATATTAGTTTGCTACGTCGCCATAATCAAAACTAAATAAATTAGACTAATAAATACTCGGATAAATGTTAATTGAATTTAACAGCTTGCACATCACTTGCTATAGTAAATTATTGATTGACGGAGGTCCTCAAAGTACTATATTTGTACTCGTATATGTACAAACTCAACCTTTCTTTATGAATATCTAAAATCAGTCAGTCAAATCATCTAATATCGAAAAGCTGTCTAAACGTCATTCTTACTTTAATAATCGACATCGACAGCGGATTGCGCATTATAAACATACGTTACATATTCAGTGAATCCCCAGTGTTTAACGTCAACAACATCATAAGAGATTTTAAACCGGGGTATCTATATTTATGAATGTTACCCATGTATGTTAGCAGAAATAAAAACGAGTGATTTAAACAGTTAATTTATGCGTGAGAATTAACTTATAAAGCGTACATAAACGCACTTAGTAATAAATCCATCCTTAATGAAACAATTTTAATGGTGACATTGATTAGCATAATTTTTAATTTTCGTATTATTATTCGTACTAACTGGTCTGTCAGTATAGCAAATACATACATACATAAACACACGCCTTTTTCCCAGATGGGGTAGGCAGAGGTGTTAACAGAACACCCACGTTTCGCCTTGTATATTCCGTCCCACGATAGCAAATAAAGACCAGTAAAGAGTGATTTGTGGCAGTAATTACGTGCGGACACCCGAGGCCCTGAATTTCACTGTGTTGGGTACTCCACTTGTTGCAAATTCGACTCATTCGGGAATCACAATTTGCTGGAATTTATTCCATGTACTCTGTAGCAAACCCAATTCTAAAATCAGATGACAGAACACGTTAGCTG
The DNA here is from genome assembly GCA_033459515.1 of Theretra japonica. Lineage (NCBI taxonomy): Eukaryota > Metazoa > Arthropoda > Insecta > Lepidoptera > Sphingidae > Theretra > Theretra japonica. The sequence continues at coordinate 8,671,610 of CM065939.1, forward strand.
TAGACTGATTTTAAGGTCACAGGTGAAGTAGGAAATCGAACTTCGCACTCCTAACAAAACTACATACTCATCTGACGTAAATATCAATTGCTGACCAAAATGATGATGTTGTTGATTGTAATGTAGATATAGATCAGACTATAGGATATCAAGATTTAATAGGATATCTATTTCATTTTTGCAGGAATGTTAGTGTAACAATTTGCGGAGTGTCAGTGCGGCGCTATCGTGCGAGCCAGCAAACTTGCGGCGCGGCGTCTAGCCATATCTAGCAGCTACCTGTTGCGGAATGACGTGCCACAGACGTGACTGGAATGTTTACTGGTTCCTTTCTGCTCCACGGGATGTCTTTTGTTCACCTCGGACGTACGAGCCACGTTCTGATTACGTGTCCGTTACTAACTGCCAATTATGTAACTTGGAACAAAAAGTTTTTATACCACCGAGATCGGAATTGATTGCGCTTGCCGAGTTCCATTAAGACATTTGCTTTTTGTTCGTTTATTTGTTACTTTTGTGTCGTCTTTTCTATTCAATGTTAGCAATTTGATGTTTGGAATAATGAACATTAAAAATGCTGGAAAAACATGGGCTCAAAAAATACAGATTTTAATAATCCAGGAATCAGGGTGTTCAGATTACCTATAAATGCGGTAAATAATATTTGTCCACAAAGACTACGGTTTCATTGATAACGTTCCTATTATCGATATTTGATGTAAGGTGACAAGACATTTTTAAATGTAATCATTCAAGATGAAGAACCCATAAAGCAAATTCGCTTGTAAGTTTGAATATGATCGCCTTAAATGTAGAGCAACACCTCGAGGCGTACTGAGACAATTAATTTATGCAATTTGTTTACTTAATAATAACAGTCAAACAAATTCGTCATTTACAAACTTAATTTAGGTTCAAGGAAAATATACATTTATAAATAAATATGCCTTTTATTAAATATAATAGACATTGCGCTTGCGTCACTCATACTTTATAATTCCAACGTTATTGTTTCTATTTTATATTAAGCTATTTATAAAACGAAACTAATCACAACCAAATCTTTGATCAACAATTTTATTTAAAATAATGTCCTTTCGAGGCAATAAAGTATCAGCTGCTTAATGAGCAATAAAGTGAGACCAACCTGTTGTTTACTCTGAAGGCTATTTTAGATTTCCTTTTAATCTTTATGGCGTGTCGCCTTCGAGCCAGGGCGGCGGCGCCCGCGAGCAGCGGACCTTCGTTCTCAATGTCGCTAAACACCTCTTCCACGCTGGAGCATATCTCGTACTGGTGGCAAAGGGAAGCAGGCGCCGGGGCAGGCTTGGAGCCGCCCGCGGAGCCCCCGCCCCTCCCCCAGGACAGCATGGAGCTACGCAGGGACCTGAGCGTCTCCGTTTTACAGGCCCTCTCACGCCGCCGCAATGCAACAACATATCGGCGCACCGATATACAAACGCACTCCGCGGACACAAACCACGTGCACTATACAACATCAACTTCACTGACTGGCTGCTTCACATGCTACAGTCGGTGACGTCACTCTCCTCCGGCGCACTGTTCCAGCCACTAAAACACGTGGTGTAATTTATGCGAAAAATGTCAAGTAAGGTGGCAGCGTGCGCGCGCATGCCTCTCCCGGCGTCATTATCACTGTGCTAACACTGCTATCTGGCGCATACATTAGCGGTAAACGCTCGTGAATGCGGGCTTCGTACTGATATCATCTGATCTAGTGTCTATTTGGCTCACCACCTTATCTACATTTATAATTTTAATTTGTAATGTACAATCCTTTTGCAGGTTATGAAAAAGAACCTAAAAGTAGGAAGTTGTAATTATTTTTAGCGAATGTCGCGACAATTTTTGGCTTTTCATATGTCAAATTATATATCTTCATATGTTTATAATTCAAAGGACATATTAATTGTGGTATGTTTAGTTTACATAGAAATACTATGTGATTGTCATGAGTAATATACTAACAGGATAATATACGCACAAATATACGACTTAGTATTTTGCGCACACAATATAGTTTACAATTAAAAATAAGTACCTAAATTTAATTACTTTTAAACATTGTAGTTTTTGGACAATCAATTAAATTTTACATTCTGCTGCCTATAATAGCTATCATAAAGCAATTATTGCAACCACGGAGAATCGAACTCAGGATATGGCATTACCGAATCATTTCTTTTACTCCTTAACCAAGTACAACCTTATTATTTAATTAATCAGTAGGTACCGACTTTAAATACTGCACCAAATCTTTACCACCTTACGTCACGAAATCCTTAACAATTAAAACACAATGGCCATTGAATTGATTTTGGTACGTCTACACTGTGAAATATAACTTTGACCAACAGATCAAACGCTCACTTCACTGTCGTGTAAAAAGTATACATTTGTGGAGTAAATCAAACGCGAATGATGTAGTATCACAACACACGCGCCCGCGCATGACTAAATGTTGCGAGAAAATTCACACCCGATTTGTAGACTGGACGTGTTCGGTTCGGGAAACATACGCGTGGACTAACCGAACACAAAGCGCACGCGACGACGAGCCACCGTCCACCGACACTTAGCCGTCATCGTCACCACGACATTCGTGCCGAAATAGAAATGCTTCGCCACGCCTCGGCTGTTCAGACCCCGCACTTGCTCGTGTGTAACCTTGACGCAAGTGACCCGTGCACGTGAACACGTACATCAAACTCGCTCCCGATGACAGACTTAGTTGTTTTAATAAATCTGATGACTGCCGGATGACGCGTCACATAGCCGTATTGTATGACATCGGTGCACGAGATACAACATGAAGAAAAAGTTCAATCGTATTGTAACAGTCGGACCTGTTGCTACAAAACTCTGAGGTGAATCACCTACCTACAATTCAGCGCGATCTATTTTTGTTGAAGACGTGACAGATGGATAATCTATCAGTGTTTTGGATGGATTACACACGTGCACAATTAATAGTAATGATCTACAATGCATACATGATACAATATTACCGGCTGGTTTCATTGTTATGTATTTGTAATATTATTCGCATTTATTACCTAAGGAAAAACTATTTCCTTAAAATATTTTCTTTTAAAATTCAAAATCTTTTACCTTCCTCACCTGTTTTAAAATGTTTTCTATTTCTAATAACTTAATATTAAATCTTGTTTAGCGCGCTGCAAATACCGAGCCCAGCGTTCCGGAGAGCTCCGGAACTTGTAAACCTAGACATAACGACGATTGCAGATCGTATATACAGAAAACTTGTCGAAGAAATAAGTGTCGTTAAAATAAATGTCCACTCTTTCTGAATCGCAATTACACAAATTGAAAACATTAAACTTTAAAATGGAATGATTATTCATTAACATGATTAAACATTTCAGTTAAAGTAGGTATTTTTTAAATGAATTTCAGTAAAATGATAATGTCAATAAATACTTCATTCTGCATTTTATGTTTATGTGCCGCCTGCTCTGTATACACACAATTACATCCTCCGCCAATAACATTTGGATATTTGCTTGCCATTCAGTTATATTGAAACAAACAATAAAAAACTAACTTCACATTTTATTGACACAGTTACGTTGTTTCGTGAATGCTTAAACATCAGGATTATGGTTTGTTTACCAGTATTCCTACTGTAGGGTGTGATAAACGTTTTATCCTGTAAGGAAGGTCATATCTATGCAATGTCGTACTATTATATTTAACGATTTCTGCATGTCCATAACCGAAATTGTTCATTTCAAATGGAACTTTAATTACTCAAAACTACGACGCTCATTTGCTTATTTGGAATGAATAGCGACGAATACTCAGACAGAAATACAACATTTTGTTGATAAGGAAAATGGAATTGTAAAATTTATACCAAAACATCACGAACGAAGTATACACTATACAAGTTTATGTATGTTAAAAGTATAACATTTCTGTCGATGTAATGTATATCGAAATACATATGTCTGAGCCTTCTTAGCGAGTAAAAAAGAAGGTTTAGCATTTAAGGTATTTATTATTTTACCTCAACTTTAAGTGTATAAACGGAGTCATAAATCATATTGTCTTTGACTTCAGCAATCATTTCCCAACCGTTGCTCATTTAACTTCAAAAAGTGAGCCCATCCGGAAACTGTGTCGTGTAAAGTAATTTGTCATTCAGTAGGTACGTCAGCTCCCTTAGTTCAAATGTTTTATATCAACAACAAACAAAGAACCACTCTACCCCTTTATTATTATGTACATTGCAATCACTCAGCACGTGAGTGATGTCTGCATTGAAGAATTTCAGAATTTCAAATTTATTGTATGAAGTACAATGTAACGAGTTTAATATACAAATACAGAACAGCACGACTTATCGTTATAATTCAACAAAACTTTAGACAATTAGGATAAAAATATCTCAGGGGCACATTTAGCAGCCACTGAGATCAGGGTATCAGAAGACAGCGTCATAAATCAGCGCAAAACAGTTTCCGCATCTATATTATCTAAGTAAATGTTACTTGGCTTTTAGTAGCGTCCATTAGACCATTACTCAGGCGATTTCGAAGACAGATTTCACGAGCCCTTACACACCAACTTAGACAAAGGTCCTTTTATAACACGCGAAACTTTCACAAAAGTAAGTTTTACGTTTTCTTTAACAACTTACTTTAGCGGTATTTAGAGAGGGCCGGTGGAGAGAAATATGGCCTGGGGTCTTTTAACCTTGTCTTAACTTCTAAAATCAACAAGTCCTTTCGGTTAAATGCAGTATTTCAGCCAGTATACCGCGTGTAGTTACTTCAAACTTCGTTTCTCGTGTCGTTGATATTTTATTTTAATAATGTAATGAACAGCGTATAATTACTACATACTTGTGCATGTTTGTCGTAATAATTTAAAAACGAAATAACATACACAATATATGTACATTTCTATTGTAATCCGATAATTCTGCCACGTTCTAATTTGAGATAACATGAGAATATGTTTGTGTGATTATTTCGTTTTAAATAACAGTTTTACAGTCACTAATTTAAAATAACAAACGCCGAGATACGATACAGTAGAAGTCTATAGAGAATAACAAAACCAAATCGTTTCGCTAACAGTACCGATCTCGGACAAATGCAACCTAATCATTGTCTGTATCTCGAACTGAAATTGTACCCTGTAGTGTAATTTTCTCAAGACTCGTGTAGAATTCAAAGCGACTTTAGTAAAAAGAAAATATACCTATTTTGTTTTAAGAAGTCTCTTCACGAGTAATTCCTCTTTCTACTAGCGGAGGAGTCGTGGAAGATCGATGTTCACCCATGTGATAAACAGATGAGACACATTTTTTATCAAATATTATTAATTAACAAACATGCCTATGAAATCTTGCCTATCGAAAAAAGTAATATTATATTTAAACTTTACATTATATTTAGCATACAAAAATGTGGTGAATGGAACAGAAGCGAAAGTTTTTGCCTTGGTACATATAATGCATCGGCCATTCATAAAATCAATGCTGACCCCTGACAAAAAAAAAGAAGACAAAGTAACAAAAATAGAAAAAAACAATTCATTATCTGTAACACGTTCAGAAGAAGTGATATTGTTACCGATACAAAAAATCTTACGAAAGACTGCTTGAAATTGTTTGAAAAAGTAATCGAATTTTCCAATAAAATATTTCAACACTCCTTACAATAATGGGCGCAAAATGGTATTCAATTACTCGTAGGCCTTTACCTAATTAGTATTTGGAAGACTTTTAAAATATCAGCTAGTAATAAATGGAGTAACTTTACATTTGCTAAACGGTGTGTACATTCGAAGTTGAAGTCGGTTTCAAAATCAAAGTAAACAGTTACGGTGTATTTGTGCTCAGTTCGAAATACACACATTAAAATTCTAAGTTGCTTGGTGGCAACCAATCTGTAAATAAGCGTTCCAAAGTTCTACACTATACCCGTGCGACAATAGAATAATATTGTTCTGTGTTGCTATTTGCATAAACTAACTCTTGTAAGATGTTCTTCTATCAAATATTCATTTTTATTTTTGTAGCGCATAATATTTCATCTGCGATGCCATATTTCAACATCGCTATACCCTTAGTGTGGTGTCAGGACTATGTATGTGACTGTTGGGCGTATTTATTTATTTATATGAAAATGTTTCGAAGATTTAATTTTATTTCTAAGTCTCATCTATATCCTTGAAAGGGCAAGCAGAAGTTGCATTAGATCTTATTTCCATCCCCGAGATGTAATAAGGATCGAACTTATCCAAGACGCGCTCAAATTCTACTCGCAGTCGCGGGCAACATATGAGATTTTCAAACCAAAAACTGACACAAAGTACATTCAGAGGTCTCGTAGTTCTAGAATACGACTATCTCATTGTGCGGATATGAACTCAGCTGCTCTGGTGCAGTAGAGTAGAGTAACCAAGCTCTTTTAACAGAAGAAACTCCGATTGTTAAATCGCAAGAAAATCGAATAGATGTTAATCTATCCTTTTAATTTCCTTTATTCTTATAAAAAAAAAAAGTATTTTAAAGAGCCACACATTTATTTACAAATGTTGTACATAATATAATTAATAGATTATCTGTTGCTGTTTTGGAACTTAATATTTTTTTTGAAATAAATTTACTGGATCCCTTTCATTAAATAACAATACGAAAATGACACCATCAAATTTATGATGAATCCACAATGCTCTTATTCAAAAATCTAGTCCTAAAAAAGGTTTAATTCAAATAAACATTATCGTCAACGTACTCGACGGCAAGTCCAAAGAAATTCGTTTCTAGCTGCCGGCAAAATTCCCCAACTTCATTTACTGCAGAAGCCAAGGTTCGTACCGCCCGGGGCTGCCTTTGAGCCAGTTGCTTTCAAAATTCAATTCAGATTTTATTCCGACTAGTGCGCCGAAATCACTCTCCACCTCTTCCGGTGCGGTTAAAAAACAAGCTGTAAAAATCATCAATAGGCCGCCAACAGACAGGTTTCGCAAAAGCTCTCAGTAGTCGTTAGTGCATCTGGCAGCGCTGCCAGCTCTCTATTGATTAATTTATCAAATGCACATACAAAACAACCACTAGTAGATGTGTTTCATGATCTTAATTGAATTGAACAAAAATATAGTGTAAGCGATTGGTATTAAGGAGCTTATTCATATATTGAAATTTCGATACATTACATCAAACTAAATGTAGCTGCTAATGTACCGATCGCACTTATTTTTTAAAGGTAACCTATTAACAACTACATATATAAGCCCATATTGGACCGCCATGGTAGATTAAGGAGTGAGTACCTTGTTCTACAGTTTGAGAAAAAAAATATACTAACGGAATAGTTATGAAATTGTTTGTATGTGATGAGATGGCAATTACCTGGGCAGACCGTCTCCAGACTACGTGCAAATATTTGTTAACATAGCCACGCCTAAACAAATATAGTAACAGCCGGCACACACATGTATAACGCGTAAATCGCGGTGCCATGCCGGTGGTAAAAATAAATAGGCGGGCGCGCCGGCTGCGCGGGAACATGCGACATTTTCGCGCAAGTAGCGCCACGTCTGCCAAATGATAAAGATATTTATAGCCAACAAATATGCGCGTGACCGACCACTTCTGGCCGCGGATTTATTTTCAATATGAACAATAATGAACTTTTCAAAGATAAACACGGAAGAGATTTGGCAGACCACCTGAATATCTGCATAGTTTACATTGTTCATTTTTTTTTCACATAGTAGATTTGTTTATGCGATTGCGAATGGATTTATGAACAGATGGTTAATCGTAAGAACAACGAATTATAGGTGACAAACTTACAATATTTCAATACTGTTATTGAACTGTGATTGAAACATTGGACCAGAGGTCAGTCGCCTTCAAATTGTCTCAGTGATATGTACCATAGGTAGTGCTGAAGATGGCTTTCGACCCAATCATCTCCACTTGATATAATCTTGAGCATCCGCTGTTATCCGTCATTACATGCCCCGATCCCACTTGCGACTAACTGCGGGTTATTGTTTCACAGATATATCGAATTGAGCACGTGGTGGTATAAGAAACTTTCCCATGTAAATAATGAAAGCGAACTACATGAATAAACAACAGCTTTAATACATTTTGGTACATCAACGTCATTATACTGTATGAGTTTTTTTATACCATCCCATTTTAATATCAGATCAATGTGTAAATATTGAAATAGGTAATAATTTAAAGATGACGTTCCAAGAGTAACAAGATGTAATATTAAATTAAACTCTCAATTTTGGGAAGTAACATAACTAATATGCTGCCTCGGTAGCGTAGTTGTACTACGGTATGATTGCAAAGCTGAGGCCTTGGGTTCGAATCCCGGGTCGGGCAAAGAGATATTGGATTTTTCTATTCATTATCAGCCCGGAGTCAGGAATTTGTGCCCGATATGGCGATAGGCTCGCCCCCTATCACATCGTGTGACGGAACATACAAGGCGAAATGTGGGTGTCCTGGTAGCACCTCTGTCTACCCCTTCTGGGAAAAAGGCGTGAGTTTATGTATGTATAACTAATATGAGCAAGTTATAGTTGCAAGCGTAAAGGATTTGTAGGTCTGATTTGGATCTGATGCTTGAATCCCGTCTCCGTGCATTCGTAGAACGCAGTGTACTTAATCAATGCAGTGTATACTCAGAATCTGGGTATACTATACACTGCAATTTGGTCCCAGATTTAATCCGTATTTCCATTCCATGATATGATAGGATTCGCTACCTCAGTGAGGAATTACATATTGACCAAATTAAATTCTACGAAGGCGAACTAGCATAGAGATTAGTAATCATATATAGGAATTGAACTTTAGATTTACAAAACCTGTGAACAGTGAAACGATAGGAGTTAAAGCAAAAACATATTAAAATAAAAGAAAAATGTATAAGTCGCTTCAGACATCTTAAGACATTCCAGAGATATTTATTTTAATTAAAATACCGAGCTGCATTCATAGTTAGTTGATAAATTAAAAAAACTACTTTTTATATCAAATTGTCAATTTTAACTGAGTTTTAACCTACACCGCATCAGAAGGTTTATTTGTAAATCAAATCTTGCTGAGGTAACAGTCTGATTACACCTATTCTCCCATTTCTAGCTCAGACTAATAAAATTATTAGTGGCACGAATTACTGATGTATTCAGACAATTTTCTGTAAGGATTGCCGCTATTGAAGCGAACTGCGTAAGCAAATATTTCAAAATGTTTAATCACCGTGGAGTTTGAATTCTTGCGTTTTCCCGCAACAAAGGACGCTTTATATTGTCGCGATGTCATTAATCATTTTCAGGACTTAACAAATATCATCCTATTTTTGTAATTTGACGCGTTTATAAAGAATGTTTGTATACCCAGCATTAAATATCACCTCGGAAACTCGTGAATCATTTTACATTCTTCACAAAGTACACACATAAAAAATAAAGTTCTATAAAATGGATCTTTAGAGATTGCTTGTTATACTCAAGACTTGCTTTCTTTCAGTTCACATGATATGATATGAAAGCTAATGCATAATGACGCAGCTATAAAGGGTGCTCACCCGACATAACTCGTGATACTTGATTGCAATAATAATAATAGACTTGCAATAATCTACAAAATAATGTAGTGTTTGATACTTCTGAGACGAAAACCAATCTTGCGCCATTTCAATAAGGTCGACCCATATACAATCGAAACAGTTGTACTGTCTCTTCAGAGCCGATAAAAAATTGTAATTTTAATTTTGAATATTCAACGTTCAAAATTATTCGGTAGGTAGAAAGCATAAAATAAAACAAGACTTGCCTGACGATACTAACTATTTTGTCAATCCGAATTTTTTCAACAGTGGATTCGGCTTCTATTTCATAGAACAATTAAAATTATTTTCGTTTTAGGACTTATTTCATTCAAAGTACCGCGCTGAAATCTAAGCCTTTTTGATTTATTTCAGTGGCTCCAACATTGTTATTCTAGAAACACAATTTCAACCCGTTTGATTAAACAAGATATACGAGTATACCGTTTTGATTAAGCAAGATGTATAGTCTCTTGTGCGTGATATAAATAGCTAATCGATAGAATACATCTATTTCTGCGATTACAATTATAGTACATTCATTAATATAGTTGGTCTTCACATGACATAGCAATTCTCTGCGATTCTGATTACCAATTAAATCTATTTCCTGATTCCAATATCATTCTATTTGTTGATATTAATCTCAGAGCTGTATGGAAATGGAAACACAAAGATATGTATGTAAAAGCGAACAATTATTTGATTATAATTATAACAAATTAACAATGCGATCTAATGACAACGATTATTATGAATGTTATGAAAATGTAGAGTCAATAAAGGTTGTAAACTACGGAGCCCGGGGTTTGATAGCCAAGACGGGACATTTATTTGTTGTATGTGTTTGTTTTTCGGAAAACAGGATTTGCTTGAGATAATTTCTAGGGTTGATGTCTTTTAGGCAACCGGCAGCTCGTGCATACACAGTCCAAATCTTTTAGAATTCATACAAAAGATGGCTCAGCAATCATATTTGTGTTTGAGCTGATAATGTCTCTCATAATAGAGATAAAAAGAAATGCTTTATAGATCGTGATCATGAATCATAAGATTTCATAAAGATTATGTAATTTCAAAGTTCGTATAGTCATAAAGTGCGTGGTGGCCTGTTGGTAACGGACCAGACTCGGCTGCCTACATGTTTACGGTGGTTGCGGGTTCAAATCCCAGGGCACACCTCTGACTTTTCGGAGTTATGTGTGTATTGATAGTCAATCACCACGCACTTTAACGGTGAAGGAAAACATCGTGAAGAAACCTGCATACCGTAGCGATTTTAAAGAATTTCTACGGTATGTAAGTCCGCCAACCCGCACTAGGCCAGCGTGGTGGACTATATGGCCTAACCACTCTCAATCGTACTCTCGATTGTAGAGGAGGTCCGTGCCCTGCAGTGGGTCGTATATGGGCTGATACAAAAATAGTCATAAAAAATACATTAAGTATTTGAATACTACTACAGACTGCTATTATATTTATATATTTTTAGTACTAATTTTACCAAAAAATATATATATTTTGATATTTAAGTAATAGCTAATAATCACTTGGAACTGTAGCTACTCTATATCACTTATTGGGTTTCCATTACCAGATAGAGCGTGTTCGATGCATGTAGGTACCAGTTTCCGGAATCGTGTGATATGCGCAAATGTGATTATCGGGCGTCTTTGTGTCATGCATGTCGACTATTTAACAGATAATATTCACGTTAATAACTCTGGCCGTGCTTTTGACACGATAGGACACTTACGTTCAATAACTACAGGACAAAGAGCTTTTAAAAAAGCTTTTAGAAATGCGAAGTATTTAAGGTACCTATTTTTTTTAATGTTCTATTATATCTTCAACTAGCGGCCCGTCCTAGCTTCGCCTGGGTGCAGATGTTTTTTGATTCCACTTCACACCAGATTAATATAATTTTACGTACAAACTGGACACCCAGCATATGTATTATACATATAAACCATCCTGTTGAATCACGCTATCTATTAAAACAACCGCATCAAAATCCGTTACGTAGTTTTAAAGATCTAAGCATACATATAGAAAAACAGACAGCGGGAAGCGACTTTGTTTTATACCATGCAAATATCGCCTTGTGTTCCACTACTGCAATCAGATTTTGATCGAATTAAAGTGAAATTCAGCAGGTCACGTGATCTAGATGTACACGAAAAGTTTGGCAAAGGTCGTCATCTAACAGATAGGCAAAAATGCAAGAGGTGACGGAGCAGACCTCGAAAAAGTTGATGGTACTGTGCCTGTGACGACTGTGACCACGACAGCATACAATGACGAAAGTTATGTAAAGAGAAACGTAATGTTGTGGAAGACTTTTCCATAGCAGTATTACAGCTCTTCGAACATATGCTGCACCGAATTAAACGCGATGTAAAAGTTGTTACCTCTATACTCTATACAATACCTATATAGAGAACAGAAGTACCGATACGACACCCCTATGGCACAGAACCCCTATGGAACAGAAGTTCTCTGTAGTGCCACCCCGACAACTATTTAATACTACTAACGACTGAACCCAATCGTACTATAGCTTAACGAACGACAACATGGCTCTAATGATGAATACTAATTATAATTAACTATTCTCTGGTTCTAAGATAATATTAAAACGTACAGGAGGCTTGCGGTGCATTGGATCAACATTTCCTCAACTTCCGACAATATTATCAGCAATATGGAAACCGATAGTTAGTAGTAAACATGCTTACAAAATTAATATCCTCTATTGCGAGCTCTATTTGTTGGCAAAATATTGAGCGAAAAATCTCTTTGAGAGTTGGTGAGAAAATGCATGGTATAGTGAGAATCTTTATCGTTTCCAACCTTTTTTTCTACCTGCGTTACTTTTACACGCCACCCGGTCGGTATATATGTATGGATTATGCTGTCGATTAAACTGTAAACTAAAACTAGTGGCACTTTTATTCCTTTAACATGATATAGCTTGAATACCGTTCTAATATTTTATATTCCAATTATGCAATCTACATACCTACTAGGTATATTAAACGAAAATTTCTTGCTGTTTAAACTCACACTCGTTAAGTTCCAGCTGAAACTCTTTTACAATTTATTATTTTATTTTTATTCTTTTTCTTTACTATGAATTAAAAAGCGATTTACGAATTATATTAAAAACAAATGAACAGATACTAACACGAAATAACGTACATAAACTTTAAAATCGATATGGTTGTCATTGTTGTGGTATTTTGGGCTATTGTCGTTAGATACGATAAAACCCTCTATCTACTGGTGGAAATGGGGTCAGTTTTGGTCAAAATTTGTATAGCAAAACAATTATAATAACTGCAAAAGTAATTCTGTACGTCTGTTACCTTTTCACGAGTGACCACCGAACCGATCGTAACAAAATTTGGCAAAGGGATAACTTTTGACCTGAAAAAGGACGACGGCTACTTTTTGTCCAGCTAAAACGGCGGAAATTGAGTAGAAAATTTTGCTTTTAAATAAATACATTCTGGCCGCATTTATTTACAACTTTGTATTAATATGGAAAATGTATTATCTATTATTAACGAATAGTGTTACTATTGAAAAGTCTGAATCATTGTAATCAGTTTAAATGCTTGCGATTGTTATACTTATGAAAATATTATGTCCTTATTACATGTCTACCACAATAAAGTAGAAACTATTCACTGAGACTAATTCATGAAATCGATTCCTGCCGTTGTTACTTAAGAACATAATGGAAAAGAAAATTAAACGCCATTAGAAACGCTTGTTCATTCCATTACGCGTTGTGAAGTTTAAACTCTGGTCTTGTTAGTGAATGTCTCGAACTCACTACAGATTAATGATCCTAAGTCTTTACAGGTCTTATAAACTCTGTTACTAAATGGAAAACGAATGCGTAGATGTATTCACATTTCTGATTGTATTCTTGGAATTTAGGAGGTTCCAAATACAAGTTAAAATACATTACTTGTTTTATTTCAAATTGTAATAAATACGTCGATTGGTAGAAATGTTGTAAAAATGCCACAACACATAAGTATGTAAATGGTGCTTGTATAATAATTCTCATCTCGTCCCAACCATAGACTGATTATTATGAAGTATGATTTTAAAATAAATTTCCATATAATTGATAATGTTGGTTAAATTTAGCCGCATGAGTGAGCAGTTCTTATAACCCTTCATTCGTCGAGTGTCGTAGAGCGAGCTGCTTCACTGTGCATTATTTTAATAAACCCTGAATACGCTATTTTAAGAAACATTGCTGATTTTAAACTTGTGTAAATATTATTTAAATCTTACTGTATATTTTAGATTTAACATTAGTATAGATCAGATGATATTTACTACTCAGCATTTAGAATTGCATCATAGCTATAATTGAAAAATATTTGAGGAAAGTCCTCTTGAACAAATTCATCGACATTTTATTGAAATGGTAATTATTACATTGCTATTTTAAGACTTCATTTTGTATATTTTAGCAATTTAGTTGCACATCTATTTTGAAGTTTATATATTGCATATAATGCCGTGTTTAATTAATAGAAACTGTTATTGCCGTGTTTTGGTAAAATATTGCTATATACACGTTTCAAAGTTTGAGTATTATAGATTAAATCGCATAAAATAAGAACTTTTATACTCTCAGTTAAAACGAAGCACTCTACTCGATACTAAAAACAGATATGTGCAGAAAAAGTGTAGAGTTTGTAATTTGGTTTTATAAATCCCTGCTTAATGTATTCGTAAATGAAATTTAACGCTGGTTAATTTTGACCTAGCAATTGTCGCATTAATTTACAAGAATAACATCTGGTAATTTAATCCCCTACTGTCTACTACTACTACTGTCACGGCAATCGGTTTAGTTTAGCAAAATGAACAACTTTGATACTTTTTCACCTTACGGCCCGTTTTGTTAAGACCGTTATGGTATCTTACAAATATTTACAGGGTATATCCTTGATATTTCGCAGTCTTGATTGCGGCCGAAAACGAAGCCAGGTGGTAGCTTTAGTGAGTACAGACAAGATGCATATAAAAAATTCTAAAAAAAGCGACAGGTTTTTTTGTTGTAATTTTTTACTTGTCGTCGTATTTGGGTAGTAAATACATCGTTTTGTAATTTTATTTTTATAATAAAATAATAATGTACAATTTTTTATTTTAAAGGACACAATGGTAAAATAAATAAATATATATAGCTGGCCTCAAGTAATTGGTAAATGCAGTAGTTTAGAATGTTTTTTTCAATTATAAACGCGTTCTAAAGTATAAATAAGTAATATGCAATTTTATGGAGGCCAATAAAAATATGAAACTCTTCACTTCCATTATACACGTAAGAGCTCGTCGTGGGCAATTTCAGACACTAAATGTAATTTTATTCCTCATAAATAAATATGTCCTTTTTTACACGATAGTTTCAATAAAAGTTGGATCGTTACGGAGACACGCTACGGCCCGCGGCCCAAGTGCGGCATTTAACAAACGCCATAAATTGAGCAAGATGCCCATGGACCCAACCCGATACTCTTATTAGCGAGGGCTCCAAAGCCGAGCTTAATGAACACTGCACCAAACGTCTTTATGCCACTGATTTATACACATGGCTATTTATGTGCCAAAGAGAATTCTTTATATTTACGCCGAAATGTGTTTTGAAACGGTACATTTGCCAGGTGTTCGCACCTCACTTTATATTCTTGATGGGTTGCACGACGTACATTGTTCAAACGGAATATTGTTTTTATTAAAATAACGCCGCGTAGCAAAAATACTTTGACATATTCGAGTCAGCTGACTGTACGGAAAGCAGAATATTTCAATGTAGATTGAATTAACCTATTTCCGAGAGATATTTGTTTGTTTTAAAAGCAAATATTCAGTTTTGTGTAGCAAGTCTAATAAAATGTACTCCGCTCTACCCACTAACGTACAACAATAGTGTATTGTGTAATCGGTATTTCATCTGTGCGGTGCTTACCGGCTCAATGCAAGCGCTCGTACTTCAGGCATCAATGGCAAAATACACATCAAAGGCTTTCGTCTTTTACAACTTACATATACATTGGCTAAAATATATTGCGAAATTTCCCAAAACTGGCAAATAGGTTTATGATTCCGGAGCAGCTAAAATAATCTGAGTAACCTACGAGGGCTTGTAGATCACTTGATATAACTGGATACATATTGGAAAAGCGATTACACACAGTCACTTCCACGTACGTAGTCTTGTTGGTTCGTGGAATTGCTAAACGATTCAAAGGGTCGTGTATTTTAATAGATAAATATTTTGATTTTGTTGATAATGAATTAACTCTGTTGAAGGCATAAAAATTACCACTTTATACGAAAGGTAGCATTATTAACTAAGGCACAACACCCCACACAGAATGTGGGTGGGTGGCTTTGTAGGTAGGAGATCTAGAATACATAATAAACAGAGAGTCTACAATAAGATTACCAAGTTTAACAACGCCAGTTGATTAAATAAAACACAAAATTGAATTCATAAATTCATTAAATCCGTAGCAGTACACACCAGCAAATTGAAGGTAAGGTTTTATCTTAATAAAAAGAAAATTGGATGAATCCAGCTCATATTTTTACTATTTTAAGGCTTCATTTCATTTCAGAAGATTTATTATTTTAGTAATAAAATGCCCAGAAATTGGACATGGGTCTGACCAATTGAGTGAAATATATCTGGGCTCAAGGAAGATTTAATAACAAAAAATTACGGCACGGGAAAATTGCATGGTTTCAAGAGGGTTATTTTTTTAAAGTTTGAAATGAAATTTTGTTCTGAGTTGCAAAAAAACTGCTCTTTTATACACTATACATATGCTTTTAAATCAGTATATTTTGCAATGTCAATTAATAAGTTAAAATAATAAATAAATAAAACCGGCAGCCCAAAACGTTCGGCAGGTGTGTGTGACCGGGAAAGGCCGGGCGAGGTCCTTTATCTATATTCTACACAGAACTCATATAAAATTACGTAATTGGCTGACTGGTTCATAAATTCAACTGTCAAATCATTCGATCACGACAAAATTTAACCGCTTATACGTAAAATATCAGATCATGACCGGTAAGATTTTTTTTATGCTTTAAAATTCATGAAAAGCATTTGCCGGTATAAAATAATGTTGGGTTAAACAGGTCATGCAAGTTTTAATAACGTACAAATTTCCATCAAATTACCTACTGTCTACTAAAAAAGAGACCAAAAAGTTCTTATTGATATTATGATTACTACCATAAAAGTTAATTGTATACGTTAAAACTGAAATCAAACCTATGACCACGAAACAGCGACCTCGGCCGCAAACTGATAATCACGTACACGCTCCGAAAACTAATCCAACAAACTGTCATGGGCGGATCCTCCACACGACCAAATAGTTTAGTCAATAAGTATCGATCGTGTAACGGGGCCATTACGATCCCAAACGCCTTCAAACAACGCAACGTAAAGCCAACTTAAATACACCTATCAACGAATCGCATAAATATTACAAGAATAATATCAATTGCATAAATGAAAGTGCATGACATCAGCGCCTATATAATACGGGCACGCCGTGCTACTGCAATAAAACTTAATGGCATATATGTTTGTATTACAAACAGCAATCAATAGAAGTGGTAACGAGTAAATTTGTCTTTAAATAATCGACAAATATTGATCCACGCCTATTTAAAAGGGAGACCGTGAGTAATTTACTCTGAATTTTTCACAGGGATCAATGAGCCAGAATGTTGGATCATGATATACGTGCCCCTAATTTAACGCGAGCCAAAAAAGTTATAGGACCATGATGGTAACATTGATCATGTTACAACGCTTCGTCGCTGTTTCTATACATAAAATTAGTACAACTATTAATTAGTTACAAAACCGCCCGCCTTCAACACGTCTTTTGGTAAGTTTAATCAAAGATCGCAAAGCACTTTACATATTCATAATGTTCAAAGGATTATTTCATGTGTGTAATAAGAGTTCCTGTACCAGTGACAGACTAAATTAATACGTAAGAAGACTGTATGCAAATGATTGAATTCTGTTAGCTATTAATTGAAAACCAAGGTACTTCTGCAGCCATCAAAACGGAAATCAGTTTTAGAGGAAAGCGGATTGGACGTCAGCCACGAAATTAATCGCGTTAATAAGTAATTGTAAAGTTGTGTAGACACGAACGAACTGTGCATTTAAGAATCGAGTCAAAAGTAGAACCATTTTGGTTTTAAATTCAAAAGTGTTTTGCAACGTGAAATTATATTCAACACCAGTGCGATACATATTTGAGATCGTTCCTTTTATTCGTACGTTTCCTTACAATTTCACTACACCAGTTTACATACATTGGATGAAATTCCCACTAAGCTCCAATTTCTATTAGGTTATCAATGCGAAACTCGATCACGTCGTATCTCCCTAGGTGCACGGCACGTGAAATGGAAAGATTTGAGAGAATCCCACCATTAGCCGCCGTACTGTATCTATGTTTACGTACGAAGGAGAATAATTTAAAACGTAGGTACATCAATATCTCTTACTTTTCATTTATATGCATTATTCATATTATCGTATTTCACTACTACTCGTAATGTAAGTAAATGGCATTTGGCCACTATAATCACAATTATAATGTCATTGAAAATTAAATTAACCAAAATTATAATGAACTTTTGAAATAAATTTATTAATTAGTGTAATTGATTGAACTATACCAGTATATTATAATTAATACGACGACCACATCCGGCCATTAACACTAAATATCGGTGGAGCGGTAGTTACATTTTATTAGCCTTTAAAAATAGAGGATTACAGTAGTAATAATTATAAAATAAATCGGAACTCGTGTGTTATTTCTATATTTCGCTGTGTGTGCCATTTTCTATATACATACGAGTACATACAAGCCTATAAGACTATAGGCTTGTATGTACGACAAGATTGTCGTACATAAAATTCCGTGCTGGGCAAGTCATGTGAGATTTATGTAACAAGAAAGCTACCAACACTACAAAGTGCATTTTCCGACTTGAGATTTGAACACAGTACCTTACGGCGGCGTATACACGCAGCCGCTACAACCATGAACTGACAACAAAATAATCTAACAATGCCTCAAAACCCATACTCCATTTGACTTTTTAGGTACGAAGCCGTAAAACTTATAACTTATTTAAAGTATAAATAAAAGTTTCATTTTGGACGCGGTTTGACTTCAGTACATTGAAATAAAAGTTTTTCTTCCCCTTAGGAATTTCGCTCGGAATCAAACTTGATATTTTCAACAAAGCAGGAAAAGAGGCAACCGAAAAATGGACGCAAACGGTTTGGTTTTATAATAAGTTATTTCTCACACGGGAAATACAAATCTCGATGACGTACTCCCAGGCTGAACATTGAAACTAATTGCGTTTGCGGAGTATAATTGCAGAGTCAACATAGTAAAGTGAGTATGCAGTATGCACGAAGTCAGCGATTTGTAAACTCTAATATTATTACTACATAAAATCTGGCGCCTGGCGGGAGTCAAACCGGGGAACGGTAATCGAGCGGCTAGAGTGCCCGTTGAATCACTAATAACTTTGCTCCTTCATTAGCATCTATGCTGAGTTGTCTATTAATAAAACATAAAGAAGGTGCTGTCTGAGTAATAAACGCCAAGTTCCTCAGCCAACGGCTCGGTGTTCTCTCTATTAACAAATAATCGCGTATTGCAAGAGCAAAGCTGTGCTTCTTGTTTACATTCAGTTTTTATTTGACTTACAAAGGTCATGGCTTCATCAAGTCTGGTAATGCATATAATTGAAGTAATATACATGTCTGGGAGAATATTGTGAAACAAAAATTATATGATTTTTAATGCAATTAAAACACAGGTCTATGTGGCGATCCATGGGGAAGGCTATTGAGAAAGGCGGGAATTCAGTGTGATTATTATATTTAAATATATTTTCAGTTAACAATAATGTTCAGCAGTGGACTTCATGTGGCTAAAGATGACACTAACTTTTTTCTACCACGTTCTATCAAATGGAATTATAATATTACGTATTAAACAGCCAATTTTAAAAGTAGTATTTTACACATAACTAGAATCTTAATAACCCTCGTTATACCGCTGCAATGTTATGTTGTCTTATTTTTTAAATTATTTATTAGACAACATCAATGTGCGCGTCTGTATTTTTTGTTGTATTTCAAGACATCTACATCAAATAAATATTTGAAAAGACCTCTTGAGAATTCATAGCTAATACCTAAAGTTTGAACCAACACACTTAAAAAATGTACACGCGGCTTCACCAATTTATATTTATACGTAATAAATTATCGAAAAACAATATTATGATATAAAAAATATAAAAATCCAAACGTTTACAAATGTAATAGACTGACTATGAAATATGGATGTTAGAAATAATATAGACCTGCATTGTCGCAAGTTATTCTAATTGGTAAAAGTAAATGATGTGGAAATCAAATTAAGTAAACACTTCGACCTTATTCATAGACAGTTTTATAACCCATTTTGGTTATCGAATGTTTTGTCCCTTTCCAACAGCTTTAGAATTCTGTTTGAGCAAAGAAGACAATACATTCGATAGCTATAATAGTATTTAAAACTGTCTAAAAATAAGGCCGTTATTCGTAGTTATTATTCTGTCGATAAATATTGAGGAATTGTTATAGCCGAGATTAGGTAGATGACGTAAAAAAGGTTTTTTACCTTTAAATAAATTAGCAAATACCATATTACGAGTATAGATGTAAATATTTATTGTTATAGTTATACAGGGTATATCAAGACTGCTACCAAAACGAAGCCGGGTGGTAGGTAGTTTTAGTGACTTTAGATACAATGCAACTAAAATTGTTGCAATAAAAAAAAACGATTTTTAGTTGCATCGTGTCTGTAGTCACTAAAACTACCAGGCTTCGTTTTCGGTAGCAGTCTTGATATACCTTGTATACATCCCTTCATAGAACCTCTTTTATTAATACACTTTTTGAATAGAAAATAAATGCGCTTCACTTTACTTGAGTAAGAAGATACTGCAAAAATGTTACTTCTCCGCTAATGCACTGTTCACTTTTCAATGTCTCAGCGTGTTACGTGTCTTTTATAAAAAGTATCTATCTACTGTAAACAACAGTGTAATGTTAACGCTAAGTATTTGAACCAAGTGTAGTTATATATCTGAAGATAATAAAACCGCTTATAGCTGTATTTAAGATTATTTACGTTTATTTTTAATACAAATTATTGTGAGGTGTGGTAAATAAATATTCTTATGTTACCCAATACGATCGAACTGATTTTTTCTTGTTTACTATCTGGGCTGACATAATTATTATGTTTTCTACCTAGTTTTAATAGGTGAAACATCGTGTTTAGAAGTTAGAATCGTAACAAATTCTACATATATTTTTATTTATAAAAAAAATAATTTTGATGAATTCTGTTACCAATTTATTTTATATAACGTATTTATTTATTCATTGATTGATTTTAAATATACTTGTAAAATAATATCCCAATTTTTCGTCAAGACTATATTTTGTCAGGCAAAAGTTTTAAAATTAATTAATTACTTTACCTTGACGAAACTTTTTCAAGGGTTATAAATTAAAATGTAAGTGAATGTAAGGCGTTTTTTTACTTGTAATAAAAACTTGGCAAGTTCAGACCATAAAGCCAAATATCTTATAAAAGAAAGCGAAGGCGGGAATTCAATGTGATTATTACATTTAAATATCTTTTCACTTAACAAAACTACAGTGCTTAAAAACCCTCTCTTTTAAATTTAAATGTCTCTTTACAAGAGAATAACATGACCTACAACGATTTACATGCACACAAATACAATTATTTTAAGTTCCATGAATACCGAACCTGAATAAATATTCGTGAGTCAAACAAATATTTGTTCACGCAGGGATCGAACCCGCAACCTGTTTACTAAAGGGCAACAGTTACTTCTAGTGAAATACAAATGACGTGTTCTCCTACTCGACAAAACAGACGATATTTGCCGTATTGTGTCTCATTTGATCTCAAAGAAATCTAAAGACTGTTCATGCGGCACGGAGCGGCAGATATCAAGAAATACCCACATAGATTGGTTATCAGGGAGAAATAAACTACCAAGAAAACCAAAGGTAGCAAATAAAGTACTTATGAAGTTGGACGTGACGCTTATACTCAATAGCTCCGAGCCTTCTTAGTTCCAATGGGGATGACGATAAATTGTTTTGTCTCATATTATTAGAGACGCGAAGTTACTACACGTGAACTTAACATCGTGCACTTCACTATCTCTATTGTGTAATTGTAGATATTTTACAAATTTGCAATTTTTTATGCTTGCATGACAAATTAATTATCACTATAATACATATCAATGGATATTTTTTACACGCATAATCCTGGTTTTCATAATATTAACATGTCCTAATAAAACTACGACACCGAAAGTTGAATACATCAATCATCAATGTATGCGTTAAACAAATACTACTAATTAGAAACTCCTACAAATTTATAATAAAAATTGTCAATCATAATAATTATAAAAATTAGTGACGTTCCTGTTTTCCAGCAAGCAAACCAATATTTAATTAATTAATGTCATGAATTCGTCAAACAACCAGTATACTCAGGTAAATATTCAGTAGCTGGCGGGTATTATATTATTTACCTGAAACGAAGCGAAATGCCTATTGTGTAATTGCAATCCGTATTCGAGAATAAATATTGAATATGCTCGATTTTAGGTCCCAAAATTAATATAAATGAAATGGTTGAATATTTAATTTTATATATATTATTCAGAATCAGCGATTTATTTTTATATATTTATGTCACGCATAATCTATAAAATATTTTATTAAATTGCTGACGATCACCCCATACTTTCTGCTCGACCAGACTGTCGAATTCAGAACTTTAAATTTCCATATTACAACTTTTAATGCATATTTGCGACCACCTTGAATGTCAAATGAGGAGGCTACATTGAAAGCAAAATTATACTAAGGGACATAAATTAAGTTTAATAAAATATCGTGGGCACTACAGCATGAATGATTTACGTTGCAAAAATATAAAAAGAAACAATACAACTGCTTAGAAGTGTTTAGGAAATCTGAGAACAAAATATTTGCATGGGACGTTGGGAAACAATTCCCAAGACTAATGCATCACTTCAGCCGTTCAGCAATCGCAATCAACAAGTACAGAAACAATACACAATCAAATCCTCAACAGCTTAGGTGATGAATACGTTTTGATACTCCTGACTTCATTCTTATACAGGTGATATTGACATTTGACATATGACATTTAATTTAAACCACATGTTTCTGGCCACCCCAGATAACATTGTACCAAGTATGAAAAAAAAACTGCCTGGTTGTTTTGTCAAAAAATCGCGATTGTTCCCTAGGTATAGGTACGATTCTTTTTACCGCTCAGGTAAGTTCCCTAACCGAACTGAAGTTCGGCTAAGCGGTAAAAATACCCATATCTATATGGGGAGGCTAAAAATCGTGAAAACTAAAATTAAGATTTTTTTTAAATATTGTACAATGTCACCTGGGGTGGCATGTGGGTTAATTTAAGTAACATATGTCAATGTCACCTGTACTTACGATTGTTTGTTCGTTATCCCTACCGAAATTAATTTACTTTGTTATGAATCCCACGCATTACATCGCCGAACAATAATTATTTACGTAAATAACAAATTAACAAACACTGTTTACGTTGATATCAAATTAATTTTCTTTGAAACATTTTAACAGAAATAATAATATTTAGATACACAACTAATGTCTCGGTGTTTCAGTTACGAAGGTAGCCATATATAACGACTTGAATAATTTTATGTAAAGATAAAGGAATACAAATCTTTACTTTTGTAATATTCATACGTTTATGTCTGCATCCCCTCTTCAAATAACAAGGGTCGGGTTTGTGAACTTGGTACGGGAATCTATACACACATTGGCAATCGTATCTATTATTAATATTATCTATAGAGTATGTAGATTGAACAGACATAACAAATTCACTTCAATGGATACGTAATAGTGTACTCAAACATCTTGTGAGCTTTTTACGTGAGTGATCACACAATAATATTCTTATATGGAACAGTTTTTATAGCTTTCATAGTTTCAAATTAAACGACAATAAACGCATTATGGAAACAAAATAAAACGAGCTTTTAACTGCTGACCTCTATGATCTTCTTATGAAGTGAGACTAAAGTACATTAGATAAATATATTGCAATATCCTAATAACTAAATGAAGGTATAGCGAAATAGTTAATGAATATAAAAATCGGTTCATTTAATAAAAAAAATTAAATGGCATATTTAAAATTATTTGTTTTGTTGTTGTTCGCAGTTTTGTTGCAACGATGCATATTCATTTAGAATAATTCTATTTAGTGTGAGAGCACCAAGGTTGTGTTTGTAATGACTATTTTGTCGACAAGGAATCAGTGTGAGTAATTTCTAACCATAGGAATTCACGCGATTATTATTCCGCCGCAGTATTAGCGGAATGCTTCAGACAATGTGCTCTGAGGTTAACTTCAAACCGAGCACACCAATGTGATGTCGGGACTTTAGATTGCGGCACCACACAATGTCAATAGGATATTATTACATTAGTGTTAGGAATTAGGATATACGGACGGCACTGACACACTATTGTGGTAAATAACAATGAGTCTATGACTTATAGTTATGTGCGTTTAATCGGAATATCACCTCACCCCTGAATGACGCATAAAAATAAATAAACGATTATTTTTCACGTATAAATTGTATAAAAACGGCGTAAATAGTCTATTTATAACATTTCTAATGTATTTACTTAAGTTTTGAATGTTAATCCGTAGCTGTCAAAAGTACAGCTTGTGTATTGGATTTGATGAAAGACAAAAAAGATTATAATTTAAAGTACTAAGTGACTTAGTGAACAATAATATTGATTTACTGCAAACACAATTCATAATACATCAAAGCAAAATTTAGCTTTTTTTAAAAATAATTTATATGTTCAAATATCTATGGTATTAGAAAAATCATGGATTATTAGTTAAGATAATTTGTTTTGTGGTAGAGTCCCTCCACAGACAGCGTTCACTTCAACATCAATACGTCAGCTCATACCTCAACTCTAGCCATAAAAAACGCCGTATACAAAACAGATGTCAAAAAGATTTACGTATTTATTCAACGAGATAGCTTCAAGACCAATAATCCTTCCCCTTTCTCCCTCCTATCACCCGTCGTAATATGAGTAATGCAGCCAATATTCACCAGGTATGTGTATATTCATTGCCAATAATAATTAATTTTAATCAGGTAAAATATTTACTCGTTTAAGGCTCTTATGGTGTAATGGTAATGACAGTATAATAATTAATTAGCAGATAGTGATGCGGCCGAAGTCCCGCGATGCTCTGGATCGCACACACTTTATAGAATATATCGCTGGAATTTACCCGAAATCCGCAAGAGAATGGCACTCACCAATTTCATTTAGTACGGATTAAGCGAAAATTAAAACATCTTTCCCTGAATTTTATCGAAAATTTTATAATTAACGAAAAAACGATGCTAAACTGAGTAATTAAAGAATGATTTTAAATCGTCTTTGAGTGAGGAATTGGCTATAAAGGGAAAACCAAGTATCAGAATATTTTCTAACCCGCTTTATGCCATTGGTATCACTTTCAATCTAATTGCTTCACTTTGAAACTTCGATTCCCCTTTCCGCCGCATTTACTGATGGAATGTAAATATTTTTTTATTCAAATAGATGCAATCTATTAAATCTTAAGCTACTCGTACTTTACTACAAAATTATTTCCGTCACCAACTTTAACGCAAGAAAAATATAAATAGTTACATTTGAATACATGAAGTATAGTATATTAGTTATTATTTCAATGCAAGAATAATTGTTTTTTGAACGCCAACGAAAGCCTGTTCAGATTGGTATTGTATAAAGTTATAGCCATATAAAACGTTTTTTTTTTAAATTAAGTCGCCTATTTAGGAGTCCAACAAGGTACAACTAATTTACTTTTGAAGAAGTTGCGTTATTCAAATATTAACACTGTAGTCTGTAGGTAGTATAAGGTACGCTAAGTTACTATTAAGTAGTAACATTTAAGGAGCAAATTAAGATTTTTTAAATGATTATTATAACGACGCGACGCCGCGCCATAACTTAATTATTCATGCCAACTACAATGTATTGTTACAAAATTTAAAGGAAAAATGCTTAGTATTGCATGAATTTATTCGTGACTTTTTGTTGTGCATATGAAACTACTTCATAAGTACAATTATATTATACTTTATCTGAAAATAATTACAAGTGCAGAAAAAACATCAAATAAAATAACTGCTGATATTCTGAATAAAATCAATGTTATAAATAGAAGACTTTTGGTTCGTAAAATCTACGAATGAATATGGGATATTCATTTGTAGGTTAATGGGATATCCCATTGCGGAGTTGCTTGGATAATCTTATTCATTTTATTCATACGAGTACAATTTATTATCAAATAAAGATAACGGAGTCAAAGTAAAACATTATAGTTACTATAAAGAAAAGTATACGAGTAGTGTAAGAAAAAATCAAGTAGCCACATCAACACATTTATTTAGAGCAAAATAAAAAAACAACATGCAACATAATTTTTTATAAGCATATAGAAATTAATTTGACAATAACTGTTGCAACTGACCTGGAATCAAGAGGTGGCAGTGGCGGTTGAGATGTTTCTTCTTGTTGATGTACCGGAGGAGTTGCTTGTGATGCTGTTAGTGCCAAAGCTTTGTACCGCGACTGCTCTGCTGTCGGCAACACAATATCAACTGACCGCGAACGAAGTCCAGTCCCAGGGACCGTCAAATTATTTTGAGCCCCGTTTAATTCTTCGGCTCTAGCACCACCGGACACTTTAGAGAAGCATGAATCTACAGACGCTGCGCGATCACGTTTCAATTCAGGCACAGCTAAGTAAATGTCGTGAACAATTGAATCCCTCGGACCACCGGCGGCCCCTTCTTCCGAAGCGCGAACATTTTCTAGAGAACTGCCCGTGGGCTCGACGAAGAATGCTTCCTGACGCGATATAGAGCGTCTTCTTTGCGGTAGGATCGGCGGCTCATCAATCGGCGGTTGTAATTCAAAGGAAGGTGCTCCAGGTGAGGGCGGCGGCGACTGCGGTGGCGGTAAGAACGTTCGTGGTGGCGGAGGTGGCGCAAGCGTGACCCTTGGAGGGTCTCCGTCGCTCTCATCCTCGTCATCGTCGTCTTCTGCGGAAGATGAGGCGAAGGGTCTTTCTGGCGTAGTCCGCTCCTCGCTTCGGCGGGCGAGCCAAGTCTCCATGTGTCGACAGTGCACGCATGGCGGCGGCGTGCCCTTGCCTGATCGCCGACGCGACCAAAGACGTGGCACCTGAGAAAAAAAAACCAAATTCATTAAAACTTCCACTCGATCTGAACAAATATTCGTTATTCAAAAGTGAAAAAAGTTTGTATTCCATTTCAGTTCAACGCCAAACAAGCAGGTAATTTGAACGCTTTTGTGCTTCTTTGCGGGATAATTTACATTAAAGTGGTTATATTTACTGGCGGAATTTAATTTCAACTTCCTTTTGTTTAAAGGGAGACGATTATTCCTGTATACAAATAAAGGAGCCAATTAATGACCAACTAGATTACGAAGGTCGTTTTACAAGTTTACTTAGTTTTAATTTCTTTTTGTATCTGGTGTCACATTTTGCCGTAGTATACAAAAAGCGAAAGGCATTTTCGCCGATAATGTAATATCTTCCCTATACCTGACCGGTAATTGTAAACTTACATTGTAAACGTAGCTCGTTATTTTAAAGAGTAAAACAATATAGATTTTCCAATCCATTCCACCAATATCTAATTTATTTTTTAATTTTAACAATTACGGTTATTAAGCTAGCAACTTACCTCAAGGTAGGTGCCCGAGTCATCAGAGCCCGCCGAGTCGAAGGATCGACTACGCGCTCCATGTTGCGGCACGGACAAGAGTACACTTGCACCAGAACCGCGGGCCGCCTCCAATTGGATCTCATCGAACGACGCCGACCGCACCTTCAATACCACTTTATTCATCATCAGAGCAACAAAAATACACTAAAAGGTAATAAAAAGAAAACTAACGACCTTCAACAATAATTACTCTTTAAAAAACTTCATAAATAACTATAGTGTAGCACGCTCATTAAGCAGTACATTTTCGACTAGCACTAAAGTATTTTTATTCTTAAGTAAATAATTTTATTTTTATGAAAAATGGTTGTTCATCCAAGATGTCCAGAGCATCCAAAGGTTGTCTGGAAGAGATCGCCATGAGCGATAATACCGCCGTTTGTACTGATATCTAGATTTAAGTCCCTTTTCTGTGTTATTCCTTGTTTAAGTTTTGTGTACGATAAAGAATAAAATATATCGTATAAATATGTGCGTATATCAATCAACGACTAGAATAAAATTAAGGTCCAATATTGAATTAAAATGAACCACATTTGCAGACAAGAGAGATTACATTCAGATACTAAAATCATAACTCAAGTACTCCATTAAATAATAAGATACAAGATGACGTTATCTATTACGAATACTTGTCGTCAAAAAGCTAATGATTCATTTGTAGACGACAGACACGTATAATTGATTGTTTCAACACCGCAACTTGTGAAGTGCCTAGTTAATTATCTTGAATGTGGGTATCGTATGAATAAGCCACACTCGTCAGACATTCATAACGCAATTAATAGTAATACGTGATACTGTGATATGCATCTTATTGGGGTTATAACATTTTCCAACTGTATTTCGTGTTTTCCTAATTTTGGCCTTTATAATGCTGATGACTATTTTTACATTACGATTGTTTAGTATATATGGGAATTAAATTTTTTCTTTGACTAAGTAAATCGAACTAGTAGTTTGTATGCTTAATGTAATTTATAACTATAGCAACATATATAAATCGTGTTAATTTTTTTTGCAACTCAATTAAGTATAAATTACCTAAAATTCGGTTCTATCAAATATGTTTAACGATAACTGGCTTTGATTGTGTATAAGCCGTACATTTAACATTTATAATTTTGAGATTCTCTTAGATATTATTATCAACGATTATTTGACTTAAGTCAAAGTTAAAGTTACTAATGTCAAAGTTACATGATGTAGTCTTGCCTTAGTTTAGTCTACAGATAGTGTGCTACCTGTTTGGGTACTTCGAGGCTGCTCTGCGTCTTCATGTCGGCGGGTGTCGGCGTCCTTGAGCGTTTGAAAGTGGTGCGCAGGCGTTGCATGGCGGCTGGGGCGGGCTGCGTGCGCGCTCCTCATGTCGCCGCCCCGCCCCGCCGCCGCCACCCGCGCGCCCCGCGCACCACACCTTCACCACCACTGACCAACACACTTTATGTACACCACCCATATAATAATATACAAAACATCCATTTCTGCCACTATGAGTTTTATAGTTTCACTAAAACTTTGTTTTTAGAGACAGTTTCTTCTATTGTATTCATCGATCTCCGAGTTGATGTGCGGATGAGTGATGTGCCGGGTGAATGACCTATTAGTATCGTGAAGCGTGCACCGCTTTTGAAGTATGCGGGCATAGACGCAGCTGTATGTATCAAATGTTCGAATTTGCCAAATGTGGTGCGTTTCGTGTGTATTAATATGGATAACGCCATCAACAAAAATAATATTTTTTTAACGCTTTGCAATTACGTCAATAATACACACAAGGTTCGTGGAAATAGCGTGAAGCTTTCGTGTCGCAAGTAACGCCACCGGTAAAGGCCCCCACAAAAACTGATATACGTGAAAAAGTTAATTAAAGCAATCAGTAGGTACGCCCCCATTACGTATTACACTTATATTATTCCTCGCTGCTGCTAATTAAACAAATATTTGTCGAATAAATTGTTTTTACGCCGATACACAGAAAGGTTTTGTGTTTTCCTTTGTGTAATTCATAAACATTATTAAGAAAAACACAGACCATGTAACATTATCGTAATAAATATTTTTTCTCTGTTCATTGTTTAACATTGTAGGCATTGTAGGCACAGGGTATATCAAAACTGCTACTGAAAACGCAGCCAGGTCGTAGTTTTAGTGACTACAGACACGATGCAACATTTTGCACGAAAAGCGCGATTTTTTTGCTAAAAATTTAATTGCTAGTCACTAAAACTACCACCTAGCTTCGTTTTCGCTAGCAGTCTTGATATACCCTGTATAAAATTATGTCAATATTGTAGAATTGTGTAAATTAGTGAGACTTACGTATAGAAAGTAAGTGTAGACACATCAATACAATTGGACGTGTTGAGGTGTTCTTATCGAATCGAACATTCGATCCGAATGCCCCTCAATGTCTGAAAACTGCGACGTCTTTGAACGAGATCCGCTTCAGACGTATCCGCCGCACTAAATATGTATGTATACGGCTGAACCTTTCTTTGCACTGAATCAACAAACCAACGTCTCTTTATACTGAATACGTTTTTTATTCATGTCTGTTATATCCAGATCTATAACAGACAGCTGCATCTAACCTGGTTATTGAAGCTCATTTTAATGACATTTCGAATGAACAAAATTAGTTCCGTCGAACATTATCGATTGACTCTCTAACTAGACAAATAGATAAAGCATTGGAAACAACTGGCGTCATCTGGGTAACTTGAAACCTTAGAGAGTTGTTGATACTTCTTTGACTTTTTCCTCTTTCATTTGTATTATATTTAAGAATTGTAGAATTATTTACAGTAAAGTACTTTAGTTGTTTTGATCACTCGAGAAGGCAGACGTGATGGCAGACTGCCTGATGTTAAACAGCTACCTACATTCATGGATGCAATGCTGGAAACAAGTTATTTTGTTGGCTTATTGAAAGCGGATAAAATAACATCACTATCGGTGTTTACTTAATTAATAGAGCCAAATCCCAAATTGGTTGAATTAAATTTTTCACACATAATATGCTATTTACATATCCCATTCTCCTGGCTTTAGCATCAAACGATAGCGGCTAAATTGAAAACAATTGTATCATGCTTCACTGGATACCGGGTAGGTACGAACGACTTCTTGACTATTTCGAAAAAATAAAATCTGACGTAGATATAATTTTTTTTTTCTAAACTTAAATCCGTGCATGCAATAAATATTCACGTCGCTATGCCACATGTTCAAAATAATCTTCTGAAACTATTATTTAATTAATAGGAATAAGTATTAAAACTATTCTAAGAGCGGGCCCTGAAAGTTGAGATGTAACCAATAGCAACCAATATTTTTTTAAGTCAGGTATTTGTGGACAAAACTCCCAAGCACCTATTAATAAAAGTTGAGAAACTCCCGAACAGTTTGCCACGGGGAATTTAAGGAAGTTGAGCGTAGTAAAATTCCATTTCGGCCGGTTCGTTAAAATCTTTGCAGCATCGATTTCCGGAGCTGAATATTATTTCCGGTGCCAGTAACTATGAGGCTAATGGCTATATGTATCCGCAGCTTGTGGTGAAATAAAGGCGTTCGCAAAGCGGATTAGCGGCAGCTTCTGACGTACGGCCCCAGTTTACTTAAACGCTTGGAAAATGTGACGCAATACATTACTTAGTCTAGATTATCCCAGCGCTCGGTGTACTCACTATTCATACAATTTTAATGTCAATATGGTACAACGTACCTTCGGAAATACACTTAAACGAATCAAACTTCTCTACCGGCCAATACAATATTCAAGAGCACTCCCATAAAGTTAATGCCCCTGTGAATAATTAAAAAGCGGGTTCAAGGTTTCCCCTAAGTCACATGTGTACCTAAAGTGTCAAGAATCAAAATATATTTGCGGGACAAGATTCAATACACTTTCAGTATGTTTGGCGACATGTGCTTTAGTTTAGAGCTCTGCGAAAAGGCTTTGAACTAAACATGTCGAGCACACGCATTGCAACGGCGTGGCGTGGGCGCGCTGTGGCACGACTAAAGGCCAGACACGTTTATCTTAAGACGCGTACCTTTGACCCGTCTCAGGTTTTCCACGTTATTCTAGTAACATTGCTCGGTGACATCACTGCTTCAATATGATACTGCGGAGCGCGCCTGTCGGGCACACATCGTTATTCTTTAGCGTGTGTACCACAAGCGGAATGGCAGGCGCCTTAACAAATGTATGCGCAACGAGCATTCTTTGAAATGGGTTTTTCCTATATTGCTTTGGTAGGATTATTATTCCATTTAATCACGTGAAACTTTTTAAGGAGTTAATAATTCCATTGTATCAATCCTAAACTTTAATTAATCCTAAAGTTAAATGCCTATTCTAAAAATGTACAAAATAGTTAATATCATGGTCGACGTCGCTACGACTTATTACTAAAATGTCGGCTAAAATCTACTTATTTACGACTAAAATCAATCAATCAAATCAATGACAATGAAAATCAATGACTAAAGTAAATTTACGGTTCAACCAACTATTTTTAAACTATCAAGACCGTACGTATTGTTAATTTAAATAACTTTTTGTTTAAATCTTTCATTCATAAAGACAATAAAAGTGTCATGTAAGAACAAAATATCCGCAGAACTGCGTAAAATATAATATCTACAAGTTTTTACATATTCCGGGGCCACGGCGCAGTGAAGGTAAATAATGAGCTTAATATAAGGAGGATAAAGCCCCAGAAAATCCCTCGTGACATACTGATGCGTCGGTATTACACATCACCTCACGAAACTTTCTCGCAAATGATTCCTCGCGTAGATTTACTTATAAATAAAATATAACACGTTCAATCTTGCCTAATTAATAAAATACAGAATTATTTAACGTTTTATCTTCATAGATCACAAGCTTTGATTATTCTTAATTGTCATTCCAGAGGATAAAACGTAGGAAGAAAAGGATTATTTTTCTGCGCGCATTTAATTAGGCTGCGCGACAAAAGTACGCCATCGGTTATCTCAGTTTTGTGAAAAAAGGTTTTATTCAGCAGAGCGCTTTTACGTGGTCATAAAAGATAAATTGGCACTGCTCTTATAAATTACACTCAACAGAGAGCTGTCTAAAATCAATAAATGTAATAGGTACTATTCTTGCATTTCATTGCAGTTTTAAAAAGCTTAATTAATGTATAAAGGCTTACCACTACACATATGTATGCTTTAAACGACATTAGAGTTTTACCAAGCAAGCAGTTTCAATTTTGGTCGTCGAAGGCACGCGCAATCCCGGCTTCAATATTTTAATTTAAATGAACCAAAATCTTCCTTTCGCTTTTACATAGAAAATTTAAAACTAACCATTACACACATATTCTTAAATGTTTTCTGCTAATCTTTAAACCGTCAAAAAAACAATAAATAACACTGGACAAAATGACAGTGTGCCAAGAAACAACACCTCATGTGTTATTAAGTACTCCATTCGCGTGTTTTAAGCCGATTAATTTGGTATATTTTATGCATGGCATGTAATTATTTAGTATAGCATCACGCACGAGGTCTCGCGAAGGACTGGACTATGTTCAGTTTAATCAGATGTACATACCTATATAGATACCAGGGATGTTAAGAATATAATTTCGATTCTGCATATGAGAAGTAAGTATAATTGTCCAATTTCAATTATATACCACGCATATGAAATTTTTTGGGAGCATCATATAGTCCCCTATAACATTATTCAATGATTTTTGAAGGTTCGTAAAAAGACAATAAAATTCTACTACACGACCCATATCCGCAATATCCGGTCGAAAATTATTATTTTATAACAGATACGCTTACAATTTCCGTCTCTTTTATCGGATAAGCGACTTTTGTTGCTTTGAAAATGGAGCTCCATGACATCATTCGTATACACAGAGCAGTTGCAATCCTTTAGCATCGCAAGTCGCAACACAATGATCCGTCTGGGCAATCATTTCCACGATTTGCGCCGCGCCCCAGCCTTTCATTGTAACACACTTTCTCCATATCGTTCCATTATTTATGTAGTGTTCACACAGAGCTTTACATATGTGTCTATATACAGAAATAAATAATGCTATCTTTTTCTTTGAGATTATCAACCTTTTATAAAGAAGCTTTTAGTATGAGACTCTCTCACACTCGTGATAATTGAATTGACGTTGAATTTGGATTTATAGACTAACTACAATGCACCTAATGGTATTGTGCAATGCAATTCACCGGCGATAGATGGTTATCTCTCGTCGGCCGGCACAATTAACCTGCTCGATACCGGACATACATCGTAGGAACATAACTGCGGCAGTTATGTGTGTCAATTTCACAGTTTTTCTACTATATGTTACTCTCCATCGGAGCTTATGCGAAAATCTTACTAAATAAATAAATACATCCAACAGTCACATACATACTCCTGACCCCACACTAAGATCAAGTTTTGTGTCGTGGGTATCAGAAACTACGAGAGACTTTTCGGTCTCACAGACACCGAGCATCATGGCTATGTCAGATGTCTATAGAGTATCAGCTATTCTGTATAATCATCATACATAAAAGTAAGGAAATTAAACAATGACCACACGACAATCTTACAGTTTGTCAATTCAGTGCTTTATCATTACGCCATGGACTCAGTTGGCTAAACGGCGACTGTGAAACGAGAGGCCGCGGGTTTGGGGGTCGAACTACAAGTATTTGATTCGGGTCTGGGCTTTTGTGTAATCGAAAAATGTCTCGTAGTTAGTGATAACTACCCACGACACAAGACTTGAAACATAGTATGGGCTCAAGTCCGAACTGTGAATTTGATTATCGGGTGTATTCTTATAACCTCATACGTGGATTTATTGTAATCACTTTAAAGAGTATTATGATAACATAAATATGTATATGTAAATGCAAGGATTAAATATTTAACTTCTTTTTTAGTAACGCGATGTAATGTTAATAAAAATATATTATGTTAGTGGTTAGAGACACGCAAGCTGCATTGAAGTTGAGGACATTATACCTTGCGTGTTCACGATATATCTAATTACTAAAATGATAAATAAGTAAATGAGTATTGTTTTCCATTTATATTTGGAGAGTATATTAATACAATATCGGATTCGAGGGCTTTAGTCACACACACGTATATTGTAGTTAAAGGGTTGCCTTTGATACAGTCATTATTCTGAATATAATACATATTAATACAAATGTAAACTCAGTTTCCACGTAATATACACTATGTTTCTGCTTGATATATGGATATTTATATACATAAATAATCGTCAAGAGATTGTATTTAGTATGTAGTTTGATCGTTTCTGACATATTCCTTTCATATCATCCAGTTTCCACGATCCCTACATTCCCTTTCTCCCTTTCCTTCCTCGTCAGTTCAGGGTCTTTCTATCCTGACCCTTGTTTAGTATGTCACCGATTTGGCTGACGTGGATTCGGTGACGTCGACCTCTACCGACTCCTCTGTCCACACTCACCTCGTAATTATCTTTTGTTAGCCTTCTTTTATCCATATACATACATAAACACACGCCTTTTTCCCAGAAGGGGTAGGCAGAGGTGCTACCAGAACACCCACGTTTCGCCTTGTATATTCCGTCCCACGATGTGATAGGGAGCGAGCCTATCGCCATATCAGGCGCAAATTCCTGACTCCGGGCTGATAATGAATAGAAAAATCCAATATCACTTTGCCCGACCCGGGATTCGAACTCGAGACCTCAGCTTTGCAATCGTACCGTAGTACGACTACGCCATCGAGTCAGTCAGTCAGTCAGACAGGCTTGTTTTATCCATATTATCTATATAAATATTTGCGAGATTTAATCAAACTGTTCCATGTATGTAACGCCGCAACAACGACTTTAGTTTCATAATAACAGCAAATTGAAACAACTTTATCATTTTCATTTCTTTCTCAAGCCAAAAATACTCCATAATAAACAAACTCCGAAAATATATGGAAATGATATCACGTAAATTGTGGATGTTTATCCACTGCCTCGGGCGACTTTTACTATGTATATATAATTTATTTTATTTAGACTACTCGTCGTAATATAAGAAGTGAGAAAAAAAATGTTTTACGAAAATACTGCCTTTTGATGTTTATCCGCAATAATAATAATTATGTTACATCGTTCACTAATCTTTTTCTTTTCATGTCTTCTTTCCTTAATATATTCCAAAGTATATTCATAAGAACATACATAAACATCACGCCTTTATCCCAGAGGGGATAGGCAAACGTGCAAACAAGGACACCCACGTTTCTCCTTGTGTTTTTCATCCCACGATGTGATAGGAGGCGAGCCTATCGCCATATCAGGCACAAATTCCTGACTCCGTGCTGATAATGTGCAGAAAAATCCATTATCACTTTTCCCGACCCGGGATTCGACCACAAGGCCTCAGCTTTATAATCGTTCCGTAGTACAACTACGCTCTATCCCTAGCAGGTCTGTAGCAGTTCTAAGGTTTTACACAGAACCTAATTAGCCTACGACTAAACCTATTGTTAGCTAGTTTGCCAATAAGATAGACAACTTGCCCCAGCTGGGAATTGAATCAAGGAACTTACTAATAATTACATATTCACGCTGCCACTAAACCAATAAAAGCAACCAATGTTATTAAATTATACCCGCCATTATACTTTTTTGTGAGATAGAATTCATACATTTTCAATTCTCGCAACTTGGCAATATATTTGACTTACTTTTAATAAAATATAATCTTAGAGAAACAACTTTTTGAAATAGCGCCCTTTAGTATATAAATAATAAAATACCTTCCAAAAGATGTGTTACTGGGGTCGGTTGATAAATTTTATACAATATACCACCGTACTCAATTTTTCAAGAAGCTAAAACAACACAAAAAGTCTATATCATTATTTATAGTAGTTTATTACTTCACTCGCGCGCTTATAATATAAATATAGGTATTTTTAGGTATTATGAACGGCGTAACTTGTGCGAGCCGATGATTTAATATTTAATAACTCACGTTTTATGAACTCGCAATAACGAGAAAAGACTTCATTATAACTACTAACTGCAATATTATTTTATAAGCGGCCATAATTTCAACGAAAATGGTTGTTGATGAGCTAATGTGTAAAATCAGGTATATGATTAACAAAATTATGACAAGTTTCCAAGAAAAGAAAATGTGTAAAAGAAACACAACAAATACGGAATTTACAAATATAATCGAGCAATTTATTTAAAAAATATTGAAAAAATATAAGTAGCTACTTCATCCCATTGTTCCACTAATTAATATATATTTATTCATAAATACCTAGTCCTTTTATTTAAGCCCTTATGGATACGAAAACATCCAAAAAAGTAAGAAATAAATTGGAATAATAATGTGGCCCAAATTGAATACTTTTGAATGTCATGCTTCATTGTCGGTATCGGAAAATAATTGGCACATCTCTCCACGCGGTTGGCACCGGACCTACTATTGAATGAGCAACAAGTGAGTTTTTACACATCATTTGTAAAAAACATTTATACTTACATATTTACAATTTGATGAACAATAATCCCACGTGTGTTACAATTATACATATTGTTCATATACAGTAATTCTGTATCCTCACAACCGCGACGGATAATTTTCCGTGGATCCTTTTCTATAATGCATGTTAGTGACTCAGTCAAAGCTTTATCTGGGTATAATTATGTTATTAATTAGCTCCACATATCCACATATCCCCTTTACACCTTACACTCTAATGTAATAATTTCTGTAAGTATGTAACTGAATAACCACCTTTTTTCCTAGCGTAATGTTCATAATCATTTTTGTAATTCCTTTTTATATATATTTAGATACATATAAATATATATAGTTGCTAAATATTTTCGTTGTAGAATTTTTCCTTCTAACAATCAACCCTTCGCTTAGCGCACGGTATAGAACTAACTTCGTTCGCTTGTATAAATACATATTTAAGTAAGACTGTTATCGTTACAAAATAAAAAGTTTGAATTCATTTCCTTAATAGGTACGGAATACAAAAATAATAATACCTATCGGATAGACAAAGGATATTAATAAGAAAAAATAATACGCCACGGATAATTATGAAGTGAAACCAAATGAAATACGAAATAATAAAGGAATTCCTTCTCTATTATATTTGTGCGGCCTCCGCATACTCCCGGGGCTAGCGATGACGCTCTACGCGGCACTAATATAGTGTTATATGAACAAATAGTATGGGACAAACATCTCAGAGTCGGTATGTATTCCTTTGTATCGCCTTCGCCGCCATGCTGGTATTGTCTGGCAGCCGGCAGCAAGCTTCAGATGCCATACCTACAGTCAGGGCTCTCAGTTAATACTCAAGGTAATCCTATAATAAACCCGATGCTTTTCTTCACTAGAAAAAAAGATAAAAACATTAAAAGCCGAGCGTTAGCTCATTAGCATCACGCTGAACAACTCGTTATGACTCTTTCAGACAGGCTTTGTCTGAAGAAGGCATATCTAGTTATAATTAACCTATATTCTGATCAAGAGAAGTAAATCCACAGAACAGTATAATTAATAAGTATATTTTATAACAATTT
The DNA here is from genome assembly GCA_033459515.1 of Theretra japonica. Taxonomy (NCBI): domain Eukaryota; kingdom Metazoa; phylum Arthropoda; class Insecta; order Lepidoptera; family Sphingidae; genus Theretra; species Theretra japonica. The sequence goes on from CM065939.1 coordinate 8,709,963, forward strand.
TAACAAAGAACATTTGTCATGTTCCTTCTGGAACTAGTCTTTACCTGACCCAAGTACCTATGGTAAGCGATATTATAACTGAGTCATATTTCTATTTTCTAATAATGCAAAATTATTTTGTAATGAAAATTCATATGCGAGCATTTTATTACTCCTATTCACAAAAAGAGTTTATATTCCTGTTGTGAAAAGGCGTTTTTGCGAGCTTAATTTAGGTATCAATTTATTTATAATCCAAAATTAAACGAGCACTACAAAGGCCGTTGAAATCCACTAATCATCGATACAAAGACTTTCAAAGATTAAATCGCAATTCGTAATTACAAAGATAGAACGAATCGAATATAAACTGCCGACAAACTTTAAAATAATCCTCCCACAGAAGAAAGTTTACGGTTAGAAATAGCAGAATAAAAAACCGCAAAAACAGGAAACAAAATTACTCGCTTACAATACTTTTTTTAAATCAGATTTCTCGTATAAGAACAGTCAACTTCATCATTCCAATGTATAAAGAAACACTGGTGCATATTACGCTCGATCTTACAGCTCTTATTTGTTATTCGAACAAAATGAGCTAGCACTAACTAATGTAATACGGTTTTTATGTGCCTTTGACTCATGGAGTAAACAACATTTTGATTTTAGACTATAACATTTACTACTCCCGAAATATCTTCAAAGCAAATACCTAGATATAAAAGGCAGCGCATAGCACAAAGACAATGTTTATATATAGATGGCTACCTATGTAGGTTAGTAGATTAACATGGAGGTAAGTAAAACGAAGCACAACTTTTAATTAGACTCTTTAGTCACGCGGCTTTGTCTGACTTCTGGGGACGTGCTGCGACTTAGGTACACTTTTAAGTAAATGCTTTGAAACTTTCTCCCATTTCCTTTTCGTATACATCAAAGTCAGTGGATACTTAGATTTGTGAATGTAGAACCGATTCGAGATTTTCTTACACGAAAGTTTCTTAGGGAATAGTGCAGTGATTTATGACTTAAATGTCGGTAGGTTTAACAAATAGTGTGACACATAATACTGCGTTTGAAAACCCCCAGGCCCCCAATTATATAATTAAGCAGGCCAGTCCATACCTGGCTGTGTGGTGCGCAGCCGATTTGACGTGACTACATACATTGCCGATAAGCAAGCTATCGATTTTCCTTATTCCCTGTTCCCCTTTATGGACACCATTCTACATTTTACAGCGTAAAATATTTGGTGTACAATAGATTCAAACATCATTACTGTCGTAAATGTAACCAAATTGTTATTTCTGAAAAAACTACAATATTTTCGAACAATTACTTTCTAAATACACATATATATGCTGGTTTACAAATATAAACTCAAACATTCGATATGTACATAAACATATCCCAATTAACCGATTACAATTCCAGATTTTTACAATAACATTGTGTTTGACACATCATACAGATACTTACATAAAGAAAGAAAAAAATATGCCATATTGCAACTTATAAAAGTACAAATTATATGTCGTGTGTGAGCTAAAAATAAGATTACTATTTAACATTTGCCATTTAAAGCTTAAGCGCGTTTTCGTGGCACCTCTTGATAATTATACAAATCAAGGTAAACGCTGATTTGGCAGCAATTGGTCTAGGGGTGAGATATTTGTATCAGCCGGGGTAGCGAATACCGTAGATAATAGTAGAAAAAATCATTCAAATGCGTTTCGGGTTCAAGTCGCATTTTTCCGTCTTCAGTTAACTGTACGGAATCTTTCTCTAATATTATTTTACTGCGTTTATAATGCATACTAGTCATCTGCTATCAATAATAAAAATATATAAAATAATCCGCGTAATATTATAAAATAAATAAAAACCATTTATATTTTGCTTGTACACAAATAAATAATTGATTTATAGTAATTACACTAATGTTTGTCCAATAAACACTGCTTGTTGGTATAACAGTATCACATAATATACAAGTTTTGGCGCGGAGCCAAATAAAAATGACACGTTTTTCGGTAAACAAGAAAAATTGCGAAATTACACTTTGATAATATTTGGTTTTATATTAACGATGTGAGTGAAAAGCACTTAAAACTGCTTTTATTTTACGTAGTTTTAATTGAAAAAGATATACCTACTCACCGCGGTTGCCGTGTCCGCTCTGCCCGCTCCGCCCGCAAGCCTCTCGTAAAGGCATTAACACGTGATTGCTGATGAGAGGAGTTCAAAAGGTAAACTCTCGTATTTCCGCTTCAATTATTCTGATTTTTTAGACACCGTATAGGGAATTTATCGGTTCTATGTTAGTTTGGCATCAGGCTAACGAGATATCGAACTTTTACACAGGAAATGCATTAGTGATTCAGCCATCTTTGATATACACGAGCAGTGTTTCCACCCTGTGTAAATGAATGAAACAGATGTGTAAGAGACGTACATTTCGCACGTTGGTTCGTTTCCGTTTCAAATATTTGCTGTATACCGGCAGCAGCGAGTATCACTAGCCCAAAGCGTTTTGTTGAATCTCGACGTATATTGCTGACGTGTATATCATGCAGCTTCACTTGAACATACAGCTTACTGCGCACAGCAGACTGCGCTGTAGGGTATGAGACCCAGTAGTCAGCCTTTTAATGAGAACTAAAATTCAATTCAACTGTATGTTAAAAATTAAACACTTTTAATAAAAACAGTCATTACTTGTCGTAAGTGTTTATTAAATTTACCAAAGAAATGAACAAAACAACATATTTGTAATAGAATTATAAAAAAAAAATCAACATCAAACAAAATATGTCACTTTTCTCCAGTAGTTAGCCGCATTTTTCAACAAGTCAGCCTCCTACTTATTGTTACATCTTTTGCACAGAAATTCTTTATTTTAAATATTAAATATCGTATGTGTCTATAGAATACAGTAAATTTCAAATGAAGCCATGCAAGGCACCTGCCACATCCAATATTTATTAATTAGTCATATCTGTGTCGCTAGTCAATTCTCCATCGTCGTATTTGCATTTTATTGTAATTATTGTAAGTATCGTGTTTCCCTACCGTAACTATTTTTGGAATTTAACGCTTTCCACTTTCTTTTTAATTATTCTTTTTTGTTGGTATCCTCTCAGTAACTCGAGATTTCGTCTTAAAAATAATTGGTACAATTTTTTCCGGTTTATTATTCACGAATAGGTTCGGTCTATTTTCTTCAGAAATAATTTTAAGGACGATATTAAGGAGATCATCGTGTTTTGTAAAGCCACATTTTGCAAACGCTATGCATTACTCTTTCACGACAATTTCTTCTTCATGAGTCAGTACTGAGTTTAGTCCCATTTTATATTAATTTCTGGGAACCTATAATTTAATGAATCTTATAGCGTCCCTCGCTGAACATTAAAATCTCAACAGACTTCTCTGATCTTCATTCCATTTCTAATCGCTGCCATAGCTTTAGTTAATTGCTCTTCTTTATATTAGAGGAATAGTATTTTTAACATGCTAAAATAATAAACATTCATAAATTGAACCTCAATGAAAAGGCTTTAAGTTAATATTTTGCGCAACAGGACTACCGGCTAACTACTGGTAAAATACACTTTTTATATACACAGTAGTCGGTCACCTAAAGTAAAACATAATGAGTGAATAAAATGCCTGTAAAAGTTAAATTAACATTATTTTGTGACACAGTGTAAAAATCCACCAAAAATTACAGCATTGGCTGTTATTTTTATTGAGTGTATTGACACTCAATACTTATCGAAAACTCGAACACGTTTTCTTAAGAATAAATAGTCACAGCAACGAATCCAGTCATCTTATCTTCTTATCATCTATTATCTTTGGCAGCCGTGCAAAAGAACAAGTGTCGCTCGTCAAGTTGATATGCTATTGGGTCGTAAGTGTGCGTATTAATTAATAAGAAGACACGGATTCGATTAAAAGTTGTTTCAACAGTGTCAACAAATTTCAATACTATTTACAAGCAACTATAGGCCTAGGGACTTTTACCCTTCTCACTTTCAGGTATCTTGTAGTCACTTTGTCGTGCAAGTATAAAGACCTATTCATAAATAGATCAATCGAAGTGATTTTAAGTTCCAAACGGTTATTGCCGGTCTATATTTGTGTTGCCGGCATCGCAAATATCTGTTTCAAACGGTTAAAATATCAATTTGTGAATGTGGCTTGGATACGATGTTGCCGATAGTGCTTTGTGTTTGTTTGAAATTAGCTTTCTAGTTTCGCCCTCCACTTCCGTTTTCCGTATAAATCTATTGCAGGAACAACATAATCAACTGTGTTTTTGACTGAATCAATTCATTCAATGACCAGCTACGCTGGAAATTATTTATCCAATATTTCTCTCAATGGAATTTTACTAAACCAGCAGTTAGTTATTTTCCATTTATTCAGATAAAGTTTTATGCTTCCAAAATGCGGGTCAAAAATATATTTCACTATTGACTTGCATTCCGCCCGGTTTGCCCCGGCAACTCGAATATCTTCAGATGAATGGGCACGAAATCCAATAAAAAATAAAAAAGATTGCGTTACATAGACACACATTATTTATTTATTTACGAGTATAAAATTTTCCACAGTTGATGACTTAACGACCAACGGTGACAATGTGTTATTGTACATAGTACACACGTATATCTATGTATGTAGGTATATTAAAAACTCGTTTTTTTATATACGCAAGTTTCATAATACACTTATTAGTGATTAGAATAGGACATTATAAAGAAAACAAAATATTCACTTCAGGGGTTTATTCGTAGCGGCAGCGTGGCGGGCATGGTCTCTGAATTGTTGGGACTTATGTTTGATTCCAGATCGTGCAAACCATTTTGAGTTAGTTCATTGGTTCGAAAAATCTTATTTTGACTTTTGTTTGAAACCAGGGAGGCGTTAGCTCGTTTTTAATTATATCTTAGGATGAAATGAAGGCGGCCGAACTGCGGGTCACGCAAGACTCCGCTTCACCCTTTACAGGTACATACTTTATACTGGAGTACAGGCGGGAATAAACCTATGTATCTGTGAGATAGAGTCGACCGAGATAAATCAAAATAAATGGATACCATCAATAACACAGATGGTGAAACAAGATTGAACCCGGTCTTATCGACCAGTATAGATCTCTCACCGGATTTACGATCAAATACGCAATGCTGACAGAACTTTTTTAAATGTTTACTTGATCCGAAAGTGAGTTCCGTTTTAGATTACCATTTTCAATATGAACGTAACTTGTCAATTCTCACCTACACTTAAAATCGTCTTCCTTAGCAACGAGGGCGAAAAAGGATAAAATAGATGTCGATTGCCTGTTATTATAGTCTGTGAAACCTGAGGTAATGAGTTGGATTCCGAAGTACTACAATTTTTATCTGTATGTCAGTTATAGACATCACATACATACACAAATTCTGTAATACCAATCTTAGCTCCCCAACTAGCAGTAATTTTTAATGCTTGTATAAACCGTGGTATATTTCCTGATAAAATGAAGTTAAGTAAAATTATACCTCTTTTTAAATCTGGTAGTACAGATGACCCCTCTAATTATAGACCTATCTCAGTACTACCTTCATTAAGCAAAATTTTTGAAAAATTAATGCTCTTACAGCTACAAACTTATTTTTCAAAAAATAAAATACTTCATGGTAAACAATTTGGTTTCACGCGGGGTCGCTCTACCACTGATGCTGGTGTGGAGCTTATAAGTAACATATTTTATGCTTGGGAGAAGTCTCAGGATGCCTTAGGTGTATTCTGTGATCTATCCAAAGCATTTGATTGTGTTCACCATGATATTCTTATCAGGAAATTGAGCCACTATGGAATTAATGGTGTTGCTCTTGAATTATGTAGGTCATATTTAAATAATAGAATCCAAAGCGTTGACATCAACGGAAAAATATCTCCTGGGTCTGTTGTTACTATGGGAGTGCCGCAGGGCTCAATTCTTGGACCCTTTCTCTTTTTAATATACATTAATGACTTACCTTTTTTTATAAGGGACAACTGTGAGGTAGTGTTGTTTGCTGATGATACTTCATTAGTATTTAAATTAAATCGACGCCAACCAGATATTGACGATGTAAACCACACCCTCTCAAAAATAGTGTATTGGTTTAGCGTTAACAATTTGCTATTAAATAGCCAAAAAACTAAATGTATAAGATTTGTGACACCCAATGTAAAAAAAGTTAACGCTAACATTTCTTTGAATGGGGATGAGTTGAGCCTTGTGGATTCAACTAAGTTCTTGGGAATTACATTAGATCCCAAACTTCAATGGGGTCCTCATTTAGTCGCTCTAGCTAAAAAGCTGAGCGCCGCAGTCTTTGCGGTGGGTAAAATTCGCCAATTGACTGATATAGATACAGCTCGATTGGTTTATTTTGCCTACTTTCATAGTCTGATGAGTTATGGAATTTTACTGTGGGGTGGCGCAGCTGACATTAATACTATCTTTGTTCTCCAAAAGAGAGCTATAAGATCAATTTATTCGCTAGGGTCCAGATGTTCTCTTAGAGATAAATTTAAAGAAATAAATATAATGACAGTAGTGTCACAATACATTTATGAAAATTTAATGTATGTCCATAAGAATAAAGAAAATTTTCGAAAGATTAGCGATATTCACGACAAAAATACTAGGAATAAGAACAATCTAGCTAGTCATAAGACCAGACTCCACAGGATCAGCAAATCTTTTAAGGGTTACTGTATACACTTTTATAACAAAGTTCCCACTCATATGAAAGCCTTAACTATTAAAAAATTCAAAGCTAGTATCAAGAAACAATTATGCAATAAAGCTTATTATAAAATTTCTGAATATCTAGATGATAATAAGGCTTGGGAATAGAATAAAATTAAACATATAGATAGTATTTCGGAGCGGAGGTATCGGTGTGCTCTGTATATTGTAATTTATATTAAGTAACTTTACACGTTGTATTTTACTTTGTAAGCGATTGGGTATGTCATGCTCGCTTAAAAGTCTGTGCTTGCGGCGGCGTCGTGTGCCGGGTCGGTCACTTCCCTGTAGCATGGTTGAGGAGGCCGATGGCTGGCACATGCGTCATACTCGTGAACGGGTGCTGCTTGTGTGGACTGGTCTGTCCGATTTGCTTACATTGTAACTGATTTATAGATTACATAAGGTTTTCACGAGTATTCACTGCGTTGGTGAAATAGGGCATACTGATTCTTCGTTCTGGCCTACTTCACTTCACTCAGCCATATTAAACAGAATATAAACAATATTGTATTAAAAATATATTTCACTTGCAAATTATAACAAATTATTAATGAACTGCTCTGTTTGGACCAACTTGTAATTTTTGTAATAATCACGATATTGTAAACTGGTTTTGAAAAGAGCAACACTAGAGTTTCTTGCCCGTTCTTCTCTAGTGAAAACCGCTTTCCGAACCGGGTGGTAGAAAAAAAAATGACTGAATCTAAATAATGTTGAACATTTTAATGGATTCAATAAATTATTTTCATTTTCATTTTTCATTTTCACATATAACTTATTCTGGAATGGAATTTATATATGACGGGACCATAGAACTGTCTATTAAGTTTTGGAAACAGGCTCGGCGAACCGACGTTGGCAACAGTAGCTCACCCGCTTATTGCCTACCCCTTCAGGGATACATACGTATATACTACTTCTAAATACTACAAGGATTTTGAAATCATCACCATAACATGTGGAATGTGGATAGATAATTTAAAATTGTTCCTAGAAGTAGCCATAAATCAATCAAATTTTGCTAAGAGTGAACTCGTGACCCGTTCTTTGAAAGTTATAATAACGATTAAACTTATCAAGACGTGTAAAATATACAGTACACAGAAGACTTTGTTCGAAAACCAACAAAGCAAAAATAGCTGGAAAATTCCATGTTTATATTGGATCAAACGATGCTAAAATGTACCTAGAGGTAAACAAAGCACATATCGTAACTTAATCCTAAAAAGGGTTATTGTCAATAAAGATTTGCATAGGTACTTATACGCTTTAGGAATGGGATGTCGGCCGTTACGTGGGAAAAATGGATTTGTTCGGCCCTCGCAAATAAGTTTACCTGTTGTGCTTGCAAATTGGATATCACCGCTATATTAGCATATCCACACTTTAATTTTTACCTAATTTGCCTTTCAATTGGATCCTAATCAAGGATACTTTCTTAAAAGCTTTTTGTACAATATTAACATAAAATCACATCGTATCTGACATCAAACATAAACCTTTGATCGCGGAATCTTAATATTCCGATTTTTAAGAGCAATCCATTACCATTTACATTTCCTTCCTAAGATACGTAGATTCTCTTCGCAATCCGAATGTTCATTTATGTAAATATAAAATTCATAAAATAAAATATTTTTACTGAGCAACACTAATGGTTACAAAAAGTGTAAGGGGATAAGCAAATCGACCCTCATTAGTAAAGCCCGAGGCTCTAGAAAGTGAGTAAAGAGGCATGACTAATGCGCCTAGAAGAGGACAAACAAGTCGTTTGCTTGTTTATATGGACTTTGTTTGCTCGTTATGTTCAGTATTGAATCTCGATTGGAGCGGTGCTTCGCATCTCGGCGACGGAAACTTCATCTGCTATTTCTGTTCGCCATTTGGGGTTTTAAATCAGATTTCGTTTTATATGTCAAATATATTTGCGTTAGTTTGCTACATGATTAATAAAAAGCAGAATATATTGTTTTCTCTTTGCTTAACTAGTCTTAGGACATGTTGCTGTAAGTATAGTAGACATTAAAAATGAAACCTTTTACATCGGTGTATTTTAACTATTTCGTTTAAAATGTAGCTGACTTGTTAAATAAATACAATTACCTTTATATGCAGTTAAATAACTAGAAAAATGTTTACTCAGTCCTGAAAATATTTTAGTTTAAGGACACGTAATCACGTGTTGTTTGTGTTTTATCACAATTTAATTACACACCACTTAAAATGACAACACTTCATGAAGAAGTCACGTTCCAATAAACAGATACGAGTATGGGAATTAATATAGGTAATTAATGATTGTCAATTAATAATTATTATCAGTTTAATTTAACAATTGTGTTTGTGAATTGAAGTAATGGGAAAATAACAACTCAAGAGCCGCCGGATACATTTAATGATAGCAAAACAATTATCTGACAATAAATAATTCGTTTAAGAGAATTACTGTATAAAAATTATGCAAAGTAGAAATGTTAATTTAATTGTCAACAGATCAGGTTAATACCAAATAACAATTGAACAGTTTACTAGGCTCACATAAAAGACGGTTTGAAAAAAAATGGGTTATTCGCCGAATCAGGTTGTTCCTCAATCATGTCTACGATATATTTTTGTATAAGACCGACACAGTGAATGCATCTGATGTGAAGTGCTATCCAAATGGTGCAACCACTGGCAAAAGTTAGTTAAAAATAAATAAAATACCCAACAATCACATACATATTCCTGAACACACACTAAGATCGAGTGTTGTGTCATGGGTATCCTAAATTACGACAGACTTTTCGGTCCCACAAAGAGACCCGAAACAAATACCACACAAATATTAAAATATTAAAAATATTAAAATATTTGATTCAGTAACAGGATCGAACCCGAGACCTCACTGCGCAACCTACCAATAACTTTAAGGCGATCGACACGATTACGCCAGCCTGCTCTAAATTGGAAATTCCCAGGCTGAACCCGAACCGCGGCAGACGTGTATGAGCCTTGACATTGACATGATCTTCCATCATGTACGGTAATCGCTATCCAGGCTGGTACGAATAACCTACCAACAGATAAAATTTTCACCCACTTTACTAATTGCGCCGTACTCGTAAACCATAAGCTATTAATCATAAGGCGTTAATCAAACTCTTATAATCACTATTAATCAGACAGGTTAATGTCCCTAAAAGACCCGCCGAGCTCCGGAGCTCGGTGCCAATTCTTCCCGTGCCACTGTTGATCCTGGCTGTCAGGAGTTGCAGCGGTGGATGTGTGGACGGGAAAGTCCCTCATCATAACGCCTTTATATAAAACACACGTATTTATAAATTAATTGATAGAAAGTAACGTTTTGGCGTATATTTACAATATGCGAATACTTTGTGAAACAGGCTGACATATCAATCACACATTTTCAGTGTATATTTTGTGAATAAGCAAAATGTACGTGTCAATTCTAATTTTCATTATCCGAAAAGATACGGTACCCGTATTCAGTTTTTTATTTTATATACCTGAATCAGTAAGTCGGACAAGGCCATGAATAAAATAGAAGATAAAAGGCATCTGTATTTCGGAGAATTCGAGAAATTAGGAATATACCGGTCGTGCATTTTATGTGATTGTAACAATACGGTATGAAATGAATTTTATATAAGGATTAACATTACCTGGATTTTTTCCGTCTATCTCAAATAAGGAGTTTCGCTATTTCAGTTTTTATTACAAAATGACTTTTGGGTTTGCATAAAGGTTTCATGGTTTCATTGTATCAAAATCTAAAACAATACCTAGGCGACTCATAAATGACACACAATACTATTAAACTTATTATATTTGGTTCAGACACTTTCAGATATCGCCAATTTCTATAGTGATTTAGCTATAGAGGAATATGGTTCGTATCAAAACGACACGCGTAATACAGCTTTTGACACAAATTTTCACTACAAAGATGCTAGTTCAAATCCAGTTTCAGCCAATTTTAACCACCAATTTAAACCACATGTCCCTAGCCACCCCAGATAACATTGTACCAAGTTTGAAAAAAATCTGCCAGGTAGTTTTGCCAAAAATCGCGATTTTAGTTTCCAAGGTCTATGATCAATAGCTACAATTATTTTTACGGCTCAGGTGAGTTCCCGAACCGAACTGAAGTTTAGCTAAGCAGTAAAATACCCGTATCTATACGGGGTGGCCAAAAATCTTGAAAACTAAAATTAAGATTGTTGACAAAAAATAATCTCCGATTTTTTTCAAATTTTGTACATGTCACCTGGAGTGATGAGAAACATATGGATTCAATTAAGTAACAAGTGTCAACATCAACCTGTACACGTATGTATTGCTACGCAAAACGGCCAATACAACCCAATAAGTATAATTAGAACCGCTCCAATAATAACATTATTACACACTGAATCGTTTTCGTTTCGAACAAAGGTGTTAAAACATGCCTTCAACGCTATTACCATTTCCTAATCCAATTTACACTGTGTGAAAGAATAGTAAAATATACCCTATTGTTACGACTTACGGAGAATACCTCGGCAAAGCGTAATTACTTGATTCTCTAAATAAGAGGTAATCCTTTTACTCTGTGAATGTGAAACGACGGGAGCTTTGCTTTTTCTAAAACATTGTTATGAAAATATTCTAGGTGAGTTTACGAGGCAGGTAATATTGTGAAAAACGACTCGGTAAAGTGAAAATTAGATAGAAATTCTCGCTATATTTGGGTTTTTAAACTTGTATAGTATTGAATACTACATTATTTTAATCATTTAGCATTAAAAAGTGGACGTGACTTTAGTTCACTCTCTTTTTAATTGTAGAAGCCGCTTCATTTTTGTGAATCAATTGAATATAACATAGAAATAAAATTGGGACCAATCACTACAAAAGTAGGTCGAAAAATGTGCATAGAAGTAATTGACTATGAAACTACTGTACCTTTTTGTGTCCAAGAGGAAAAGTACTAGAAGTACAAAAGTAAACTATTGTACCTGACCTACCCCAAGCGACAGCCTTAACTATAAATCTAATCTTAAGTAGAATAAATCAGATAAAGTATTATGTGACTCTCCAGTTACATAGCACGTATATTATTATAAAAATGGTTGTACTCCTATTACTCGGTACAATGAAATAAAGTTTGTAACATACCACAGTACATAACATACAAAATTTATAAAGGTGTTGTTACTAGGGTAACAACATATTGCCGACACGTTTCACGTTTATTTCTCAACAAAATAGCCCATCTGCAGTAAGTCTAACAAACGACTTTTTTAAATCCAGCGCGCGCTCAGTGTTGCAGGTCATGGCACCACCTAACAATACTCGTATACGCCCATTACCAAAATGATCAAAGTTCTAATAGAGTAAATTGAGTTTCGGGACCTTACTGTTTTGATGTATTCCCACAAGGTTAGTTTTCTCATTCCTTGAATTTGTGTGAAATTCTTATTGGTAATTTATTTTTATATCCACCACAGGAAATGCTAGAAATTCATCACTACATCATGATCACACATTGTTTCTATATAAACAAACTAAACAAATACATTTCTGGTCATATTCTATATTTTTAGATGAATTTAAGATGTAAGATTTTTTAAATGTCTAATTCATTGTAAGTTAATTTCAGTTTATTATCATTAAATTACAATACTTAAAGCGTTGAGTAAGGAAAGTATAGATATGTACCTATACGAGTATTATTATGAGATAAACGTTCTTTGTCTGCGCATACGTTACATCCGGTCTATTGGGTTAGGGTTACCTCGGGTAATATTGCCGCTGAGTGAAATTAACTACATTTTATAATCATTTAGGATAAATAAAATTTCAAATCCAATTTGCAATACAAATTTGTAAAGCAGGTCGTAAATTTGTTTCAAAAATACATAAAACTAGATTTTTTCCTAAACAAAGAATTTAGGGAAAACTAAATTATACTTTTACAACGCAGCGGGCAGCCAGTACAATGCTTTTGAATAACGATAAATATTTTATTCCATAATAGTTTCTGTAGCGATAAATATACGTTCTTATTGTATTTGTAACCAAAACCGCGGGTGTCGGAGCGCTAATGCACCGGCGGTGAGCGGGCGGCGGGGCGGGCGGCGGGCGGCCGCTACCTGTGCTCGGCCACATTCACGGCAGGCGTCACATATTCCACGACTACGTTAAAACGTGTATAAGTGAAATTGTTAAGATATTTTTAGAGCGGGCTGCACTCAGCTGGGCGAGAGCTCAGTTAACGGCAGATTGAATCATAAAGCAACATTGACGTCAGAGCGTTGCTTCACTGTATTGACTTTCAGACAAAACGTTAGCGAAAGTGGCCATAAGATAAACACGTGGGCAGCTCTCGGAGGAACGAACAATCGAACGCTATAAGAAAAACAAGAGTAGAAATTTTTCCCTACATTATGATAATAGTAAACATTTTTCATTCGCTTGGTTACGGTTCGCCGGTTGTGCGTGTGAGTGATAACAACTCGTTTTGAGAATCTTCCGCGTTGTATATCCAAATATATTTAGCTTTCAATTCTGAATCAAATTATTGTTCCGTGGTATATTCACTTTTTATATCTCTTCGTCACGAATAACATCGAAGACGTCATTTAATATTAACACAAGTCTATATATACACGAGGTATATGTTTTGGTAGGTGTTTGATCATATTCAAGGTAACAGACGTATTCTTGGTAGATTATTTCGATACAACGATATATCTGTGTTGTGTGTAGCCATTGTTACTCTGTTTTATGAGAATATCAAATGAACACACCTGTCCACGTTTGGAAAAAGCTTCATTTGAAAAATGAGCTGGAAATAAAAATGATTAAAACGCAATTTGTTAATAACTTGAAAATCGTTTCATATGATAAAATTAATTCTTGGAACCCACGTTCGCAAAGTTCGGAACAAAACTATAGTTTATTTATCTATAAATTCTTTAATGCACACCATATACAACAATAAAAGGACAAAAAAAATAGGAAAACTTATTTAAATAAAGGTGATAATCGGCAGTCTTATCGCTTTCCGCGATTTTTTCCCGACTACCAGATGGACTGGATACAAAAGAAGCTAGAAAGAGGGCGGTCACAATATAGACAACACCAAATCAATTGAATAATAATAAGCAATAAATAAAGTAATATGTACAAAATATGAGGAATGCAGATATACATTTTCATTAATTATACATATATAGACTACATCACATAAATTTAGTTTATTATTTGGATATAGTTTACATCACATATTCCATTGATGTCTGCTTATTGAAAAAATTACGACTACGCACAGTTACGTTTTATGCTTCTCTGTATTGTATCAAGTGAATCGCTTCCACATATAATGCAATTTCCCCCTGGTGGCCTCTATCGCATCAGCCCACTCTCAGCGTAATACACGCTGCTGAGTAGGTAAGTTTACATCTAAATCCATGTACTTTGCCAAAAACAACAACAAAATCGTAAACTTTAACGTGTAGTTTAAAGACGCAATAAATAGCACATTATTATTAATTTACTACTAGTATGAGACAATAAAGAAGTAGCACCGTTAATTTTCTACGTCCATTTTCCGGGGTGCTATCATTAATGTAATTTTTATTTATCACACACGTGCCAATAGATGTGTTATAAGAAACACGGGCATTTTTTCCATTCCGACTTCTATGAAGAGGATAAAACATTTAGCGGACAAGATTAATAGATGCCACAGATGGACCGAAAAAGGTACTGTGTGATAATTTATCTCTTGCAGTTTAACTCACTGTCGGGTTTCAGCACGATTTTAAATGGTTTTTATCATCAAGTCGAGGCAATGAGATAACTCCGTTCATTACGCGACTGTGATGTATGTAGCGACCTTACGTTGGCCGTTGCCTTAAAGCTTTTATTATTGTTCGCGTAAGAATAACGCGCTGCTTTACCGTTCTGTCGCAGTCCAAAGCTAGCGAAATTTATTACTCAAACCCAAAGAAACATTAATAATAATATAAAATTCCTACATTCTAAAACTCCCTGTTTTATTACGTTTATCAGGACTATGATCGGGGCTCACGATCAAATAAAATATGTAGTGTAAATTCATAGAGATTTATTAATAGACGTGCGGATGTTACGCACACGGAGTCTGAACAAAGATTGATCATAAACAAATGAGGTGCGGAAACCATCACATTGTTATATTTTGACGGCGGACTCTTCCTAGAAACAACTAGGCAACTTGATTTAACTGCCTGTGCTCATTTATGTTAACATTGCTATTTTACAATTACCATAGATACGGCTCATTACATAGGTTAATGAAATTTATTGATTGCCCTAGTGAAAATATTCATTGTAATGAATTCCATATTTTGGACGCTCTTCAGCTAAAACATATATGCAAAGAATGTTTCAATATAAATGTATACTATATAGAGACTAAATATATTTGTAAGTCAATAAAAATAAGCTGGTTTGAGGCTTATAGCTCGCGAAAATTATATCACTATTACACTGCAGCGTCCTTTTCAAATCTCTTAAGGAATACCTTGAATGTCGGGAGGGCGGTCCTAGCCGAGCGACGTCTGCCCGTAGTCTTTCTAACTTCATGTATATTAGATTAGCTTCTACACTTTAAATGTGTTGGATGCTCTGAGCCAATTAGGCCAACTTAAAACTAGCGAGTTATCTAATTCAAAACCTGCAAAAACAGCTTTGGAATCATAATTAAAATATTCATATTTGTAAAAAATACAATGCATGTTCATGTTCACGTGTGGTTGTGATATAAAAAGTTTAACTGCATTGAACAACATTTTGCCAATATTCCTGCCGGCGGCCGCCCGCTACCTACTAATGAAGGGAGGAAAAACACCTATTCACGACGCAAAGCAACCACCTTCGGGCTACGCTAGTGTTCATTCCGAACTACCCCCCATCACTAGCGTAATGAGTTGCACTATTCAAGATAACGTTTTTAATTCAAGCACTACTTCATTACAAATAAATAGATAATGTTTAGCTCCGTTGCGTCTGTGAATTTTTTATTTTTTAATCAAAGTTTATATGATACGTTATGATGTTTTACATTCAATAGGTATAGCCATCTCCTTGTAATTTAAATAAACGTTTTATATAAGGACCGTCATTTGGGCGGAATTGAATTTGTAAAGCCTTTTGTCACTACTCACGTAGCAGAATAGGTAAACTAGCAAAATATTCATAGATTCGCTCTAAAGCTCTCGTCTCCTTTGGTAAAATAGGTAAGGAATACGCAGTACTTTAGACTAGTAAGCCTCTACGGAGGGATTCCGTTCAATACCTATGCGTTCAATACTAAGTGAGAGGTCTTACCCCTGCCAACGCAAATGCAGTAAAACGCCTTTCCCTGCTAATTACCGTGCTTCGTCTTTTAAGCTTAGATCGTAATATATCCAGCTTCCTTATAATATCATATTATGACGATGTAATTTTATTACTAATCCTCTCTTATTAGCATCACAAACCTTATTACAAAACATAGTTACAGTTAGAACTAGGATAATATCTGACCTGATACCTCTAGGGCCTTCGGGAAACACCTTTTTTTTAATATCCAAGAAAAGACCAAACAACATTTGAAATTCGCCCTTAAAATGCACAACTACAAATAAAAGTGCCACGTTTTCAAGTGCGAGATTCAATCACTCGAACTAATACAAATAGGAAGGAAAATCGCAAAAGGCCCCTTTGTTACACACAAGTGATTTAATATAATTGGTGCGGATATTCTTATCGTTACTATTCTTTTTATGCCCGCCAACTCGCTCTCCTCGATTCTCAAGGGTCCCGCTTGACATTTTGTTCAATTTGAACACCATTGTAGTGCTAGATACGTTTAATTTGATTTTGTTCACTGTAGTTTCCTCTATTAACAAAAAAAGGCTAACTGAACATTTTATGGATTGACGATTTTATCATTCTGTTTCAGTTTATATCACGGAATTCACAGACAAGTCGTCTCTAATTCTCTTTGACATGAAGCCACTACTCATGGAAGAACAATAATTTAAGGCCTTCGTTTTAATTAATGAAAAATCTTACATATACTTCTCAATTCAATTAGCTACCATGCGTTCATTTCTTAATTGGTCCAAGTCGTATAAACAATTCAGATGAAGGGGCGCGCCTTTTATAAGTATAGTATATACAGACCGCTGGGGAATATAGCGTCGGGCACTCAATCACCCACACCAGGGGAATATCATATTAATACTCTTTTAAAAACAGTAGCTGTACGTGACAAAATGGCGTTTTAAAAAATAAACATATTATAACATAAGTCCTATGTGTAGTATCATATTAAAAAAAAGTATCATATGGTATTTTAATACCCATTCATCGTTTTCAAAATCCTACAATCATATCCAATTATATCTTCAAAAATTATAATCCGAGCTTTATACAAACAGATGTTTCAACAACCGTCACACGTTTGTAACGCAAACATCTCACGTCAGGATTAAAAGGATAAAAATATAATTATGAAAGACCAGTTCGTGGACATTAGGTTAAACAAGAGCTGTCGACGAGAATGAACCGGTAAAGTAAAAATCAGTGTCACTGTCAGATTTGTTACTTATGAAAAAATTGTAATCGTTTCAGTGTGTTAATAAAATGAAGTTAATATTTACCTGTTTTTTCCCATTTATGAAATAAATATGTGAATGAAATACCAAAGGTGAGCTCTGCCAGTCATATAGAGATGGGCTGAATCACGTTGTAAATTTTTAATCATAACGTTAACGCGAAAGATACTAACATTCTGAAACAGTCGTTTCAGATAATAGTCTTACATTTTGCAAGCGAGAATTAAATCTTTATGGGTTAAAAATACATAATTGATTCAATTTTAACCCTAAAAATCTAAATGGTTTCTTCTGGTAAAAATTTCGTAATGTTGGTTATTTCGTTATATAAAAGCAAATGTTTGGGCGTTATCAATCAATTGAATTACTTAATTTAAGAGGCGACAAGGCTGTTAGATTTATTTTTATAAAATCAATAAGCATAAAATAATAAAATACCATTACATACGCTAGGATACAGAGTTAGTAACAAGGAGATACTGATCCCCGTTACCAAACAATAGCGTAATTAATGTGGTATCAAGGTGGCGAATGACGATCGTCGTGCACGTGGGCGTGTGTTATCTCAAACAACGTTCCAGGATTATGAAACTTATACGATTACAAGTATAATAAAATGGTGCTTTCAGATCCCCCTAGCCATGACATCTGTACAGCCATTAAACCGGCCTTGGGTTTGATGTATATCTGTGTATATAGTTACTATTAAACAGTTCTCAGAATTCTTATATTCATGAATATCAAGGCAGCCATTCCGCATTGTCATATAATAAGTAAGATATGTTCATGCGAATGAACCACATTGCCTATCAATGTTCACTATTTTTAAACCGATCGATATCTTCAAACATTAGCGTAGATTCGCATTTTCACCTACATCCCATCTTGTTACCATAAAATTAATCAAAAGGTAAAGTATCAAATGGTATCAAAAGGTAAAGTTTATCCAGTCTTGTCAACGTTAATACCAATAGGTGTGTGCGACGAACGCGAATGTTAACTGTTTGGAAAACGACCGAAAGCATGCAGCGTATTCCAAAATGCTTTAGACTCTCTTTGACATATCAACAACTTTGGATTCGAAACAACGATCGAGTCATTCATTGAGCAGTCTGCGGTGGGAATGATTTAGTCACATTCACTAAAGAAACTGCATTCGTTGGACAAGCTGATATCGAGTGGAAATATGTTCTACTCGTATATTAAACTGGGACTACGAAAAAGCTGTAATACGAATTACAAAGGTCAGGAAATGAGATTCGACGCAAACTTTAGTTGTTTGTGCAGATATATTAACTTTCAACAGACTTCTTTGTGATTAAAACGATTCCTCATTTCTATAAACTATGATAAAATAAATATTGGACGAAACTACAAATATGCGACTTTAGTATCAATAATTAAGACTTTATTTTAATCGATGCGAAATATATTCATCAACATTCGACTCTGATTGATATAAATTGGGCCGTGTTGTGTGTTCCGTAAATGGCGTATACTCAATCACTTTAATATTGAGTAAATATATTAACGAGACGTGGTTCTCGCACGGAATATTGGCTGCGAGGCTATAAACAAAGGTTAATTTAGACTATTAATTCAATAATGACTTAATGAAACGCTTATAAAGTTAGCTAAGCAGTGTAGGCAGCCTTTCACCTCATTATCCCTCGTCACCGCTGTATATCGATGCACGAAACACAAACACGACGAGATCGCGTGTGTTAAATGTAATAACAACACATTTTTACATTTAGTGTAGCATACATAAGTAAATATTTAGTCGAAACGCTGCTCGTATTCTTTCAGTGAGACCGAGTTATATTTTCAGGTTTATAGTCGCTTAGTTGTAAAATGTATCTTCAGATATATGCGCGGTGCTAAACTCGAAATAACTATGGTTATATCGCAGCCTATTGTTAATGCGCACATCCGATATTTATATTATCATTCCTAGTAACATGAAAAACATGCGCCAAATAAAAATACCTTTTACATTGTTTCGTTTTGCCTTTTGATATATTTAGAAAAGCGATTTTTTTTGTTGACATACATACATACATATCCAGATTAAACTATTTGTAGTATTTAACTATTAAAATTATGCTATAAAATTGCTTTGTATTATATTGTATCAGTCCATATAAGTCCTATTGCAGGGCACGGGCCTCCTCTATAATTGAGAGTACGATTGAGAGTGTTTAGGCCAAATAGTCCACCACGCTGGCCTAGTGCAGGTTGGTGGACTTTACATACCATCGTGAGGAAACCTGCATACCATAACGATGTGTAAAATTGCTTTAATAGGGTAAAATTTGTATTGTCTACAAATACATATAAAATATGTCTATGTATGAATAAAAAAATAACATAATTGTAATACGTCCTTTTCTATTTATCTATAAATTATTAAATCCAACGGATTTCTATCATATTCACATTCAACGACAAATAAATTATTGATGTAACAGTTATACGATGAATATAGTAAAATTGAAGTACATATTTTTAAGTTTGATCAAGAATGGCTGCCTCGGTGGCGTAGTGGTACTACGGTACGATGTCAAAGCTGAGGTCTCGGCTTCGAATCCCGGGTCAGGCAAATTGATATTGGATTTTTCTATTCATTATCAGCCCGGAGTCAGGAATTTGTGCCCGATATGGCGATAGGCTCGCCCCCTATCACATCGTGGGACGGAATATACAAGGCGAAACGTGGGTGTTCTGGTAGCACCTCTGCCTACCCCTTCTGGGAAAAAGGCGTGTGTTTATGTATGTATGATCAAGAATGGTTTGTACTGTTTTGAAGCAATATATTTTTGTTTTACTAATTAATGGGCAATTGAACTCGAAGTTCCGCGCATCACATCAGCACTGATTTAACAGAATACGCGTTTGTGTTACTTTTTAAATATTTTAATTATTATTAAGACTTAAATACACAACTGACAAATTATAAAAATATTTTTAAGAGCAATTTTATTTTTAACATTCATAGTGGCAGAAAAAAATATATGACATTTAAAATATTAATTATTCTATGGACAATACTTACCAGTGCACGTGGTGGTAACGGTTTTGACGTGAATGGTCAGCCAGCGGAGGCGGCGGCGTGGTGGTCACCACACATGGCGCTACTAATTTTACCACTAAATAATAGCAGGATCTTCAACACTCACTTACTTTTACAAATGTTCTTTGTATTGTAAAATATTAAAAGTGTGTATTTAAAAGCCGTGAAGAATTGACGCGAGCGCGGTACGAGAAGTATGTTTACGAGATCCGCGCGTGGAGCGTCGTGGGGCTAGCAGCCAAGCGCTCGCTGGCAGAGGGCGAGAGACCGACTGGCGGAGTGCGAGTGGCTGGCACTGGCGCGAGCTTGGGCGGGCGCCCCGCCGCCCTCGCTCCGCGCCCAATGCCTTAAATTCTTCACATACCGGCCCGCACTTTTAAGCGAAGCCAAGTGTTTATCGAAGCTCGTGCGATCGTGCTGAAAGATGTCTTATCGCTCTCGACACCAATACTGCCGTATTTCCCCTGAACGTATTTTAACGATCGCGTTAAACACTCGCCACGCTGCGATTATGAATTTATGACGTGCTACAATCTGTCTTCGGCTTATAATAACGCGTTCGAATGATTTTATTAGGCACTTAAGTTGTTAATATAAAGAGAAGCTATTTGTACATAAGAATAGACGCAGGACTTGGGAACAACTATTTAGAATTAGCTCTGTTCTGGGAGACCTGTCTCTTACAAACAGATCAATCTTATCAATCCCCGCGTGCGGACGGCGACAACATCTATTTGTCTACACTAAGTGTAACGTTAGCAACCACCTATGTACATAGATAGAGCCGTCTTTTTTGCACATGTCAAAATAAAATATAACATTTAAATATCTAATTTTATAATAAAGTTTATCGTAGTATTAAAAACGGTTTTACAGGTATTTGCAGTCATTCCGGGTATGTAATATAAACGTAACTCTTTAAAAAATCGTAATAAATGCAATCTAATCGGCGCACCGCCATAACCTGAAGGCAAGTTTTTCGTATTTTATGATTAAGGTTTCGTATTTTATTATATATAATAAAAAATAACCATGAAATAAAACATAATGCGTATCATGACTTTTCATAATACATAAACAAATTTGTTATTCAAAATTTTGTGAAACCGTGAAATTTCTCTTGAAGCAACTTCAGTGCTCCCGACAAATTTAGTCGGTGAACAATTTTAATATAACGCATAATTTTGTGACTCATTAGCAATTAAAATTACATAAGCGAGGAGCGGTTGACACCACGCTTTTTAAATAAAATAATGTTGCCTACTTTTTACTTTTGCCGACTTAATTAATTAAATGGACGATTCAGGAATTTTTAAAACAATTGTGCATAACAATCAAGAAAAAACATTTCTGGCATTGCCGAATATTAATTACAACTGCATGAGTAAGACATTTTTAAACACAAACAGCCTCATTAAAATATTACTGTGATATCGCAGAAAATATACATTAACATAATATTCAAATGGCCTCAAGTTAACGAGTCATTTAATTCATTCACGCTTTGTGGTGATTTCTGAATCTAGGTTTATTATTATAAGTTCTAAGGTGTTACACTCGACACTGTTTATTTTAACCTTAAATCACGCTCACTCTAGTGTAAGATGTAAATATTACTGAAATAAACTTTACCCTCATAAAAATCTTGCCTATTAATAAACAAAATAATAATTACATAATAATTAAATTACTTGTACCAGACATGTACATACGGATATGAAGTAGTCAAAATAAAATATATCCCAGTTATTGACATTATGTATGAATAAAAAAACTTTTAGTTTAAACCAGCCTACTTCAGTAGATATACGAAAACAATATCACTTGAGACGGTACTAAGTAGTTCTGTACTCGTAGATGTAATGGAACCGCTCTACTGCGGCCGCTACGAACAGATTCGCCGTAGCCGATCCTCTATGGAGCTTAGACTCGATGTCGTAGCAAGATTGAATATTGCTGTCATACAAGATATTAATATTTATTATATTAATATTAATATTTCAGTTCAATATGTAAATATTTTTAGTACATGTTAAAAACAATATAGGTACATTGCGTTATTAATAGGAGTGAAGGAATATTAAAGTGTAACGTGTTATTGAGCTCAGATATTTGCTTGTTACTCACTGATTTTTTGGAGAAAATTGTCCAGAAATCCATTAAACTCCATTTTTTCCGTAATGTGTAGGTACTTACCTGAAACAAAAGTAAAATTATATTTCACCATCCACAATCACCTACAAATCGGTAAATAAACGTTACAAAAACCGAACTTCAGAACAGATTTAAAATAAAATATGTCCATAGATTTTTGATACAAATAACTCGTAGGTAAGTTTGTCGCTTACACAAAGTTACTGGATTTACTCAGCGACAAATAACATAAAGGCTTAGATTAAATCTATCATTAACTTTATTAAATCTATAAAATCTATCCTAAAATTGACTGTGAAATTTGCCCCAAAGAAGAAATGTGTAAGCATTGTTGTGTTCCGGATTGAAGTAGTGGCCAGTGAAATAACTGGGCATTAAGAGACTTAAGCTCTTAAGTTTGAATGCCTCGAGGTGAAGAGCCGAGTGCAGTGCCATGCAGTGCTAGTAATTACAAAGTTCAGATTGGTGCTCCCGTTTATGGACTGGCGTGACACTTACCGTAAGCCTCGCGTTCCGTCTCATCTTTATTATGTAGAAAGTTCGTGAAATTAAAATTCATCTAAATTATATTGGCGTGTAGCGAAATTTGGAACAACTATACCCTCCTAAAAGGATAAACATCCTTTTCTAATATCCATCCCATGGTTGTCTGTAAGACATTGCCTTTGAGCGATAAGACCGCCAATTGTGCTTTTTTTAATGATTGTTGACTGTGTTTATTTAATTTTTGGTTTGCAATAAAGTGTATAATATAGTTTATAAATAAATAAATATAATTTAAAAAAATATCAATTTAACGCATTGTTAGAGATTTGTTTTTATTATATAAACAACAAGCATTTATATTCGTAATCTAATATTATAATCGTAATCTCGGAATCGTAAGTACTATACAATATAATACTATGTGACGAGAGAAAACTGTTTCTAATATTTTGACAACAGCATTCAAACAACACATTCGAGCGCCAAAAGATCGTAGGCAATCTGTGAATTCTACATAAAGATTATGTGGAATATGAAGTGCAATAAACTAAGTAGGTAATGGAGTCAGAAAAGGCAACATTATAATGGCATAATCCCTCGCGTTTTTAAGATATCATTTTTCAATTCTTAACACATCATATCCTTCTTCTTACTAATTCTTCTTCCTAGTCGTGCAACCTTGACAGAGTGGTCGTAGTTATGCTTAGACTGATTGCTAATGCCACCGTTTTTGGGATGCATATCGACGTGTCTCGTGGATTGGCGGTGCGGGATCTTTCATTCTTACAAATATGAAACATGAATTCGAGCACGTTGAACGACTTTAAGCTTATGGATTAGCCCCAAAGCCAGTGTCCATGTCTCAGCCCCGTAGTCATTACAGGGAGAACGCACTGGTTGAAGATTTTCCTCTTCAGACTCTGTGGTAACAAAATCTTTTCATCCAGAAAATTAGTTCTATTCCCGAGTGATAGAAAAAAAACTATTGAAAAGTTTAAAGAAAAGATACGGTATTCTGACATAAAACACGAGCCACGGCCATGATTAACTTACAGATTAATGCCTGAAATTACTAAAATAGGGATTTTTGGTGTCTTGGACGAAAATCTGATATGTAGAAGAAACACTGTTATCTTAAGCACACGGGCGAAGCACCGAGCAAAATTTAGTCATTTATAATTCTACTTCAGTACCAAGTATAATAATTTATCAACAAAATTCATTGTAAGAGTAGGTACATCTTCCTAGATGACGTGAAACCAACGCTTTTTGACCGGAGTTGGGATCTCGGGCCAGACATGTCAAGGCCCAGGCATATGCTGCCAACGTACGTTGTTGTTTGAAGGACTCGTGGACGAATTCAAATGAAATTAAAACACTTATATTTTGCAAATTACATTTGTAATATGTCAAGTTCATCTTGTAAAGCCATTATAACGTATTAGATGGAAGTTATTAAGCGAATATTTTCTTTTTTACTTTATGCTTTCAAGCACTGGGTTAAATATTTTGCTACCTCGTTGAGGTCATGTCTCTTCACTATACGATAAGTTAGGTATATGGGCGTTATGAGCGTCATAGTTTAACTTTTTCACAATCTTTTTAGACGAATTCCTTGAGGCGATGATCTACGCACACGTCTAAGAAAGGATCGTCTCAACTCTAGTAATTGCTAACACCTCGTCTTCGTTAAATTCATTTATCTAAAAACACGTATTCATTTTTGTATCATTAGGTAAATAAATACAGAAACGCACATTGTTTCATCAGCCTAATGAATATTTTTTGTATAAATTCCTACCACTTTTATACAAAAAACAATCTAAGAAATCTAAGAAATCTTCTTCTATTCATTTAAATTTGTAAGCGATCGATGTCAGTACATGGAAAATAAATGAGAAAAACTAATATGAACTGTATGTATTAACGTAATGGAACCCAACACAATGATTTTTAGAATTTTTGTCTGTTTGTCTGTGCGGTTGTGCGCAATGAACTTAGAAACGACTTAACGAATTTTGATGAAATTTGGTATGGAGGTAGCTGACACTTTGGATTAACACTTAGGCTTTTTATACCGAAAAATGTAGTGTTTCCATAAGTTGAGGAAGGAATTCACATATATATTTATTACTTTTTGTACTCAATGGGCTGGAATGGGACTGGATTACATGCCATGAGTGGTTCGAGGTTTTTAAATTTTAGATTTTGGTTGTGGAGGGGACTAGTGAAATTTTGTACGGAAGCACCGACTTTTTAAGTAGCGACTTAATAAAAATCGTATCTAAATAACGTAGTCAGATTAATAATGAGGAATTATAAGGATTAAGTATTTTTATGTTTTAAGTGGGTATAAGGAAGAAAATTGTAATAAAGTAAGTACCTAATTTCAAATAAAGTAAATCGCCGACAAAGTTGCGGCCAAAACCTAGTATATTAAATAAGTAGCCAACCACTGACTGAATACCGCAGAAACTCGCTTAATTAGTTATGTTTATTAATTAAAAATGTCTTTATGGCGTTTTATGTCTCATCTAATGAAGACGTGCACAAAGGAACAAAGTAGGCAGTTAAGTCGCAATTTACTTTTAAAAAGATATAAAGTGTTAAACTTCGAGGTCTTCTTAAAGCTATAGTGAATACATTTTATAATTAATTTATATAATTATAGAGTCTCACAATTTGTGCTTTATAATATCATATACAATTAAGTTAATTAATTGATTAGTTGCCGTGCTCTTTTAAGTGTTTCCTTAATCATAAAATTATTTTAATGCAATTGCGGTGTCGTTTTATCCAGCATGTGTATAATTTATAGTCTCTTTCATCTTTGTTATCTAAGGAAAACTTAGTGTTCATAAGCTAGACTACACGTACTGATAGCATACAAAAGGGCTTAATTCAAACGCGTTTACACCAAAACTGATCCGCTAAAGGTAATCTGTATATGTATCAGCCCTCCCACTGCAGGGCACGAGCCTCCTCTACAATCGAGAGTACGATTGAGAGTGGT
Source organism: Theretra japonica (assembly GCA_033459515.1). Taxonomy (NCBI): domain Eukaryota; kingdom Metazoa; phylum Arthropoda; class Insecta; order Lepidoptera; family Sphingidae; genus Theretra; species Theretra japonica. Next base: position 8,736,101 of record CM065939.1, read on the forward strand.
TAGGCCATATAGTCCACCACGCTCAAGTTATCGTTGTACTAAATTATAACCGTCTTATTCATAGGCAGTTTTAAAACCTATTTTAGCTATCGGGTATTTTGTCCCTTTCAAACGACTTTTGAATTTAGTTTGAAGAATACAAAACATTCGATAACTAAAATAGGTTTTGAAATATGAAAAAGGCCGTAAGAGTATTATTGAATCAGATAAATATTTTCGAACATAACACATTGATAAAAAACCCCTAAAATATCAATGAATATCCGTTATCGTACAATTATCAGCTATGTCAATTTATTTTTCGATAACTTTGCAAATTGTATAATTAGTTTACTATCAATTAATCAGAAGGGAATGTCGTGTTATGAGTCATCCCGCTACTCTTTTACTAATATACATAATATTATGTATATTTAATTATATACATTAACAACGATCGGGCAGTTCGATGGCTGTTTGTTCCTTTGCTCTATTCATGCGCCGCTAAATAATTATTTGCAATAATTGAGCATTACCTTATATTTTTAATACCCTAGGTAATATTATCCCAACAATATTTACTTTATTCCATCATTTTCATTTAAAAAACTATTTTTCCACCGATATATATTACCTAGTATTATGTTCTTTATTAAGTATGGCGTTCTGGCATCGATAATTTATGGGGCGAATCAAGTTATGATAGTTTCATTATATATTTTTTTTCAAGGGATAACTGTTCTCAGTATCCACAAATATTCTAGAAAATTGTTGGTGCTTTGCATAAGAAACAGTCCGGGGAGTAAAATTAATCTCAAAGCGCTTTCGTGACGACAAACAAGAAATTATAATTTATTACACAGTGAATAAAATGAATTGCAGTCGATTTTAAATGTCATCTATTTAAAATAAAATCAGGAACGAAATGCGAATCTGGAATATACAACATTTTAGTATAAATATAATTTACTACTGGCGGGCATAATAAAAACAGTTATGTTATTTTTACAGTGTTTTAATTACAGCGATGTCAATTTTATTTATGTGGCCGGATTTGTGGCAGCTGATAAGAATTAATATATCACCCATATCGCACCATAAAGAATTGTGAAGAAATGGTGGTAAAATTACGGATTTATATTAAAATGTGTTAATTGCTGTATTACAGCCTTATGTAAAATAAACATACTAATGAGCAGTTGTGAAAGTGGTAGAGCCACGCTTTTGTCAGCCATGACTCAACATGAATGGGCAGGCTGGTCCGGGGCGGTACCACTGTCTCTCAGGAAATTGACGTGAAGCGACCGACAGCTTTGCTGCCGCGTTTCGTTTGGTGAGTGAGATTTCCGGACGCCCAATATCCTTTTCGTCTTCCCATTCTCTTTCCTTCCTGCTCTTCTCCCTATTTGGTGGGCCGGCAACACATCCATGAACCAGCGTTGTGGATGTTCATGGGTGGCATTGATCACTTACCATCTGGTGACCTATTTGCTCATTTGCTGGACCTATGCAATAAAAAAAATTGTATTGCATTTATGGGATTCAGAATTTATTTTCATCATTATCAGTCCATCAAACTGCTCAAATATTAAAATTTTGAAAGACAACTGCCAGAGCAAAAATGATCTGAAATGAAGACTAGAGACAGCAGTTCAGCAGAGGTAATTCAGTAGACATCCAGGTCGACGGACTGACGATATTCACAGAATATGGCAAGGTTGGCATAGAGAAGGAGGCGATTTACATTGGTACCAGTCTGAGCAGTATCTGCGTTAAGAAAGAGCACGATCGAGCGCCCAAAGAGCCAACTGTGCGGCTTATACAGGTTGTAGGAAGTCACAGAATCGCCGTGGAAGACCTAAGCCCAGCACTGGACTTTATAATTAATCACATATTGTTTCCGATAAATTTACGGCCATATATTTTGAAGTCATTCATTTTAAATTGCCTTATGAAATTCTGACATTACGACTCTTATTTTATCCGATTAAAAATCACAGTTTCATTCATTTAATTATTTTGGCTGTATTGTATCAGCCCATATATGTTTCACTGCAGAGCATGAGCCTCCTCTACAATGAGAGAGTGGTTAGGCTATATATTCCACAATGCTGGCCTAGTGCGTGTTGGCACTAATTATTTTGGCTGAGTTTCATTTATTTATTAGAATTAAATGCAATCACGTACTTCATTAAGACTATTCTTGGTTCTGCAGTCTGCACTGAAATATAAGATAAGAAATACCAAGTAATGTATGGTGATAATGATTGGTTTTCGATTTGAATTATCAATGCTCAATCAAGTTATATGGATAGTACAGTATGCATTCCTAGTATCTCATTGTATTCTTATCTTTGTTTCTAAGAACGTTTTGAGTACTGTTCAAGTAAATATAAAGCATTCTAAGCGAGTGCAATAGAAATAAGAATGTTCAAATACTTCAAGAGCAATTTTAATCAATGAGTTTTTCTCACAAATCCAATAATTAAACAATGGATGACTTCCATTCGCCAATTCTCATGACGGATTCATGGAATATTATGCAATATAAGCCCTAATTCCTAACGGCGGAATAATAACATACATACATAAACTCACGCCTTTTTTCCAGAAGGAGTAAGCAGAGGTAATACTAGGTCTCGTGTGGTCCGCCTCAAGATATGATAGGGGGCGATATCGGGCACAACTACCTGACTTCGAACTGATACTTAATAAAAATATCCAATATCACTTTCCCCGACCCGGGAATCGACCGCGAGACCTCAGCGTTACTATTGTACTGTAGTACAACTGTGCAACTGAGGCAGTAATAATTACTCTTGAATTAATCATATCTTATGCTTCTAGAATTACCGTCTATAATATTTTTTGCAGTACTTGTATTATAAGTAAATACTACCCATGTACATATATACATCAATTAAATTGAAGCCTAATACTGAACATATAATCATATTGAAATCGATAAATACCTAAAGAAAATTGTCAAAAGTAATTATACTCGTAAGTACGTAGTTTTATCTGTTATCAATAGGATTATTTTATCAGAATACAGCGAACGGGATGGCATGTTAGTTTCAACATAATATAATGCAATTAATAAACCATTCACCGCTATAAATAATTATCGTCATAATCTTTGATTTGCGAAAGTCTATCTATATTGTTATAAAATGAACGCCACATGTCAACAATTTACCAGAATTAAAAAATAATAAAGATATTTCTATAACATTTTCCAAATATATACTAAGTATATTTATTGTAAGGAATTGATAAGAAGTAGGTACACTGCTAAGACATAATATTTCACGAAATAGACAAGATTTTTTTTAAATAGCTGAAGGTAAATCAAGATCTTTTCCTGGTTCCTATTACAATTTATTTAAAATAACCCTAGAGGTTCTCAAATTCTTGAAGTCAATATTGGATTTGAATGAGAAAACTGCACGATCATATTACTCGTTTTTGTTCTTATGCAAGTACTTATGTCACTTCATCTTCACGTGAATAGTTAGCTAGCTTCACACCGTCATTTACCCGTCGTATGTGTCCCCGATCCGAACTATGACTTCACCCAGCACTGTGTCGGGCATCCAGTTGTGTTTCTGTAGCTCGGTTTCGTCTGCCCCGTGTACAATCTGTTGGTTTTGAGCAAGGAGGGCGGTCAGACATCCGGCAGACCTATCTGTCTGTGTCTATTCATGCCATACGAGAGCTGGTTTAACTGCCCAGTTGTGCCAGACAGATCTGTCAGGTAAATCTGTACCTCGTGATAGTGTTTATGTATGAAATATAAATGTAGACATACCAATCATCCATCCATCAGCCAAAGGAAGTCCACTGCTGAACATAGGCCTCTCCCAATGATTTTTACAGTGATCTGTTGGAGGCAGCCTGCATTCAGCGACTTTCCGACATACCATTACTCGTTTGTAAATGTATAATTTTGGAGTATTGGCCAGAATGTTTTATTGCCCATAATCTACTTCTTCAAACAGTATATTTGTTAAATAAGTATACACTTCACAATTAAACAAAATAAAAGTCATATGTGTATGTGGTCCTCTAATTCTAATTCATGCCGGCGTGCGTATCGTATTTCATCTAAAGGCTATTGGCATGTGGCGAAAATTGGAACTACAAATAAAATTTAAAACATATCTATTTAACGCATTGTTTAAGATCATTTATACTCGTAATCCTATAAAATAAAACAATTATTTATCCTATTAACATGTAAAATACAAACAACGCATTTAGACGCGACATGACCGTTGACGATCTTCAAATAGTTGATTAGCGAATTGACAAACGTATAGATCAACTGAATGCGTTGTTGTCATGCTGCTGTCAAAATATTAGGAACAGTTTTTCTTTCTTTGCGTTTTATTATATTGGACATGTTAATACAATTAGATTACGAGTATCGAGGTTTGTTGTTTATATTATGAAAACATATCTCAAACAATGCTTTAAATAGAGAAAAACTGTTCCTAATATTTTAACAGCAGCATAACAGCGACGTATTCGCACGCCAAGGGACCATGGACGACTGAAGATCTGTAAATCAACGTTAACGTTTCGACTTTCGTTGACGGCAAAACTGTCAACGATAAACTACCCATCATTCATAAAGCATCATCAAGATGCTTTCAAAAATTCGTTGCGATTAATTATTTTTAGCATAGAAATAATCTGTTTCTTCATATCATTGACTTTGTAACCAAACCATATCGCGATGTAGGTTTTCCGACACTAATCTATCTAAACCTCGACAGTGCTGTCTGAAACTGTGGGAAAGTGTCTTGAAACGTGTACAAACATATATGACACTATTTATACAGCGTTTATTTTATTTTTAAATGCGTTTTATCGCGAGATATGGGTGAAAAACTGATAATTTTGTCGTAAGTGGCGCCATCTCTTGAGGGGTTACTGGATAAAGTTTTGCACATGTGACGTGTTCTATCTCTGTGTAAAATTGATAATATCTATAAAGCTTGAATTTAAGTTGCTTAATTAATGGTGATTTTTTACTATAAAAAAAAACATATTTGGACGCTGTTATAATAATATGTATCAACCCTTAACTTTAAATGAAGGACCTAACAATTGAAAGCGTTAAAAAACATGGATGTATAAAGCACGAAAAAAAAATAGCTATTCCTACCTACAGGTCTATACAGGGTAAATCAAGACTGCGACCGAAAACGAAGCCAGGTGGTAATTTTAGTGATTTAAGACACAATACAGCTAAAATTTTCTCAAACAAACAAACAAAAAACAAACTACAGCTTTTTTGCAATTTTTTAAGTATCATCGTGTTTGGACGGTAAATCCCTAGTTTTTACTAAAATTATAATTAAATCCCTTGCGTACCATTGTGTCTTTAAAAATAAAAAGGAGTCCATTATTATTCTGGGAAAATAAAGTATTTACTACCGAAATACGACATAAGTAGAAAATTACAACGTACGGCGTAGTTGTACTACGGTACGATTGCGAAGCTGAGGTCTCGGGTTCGAATCCCGGGTCGGTCAAAGTGATAATGGCTTTTTCAATTCATTATCAGGAGTCATAAATTTGCGTCCGATATGGCGATAGGCTCGCCCCCTATCACTTCGTGGGATGGAACGTACAAAGCGAAATGTGGGTGTTATGGTGGCACCTCTGCCCACCCCTTCTGGGAAAAAGGCGTGAATTTATGTATGCCATTTAGTTGACAATCAGAGAGAAAATGTACAAATTTTAAAGAATATGGTACATCTATACAAAGTGTGCTTAAATTCAGCCAGATCCATCCAACAGTTTGCCTATACCTTCTTGACCAAAAGTATATCCATACATTTTTAAAAACTCACATATAAAATATTATAAGTGCCATTAATATCGTGTGATTTCAAACATGATAACCTACCATCGGCACATCGATGATAACCTCGATACATTTCTATAATGATAACCATAATATTTACACAGATAAAGTGGTGGAATGTATTTAATCACACATCTCGTCAATTGTAACCATTAACTTACCAAACCCACTTATAACATTTTTTCGAGTGAAGAAGAATACGAACAGACATAACAGATATAAACAGACAATTATATCTGTAGTCATAAGGGTCTATGTCCACTGCAACGTAATATACCATGACCGAGCCAAAGTTGCGGGTAAAAATATATTTATATGAACTATAGAATGCAGCCCACCAGAACATTCCGTCATTAGTATCCGATCAATCAATCATCAAATCATCCGATCAATAGTAATTTATACAAATATTCTTTGCTTAATACTTTCACACGTAACACGGTTATGAAATGCTACGTTGTAGTGGAGAGAGACTCTTATACATATGTACATACTACACACATACAAGTACTTGTTTGTAAGTGCATTAAATATAATACTTTAAACATATAATATCTGACTCGTTTAAGCACAGCAAACAAGTGTTGTTCTTGTGTTTCACTTGAACTAAATGGAATATGAATGAATGATGCAAGCAGAAATAGCGCGTGTAAACACGTCATAGGACAATAAGGACAGGGCCAGGTGACGTCACGGGCGCATTGCCGCTTGCAAAACATTCGAGTGCGAGCGGGACAACTCACGTTTCTCGTATGACGTCACTCGGGAAATGAACACGGCAGCCCAGTTTGGGGTCAATGGCCAATCTACAAAACAAAAAATATACTATTCAAATGTTTTATACTACTAGACGTCTACAATAATAATACTAGCATTATTTTCATGTTTTCAACTTGAGATGTAATTAAATATTTATTATTATCTCCAGACAATTCACAGAGGGTCATGCACCTGCATCAATCTATACAACAAAGCAACACTGTTTCTCAAAAACAATTATTATTTCAATTATAGTAGTCTAATTAGCTTTGCAACTAAAGACGACTTAGGAGCTTTACTCTTTAGATACAAATTAATAGAGCTTCATGAATAACCAACTGAAAGGTTGTTTTGTTCTAGCAATAAATATATAATTTACTAGCAGTGGAGTTTCTTTTAATATGATATTTTTTATGGATCAACTATTCCGACATCAAACAGTATTCAAATTCTAACATCAGTGTAAAGTTAAATTCAGATGGGATCTCAAAAAATTACGTCCACAAGGTGTTACTTACCCATCATCTCCATTCTGGTTAGCCACATCAGCGGAATCGGCGGCCGATTCATTATCCTCTTCAACACCATTGCAATTTTCCACAACCACTTCAGGATTTGCACCCATGTCCGTTAAAGTGACTGAGAGCCAGTCACCCGACCGATTCACGTCGAACCGATACCGCAGACTACCACACTCCGCCCTTGGTAAAAGATTACCTTTACTACAAGTACTATTATTAAATTAAGCGAAGTTACATTACAGACAACATGAAGCACATAAGCATGCGCCGTCGGTGGTAAACGGGTCACGAACGCATAGTTAGGGCTTCGTCTAAGTAATCCTTTTAAAAAGTGGTTTGCCTGCTATATCTTCATAAACCCGAAGAGTAAATGTCACATGTTGCAAATGTATATGATTTTTAATGCTATGTATTTAAATTGAACAAATGTGCGTACTTAGTAATTTATAGTTTATTTAACCTGGTCGTTCTAACGTTGTGGTATTTGTTCTCCCGATTAATTAAATCGACCTATATTTTAAAAGTAGTTATGGACTTTGTTAAAGTACTAAAATTTTTTAAAGTACTATCTGCCCAATTAGTTAAAATTTTTATGTCTCATCTCAATAGGTACCTATATTTTTATATTCAAGGGCACTGAATACGTGAGCACGTACAAATCGAATACGTACAAAGTAAAATGTGTCACTGCAGTTACGTCTATGAAGCAAAGATATTAATACTACTGATACCGTTACGATTTACGGGGGATATTCCCCTTAAATATTATACTATAATTTCCCATCATTTAAAATTTTAAGAAATAGATACGATCTCATAAAATATAGGGTTGGGTATGCGATTTTCAAATACCGTACGTGCTCTCTAGTATTGTATTGTTTTTAAGTGCCATTCTTCACTAGCGGAAATCTGAAATAATCAAAAAAGTTTAACGTAACTTTCATAATTGTTTATACGTTTCGTGGTGAAATTTCATATGTATTGTAATTATTTTTTATTTGTCATAGGCACAAGACGTTATCTCTAGATTTGAATGCACGTAAAAAGTCGCTGACTACAATTGTGATCTAATCGTATATTTACTCATTCGTACTTTTAAGAATACATACCAAATAGATTTACCCTTTAAGGAATTATTAGTCAACAGTATTTTACCAATATTTTACCTACCTTATCCTTATTCATAGACAGATTGAAAACCTATTTTATTTGGTTATCAAATGTTTTGTCCCTTTCGAACGGCTTTTGAATTCAGTTTGAGCGAAGAAGACATCACATTCGATAACTAAAATAGGTTTTAAAACTGTCTATGAATAAGGCCGGTAGTAATCTACAAACTTCGCTTGTCAAAACTAATGGTGCATGAAAAGTTACAAGATAGGTATTCATTTATTTTTTTGTTAACTTTATAAACGCTGTGAATTAAAAGACAGTAATATATTCAAATAATTTACGTATTCACAGATAACTAGAATAGGTACAGTCCTCTTGGGGCAATTACTAGTCGTTCTTAGCCATTTTTTTTATTTTAACTGCTGTTAAAGATCCGAAGCTGTGATCGGTCGGCAATTAATGCTAGTTCCATTAGCCCCTTGTGACACGTAGAGCAAATCAAATAAGCTGTTCAATCAATCTGAACGGTTGGTTGTCCACAAACTTTTAATAGATTGCCTTCGATCGCTTTAGTACTTACCGTAATGGGCTCGTGATTGTTTACTTACGTATCGAGTCTGCTGATACATTGCGTTGTGAGACGTTGTTCATACTTGTGAAATCCTAAGTGCCTTTAAACTATAGTCGTAAAACAGTTTATGACGACATCAACAATGAACAAAGTATTCGTTTTTGTTACCCTATTCTCTCACGCTTGAGTATCATTGGCCAGCAACAAAATTGGCGAAGACCACCAACATACATATACTCGTACCTACCTAAAACTCCATCTACTAACATATTGTGTAATTATTTAATTTTTTACTAAAATAAATACAACTCGGATATTTTTGTGCAATATTTAGGTACGGTCGACTAATAATGAAGAAATTCTTAAGTAAAACTATAATTAATATGCTGCAGCCTATATTCCGTACAATCATAACATATGAGTATTTATCGGCGCCCGAGCGAGATTTGTCATCAAAAAGTTCTTGTAAAAAGTATACGCCTGCAGTAATTCTACATTTCTGGCGTCCTAGGGGTCACCTAAGCACTAGCCATGTGTTATCCTAATGCCGTAAGTACTGCCTAGATTATTAAATCCGTTACAAAATTTTCATTAAGAAAACAGTAACAAATGTATTTATTTTTTACGAGATTAATCACCCTTGTGTTTGGTAATTTCCAAAGAAAAATAGAATCAAAATAGTACGAAGTACACCTTTTGTGAATAAATATATTTAATATATATAAGTAAAGTGCGTGGTGGCTTGTTGGTAACGGACCAGATGCGACTGCCTACAAGTTCACGGTGATCGCTGGTTCAAACCCCAGGGCACAATTCTGACTTTCTGGAGTCATGTGAGTATTGTATTGTATTGTATCAGCCCATATACGACCCACTGCAGGGCACGGGCCTCCTCTACAATCCAGAGTACGATTGAGAGTGGTTAGGCCATATAGTCCACCACGCTGGCCTAGTGCGGGTTGGCGGACTTACACATCGTAGAATTATTATTTTTTTAAATCGCTACGGTATGCAGGTTTCCTCACGATGTTTTCCTTCACCGTTAAAGTGCGTGGTGATTGACTATCAATACACACATAACTCCGAAAAGTCAGAGGTGTGCCCTGGGATTTGAACCCGCGACAACCGTGAACATGTAGGCAGCCGAGTCTGGTCCGATACCACGAGGCCACCACGCACTTATCACGTCACGTCATGTGAGTATTGAAAGTCAATCACCACGCACTACAACGGTGAAGGAAAACATCGTGAGGAAACCTGCATACCATAGCGATTTGTATAAATTTATATGGTATGTAAAACTCCGCCAACCCGCACTAGGCCAGCGTGGTGGACTATATGGCCTAACCACTCTCAATCGTACTGTCGATTGTAGAGGAGGCCCGCGCACTGCAATGGTACGTGTATGGGCTGATACAATATTTATAAAGTACACATAGATCTTGCTTATTATTCATGAATATGGCATGTACCATGATTACACTATGAGCGATAAGGCAATACCTATTCATACAAACCGCACAAATATCTGTCATTCGGAAAATGGGCGCAGGCGGAAACGTATCATTACTGTTTTGAACTTTGAGTTTTATCATGATTACTACGAGTAGTTATACCATGAATAAGTTAGTTGTTTTTTATAAAAGGAATAGTCGCTTATCGTTACAAACTAGTAATATTTTAGTTATTTTTAAACAGTACTTCTACATACTCTACAAAACCTACATCCTGGTAAGAGTAAGGCACAAACATTTAGTGGCTTTCGCTAAAACCCTCCCATGGATTTATGCTTTAGAGTAGGGCACGGTTTGGTGGCCCTATAGGGTGCCAGAAATGTAGAGGATTAAGCTTTACCTCTTGTTTTTGTCTTCCGGCATGTGTATAGTCGGTAGATAGAGAGCGTCGCAGAAATATTTCACCGGTGTATCACACCTATAATAGGTAGTCAGATTACATAAAACGTCACTTATTCAAAATATATAGCATCAACGGCTCTGTATAAAATGAAATCACTTATCTCCAGTCTTCATTAAAATATAGGGTCAGACATAACATAACTTCACTTTTCCTTTGAAAGTCATAAAATTTTCAATTTAGACTTAAGTGTATGCAAAAGGTATACGTACATATTATCTATCCTCCACCCAGTCATTGATAATCGGTATCCAAAATCTCAGAACCCATCGGATTCTCAAGTCTCATATAAACAATTTTAATTAGTATTGATCCAGCTCCCTGTCTTTGTTAAAGTCCCTACCTACAAAATATTGAACTTTGAAATCATCATCCAAACAAACCACACGTAGCCCGTAGGTACATATAATTTCTAGTAAAGTCTCTTTCTATTTTATCAGCATATTTTAAGAAGGTTTACTTCTTCAAATTTAATAATTTATTAAGTGAAGAATTCATCAGTTTTTTGCACGTGAAAGGTTTTCCAAAAGTATAAATTTTAATCCGTCTACCGTGTCGTAACTTCAGCACGCAAAATCTAAGTATTTGTCGATCCCAATAAAGTAGAAAAATTGTGAGAAGGGTCGAGAGTGAGTCATCACTCATAAATCAAGCCTCCGTGGCGCAGTTGGCTGGACGATGGCTACAAAACGGGAGGCCGCGGGTTCGATCCCCGCATCGAAACAAATGTTTGTGTGAACCACAAGTATTTGTTTCGAGTCTGGGTGTTTGTGACACCGAAAAGACTCTCGTAGCTCCTGATACCCACAATACAAGACTCGATCTTAGTCAGACTGGGGTTAGGACTATGTATGGAACTGTTGGGAGTGTTTATTTATTTATTATTAAATGATTGTTCCGTTTATTTTGGACTAAATCAAGTTTGGAAAATCAGAATTTTAAGGTATGTTTCAATGATAGTATCAACAGTCTGATTAGTCTGTCATATAAGTACAAAAAGGTCACATCCATCAGCCATTACCGATCAGCTATCATCGCATTAAAAGTTACAATACAAATAGGTACCTAGCAGATTGCGCTAGAAGCAGCGAAATTACATTTGATTTTTTGTTATTACCTTTCTATATAAAAACATCGACACTGTAATTTCTTGAGATTCTTTTTCATTTTTATACGGATTTATGTTTTTGTTGTAAACTGTTATTGTGAATAACCAAAAGAGAGAATACTTAATTAAAAGTACTTAAGTAGGTGTCCTGGGACGAAACAGATAAGGCAAAACGTGGGTGACTGGTTTACTACCAGGAGACCCTCTGCCTACCCCTTCAGGGAAAAATGCGTGAGTTTATGTATGTATGTTTTATGGACACCCACGTTTCGCCTTGTATGTTCCGTCCCACAATGTGATAGGGGTCGAGCCTGTCGCCATACCGGACACAAATTCCTGAATCTAGGCTGATAATGAATAGAATGGGTCCTTCCGCCGTAGTGTGAAGAAGCATCTCAGCAGGCCGGCATAATTGTGTCGGATGGCATGGGACCGCCGTCTGATGCCATTCGATACTCTGTCTGGACGGCATTTGCGCTTACCATCAGGTGCAGTGCAGTCATTATGCCGTGCCAGTGTAAAAAAAAATCCAGTCATTAAAGGACTCTGGATGTATATGCATCTGTATCTGCCGATATGTACCTAATATGTATATAGTGCAGAGCACGGGTGTCCTCTACAATCAAGAGTACGATTGAAAGGGGCTAGGAAATATTATAATCTACCACACTGGCTTAGTCGGCGTTGGCAGATTTCACATACTATAGAAATTCTTATAACTCGCTAAGGTATACAGGTTTTCTTAGCCGTTATAGTGTGTGGTGATTGACTATCAATACTCACATGACTAATAAAAGTCAGTGGTGTGCCTGGAATTTGAACCCGCGACCACCGTGAACATGTCGGTAGCCGCGTCTCGTCTGTTACCAACAGGCCACCACGCACTTAATATCTTTATTTACGATGAATCATAAACCGTCATACCTTGTCTCATATAATATTTATAAAATCATGAATGAATCACACAGTTAAACAGGAAACGCAGAGCGTCATCAACCGTGAATAAATGGAAATACGAATTATTTACTCATATCGCTTATCTACACATGTATACCCTTGCAATACGACCTAATTATACATAAGTGAGTAATTAGTAACGTCATTAACCACATCATTTAATTTATCAGTAAAACGTAAAGATAGATTATTTAACCGGTATTGTATTTACTTTTTTTTTTACTCTTGTGGATAATATATTAACGGCAAAATCGCACCGCACGTTTAATCTTTAAATATTTCCACCATTAAACTTAACACATTGCATAGATACAGAACTCATTAGTGGTATCCATACCCATGCCGAAAAAGTCTGAACAAAAGAAAATCAAGGTCAAAAATGTACATCTAGGCAAGTACAATTTACAAACTGAATATAGGAGTGTCGTCGGCCGATAGGCACAAGCGCACTACTCACAAAAGCCGCCGACCTGCCGGCCAACGTTTTGCTGGCGGACTGGTTGGCAGCGTCACTCATTGCAAGGCGGAAAACTTTGTGAGCGACATTTCAGCGGGTCCAATTTTTCAATCCAAATTTTTCAAAAACAATTTTTCAATTCCGTCTAAATTTCGAGGGCCAATTTTATGACGTTGTTGACGTTATGAAAAGCAGAGCGCTTGCGTCATCGTCACTCGCCGGGTTGTGTCAGCAGGCTGTGTCGCCGGGTCGGCGCGGCACGGCTGCTATATGCGCTCTACACACCAAATCTGTCTTTAAGAAAAGCATCATGTCGGTGGCAAGCGCCCGCACGTGTTGCCCGCCGACATGACATTTCTACAACGTAAGCGCACTACTCGTCAACGTCATAAAATGTACCTTATTATGTCAAGCCGCTGCCTGAAGCCGCCGGCTAGCAAGCCGACAAAATGTCGCCGATATATGCCGGCGGCTTTGGTTTGTAGTGCCCTCAACATTTATAAATGAGTGCAATAATTTTCAGTCTGCATTTTCGATAGCGACTGTGCTTATCACTAAATTCCAGTACACTATTATTAATCGCAAACAAACATTACAATTCGTATCTAATGCGTATGTACCTTGTACGTAGTACGTACTACTCGTATACATTATTATTGTGACAACCACATGGAACCATGCATGTAGGTAACTAGGTACAGATGCACCTATAACATTGATAAGATACCGCTTACGTACTTAAATTACAATTGTTTACTTCTGTCTGCTTGTAATTACTTGTCTCGTACTGGTTGTAAAATAATATGTAAGTTTACTTTTGATACCTTTCGCGTAAGTATGTACATACCTGCATAGGCAGTTTTAAGAAAAATCGATTTTAAGTTGATTTCATTTTCTGAAAGTAGAATATTTTATAAATAATTTAATTAATTATTTCATTAATTCTTAAATATCCGGTCAATGGTTTTGCAAATGCATGATGGGTTGGTGGTGAAACACCGATCGTTAACTGCCGAAATGGTATAGATACAATTTTTACCAATATTTAAGTTAAACCCCTGTTTTTAATTACTTTTAAGGTGAAGGTAGATACACATTGTAGAAACCTACATACCAGAGAACTTCAAACTAAGCACAAGTGATAATCGCTACAGACCAGCATGATAGGCTATTGCAAAAATAAGGTATTGCCGAACAGTGGAACTAACATTTAATATGCGTTGATTTATAATTAGATAATTGATCAGTATTGACTATTGACTCGTGTATAACAAAAGTACATATAATATATAAAGCAACGTAGAGTGTTCGGTAGTTATAACGACCTCAATGGTAGAAAGCAACGTTTCCAATTTGCCGCGTCGCGTCCGGTACCGGGCCACCAAAATAAAATACCGGGTCGCAACTCGCAACATTCCTTTAAGATAAAACTTTCGCCCTTTTCCGGGAACTTGGATTCTTTAGTAAAAAAATAAGCAGTAGCTCCATACTACGCACAAAAAAATTGTGACTAAATAGGCGGATACCAAAGTACATATGTAGTACTAATATAACCTTTTTTTTACTTTTAATAAATGCATACTATTTCACCTAATGGAACCACCTTGGGTTCAAAAGTATTAAGTGGGTCACGAAGGAGCAATGTGAAAATTACCGGGGTCATGGCAAAACAATATTTGGGAAACACTGGCATAAGGTAATACGCGCTCATTGTGCTCGGTTTATGAAGTCAATAGATTTTTCCAAAATAAATGTGCTTGTAACAATAATATACCTAATCCTCAAAAAAAAATTAAAAAGATAATATAGTTATTATTCGTAACTATATTATCTTTTTAATTTCATATGTAAATTGAATAAAATATTACTGGAGAAATGAAAAAAACTTCAAACATGAAAGAACAGACCAAAAGAATTGTTTATTATTCTACAACAGAAAAGTTTAAAAAACGGAAGCGAATACTGTGTGACAATATAAGATTAGATATACGAATTGAATTTTCTTTCACTGCATACACCGCAGTCTCAAGTAAATTATTACACGCTGCCCTTTTGATATCTAACGATCGAGTCTAAAATAACGATGTCCGCCGAATGGAGACTATTTCCTGGTGTCTTGTAAGGTTACCGACAATTCGTTTATTTATAAATACTAAGTAAGAAATAACGTAATATCTAGTCTATATAATAAGAAAAAACCTTAAGGAAAATATTAAAACGGGCTTCATAATCATCCTAAAACTTCATTTCTTATTTTTTGACTTCGTCGACTGCGTATAGGGACATCATAATAAAAAAAAACACAGTTGGTATTTAATATTTAATTTATTTTACACGTAGCTAAATGCTATTAGCTGTCATTTCTATCGCACTCATACCAAAAATATTTAAATAATTAAATCAATCAAGGAACCATTTTACAAAATCATACAAAAATAAACGATAAAATTACAAATACGAAATGTCTAGATATTTTAGAACACATTTCCCGATCAAATACAAAAATACAAATTTGAGAAACAAAATGAGAATGATTATTATCTATCGATATTTACGGCTTATCATAATAGCGTAGGTACGGACTATGGCGTAACCAAGTGATAGTACAAACTAAAATATTGAATTAATTAAATGACCTTTATCACGAGAGCAGTAATTATTAAAGCAGTCGAGTTGAACTCCCGCTGACCTCTGTTTTTAAAGATGAGGCTCAGGAAATTCCTCAATTAACTATGATTGTCATACCAGTACCACTACATCTACTCATAGCTATTATACGATAAATACGTAACTTGACTAGTCAGTTGTGGTATCAAAAGCAATAACAATATTATAGCATTGCGACCTTACACAACTTAAGATTTATTGGACAAATACTGCTGGTGTATCTATATTATTTAACATAACGATGGCATATAACTTACTTCATACACATTTATACAGCTTATCACGAATTTTAGTGCAAATTTCCCACAAGTGTACATATACCATAAATGTACTTATCAAATTAGTTGTCTTTAAAATAATTGGAATAAAAATTTCAAAATATTTGTGTGACCAATATCAGAGGGCAATGTAAGTAGCACTTCACATAACAAATTATATAATAAACACATGCCAATCACACAAAATTCTCTGGAACAATGTTTAATATAATATTACTTAATAGTGAGTATCATAAAAATTCCAAATAAGTAATTTTTTGAGATTACATTTTTTGAGACCTAGAACATGTTGAATACTTTTGCTATTGGTATAACTATAATTAATATATGTATTGAACAATAGTAATATTTTACCTAACCCAGTGGGCACTGGTTGTATTTACTTTTAAATCATTGCACCATAAAATTAAAACTGTAAATTAGTTTATTTCTGAAATTATAACTACAGCACATACATTATATACACCTTTGTATTATTATAATATTACAAGACGTTTGAGTTTGTGTCAGTTGTGTATAGTTTTAAACTATTAGTTTAACACAAAAAGCTGGAATACAATAAGTAGTTAAAGTAAAATACTGTTGCATTTATTTGGTAATGATAAGTAAATTGCTATTGTTCATATTAGCACTATAATATGTTGACTATGGAATATATTGGACATCCATTCTAAACCAAAACTTGTATCAGCCCATACACGTCCCACTGCAGGGCACGAGCCTCCTCTACAATCGAGAGTACGATTTAGAGTGGTTAGGCCATATAGTCCACCACGCTAGCCTAGTGCGGGTTGGCAAACCAAAACTTACTTTGGTATAAATTCTAATATGTACTTATACTTCATATTTATGATAATAATATTATAAAGATGCAAAAGGAAACATTCCTGAAACTATACTCTATTATTTGACAATACAACACTGAACCTCTTTCATTAACATAAGTATTAAAGCAACAATAGTGTACCTCAATTATTTCACAAGTTTATAATGGTAACACAGATTTATAGCCCTTTCATACAATAAATGTTATCATTTAAGTACACCCATTTTAATAGCTTTACTGATATACAATTTATCAAACAGAAAAGAGAAATTGTTTTTTAGTCATTGCAATAGTGTTTCCATTCTACTAAATAAATAAACATGAAATTGAATTCTGATAGCCACAAAATTAACTTATGCAAACTGTTTTTCAAATATTTCAAATAACACTATATCCTACATCAAATTTGAACTTATTAATGAGACAGCCCTGAATGGTTTATTCAATTGTCTACAACTACATAGATATAAATCTTGTTAGATACTTCATTGGACCCATATACTGAAACCAATCATAGATACAGCAATTGGTACAGTTATGGATGTCAAGTATTGATTTATAATTATAGTGCATATGAAATTTTGGTTAACAAACCCACTGGAGTACCTTATAGTTACATAATCTTAGTATGTAAAATGACATAAGGCAGAATATTATTTAAATTATGCTGTAGTTTTCTTACATGAGCAGACTGTATATATTTATCAGACACATCGGTTTTATTATATTTTTACTAAATATGAATGTTTTTTAATAAGGTCTCATAAATACATTAACTTTAACAGAAATCATATTATATCAAATGTAGTTACGATAAATTCTTTAAAACAAAGCAATTATAATTATTCAAAATGATATAACAAACCACATAACAAATAATCCAAAAATAAATTTATGCAATACATGTAACACAATATTATTTATGGTCTCCAAGTTCAGAGTCTTTATATCTATCAACATTGTGCTTAATACTTAAAAAACATTTTTATATGTGTAAAAACTTTTATCATTTAGTACACTTTTACCTAATATTTTTTAAACTTTGGTAACAAAGACAGCACTTATTGACTGCTTTTACAAATGGAAATTATTTTATAAACAATCACAACTAGTGAGTCATTTAAATATCCTTCACATTTCTATAAGTGCAAGATTAAATTAAGTACTTGTGCATGAACCATTAAACCTTTGAAGTTATTAAACCTACGCACAATCATACAGTCACTGGGATCTTAATTTCCTTGTTAACTATATAGAATTTATGCTTCTTGCCTAGCATGCCCCAAATAACAGCAACATTTTCAATAACAATGTTGAATGGAATAGTGGCTAGTGCTCCACCAACAAACAAAAAGAACTTTAATGGTCCAAATCTATAAATGGGAAACGATTTTATCACACCAAAGATGTACATGTAAATGTTAACTGCCCCTATGAATCCACATAACAAGTCTAAAACATGTGGACATGGAATCGGACAGATTGCAGCAAGTAGAACATTGCTAGTTGATAGAGGCAATGTCACCCATGAGTAACATGAAATGGCCAGAAATATTTTATTAACAAGTGGAATTTCTTTAGAATGTACCACCAAAAGAATACCTTGTATCCACCTCTTTCTCTGCTGCATGAAGTCCCACAATGTAAATGGTGACTTTTCCCACATTTCACCCTCTACAAAGTTAAAGGTGTAGCCTTCTTTATAAGCCTTCATGGCAAAATAACAATCTTCAGCTACAGATCCATCAAGCCCATTGTCAAATGACACCTTCTTCTCAGCACTCACCTAAAATAAGATAAACTCAATTAGTATATTACACAACATTGTAATATCAAAATTAATACTTAGAATAAATAATCATACCTGTGTTACAACATATGATCCTTTCCAACTAAAAAGGGGCTTGTGGAATAAATAAAATTGGAATCTTAGTTTTCCCATATCATCAGCTACACGGAAACTGTCAGCAAGTGTTGTTAACCAGTTCACAATTTGTTCATTGGCATAAGTTATAAGGCCTTGTCCAAACTGATGTTGTCCATCCATTACAAAGTTCAATATACCTCGGACTGAATTATCTGTGAGAAGGGTCTCTTCATCTAAGTGTACAATCCAGTCATTTTCCGCTAATATATTGACGTTGTCTTCAAGGCAGTATTGCAATGCACGTGACTTAAATAAAGCACCTGTTTTAGTCTTATATTCTGAGGGCACAACCACTTCACGGACTCTTCTATGTTTTGGCAGGTTAATAGCTTTGTCAGTGACAACTTCAATCATGAAATTCTCCATGCCCACATCAATACACATGTTCATGTTCCTTGTGACATTGTCTCTCACCAGTTTAGGAAAATCGCCTCTGGTCACCACTCTTATGCAAATAAAAGGTGCAAGAAGAGGAGATCCTATGAGTTTCACTTTGCCAGGAAAAGCATTAAACAATGTAAGACCCGCAAAATTGCAGAGCACCTGAGGTATTGTCAATAGAGTGAAAAGCCTCAAGATATACAAGATTATTGTACCATACACTCCATATGCCTCCCAAGGATCAACAACTTCTTTTTCCTTGTCATCTAAATTGATAGCACCAGCAAACACAAGAAACAGAAATATAAATGATATAAAAAATGTACAGTGCAATAAGTGCTTAACCCGTCCTCTCAGCATCCTGAAACAAACATAATGTGTGTTAAAATAACAATTCATCACTACAATGTACAATAATGTACTACACTATGACTGACAAACAGAACCATAAAATTTACTAATAGAAATAGCTTTGTGTTTTTAAATCAGTCAATGTATTTGCTCAACTGCTTAAACTAATTAGGATTAATTATAGTAAACGTTTTAATGCTGGAATAATTGGATGTCTTTCTAGATTTATATTCTTCACAGCCTTTCTCTGTGTGGTGCTAAATTAATATCCATAAGCACATAAAACACACAAAAATTAACACATTTGCATTAGCCAGGATGTGAAAATATAGTTCCTGAATTCATCTAAAATATAAATAGGTAATTCCCTTCCATTACAATGCATTCAAAATGAAATCGGCGTTCATCGGTTACATTTTGAATTATATAAGTTTTAAAAACAATAAACAATTTATTAAGTACATTTATGATTCTTTACAAGATAATAAAATAAGATTCCGCTGTTATGGGCCAAGAAACAAGGCTTCTTGATCACCATAATTGAATAATATAAGGAAAAACTTGCCTTAAATATTGCTGTCCGTGAATTTTATTTTCAATAAGACTGTTGATAATTATAATAAACACAAGAAAATAACAACGAGATATACTTGTTCGTTTATAAAACTAAATTATTTAACATCATCCTAAATATATAATTTACTTTTATGTATTTAAAAAACTACAAATAAGTAGACACACACGCCCCTACCACCGATATGACAACCACAATGACAACTTTGAGTTTGACTTTTGACAAATGAATGACATTCTTCATTTGTAAAATTATCTATATAAATTATATTGGCGTGTGGCGAAATTTGGAACTTTATATGGAATTCCAGGATGCAGGCTGCCTCCAACAGGTCACCGTGGAAATCATTGGAAGAGGCCTATGTTCAGCAGCGGAATTCCTTTGGCTGATGGATGGATATGGAATACAAAAAATATCCATTTAACGCATTGTTTGAGATGTTTTCTTAACTTATGCCACTCACCACCTCACCAGTTTTGTGTCATAACAATTTTCCAAAATATTTCACAATTAAATTTTTCAGAAAAATATAACTATCCGAATATTATTCCGTTATTTTTCCATTTCGAATTTCGAACAAAAAAAACATTCTGAAAAATGAGGTGAATCGAAAAACAGGGGAAAATAGAAATAAACTAGTCGTCTTGTTTTAGACCCATTGCTCACTGTCGACCGGTCGCCGGCGACTGTGACTTTGCATACAATTTGTATAGGAGCATACACACTGAGTCGTTTGCCCGAGCGACTCGGCGACTCGGCGACTGCGCGACTTGCCGTGCAGTGGCGCCACACAGGCGACTCCTAGTCACCGGCGACCAGCGCTCGATGTCCAGTCGCCTCGAAAGTCGCTGTCAGGTGAACGCTTCCATTTGAACCCGTGATATTAATGGTCGCCGGAGACTAGCAGTCGTCTACGTGTCGCCATTGCTCTGCCACTGACGAGTCGCTCGGGCGACCGGCAACTCCATGCGTACGCTCCTATACAATCTATAGGAAGTCACAGTCGTCGGCGACCGCTCGACAGTGCGCAACGGGTCTAATACTCGCAAAAGACGCGTTCTTCACTCACGTCTACTAATCTATGGCCGCGCCCGCCTGTTAGTTTGTTCCTCAAAACATCGATATTAAAAATTGTCGATGTTTTGGTTCATCGTTGACATTGGCATTTGGCACCAGACACATCCCTAGAAATAGATTTTTGACTTTTGTTAGCCTTCGCAGATGTGTAATGGCAAGTGGATTTGTTCTGTAGAAAAAATATATTTATTTTAACAATAGGCATTTATTTGGAAAGTGAAAATATGTAAACCAAATATATATATATTAATGTTTAATCAAAAGCTAGACGCGGAGTTACAATAATGAAGCAAAATCTGCAAGCAAATAGTGACTGGAAGAGAAAGTGTCTCAAATAGTAAATAACGGGTCGATAGAAATATGTCTGTCTCTGAATTATCTGTCGGATGTCGGTTCGCGGATTACTTTGCCATATGCGGACTTGATTTTGACTCCGGATTAGAACCAGATAGACTTTGTGGTGAGTTACATTCACAATACATTAAACATGATATATCTTTTCTCTGGTTCCAATAATGTCTAGTAATTTTTATCTTAGGTGATAACTTACACGTATCACCTCTCGACCGTTCGTATAAAGGGAAGGTATTAGCACATTACCCAGACAATATCACAAGTAACCCATTTGATGAACATGCAATTTGTATGGTGAGTAAAATACAGTTTCATAATTAAATAATATTATCAATAATTTGTACTAAAACCAACAAACCTATCACAAAGGAATTTTTATTTAAATTGGACACTTAAATTGTATTTATATAGCATAGAAAGTGTTGCAACAGCTGAATATGCCAAAGCCAATAGGTATATTACATTCTTAATAAGTCACAATTCATATTTTTACCAAACTTACTGTATAAAACTTCAAACTACTGTGTTATTTACTTCAGACATATATTTATGCAACAAACCATTATTAAATTAGAATTCCAAATTATTGAATTCTTAAATAGAATATGTGCTTAGTAAGGCTGTAATAACAATAAACCATGTATGGGCTTGTTTTACATGCTACATTTAATGAAAAAAATAAATCTTATGTTATATTGTTAACTGTTACACACATATATCAAGTTTTATAAATGGATGTGTTGTGCTCTTGAAAATGTATACATGACATACCATGGATAATGTTACATTTCATATTTTTATAACCACAATTACAATAGTTATATGCTTTATAGACAGTAGCAACCTTGAAGTATTCATTTTTCTGTGGCAATCAGTAAAGCTGCAAATATAATAATTATCATGATTTCAGTTATGTTTGCCAGCTGGTCTGCAATTTAGAACACAGAAACACTCATTAGAACCCAAGTTCCACAGTTTTGTAGTAACTAGAGAAAATGCATCAAGATACTATGGGTTCAGTCTTATTTTCTATGAGGAAGTTAGAAATAAAAATATATGCAGTGCAATGCATACATTGCAGGTGAGTTATGGTATAAGATTTTGCCATTCTTTATTTATTTTATATTAAATGTACCATAACTGATTAGAAAGGCTCATTTCATTGAAAATGTGGAAAAATGATTAAATGTCATTATACTTATATGAATAAAATATGTTTATCCCATAACTTTTACTTATCTCAATATTTGTTTGTGCCCTTCTATCACTAAACTGCTTAAAGATATTTGTTAAAATATAATAAAAAAATATAGTTAATATCCTGTGTTACATTTCCGGAGACTGTCAGAGAAGCTAGAATATGCCAGAAACATCAAAAATAACAACTTATTGACCATCATCAGCCACAGGACCTCCACAGCTGAACAGGATTGTCTCCCAAGGATTTCTACAATTTAGTGAAAATGATGTGTTTTTGTTACCAGGCTATGTATATCACAGAATTGTCCAGTGGGCAAACACCCCCTGGATATAGAAAGAGTTCCGGCAAAGAAAGCTCCAGATCCCTACCAAGATCATTTAAACTCACTCCACACACTGGTGCAGCATTGACATACTATGATATAGCCAAAGATAAACTATATGTAGCCAAAAGTATTGCTCTCATATGTCAATACCCTTATGTAAGGGTTGCACAGTTGTTTTTAGAAAATTTATTTAGGTAAGAATTTTATTAATGAAATCAATATTTGTTAATTGTCTTTTAACTGCCAATATTTTATAACTATCTATATATTGTCTTGTACATATGTATTTATATCTTGCTTTTGAACACTAGCCTATTCCCACATTACCTGAGGAGGTAATGACCAAAGGCCAAGAAGCTGAGGTTGTTAGATAGCTAGATTTTTTACATTGGTAGTCACTCCATTATCAGAGTTTTCAAATCATTCGTAAACTTTCCATAGAGTTTTATGGAGGTTGTCATTGCCAAATATGTAGAACAAAATAGGATTATATTTATTAATAAATCTTAGGCTTGTTATTCCAGAGATTAGCGACTCTGTAATAGATTTTATTTTTAAAATGTTTTATATGTATTTACAGGTCATTGCCAAGACAACCGGGTCCTGGACTTAGCCCAGAATCTTATGTTTATAACTTATTATATGAAGTGCCAGTACCATTGCTTGGTCAGGCTCTGCGACTTTATGTGCCACCAACTGAACCACACCTTGAACCAATACCTGTTGTGAGTTATCTTTATAAATTATTAACTGTGAACATGGGTTATATTTAAAACTATACATTGATATATACTTTTTCATTAAATTTACAAGAAATAACACATAAAATATTTATTTTCAGGTGATAAGAATGCCAAATCCACCAGAAGAGTTACCATTGCTTGATTATCCATTGCGTGTGATGTTTTCCTTGTTAGGTGTTGAATGTGTAGTGCAGTTGTTTACTTGTGTTCTATTAGAACATCAAGTGCTACTCAGATCAACAGGTTAGTATCCTTATTACCATTAAAGACAGTACCAAGTATATGTTTTACTATGTAACCATGGGAAATACGTCTAACCACTTTTACAGGCACAAGCTGCATAAGTATTGTAATAATATTAAAATGACGTAAATAACATTACGTCACTGCAGCGTCCACTGCTTGTCGTCAATATGAATCGACGTCATGGGTTTATTGCGTAGCTGCTATCAAAATAGCGTGAATCTGTTGTTAATTTCTTTCAAATCTAAACATGCAGTAATAAAAACTGTATTTCATTGGCTTTTACAATTTTATAGGTATTTTACATATTTCACGTGCAATTCTGATTATTAAAAATAATAAAATATTACCATTATAATAAATGTTATTCAAAAACTGTTCATACAAAGTCAATATGCAACACAACTTATTTAAAATTTACTTCTACATATAAACGAGTTTAGTACCTGTAGCATCTCATATAATATGTCCTACTGCGGGGCACTGTTCTTTACAATCGAGAGTACGATTGAGAGGTGGTAGGTCATATAGGCCACGAATTTAGTATGTACGTAAATTTGAGTGTTGTTGTTTGTTTGCCACCAGATTACAACAAGTTGATGTTGGTGTCTGAGTGCATAGTGTCTCTGCTGCTGCCATTCTCGTGGGCGCACGTGTACGTGCCCATACTGCCCGCCCCCCTCTACCACTTCCTCGACGCGCCGGTGCCATTCGTCATGGGTAAGACAATACATTTCAACAGAGGTCGATAACTGACTTGCATTTTGTAGACGTATTTGAATGGCCTACTTAATCAACCAATTGTTTGTTTTTTATTATTCGGTTACGTCAAAATGCACCTGGTTCATAAAATGCAATGCACATAAAAAATCCACTAGCGAGAAATAGTTATCTCACTGGTGGTCACAATCATGTAGGTTTATTCGAAAGCGGATATATACACGGTCTGAACCCAAAATGACGACACGCCACGACTGAAATGACGACTTGAAAATGACGGTTTGTCATGGTGTATGGTGGTCGCGAGCCACACGAAGAATGTACAACCATTAGCTTTTGGGTCTGCGACAAAATCTGTTACTGAAAGAAACACAATACCAATGACTGTTAATTAACGTCGGTGTTTTATAAGACATTGGTATCACCCCTGTACAGACGACCCATTTGTATTGAAGCTTAAATAACCTACGCCTTACAGCAAGACTATGCCACTTAAAGGAATCTAACGTTTATAATCTTTAAATAGAACGGAGATAACTAAGTGTAAACAAATTAATTTACTAATGTCTAATTGGCGTTTAACTTAAACAACTGATAAGGCACGTGATTTGTGTCATTGTCATATAACTATCAATACTGAAAAATATTTCTGTAAATATTAATAAAATCATTGTATTAAGTAAATTGCAACATTTAGTTTTGAAGAAAAGAAACAAATATTTTTCCAGTTTGACTGTATAGAGCTTTTTTTTGTTGATAATTTTCATTTCTCAAAAACATGTTTACCACAGAATAGATATCTTGTATCTGAAATAAATAGCTAAAGCCCAGAAATCACCTAATTTAAGTGCTCTCTACTTAATTCCCAACCGACAAGTCACAGCTATGTTTTTCTACTCAATCAAAATATAACTTAAAAGTATCAAAAACATTACAAATCGATAAATAATTATATGACCCTGAAATCACGTCATTACAATGTTCTAATCAAATCAATCAACATTTAACTAAAAAATATCACATACATTGCAAGACTATTGTACAAAGGGTGTAAGACAGTCGGGAGAGCTTCAAACTTTTTTTTTCACTTTCTGCGACACGTTTAAAACGAAATAATGCTTCCAACCTGACCTACGGTGTGGCATTACACCAATTATTTAGTTTTTTTTATTGATATTGTTCAGATAACATCTGATATTTTCATGTTCTTTTCTATTAGTAAATTTTACATATTTAAGTATTATTTACCACATAATAACATGAAATCCATTTTCTTTATTATCACAAATATCACGAAAGAATAATTATTAAATATGTCTTATGAAATTGAATAGGTCTACACGCGGATAGTGCCGCCATGACAATGGGTCCCAACGGGCCTCGGAGTATAGCGCTCGGTTCAGAAGCGGCGCTGTGCTTAGTTGACATTGACAAACCTGACATACAGCTACCGGAAGAATTACCTATATTCCCCCATCGGACACCTTTCATTGAGGAGCTCAATCACATACTGGACAAACATCAGGTAAGGGAAATTCTAATTTTATTGTCCTAAGACTAAAAAAGCATAAGTGATTTCCAAAAAACAGCATATCACCATAATCGACCGCCATATCTAATTGTTTTTTTTTTACTTTGTTAACCTACAGATTCAAAGACCAGAAACGGAACCGACTAAACTTGGCGTGCCTCTGAATGGAACCTCCTATAAACACATGAATGATAATATGAGCAACAGCTGCACTCTGCCATCAGGTATTACATCACTTTAATGACAATTAATTAACTTTATGGTGGTGTAAAAATATGTATTGTGTCTACATTGATTAAACATGGTAATAAAGTAAACATACATTTATTTGTAATACTGTAAAGTCCAAATTCAAGGTAGGGATTATTGTTATACCAAAGGGGATATCGCAAACAAAATGTGTGTAACAAAAAAGCGGTACACATATTGCTGTTTCTTTCTGTCTTTATAACTCTTGTGTAGTCACACTATCTTCCTTCTCGCGATCTTGGTTGGTATACGCAAATTGCGTACAGATGTTGTTTGCGCTAGTATAACAATTCAATGGTTGTGAAGGTATTATGTCCACGTACACACAGAATGATTAGAAATGATTAGACCAACCAAGATTTGTGACATAATTCTAAAAGTGCATGTGTTGCTGGCCCATCAAATTGAGAGGTGAGCGGGAGGGAAAAAGGATGGGAAGAGGAAAGGGGTATTGAGCATCTCAAGTTGATGTGTGTGTGTGTGTGTGTGTGGTGCAGGCGCGCTGCGTCGCAAGCACTCGTTCCACGACGTGCTGGAGTGGGAGGAGAGCCGGCCGCTCAACGCGTCGCCGCCCGCCTCGCCCACGCGCCGCGCGCCGCTGCGCATGGACGCGCTGCAGCGCATCGTCGACATCGTCAAGCGCACCGGTACACATACGTACTCACATACATACTCACATACACGCCACTACAACATGATACAAACTGAAACACACAACTACTAACAACAATATTTCTCCAGAATAACTCGGAATAAAATGATACACAAAATACTACTACCTACCACATTGCCCTTTAAACATGTAAGAGATAGAGTCCTGTCTCGTAATAATGTACGTTTAGGATTGTTGATGGGTGGATGGTTTGATAAATGACGTCGTGATAATTCTTAAACGTTTCCATATTTTATTTCAAACGAACCGAATTTTTAATATTACGAACATTTTGAAATCCAAAATACCCAAATTAGTCCAGCCGATCTCAAGGTCTGTAATTACGAATCAACAATTTTTCTAATTTCTTAAACAACAAGTGAAATGTTTTGTACAATCGACAACGCTTGTTTTATTTTCAGGCGTCAACATAGACGAAGTGGACGCGGAGACAGTAATGCCGACCACAAAAAAGAAAATACTCAATGATGAGGAGCAGTATAACGAAGACATACGTTTCAATTCAGTAATAAGAGAAACTTTCCTAAACAGATTTGTGCACATGTTTCTCATGTACGAAAACTTTGTCATCATGCCGGACCAAGTAAGCTCGTTTCAAACAATTATTAGTTAAGTTTTAAGCACACCTGGTGAACAACTGCGTATTATTAAAATAATTAACGTAATTATAACAAATAGTTAAGGTACAATATTTTTCCAGGATCGCGATTCTTGGCTGTCAGCGCGCGAGTCAATGGTGAACTTCGACAAAGCTTCATTCCTGTCGGACCAACCGCAACGTCATCGTCCCTTCCTGTCGAGGTTTCTCGAGACGCAAATGTTCGCGACTCTCATCGACAACAAGATCATGGCCAACTGGGGCGAGTACGACGCCAACCTGCAGGCCTTCGAGCACCGCATCAAATCCACCAGGTGAGCGTCGGGGCGGTGGCAGCACGCGGCCTGCAGGGGTGCGGGGCGTGGAGGGGCGGTGGGTCTGACGCTGGGTCCGTTGCAGGCGGCGCGGGGGAGAGGCGCTGGGCGCGCGCGGGTACGCGGTGTGGGCGGGCGGCGCGGGCGCGGGCGCGGGGCGCGTGGAGCTGGAGGTGGGCGCGCCGGGCGAGCGCCTGCCGCACCGCGCCGCCTACTACCGAGCCTTCCCGGCGCGCCTGGACGCGCACGCGCTGGCGCCGCCGCCCGCGCCCGACGCCAGGTGCGACGCGCGCGCCGCCTGACGCGCGTCACGCTGCGTCACGCCGCGTCACGCCACGTCACGCCACGTCATGCCGAGCGCACTTCTCTGCCGCTTTCGGTGACGGGAAATCGCTTTTCGTTTATATCTGAGTTACCGCGCCACTTTTTTGGTTTACATTTACTACTAGTGAAACAGACTTACTAAAATGATGATTATTGGAGTGCAGCTCGGTTAAAGTACCCGCTGACGAGAGATAGCCACGTCTCGCCGGGCGATACGAATATGGCCAATTGCAGATACTATGCGTGTACACGGGTAAATTCTTAACGCACTCACTTATAAGATACGCTATAACGGGTTCTTGAAAATATTTGTCTTGAGGTGGCTAAGATTTCACTCGATTTTATTGATATTAATTATATAACCGTTTCTCCGTTCGTATCTGAAAATGCGATATCCTCGTCCGCCGAAGGTCTTTCGCCCGTTCTTTTTGCGACGCTTGCATGTGACTGATAGTAGCCACTGTTAACACCGAGTGAATACCGGTATTTTCAATTGTAATATCGCCAGTGAGTTTGTTTAAGTATGTTATTTTTTATTTCTTATATTACCATACTATTCACTCGGTGAGTGAGATGAGAGCTGCGTTGATTTGTTTGTTTTTGAAGCATAATTTAACATCGCTTATGTGACAGCATGCATAAATTCGAGCCTGACATTCCGATTACTTTTTCATTTGTAAAAAAACACTACTGTGTAGTGTCTGTAAAACTATAAATAATTTGTTGATTTTATTTTGTTAAAACTATTGGTCACTTTCGTTTGATATCTGCAATTATCTTGATAAATGTTAATTTGGCAACCAAATAATTTGAATCTCTTAATTATGAGTTAATATATTGTAAATAAGCATTATTTAAATAATGGATAATTTTCTTACTCATGATAAACATGTTATTAGCATAATCGTTGAATGAAAGTGATTCGGTGTAAAACACCAACCATGTAGTTAAATTATGTATGAAAATGATATTGCCCATAATCCTCTGCATTATTTTAGTGGGTATCTTTATTCTTCCAAATGCAATGTAATTTTTATTTGAGCATGCAATGTGTTGTTGTGATTATTAGGTAGGTATAATAGAGAAATTAAGCATGTATAATATTTAATGCATGTTTGTTATCTCTGTTTGATACAATCTTCCCATAGTCTATGATTTTGTTCGTGTATAAATTTGTATAATGGTATTTTAGAGCATAATACTTGGGTTCTCAATGAATCATTTCAGCCATTACAAATCTAGAATAATATCCCTGAAATGTCTCAATAGTTATAACACTAGAAACATTAAAATATCTGACCTACAAGTCGTGCTCGAAACTAAAACTGCAATATTCTGCTAAAATAGCTAAGCTTAAAATGAACAATATTAAACTTAGATTAGCCTATTTGTTTACCTAGCATAATAATAACGGCGGATATCCGAATTAATATTATTTAGTGATTAAACATTGATATTAATAGAGATTATAATTGTAGAATATTTCTTTTTCAGATTTAGAAAGGCTCTAAAAATCTATAAGGGCTTCCATTTTGATGCCGACGTTAAAGCAGTAGGTTAACATTGTTATTTGTTTAGTAAAAAAAAATGCTTATGCTTATATTTGTTTTGACGTGACACAAAACTAATCTAAGTAGTATATCCACGATTTTTTTAATAATAAAAGTGTGTTATAAATTTGGGATTAAAACGAGTCTTCCTCTCACAGTCAATATCAATATTGTCTGTCTTATAAAAACATTTTGTTATTTGGAGCCTTTCAAAACCGGAATTTATTGCCGTTCTGTGGCCAGTGACCAATATAAAGTTACAAAAATTGCAAGTTATTGAAGCAGCTTTTGGATTGTTCATTGTTCTTTTGTTATTCAAAATAAATAATTGTGTAATTTGTAATAAAATGTATCAACTGGCTTCGGAACTTTAATGTGATCGTATGCACGTATTAACATGTGTATATTGTGTACTGTACCATTTAATGTTGTGATAGTCAACTAAACCCGCATGCTACCTAGCGCATGAGTAGCTTTCAAACTATAATGTATGTTGCAGTTATGTGAAGCGTAGATGTTAATTATACTCATTACTGTATTTTATAATAGATGTTTATTTTATATTTAAGAATTTGCTGCTCCTAATTAAATATTAATCATTATGTGTTACTCTGAGTAACATTTTAATAGTACTCGACACTGATTGTTGACAAATTGAATGTTTAAGTGAATTGTTCCGTAATATACAATAAAGATATTTATATTAATTCCTGAGTATTTTGAATGCATTAACCTAAAGTAAGAAAGTATGTTAAAATTCCTTAAGTAATAGAAATGGGTGACCAAATCTGGTTTGTAACAAAATAAATGAACTTTTTACTGTTAACTGTATAAAATTAGAATTTACTCGTTTCCAAACACCCCCTCATTTGATTGTTGTTTTTGCACAATAGTATTTTGGGTTTAGAACATGGATAAAAATTAGTTGCACTATTTAATAGAACAGCTATCCGCTTGCAATATTTGCTTTGTGTGCCGTTTTGTTTGTTCATACACTTTAACAATAATAATTAACTGACTGATATGTGGTTACAGAACAAACAGTTTGAAGAGAATAAAAAATGCAAAATGGCAAGTGAAGGATTGTCCCCCTGAACTGTTACTCGGGGACATCAGTCGAAGGCTGTCTACAGAAGTGACGCCAGCGGCAATTGCTCAAAACAATAGAACATTTGTTGAAAAGCTTTTAAAGGTATATTATTTAAGCCCTGTCCTGGAAAATCGTTTTTAAATGTCACTTTGAATAAAAATGTTTAAAACTGTATTATGATATTAAAAACTGCCCATGGATAACTTTGACAATGCTGACAAAGACTCGGGCTATTATTTGTGATTTTGAAAAATCTAATATTTTAAAACTCTTCTTTTTAGCTCTAGCGCGCTTTTGAAACATAAATTTGCCCCCTTCAGATGGGTGATTGTATGGAGTATGACTATTTTTTTCAGGAATGCAAAAGCAAAACAAAAAGAATGCTCTTAGAGAAAATGGGTACTGAGGAATCTGACCTGGGACTTGGTTGTGAAGTGTCCATTACGGGCTTAGAAGAAAGCACAATGATCGCGTCGCTCTGTGACCTTCTTGAGAGACTGTGGTCTCACGGGCTGCAACATAAAATGGGAAAGTCAGCATTGTGGATGCACCTCACCAATTATCAAGAACTGGAGCAATGCAGCAACTCAACTAAGCCAATTGATCCTAATTATCTCACTCCAGGTATTGTACATATTTATGAACGGTTTAATTTTTTGTAATCTATTTTGACACAAACTAATATGCTATCTATATATAACATTTATATCTAATTAATTAATTCTGAACTTTTAAAGAATCCGATAACTGTGTTTGATGTGGTTCACAAAATGTTACTTGACATATTATGCTTATGGATTCTATTTGTAAATATTTTGTTATTTCTGTAACATGCAGCTTTGGCTTGGTGTGTATTGCGTAAACGACTTGACTGTAAGTATCAATGTTCTGCTTTGTGTAACGTGAATTTCTAGAAAAAAAAACGAATTCTTACGGATTTTATCGCGAATTCGATTTGATTTTTACATTTTTAATTTTCCGACGATTAGATCGAAAATCTTTTTACTGCTTTCACGGGGCGGATTGAGGTAATAATCATCCGCTCAATTACTGTTACAATTTAACTGCCCTTAATTTACAATTACTTAATTATAAAAGTTATTTTAAAAAGGAAATATATTTTTACGATCCAATTTACGCAGAAGGAGCTCACTATGTCTCGAGCTCTGGCAGTTGGTCTTTTGGGTTCCGCTTTAATTAGATCTAGAATTTGATCCCATGTTGGTGCAAGCTTCAGGCCATCTTGTCTATAGGAATTTGGATGTCTTGTAATTTCAATAGCCTTGTGAAACATTATAGGCAGGAAACGGTGTCCTTTAGCGACAAAATCCGTAAGAATTCGTTTTATTTCAGTGTGTAACATTTGCGTAAATCTAAGAAACCATCATGTAAATTTATTTCATCTCAATGTAATATTGCGTGCGTAATATATTATTATAAGTGCGTGGTGGCCTGTTGATAACGGACCAGACTCGGCTGCCTACATGTTCACGGTGGTCGCGGGTTCAAATCCCAGGGCACACCTCTGACTTTTCGGAGTTATGTGTGTATTGATAGTCAATCACCACGCACTTTAACGGTGAAGGAAAACATCGTGAGGAAACCTGCATACCGTAGCGATTTTAAAGAATTTCTACGGTATGTAAGTCCGCCAACCCGCACTAGGCCAGCGTGGTGGACTATATTGCCTAACCACTCTCTATCGATTCTCTCGATTGTAGAGTAGGCGCGTGCCCAGCAGTGGGACTTATATGGGCTGATTAAAAAAAAATATATAACCTCTCTCGTTACGCACACTACAACAAACGTGCGTGTAGGAACACGCTTGACAACGTTTATATTCAAACGGACTTCGTGAGACGAAATAACTTCCGTTATGTAACTTTCTTTTAGACGCAGCTATATTAAACCAAATAATATTTGATCCGGTTTCAGTTTGTTTTAGCAATTAAATTAATATAATTAGGTAAATAAAAACCGATTTAGGGATTGCGATTTTAGAATTGCTAACGTGGTCTGATAATAATATTGTGTAGATTGAAACCAACAATATTTTATTTTATCTTTGCCATTTATTTCTGTAATATATTTGAAATTATTTTCCAGACTTATCTTCGGTTGGTGCAGAAGTAGAAGCGCAGCAAAGCGCCAGCACCACAAACAGGTCTCGCGAGGGATCCCGCGGCGGCTCCCGAGACAGTTCCCGGGACAGACTCAGCAACTCCGGGACTCTGGAGCGCAAGCAACAAGCCCCCAACCCACTGCGACCTCTGCCGGAGAGCCTTACCTTTGATATGAGGTAAGCGATAATGTTGCAAGTGTTGGTTTTACACTGATTGAATTTTTAATTAATGTCATATTTGCATTTGACTGTATTATCACAAATAGTTATGTGTATCAGTATGATGGAGATAAAAAACACAATTGTTTACCATCACTATTATTTATTAAACTATAGTGGTAAAAAGGGTTTTCAGCTTTATCCAAAATTATAAGTGATGTAGATTAGCATATGGATACATTTTGTCAGACCCACTGTTCCAATCCAATCCAATCCATCAGCCAACGGAAGTCTACTGCTGAACATAGGCCTCTCCCAATGATTTCCACAGTGACCTGTTGGAGGCAGCCTGCATCCAGCGACGTCCCGCGACCTTCACCAGGTCGTCTGACCACCTAGTGGGTGGACGTCTCACGCTGCGCTTTCCGCTTAGTGGCCTCCATTCGAGAACTTTTTGGCCCGCCCACTGTTCACTAGCTATCCAGTGTTAGAAATTTTAAGTATTGTAATAAAAAACATGATACATGTAAAAGTATATGTTACAGAAACGTTCAGGCGATGACCGATATAAAAACAGAAATAGGATACGCACGCGCTTGGGTTCGTCTCTCTCTCGAAAAGAAATTATTGTCCAAACACCTTCGAGAATTACTAGCTGATACAACTCTACTGCGGTCTCAATACAAAAGAACGGCATTTCTGCGTTGTGAAGAAGAGCGGGAACAGTTCCTATACCATTTATTGACTCTGAACGCGGTTGACTATTTTTGTTTCACCAACACTTATCCTACCACAAGTAAGTGTAATTTTAGAACTCACTAAAGTGCTTTATTGTATATTCTCAGGGAAATGTAAAAATGTAAACTGGTAAATGATTTTCCAGAACTACCTTATCGAGTTTTAATTGTACCATCGCGTAAAGCAAGTCAGACAACTGCTAACTGTTGGATCTCGATATCAGGAGCGAATGGAGAGTCTACGCCAAAAATACCTATACCACGAAATACTAACGAGTTTGTTTTTCACGTAAGTAATTAATCACCATTTACATTATTCAATACTAGTTGTTTTTTTATGGAAAACTGTATCTTTTTCCTCGATTTCAGCATAAAAATTTAGGTATACTATCGACGTTGCGCATAGGCCACGATAACTCAGGCTTGTCACCGCGATGGCTGCTCGATCAAGTGTACATGAGGAATGAAGTCACTGGCCACACATACACGTAAGTCTTTATAGTCAAAAACTCTCCCATAGCTAAGCATAATATGGAGTACTACTATGAAAAGTGTCCAACCCATTTTGAAATTGGACTTGCGTGTCTGATCTTTGGGACTGTCTGAAAATATTTCTCCAAATCGTCAAGTTGCAATAAAATATGATGCTGTTTTCCGTAAGCTCAATAGTGATTTTGGTTGTGTAAGTTGCAATAAATATATTAACGTGTTGAGGCTGCTTACACACATTTTATTATTATAAACGCATTCCGTTTACTGTTATAACATGCCCAGCATTTTTAAATACGTTGTGTGTGTTAAGTTTTATGTTGACTGTTTTGACACCGATTCAACATACTAATTGTAATAAAACTCTATTGATTTATTGCGATTTATACACTAAATAGTCTACTATTTAGTGTATAAATCGCAATAAATGGTGGCAATGTCTACATTGTACTGGTGTTAGGTCTCTCATATGTGAGAAGCCGTTTGGGTAGGTCCGACAGCAGTGTCAATGCATTGTGTTCTGGTTTGAAGAACATTGTAGCTAAAATAACTACTGGACATAATGAGACTTAACATGTTATGTCTCAGGATGGCGAGCGCAGTGGAATACTAAGCATCGCTTTGTAATTGTTCATAGTTTTAGTAATCCACGCGCAGTGAGTAACGTGTGATGAGTAGGTGTGCGTGTGCGCAGGTTCCCGTGCAACCGCTGGCTGGGCTCGGGCGTGGACGACGGCTCCACGGAGCGCCTGCTGGTGGCGGCGCGCGTGCGGCCCGCGCACCGCCCCGCGCCGCCCGCGCCGCCCGCGCCGCACACGCCCACCACGCACCTCTCCACCTCCACCATACAGCACATGATCGGTACCCACCACGCACTACTCACTACTCACTATACACATCACTTTAAACTGCGATTAATCTGTACCTCATATTTCTTTAATTATTATTCATTTGCATAACGAAGGATTATAATCATTGCAGGAGACTGTGTGAATGCCATAGTCAAATGGCATTATCAGTCGAAAAGGGACAAAGACGCTAATTCGCTAAGTGTGCTGTTATGCGGTGAAAACGGTCTGGTAAAATGTCTGGAACAAGCATTCTTGTGTGGATTTAAGTCCGCGCGTCTCTTTGGCAAGAATCTTTTCATATGGGATTACTTTAGTGAGTCTGACTATATTAAGATCTTACCTTTAATGCCACATTTGGCTCTTGTATATAATTTTAACTGAAAATATATCTTAAAGTTTCATTAATTATTATTTAAATTTTATCAGCGAGGGTAAAAGACGAATTCAAAATGAGTCTATGCGACGAGCCCGTCACACAGAACAACAAAAGTTGCGGCATGGCGTACAACTGTCGGCAAGATCAAGAGCACAGGGCCATTTGGCGCTGCTACTGCCATCTGATGGACGAAATCAACACCGCAGGTCGCACTCTCGGCAAGGACGGGAAATTCCAGCTATTTATATGTCTTAGCTTGCGGTAAGTTTTCATTTGTTATAGATGTCATAACCCCAAGAAGTAAGTTCGCGACCCACCGGTGGTTAGAGAGCGTATGAATTCCACCATTGTATCCCCTCTTCATTGCAAAAGGCGATCTAAACGTGTCGTCAGTATGGCTGAAGACTTTGAACTTTGGGAAGGCGACTCCGAGATGAAAAACCAAGATCGAGGACTCGGTATTTGTCACGCACACCCATATTATCTTAAAACAAATTTGACAGTGGGGGACAGCTTTCCCCAGTACTACATACGTACATAAACTCACGCCTTTTTCTGCGCCTGCGCCACCGACACAGTCTATCTTTGTCTTTATCCCAATCTACTGTACCGTATCTTTAAACTGTAAACATTTGTATACTTGGTGCGACTAGCTAGTGCATTAATACGTCGTAGGAAGAAATATTGTAACAGACGAACGAACGTGTGAGATTCGGAACCAATGGGCGCTTAGCCTGCCACTTACGATAAGAATTGACACTAATATTGTACATATTTATTTTTAAAAATAGAATTATGCCTTGCTTCATGAAAATATCATTATGCAAGTCATACCGGTAGATTTGATCACAGCGTGAAATAATTTAAATTTTAATTGCAGCGAGCACTGGCTTCATCGGATGTTGGTTCCGATGTCGATGACGCGCGTGACAGCTGAAATGTATGAAGAACAAAGTTTTCTACGCAAACGCGGACTGCTCACATTCCTCAGACAAATTCTGGAACCGCTTGATGAGTTTGATATCGTTCTAGAAAATTCCCTTACGCAAGGAATTTAATTTAAGATATCTCCTCTCTAAATACCTACATATACAAACAATTGTTACCGGTGACGTCACACTCCTGGCAATA
The DNA here is from genome assembly GCA_033459515.1 of Theretra japonica. NCBI lineage: Eukaryota > Metazoa > Arthropoda > Insecta > Lepidoptera > Sphingidae > Theretra > Theretra japonica. Next base: position 8,773,219 of record CM065939.1, read on the forward strand.
TTTTTTAATATTTATATCCCTGGCATGATAGCCCATAAATTCATCTGGTACACAAAATATAGGTATACCTAATCTGACTGTTTAAGTGTTCAGATTGCTCTAATGCGAAGTAAAAGAAAAATTCTCATTTACGTTATCAACGTAGATTATACTTTATAATGAATATTTTAATTTATATTTGGGAATAGATTTACAGCAAATGAAAACACTCGGTCCGAATGTAAAAACCACTCCACAACATAATATTATGTTGTCCTTAAATTTTAAATTTGGGATAAGTAGAAAGCTAAAGAGAATTTATCGTATTTCAATATTTTATGACCAAACTGATTCAGCACAGTGATACAACATTTAAGGTAGAGTTATGGGATTTATTGTAATGATTTAGGTCCAATTGGACAAAGTAACTTATAACTTTGACTGAAAATGTCATACATTGGCGATGTCAAATACGTCTCGAATGGATGGCGATGGCTTGTCAAAATTAAAGTTATGGTCAAAGTGAGTTTATGCAACTGGGCCTTAATATGCCGCGTTTATGGAATAGAATTTTATTTGCTATTCTACAATAAACAATTTTCCTCCTTTATTTAATAAAAGCATTAATAATTATCAAAAAGGCGGACTATAATTTATAAAGGAGCTGGGATGTAAATTGAACATCGGATATTAATTAAATTAACCAAATATATAAACCAGGCTTCAATTTGTTGAACATTTAAGTTTTCCCTTAAATGACAAATATTTCACGAAATAAGCCTATGTTTCGCAGTTTTCTAAATCAGATAAATGTTGAAGAAACGCAGTAAAGACTTTAAATCTTAATCAACCACGTCTGGTTGTGTCAAAGTAATGAGTTTGCCATTTTTTTTCCATATTTATGTAAGTGGGTTTGAAATTTCTGCTTCCTATTGATATCTCTCCGTGCCACTTGTGTTAGTTGATAATGGTTTATAAAATGCCAAAAATACTCATATTTTCTTATAGGTACTCATAGCATAATTTCGTTAAAGAATTTAAATAAGCAGGGTTTGGTGATTTTTGTAAGGTAATATTTTTTGTTAAGTTTGTGATTATAATATTTACTTGCCGCGTGGAATCCCAAAGATTTATTTTATGAAGGGTGATTGCAGGAATGCAGGTGTCTTATTACATAATTGTTTATTTTATGATTAATTATTTTTAGTTGTTAGTTAATCAACTCAGTTCAGGGCTATTTATAATTTTAAGAAAATAACAATTTATATTTTATTTTACAATAAAGATCTATTCCTTCTTTCTCATATTACCATAATTGCGGAATATTTTTTTTTCAGGTCAATAATTTTTATAAGAGTATATTTATTCCAAAGCGCTTCTTGCACTTCTGCTATATGCTTCGTTCTATCCATGACAACGGGTGACGATATGTGCAATAATTATAAATAATCAGTGTACCATCTATGTAGTACGACAAATATGCTAAAAGCATAGTCTCTCTATAAACGCATTTCATTTGTAATCTGTAGACTGTAGCATAAATATATATTTATTATTTACAACTATCGATAATTCTGCAGTGAATTTCTGTGGCTTAACATGTTCATTAAACTGTATCGATAAATCTGTTTTATGTCATAGCACAAATTTACTTAGCAAGCATTTCTTGATATTGCTGAAGATAGTTGGTTTAAAACGCAACACACGTTAGCTTGTTTAGGACTTTCATTAAAGATTCGTTCGTAATTAGCTATTATTTATAATGACGCATCTTTTATATGTTATAAATGTATCGTTGATTGTGATTTATGTAGATGTAAGTTTCGAAAATATTTTCATACTGCGTGTGATTTTCCAGTTGAATCTATCTAGCCATTAGATTTAACTTAACCATTACTATAATCATTTTAGTTTCGTAATTGATACAATGAAATCGGAGATCTCTAACATTTTAGAAGCTAGTTGTATCCACTCACGTTGGTGTGATCACAGAGTAATGAAAGATTGATTAAGCTTATGAATTGGAATGTTACAGTAACTGGCATTAATTAAGTATTGAATTTTTAAGATCAATGTTTTTTTCAAACCACATTAACTGTAGGTAGGTATGTAAATTGTGTGTTCGTAATTGATGCATAGCAAATTGAACCATCTGTTTGCCTTTTTTACGTTGATATACCTACTCCTTCATTGTGTGAGTAGGCCATTGACATCGTTGCGTATGCGTGTTAGACATTCATAAATATCTTAGAAATTTTGTAACCATTTTATTTCACGTAATAATTAGTATTCAAACTTGAAAGTGTCAAATGACTTATGTTTTGTAGTTTTTCAATATCAATGATGGATATTGGTGAAATGCTCTATTGTAAACGGTTGTTCATAGTTTCTGCCGTCCTACATGATTGTTGTCAGTACCGCATACTCAGCATTTAGTATGTAGTTAATAATGGATTTTTTGTTTAACAGTGTATTCACTTTGTCCAACTTTCCTGCATAATTTATTGGAACAATGAATATTTGTGCACAAATTACTGTGCCAAATAATTTAAAATCTTACAAATCATTTAGTTTCTCTCTGTATAAATTGTTACTACTCGTATACATAACTACTGCATGCGGTGTGAATAGAGATAAGTAGTTTTTCGTCCGAAAACTGTGAAGAGTATATAACAAAAATGTAAAAAGAAAACAATATAATTTAAAATTATAATCTCACCAGTGAGATGCACAATTATCTTTAAAAAGTATCTTTTACTGTAGACAATATTGTGTGATTGTTCTATAAGACCGTTTCAAACTAATTAACAAATTTGAATCTTTTTCAATATTAGTTAAATTAAAAATACTTTTTTCTAATGTTAATGTACAAGCGAAATGAATCTCCGTATTTGTGTAAATCTGAATATTTCCTTATCAAATTATAATTTCTTAATTTTTTAGGGAAAAACTCAACAAATGAATTTAGTATCCACAAGCGACTATAAAAATTATATTGCGATTTTTTTTCTATCTACCGTACAATTAGATAACAATTCTTAAGATTTTTTGTCAATAATTTTATTTTTACAAGTAAATTATGTTCCTTGTCTTCCTTGAATATTAATTCCGTACAGATTGCCAAAGATGTTAATTTTTCAATTAAATAAAAATGGAGTAACTGCCAGGCATTGATTTTTATTTATCCTCATTTTATCCTTTTTTTTCTAAATGCGTGTTCTAAACTATAGCTAAAACAATTATTTTAACACGTTTTAATTATTACCTGCGCTTGTAACCGTAACCGATCTCGATCTTTTGACTCGATTTACGACCACTTCAACACGTCGCGTCTGATTAATTTAAAATCTTGGTACACTTCTCAAGGACCGACTACAATATTACCTATAATTTAAATTAATTTGATTTAGTTTTTTAAGTGGTTAATTTGAGAAAAACAATAGTATTTTGCATAAAATTACCTCTTTAGTTTCTCGCACGTCATAGCCGCACAGAATTAGATCCTTATTTGCAACTTTATCGAATGGTGTATTTTACCATTAAACATGTGATAATATATTCAAAATCAACGTGTTGGATTCTTCGCTAGAAATATTGATCTATACAAAATCCAAGTATGCAGTTTTAGTTTTCATCAAAATCGGGTTCCTGACTACTTTCCTTACATTTTTGGCTATTCCTTATAGTTTAGGATTTGGCCATCAACAGCCACTTAAAAAATTCTATATAAATTTAAATCTAGCCTAATTTGGTTGGCAATTTTTCTAAATTGATGTGATTTCGTTGCCAATAAAATCGCATTGTGCGATATAGGCATTACGAAATGACGCTCTTGTTCATCTTTTCTATCTACCTCTACATTATATTACATTTGTAACTGATCGATGTCTGTACATGGAAGATCTTTGAGAAAATGTAATAAGGGGGGAGAGTATGAACGTGATTAAACTCAAAACTACATATATACAGGGTATATTCAGACTGCGACCGAAAACGAAGCCAGGTGGCAGTATTAGTGACTTCAGATACAATGCGACAAAAAAATTAGCAAAAAGACAATTTTTTGTTGTAATTTTTAACTTATTGTCGTATTTGGGTAGTAAATACATCGTTTTCCAAAAATAATAATGTACACCTTTTTATTTTTAGACACAATGGTAGGTACGCAAGCGTTTAAATACAATTTAGTTTTTGCTAATATTATAATTTATTTTAGCAAAAACTTGGGATTTACTATTCAAACACGACGATATTTTCAAAATTGCAAAAGAAAAACCTGTCGCTTTAAAAAAAAATGTATTGTGTCTAATCACTAGCACTACCATCACCTGGTTTTTTTTTAGGTCGCAGTCTTGATATACTTACCCTGCATTATTCTACTCTTTGACCCAAAATAATGATATTTAGAATTTTTGTATGTCTGTGCGGTTGTGCACGATTATCTCAGAAATGGCTTAACGGATTTCGATGCATTTTGGTACGGATTAACACATAACCTACTTTTATCCCGCAAATGTATTCCCAATAACGGTTTTAGCATTAACGACGCCCTTGGCGAAATTTAACATTGACAGCCTCCGTGGCACTGTTGGTTGGACACCAGCTGTGAAACGAGAGGCCGCAGGTTCGATCCTCGCACCGAAACAAATATTTGTGTGAAAAACAGGTATTTGTTTCGGGTCAGGGTGCTTGTGAGACCGAAAAGTCTCTCGTAATTTCTGATACCCACGACACAACACTTGATCTTAGTGGGGGGTCAAGACTATGTATGTGACTCTTGGGTGTATTTCAATTATAAATATATACGGCGCCCGTACTAGGTATCCAAATCCACGCGAAAAACAATGAATCATAGATAATACACCATAGGATACAGTAAATCCAGACTAGGGCCGTCGCCCCACCCTAACCTTCCTGTGGGATAAGCTAGGTATTCAAATATATTTTTATGTACCGTCAACTCCAACTTCGCCTTTTACACCTAACTTCCCCCGAAATATAAAAATGGTCATATTTTTGTTACTTACTGTGTTAGATAGCTTTCTGTGTTCATTGGTTGAATAGGTAATTTAGTTGGATGAATAAAATTAATTATTAAAACGTTTTGAACATTTCATACCTAGGTTATATTCTTTACAGAAAGAAGATTAAGAATGTTTTTTAAAAGAGGCAAACGTCTCCATACGAACTGAAAAAATTGATTGAATTTTATTAAAATGTTCTTTATTGAATAATGCTAAACAAATATAAAATGAGTTTTAATTTCGAATATTATTATGCAAAATATAAATTAGTCCAAAAAATTCTACCCAGAGACGACCCAAAAAAATGCTCCCAGAGCGTAGACAGCATAATCTTGAAGTACTACAGGGTTTTTGGCGGGAAAATCGTAGAAATGACATTAAGCCTCGATATATTTTCATTAATTTGCTGCATTTTAGTTATATTGCATAAAGTAGAAGGCATTTTATTCAATATAGTTCTGTAAAGGTGCACAAGTGAAGTTGAGGTTAAGCAAGAGTGTTATTATGTGATATTCGATTTTTTTCGCTGATCTCTATCAAAAGTTTTGGTAAGGTTGCCTTCGCCTTACTAAAGCATGACTATGGACCAACCACAGAGTACATTGTAGAACCAACTGACGGACAATGATAGACGATGGCCTATATTTGCCCTATTTCGCCCAAATTGGACAAATTTGAAAAATATATATTACTTGAAGACTGGCGATATGCACAAACCGTGCGAAGCCATAACAGGAAAAAAGTACTACAGATTAGTGTGTTGCCAGCACCCGATTTCAAAAAAATACTATAAAATGCCATGTAAACGCATATATTTGACAATCTATACATTGTTACATTCTATCTAGAACCAATTTTGGTCTGCACTCGCCAATCTCTAGAATGTGTACTGCATACAATTCTCTAGTAAAAATGCAAATCCAATAGTAACTTCGACATATTTTCTGACTCATCCAAATGTTTAGGCAAAGATTGACACAACATTTAACATTAGAATTATCCAATTTTTTTTTGTTGTTGTTTATTTTATTATCTTATATTTTATACCTAAAATTGTAAGAAGGGAAATTGTATTGTTTAATTAGATTGATTGTTTCTTTCGTTAATTCGTCCTGGTATATAGTAGTCGTTGATTTGTTTTTCTTTTCTTTTATTTTTTTCTTAAAATTCGCCTTTGCCTTATTATAATTTAATTCGATCAAAATTCCATTATTGTATATATTCTATTATTTTTATTTAAAATTATTTCGGAACATGAATGAGTAGGCATTCTAAAATTTCAAATATATAAATATTTTTCTGTAAAATTATGTTGATTAAATCTTGTTATAAAATAAAAAAATGCTTTAAATATCGGTTGATATCGAATATACTTTTTCGGAAAAATACCTATGGTCTCAATTTTTTAATCCAAGTTATCATAGACTGGATCATAGTTACCCCAGTTGACTGGGAATATCGATGAATCTAACCTTGAATACAACTTTTGAAATTAATACAAATTGTGTTTGGACAATTTTGTTTACCTTTAAATATTAATTGGTAATTGGTACAAGTGCTATACAAAGTTCATAAAACGAGTTTAATGTTTAGATTTTTTATTTTAAAAATATAGATGGCTCTGCGTTGCTTGTTGTGTGTGGTCGTTCGTTCGTTCGACCGACAGATATTCGACAAGTAAGATGGCGGCGATTAATGTGAAAGGCGAAACGTTGTCGTATTTTTACTTGTAAATAAAGTAATTCGTTGTTTGAAACATTCTAAGTATTAAACAAAGTAATAGAAGATTTGTCCTCACATGTGTAAATAAAACTGGAAGTGGATTATTGTGTACAACGTTCATTTTGAGTGGCTTTTCATTTCACAATAGACAAAACCCGTCGCAACGAGCACTCGAGGAGTCGAGGCCATATTTATGATGTTATCTGTCGTGTGAGCGTCCTCTGAAACCACATTGATAAATGATCGTAGAAAACGAAGACGATGGTATGTTTGTTTTCAGGATTACACATGTAAAAATGCCCATTTTTACAAAAAATAAGATCTTGTATTGTTCATTCATTGACGCTTCGATGGCGATGCCGCGGATTATTTTTATTTCTGCTGCGATGATGCGTTTTTTTTGTAATTCATTGATCTGTTTACTATTTGAAATGAAGTGAAAATAATATTTTTTGATAATGGTACACATTCAAATATATTTTGATTCTTATTAGACATCATGGTTAAAACGTTTGTTTTGATAGTAATGATGTTTTTTTTTTCTTTTCAGGGATGTTTTCTCATTGTATAAAGAATAACTAGTTGAACATGAGTTCGAGTGCTCCAATTTAATTGTAGTAATCGATACATTTGATGGTGTACTGCAAACTATGGATGAAAGTGTGGACTTCTATTGACAAATTACATACATTGAAACTAACACATCACGGAGGTGGTAATGGATCCAGTAGGACCATGGTCAGCATATGCATCATACAATCGGCTAGCGGGGGTTCAGGCTGGTGCTGCAAGTGGAGACTTTCATCACCACCTAGCAAGCGGTGGGTCAGGACTTGGCAGCCAGAGTGTACCATCGACCACAAGTCAATTACTGCTTCAAGCAGCACACACTACGGCCTCATTGGCAGGACAACTTGGTTCATCAACAGCTTCTCCCTTTAACCCAGGTGGATTTCTTTCACCACCAGCTGTTGGTTATGATGCAGTATTTTCGCCTTTATTTCATCATGCCAACCCGAAGCCTGCGCATTATAGCTCTTCTTTACAAGCACAACATCGACAAGTTATAGCTCAAGCACAGGCCGCGGCTGCCTCTAAACAATCTACAGTAGATTCTGAATTATCAACATTAAGGGAAAATTACTCTCATCAAACACTTGCAGCACAAGGAGCGTCATTTTTTGACCAGTCCTCAACCCCAGGTGGCACTACTGCAGGATTAAGTTGGCAAGGGAATAATCAACTTCCTAGTCCATTTGGAATTTTGCCACATGAAAGTGTTGTGCCCTCATCGCCAAGCCCAGCAACAACAAAAGCATCAGCAACATATGAAAACTTTAATGCTCATTTTGCTGCTGCACAAACTCTTAATAATCATCTCAACTCACAGATTTCTAGTACTGGTAAACAAACAAACAGGTCAGGTTCACCAGCAACTGCATCAAAACAACCTGCAACATCAACTTCATCATCAACGTTTTTTCAATCTCCTTCATCATTTGGAAATCAGACTGATAATTCTTATAGTACAAGCAGTGCAAAGAGTGGTCAACTGTCATCACAGCAGGACTATGCTGGAAGTAAGTCTTATTCAAGTTCTGCAAGTACAACTGCTCATTCACAACAATCGTGTATAGTGTCAACTCCACCAGTGACATCTTCTCCTACCCCTCCCAGCAAAGACTACCGGACTACATCAGGTACCACTTCAAGGCCTTCTGCTTCCATTTATAATTCCCAGTCTCCCAAAAATACAAACAGTGAAAAGCCTTCCAGACAAGTCTCAAATAGTAGTAGTAGTAGTAGTTTTGTATCTCCTACATCAAAACCTCCACTAGTTCAAACTAAGGCACAAAGTAAAATTTATCCAGAGTTAAATAACGAACAGAGAAAAAGTTGTGATACAAATGATAAACTGCAACCGCAATCATCACCTATTAGTTATTCCATAATGGATGCCCCAGGCAGATTAAATTATAGTGGTAACAGTGGGAGTACAACTAAAACCAATAGAATTGGAAACTCTCAGTATACTCCTTCTCAAGGATCTAGTTTTAGACATTATCAAAGTGGAAATAATGTTGAATCAGATTATCATGTCCGTGCAAAAAGTAGTTCTAGTACTGATACAGGATATTCAAGCAGTAGCTCACAGAATGGTCCCGACTGTGGAGTAGTTGTAGCAAGGAGGCAAAGTCCATCCCAAGCAGCACCTCAGACATCTCCATTAGGTCACGGGTCAAGTCCTGCATATCCCATGTATCATAGTCCAATGAATTCAATGAATTCTCCTCAGCAACATAATGATCATTACAATAAACTTAACAGTGTTCCACCCAGATCCCCGTTAGATGCTTCCGTTACTAGACCTCCATCCCAAAATAGTCAAGTAGCCTATCCTTCTGTTATAACTAGGGCATTAGGACTAGAACAAAACAAAACATACTCTGAAAACCGATATGAACGCAGTCAGACTCAATCATCTAGCCAAAGTTGTTGGGACAGTGAACGTCAGTCATCTAGAAAGTATTCAGGCACTAATAGTAGTACTAGTTACAGTAGTAGTAACTTATCAGAAAATAATACTCATAATGATGAGCCACCTGCTCAAACACAAAATCCAACCCCCAATAGAAGTTTAACATCAGATAAACATCAAAATTACTTTGATGGTAATAATGTAGCTTTACAAGATCTTTCTAGTTGTAGAGGAGACCCCATGAGTATAGTTAAAAATTTACAAAATCTTCAACAAAGTTGTCAGTTACAAGAAGTAAAGGCAACTAAAAGTCAAACTCCAACAACACCTTCAACAGTTACAAAAGCAGCTGCAAGAAGAAAAAGTACAGAGAAACCAATATCCCATACAAATATGAATGAATTATCAAATGCGGTCATGGCAGACTACTTAGCAAACAGAATTCCTCCCCCTGCTCATAGTTCTACAAGTAATCAACAACAAAATGGCAGCTATTTTGACTTTGAAAGGTGGAATCTTCCGCCACCTCCTCCTAAAATGTTTCCTGGCACTTCTGCTTTTGGTTCCCAAGCCCCTTTACACGCTACAAATTTTGCTAACCAGCATCAAGCACTTGCCATGCCGCATGGACACGCCTTAACGTATTTCCCGCCTTTTCATCTAGGTCCTCATCCCGACTTCCAATCCTCTGTGGAGTTAACACCGTTGTCGTCATTTAGCGAGACTCCACCTTCGGCTTCCTCGTCATCTTTTTCGACTCCTGAAACACGTGAAGAGGAACAGCCTAAGGTGGTAGTGCCTAATATAGAGGAAGAACTTGGTTTCCTTGCAGAACAACGAGCAAATACTGCATCGTCGGTAGCACCCTCTTCACAGCAGCAGAACATAAACAGCACTTCACAAGACGCTACTTCAAAAGTTATGGATAAAAAATTCAATGTCCCAGTCACGGGCCCCGGCTCAGGTTTCATGGCTTCTTATCTAAAGTTTTTACAAGGAGAACGCGATACTTCTCCTCCTCCGGCCGGCAGAGGCGCCAGAAAATCCACTTGGTCTAGAACTAACACTAATAGCAATACCAATAATAAGCCTTATACACAAAATGACCACAATAAAAGCCAGTGCGACGCGAATGCGACACAGCAAAGTGCAAACGGCGCGATGGCGCCGACGAATGTTATAAACGCAGGAATGTCAATGGGTAATCCAGTGATGAGTTCTTCAGCGAGCATGAGTACGACAGGCCTGTTGGGTGCTAATCAGATACACGGCGGATCGTCGAACCTTCTCACTTCCCAAGGGAAAGGCGTAGAGTTGGACGATCCTCGTTACTATAATTTAAATAAGGACAGAAAACGTAAATATGACGGCAGTGAAGAGGCCGCGTACGACGCGGAGGAAGAAGCGCGGAGATTAAACAAGCCCGTACTGAATGTGCCCAGTACGCCCCTGAACGACAAGGGCAAGAAAGGGCGGACGACGATGAACAAACCCACGCCGTCGGCCGTGGTGGCGCCTCAGCCGGCCGCGCCTAAGAAGCCACGACCCCCTGCCCCGCCGCCCGTGGCGTCGCTGCAGGCAGCGCCGCAGCAACAATATTATTACCAACACCAGCCTGACGAAGGTGCGTTCAATTTACTAGATTTCCACTTAAGAAGTAGAGCGCGATGGTGAAGAGCTAGCCCTGAAGCTTGTATGACAGGAGCAAGCTAATTGCCGCTTTGGCAGGATACCGTGAAAACTTGTTACATTTTAACTGTGATAATGTAAATTTTTATTGAAACAAATCTATGGTTATCATTTGTAAATAATTATTTTTTTGTGAAGAAAAATGTGATGTACCTATATCTTAGTAGACGTCAATATTTTAGGTTAGCCTGTAACAAGATTTCACTAATTATGTTGTTGATGACACATTATTAGTGCCATTTTATTGTAAATTGTAATATTTGTGACTCTTGTCATACTCGCTATTGAAGGGGTGCTACCATAAATAATTCCAAAATTGTGGTATATTTTTTTATGGAATACAAACCAGTGGGTGTCATTGTACATATAAAATAGTGTATTGTATTTTACAGTATTTGCGTTTAGTCGGTACTTACAATAGTGTATGCATATTCTTTAGCAGAAAGTGATTTTATATTGTAAGGAGGAATAAATTGCATAATACATTGACAGCTATAAGTAAGTGCGAAATAATGTATTAGAAGGCCATGTCCTGAACATAAGTTTTTGTATTTCTATTTAATTGTTATTTGTTTATGCACAATTCTCAATATTTTATGTAAATAATTTTGTATCATAGGAGAAGACATAAAATAAACACGACTATATTACTGATATGTGTTAAATAATTTTATATTTTGTAATTATTCCTGGTAGCACCCCGCACTTCGCCAAATAGGGATAACATGTACATTTTGTCAATGTTTATAAATGTCATTGTGACGATCTGTTCGATATTAAGATTTAGCCTATGATGCGAAATTTATGTACATGTTATCACTGCGATGAGTATTCATCATTTGGCTGTCCTTTTCCTTCACCCTCCCTGCCTGTTTCTGTCTGTGTGGCAAAACCTGTGGAATACATGTTAAATGTTTAAACAACCCACTTAGTGTATCGTTTCTGTAAGTCCTAATACTACACAGTTGTGCCGCTTTTGGTATTGCACCAAAAATCTTATTATTTCTTGCAAATTTACACTATTCAACTATGATGGAAATATTTAATTTGCAGCAAATCGATTGGGTAAACTCTTAAAGGTTTGAATTTGCAATATGTTACATAAAACCTATTGAATCTATTTTAAAGTGAAATCACGTACGCGATAATCTTCATTATTACCATATCTTAAAATAAAGCTAAATGATAATTTCGATAATAACCACGATGACTAGACTGTTCCATCTGATGGTTTATGATTTTAGTTTTCAAGTACTTACGCTGGCTTAAGTTATAGTCTTAGTAGACATAATGGGCATGACTCATGAATATAACAAAAAATAAACTAATAGGGGCACGGGTGTGGTAATAAAATTGTTAGTATGTACACTAGATTTTGTACCAAGACTGAGAATTACATATTTAGGGAATATCCTTTTTTAGTTTGTATTCTCTACGTCTTCGAATAGCCAAAAGATTTGATTTATTTTAGTGTCTGGTCATGGGGCTAATCTGGGTTATGGGCTCTACGGGACAGCGGACAATGACAGTAATGCAAACAGAAAATTACATCACATTAATAAATCTCATCAACAAATCTCTTCTACAACACAAATGGATAATTCAAGACCGATCGAAGAAATGCCTTATCAGGTAATGATTACAAATTATGAAGATTATTTAATGTTAAATATGCTTTTTAAAAAGGAAATTGAAGACATATAAGTGCTTTTATCCTTGTGCATTTTTTTGTATAGTCTTGATTTTAGAGACAGTGTAATTTATAAATACTGTAAACCTTGTGTTATACTTACAGTCTGGAGAATTCGTAGCGTTAAAAACGGACCTAAATGAAATGTGGCCCGCCATCTGGCGAGTAGATGGCAAAACTCTGCTTCAAAAACACGAGCCATTTGAAGAAAATGGAAAAGTTTTGTATAGAAATATATCAACTGTAAGTACATGTACAAATTAGATAAGTCAACAAAACTTGCTTAATTATTAAGGATGAAAGGTAAATGATGGATAGTAATAAATAATGACAACAGCTTGTTCAGGAATAAAACATTTCATTTCCAGTATACTGTTTGGAATCCTGAAAATAAAAAATTATATACGCAAGTTCCAGTGAAAGTTCGGTCACAAACTCATCTAGAAACGATAGTCGAATTAGTGAGAAGTGAATTGCCATTCGACGACTGTAATTTCATAGAGAAGAGAATGCTCGAGACGCAGATGTACCAGGAAAATTTTGAAGTCTACATCCAGACGCTAATATCGCATGCGCTCGACCCTAATTTTCTCACTGAAATATTTCAAGAACAAGGTATACATTTTTTTCACCTTACAATATTATCTAGAACATTTTTAGCTTTTGTATTATCTTTGTTTTTGTAAATTAACTTTAATCCATCAAAAAATTTGAATGGCATAATTCTTGCTTATTAAGGGCAATAAAAGAAATTCCATAAATATTATATAATTGATTTTTCGCGTATTTTTTTACTTACGTGATACCTAAATGAACAATTTAAAATATTTTCTTTTGTGTCGTAGCGTACATTAGCCACGTTTCGATTTGGAGACCGACGGGGTCGGTGTAATGCGTGTGATGCGTTTCAGACGAGTACTTCCTGTCGAACGTGAAGACAGTGGACGAGGTGACGGAGACGATGCGCGCGCGGGTGTCGTGCGGGGGCGCGGGCGGCGGCGGCGCGCGCGCTCTGGACGCGGCGCTGGGCACGTGGCCCACGCTGAGCGTGGCGGCGGGCGCGGGCGCGTGCCGGGCGTGCGCGCGGCCGGCCGTGGCGCGCCTGCTGCTGTTCGGCCAGCCCTACAACCCCGCCACGCTCGAGCCTGTGCAGCCCGACGCACGACTCGCCTTCGACAAGGTTATTATACTCTACTCTCTACACTCTACGCACTTATCTCGCCTGCCTTTTCTTTTCCGCTATACGAACCTCGATGCGAAAATTGTGACAAAAACGTTAGGGACATTTGTAACATGTACAAGATTAAAGGAGGAACTTTCAAAATACGCAATAGTTTAAGCTTATTATTATAATATGAACGAATAAAAATAAATGACTATTATTTATAAAATCTCACGACGTGTGGATATCCTTGTGCTTGCGACTCGCTTGAGCTACTATAAGTTATGACACACCGCACGTGTTGATAACTTTACGTACGCTAGCGTTTTGTTACAACGCGCTCAGCATGCGAAAACAGTGTGTTTTAATAAATACTTGATCTTACTATAACCGGTAGCGAGCGAAATAATCTGATAAAACTATCAAATACTATAAAAGCTTTTTATTCATTACAGGAATTCCTCGTGTGTGCGACGTGTTGTGGTCGCGCGCAGTTGTATTCAAGAATATCACATCAGAAGTATCTTATGTATATAGAATGCAGTAAACGTGTCGACGAAAAGCGAATGCAGAACCCCAGTAAAGATACCACTGTGATTCTGAATGAGCTGTTGGCGGACGAAGTGTGGTTATCACAGGTAAGATATTGTATAGTAATTAATAATCATATTTTTTTACATTATTATTTTATTATTGTGGTCGAGTATTACATGTACTTAGAGCGGAGCCACACGATGCGTTAACGGTGCGGTGCCGTTGCGTCATCCGTCATATAAATCACTGTACTATGTCAGACGATGTGTCGCCGCACGTCGCCGCAACGCACGCGCGCCTGACTTGCGACCTGACACACGAGGCGGGGAGGGGTGATGCGATGTGCGGATTACGAGCGTCGCGCTGCGTGTGGCATCCTATACCCCGAATGCGTATCGTGTGCCGTCGCTCTTAATGTCAAAGATTAGTGGCCATTCCTACTGCGACGTATACCCGAGTGTGAGTGTGTGTGTGTTGCAGTTGTTCCGCAGCGTGCGACACTCGTGGGCGGAAGCGGAGTCGTGGGAGCGTAAGCTGCGCCACGCGTGCCGCCAGATGATTTAACACCGACTCTACACACTTGTAAGGACGATTATACATTTCATTTTATACCTGTGACATATGTGCTCTAAAGTGGAATTCCTCTTTGTTTTACTGCGAAATAATTTCTAGCATTTATCGATTTTCTTCAAATCTGGGGGCAGGATCTTTTTTTTAGGTTTAATGTGCGTAGATATGATTTGATTTGTTTGGGAAGTGTGATTATCTCAAAAGTTCTATTTGGCTGTTACTTAGTATTTATTTTATGTATTCCGGTGCCATTCTTTGTAATCTGACGATGTTGTATCTGTCACGCGACAAGTTTCATTGACACGCCCACAGACAGACTTGAAGTACGTAAATGTATGTGGATCAGAATCTAATAGAAACTCGCGGCAACTACTTTTTATATTTAACTTCATGTTTTTTAATTTTAAATTGTATCCACTAATAATTAGTGATCTTTGGTCTACGGAAATATATGACAGGCTACAAGACTGCTGAAATTCCACATCGCAAAGGCTCATTTACATAATAAATCCCATGTGACCAAACATTTTGATAAGCCAGTCTGATAATAAAGTACCGAGTTAACAACTCATTTAAATAATAGCTTGTTATGAACGGATTAGAAAAACCTATAGGTATAAGCACATTTTCTCATATGATCGGTGCTGTCCACAATTTAACGACAATATATTAAGGGATAGTGTTACAGGTGGATGGGATGAGTTATGATTCTGACAGGTATCTAAGGATATAACAACACGGATATTTGACTTGTATTACGATTATTGTAACAATAAAGATGATAACATTTTTTACACTAAAATTATGTTTAATTTCAGTAGTTACGTAGATTTTAAATTATTCCACGTAATATTTATATGGCTAAATTTAAAATAAACGTAATGAATATTACATAAATAAATTGAAATAAGTGGATTATCCCGTAATCAGCGGAAGAGCTAAAGTATGTTGTAACAATTTGACTAAAACATAAGACGTGCTCGTTTCTATCATGTAAATGGGCCAAAATAAACACGTTGTAATTGAGTCGGTCATTGCAAACACTATCAGCGACGTTGGCCGTCAGGGCTCCTATACGCTTAAAAATGTCGAAAAAGTTGTCGATGGAGAAACTTAATATCGTAGTTATGTGGTTCGTGTAATTTATATGATGAAAACAAGAATAAAAATGTTCTCCATTGTGATGTCAGATGTAGGCACCGATATTTGTATTTATTGTATTGCAAAGGGATAAGGATATTTATCAGAAAAGTATTATTTTTACCTAATGTTCTTGCCTTGTGCTTACTTTGATCATGCAACTAATGCAGGGAAACATCGCACTGTGTTCTATTTTGACGAGGCACGCTGCTGTTCTTCAATACCTTAGAGTATTTATTTATATTATATAGGGGGCGCTGTCATACACTTGTGTCTTGGAAAACTTAGATATTTGTTTGTTCGTAATGTTGGTTGCGCTGCTATATTAGTGAAAATTTAACTAATTATTTAACAACAAATCGCTACAAATTCCGTTGCTAACCGAAAGTATATTTAGTTATTATCCGTTTAAACGAGTGAGTGGAATTCAATAGCCCTGAGCTACGTTATTTTATTTTTCTTTTTCAAATGATTGGACAGATGTCCTCAGCCAATAAGAGGGCAGAAAAAGGTGGTCCGGTACCCATATTTATATCGCCGTTTTTGAAGTGTCAGCGCTCCCTCTATATCATAAATACTCTATGGTCAAAACATTAAAAACTTTGAAAAATAGAAATACATATTTCTATTGTAATCGACGATTTTTGCATTCCTTATTGTTGTAACGACTAGTGAAAAAGGTGTAAATATGGTTCATAGATATAATATACATTTTTTATATTAAATCTATAGTCCCATGAAGAGAATAGAACAAAGGACAGGAGATGTGGATTGTTTGAAAAATTCTTTGCTTGCCAGTTAATACCAAATGAATTCAGAAATTACGCTTTGTGACATTTCGGATCATAAGGGGAATGAAAATGAAGCGAAATATTCTATTTCAACCAATAATATAATTATGCAACAACAGTATGGAATTTATTATTATAAGTTTAGAATCAAGTCTAGGAGTTAGGTTTGGTTAATAATATACACTTATACGGTTTGGACGCGATAGCGGTATACAACTGAAGTTATGACTATTAATACGACATCGTAATGTTTATGATGGCTTAAGAGTACAAAGGTTTAGAAATAAATGATCTGAAAACTGATGTTGTTTTAGTAATGACCGATTTCAAGGTGTTGATCAATATAATTGTTAATCTATTGACAAGGCTGTGTAATAATTTTGTAATTATGTATGTAATTGTTTAGAGAATGATAAAAATAAAAACCCCAGTGATTGGAAAATGAAAATATTGTTACAGAATCGATTAAACCATTTACAAGTACACGGGTATTTTGTTGTTATTTGCAATTATTTTTAGTTGTGATTATTTTATTTGTTTAGATTAGTAACACGACGAATTTTAAAACAATGCCCATTTCAATGATTTATTGTGAATACTCCACCATCATTATAGAAAAACTTGCCCTATCGCGATATTTCTGGACGCAGTTCGTCCAGCTAAGCAACTGAGACAATATCCAATGAATGGCAGAAGGGAATTTAACGATAATTTAGTGCTCTCATGGTAAATATAAGAGCAATACTTGTGCCTATGTTAAAAATAATTATTTAGAAGACGGGTGTAATTGGCAATTAGATTATAGCTGTCCACTTAAGCGGTATACATACATAACCGTTGTCAATAAGACAAAGCAAGTACTTATTTTATTTTCAAACGTGATACTCAGTGTCTTTATCAAGGACTCCTAATTTAACGATAATGTAAATTATACATACATTACATATATGACTAGCATGTTTCATTGATAATAATTAGTTTTTAATTTTGTTTGGTGTTGTATTGCTATTGTATAAAATTAACAGTATTACGAAACATTGGCTGGTTCTATTAAGATTTATAATTGTTTACACTATATTTGTAAATGCCTTGTAATAAATGGTACCTACCTATATTTATAAATAGTATATATTATGTATTTTGAATGTTCTTTAATGTAAACAATTGTTCCTAGATGTCGCTAAGATACACAGATGTGGTGAATATCAGACTTATTTAATTTATTGCCATATAAACCTGTTTTCAATCTTAATACTCTGACAAAATTGTGTATGAGTACCGTTTAAGCACGCAACAAACATTGGACAAGGCGTTGAAGAGAAACAGAGTAATGTAGTATGTAATTTAATGTCTTTTCGTAATGAACAAAGTTTAGTATAACACATGAAGACGATTTATTACTTCAAGTACATTACTGAATTATACATACGTACATAAATAGCATGCCTTTTTCCAAGAACTATGGCCAATAAATATAATTGAAAATTTATAATTGTCTGTCATAACATGTTGGATTCTTACAACACAGTTAAAGTATAATTCGAATGACTACACCATAACTTACCTATATTCAGTGTTGATGACTTGTAAACATCATTGATGGTCCAAATTGCTTTAATATGAATACATTAGTCTCACATTCCGGCGCGATTTCATCACAATCCATTTTTTGTATAATTTTTTTGGCGTTATTTTGTATCTGCCCTAATTTATAAATGAACAAATGTGACGATATTATATTTCTACGAAAAATAAGTACAGTGTAAGGAGATATTTTGTATAATTGCATTAGGTTGTATAGGCTATAATATTACTACGCAAATGTAGTTAATAATTTTTAACTAGGTAAATAGCATTGTAAAAAGATTCTGTCTGGTAACTAAAGTCGAAAAACTTTATTTATTTTGTTCAGATTGGAAAACTATGTGCCGATTTGTATTGAAACCATTTTATATTGTAAGACACCGTAACAAATGGCAATTTTATCGAATAAAATCTTTTACTAGCTTATATGTCTTATTATTTTTTTATATATAAGAAGGCTGGCGATATAATACTTTTCCTGATTATCAGTATGTGTTTGTTGGATTTTAAGAGTCCTATATCATTACCTGCTGCGTTGGTTAAAAACTGCTTACATGCTGTTGATATTATATTGAGCATGAAACAACAAACCAAAAGAAAATATATTTTGGAATACTTAACCCATTTTGCGCTGTGGTAGGTGTGTAGGTATATTATACCTACTCTTTTATGGTTCTCTGGAGAGAAACGATCTTCTTTCGCCATGCAAAGGTTGACGACAAAACGTGACTGATTTGGGTCACTATAAGAGTTTTCCATCATAATTTACGGTAGTTGCTATCCGGGCATGAAGAATAATTACGGCAAAAGACCTAAATTAAAATGCGACTTCGGATGGTCTGTTATCGATGTTCCAACTTCCAAGGTTGCCTTAAAATATTTTTACAGAACGATGAATGAGTATTATGAACTTTGAGCAACAAATTTCCCATGATTTGAATTTGTCGAGTTCGATCGTACACTGTTATGACAAACGAATATCCGCTTAAACAATACTTATATCACGTTAAAGGTACTTATTATATAATATGTGCCTACTCAAAAACATAGCTACCGAAGTTAAGAAAATTATGCTAATACATTTTTAAGTGATCGTTATGTTTGTGATATCCAGATAAAGACCATTATTAAGAGAGGACTTGCTACCAATCTGTCGTCGAAACCAGAACACACATAGTTTATTTCGAAGTTGGACAGTAGGCATCCTGGGCGAGATTGCTTCAACGCTCTGAGTAAGACTTTTATGAAGCTACTATACTCATAAGAAAAACAGAACAAGGCCTAGGGCACCCTGGTCAGTGGACCAATCGCGCTGGTCCCTACCGCAACTGTATCTGACAAATAATGTATTATTTATAGAACGGACTTGATCAAACCTAAAATGGAGAGGTTAAAGAGTATTTACGTAGCTGAATAACATTTGGAAGTTACCAAATGTTACGACACATAAAATGACTAATGAATTAACGAAAGATAAACCGATATTTTTCTGGGGAAAATACTTAAAGCCATACCTAAACTCTGACTTACTGGGAATGAAACAGAATGTTTGTCTGTTCCTTCTAGTGAGTCACGGAGTTATCAAAATGAACCATTGGCTATTTTATTAGTCATATAGATATTATTTCAATTAACATTGCATGTTATTGAGTAAGTAAATTAGAAGTGCATTATAAAATCATTTTATAAGTAAAAATAAAAAGTATAATTGTTAATTATTGTAACGAATATTGACTGCAAAAGTATGTCCTTTTTGAAGGAAATCAAACAAACGAAACAAGTGCACTTATTGAAAAGGACTGTAGATAAAATAAAATCTAAGTATTTAAGTAGGCACAATTTTTAAATTATATTCCTTTGTCTGTCTTCTTATGATCCAACATCTTCTCCTATAGACCAAGACCCTTTGGCCGCCAGACACGTCATTTCATAAAAGCTAAAAGTTAAGCCCCATTTACACGGGGAGAGTTTCTCGCCTCGAAGATGCGAATGTCGTAATGATATAAAAAAGTTGCATCGTGTAAACATTTGTCGGAACACGATAATCTACGGCGGTTAAGTCATGCGATAATCGCATACCATTCTCACCGCGAGAGACTCTCCCCGTGTAAATGGCGCTTTACATAGGGAACCTACCATCTGCAATGATGTGGTTCGGATCGTGGTGGCTTTGGAAGTTATCAGATTTAATCTTTGTCACATTCCGTGTAAATTTACCAACTGTTAGATGACCTCCTCGAAGTATGCAGCATGGAGGACGAAAACCTAGACGCTTTTAAATTGTAGAGAAGGCCCCTGGCCCGCGCACAGCATTTCGCCGTACTGGTAGATAGATATTTGCAAATTACAATAGAAAGTCGCTGGTTAAAACGTTAGGCGCACGCCACAGATTTTTCTAAATTTACGCGTGAATTCTTACTTAAATTTTCGCTTCCTTAAACGGTGAATGTGATCATGTGAAAATTTGCATACTTGAGTGAGTTGAGACTTCTACAAGAATTTTGAAGGTAGTTGAATTCTATCTACCGCATGTCAGCATGGCACATTAAAAAAACATCGGTGTAGGTCAAAACGGTGGTCGCGGATTCAAATCGCAGGATATACTTCTGACTTTTTGGGCCTTATAAAATCGAATGAGCGAAGGATTAACTTTAGTCCAAGGCTTTAGAATTGACGGGTTATTTTGTATTGCGAGTTATTAACGCCAAACGGTATATGTAATTTGTATTTTACATACATACATGAACATCACGCCTTTTTTCCAGAAGGGGTAGGCAGAGGTGCAATCAGAACAACCACGTTTTGCCTTGTGTTCGGTCCCATGATGGGATAAGGGGCAAGCCTATCGCCATATCGGGCACAAATTCCTGACTTCGGGATGATAATGAATAGAAAAATCCAATATCACTTTGCCCGACCCGAGACGACAGCTTCGTATTCATACCGTAGTATAACTACGCCACCGAGGCAGTCAATTTGTATTTTAACACAAATACGAGTATAACTTAAATCCACTTTAAAGATAATTACACTTGATACACTTAACAAAAGGAATCATTAACGATATGGAAAGGATGAGTAGTCTTGATTTAAGAACTTTAGTCGTCAAGTAAATATGACTATCATCTTTCTGTTAAAATGTGATGAACTGCCTTGTGTTAATAGGGAAAACTGCAAGAGGGTTACAATTTTGGGCACATAAATTAAACGATTCATATTTTCATAGAATACTTTTAATTTGCTTGCACACAGCCTCTATTGAGAACAATGTTAAGGAAATAGTAAGCTTGGGCGACACAAACAATTAAAGACGATAAAATGTCACTGATTACTTTTTAGATTCATAAAAAAAGTGTTTAACATAGACGACGACAAACTAATTGTTAATTTTCCAAATCATATTTCCAGTTGTATTGCAATAAACGCGGCTAATAAAATCGCGATTATTGGTTACATAGAGCTCATTACAGGTATTTCTATACCATTTTTAATATAATTAAAAACAAAATTCTCAAAAATTAGTTCAGTAATAGTAGCAAAATCATACAATTATGACGAGTTTTATGAATATAACGGCTTAAGAAAACACAAACATGTATAGAATATCTTAACACATTTATAATTAGCGTTTAACTGTATTAAAATACAAAGATCAATGTGATTTGGAAAGGTCCCGGTTGACAGTGTTTTAATAGTTGTGTGCACATCTCCTGTACTTAAATTATCACGAGGACGAGGCACGCATGAGGTACTGAGCGACATCCAGTGACGCAAACGGTCCGCCGTCTGCTTCCTCACAGAGTCACTTCACGTCACTTGCGTGACACAACCTATTTAAGATCTAGAATTACGTAACTTATAATAATTGCAATATATCATACATCTAAATTCAAGTAACTTATTTTTTATTCTGTTTCAAGTTTTAATATTTTACTTTTTTTTTTATTATTTTTTAAAATATTTTTATACCATAATCTCTAGTTTGTTGTTACCACAACGTTGTTGCCGGTGAAATTTGCCTTCACGAATGATTTTGTCCATCAGAGAAATCAAATATATTATACATTGTTGAGAAACCACCGAAAATGAACACTTTCGAGATCCACTTAATTATTCAGTATATTCTGCTTTCCTTGTGAATTGTTGTGAGCGCGGAGGACGAGTGGCGCCGCGAGGGGCGCCTCGAGCGCCTCCTCTGCCGCGACTTTTAAAGCCGCCCTGATAGCTCTGGCTGCCGTCGCCGTACCGCTCGCGACCGCCATTTTCATTCTGTTGGGCTCCCTCGGCCGCATCTCCATTTCCATAATATCCATCATTTCTGTTCGAGTAACCGTCTTTGCCGTGTCGACCCTGGTAGTTATCATACTGCCTGTTTTGGTAGCCATCTTTCATCGGTCGGCTTTGGTAATCATTACCCTGCCTGCCGCGATAGCTATCTCCGCCTTGTCGGTTTTGGAAAGTACCGCGACCGCGGTGTCCATTTGGCGCACCTCGGCCACCACCACCTCTGCCAAAACGCCGGTACCGGCCTTGACCGTCACCTTGACCCTGTGGCTTGCGGTCATTACCCTCTTCAAGTTCGGGGCTTCTGTTTTCTTTCGGTCCCTCATCATCTTTATCAGCTAGGGGTGAAGTCGGCGGACGCTCCTCTGGTTGTACTGATGCAACTACAACAGGAGGCTGTGGAACTACTAGAGGTGCAGTTGGTTGTGGTGCTTGAGGTATTGGCTGTTGTGGCACTGGTACTGCATGCACTGTGTGAGGGGCAGGTTGTGGGGGTGGCATGTGTGGGTGGGCTGCTTGCACTGCAGCCATAGGTACTGGAGCTGGAGCAAAACCAGCATGTTCAGGATGCGGTGGGAAGTGAGGTTGTGGGGGCATGGGTAGTGTTCCTGGTTCAGGGACACGACCCCCAGGAAGTTGTACAAAATGTTGATTGGTGAATGTTTGTGTAGGTATGGGGGCTGGTGGCGATGGCTGGTTAGGAATTGGGGGTGGTTGTGGAGTACCAACAGGACTATCAATCTCAGAGTCTTGAAGGAAAAAGAAGTTTTGGGAACCAATGACTTCAGCAATAGGTCTCTGTTGAGGATATTGCTGAGCAAAATATGCATGTTCAACTTCTTGCAAAGTGATTGGTGGCAAGGGTCTCAGAGGATATGCAGGAGCAGGCACCACGGCTGGAGCAGGCGGAACAGGTAATGCACCTGCAGGTGGGTAAGCAGCATTCACCTCCAGTTCAATTTCATCCTCCACCTGCTCTGGTGGCTCTTCTTCAGCAACAGCCACATGGCTTTCCTCTATATCAGTACTAACCATTTCAGCTGGCCTATCGAAATAGCCACATTCATGTACACTGCTCACAATTTCTTTGATTCTTGAGTATGTAGTACCAAGTATTTCTTTTGGTTTGCCATCTATAATGGCATACAGATGTTCAGCAGCCTTGGTGGCATGAATGTGAAATCCAGGTTGCCCTTCCTCATTCACCTCATGTTTTGGAGTAACTTCAGGGTACCTAAATGTATAAACAAAAAGATTAATAATATAGTCAAATTAGTTACATCTACAGCATGGTATGAACAATACTTACAGTTCATCTAAGATCTTTAAATCCTCTTCAGTGAGCTTTGCAGCACCATTTGTTCCATTTAGAAAATCATTGCGGGCATCATTATTTCCCATTTGCATGAGGCAGTCAAGAATTAATAATACTTCACGGATCTTACTGGTATCAGCTGCATAGCGCACCCACGCATCCTACAAGAGAAACATTGTTGGAATTTCAGATATGTACATTTCAACCTAAATTTATTGTCAAAAATATTTAAATATTGCACACTATTGAGTTTGTAAGTAATGTATTACCTTCTTTGCTTGTTTTTTTGCATCTCGATCAGCTGAATTTGCTATAGAAGTGACTTGTTTAGAGAGATCCCGAGCAAACTCTAAGGTCTGTGCAACTTCATCATACTTTGCAACAGCCACTTTTTGATCAGAGTTCAACTCCTTCCCAGCTTTTTGTAAATCGCGATAAGATGTTAATTTACTCTGTAAAGAAAAAATATATATAAAGGAAATGTAGTTATAACTATTTCAATTATTTCAGCATTTTTTTTGTTGTTCTTTTATACATTTTAGTCATCATATTTTTCCAAAGCAATAAAAGTAATATATGATAGTTTGTAAAATACATATACAATTAAATAAATTGTATAATAGTTACTAATTATTAACTAGTATGTATTAATAACAAATTACTGTGTATAAAAATTTCAACATCTTTTTTTTATAATTTCGTACAAAGTATGCAATCAACACTGTACCCGGCCGTCATTGAAGTACATACTGACAATACCTACAAATTATTGTATATTGCACACTTATAATCAGTGTCAGACAATAAGTATCACTTCACGAAAGCCAGGCGCGTAAAATATCTTGGGCGTCATATTATTGTATCGTCAACATTGAAGAAGCACATGTATGAAAATGGCGTCAGTTTGCAGCAAGTATTTACATATAAAACTTTGAAGCTATCCTGCTAAATACTCTCCGAAAGGAAGAAAACTTTTTCTAAATCATTCGCATAAAAATGACTCTTAAAAATACAAGCATCATTCAAAATAAATCATCATTATTGTTGATATTATGCCGCACTAAAGTTACTCACCTTTCTTTTCTCCAAATTCCGGATTTTATGTTCAATAATTGTCATAATCTGTCGTATTGGTGTATTATCCATAGCCTCCGAAGAGGCTGGTTTTTCAGATTTTGCATTCGCAGCTGAAGGCATCCTTCACAGGCAACAACTTTTCCTGGATTGCGTGGTGGTTGAAGAGATAGAGATAGAATTTTCTATCTATCTATATAACCATAAAACAACTGTCATTCGTTCGCGAACGACGCAAGTTGCAGAGCTTTTTTTGTTTCGGATTGGTCCATGGATTATTTTTATTCTGGCAACTCCAGAACTACCGTAATGGGGTTTCTACACGGATTGATCGATATTGTGTTTTCTGTACCAACACTATTTATTAACGGTTAAATTAGTGATATTACGGTCTATAGGTTTAAAAGCACAATATTAAATATCAGAGTTTCTTTATCAATGTTCGATAAGTCATTATCTATATACACAAATTTACACCGTAGTCCAAAAGGTATAATCCACATTATGGCACTCGTAAGTTTACATTGCACACTAAATTTAAAGTTTAAACATGGTGCACAAAATGAAAAAATACAGAACCCATGTTGGCTTATGGACACTGGATGTATTCCTTGGGTGTACGGTGTAAATGTATTTTAATGATCAGCACTTTGTACTATTTCAAATTGAAGACACCAATATTTTAATTCAGTGATTGACTATGATAAAACTACTGGCTCTTTGATTTTATAACACTAGAAATACCATTCTTCTACGAATACGTGGAACAAACAACTCCTAACTTAAAGTTTTCATTAAACTTGATTTTATTGCATGATTTTACTCACATATATTTTATAATCAGATCTAAAGATAAATGCGCTATAGAAAATAAAGTTTTTTTTTATAGCAAAATGAATAACTTTTCCATCAGTAATTGATTCTACAATGAAACTCTTATTTTTATAGGTATGTTTTTTTTACATTAGAGAGTGCTTCATTGGAATTTAGACTCATTGTGCTCTGTCGACCGGTCGCCGGCGACTGTCACTTCCTATAGTTTGTATAGGGGCGAACGCACTGAGTCGCCCGTCGCCTCGGCGACACGCCATGCAGTGGCGACACACAGGCGATTGCTATTCGTCGGCGACCACTAAAAGCATGGGTTCAAATGGAAGCGTTCGCACTGAGAGCGACTTTCAAGGCGACTGGACGTCCAGCACAAAAATGCCTTATTGTTTTCATATTGATTTTATACCGAAAATACAATTCCGAAAATAAGTGGGTTTAAACAAATATTATGGTTTTGTAAGACACAACAGTCCATGAAAGGAACGCACAGACATTCTAGTGTAATAAACAAAATACGAGAGTAGTTTCTAACATTTTTATAAAATATTTTAAACATTTATTTTGTTCTCGTTCTTGCAACAAAGATGTACCCAATACTATTTTACTTTTTTGTCTTTTGATCTCTTTATAATAATTATTAACGCTATTATTGCAGCTTCGTCGAAGACCTTTCCGCACGAATGTACAATAAACACTACGCTCAGCTTGTTCTCCTGGTCGCCTATGTTTTGCTCTACCGGCAACTCAGTCACCGGGCGTCCGGTCGACAGTGCGCTATGGCTCTTATGGTACTCTATCAAATGTATAGCTTTCCCTACATGTCTTTATTTAGTGCTTATTTTATTTAAAATACCTACAATGTCCAAGTGAACCCACATTTTGGATTACAGTTTAAAATTATCGGTAATTGACTGCAGTAAGCACATGTAGAAGCAAAATCAATTGTCCGAGTCAGAGACAATTTTTGGCATAGACCATAGACAACATTAGGCGCCAAAACTAAAAAAAAAGCCTGAAACCGAAACTGAAAGACGTCAAAACAGGCAGCGAACTACTTGCTAATTCTATGCTATTTGTCTTTAAATCATAAACTTTATGAATTAAATACAGCACAAATAATACGAATAGTAAATACTTGCTTTTATTTCCAAAGTAAAAGTACATTTTCACAATCAACATGAATTGTCTTTTAAGGGTAAGTTAACCTAATAAAGTTATTATACCTACTACAGAAAACTTCTCTTGAGGCTTGAGAGTTAGGACTACGACTGATAGATTTTAAGCCCCCTGCATAGGTGCTTTTCGTGAGTTTTTGGGCCCGGTCGCAGCGGGAAGGCCTGTGACACCGGCGATCACCTGCATTCCTCTAGGCACTGAAAGGAAAGGTAGCTTTTTCTCGTCAAAAATGATATAATGAAATAATTTGCGTGGAACTTTACGAGGTTTTTCTGTGAGCCAGTAGTATGTAGTTTAGCATTGGTCGAGCTTAACCAATTTTATTTTAGTGCCGACAAGGTACAACACTGCTATTACAAAATGGGTATTCATAAGCAGTTATTTTCTTGGTGGTAGGTCTCGAATATGTGAGAGGCCGCCTGGGTAGGTACGACCACAATGTCTATTTCTTCCTCCAAACTCCAGTGTAAACGCACTGTTGTGTTCCGGTTTGAAGGACATTTTGGCCAGAGTAACTATTGGACATCATGAGACTTAATATCTTATGTCTCAGGATGGCGAGTGCAGCAGAATGCGAAGCATTTCTTTTTTATTCAACATGCTATTTGGTTTTGCTACTGTCCATGAGCGATTGTATCCTTTACCATCAGGCGAGTAGAAAGCTTGTCTCGCCATTCATAGCAATAAAAAAAAATATCGTAAATAATATATAGCATTTCTTAAAGTAGGATTAAACAATCATATTATTTAAAATGAATAAAAGAAATTAGATTTTGAATTCAAAATTAAACTTCCTATAAACTAAATTCCAAGGTATAGAATTCTCGAGAATATAAAATATGTCTTTTATTTGTAAACAACAATAAAACATTGTTTAGTTATATGATATGTATTAACTTGATTTATGTATTTTTTTCAGGTTCCCAGACTTGCTCATAGAGGTATTCAGTCTTTTCACACAACACCGATGATATGTGAAGCACAGAAAACTGAAAAAAGTAGGTTATGGTTTATGATGTTATTGTGATTTTGAATTAACACTTTCCTCAGAAATTGCCAGTAAGACATCTTACTGACACCTTTGTTAGTTGTGTCACCGGCATGTAGGTAGACATTAAATGTTAACTTTTTTAAACCAGCTATAATTTTTTATCTACAACTGCTTAATACTTTTTAAAAATAAGCTTTATGAATATTCTACAATCCATGACCTAATACAAAAAAATATTTTGCAGCAATAAATCAGGTGACGCTGTTAGGTAGAGTGGGGGCAGACCCCCAAAAGAGAGGTACACAAGAACATCCGGTTATAAATTTTCCACTTGCAACTCACTTCAGCTATAAATATGAGTCTGGGGATATTTTACAAAGAACCGATTGGCACAGAATAAGCATATTCAAACCAGGTTTGAGAGACACAGTGTACAAATATTTAAAAAAAGGTCAGAGGGTTTACGTAACAGGCAAGTTATCATATGGAGAAGTTAAGTTGGATGATGGCCAGGTCAGAAGTGCATCTACAGTTATTGCAGATGATGTAATATTTTTCCAAAGTGTTCCTGTTGAAACTGAACATTAAGACTTTCATTGAAGCCAAGATGAGGTGATGATCATAAATGTAAGTGTAACTTGTTAAATAAAGAAATAAATATAAGTGATATTAGTAGTACAAGAAATTGTTTTAATTGAATACACCTTTTTAACATAGGTTTTCTTGTTTATAAATTACAATTTAAACATAGTGGATTCACTTATATTTGATTCAACAGCTTTGATATGAATTTATAAGATTCAACATGTTTTTGCAATCAATTTATTTTGGGAGCTATTTTTCACTATCCTAGCACCATTATAAAAACAGGTAGTGTGAAAGTAGTAAAAATTTTAGTGTGTAATTATATAGATTTTATATTTTAACTGGCACATATAGAAATGTACATTGTATCTTACACGTATTGCCGCTATGACACGCCAGGCGTGGTATATATCTCTATTATACCCTTGAGCCGTATCTTAAGTAGATGCATGTACATATTTTATTCTTAATCAAGAAACAAACATATTTTTGTATTTGACATTTACCAAATTCTGTATCAGCCCATCTAAGTCCTACTGTAGGGTATGGGCCTCCTCTACAATCGAGAGTACAATTGAGAGACGTTAGGCCGTAAGGTCCACCATCAGAGGCGGATTATCCCTAAGCCAGACTAGGCACGTGCCTAGGGGCGCGAGGTTACGAAGGGGCGCGAACGATTTCGGATTTCTTCGTTTCTATGCAAAACCATCGAATGCTACAATTATGTTATTTATGAGAAACATCATCTGCTTCCGATCATTTGTGTTATAACATAGTGTATTTCATGCTGAGACATAAGTGTAACTGTTCTGTTCTACCTAATTATTCTTACGAAACTGCAAAGTATGAAGTGATGTTCTTCACTTATTCAGATCATAGTACAATCACCAACTATGCAATGAGACAATTCTTCGTTCTTTCGAAGTTATTAATTTTTTGAGTATGGCTGCTAGAAGTGCTTGCCTAGAGCGCCCTCAACATTTGATCCGCCTCTGTCCACCATGCTAGCCTAGTGCGGGTTGGCGGACTTGGCATTCCATAGAAATTCTTGCATATCCTTATGGTATGCAGGTTTCCTCACGATGTCTTCCTTCACCGTTATTGTGCGTGATGATTAACTATCGATACGCACATGTCTCCGAAAAGTCACAGAACGTGTTGGCAGCCGCGTTTGGTCCGTTACCAACAGTCTATCACATACTTTCCAAATTGCTATGACCAAATAATTACATGTTCTGGTTTGTTCTTTTACTTTATTTTACCAGATGCGAAAGAAACTTCATGTTAACCCTACTACATATTTACAAAATGCTCTGGTACATGGTCAGATTGAAATACCAATTCATTTATTGCGCTTATTCGTCTTTATGGTTTGCAACCATCTTTTCTTACTTTTGTATTACGTTTTATTTTCCATATCCATGCGTAAAATTTTTAGTCGATACGCCGCTGCTTGGTTAGATCTGATCGGATCTGTAGTACGCCCTAAGCGTGGTTCGTAATATCCCGGTTCGACTATACAAGTTCCAAGTTCTTGATTACGCTGCAATATTTCGACAAGGAATTACTATTAAAATATATTTTGCAAAATTGTTTTAAAGTTGCGAACAATATTTTTCGACCGTGTCTGCGCTTTGGTTTGTGTCCGCGCGTTCGGCGCGAAGTTTATGGTTTGTGAAAAATCTATGCACTTTGAGCAGGATTTTGGACCCTGCGGAAAGAGGCGAATATTACGCCTGCGGTTTAGATAGCAGCAAATATTTACTTAGGATATTTAAACCATTTCGCATTGTAAGTGGCACATCGAGAGAGCTGAGGTAAGTAGAAAGACAGTTTTTTGCACGGGATCACACTTGGGTTTGTATTTTGTATTAATTATTAATTACTCCCTAGGATAATAGTCCTATTATGATACCTTAACAATGATTCCGAGCATATTTATTAGTCAGGCGCTTTGTGTTATAATCCTAAATTGCATTACTTGGTCTATGACTACTTTGAATGTTGGTAAAGAGAATGAATCGAGACTTGTTTACTTGATAAGTAACCACTAGAATATTATGGAATTAACTGGTATGTCAGTATTGTAATAAACAGAAATCCAAGCCAACGTCTTCCTGAGTGTGTAGGACGATAACACCGAGTTGCCCCTCGGCAATAGCAGATGTCAAAAGGTGACTTCCTCACGATAAAAATAATAAAACTACTTTGTAATTAAAAGCCACACATGAAAGCTTAGAATATGAGGAAAACATAATCATTGAGCTTGTTTTGTTGAAGTCCCACTTTGTCATCAGTATTTCTATCCCCGTAAATGTGGCGAATGTTTATCATAAATTCAGTCGCGGTCAAGTTATGCTATTTCGTTATAAGAAAACTCAAACTTTGTAACTCAACATAGGAATCGAACCCTGGATTTCATACAGCATCACATCTGCAGACTGCGCCTTTACCAAAATATATGACGAAAATAATTGTGAGAAATAAATGATGATCCGGGATAACATTATGTTTATTTTAAATTATAATAAATCTGACACAATATTTTTTATTTCAAACTCCATAATCAGAATATTGTGTACAACAATGTTGGAATTAATGGCATGAGTGCCATATAGAAATAATTGTAAAAATACAAACATGTTTTATTAGAACTTATTGATATAATAGGTACTTTGATAAAGCTCCACTTTGTTTTACAAATCATACATACATTCTCTTTACAGTCCGTTTCTTAATCTAGCTCACTTATCTACTTAGTTTTGAATACACTAATATTTACAATAGTATTTTACTCTATGACATTTACCTACATCGATAAAAGAGATCACAGAAAATTGTAGCTGGAAATCTTAGTACAAGCCCTAGCATACTCTATTATTTCTACCACTTTATTTTTTTTTTATCACAGCAAATCTTTTTGTTATTGATTTGAAGGCATCCATTAAAAAGTTTGATGTTTTATTGTCTTTTACAATATTGTGAATAACTGATCATTATGGTTAGTTGAAATATCATTTGATTTGTAAGCTGCCCAATTTGTATCCAATTATCGTTAATGTGGTAGGTGTTACAGTAGCTTAACTTATTCACCTGCTACAATTGAAATGATTTGCCAAAAAGAATCAATGGAAGACACTATCTACGACTATAAAAAAAATAATTCTTTGTTTCTTAATTGTTTCAGTTATCAATGCTCTTTTTAGCAAATTCAAAACCAAAATATAAAATATACAACTATAATTAAATTACTCAAATGCATTAATGAGTGCGTAAAGCACACTTGAAATAATAGATGAATTTTGGCAACAATAATATCGCAACATGCGAGATCTCGGTCAGCAACGAGATGATGGTCGATTGCACAAAATCTTAATATAGTTTCTATGACTTTAACACAAAATAAAATCTTGTCCTTTGCTAACTATATAGGTAATTGACACTATTAGGTATAAAAAATCACTTGGCACAAAGGCATATTAGGTCCATACCCTGTTTAACTCCAGAAACCATTCTAAATCTGTCAAAATACTCTCAGTATTGTTTGTAATTTATGTTTATAGGAAGACTTAAATATCCTTTCTGAGAGGAATTTGACTAGAAGTTAGTGGGTGGAGTAGGTTGCACACTGAATAGAGACGAGCACGAAAAGTGTATCACTCTGTTGCGTCCTCAATGTTACAATTAGTCTTTTATAAAAATCATTGTTCACATTTTTCACTTTTTAGGTTAAGTGCGTAATGTTCAGTTGCGTATTCAGCGTCTCGTTTCATCATCATGTTGTCGCCAATGAGAGCACTAATACGATGTTTGTCATGCTGAGAAGGTAAGGGCTGACCAGCCGCAGGATCGGAGCGTGCGCGTTTCCGCCACGGCTCTGACGCCGCCATGCTTAAATCAGTCGGCATGTCTTCATCAACTGGTTCTTCTTCACACCGCTCTTCTTTCATTTCTGTTTTCACAACAGATTGCGGCACTACTCGCGTAGGGCTCATTTGTTGCCGAAGAAGTGATATATTTTTGATGTTCTTGAGTTCCGTTGGATTCCTCAAAAATCTAGAATAAATAAAGGTTGTTGTTAGATTTTATATACTTATATTTGTGTAAAACTGTTTGCTTAGTCATGTGAAAAGGAAAATACTTACTGATAGCAATGTCTTTCCCCTTGGACTTTCCGTAATATGTTGACACGGTAGTAGTATCGGAGAGCACGTGACATTTTATCGTAGTTCATGGAAAGATGATTTTTTTGGATCCCCCAAAGTTTAGCTAGTCCAGCGGGGTCAACAATTTTAAAGACGCCAGTTTCTCGGTTCTTCCACGCGATGTAGTTTGTATATCTTTGAGTGGGATCGTTTAGAAGTTGCTGTAGGAAGTCCCATAATAATCTCCCATCTGAAAAAAAGGTTATAGTTGTAAAATGTTTGATCGAATAAATGATGTGTGAAGTAGAATAACAAATGAAACGTGATTAAAAAACACTCACTTGTGTTTGACTCTGGCATATCATTAGGGAAGAATTCTCTATGTTGAGCACGGTAGTGAGAATGTTGAGGTGCTTGGTGAGTTTGCGGCGCTGGGCTCGTTAATGGAACATCTTTAGGTGACCGTGGTGGTGGGACGAAATGTGCTTCCTCATCCGAATCAGAATGGTTGCTCCCAGAACTAGCAGCTTGAGCTGCATTGGGCACTGAAGGTGCATATGTAGGTCCGTAATTAACTGCTTCTCCTCGTTGTGGGCTTCCTGAGCTATCAACTGAAGGTGCAGGACTGAGCGTTACTGAATTCGGCTGAGCGGCAGCTGTAGCGGCGCTATGAAAATGGTGGAAACCATCCACAGTCCATGTTGGAGTCGGTGGGTGAGAGTGCGGGGAAGGAGGATAGGGTGCAGCGCGGGCCGTGGGCGTCACGGGCGAAGACGGCACTCTCCCTAAAAGCGCTGCATCACGCACTAACATTTGCAGCACGTTATGTAAAACGTCACCAGCACCTGGGCAGCGTTCACCCAAGTCCGTTTTAGTTAGTAGGCATAAAGCTTTACCTGTTGACAAATGGAAAATAATAAATTCAAGGTACTTTATAAAATAAAAAGTATGAAAGGTTGTTTTAAATGTTATTATACTTTACGTACCGTTCATTTGGAAAAGATCCATATCGAAATTAGGCAAGTCAAATTCTCTTTCGCACCATTTTAAGAATACCGCAACGTCTTCTCTAGTCCATAGTCTGGGTTCTGGCGGGAGACCGGCTGGCAGTTGCGCCTTTGTATCTCCGAGTGGAGATGGCGGTGGCGGCGCCCATGGTAAGGGGTATCGCCACAGCAGTTCCGTCGGGCTGAATGGAAGCGGCAGCCGCTCCATACTTGGCCCGGACGGTAATTGTAAGCTTACAACTTTCATAACGATTATCTGAAAATAATAGAGGAACTGTTACCCATTTGATTCATATTACTAAACAAGGAATGTGAAAGAGGTGTCAGATCTGCTAATATTGCTTTTTGGTACGGCTATTCATTGTCAGATGGCGCTATACTG
This sequence comes from Theretra japonica, assembly GCA_033459515.1. Taxonomy (NCBI): domain Eukaryota; kingdom Metazoa; phylum Arthropoda; class Insecta; order Lepidoptera; family Sphingidae; genus Theretra; species Theretra japonica. The sequence goes on from CM065939.1 coordinate 8,807,373, forward strand.
CAGTTCCGTTATTCAGTGTTTATTTTAAATTGAGTCTCTTTTGGATACATTACGTTTTTCGTGATTGCGTGCATACCTATATTATGGTCATACTAAGGACATGCATGATGCAAAAAGTTATAAACTACTAACGACTTTATTCATAGACAGTTTTAAAATATATTTTAGTTAACGCGTGTTTTGTCCCTTTTGAACGACTTTTGAATTTAGTTTGAACGAAGAAGACAAAACATTTTTTAAAACAGTCTATGAATAAGGCTGTTAATGTATAGTTCTTGTTGATATTACCATGTATTAAAATGCATTTGAGTATCCTAAAAGGCAAGTGCGGTATGATCGTTGTTTAAATGCCGGTTTGTTAAAGAAAAGAGCAAACATTTCAATTTAAGTCTATTGAAACACGTATAAACAATGTATAAACAAAGTGTAATTTAAAACTTTCCAATTTCATATTTAATTATCATATTTGTTAAAAAAAAATTAATAATAACTAAATATTTTATCTTAATATTACGGAATATTCTAGTCCAATTTTTAAGTTATTTTGAAGTAGTTTAGAAGTAGTTTACAAATTCTCATAATCAAAGTAGAGTTATTCACATGATTAAATTGTCCCATGGAAATAATTATAAATAGAATGTACATTTATATGTAAAAGATCCATAAATTCATTAAACAACAGCATTAAATTTAATGTATTATTTCATTGTATTTTTAAAATTTTGTTGTAAGTTTTTTGTTACTTGTATAGTCAAGTAACGCAAATTGTATGTTTACATGTGACGTATTATTCGTTTTTGTTATTTGAAGTTTCTGTTATGAACCGGCTCACTTTTTTTTTCTTAGTCTGCGCTTAAGTTTGTTGGGAAGTACATCCGGTATTTGAAAACTTTACACCTCGCACTTCTCTATAGTTTGTCAAGTTTAATAAACTTTCAAAGTTCATATGTTCATGTGGAGTAAGTTTGATTCACAGCCGGATTCAAACTCACACATTTATGCAGCGTACAATCTCGTTATCGGGCGCGGTCGGAAATGCGTGAGTCCGCGATAGCACGGTCTGCGATAAGCACCGCTACTCACCGGCTGAGCTGATCCGGAACTGGTTGCGTTGTCAAAAATCCTAAGTAGTAGACGGAAACTGGACAAATCAGCACTTGTACATTGTCACAACACAATTAGCACAGAATTAAGTGTCCACAGAGCACCAGGCACACGCGTAGCGGCTATGGTCCCTCCAAACGTGTCGTGTTACGGCACGCCGTAAACCAGCAGCGTATCTGAGGGATCGAACTCGCAGGCGAGCGTCGCGGGCAGCTCTCCGACGCGGACTGATGATGTGGTGGCGGCGCGGGTGGACGGACGCGCCGGCCCTCCCCCCGCGCGTTGCCGCCCGCCGCCCGCCGCCCGCGCCACCTCACACACTCAGATAAAACTTCGGGAGCCAAACCGAGTCCCATTTTTAACTAAACGTACAAACACTATTTCCGCAAACCGTTATCGGAGTTGGCGCTCGCAGCCGATTCTCCGAGACACTTGTCGCTCGGTTGCTTTATAAATTAAAGATGGATTGTACTATTTAAATTAGAGTATTGTTTTATACGTGCGTTAGCTCGCTTAGGGCACGCGGAAGTGCTAGCGGTGTAGCGAGATTACGTCAGCGCGCCAGTTTTTAATAACTCGGCATATTTCCTTGTTTGTAAAGTATTGTGGATACTAAAAGTACTTGTTTTTATTTTTTGACAGTGCATTAGGTTTCCGGGCTTGATAGCATTTATGTATATAATGCTGTTAATTACATGCGGACGTCTTTTTCGACTACAGCTATTAGAAAGACATTAAGATTTAAGAACGCTTGATAATTTTTATACGGAAGTAACGTATTTCGGTAGGTAGTTAGAATAAAAGGTTGCTTTTATAGTATGAAATATGAATACATGGATTTAGTTTGAGCAGTACGAGTATAAACAGACAGTTCACGTTGTCGTGGTAGTAATGAGACAAAGCACAGGAAACGTCTCGACAACCGGCCGGCAGTTTCCTGGTGCCGAGTGAGACAATATGAACGCTAACCGGTTTGAGCTGAGCTCATTCGACCCAGCTACATGCGCATTATGTTTGTGGGCGCTCTCAAGTATTAAGTCATGCCGAAGCTTACATAGGATAATTCTGTTTGACGACATCCAAGTGTCCGTGTCAGATAAACTGTAGATATTAATCAGTTTCTCAGTAATATGTGTAACTATTTGTTTAACCAATACTCTGGCAAAATGTATAAAGTAATCGTGTCTCGTACATCAAATGAATTCGTTCAGAGACGTGCATGACAATGAAGTGAATACAGTCGTTGTATATTGCAAAGAGAAGACATCAATCTTGAGCATTTCACGATGAATCACTCTGTAGATACGTTTTAGTTGGATCGTTACGTAATTTGGAGTAGATCTGTTTAAAATCTGCTGGAGCAGACGAAAGGTAGTATACGTCGATGTGTATGCGTGTAGGTCGAGATAATCTTGCGTGTGCCCTGGCCGCCGTCCCACTACCGGTTCGAGACAGAAATATTCGGCAGCCAAGACGGAAGTGGCCTCGGAATCTTTACCTGTTGCTCCCTTCGCCCGCCCCGCGCTCCCAGTTGTGTCGTCTCGCTCTGGCTCGTCGCCGCCCGATGCGTCGGCACGCAGATGCTCGCTGTGGGGCTATGTGCAGTAATTTAGTGAATAAAAGACAAGCTATGATGTTCGGTCAAACGTGACCATGACCGCACATCTTGTTACTTTCTTTGTTAAATATTCAAAACTTCGACAGCGTCATGTAAACACCTACCATTGTGTTTACCTTATTAAATCAAATAAAACCTCAAATATCTAGTTCAGGAGAGGTATTTTCTACTTGTATGCGTTAATTCACGAAAACATTTGGTGCAATACAAAGTATAAACCTAAATAGTCCCTGTTGCGATGTATAAGTACTGCAATTCATTTACGTGGCTGCTATTATTTTTAAATTATGATTAATTAAATATTTGCTGAACGCTGGTCGCTTCCAACAGGTCTGTGTGGTATCCATGGAGGCCTATGTTCAGCAGTGGACTTCATGTGATTGAAGAGAAAAATAATATGAAGAATTAAATAGCATCGCTTGTATAATTATAACTTTTTAAAAGAAATGCATTAAAAAGACTACCGCAAGACGACTACCTGATTGTTAGTTTTTAGATACGATAGTGACCCGGTCGGAATGCGAGGAATAGCCGGACTCGAATCCGAATACATGCGGAAGTGCCCGAAATAAGTCCATTGCGTGAGCGCATATTTTCAGCTGTACACTCGGTTAAGTGTGTATCTACCTGTTAAACTGAGTAATCTAGCATAATGCTCATTTAAAATTCGGGTTAAAATATATTACGGATTAAGAACCCCTTGTCAATTGGTATTTACTTTATAGGTTATATTGGAAATAGGTTTGCGCCCACATTTCTCGAATTTAATTCAGACTTTAAGTCTTCTTTGCCAGCCCAATATTGACAATATTATGTATCTCGCTAACATAATTTACTGTTGCGATTAATAAATACTTAATTACTTTAAACATTCCAGATGTGTATTCATTTCTCCGACAGTCTCCGTGGCGCAGTTGGTTAGCCGCCAGCTGTGAAAATAGAGGTCGCGGGTTCGAACCCCGCACTGTATTTGTTTCGAGTCTGGGTGTTTGTGATACCGAAAGTCCCTCATAGTTTCTGATACCCACTTCACAAGACTCCACCTTAGTATGGGGTCAGTACTACATATGTATGTTAATGTTAGGTGTATTTATTATTTACTAGCTTCTGCCCGCAGCTCCGTTTGCGTGGTTATCTTTATGAAAAAATCCCATCCCGTCCCGTCTCGTTATTTCCCGCCTTGTCCAGTCTCATTCTCACTCAAGATATGTAATCCAGTCCAATCCCACCCATTTGAGTAAAAAAAAGTAACAAATACATCGGAAGTCCTCCCTCATCCCACGGGAACGCTGCATTTTTCGGGATAAAAAGTAGCCTAAGTGTCATTTCATCCAAATCCATTAAGCTGTTTCGAAGTTCATCGCGCACAACCGCATAGACAAACAGACAAAAATTCTAAAATTTATTGTTTTGGGTTTTATTACGTTAATCAGTATTAGTTTTTCTTATTTATCTTCCATGTACAAACATCGATCGGTTACAAATTTATTATATGTATAGATAGATAGATTAATTTCATAAAATACCTATGTATATCAGATACTATCATATGACATATGAGTAGGTCTTCATATTTCCAGTTAAAAATATAAATATTACGTAGCATGTTGATAAAAATACCGCAAGTGGTGAAACAACATGCCAAAATGAACTTCAGTGTCCGTGAACTTCAACAAATCAACAGTTTCGACAAAAATTGGTCGCAAACATAAAATAAACGTAATGTAAAGAATTTTATTAGAGAAATCCAGTAGATGCGAATATTAATAGGAAATGAAAGACATGAAATAGTTTAAGCCGGAAATTAATACACGCGGGAAGAGGAAATTGGACAGCGGCGGCCTACAGGCACCGGACGTGTGGGGTCGGGGGTTAGGGGGAGACGCGAATCTCTGTTCTACTTCCGACCATGGCCGTGGAGCGGAAAAGGAACGAGCATGCGGAACTCACATGTACCTATATGTCGAGGTGTTTAGTACCCACCTACAGCCTACATAAGACTTTTATATCATTACATTACGTACTGTTATGCATCCGCTGTCGGGAAAATATGTAATCACTTTTAGCACATCATTTCGTACATATTTCGTATAACATCTATTAAAATAGCTATAAAACTGATAAACATCTATTAATACAAGTTCTCGGTGATTTATTTGCAGTTTATTAATAGTGTGTATTAGTAAATGTCGATATATTTTCTGCGGGGTTGCTGTTTCGTGTTAAACCGCATCATATTTAGTGGAGGCTTATTACAGGTTTATGTGCTTTGAAGTGTAAGACATTCGACTGTTTAAATGTAGTGCAGAATAATCGAAACAAAGAATGTCGTTTTATCGTTGGTAGGAAAAAGAGTATCTAATGCGGCCGGAAGTCTACACCGGATACCACACCATTTTAAATTGCAATCATATGGAAATGTCAGTACTTCCTTTAGCTTGACCCGGATTAAATCATTACTTCCATTGTAAGTAATAACTAGACGTATTTTAATTACTTACTGGAATATGAGTACCTAAGGTTCGAACATTAATTGGGTTTAATTGTATTATTTTCTTAAGTCAATACTTAGTGAATTCGTAATACTTAACCAAATAAGAATGAAACAGATCTATTGGGAAACAATTGGATTAGCATAAAAATGAGGTTATATTCGAACATCGTAAAAAGTAATTTGTACGTTTCGGATAACATTCGGTACACTCATAATAAACTAAGATTTTGTAATAACCGCCTCAACAAGAACGAACGCACTTCCGAGCGTTTGCTCACGAAGCGCGACCCCGATTCAAAAGTTGTTGTTCTCTTGTTACATAATCAAGTGGCACTAAGAACTAGGCAACGATGTCACACCGAAAAATTGCGCCACTTGTCCGTACACCAGAACCTTAGTGGGCAGTGTTATGTATTTCATATTGAGTAATAGTATAAGCGCACGCATTGTCTTTGTATTATACTAATGTTTATATAAACGATTTAATGAGCGGGAAATTAGTATTTTAAGGTCAATAGTAGCAGCTGTAAGTAAAACTAATCGCATATTTCCACAAAATAATGATATACGAGTAATATCTGGTTGTGTCTCATGCTAAAAATTAAACAGCAATATAATATGTAGGTTTATTATTGCCATCATCCTGGTTTGCCGCTAAATAATAATAGTTAACTTTTAAGATTTTACTCTTGTCACTCTCTGTGCACAGGATCAATACAAGAGTTCAGAAAAAGTAAAAGAAATATAGTAGGTATGATAATTAGTTCACATTTTGATTTTAGTAGCCTCTATTATGCATTCACATTTTAACAAAAACATGACGTAATATTTTATCAGAATATTTTATGATTATGTAAAATACCTCGTTATGTTATATTTCTTTACTGTAAAAGTTCTGTGAAATGTAAATTCAGACTTTTTTATTATGTGGCTTATGTTGATCAAGATTATCTTTAACCGAGGATGATGATGATCAATAATCCCATTTTGATCCCTTATCTACATAGTCTTAATAAAGGAATGCCGTAGAATTAAGATACATATTTAATCTCACCGCAATTGTTACGAAGGATTTTAAAATATTACATTTTTAGATCCGTTTTTTAACAATATGTCCGCTGTCCACTTTTTTACATTAAGCCTGTGGTAATGGTAAATGGTTTGAGAATCGTTAACTTCCGTCGACCTCAGCCGATAGCAATGTGAGACTTGTACACGCAAAGGAAATAAAGGTGTAATTACGTCAAATACGTAGAGTCGTTTTAATTTACTAAAAAGTATTATGCGTTGCCATGTTGGCAAGTGTGCTTATTATCCGGCTAATATTTAACGTTAAATGTCTCATACTGTTCGAAGTTGTAAAATTATTGCCAACGAGTATAATATATTTTTTAAACTTGACTAATATTATGAATTTCTATGCTTTTATATTACATAGTCCCGTCTACACACGATTTTATCGATAAAGAAAACATTATTTACGAAAAACAGAATGATAATACTAAATTAAAAGTAAAACAACACTACACGTAATACATAGATAAACTTTTAACTTTGTGCTGGTATTTTGTTCAACTGTAAAGAATTAGAATTAAATAAAAATATTTTAGAGTACAGACATAATACTTTTAATTATGTTCGGTCATACGTTGTCTACTTCTGAAAATAGGAATGCTAGTACTTGGTAGAGTCATGTGTTTATTAGATGTTTCGTTTATATTATTCGTTACAATAGCATACTCGTACAAATAGTTCGCAAACAGAATACAGCTTCACAACTGTCTAAAAATAAAAATCGATATCTCGCAAACTCGTTCTGAATGGACAATTAATCCATGATTTTAACGAGTTACCCCCTAGGCGAGCTGAGCGCACAAGTGTCGCATAACAAAGCGACCCTTCTGTTAGTTTCGGATCACGTGATCAAAAAAAGCGGGTCGGGAATGCACCCGTATAGATGAGGGCACGTAGCGTGCTCACTGCCATATTATTAAGTAGATACCACATGAGAGTAAAATGAAAAATATATTTTGGATATTCTCTGTATGAAGATACATACGTATTCCTTACTTGTTTGTATTATGCAGTGTTTAGGTATATTTTGTTGAATTATAAATTAACTTGATGATATATAATTCTATGGTTTTAGAATTATATAAGTTTGTGTAAGTGTAAATAACTCTTATGTACTATGACATGATTCGTAATGTAAGATATTATGTGAATGGTATGTTATAACTTGTAATTATTCTCAGTAATATCCAAGTAAACTCCTCTGATAAAGAAGACAATGTTAGTTTATTGTCGCCATCAATTTACTAAGTTCCAAGTATTGGCTAAAGTACTAATATGTCTGGCCTAACTGTTGAAAATGATGTTTAAAACGATGACAATTGGGTAATTTTATTCATTGAATGTGGTGTAAGTTGTACCGGCGACATGTTAAAGTAGTGTCGTAAAAAGTGTATCGTCTGGGGACTCACTTGGTATGCCCCAATCAGGCCATGTGCGCGCGGTCCCACGCATAGCTGACGCACAAGTGTGCGCCAGCGCCGCGAACGCACCTACCTACCTACTACATAAACATAACCGCTTCCCATGTGTGAGTAAGTGAGCTGCTACTTCCTGGTACAACGCGCGACGATTTATTTAAATTCTTTCCATGTGTGTGTAAGTAATATTATTTATATTCAGCAACATCTACACGCTGGATGGTACGTACACCAATATTATTACATTAATCACGAACGTGTGTGTATCGAGTCTCTTTAATCTTCATTGTACTTCCTGATAAATTGCTAGTGTGTGTGAGCCACTTGTTTGAATGCTAGGGCGACTTTATCTCAGTGAGGGACACAGTGCAGAGTCCGATTACTTTAGGGTGGTTGCAGACCGCCTTACATTTTATCGATGAAAGTTATTTCTCTTTTCCAATGTATTTTATTTTCTTTTTCTCTGGGCTATAAAATGATTCATATGTAATGTGTTGCAGTCTATTAAATAAGTTTGAGACAATCATTGTTCACGATGGGAAGATCGTAAAATAAATCACGATTTTTATTGAGTAAATTGGGCAAAAATGATTCTCTTCATGATATGGCTATTTGTGTTCTAAACGTCACTTGAGTAAATCTTTTAGATTTGCGTGACACGAGTCCTTAGTCTCCTGTCAGTTGATCACTCGTGATGAAAATCTTTAATAATACGATACAGTAATGAAGCGTCGCGTCGCGTCTATTGCAACGTCGTTAGTCAGCTGCTTACACTAAACAAAGAGCTCTTGTTTATATTCACATTGAAAACAGGAAGCATATAGTGTGTTGTAATATGTCTCAAGTTTGCACTGTTCTCAGTATGGAACAATACCAGTTCCGCTGTATATGCTAAAGTGTTCTCTTTTCAGGAAGTGACTTCAGTGTAATTGATTTTTTATACTAGTGGTTGAGATTTATTTCTGTATCGAATAATGCAGCCGTTCTAGAAGGAAGTATTTTAGTACTTCATGGTGGCATTGAAATAAAACATCATATTCGAAATTTGAAAGAAATCCAAATATCGATATCGATGGTTTTGGTCAACAAATGGATACTCTGTTGGAGTTACGATGCAAGTGGACAGATGCAGTGAGCAGTTTGCACAATTATTCGGAAGGGTCTTTCGCACTCGGGAGGGAGAAGTATGAATTTTCACCGCTAAACCCCCCGTCGCTCACATCTGTCGCCTCTATCGGCTCTAGATTAGATACAACGTCATTAATTGATTTTGACTAAGGCGAAGGGTTAGGGACATTGTTGAAAAGTGTGTGCACATGTGCAAGTGTAGTCAAATTTGCATACAACGCATATAAATACTAGCTATATTATTTATTTCAAAAGTTACATTCCATATACAGGCTTGTCTGGATATGTAATTCATTACGACGACTGTTCTATTTATTTTGTTGCAGTGGAGATATAAATTTAAATTAAATGTCGTTAAACTTATGCTGGATCTAATTTAAATGACTTTGGCAACCAATATATTACGTAATTTAATTGAGATGAATAAAATGAATGTTGAAACTTCGCGACATAAATGAAAATATGCGGATCGTATTGTCAACGTAAACAAGGGATTTTTGTAGGTCATTCAATAGACAAACGAGCACCCAAGGAGCTTTGTGAGCAGATATAGGTTAAACCCCACTAATTTGATCACAAATTGATACATTTAGTTCGTAACAAACTTTTCCCCTTGATCTGCATTCGTAATTGCATGGCAGTTTTATTTGTACAATTGAATTTTTGATCAGACCATCACCAGTATAATCAAGTTTATTAACGACGGATTTGTGCAATATGTATATTGGATGTTTTTGGATGATGACTTTTTAATACTAATTCACTTTGAGAAATATTATCTTCGTTGGGTAAACGGCTACATGTATATAACAAGAAGTAATTAGCTAGATTTAAAATTAGGTATCACGTATGTACCTATGTACTATTATCAATTATTATCCCATCGTATTTGATTCTATTATATGTAAGTCTTCATATAAAAATATATTTGAGAATGAAACAGAACGTTAAGAAACAAACGTTTTACTAACCTAAGAAAGTTTACTTACCTAAGAAAGTAAACAAAACCAACTAAAATAATTGTAGGTACTAAAAGTATAAAGTGTAAAATATATATTTCAAATAATATCTTTTGAAATTACGCGGTGTCCCCGCGTAATTTAAATACTAAGGTTTTATGTAAAATAATCCTAAATTCGGATTTTTATGTCGCTTTGGACAACTTTAAGTCCCGATGAACTTTTATCATTGGGTTAATAGAGTTGTTATTACTCAGCAAGAGACTTGCAAACAGTTCAATTAATTTATAATTCAAGGAAGAGTAGTAAATTATTACTTATTACGTTAAAAATACTGACTTTGCTGACTCTACATCGAAAGATAAATACTTAATATGTATCTATGTCTTCTAATGTAAGTTGGAACGCGTTCAATCCAATTGATTGGCGATTAATAATCGTATTGAATTTGCTTTACATATTGATTATTGTCATAATTAAATAGAAGTTTGTTAATGTCACCGGATGTTAGTCGCGGATTGTCCGTGACACTGACGGCATTGCAGACAATAATGCAATTACACCAGTTACGCGCATTTGTTCTCGAACAAGGGTTGCAGATGTGTCAGTTGTGGGGCTTCCTGCAGTACCTACTCGGCACAAGATCAAATACACGGATTAACATGCCACCCCTTATCTCAGATTATTTTTTGTAAACCTAATAAAACGAGGTGGTAAAACTACGAGTTTTCGTTGTTTGTATTTGTCAAACAGTCGTGGTTCATGTTTTATTATATGGGTATTGAATATTATTACCTATAAATTTAACATAAGCAAATTTTTGCATATTATTATATAAACGGTGAAAATCTTTGTAATTAGTTTTACGATATTTTTCGCGGATTTGGCGGTTACTAACAGATATCGACAGAATTTTGATTCACTTTAAGCGCTATATGATTATCTGCATTTAGCAGATATATTTCGTTTATCAGGAGCTTGTTAAAATGTATGTGAGCAGCCGCTTTTGTTTTAAACAGTTTTCCTTATACTTGGTTATTCCTGCTATCTTTTCTTAGATTTGCACAGCCGCAATAGCCCATTGAAGCACTTGAATAAGATAAACAAGACGCGGCGTGACAATTTGTTAAAAAATGATATATTGCTACTAAAATTAAATTACATATGTTCGTAAAATTATTGTTGCCATATTTTTATAAAATCTTTTTTCTTTTAAAATAATAATAACTCGCAGCTCTGTTTAGTTGTTTTCATTATCGCATAATCATTAATATTTATATAATTCGTTTTGTATTAGGTAGTATAAACAATAAGTCTATATGAGCAATAAACATTGGTAATCAAATTTAAAAGAAACGATCATTTAAGTTTTGGCAGTAAAAGCAAAAGCTGCAACAAGTAAATACAACGGAAGGACGTTGGCAATGTTTATCGGAAACTATTTATAAAATATGTGTATGTAACGAGGTGATACAGTTTTATTATGCTTTAATGTATTTTTGACTCATACTTTTGATATCTTGTTGAGTATTTTATCAGTGTGACGCGGCTAGATAGGTACGATACGGAAAGCGCCGGTTACTAATCAGATGCAGGCTGTTGAAGACGGTGCCTTGTGGATTTGAACACGCTGTATAGAATGGGACAAACAAAAGTCGATGATGCCAAATAAAACAGGATACTTGTAGGGTTAGCCAAGAAAAATACGGTATTTCCTTGCATTGTTACATACTTATTTGTCATATTATGAAATAAACTTTAAGGAAAATTGTGTTTTGGATTACTAAAATATTGTTATTATGGTAGAGATCAGTATTACTCGATGCGTTAAGGCACCTCTCGCCCTTGAACAGTTTTTTGGCTTACTCGTAGATTTGTTTTGTTGATTATGCACCCTTGTTTGACGCCACGATAAGTAAGCGTCCTGTGTCGTGAAATGACTGAAATAAAATGTTGCTATGAACTTTTCACCACGATGTTGTATGAGGTATTTAAAAAATTGATTTCGTGGAAAATTTCAAAGGCAATTTAAAACCTAAGTGCTTGAGTTTTTGTATGGTACATATTCGACTTTTTACAAAGAATTCGACTCTACTTAATCCGCAAATATTTGTCTTATATATTTTTTATATATTTTGGATATAGTTGAAAGAAAAACTAAGAACATTGTTTTATACCTATAAATCATTATCAATACTTATCTCTTCACGTTAGGTATGACAAATCCTTTTTGAAACTGGTATATACTACACATAACTGATGACGTATACACGTAATTGAAAAGATATACAATATTATCATCGGAACAGCAATTTTTGCAGAGCGGAATTATCTACATAATATTATTTATATCAGTGCCGTGTTGTTATATAAACATATTAATATATTTTCAAATATAAAATTATTAATTGAGACTTGAGATCTCTTAACAAAACTTTGTTTCGTGGAATTAGAAGGGACTCTACCACTTCTACGTTTACTTATTATCCAAATTAGTTATATAATGAAGTCGGTTGTTTGTGTAAACGTTAACAAATAAATTGATTCATGAAGGCCACTTTAGGGATGCGTGGTTATGTTATTGTACAACTACCTAAGTACTACCGACCTTTCGTTAAAAATGTATACTGAGTATAGTGGTTAGGCATCGGCCAATCAAGTAATGCTTAAAGTGCGTTTTAAGATAGTATACATATATGGCATATTTAAATACGAGTACAGTTTAACAATTCCATCTATACTCTATACATATAAATAAAATTGAAGTGTCTGTTTGTAAAGTCAAAGTAGCTTTCTTTCAAGCGTTATTTACACGATACCTATACCGAAAATCCATTCTAATTTTTTTTTGTCTGTCTGTCGGTCTGTTTGTTGCTGCCAATCTCGAGAATCTAGATTAACAATGACGAATTATGAGGATTTTGTATATTTACGTTTTAAGTGGGTGTAAAGAAGAAAATTGTTGGTAATAAAGTAAGTAATTTTAAATAAAGTAAATGGCGCAGACGAAGTTGGGGCCAAAATTCAGTTATGACAACATTACATTTATAAGTACAAGGAGGTTGTTATGTGTATACATTAATATTTTCACTACAAGTGACCCAGTAAGGGTTCGCCCAGGTACAATTTAGTTTTACATTGATACATCCCTCCCTCTTCTCATTGAACCACCCTGCGCCACCATTGTCACAATTTTTTTGCACTTCATTGACAACAACCTTTCACCATTATCTTTCCTCATAAATATACTCCACGTTCAAAGTAACTTGTTTTATTAGGATTGGTTCAGAGGTTTGTTCATGATATTGTTGTTTTCGGTTCGATTGGTGTGTTGTGGGGTGTAGAGTCGATGTCAAACTCAACTAGAGGTACCACTATCTTATTCGCAAATCTTACCGAGGTATAGGAAATAGGGCAGTATTTACTAAAGATACGATGGTGGTATGTCATCCGTACGGGGTGTCCACCCCGTCAGAAGTAGGGCGTAGTAGTGATGCAGTAGTACCTCTTGTGATTAAGATCCCGTATTTCGCTCATTAACCTACCTGCCCAACGTATATGAGTATTAGCAAATCGTTCTTGGTTAACGTTAAATGGCGTAATATTGAAAAAGCCTATGCGCCTTGCAGCGGCAGGCTAAAGTGATGTATGTGTTGATGAGTTTCCGTTCATTGCAGTAGAAGCACGCTCAATAAACACTACCTATCCCCCGTCTTAACGTCTTTTTTCCTCCAACACCAACAACTCAATGATACCTATTACCTACGATGTAGTGCGTTTATGGGTGGCGGTCGTCGGTCACTATCGAAGTTAACGGTTTTGAAGGTAAGAAGTGCGTAATATTCAGCGTAATTTGCAACAAAACACGTCTTTATAAGATATACCATACAATACCATATTGATGGAGTGTTTGGTTTAAACGGAAATTGAAATTCTTTATCATGTACAAGTAGGTATTATTTTATCTAAATGACGTACAAATACACGCGGATAAGACAAATCGGTCACATAACTCTAATTTATAAATACATACGAATTTGTTCGTAATAATTATTCATAGCGAACCAGGAAGCCATTACATTAAACTATACTGCACAATGGCATATCGTTTCGTTTAGTGTCAAGCAGTTTCACCTTTTTCTTGATCCACGCGGAAAAAACCGAGTTTGGCTGGAATTAACAAAGGACGGCGACGTGAATACTGAATACATGTCACATCACCCGTGAAACCCCAGCTTTGTCCATAGTGTGAAAGGGTTCACTCATTAGGAAGATTGCGAGGGCGCGGAGCGAACATTGTCTATGTTTGCACACATTGTCTCAACTCTAGCACTCCGCACTGTACGGTTGCTTACGGCCAGGAAGTTTATTTCTCAGCATAAAAGAATGCGCCTGTGCTTTGGCAAAAGAAAAAAAAACACTGTATTCGGGTTACGCTACAAGCTAAGCGGGAATTAATGGAATGATATTTGTCCATTACTGAGATTGGAACACATGACAGATTAATGAAAAAACAATTGTAAACATCAACCTCTTCGTAAATGTCTTAATAATATTACTTAATGCTTTATGATAACTATAATAGGGAGAATAATAGGTTGGATTTAATGTTTGAATGCTAGTACTTTACAAAACAGATTACATATTATATTATGGATGTGCCGATGTCTCATATAATACCTACGAGTGTGTTTTCGTTCTATACGTATGTCGTATACTGGGTATTTATAATTTTGTACAATATTGTGTTGGGGTAAATTTTATGAGAGCAAGTATAATAATATGTTGTATTAAATTATGATTATTCGTATTATCCGAGTTATAAATGTTTGGAGATCGTGTACAAAGGCAAGTGTATGAGGCGCGCAGAGTGGCGGTGTGGCGGCGCCGACATTCAATTCGAACTAAGATGACATCGAGCAGGAAGTGAAGTAGGAAAACGTTCGAGCGTCATTCAAGGTCGACGACGCGACGGACTCCATCCACCACACATGCCTGCCATTACAAGCCATGTCGTTTGAAGAGCGTCTATTGTTTTACCATTAGTAATGTTTCGGTAAATTAAGAATACGCAAACGCCTTCCTCGTTAATATTTACGCATTTTTACTTCCTAGTTTAGTTCTATATTTCATTTTATGTACTACGTAAAACAACGACAAAAATATTAGCTGTGTGTTGTGTAATTATGGGCAAAATGAATTTTGAGAAATAGCACGCAGTAATATTTTTTGCCGCGATCAATAACAAGATCCAGCCCACTTATAAAGTTCTTACAAAAGATAATGTGCATTATTTGATGTATTCGCCGGTGTGCGCACTATTTATATGGTTCGCGTAATGACGCGCCCAATCCGCACTTTTATTCCTTTCAAGTACAGGTAACGTTTGCGGTGCACAATGGCACCGTATTCCGTTCAGCTTAAATATTAACTTTCTAACAATAGGAAACATTATATTTCCAAGTACGGCGCACTTCTTCACTTACAAATAAAAGATTGTATGGGTGCCGAAGTGGCAAACAGTGATTCTTTTGGTTATCCATCTTAGCGTATGAGCTTCCAGCTTTGTTTCCTCTGCGGTATGGATTTAGGGCTCTACCAAAATAGGTTTATGCATTTGTTCACTGTTTACCTGTTGCTAAGGAAATAAAAGACGAGGTAAACAAATTGAAAGCAAGACGCCATTTAAAGAGCTGCCATACATTTTTATTTAAATTCCATAACTACTTACAAATGTCCTTTTTTAAATTTAAATATAACATTAGTCTGAAATACTGTTGAATCTACTGGGTAATTATTTTATTGACAGTAAAGGCGAATTAGCACTTCTAGAATTTTTTACCGTTAATGAAATTTTTGGCGTAAAAAAATTCGTAATTTAAATAGTATTACGAAACTATGCTCATTTCTTTTATACCTATATTTGCACCAGTAGTACCTAGGCTTAACGGTATATTTAGTTTAGGATAAAATTATACAATATCAATATATGTATTAAGTGCTTAGTTTTAGACCACGGCGTTACTAGTTTAGAATATTTTATAAGTGCAACTTCCGTATCATGTTCATACAAACTAATTTTTAATATGCCTTACAAAAGTAAGTTCTTATTATTAATCGCTGATTTATTATTTGATATCCCGATCTCGTTTAAATAGCACTTCAATCAGATATAAACAAAAAATCATCGCAAGGTTTGTACGTGGGTTATCAAATCTTTCGCCGACGCATTGTCTGGCCGCTCCATCACATCCCAAAGGATTCCAGATCATTATAATTCCGGCAAAGATTTCCATAAAACTCATTCTGATCGTTATCTCACTGAACAGGTCGGATTCTTTTTTCTAAGTGCATCATTTATTATCTTTAAGGGCACAAAAAATGTAAGGGTCTTTAAGGCGCCGCGGAGTCCTTTCTAGGAAGCGTTCTTTGACACTCGACTGTGAGATATAGAACGACCAGTGGACAGGGTGGTTCGCCGAAACAGGACGATCGGTTCGGACCTCGCCCCGGACAAAGAAGTGTGAATTCACAACCTGACAGATTTCGTATAAATTGATCGCAATCTGACAAGAACATGGCAAACATAATCTGATAACGCGAAGCTAGTATTTTTATATAATAATACGACTGTATTGTTCGTCATTCAGAAATTCGACTCTCATTAACCAGATAAGCTACTAAATGTCACAATAAAAATAGAATCCAATGCATGTTTGTCTAGTCACAAGCCAAAACAAGATAGCTTTTTAATTTTTAAAACACGCTGTTTTCTGTGTTGTGTTTAATAAAAAAGGAATCTTTGAGTATAAAAGGTTTTAAGGAGAAAAGGTTACGCGCAGTATTCCGTAAATAACTGTTTTTCGTATCTTAACAGATATTAAGAGAGCAGGTAAAAATGCGCTGAAAGGGTTGTTGAAAGGCACTGTTTCACGGTTCCAGATTATTATCGTCGTCTGATATGATATGGTCCCTGATTATCGCGGATCAACGTATTTTTATGACGGATGACCCTCGTTGCACAATTTCCCACAGGATCTCGAATGAAATACCTTCTTTCATAGCAGAATACAATGGCAGGGCAAGAGTCAGGTAAAGAGCCTCACGCCGCGGGGTATCCAACGCAGAAGTTTTATATTTCCGCTTCTTTGTGATGTCGTTGGGCCAATTAATAATTTCTCTAGTTGACTGGATCCATTGTTGTGCCATATCCATGCAACTCGAAGGCATACAAACGTCGAAGATTGATGAACTTCTCGCAATTGTCACTTTAACGTTTATAGACTTCTATTTACTTTACATACAGTCTCTTCGGCAATGCCTTGTATTGTGTAGATATTGTTGCGAGTATCTTGTGACGGTTTCACTTATTTAAAGCATTTGTGATGAGGCGTTATTTAAATTTGTGATTATTATAATTCACAGTTCGCAATTCGCTAGTTATGTGGCTAAGAATAAAGCGTTTCTGGTTTTTAGATTAGATATGTACGAATTCACGTTTTGCTTCTTTTAGTGCGTTTACGACTTAGCGCTTCCCGTTTGACGTCAGCAGTGGATTTTAGATAAAAGATATTATCACTATTTTAAATTATACAATGTATATCAAATTAATTACTAATTTGCAAATAATTGATGTACTCGACGGAGGAATATCTTTTTTTAATATGTTCATAGTCATAATATCGTAATAAAAATACTTTCAGTATATTTTAACAAAAAATAATTCGTATAAAAAAACCAATACTTACATATAGGTATCTACACCATTTTTATGATATATAGATTTGCTGTTCTTATAATTACGCAGTTTACATTTAGCACAGTATTACCTGCGTGTCTACATATTTTGCCTGTTGTCTTTTTGTTCATCAGGTTGACCACGCGTCGTAGCGTCTTGGTATTTCCTGTTTGCGAAATTAAATTCAAATGTATGCATACTTTTTGTCGACCAGTTTACGATCGGTTGGCGGTGGCAGAACAACTCGTCGATTTGCACAAGAAAAAAACATACTGGTTCTCAAGATATGAGTATATCTGAGCACTTCCTGGCGTTCGCGCTTGCTGTTGTTAAGTACTTAGTGTTAATTTGCTGCCGTGTACCTATATAACGTATGTTTTATGTACACCATTAAACGTTTTAAATAGTTGGTCGTACGGTAGTTGCGTACGTAGATATAGCATTGATCACCAAAAAATATCTGGTTGTTTTTAGTGTAGCCAAATAAATCTTTTTTATTAAAGCAAGAATATATGTTAATTAAGAACTTATACGCTAATCGTTATTAATAATATATGCCGTAGAAGTAAGAGTTAAAAAAACATCTGTGATGGGAGACTCATATTAAGAGTCCGACTCTACCACTCTAAAATTTATAGTTGCCATGGACAAAAATTAACGAATGGGACCATTGGCTTTATGGGAAGAATGGATTCTAGGATTCAACTACGAGACATTTTCGTTCTCATCTTCATTTCGATATGACCTTAATTCAACTTCCAAAGGAGGGATATAGCAAATAACTTTCAACCAACGTGACAACAGATGTATTTAAGTATAAGTTATTTAAATATAAAGAGAATCGAGTATGTGACGCTACGTACTTATGGAAACGATATAGGGCAGGTAATGAAGTGGGTAGTACACACTCACAGACGCTGGTCACGTCCGAGCAAAACAACATTGTCTTCATAGCTCGCAGCAAAGATCACAGCAGTAAATAATGATGCAAGATGGGCTGCTTGACACCAACGCATTAATGAGTCGCAATTACACAGTTAGCAGATTACTTAACTACTTAATACACCAATGAAGACCATACAATCTCGCGATACTACAACTTACTCAGAATTCGAAGTGCATAATTAATCGCGAGCAAAAAGAACTAACTAATTACTACTAGCGACTAACTCTTTGTATTTCGATAACATTATATATTAAAAACTAAATTGATATAGTTATCTTTCCATAATTTATTTAGGTACAGACTACAGAGGTTTTCTTTATTGTTTTAATTTTCAATTACTCATAGATAACTACCTATGAGTAATTGAAAATGTAGCTAAGAATGATGGAAACACTTGTCAGTCGTTACTTTTTAATGCCATAGGTCTAGGATTTAAGCACAAATCTCATTTGATTTAAAATTTTATTGTATGTCACTACCACGGTTATTTAATAAGTAACGCCGATCGGATTTTACTTTTAAAAATATTCGTCCGGTCTATCCATTTCTGGATCTGGAATGTGGGTTTTATGCTTGAAATCCACATGGTGTAGAATCCCACCTATTTTATATAGGAAAAATCGATTGTTGTCGGATTTACCCGGATCATATAATAATTTAAATCTAAAATTATTGAACTATCAGTGGTTTAAAGTTAATTTATTAATGATGTTTATTGTACATTGTAAAAAGTTTAGCGGGAAATTTGTAGAGGTAAAATATTCATAATTACTTTGTAATATGTAAGGAAATTCCTGATAAATTATATATTATAATAAAGTGTGCCTAAACCTCATGTAGGTCCAACTAATACCCATTCAGTTAGAATATTAATTTCATAATTTACATTTTTTCACTGGCACATGAACATTTAAGTCGAGTTATTATCGCCAAATTATAAGATAAAAATTATATTGCATTTTGATATCTCTAAGCCTCCATGTAATCGCGTTTGAAAAGACAGTTTTTAAGCGAGAGACCGCGCTTTCGATTATCGTGCCTAGACAAATGTTTGTTTAATCAACATGTTTTGGGTTTGAGTGTTATAGGATTGAAAAGTCCTTTGTAGTTTCTGATAGGGAAGATAAAAAAGGCATATCTTACTTAGAGCTGATTGTATTTGATTGTCAGCTGTACTTATTTATTACGAATATATCGCCATCGTACATTCTTACGTTCACATTTCGCAAGTGTCGGTATAATTATACTAAACCGGATATAAAATAATCATAACGTACGTATGGTTTAGCTAATATTATTATCGTATTTTAATATTGACATCGTGAAGTAACTGAATACCGCGAGTGCACGTGCACTGATTAGAACAATGAATTTGCAACTATGACGAATTTCCGATTGGCCAATATGAAAAAAATAACTTTTGATGTTTTGTCAAAGATAAGGCTATGTGTTCCAGTGATTATGTTGGTGTCTGATAATAAAGTACACTTGTAGATTTCACGTAATCAGACAAAATCATCGTGACACAACGGCTTAAATGTGCGCACGTGACAATTATTTGCCATATGACGTATACGCAAGGCAAATAATACGTGTACACATATTACAAACGACAATTTGTACAATTTATTTGCTGCAAACAGGAAATAAAGTATATTTCTTTTGCAACTGAAAAATCAGTTATTTTACTTTCCGTTTATTTAATTAATTCTGAATTTTTGTATATGTATATTCTTAGAGCAAAAAATATGCATGTGGTAGCAGTCGCGTGGTTTCGGAGTTATTATCGTTTATTGCTTTATAACTACATATTGTGTAAGAGTGACGTATTCTGAATTCCGTATTAGTCGAGAAGAGCTAGTTAAACAGAGTAGGTATGTATAAGTCTGTTTGCTCACATAGCAGTGACTATGACAGTGACGTCCTATTAAAACATTTTATCAGTTGCGGTTTACTTCGACAGAACATTATCTCTTGAAGTATATTTGTGTAATAATAAAATACCAGCCCATTATCTGTACCTTCGTTGACGCGAGCCTCCTCTACGATGCAGAGGCTTAGGCCAACTCACCACGCTTGCTTAAATAATCGTGGAGATCTTTCGGATATTGGGGTTCCATAAGGTATTTATCATTTATGTTAAAGTGACCGGACCTAATCACGAATACACATAAACTTAAAATAATGAAAAGTATATATGTGCTTTAAGCTCAAAACCGCGACATTTAGCATGTCAACCCAGTAGCTTCCTTTTTTTTTCGGTATGATTATAAACAATCTTTGTATAAAATTCGAAAATTATTAGTCATAATAATTTGTAATATATAAAGAAGTATAGTTGTCAAATTATGCTTAATATCGAAATTCTTACATGTCCATTCATAAGCCAGTGATTTCCATAGTGACCTGTTGGAGGTAGTCTGCATCCAGCGACTTATAGTACATATAGTTAACCAATAAAAATAAGGAAAATTGTCGTAGGTAGCATCATTTAGTCCTTAAAGGATTACTATGCCGGATGACGTCATATTATTGTTTGTGTATATGTAGCTTACACCGAATAGAACGATTTATAAATTTACACATAAACATTTTACAATGCGAACTTTGCGAAATAAGCACATGGAAATTCATTAAAAAGACTATTATATTGAAAAACAATCAGACCTTAGAGCCTGTTCCAAACGATACGTTCGTTATTGAATTATGTTTAGGTATAAATCGTGGAATTCTAATATTTCAGTGTTGTATATCCCAGTTTCCTCGCATTTAACGCCAAATAGAGTGGCTATACGTAATAAAAGTAAATATGACATTGCTTTAGGATGTGGTTTTATAATAATGGTAACGACATTTCGTTGTAATAGACATGCTCATTGCTCAACATGGTTAGAGTTCAAAGAATTTGATTGATTATGGACTATTATTATGACATTAACCATACAGGCATTCTTTGTTTTGGCAAGTATTTTGATACTCAATTAACAGTCAATCCTTTCAACTCTTTTGGTAAACTTTTCACCCTATCCGTCCTACGTCCTATAAGTGTAAAGTTTTCACGTATTTAGCTTTGTAAACGAGGCTTAAGGTTGAGTGGAGCGGCAAGCGACATTCTTCACGATAGTACCGCTTGCTTCCAGCCTGCTTAATAAGTGTCACCCGAGGAGCTAGCGGTCCACCCTGCACTCTACTTACGATATTAATTATACCTGTTATGTTACAGCTCGGCCGCGATGAGCTGATCCACGTATCCGCGAGCCGGAAAGTGTCACGTCTTCTCGGAAATCTTTTTTATTGTACAGTGTACATTGTAGCTGTTAGCGGTGACCATATGGTGCTGAGAGTTAATTACTCCGAAATAATCTTGTATTGGATTTATTAATTTTAGTGTAATTAGGAGCATGACAATAGATTTCTGTATTTTTTTTGGCAAGATTAATTATTACGCGATGTTGAATACTGACGGTTAAATTTTTCTGTTTTCAAAAACATTACAGTCTTATAGTTGTTCCGTAAAAATATGAACTCTACCGTATCAGTACAGATAGGTCACGAATCTTTTAGGTGCGACCCAAAATTTATATAAGCACTTAGTACATAAAAAAATAGGTTAAACTCAACCAGAAACACCCAGACCTAAACAAAGTAATAGAAGCAAAATGTGTAGGTATTGTGTGACAGTTAAAGCGTTTTTCTATGTGGTGCGCGTTTACAGCGAAGCGGTCGTGGATCCGGGTCATGCGCGTCACGTAACGGGCTGATGATAACGGCGTGGCCCAGCCTGGCCCGGGCTAGGTCGCGCAGCGGGATGAGCTACGCGGAAGTGGGATTGCGGCCGACCATTAAAGCCTGCGCTGGAAGTTGCGTTACATCGCCGCCCGTGCCACCCGTTTTTACTACACTCAATACAGCCTAGCGCCTACTGCCTACATTCAATTCGTAATTGAGCTTGTATTTGTACATTACGCATTAGCTTTGCCTTAATCGAGTGATATTTTTGTTTAATTGACTGTTTATTTGTTTGAGAAAACCTAGTAAACAGTGCTTTTGTGTTAATGTAAATTTATTGTTATATCGGTTTCTATTGTGTTTTAATCAAAATGTGTCGTTTTCTGATATTACGTTAAATAGGTTTCGTATGTATTATTAAATGTTGCACCTCCAGTTACGACATATTACGTATACATAGGTACATAGCCATTATTTTTATGGGCTAAAATATGATTTGACTACTTTTACATTATCATTATAACACATAGAGGGCTTCTATTTATGTATGACTCATCTTTATACAAGAAGGTGATATGAAATAGATAATATGTGGTAAAAAGATACGTACCTTTATCGATGTGAACAATGTTCTGATATAAGAAGTAAAGTTCAAACACATACATGTAAAGTTTTTGCATATACACTTCGTACTGTACGAGAGACGAGGTGTGACATAATGTTTTTTAATATTAGTATTATTAGCTCACATAATTCTGTCATAAAATAATTAGGTACAATTTAACGTTTCCAATTTGTATGTAATGAATATATTAATTTAAGAAGAGGTTGCGTATACAAATAGATATGATTGAATGTAATAGTTTACGGTCGGTGGGAGCGCCGCTGACGCCTGACGCTTGACGCTGCCGCTCGAAGAAAGTTAAGTTCACTGCCACGGCCACGCAGTGCGACAACCTTGCCACCGCCGCGCCAGCCCACTCCACTCGACACCTCGTAACATTGATCTACTGCTAAATTTCTTCTTTTACATTATTTATACATTCAACATCTCACTGCGACACCAAGGTCTCGTAGTGTCATGTGAAACTTATACGATACATTTTACATACAGCGTTTGCGATCATGTTAATCATTCTTAGGTAATCGGAATTAGTAAGAGTTATGCATCATACAAAAATTTGTTTCGTTGAACAATACAGGAAATGATTCTGTTTCGCGGTAAGCACTCACGTGTCCGTTTAAATTCTTTTATTGTATGCTAATTTTATTTGTTTAGTACCTACATACCATATTATATTTATATGAATTGGTTGTAAAAAAGTTTAACAGGCATTAAAGTTATTTGTAGGAATGTGAGTTCAAAATGTGTTTTAAACTTTTCATTATAAGGCGATTCTTTTGGTAAATTAAACCGCTCCGATAAACTGGTAATATGAAAAGAATTGTATCTTTATTTTTCTTCTTTTTCCTATTAGTTATAATTACGAATTATTCAATATCAACAAAGTGAATGAGTTTAAAACAATTATTCCTTTACCGGGAAAAATTATAACAACATGACTTTTGCCATTTCTCAGAGGAGTTCAGAGGCTATGGTTGATAAACGCGTGCTCTGAATAATAATGTTACGATAATTCATTGACGTAGTGCTTTCATGAGGTTTTCACACTCAATTGTTGTATTGTTTTAAATTATTCTAAAATGATTTTTGATAAGTCAATACCTTGAGTCATCGCTACGTGAATAGTTTCTACATGCGTCATAGAATATATATTTTTTTAATATAAATTCGTTGGGTATTCCTCGTAACATAAACTAGCCAATTTATTATTTAGCCAGTGCTTACTGTATATTAGTTAAAAAAAAAACAAGTGTGTAGTGTTGGATTATGTTCCGCAAAGATTGACACTGGTCTGTCAGGTTGTAAAATTATAGAAAAGTAATTGCTGGCGAAAGCACTTCGTAAAGATGAGAGGAAAAGTTCGACAAAGATCACTCAATATGTAGATTAAAAAATATATACTTATAGTTTAATATAATGTGGAATGTAAATTAATAATAGTAAAGTAAATAATTAATAGCCTATTAAAGCAAGTTTAATTATTAATAATAAAATTAATCCGATACCGCGATAGTTGAGGTAAAGCATAATTTAGCGTAATCTGTCTCCCATTATTTTAATAACTAGGCAATTATTTCCTTTCTTATTTTTCTCTTCCTACGCTTAGCTAATAAACTGAAATGCGGCCTAGAGTTTAATGAATATGCATAAAATTAAACTGATAAAAAATGTGTGTTTGACTATAATCGTACGTACTAATTTTGCTTTAATTCTATATTATTATTTTTTTCCTATACCAATGCATGACGTACGGTAATCTAACTAAAATAAAAAAACTCTCTAAAATAAATACATAAATAATATCTATAATTTAAAAAAAATAACATGTTTTACGATCATATTTTTTTCTTAATAGATATTTAATAATTATTATATTATTATTTTTTTCCTATGCCAATGCATGACGTACGGTAATCTAACTAAAATAAAAAAACTCTCTAAAATAAATACATAAATAATATCTATAATTTAAAAACAATAACATGTTTTACGATCATATTTTTTTCTTAATAGATATTTAATAATTATTCTACTGCACGTGGTAGAGAATGTTGTTGCTATCCAATCGGCCAGTCTAAAAACATGTGGTAAATAGTTTTATCTTTGTTTATTTGTTATCATTGTTATCACTGCGTTCGTCATATACTTACCTACATATATTTCTACATTTATTACTATATTTCGGTAAATATCTTTCATAACATAAATAATATATTTAGGCTATATACCGTAAACTTATTCCAAACGCCAAACGCTAAAATAGCCATATGCAAAATTATGGTTATACATAATTCTATAGTCCATTAAATCGGCTTATTAATACAAATATTGTAAAATTTGTTTTAGAATTCGCACATTACCTTAGATATTTGTATCGCAATTGCATGATATCACAAAAATTACATAATTAATATCTATAAACTGTGAGTAAATATCATCTTAATATCAGGTAGCGATCGGTGTATGTACGTGTGTGCCAGACAGAAAATTTTAGTCTGGACACCCACATGTTTGTTTGCAGCTGAATCACAATCCAGAAATGCAGTGAGCAAGCCAGAGTCATTTGCCATCACATATGAATCAGCAAGACCGGAAACATCGCCATGTTGGCTCGCCGCCGCCATGTTTATCAGCATTCAGCACTCCGGAAGTTGCGCGCGCGCCGACCGTCTTTAACACCATTTTCACGAGGCGGCAGGAATACGAGTCGGAAATATTCAGCGGTTATTTTGGGTACCGACGTTTTTCCGCTTCACTGAGACATTTAGCGAAGTTAATCATATACTTGTCGACAAAGTCCGAAGTATTTATAGATCTAACTGCCGTCTGACTACTATGTAGATATTTATATTTACAAACTCGTCGTTTTGTCTGGCTCATTTTTGTGTTGGCGATCTTACTTCCGAGCAGACAAAAAAACTTGTTATACATATTGCTCAATGTATAACAAAGTGGTGTTTTTGGATTACATTGACTGATTATCTTTAGGTTCATTGGCGCCGCGCTAACATTTATAATTTTTGGTACATACATATTTTTGTTTAGTAAAACAATGATTGCATGTTATTTTAGAAAAGGTATTTACAAATATGTTACGTTTGTATGGAGATAATATATTAGACTAATATATGAAGAATTTCTGGTCTTGCAAGAACTTATGATTTTATATTTAAAAAATGGCATAATAATGGCATAAACTAATCTAACTTTGTTATTATAAGCTAATATTTGTCTATTTATATGCAGAAAATAAACGTATTTCGAGCATAGTAAATAACGGCAGGTCTAAAACATTTTAGTGGGGGTTGGATGTTTCGTAGTCACGCTGTCTCACTTAGTCACCGGATGGATTTTATTAGACTAATTTGATATATCAGCTCAATGTCAAAAAATCATCTGTACAGTGTATAAAATGTATGACGGCGAATAACTGCCAGGAGTATGGGTGATGAGGTTTTTGCCACTAAATATGTTCGTTTTACAACAGTTTCGAACGCAAGTAATATGACGGTATTGTGTACAAGAACCCCAAAGAAATAAGTAGGTCTGAGTCAAGTGTAATTTTTTGTTATGGCTCTAGTGACATGTGCAATACTATATAATTATTGATTAACACAATTATATCAATATTGAATATTAGTAAGCCTTTTCGTCTAAGTGTGTACTGTAAACTTGCATTTTACCTAAAATAAATGAATAAAGATGGACTATTTCGGAATTCCGTAAGCATAGATTAGCAGTATCTTTGATTATCCATGCGGTTTCGATATCCGCAATCCAATTTGCTGTGTTTCAAGCACAAACACGTAATGTAAACGTGTTTTTAACATCATCTGAATTTCAATCATGCTAGTGAGAAAGATAATTGCCCCATATGTTCCGAAGTGATATCGACTTATTTTATAAATTATTGCCTTCTTATTATGAAGACATTCGAGTGTATATAAATCGGAATTTCCGTTTATAATTAGTATTTTATCTAGTGGCTCCGATTATCATTAACTTATTCGATAGGTGTCATCAGAAGCGACTCATTTTTATCGAAGTAAAGAGTAATTTATCATTACACTCCCGTCGCCATAGCCTGCAACCATCAATTAGTCGCCGTTGATTACTTATTTGCATCTAAATATCTACCTATATGTAGCCTTTATGTATACGTATTCCATCTACGCACGATCTTCGAAACAATAATAATATGCAAGATTATTTGTAGAAAGAATATGGTAATTCCTTTATTTTGTTTTTATTTTTGTGAGTTTTAACCAAAAGGTTTCTTTACTCAAAATTTTACACAGAAATAATATTAGAAATCTAATCAAAAATATATTGGTAAGATATATTTTAATTTGTGAAATTGTTTCGTATCAGAATAGGAATGAATATTGCATACGTTGACGTCACCACTATACAATACTAGCGTAGGATTTCTACGAGAGAGATGTGAGATGTTACCACTGCTCTTCCACTTTTAAAAATAACTAAATACTGATGTATTTTACTATCTATTTATATTTTTAACGAAATGTTTTATTTTAATTGTATATGTTCTTGCATCATATAAACTATTGAAAAATAGGCAATTACTCTATTGCTCGCTCTACCAATCGATATCAAGATAGCGGTTTGCCATACGGCTTAATGAGAAAGAGATGCCAAAAACTAAATATTAAGTACTCATCGATATTTCGATATGTTAGATAATATTTGTATTTAAAATACTATTGAAGTTTGTTATATTCCGACTAACCGCCGGATTTTTAGTGGCAAGTGTTTTTAAATGATTAATGCCCTCGCACGCTTCAAGAGGGTGCGCGGGCGCACGTCGGTAGTAAAGGCTTGAAGGAATGTGGTCAGACGAGCGGGGACGGGGGCGGGATGAGGGACCGGGAGATTGTGAGGGACAAAGGCTCTGAAACTGGTTCTGCTTCCTGTACGTGTCGGATGTCCTGCGGCTTCCTGCCCCTGCGCCGCCGCCTACCACTGCAGCCACGCGATGGGTTACTCTCTAGGGCTGACTCGCGATTGTTTTTGAAACACTGATTTTTCTACTGTTTTTGTGATTTTTTTTACTTTAAAAATTAAGGTTGTGTATTTCACCCGTACGTGTGTATGTGTTCCTTAGAAACAACTGAAACGTAATACTAAACCTTATTCCTCGACATAAAAATCATACTAACATAAGTTGCCTTAAAACTATGTATTTGTGATAATGGATTGTTTTTTGATGTACTTTCTTTTTCTGTATTGTATTTTGATTGCTCTTTTAACAAACATAAATATGAAAACGTCAAGCCGAATATGAGCATTTGTGTCACATGATTGATATGATGATTTAAGGCCTACAGGACATAGTTATAAGTATGTCATCCACCTTTGAGGAGGGAGGATTTGGTGCGTGGAAAGAAGAAAAAATAATTGCGAGTGAAAATCGCGCTGATAGAATAAAATGCAGTCGTATCGATCCTGTAAATTTCTAATATCGCCCTGGTTAAGCGGGACTGTCCATGTTGAGTGTGGACAACGTAGTCGCAGTATGTGTTATAAAAATGTACATAAAATTAAACTTAATTTGTATTTTCCTTCCTAAAGATATATATTATATAACATAAGGAATGTAATTATCAGATTATAGCCCAATTATCCACTTCATTAAATATTATTAAAAAATAATTCAAAACGTCATATATACATAAATTGTGGTTTTCCTCTACTAATGCAAAAAGATTTAATATATGCATGCTAAATAATTTTTAAAGTTAAGGTTGTAGGAAGTCGCTGGATGCAGGCTGCTTCCAACAGGTCGATGTGGAGATCCTTGGGGAGGCCTATGTTCAGCAATAGACTTCCTGTGGCTGAAGAGACAGACAAATATTTTTTAATTGTTTTAATAATTCTGTTTGTCTCGCGTACATATTCTCCGGACTACAGCGAAGACGTCATGATCCCGCATTCAAGATTACCACAGTCAGTTCAATTACGGTCACGATAACAATGTGGATAAAGCAAATAATATAATTGGGAGAAATGAAGTCGAAGTTTAAAAGAGGCAGAGTGAGCCCTGAAGCGAGCGCCATCGCCGCAGGACACGCACGATTGAGGACACACTCTCGGCTTGCTTTTGTTGCCCTGCGGTCACTGTAACATAACACGAGCCAGCTCTTCCCCTAAGGTATATGCTCTCAGATCATATGTAGATAATTTTACCATTAAAATAATTGTACACACATGTTTTTCAAACGTAACTCTACCCTTTATATCAAACAATATTATTTACTCAAATCAGTATGCATGTAGGCATTCAATTAATATGAGTTATGACATGTGATATTAAACAATGTATTGTTTGTAATTAACCAGTTTCCTGCGACTGTGTTTTATGTTTTTATTTACCTATATCTACTGTTAATTGATACTGCAAATAAACATTCTGTCAATTATTTCATGCGCGTTAGGTATGTGAGAATTTAACGCGTAGTTCTTTGGTACCGTATAACGATTACATTGGTATTATGTAATGTTAGGTGATTTATCTATTACGCAAGACGTGCCGAGCGATTCTTAGCGACATCTATGTTTGAAA
Organism: Theretra japonica; assembly: GCA_033459515.1. Lineage (NCBI taxonomy): Eukaryota > Metazoa > Arthropoda > Insecta > Lepidoptera > Sphingidae > Theretra > Theretra japonica. The sequence goes on from CM065939.1 coordinate 8,836,789, forward strand.
GGAGTTATTAGGTGAGTAAATACAAGTCTTTAGTTGGTCGGTGCATCCGTTTCCTTCGTCTTGCGTCTTGTCACGCCCCCCCGCGCCGCGCCCCTGCCACCGTTCTACGTAATCTTAGTTAAAACAATGAGCAGGCGCTTCCGCATCGTCAATCGTTTTCCACGCGCAAGGCTAATGCCAAGGTCTCGACTTTCTACATCGTTTCGATGAACGTCAATTGCCCAATAAAATTATTGCATAATTTGATTTGACATTATTGTACTTTGTTCATTATGTCGCGTTAGATATGCTAACAATCTGTTTTATATCGTCTTCGATCTTTTGGCCTCCGAATTCGTTTTTGTCATACCGTTGTCAAATATTAGGAACAGTTTTTAAAATATCATCTTAAACAATGAGTTAAATATATATTTTTAAAATTTTATTTGTAGTTTCAAATTTCGCCACACGGCATTCTATAGATATTTAATGTGTTCCGATGTCTTAGATCCGAATTACTGGACGGGAAATCTTGATTTTCTCGGAAGTAACTATTTAATTTACTAGAAATTAGATATATATCTACTACGAGTACATTTGTACATTCGACATTTGCCTCTTATTACATCATGAAAGCGAAACAGTAATATCAAAATGTGACTGACAGCTGACCTGACTACGAGTAATTGAATTTTAACTGATTCCCCTGATTGGAATGCGCTGACGAGTAATTAATAACTATGTATGTAAAATTCATAACATTGCAAAAATCCAAATCTACAACCTTATTACGATGTCATAAAAGGTTATGAGGGACATTAATATGTTTCTATAAGAAGTACAGATAAATCATACATACATACATAAACTTTTTCCCAGAAGGTGTAGACAGAGGTGCAACCAGAACACCCACGTTCCGCCTTATGTGTTCCGTTCCATGATGTGATACGGGGCGAGCCTATCGCCATATCGGGCACAAATTTCTGACTCCGGATTGATAATAATTAGTAGAAAAAAACAATATTACTTTACCCGACCCAGGATTCGAACCAGAGACGACAGCTATGTAATCATAGTACAACTATAGTAGTATCGTAGTACAACTATACCATCGAGGCAGTCGAAGAAAATAAATCACATTGCTGTTTTAGTGGAATTATGTTTAGAGATTTGTGGAGGTAGAGGTAAGAAAGTGGCAACGTAACTATTCTGTCCAATCTTTTGGATCTACTTTTGAAATAAACGTGTTTTGAGTTTAATTCGACAATTTATTGTAACGCGAAAAAGCCTTCATTTTTTTCAATTTAATCCCTGCAACATTATGAAGACGCGTGGACTAGGATTTTCATGGCTTTTCGGTGTGGCGTCACTAAAATAATTGATATTCTATCAGACTTCAACGTATTCAGACATCATAGTTGTTAAAAAATTAACTTAAGTCATTGAGTATAACAGTTCATTCAAGTGCGTGTCGCGGTTTTCATTAAAAAATTACACAATGTTTTACCTGTGTTACTAGGTAGCCTTTTCAGTATTTATTATAATTGAGGAAAATTACTTACAAACTCATTTATGCATTGAATGTATTTTGTGAATTTATGTCTGGCGACTGTTTAAACTTATACCTACAATTTTTTTTATACAATGTAAACACATTTACACATGTTTTCAGGAAACAAATGAATTATGTATTCAGCAAATAAAATGGTGCAAATAGAGAACAATGGTATCCGTACTTCAATGTACGAGGTGTGTGTGCAGTAATGCCGAAAGCATTGAAGGCAGCAGATGTCTGGTCAAATAAAACGCGTCATGCGGTTCTGTGTTGGTATGTACACGATTAAGGAAAATTTTTTGATCTCCAAATTTATAATTTTGTATCGAAGTGCAATAATTGAAGCCATATGGTTAAACTTGGTTTATGGGGCAAGATAGAGTCAAAATTGCGTGATAATGGTGACTAATTGATGAGAATTTGTCTACCAGATTGATCGTGTTAGTTTATACCCGCATGAAGCAAGCTCATGATATTAATGTAAGAACTTAGCCTCGTTTGTTATGTTTGTTACTAAGTAGTTAAAAGCGCGTTCCCAGTGCACCTTTATACTAAAGCAAAAAAGGCACATCAGCACTTGTCTGGTCATTTAATGAACAAGCGTAATTACATGTTATGTCAGTACAATAGATACTAAGACCGAGAACATCCGCGATTGCGTCACGCGAGACGAGAAAAACTACCGAGTTGAGGAAAATGAATGCGATCTCAGCCGGATATCGGTGTTCACACGATTAATTATGAATTCTACGCGGCACTCGTCTGACCGCTCCTGCACTTCCTCGAGTCTTGCAGGATGTAAACAGGCTCCCGCTTCATTACCTCGGAGTAGTTGTGTAGCAACCTCTCCCGGACATTATATGGATAACATCTTTACCTTGTTATTGCTTTTATTTACTACAGAATTGCGTTTGTACACAGGTCGACGTGTTTATTGACTGGCTATTTTATTTGCCGTGAGATTCACAGAAATCTAGTTTTTGTTTATACGTATTTGAATATTTTACACCTATTATATTAATGACGTCAGGTAGTTCACTATTTTATGTTATGTGTAATCTAAGGTGACACTAAGGATTGCCGAAATTAAAAATGCCAAGTTTTAGATTTTTGTTACAGAAACAAATAATATAATTTTATCATTGATAATGTAACCACGGTCAATTTAGTGAATTTACTTTGAAGTAAAGAACATATCAGTTTTAATTTTGGAGTATGCCAAGATGCGTGGACTAAATATGTTAATGGACAATATTATACGACGTATATATGTGCGGCTACTCATCAACCGAAATTTAAAGTGATCCTTGACTTTGTGACACAAGTGCGCATGTACAAGATACATTTAAATTAAAGACACATGATATCAATTGGTCACGCATGTTGCGCTTAGAAACCCGGGGGCGTCGACTGCAGTGCACGCGACGTTTGTCGCTGTCACTCTCTTCTATATCGAGAGGAAAACAATGTGATTTCTTCATTATTACGAGCGGGGCAAAAAACTGCCTTCGTATGAGCCATGCAGAGATATCGACGGTTTCGCTATCGACATAAGCGATCGCGTTTTATTTTATCAAAACTTAACACATTTGTTTTGTTTGATATGTGACTTGTTCCGCTTTCCTCGTTTGTATCTCTGATAAAGGTACACGTGTCTGATGTAGGTATCGATTACTGTTAGATAATCATAATTTATACACGACGGACCGACGTCATAGTGGTTGAGCGTAACTAGCACCTGTACTTCGACCAGGGTGCGCTTCAGATCAACTTGTTTAAATAAATGTTGCGGTCTGAGCGGCTTTGATTTCAGATATCTGCAAAAATATTCCAGTTGTGTTATGTTTATCTCCACAAGATAGGAAGGAATCATTCATTTTGTAACACAATACTAATGAAATGTTTTATTATTTAAAATGGGTAGTCAGTGGACATAAAAAGATCACTGTAGAAACAGAATGTTTCATACCATATGTCTGCATGTTAAACGTTATTGACATGCCAAATAAAGAACAGCTCATAAATACTTATAATATGATAATCATTTTATCTTTTCAACTTTTCTGCTCTTAATCAGTTTGGTTATTTTGAGTTTAGTTTGACTAAATTTTTAATTTATTTATTATTCATAAATTTATGCGCATTAGTACGTCAGCAACATTAAATGGTCGGAAAAGATATACTAGACAGATACTAGTTCATATGTATGCAACGCTTTGCATACAAATTGAAATAAGAACGTCAGTTTGTATGAATATCTGGCAAGTGGCAACAAATTAGCTAAATAGTTGTGCATTACCGATGATAACCGTGCTTATAGTTGGACAAACAGCGCGATATATCGATCATCCACCTCGGCGTTCGCTGGCAGCGCTGCGCCACTGATAAGCGTTATCGGCGCGTCCGTGGCCAGCTGTCCCGGAAATCGAATCGCGCAGTGCACCATGACGTCATTGTGCCTTATAATTACTTAGAAATAGAGAAAATCACCGCTATCTTTGTAAACAAATACTATCATAACATTCTTGCCGCTTGTGGACTTTTTACCTCAAACGGAAAATATTGAGGTCAACTTGTTGCAGTGATAATGTTTATTGTTTATTCCTTTCTCTTCCGTTTATAAATGAGTGTTGGCATTTGCAATAATAGGAATTCCCTGTTCCTGAGTAGTACGTAGGTGGAGGCTTTAATTATCTACGGAACAGTTTCAGCGTTTCTCATGTTTCGAATACCTGAAACATACCGAACTATATTGTAATATTGTACGGTGTTCGTGAGCTTGCTCTATATTCTATAGTCTATATCATAAACACAAATGTTATTCATATTTGCCAGTTACAAAGCACTAGACATGGATTTTTCTATACATTATCAACCCTGATTCTGGAATTTGTGCATGACATGGCGACAGGCTCACCCCCTATCACATCATGGGACGGAACAAACATGGCGAAACGTGAGTGTCCTGGTAGCAACTCTCCCTCCCCCTTCTGGAAAAAAGGCGTGAGTTTAGTATGTGTGTATGTAATACAGTAAACTACGTAGTGTGTAGCTAGAAAAAATGGAAAAGTTTGAAGAACAAGAATTGTATTTCAAATACTCACAAATGGAAAATTATAAGTACGAAAATTGCTTGAATATATTAATAGAGCATACGTTCCTTGACCAAAGTTCTGGACAAGTTTCCAGAAGTGTCCTTATTATATTTTTGACTTCAAATACATATTTCACTTTGTCAAAAACGTTTTATAAATGTTTCTGCGTATTTTCAATTTTCAAAATCTTTGTGATTATGGCGAGTCATTGTCTCATATCGTATTGGATATTGATCAGTGTGTAAACTGGGTTTTTACAATTCTAGACATAATCCATTTCGGATATCTACTACGTATCAAACCTTATCAAAATATTTCTGATCGTTTAAGGTTAAGTGCATTGTATCAGATATAAATTATACTAATACTTAAATACTAGTGGTTCGATCCGGCTTAGTCTAGTAAAAGTTTCCAAAACTTTCGAATGTTCGCAGAAACATATTTAATAGTAGGTATATAATATATTTACATGCTAGATATAAGGCTGTTCATGCAGCAAAATCTGATTCTAATTTTATATTTTGGTAATAATAAATAAAAAAAATATTAAATATCGAGCAAATTATAATTTATCTTTTTGAGCGAATATGTGATCCGAATTTTGGATTTGCAAGATTTCAACTTCATGTGGTCGGGTAAAATTCCAATAAATAGTTGAAAGCAAAATATAAATCTCAAGTTTTATCATAAAAATAACTATTCTACGATGAGCAAATGGAATATTAGAACGGAGACCAAACGATCATATATGTATGTGCAGACGAGTAATATTGACCAATAACGGGATATTCTTGGTAAAGTACCTACTTCAGCTTAACATGTAGAGAAAAACAGACATTGCAAATAGTAGAAGGTATGAATTTAAGACTGATATTACCATATGTGAATATTTCACAATATTTCGCAATAATTTTTAACAGAAATTTTTGAAACTTAAGAATAATATGTGTAAAGACACGCGATAACTTCAAGCAAAGCAAATATATAATTAATATACGTATATGGTATTTTATGTACATACCCATTTATATATCTACATACTACCGAAACCTGGCTTATGAGGTTTCACTTGGTGCAAGAAATAAATAACATTAATTAATACACTTATTTGTCTTACCTTTACGCTCATTTTGACAAAGACTACAAAAAAGAATATGATGCGCGGACTGTTCATATTCGCTCGCTAAAACTGGTAGTGCCACACTGTTGTCAGCCGTGACTCAGCATGAATGGGCAGGCTGGTCAGGGCTGATACCACTGTCTCACAGAAGATCGACGTGAAGTGATAGCTATGATGTTGCATTTCGTTCGGTGAGTGAGACTGCCGGATACCCAATATCCCTTTTCTCTTCCTATCCTTTTTCCTCCCTGCTCGCCTCCCGATCTGATGCCAGCAACACATTCATGGTCCAAACGCTGAGGATGTTCCTGAGCGGCAGTGATTACTTACCATCTGATGACCTGCTTGCTCGTTTGCCGGATCAATTCTATAAAAAAATAATCACATTTAGGTGTTGAACATGGGCACGCAGGCGAATCAACGAGCTTAAATGACTACAGTTTAGACTTAAAGTTACAATGGCCCGTAAGAAACTGTGATATGCAATAATCGACATTTAGCCAAATCTTTGTCAAATGATTACGCACGCAAGGATAATATTGGTATATATGCCGTCCCTTCAAAGATATCTCCCATCTATTTTACCATTCTAGTAATTTGGTTGCGGGTTAAAGACAAGTTAGACATTCCCGGAGACTCGGCGAGCTTCAATCCTTGGTGTCATTAAAAACGTACCACTGTAGATCCTGGCTTACTGGAGTTGTAGCGACGGGTGTGAGGGCGGGACAGTCATTGTCACCAATCGAATATTTTAAAGTTCAAATTAATAATATTTTGTTCCGTTTAGTAATCAGGTTAGGATTTGTCTGGGTTTAAGTAATGCCCTGATGCATTATAGGAACTGATGACTACAACTTTTTCAGAAACGTATCTAGTGAGTAAGAAAATTCAGGTCAACACGCCAAAAAAAATGTTTTCCCGCGCTACACCACTTTGTGTAGTGGTTCGGTACTGACACTATCGAAGACCAAAAATATATATGTTTCATGTTTACAAGGAGCAATTACAAAGCAAACAGCACAAACGCTTCTTAGATATTTTTATATACTTACTAATATTCGGGCATACCCGTATGACCTGGTTTATGGTTAAGGTTGCAGGAAATCGCTGGATGCAGGTCGCTTCTAACAGGTCAATGTGGAGATCCTTGGGGGAGGCCTATGTTCAGCAGTGGACTTCTTGTGGATATATATATATATATATATATATATAGAGATACATGGACAGCATTCACTTTACACAATAGTGGAAGACCAACCATAGTGACCTACGCTAGAGTTTTTGAACCTGTATGTTTTTGAACCCTGTCACAATTATGTCGACACATGATTTGTTGCAATTGTTGGTCATACCTCCCACGTGCATGTCACTTTATAAGATTCACTTTTTAATTTTATACGTGTATCCCAGCCTACACGAGAAATTACGACGATCGTCGATCTTACCACATCCTGACACATAAAATAATTAATTACATAGATAATCCCAAGATATTGTATCCAGTCGTCGCGTTTCTGAAGCTTTTCACTCACTGCGTAACTAGGAATATAATAGGATGTTTCTAGGCAGGTATTAAATATCTACTCGAGCAAGACTAATCATATTCCACTACGCTTGCATATTCCTGGCGACCACAGTTATCAGAAATTGTACATGAGTATTCACTAATATAGCAAATTGAGCAGGGATTTAATTAAGACTTTTGTGACATCGTGAGTTTAGGTGAGGTTTCAGACAGTATGCATGAAATCAAAATACATAATTCTGTACATAGTTTCCTGAAACGAATTTGAAATAAGAATAGTGCGATTGTACCTACTGGTAATTTAAATTGTACTTTTACCGACTGTATGTTTTGTGCCATCCCAAAGAAATAGTCCGTATTCACATAAGTTAGGGTAGATTTAAAACGTACAAAGATGTGATGTAATAACACGCACGCAAAGTGGACCTCCCGAGCTGGATATCGAACCGAGGGCATCACTTTTCACAGTCAACACATGTTGCCACGTAACTAATGACGCAAGTGGGTTACCTGATGAAAAATAGTCCCATCAATACTTGGAAACTGGTATAACTGATTGTACTTAAACCCACTAACATTGATAATCGCTATGCTTATAGCCCCTGATAACCCATACCTTAAATGTACGCCTTCAACCGGTACATGTTAATGTTTACATCTTGGTTGCTGATCGCTTCAGCTTCTAGATAGTATTTCGGATAATAATATAAGCGACGTATTAATGGAGGTACCTCTTACATTGCATTATCGACCTAATATATGTTCGTATTACAACACTCTATAGCATACAAAATCCCTTCTCTTTTGTAGAAAATACATATATCAAGCGAAACATATAATGTCAACGAAAGTTGCCTGTGACGTCTGGAATAAAAGCACTAACTATATAATATACTAACTATATAACTTTTTTTTCACAAATTCTGGTAATTTACGTCCTTTGGGCAATATTTTTTTAAATTTTAACGCTCTTCATCAAATGCTACGAAGCTACGCAAGATAATTTGAGATATATGTATATATATTTTCACGCTCCGAGCATTTAAATTCGTAGGTAAGCAAATCATTATATGTAATAGAATATACTTATATTCTATTGACTGAATTATATATAATTAATACTATTAACACATTTCTACAATATTAAATTTATTACTAGTATTATTAGCTGTACTTACACTGTGGCTACTGGCTATACATGATAGTGCATAGTAATTGTAAATAATTCCTATTAAAAGTTAATATTACGTGGATATACATACAGAGAGAGCAAGGTATTTGCGACAAAATCACAAATAAAAATTACACTTATACAATATGATCATATCAGTGCTTTACTGGATGATCACTAACTAAATATTTGGTTGATACCAGTTATTGTAAGTAGTTTGGTGGCTTGCGTAATCTGACCGAGGGACTTCCCAAAAACTTCATGTGATTCTTATAACTGCGTTTTCCTATTTGTGCTCTCATTCGATGATTATAGTTGATCCAGTTAGTTCTTGTAACAATATTGTACGTACCTACTTATTCTGTGATAGGTAAGTAATAATTACACTGGATGAAAATTCTTAGTAAAATAAACTTTATTTAAGAGTTTGCTTAAAGGGGACACTAAGGTATTCATAGAATAAAAAGTCAGACGAACCATAACAATAATGATAATTGATCTCTGCGATTGAAACATTTAGATTTTAGGAATCTTTACGAAAATTAATGAAGAGTTGCAGTAGCACTTATAGGGAATGATAAGACGAAAATGGGTACAATATGTTAAATTATTTTAAAAAGACGATACGATATAATATATAAAAGCTATTATAAATTCCATGTCGGTGCATCAAATACGCAAAGTGTATGATATATAAGATATGATAGGTCTCATTCTATTAAATGACATGACAACTAAGATCCCTCATGCGTACATGTCGTGGACAATATTAACATTGTTTTATACAATTTTAAATAGTAGGAATTAACTTAAGCGATTGCCAATCGAAATTCCGAACTCATAATCGTTCATAACACGGATTTCCTTATCATACGTCAATTTAGATATTTATGATAAGTCAGAAAATTGCCGTGTTTGGGTAAGATTAAAATTCAGCGAGGGATAATGAACACACTTCGTTAGCTTCTCCAATGTGATTATGTATTTATTCATTTACACTTTATTACACACAAAAAAAAAACAACAAATCTAAATGAGAAATCACATACATAAAAGTACAATTGGCGGTCTTATCGCTCAAAGGAAATTACTTACAGACAACCATGGGATGGATATTGGAGAAGGATAAACAGAGGGCTGATAAATAAGTCATTAAAAAACATTGAATCCTTAAAACATCTCGGTGTTAACACTTTATCTCCGCGTGGTAAAATAATATTGTGTAATGACTGTTATTTCACTTGAAATATCTCCAAATGGGGCCATAAATTAAATATTAAACATAGTTAAAGACGACGCCGAACAAAGATTGTCAGAGTGCACGTGAGCCAGCGTCTAAAAAGCGGAAGGGTGACGGGTGGCCGCAACCAATTGAGGCAATTTGCTAGATTGTAACATTAGTTCCACACGCAAAAAGAAATCAAACAACAGTTGTCTGCGTGCACAGTTGACACTCGACGGACAGACGCCGTACTAAATTGTCGAATATTACGTAGCATGGCCTTAATTCTTTTATTAAACGGTATTTAAAAATCTAACGGTCTAAATTGCAATCTTGTTTGTTAATTAATGTTGCTTACGGTCTCTTCTCTCTTCGTTTGGTGGTATTGTTTACATTTCATCATTATTGATGTCCGAATTTAGAAAAAGGAAAATCGTATGTTAATGTGGTGTCTTAACGAGATGAGTGCAATAAGGTGAAGTTGCGTAGGTGTTGGGTATGTAATGATTACTCGCAACGAGCATGAAACATTAGAGGCAGATGTTTAGAGCCGAGAATGATGACGCCAAGTGGCTGAGTAGAAAGCGGAAGGGTGGCCGTGTCGTCAATTGGCACAATTGGCAGTAATTGCGGGCGCATGTCCGGGCGCGTCGGATCGTCGGTCCCAACTCCCGACCCGATGCCGCTCAATGTGTTGGTAGCCAATAATACAATTCTGTGCACAATGAAGTTATGTCTGTGGAGATACCGGGTGACGCGCCCGGCGACAGGCGACGCTGCCGGCTCCAGACGCGTTACCGCTTCCGCTCTAAATTCCACATAAATTCAACCAAATTATTGTTCAAAAATAATTTAAGTGCCTATAAAATATGTTTGCCTACATAGATAAATGTGACAATGTATTTGCCGAAAAATATTTTCATTCGGTTATTTTCAATACGTACATACAATGGTATTGGATATCTTGTGTTGCGTTGTTAATCTTTTAAAATGTTAAACCGGATATTTTTAAAAACTGTGAGGCAATCAGTCAGTATTTACAAGGAATACCTACTTATAAGTAACTGATTACTTAGATATAAACATAACTAGGTACCTAACTAAATTAAATCATCCATTAGGATGCGGATAAAATTAATGATCGGTAATGATGTTCAGTTAGAGTAGGTATACTTTGCTGTCATTAAATATTCCAAACACTGTTTCTTTAAAGATATGTGACAAGATATAACCTGGGAAGAAAAGTAGGTAGAAACATTAACACAAAGACTACTTGGATGTATGGATAGTCTTTAAAAATTCAGATAGTTAAATAGAGTATAATGACATTCGAATGCATGATAATTGTGTAAAGGCTCAGTGCTTAATAATGTGCGTGGCAGTCACGAGCGCAGCGCACGCGCCTCGCAAGTCGCAGGGCAACGCGGAAGTGGCGCACACTTCCGCGTGCCGCCATCTTGGCTCACACCTCGCAAGATTTGCCTATTTCTTACAAGATTACGCGCAGACCTGGCGAGCCACACAGACAAACATTCTATAACGGCAAATAAAAACACTCGCAAGGATCGCTAATTTCCAAATAAGGAGAGCGATTATACAAAAACAACAGGTTTCCGCACTAGAGCGCCAGAAGTTCCCATGATAGAATATTTTATTACCGCATCATTGCAAGGAAGTTTTTACACGGCAAGTCGTCTGGGTCACTTGTGATAATAGACGATTATTTGATGTTATTATGGAGCCTTCGGTACGCGATATAGCGTGTGTTCCCCTCACGCTCTTTCTAATTACGGAATAACGTGGTGGAACAAAAAGAGATGACCCACTTTCGGGACCGGTCGTGCGAGATCGGGTGCGCACCGTTGCACACATTACGTGTTAGAAGATGAGGTTATGCACTGAGCGAATTGCATTGCTGTAACGGAACACAAGCGATGTGAATTTTCTCGCCCTAAAATCATTTTTGCGTACTTTTTCCTATGCTGTAACTCGTGTGACGGGACTTGTGCAACTGTTTATGCGAGTGCCGAGTACAATGATCAACGCAGTTGGTTTCTTAATGCACGTCACTGATTCACATTTACATATTTATTATTCATTATTATTTATTAGATTAACTCAATTGCTATTACCTACAAGCGTTTCCGTAATGAAGTCGTACGTGATGTTATGGGAAGAAAAATTGCGTTTAGAGACGTAATTAATATTTTTATGGATTATTGTATTTTTATAGATTTATTATATAGCTGGTCTTCGGAAAAATATAAGAACGATACAGGATATATGTCTACACTAATTGCTTGCCATAATGATCTGTAGATATTCCAGACATATCTAGCAAAAACAGTTTGGTAAGTATGATCCTTAATTAATGCCATACATAAATGTTAATTAACGTTTTATTTAACGATGAAGGAAAACATATTACGAAACTGGCATACATGGGAGATAAACACATGAATTTAAATAAAACAAAGAGATATGTGAAGCATAGTGGACTAAAAATCAATTCCTTCCGGAGTAGCGCCCCGAAAGAGTTGATGTCGGTCTGATCCTGGCTTGAGTTATATTGGAGCAACCAATTAATAGGGATAAGGACTGGCAGAAGAATTAGTACTGTAAATAAACGTGCATTGCATTTCCCTATACAAAGTCAATACTGTTGGGTAATTTTATGTTGCAAGTAATTTCGTAATAGCTTTATTATAGTACGTTAGGCAAACTCGTAGGGTTAGGTAACGCCGTACAGTTCCGAGATATACATCCTGCTTGGATGAACACCACTACGTTTATTTCTCAACATCTTATCTTTGTGTGGATTACATTTTAATTTTACAGCTTCAATTGATATCGTCTCGGTGGCGTAGTGGTACTACGGTACGATAGCAAAGCTGTGGTTTCGGGTTAGAATGCCGGATCGGGCCAAGTGATAATGGATTTTTAATTCATTATCATCCCGAAGTCAGGAATTTGTGCTCGATATGGCGATAGGCCCGCCCCCTATCACATAGTGGGACGAGACATACAAGGCGAAATGAGGGTGTCGTGGTGACGTTTTTGCTTACCCCTTTTGAGACAAAGGTGCGATGTTTGTATATATCTTTAATTCGTATTTGTGCTTTACATTATTTAGTTGTGATTAATTTGTTCTATTTTGTGTTCTAAAATAGGAAACAAACTTTTGTGTAATTTTCTGTTTACGTTTAGAATATTATTTCTTATACTGTCTATTGACTATAAATACGCTGTATTGATTTGCTATGAGAAATAAGCAGTAGGTACTTATTATACAGGCTAGAGAATTGTAAATGTGCGTCGTTAAAATGTTATTGTCAAGATGCAGTAATTGTCCAATGTTTATGCCTAATGAAGACGGACAGATATTTGAGAGAAAGGACGGTAATAGTGTTGTTGCGCCAACGCAACGCTATTGCACGGTAGTTTGGTAAGGTGCGGGTCGCGACCACAAGCTCCCGTGCATGTTTCTCAAGCAAGGATAGCGAGGGCGCGGGCGCGGGCGAGCCGGCACAGCGCGGCGGAGTGCGGCGCAGCAACAAGCCGCAACTACGTAATCCTGCGGCAACGGCACTTCCTGAAGGTGGCGCAAGCGGTGCGCGAATGTCGGCCGAGCATTTCGCGCCACTTTCGTAATTTGTTGCGTGGTGCGACCGGCTGCCTTGCCTGGCCCGCAGGAAGTAAAAGTTCGAAGGTAAGAAAGTAGGTCTCCGCTGTAATTGGCATTGCGCCTGCATATAAATGTCTACGACATTTATATAGGTTGAGAACTGGACACCTGCAGATGCGTTCGACCATCGTGGGAATAATGCATGTGCAACAAATGTGCATTATTCACTGAAGATCGTGTACGGTTAGGGATATGCCCCACAATCAATTAGGAAAAACTTATCATTTTGTTTCAAATATACATGGGATATGGATCAGAAATGTATGATGTTGCAACAGCAGCGGCAGGGGTGCGACAAACATCAGGTTACGCACGCACGTTGTGTGTGACATAACGCGCGCGGACAAGGCGCCACCAACGCCGCGCCGCGCCGCCCGCGCAAACCGCGCCGCCGCCGATGACCCAATCTACTCGCCGAGTGACGTAACAGCAGACAACACTGGGTAGTGAACACGAGCACCGAGCGCCGCGCGAGCACGCCTGACGCCACCAACTAGGCCGACATTCAACACCAACCGAAACTCATCGTTTGCGCAACTGCCTACTTTGTCTCAACACACTTAATTTCATAAGCTCCATATGCTGTAATATAATTAATAATCATCATAATTAGAAAATAAATGCGGTCGTAGAATGCCTTGTTCTCTCTACATTTGTCTTATTTGTTGAATATACTGGTCACATATAAGCACGGCCAGGGCAAAGTTATACAAAATAGCTATTAAACTAAGTTTGAACAACGCATAGTTAGTTTAATACTAGTTATATTGAAATAGGAACTGGGTTATTGCATAAACATTTACGAATCTCAATTAAGGTAACGATATTGCATCAGAATGGCTCATGGCGCACAGGAAGCCAGTGGGGCGCATGTTTAGCGCAAGTTGAAGAAATTGAGTGGTTCGGAGTGGCACACCGTACGGCCGTCGCAGCGGCGCGCTGCAATGGAGGAAATGGTACTATCTGATGAGCTTGCAACAGAACACGCCGTTCGACTTGCGAAATTACCACCTCTACATATATCTGACACAAATTAAAAGTAGGTAAATTGGCGTATTCATTCACAGCATGCATCGAGTAAAAAATAGTGAATATCTTACGCTCGTAAATTAATACATACTAACCAATTGTCTCATGAAAATAATCCGTCTCGTAGTTTTGAGCCAAAACAATTTTTCATTTGTTTGTTTTTGATTGTGACTCGTTTTCCCAGAAATTCTTTATAACTGCAATCTGCAAGCATGTGCAATTAAAATTAATTTAAATATAGTTCGTGTGCGTCTATAGGTATAAATAATTCTGCAAATTTTAAAATAAATGGGAAGAACGGATGTGTACGTAATTTGCATTTCATTGAATGCTATATTTGATATTTGTTCATATATATTGAAATGTTTTCACTATGGCATAACACGTAATATGTCCAACTGCTAATCTAAAGACTTTTAAATATATCTACTATTGTATATTACGTACATATATTGCGTGTACCAGTATCAGTATGTTTCATTAATTTACCCAAGTGACAGTTTCATTGAAAGTATTCAGTGGTACGGTTATGCGGGAATTTGAGAACAAAAGAAATATACTGTTTGCTGTTAAACGAATGTGTTATTTATATAATATAAAGTTAACGTATTCGGAATTAATTGTAAATTTATTTCTTGTGCTCAATCGTCGCCGATTCGGCTAGACATTTCGATGATATAGCGAAAAGGAAGTTTGGTCCAACATCAAAGACAGTCGGAAACCGGAACTGCGGTAAGGGTTAGCGCGGGACGGGGTTGGGGACGACGCCCGTTTCCGGCGGAAGTACGGCGCCAGAAAGGTGGGTAGATAGAGAGTAGATAAATAAACCGTCGCCATATTGCCGGACTCCGATCGATAAATCCGTTCGGTTTTGCATGCTTGTTATGTACGACTTCCGTCTCCTGATTACTTTCAGCGTTACAGACGCCAACAATGAACACAATAACAACATTGTTGATAAACTGTTTTACATGTAGCAGAGCCACTCGCACATCGCCGCGCATTGTTACATACTTGCATAATGGCGCGGACCTCCCGCTGCCCCATATATTTAGGGGACAGTATTGCCATCAAATAATCGCACAATTGATATTCAACTTACTCTAGGAAACTTAATATATTCACAGAATTTACTTTATAATATAAAAGTAATGGAATGCAATCGTAATACAGTAGTTTTCCTTGCTGGAAGTCATTGGCTTGTCGCGTGTGATTGTCAGGATTTAATTCTTAGTTGCGTCGAGGAGTATCTCGAATATTAATTACCTACTTAACACTTCAACCTTTAACTATGCAGGAAAACACGATGGGTACTTACATAGGTACTTGATCGGGATAAGGTTCTTGTAAATGGTGTCCAGTGACAATACTAGGGCTTTAAAAGCTAATTTATCATAGGATTTGTTCTGTGAAATAGACATTTGTGTGTGTATGAAACCGTTTAGGATATGAGTTAAGATTATTACTTTATGCTGAGGATCTCAAGGCGGTGCAATCACCATGAATTTTTAGACTTTCGCTTTGTGTCCTTATGAAGCCTTAGCATATTTGATGATTATATATTTAAATAATATCATCAATTCCATAAGTGCCACACAACCTCCAAGAGTTTTGTTTATAAGACTGCTAACGATTGGCAATTTATGTGGTTTCGCAGGGCTTCGCTGATGTTTTTCTTTTGTTTTTCATTACTTGCTATAAGCATTTATATGCGTAGCGTATGATTATGCCGATCTCATAGCCTTACTAATTGTTAGGTCACAAATTCTTTAATTTTAATATAAAATTAAGTCTGTTCCTATGAAAAGACTCAAGCTGGCCTTAGTTACTATTAAATTAGTAAACTAAGTTAATAGTTTTTTTTTTCAGCCCATATACGTCCCACTGCTAGGCACGGGCCTACTCTACAATCGAGAGAATCGATTGAGAGTGGTAATAATAGAATGAGTTAATAGTTACTATCTTATAAAAACAGCTCAAGAAATAATATTTTTGATGTAATAATAATAATAATGGTGTAATTTAATGTAACGTAAAATACAAAAAATCCAAATCTAATTTAGGATGCCTAAATTAGATCAGCTATGAGAAGTAGAATTAATTAGGTACTATTTATTAATTTACTTTTGTTGTGGGACGAACGACTAAATTATTACCTGCGAGTAATTTGCTCGCACATCAAATAATTTACATCTGTAATATGATTAATGACTTAAGAAGAAATAATTATACAGATAGTTGGTTTCAATTCACTATTTAAGTAACTATAAATTATATGAAGGGTCTGGTTTGACTTTTAAAAAGTCTATTTGCCGTACAGAGGTACACATCGAATAGTGTGTGGGTGAGCTACTCACAACAACACCGGTGCTCGGTGCTCGCACAACACCGTACAATATGTTAAAAAATGTATTGTTTACAAACGTGCGGTCGAGAGTGATGCGAGGTGAAGTCATGATGATTCTCGGAAGCAGACAGAAAATATTTTTGTACCCGTATTCCGTAATAAGGTTGTGTTGGTAACGGAATTTATTTATTCACGGGACTAAATATATATATAAACGATATTAATCAGCAAATATCCGCCTGAGTTGGACAGGCAGTTTACAATTTGCATATGCCTATATCGACATTACCTAATTCTATTTTTGAGCTAACGTGCGAATCACATAAATCGACCGGCTATTAAATATAAGGACGTAAAATATTATATTCTATATAATTCGAATTAATGGACAAGATAAAAAACGGTCGGTGCGATCATCGCGTATCGGACGAGGAAGGAAACATGTTGATATTTGGCGTCGTGGTGTAGACCGGTTCTGCAAGTGTTATTCTGAAAACGAGATGGCTCTGGACTTTCCGATCACATATTATTTTGCTTTTAATTTTTTATGTGTCGTGGACATGTAACGCGTGGAGGACGATCACAGCTTTTTAAATACGGTGTACGGAGCGTACGGTCGGCGGAGGCGAAGGTCACGCGGAACTTGTGTCTAGCCGCCGCGCGTCGGTCGCAACGCTCTGCTCCGACCACAATTACTTTGTTCGGATTGCGAAGGAAGTGATAAAAACTTGCTTCGTGGAATTGATGGAGCAGGTAACATTTAATTAAGCTTTTTTTAGAAGACGATAATTCATATATTACATTTGTTGGTGTGTTTCAACACTAAAACAAATTTATATCTTATTTATTGCGTTCTCAAAACACCTTATACATAGCAACTTTCTAATAGCTTCCTGTGAAATCGTATTAAGGAGAGTCATATACTTACGTGTTAATACGTTTAAGATTTTGCTACAATATAACCTGTTTTATACTACAAATAAATCGCAGGCCGCGACTCGCTCATGACGTATATAATTGTATTTCACATCGATATCAATGTAAGTCAATGGTAATTCCTCAGAAAAGACAACCAGTTGTAATTAAAATAAAAAGTAATTTTATAACATATCCGCATGTATGTACAATCGCCGAGAGAATATTCGTGTGGGCAGACAAACATATACTTGTTATATCCTCATCTTCTGCTTCATTAATATGCAGATGAAGTTGTAATGAATATGTATGGACTTCGAGAAGAGGTCTCATCGACCGTTCTGGAGGTCAATGTCAAACAAACAAGCGGCCATTTAACTGAGAACCTTTACTGAGTGTTTCACTTCCCTTTCTCTCATTGAATTTCGAAACACAATCGGAAGCTTAAAGGTTCAAATTATAGTGGTAACGTTACTGCCGGTTCCGCTTCTTGTGGGTGCACGTTAAATATGAGCACTTACGCGTATGTGAAAATATATCTTTGAATATCTTGCTCTTGTAGGATTATTAGATAGAAAATATTTCTCCTAATCGACATATCATTTGTTTTTAGTACATAAATGATAGATCAACATTCTATAATTTATCGTAGATCAGTTTTAAAAGATTTCGCGTGTTCATTTAATCAATTACCTAAGACAATGACTTCCGAGTAAATTTAATTATCATTAATGTAAATCGGTTTAACCTTGAGGCGTAACACTAAGAGCCATCTACACAGGAGGAAAATTGTAATTATTATACCGAGAAAATCTTATCTTGGAAGTTTGATAGTACATTGTATAGAGATATTAACATTGAGCAACTTATTAGGGTTATGTCAATTTTTATCGGCTTGTAGATCTATTAGTACAGGTGTTCTTACTAAAGCCGTCCGATGCTGTATCAATTGCTATAGATTTAGTAAGCGAAAGTAATTAAAGTAATTTCGCTCTTCTTTTTTTTTTCAAATATGTATTAAAACAAATAATTAACATTGTTGCCCTCATCTTGATTTAGCCAAATTCGATCTAAAGACTAGTCTGTTATATGAAATTAAAGTGTCCCAAACGATATTATCAAAGAATAGAACCCTAAGTGAGTGAGATTGTTTTCAGGTTCTATTTGATCAGACAGTTTTTTTGTGGAGTAGCGATTGACGATCAAAACAGTATTCATTAACTGTACAAAACTGAAGCCAGACCATCCATTATTTATTTCTGCTGTGTCTCAACGGCTGATAAGTAGAGTCAGTCACAATGTTTCTATTTTCAGTTTTCATTAGGTACAATATTGAAACGTTGGAATTGTAATATTTGAAGAGACACATGGTATGTTGCGCACGTCATGCGTGTCACCAAGTACGAGTAGATGCGCAAGAGTCGGGGCAAGTGGAGCGCGCTGGGGGCATGTGCGCGCGGCGTGACAGCTCGTCCAATTGGTTGAGATTGCACGCTTCCGCCGGCCGCTTCCGCTCGATAACACCAACACCGCTGCTGCGCCGGCCTGCTCAACCCGACGCAACGGTCAACGGTCTTGCTCAATACTTACCTACATGCATTAAGCTTTTCAAGCTATTTGGGTCGCGCTGAGGTGCAATAATCTCAATATTTCATTTACTTGTTGCATGGCACAGTACCGCTTTTTTACTTTTGAAAACACATGCAACCGCACTTATCATAAATCTACTTACGTGTTTATGAATCTGTGCTTTTTATTTTAATTCGGAGCACGTATTGTCGTTAGGTTTTAAATTAGGTACGATTAATTAATCGTAAAAGTGCGTGGTGGCCTGTTGGTAAACGGACTAGACGCGGCTGCCTACATGTTCACGGTGGTCGCGGGTTCAAATCCCAGGGCACACCTCTGACTTTTCGGAGTCATGTGTGTATTGATAGTCAATCACCACGCACTATAACGGTGAAGGAAAACATCGTGAGGAAACCTGCATACCATAGCGATTTGTATAAATTTCTATGGTATGTAAAAGTCCGCCAACCCGCATTAGGCCAGCGTGGTGGACTATATGGCCTAACCACTCTCAATCGTACTCTCGATTGTAGAGGAGGCCCGTGCCCTGCAGTGGGTCGTATATGGGCTGATACAATACAATACAAAAAATTAATCGTAGTTAATTTTAAAAACCTAAAGACGCGGTTTACATAATATTGTCAATCAAATCATCCAATACGAAGATATGACTGTCGTACTTCAATATAAAAAAGAAGAAGAATTTGTTGTTTTCCGAAATGTTATGTAATGAATAAGTTGTTTTCTTGAAGAATCCTAAGACTAGACATATGCGTTTACGTTTGAAAATTGACTTTGTAGATAGGTATAGAGTGGAGAAGATTATTCCACACAAATATTCCGTAGATTATTGTTAATCCAGGCTGTGCATGTAACTGTAAATTTAATCCTTTTTTGAGCGTAATAAGAGATAAAAATAATAGTCATTTCCTGTATAAAGATAGTACAACTCGAGGATTTGATATAAATTTACGGAAAAACCCGTTTTTGCGTGATATAAAAAGCAGACTTTATCTGTGGATTTCTGCACTCCTAACGCAATAATTACTGGTTTGATTTATGGTTCTTTTTATTTGTTTGTGAACACTGGATATCCATTATCTGACTCAATTTTAATACACATTTAACAAGATTCGTAATCTTTGGGTAGAATCAATAATAATATATATACCCATACATTCACAAATAAAGTAAAAAAGCTATTATTTTCAAAGTTCAAATAAGAAACAGAGTCGTAATGCTACTTATAATGTTGTATTTCTATATCCTTTTATTGTAATTATGGAGCAATAGATATGAGAATAATGTTGTTGGTGAAGTGGATCAAGACGATGATATTGCAACACTGTACTGTTGTGCAACGTGATCCGCTTCTATGTGTAGAGTCACCACACTTTCATTAGACATATATAAAAACATTTCCATGTAAATACAAAACAAACATTTCAACTTCTTGAAATATTTGTCTGTTTATTGGAATTGCACCTCACTTAACATATATAAACATATAAATTCAAAGAAGAGACGATGTGATATGTACGTTAATTTTATTGTTAACTTTAAAACCGTATTGTAAGACGAAATTCACGATGACAATGGACATCAATACAGATTAATTAATGTTTGAACGACTAGGAGATGGTAAATTTGCACCCTGAAAATTTACTTCCTCGAACACTTGCGAGGCCATTTGGTTTATTGTCATTTTTATGCTGCAATATTATAAAAATGTAAGATTCTCGGTTATACCCGTACTTAATGGTTGTTTTTTAGTATTTTACCTCAACTTCTTTAGATTTACTGAGTCAGTCCATAGTAGGTTTCACTGTTTTAATAATACTTTTTAAAGTTCATTTTTAATTGTGTTACAAGTTACAGCAGTGAATCATATAAGAACAAGGTTGACAAAGAATGCGTAACATTTGTAAAGATGAATCATGTCTCATGCCACTAGTGATATTTGGTCACCCTACATAAAGGAAATAGCTCAGAGTGTTGAGGCGCGCGCGAGTAGAGCGGACCGGAAGTGGCGGCCGTTCCCACAGACAGTCATCCGTTACTTCACCTCCCTTCATACCACACCTCAGGTAAGTCCAACTTTCTT
The DNA here is from genome assembly GCA_033459515.1 of Theretra japonica. Classification (NCBI taxonomy): domain Eukaryota; kingdom Metazoa; phylum Arthropoda; class Insecta; order Lepidoptera; family Sphingidae; genus Theretra; species Theretra japonica. The sequence goes on from CM065939.1 coordinate 8,858,105, forward strand.
GGAAAATCCAAGTTATTTATCCACATAGATACCTAATATTGTGCTGCGTTTTTCTGGTGGTGATGCAACACGAATTCCAGTCCTTGTTCTTCATGGTAACAAGGATGGCATGTCAATGTATGAGGTAAATGTAGCAGCCTCGGTGACTCGTTGCCACAAAGTGATATAGTTGTGTTGGAACGTACATGGACGGGTTGTGAGTGGTAACACAGATATCGGCCATTGGTTTTCCCGCAATGGATGAGCAAATTTTACACCGGCGTAACCACCTATTTATATTACAAAAAGTAATGCGCATAGTATACCTAAATTTATATAAACCGATACACAAATCCGAAAACGTAAACCAATTGTTAAGAGTACCGGTTTTATATCTAAGAGAACTCCTGGAGATTTGATTTTTTTTTTATTTATATTTGCTTCATTCTATATTGATCATTCCTTTTCTCGTATCAGACAAGTACGTTAAATATTTAACTCCATTTCGTTTGGTTTCTAAGTTTTATGGGAACGAGTCATTTTTAGATGTGTATGGCTATATACACGTGGGTATTTTTTTATTTCTGGACGGTCCAAAGGTAAGATTGAAACATAATACTACTTCAAACTATTTTCACGTCTATCTGACTCACGTAATGATTAATGTAGCATTCCAAGACAGCGTAAACACGATAAAAAAATTAATTCACCTTATCAGTTTTGGAAAGCTTAATAGACGTAAGACAAACAAACTAAAAGCAAATTACAAAATTGAAATCAATGTCGTTGGCGGTATTAATGTTGCATCCCGCAATAAGTCAGCTGATCTCATTGTTTAGTCTACCCGGGATCGCTGCTTTTAATTCCTAACAAAACTGATTACAACGCCTTTTGATTATTCACGACGATATTTATTGATTGCGTAACCGATTCTGGTTTTAGAATTGCATGTAGGTGAGGTGCTAATTGATTTTACAGGACTTATTGTGAGGAAATCATTTCCTAACTTTTATGTGGCCGTGTGCCATTTTATACATAAACATTCATTTGCAAATGTGAATGGTTATATCTTAGTAAAGTCCTTATTAAGATTAACTGATATAGTAATTAGACAGGTAAATCTATTTGATTAGGCCATTATTAAGTCTGTGAAGTCTTAAGGGTCTTAAGGGTTCAGCAGAGGATATGTTTAACGATATACAACAAAGTTATCGTTAATTATTTTAAATCTAAATGTATAATTCTGCATTTGAGTATTTTTTTTATTTCGTAATGTATCTTTCTCAATATTGACTTGCATGTTGAACTGGTTCTTAGAGACTAGTTGCGATTTTACTGTAATTTATAAAGTAGCATGAAATCTTCTTTCCAAAGTATTATTTCGCATTATTTCCCTTCTCTAATCCAATGATTGTGACGTTTCGCAAATGCTTATAATAAAGTTTATAGAACCTGTAACATAATCATATGTAAAACCAGATTGTGGTACGTTCTAAATAAGCTGCTGAATCGATTATTTTGCTCAAAAATAATATGACCAGCCAATTTTTAGTAACTCTTCAAATTAAACATTCAAATCGAGCGAAAGCTTTCAGATTAATGTAACAATAAACAAATATAGCAAGTATAATATTAAAAAAATATGGACGTTCTATTAATCTTGTTCTATCATAGAGGTTTTTTTTTAATTCCTAAGGACCCTGCCATTGAAAAAGTATTGAGTTCGATCTGGTAGCTTATTCTGAATATACCTACTCAATCGATAAAATAATTATGGTCATAAGTTGGAACTATTCCGTGTAACTTTTGTTGCTAATTTCACAACTTTCTGATCATTGCTTATCAGTTAGCCATGTTAAAACTTCTATAGGGGTTAATGTATTAAATTGCCGTTTGTACTGGCCACTTTAAATTAAAATCAAATAATATATTATGTATGGTATGATTTTCGATAGTAATACTTTTTTCACAGAATAGCTGTTCTGAATTCAAATTTTCGATATTCGATTGTTTTTGTTTTATTTTTTGTATTCACTTTTTGAACTGAAGAAGATGATCCGAAAATTAAACTAATATTTTTTTAAATAAGAATTACCTACGTCGTAAAATTATCTAACTTATATGAAACAGTTATACAAATATTGGGGAGCACACTACTAATAAACGAACTCTATCTTTTTTGCATTAAGGTTTTCTTAGCCCAAACTTTGATGAACAATAAAACATGGAGAATGTTAGGTACTAGCCATAGAGTATTTATAATACCTATAGAGGGAGCCCTGTCATACATTTGCGTCTTAAAAAAATAGATATTTTGTTGTTCGTAATTTTGGTAGCACTGCAATATCAGTGAAAATTGAAACTAATAATTTAACAACAAACTACCAATTCCGTTCGTAACTTAAACATTTTAACCAATTTCCTAATAAGGTAAAAAAATCGTCTGGTTGTCTCTCTTATATTATGTGTAAGAGTAACTATGTTGGAGAAAAGTTACAATCACAAAACTCCAATCAGGCTGTGATTCATTGATTAGCCTTGAATGGTAATACTGAATCTTAAAAAGTGTTTATTTCCTAATTTAAGTGAAAGGTAGTTTTAAATACTTTGTTTAAACCAACGAGACTCAGTAAAATTACAACTGAAAATACGAGTATGTAGAGTCCAATCATAGATTGTATTGATATTAGGATAAAGGAGAGTGGTTATGGCTCTTTTTATAGAAAGCAATGTGTAATGTAATGGTCCTGAAGTGATGTGGTTAATAATTCAGCAAATAAATCGTCTGGTTGCAGAAACATTTACTTTCTTTGAGCCACCATCAGCATCATGGATATCAATCCTAGATCTTGGCCTTTGTTTAAACCACGCCATGAAGCCAGCAAGTGACGTTAAAATTCTGATATTTGGTTTGCCAAGTCTTGTGTTATCCTGAGGCTACACAAAATTCCCGCAAGTTCTAATACTACAATACTTTTTTTATAAAATGTCGTGTAGTTAGTACATCATAATATTATTTTATAAATCAAGGCAACACTAGTGAAGAAAGTTGTTAGTTGCAGTGTTTAGTAATAGAGTGATCGCCCAAGTGGACCGGATCTTCGGATCGTGCATCGGCGGGCGGAAGTGCGCAAGACTTCCGCTCCCTCAGGAGTCATCGTCACGCGTCGCGGCGACTGCGCAACCGTGTCTCGCCACTGCACCGCTTTCACGACATTTATACTTTTTGAATTATTGTGTATTATGTCGGCCCTTCATTTCTCTAAGCGTGGATCGAATATGATTATAGCTATAAAGCATAGCCGTTTAATTTCCACCATTTCTGGCGCGTCCTATCATAACTTCACAGGTTATTAAAACAAAAGCATTAAATTCTGATTTTTGGGAATACAAATATTAAGGAAATATTTGTATCAAAAAGACAAATACTGTTGGCACTAGAAAATTGGCTTGGGGCATAGCCACTAAGTCTGCATTTTAATTCGTAATGCGCTAAAGCGGCTCATGATTAAGTTAAGTAGTATTTTTTGCTTCGTAATGGTCTTTGATTAGCGCATAACGGAAATCACTTATGTGTTTGAATTCTTTGTAAACAGCATTGTTTTTTGTAGCCAGGCCGATTATTTGCGTATTTGCAACAAGTTGTCCGCTTCGCTCTCGTTATGGTATTAAGCTCATAAGCGCCACTCAGTTCTGTGCGTTTCACGTTTATATTTAGACTCTTGTGCGTGCACAATGTGTAATTGTGCAAAACTATTTAATTTATATCTGTATTATTTGGCCTTCGTGCGTGTAATTTATCGCGGTTTTCCGCTAGAAATACATTACGTTTGTTAGCGCAAAAGAATAGGTTTATTATATGGAGTATACGTATATTGTAAACAAAACTTTTCCATGTGGCTGTTTAGTTTCTGAGAGTTTCTTATCTGTGTACATATGAATGTCAAGCGAATTTATTTTTGATTACTTACTTTGTATACATTTTTTACGTGTTTTTCTTCACAGTTTTTGTTGTGACGTAAAATGTTATACCATACATACTATGACAACACGAAGTGATATTATAGAGAGAGATGGATCTGATCAGCGTACTGCACTGCCGCCAATCATAACTGTTAACCCAAGAGAAAAAGTTGAAATATGTGATGTAGTTATCCAAATAAACAGTATACAAACATTGTTTACTAGTCTGCTAAATCACAATGATTTATGATTTCTTAGTGCACTGTGTACTAAGATAACCTTTTGCCTTATTAAAAACTTAATTATATAATGTTAATACATAATATCTATAAATCTTTGTAAATGCTTAACTTTACCCTACATAAGATCAGTGTTATTGGAGCAATTAGTAATTTAGAGCGAGAATTGGTATTCAATAACTCTCTCTATTCAGCCACAGGCAGTCCACTGTTGAATATAGACCTCCACCAAGGATCTCTACATTGACCTTAATAATAATATAATAATAACCTTCAATAACTAAGTATAATAACTATTTATAAAAAAAACAAACCTTAAAAACCTAACCTAAACCTCTCCCTACCTCTTCTGGGAAGAAGGCGTGAGTTTATGTATGTATGTTATTTCAGGTTACAGTTAACGAAATAATACCACCGTGTGATGATAAAGAAAAGGCAAATGAGTTATCGGTGCTATTACCGCCGAGAATACCGTCTGGGCCACATCCATTGCACTCATTATCAATTACGTGGTGTCCTGCTGATTTGTGTTTTGAAATCGACGAAAAGGAAGTCATTAGGCGATTGTGGTATGGATTACTCACTTTACCTTCGAGATAATGTATAATATAATACGTTGCATTTTGCAATCATCGCCTCTTAGCAATTTGATTAGTGAAGTTGCGAAGTCGCCTAATCGTAATGTAACTAATTCAAATAGGTCACGTATCGAAATCTTGAATAACATATGTATAAAAGTTAGTGTTTAGTTTATCAGAATGTTGAGGTATGATATGTAAATTCCTTATTTAGTGATTTTCTTAAGTAGGCAATTAAATACACGAAATCATGGAAAAAATCCTACCTACTTTTGGTTTCATTGATTATTTTATTCAACTAAGTATATTTTCTGTTCAGGGTGCTGAACAGCTGTTCTCGGTCTATCTACATCCATTGTTGTGGATTGTGGAACGAAACAGCTCGTATGGGAGCTGGTTGGCAGTGTTACCCGCGCACCCGGTTTCTTTTAGCCCCGGGGTTGAAAGGGGAGCTGTTCATAAAGGCCATGCCTCGGAACCATAGTCCCATATCACATGCTCAGGTTGGACTCCAAATCGCCGCCGCGCACATGCGGGACTGCGTGACAGGTTTCTTCTTTGTGCCCATTCAGGTCAAGTACTTAAATTACATTCCTCCTTATTTCGAAGAAGGGGAATAAATTATTAAGACAAAAATTCTGTGTGCGAGAACAATGCGGTTTGCCGTGAACTTTGCAATCGAACAATGATATACTTTAGCTGTATCCACTGTCATTGTCAAGAATAACCCGTTTCAACGGTCTTTTGATATTATTCTTTAATATTCACACAACATTTTATGAGTTCGAGAGCCATCTTATATGCTCTGGTTAAAATTAAAAAAAAAACATTGGTTTGTTATTTCTTTTTATTTATAACAATAACTGTTTAGTTAAATGCATGGATATGCCCCATAAGAGAAGTAGAGAATAGAAATATTACGAATGGAATCTAAAGTTTATTTTAATAAAAAATTGGGAATTATCATAATATATAATCGTGTCACGTTGTTTAACCGCGATGAACTCCTAAACTACTGAACCGATTTTGATAAAATTTTGCACACTGCGTGCAGTTTGATCCAACTTGAGAAATAGGATAGTTTATAACTCAATTTATAGTCACAATATTTTTTTATTATAAAAACGTAAAATGATCTGTCTTTCCAGGTTTTTTGAGATGGTTGCAACAGTTTTATATAAGTTATCTGGTAGGTATACTCTACATAAGTTTCTTGCCGGAGTAAACAAAAATGTACCCAACTATAATTTTTCATTTTAATGAAGGACATTGCTTTTTGAAGTGATACTTTTTAGGTGCGCTGGGGACCAAATCTATATTAAACATTAATATTGTGTTAGCAACCAAAATTAAAGCAATATTGATTCTTTGTACTCGTAGACGTTGTACTGCATCTATGGTTGACAACGTATCTAGATTCTATACATTAAAAATATGCATATGATTTGCAGTTTTATATTTTTAAATTTATTCAATGACCTAAGGTAACTGTAATTAAACGATAGACTATGCCAGCAAGAAGGTTTTATTTGTTTTATACCGATACTAACCACTCTCAGTCGTACTCTCGATTGCAGAGGAGGTTGTGCCCTGCAGTGGGACGGCTGGTACATGGTACGGGAAACAATTTAATTCTGTTATTTACAATGCGGATATCTTCATCTCTACTATAAAAACGGATGTGTATATTTATTATATTTCTTATGAATTATAAAACAGCGGACAAGATGGGAAAGGAAGTAAAGAGGACGGTATGGTACATAATTTGAGTTAAAATATTCAAATTCAATTCAAAAATTAACACGGGAAATAAGTTATAAGATGTTTCTGGTATGAAAATGATTCAAGAAATCTCTACACCCGAGCGAAGCCGGGCCGAGCCACTAGTGTAGTATATATTAAAGATGCTACATTTTTCCATTTGCAATCTATGTGAGTCACAATTTTAGAATCGCAAGTTGTTGTAAGATCTAATGTGAATCACAGATTCGCTAGGTACTTTTGAATTAGATCCTAGAAAGCAGTCCACAAAGAGGCGGATAAGAAGGGGAAAGTCCTGTATCAATTAATACAGAAGTCTTGATCCGTATTGTATAATTCATTCAGATATTATTGAACGCTGCAGGAGCAAAAATAACTCTAAGAATTAGGAAGTATTGCTCAAGAAGACACACTGACGTATGCAACTAACATTTAGAATTAATGTAACCCTGTTAAGGATCACTTATATCGATTGAAACCGCTTTATTAAATTACGCTCTATTCCTATGAATAACTGAAACTATATGAACGTTTGTGGGTCTCAAAAATCATACAAGGAATTAAACTTAACTTAAGATTAAACATTTTTGTTTTGTTGCATTGACACGGACGTAAACGGTTTTTGCTTTGACATTGAACGTGACTTTTACCTGATGCACAGATACCTGCAGACAACAGTTTCAAAACAAATTAACACATCGCGCATTTTTTATTTATATCTAGACGTTTGAGTCTTTTTAACAAACGGCAATTAGGTAGGAATGATACCTATAAGTTTTGAAAGTTGAATCTGTGCTACACAGTATACGACACGTGACCCATGTGCTGTGTTCTCCGGTGGCAACCTTTGTTTATGTGACGTGCATTGTGCATGTTGAAATCGTCTAGACATTGTCCGCAAATACGCAACTGATGTTTCTTTATCGTGAAAGATTGCCAATACCGGAGTCAGTTCGAGTCTGTTCTAACTTAAACCAAAAATTTACATTTAAAATCGGTGTTTATATAATCAGAACGCAAACTGTAAAATCGGGTTACACTCGCGTAACTTCTTGTATGTCTAACTGTCTTTATACTGGTTTGAGAGCACGTTACATATTGTGTAAGATAACCTGAAGAACACTACAGTTATCAAATGTTTTGCACTTAGCGTAGTCTTCCGGAGTTAAAGAATTCTTTCATAATAATTAAGACTTTATTAGGACGCAAGACTTTTTTACTCGGATAAACAAAAATAACAACCTAACTATGTACATAACTATACAAATGTCTAAACTTTTCGGATGCCTTAGTACTTTGCTATCATTTTTTCAATAATTCATGCAATTTTTAAGTTTTTAACTTTAAAATCACAGATAAAATAAATAATGCAGTTTACCCAAAGTCATTCCACCCAAATTATTTTAAAATTAATTATGACCGTGTTGAAACAACGCGCATGTCTGGAAGCTTTCTCATAATGACCCGGGCATTATTAGAACAAATATTTGTCGGTGAGTCATGTCTTTGTGTTAAAACTAGTGGATGAGTGAAAACCGTAATGCGAGAGACGTCTGACGTGCAGACCGTGAAAAATACTTCAGCTTTTTTCCTAGTGATTTCATTCGCCCGAACCGACGGATTATTTTTATCTTCCGATAGAAAACGTGGGTGTTACAGCGTTCCCGTCTGTGTTTGAGTTTCCGAACAAGAAAAACTAATAGTAAAAATATACCTGAAAAACACTATGTTTTCAGATTATAGGAATGCACGATATAAATATTTATCAAGACGCTTTAGTTACTGATATTGTTACCTGGAAATAAATGATTTTGCGTCAATGAGAACTTCATAAACAATGTGTAATTTTAAAAATACTGACGTATCAAGTAGACGATTTGGAGCAGGTGTTTAATATATCAAAGTACCTGCTAATAACAGTAACATATTTCGTATATTTTTGCTTATGTAACAATTACAGGGGCGTTGTTCAATCGTCACGCATATTAATGATGTTGATTGTCGTCAGTATAAAACAGTCTGAATGGTGGCTGCGAGCCGCAATAGCGCGAGAAATAGATTTTACGAGTGCGTGCAGCGCGATATTTACGTGTGTTTACACTTGAGACGATTTTATAGGCGCAACGACACCGTCACTCCGCCGTATTAACATATAAGGGCCACTTTACAATATCTCCACGTTAACTACTACGGTGGAAAGATTAACGACTTTTAAAACTTTATTTTTACAACATTGCAGCGGTGTTATGAAATCTGTCAAAACCAAAATTAAATAACTAATTCACGAGGCATGTGTGTATGTACACAGATTTATATGATTAGTTTCGTATGTTAATTTAATTTCATCAATAAAATGAATACATACGTTACACGTACAAATATAGCAGGCTACAAGAATCGGGTACAGAATTCCTAATATCTATTCATTAATATTCCATTATGTCATTCTATTCCAGAATATTTATGCAGCCAAAAAAAAGTCCGTCTACATACTTTATAAATAAAGAACAATGAGATGTTATAAATAATTTAATCATTTAATTTAATCGTACTTTTTTTCAATGTCTTTTTTATTTTAGGAACTGGTTTTGTAATTGATCGTTAAAATATAACTAGTCTATATTTCTAATAATATAATTTTATTTCAACCATCAGTGCATCTTTAAGAAACATTCGTCAGAAAAACATCAGAAATATATTTTTTTAAATCAAAATTGTGAAAATACAATACGTTTTTTCTCGATTTTCCAGTAGAATACGGTAGGCACTGATAGTGAAAAGGAAGTGAAAGACCGGAAAGACGAGGAGGTTGCCGGATATCCTCTCGGGCCTCCTCGTCTCCCTCACCCATTTCCGGTCGCGGGACTTCCGCGCCCAACTTTTCAACGGCATTAGGTACAATATTAAATGTGTACATATGGAGTGTATGTATTTGTTACAAGGTGTATTGAAAATCGATAAGTTGTGTTTACGGTTCGAATTTTTCAGTTGGGTCTTCTTTTTATTGTTTCTTGGTGGAAAATAAGTAAATGTGAGCAACTTGGTGTAGCAAACTTTTGAAGGTTTTAGAGACTTTGTGTCGCTCTAATATTAAACAAATTGAAACGAAATTGCTGCTTAATGGCTCTACTATCAAACCAGAGGGACAAATAGTATTTTATTTTAACCTAATTGCCCACAATGAATAATTATATAATCATTTTCATCAATCAAAATATTTGTAATTAAAGGGAATACCCTGTTTCGATAACTGGGAACTCAGCTTAAAGAACTACATCCTTATCTTATTTCCTGGAAATATCTACGTATAAAATATTGACTTATTAATCGATAAATACGGAAAAACCATATGACAAAATATTACGCTTCTTTTGAATTGATAAGTCGCTGTTGGGTAGGAAGGTACGTTTAACTTCTTTCTCTATCTCATCTTTGCAAAAAAATTATCATATCACATAACACAAAAAGTTTGCGCACGAAGAAGGATCGTCTTAGTGTAATTCAAGTACAAGTTGGTGTAGCTTACAAGAAGCCAGTGTCTCGGGCCGATTTAGCGTGAAAACATTTCGAGCTTCACTCCGATATCACTTTACATTTTTCTTATTAAGGAATCCTTTATCTACAAGTCATTTGATATTTGATCGGCAGCTGGCGCCAACCGCTTCCGAAGAATGAATACGAGCTCAAATCCGCACGCGGAATTTGATCTTTTGTTGATGGAAGCGAGAATTCGTCGTTTATCTGTCGATCTGCGATGTCTCGTGCGCACGTCATCTTCATTTGAAATGTGAGATTTGGGAGCGTTCTGTGGTAGCTGCAACAAAGGAATCGACGGGCCGAGAATAGCCTGCCAAATGGAGTACTTTAGATAGCCATCATCATCATCGCGTGTCTATTTAATCCGCCAGGTGACAACACTTTAAATGCAGCTGATAATTCAATAGTATATCATGCATTCATTTGCACCGTGCAGTATGGATGTTTATGTTTCTAGACGAAGACCAAAGCCATAAATCAAAAGAAACAGAACATAATGTTGTCGGGTTGGAGTCGGACTGGCCACATTAGCCGCGAAATGTGTGTGATTGAGTGTAAAATCGGTAAGTTGAGTGCAAGGTGGGTGCGCGGGTAGCCGGGTAGTGTGTCGGCCGTGTAGTGTATGCGCCCTACATGCATAATGGTTGGTGTTACGGCAGGTTACGTGGAGCGGGCTGAGCGTGCGCGGGCGCGGGCGCGGCAGCCGGCGAGTTATGCAAGCGGTGCGGCGCGGAAACCGGGCGTGAGAAGCGGTGCAACACCTGTAATACAGCCGCGGCGGCTAAGTGCGCGCCAGCACGCTTTGGCACTCGCCACTCGCCTAACGGCAACGCGCATTACCACTATTGATCACCCATTGTGACTAAATAATCATTACTCAACTCATTGAATAAACGGATTATGCGATACTGCATAACGTGCACTTAATTAGACAAATTAATGACGACTTCCGTAATGACGAATGCAGGCAATTTGTGGACGCTTGTCGAGCGTGATATTGCTTAATTACTCGTTTGATTTACACAAGTACTTATGTATTTAATAAGTATAGGTTTAATATTATAGAAGGTCGTTCTATCCGGCAATATCTTAGTGAGGAATATTGTTATACGGATATTACTAATAAGAATAACTAATAATATCCCGTGTTTCTTTTTTATTGCAAGCGCTATAAAGATACAATTAGTTTTAAACGTAAAGAGTACCTTATTACATCAACAACGTCATCAGCCCGTTGCAGTCCACTGCTGGACACAGGCCTCTCCCAAGGTACGCCACAGAGCCCGGTCTGCTGCTTTATGTATCATATTACATAAAATGTTTAACATTATTTTGAATGTTGGTTTACCCATTGATATATTTATGTCGATGGACTTACCAAAAACCTTATATAACATCACCTAAATTTAATTGAATTCGTTTGGAATAAATGTGTCAAGTTACATTGCTTTGATAACCACGCAGACGTCAAAAAACTAACAGCTCGCCTACTTACGAAAACGTTGCGCATGTTGTACAAACATGTGTGATGCAGTTCCTTAAAAAACTGGATGCTTCGGAAAAAAAAAGAGCCGAGCACTGAAGCTTGCTTCGACTGGCAGGAAATATGATATTTTATTTTGGGCGTGGGATCAAACCGAGTCGATAATTTGTGTTCCGAATAGAAACATCACAAGCGACGGTGAAATTAAATTGTTGAAGACGTTTTGTGTTATTAATAAAGGGAAATTTTACAATAAATAAATGAAACGTCTTTCAGAATCGCGGGATAGCGACTTCAAAGAGAGGTTTAACCTGTTTAATCACAAAAGTAACTGATTAACGATACTGAAAATGAAGGATATATATGGGCATTAGATCTATTTTAATCCTTTTATCTGCAAATCAGTTGCGAGTTGTACTTCTTTTAACACTAACTAACGTGTATTATCTTAAAACAACAGAATACTAGTAGCGTGTATTGATTTCACAAATCTCGTATCTTTTAATATTTATATAATTTAATCGAATTTGATACTGAACATTCTTTTATATACAGAACACTTCGGAGAATTATAAATAGGTACAGTCACCGCCAAAAGTAGCTGAACATATTCAAAACGCCAAAAGTCATACACACATAAAGCATCAGAAGTAGGTGACCAGTGTCGGCCACAAAAATTCATGAACACACTAAGGTTACAAAAGTTGGTGAACAGCAAAAGCAACAAAATTGATGAACACGTCAATTGTACATAAGTCACTGAACATTTATAAAAAGTAAGATTGCCGTAGATGTGTTCACCTACTTTTGTTGCTTTGTTGAGTATTCGTTGGTATTTTTTTTTTCACAGTTTATATTTTTAGTTTCTTTTCTGCATTAATGTATTGTCTTTAACGTTTTTGTGAAATACCTAACTAATATTAATTATTTTCGTAGAGTTTAAATGTCGTGTTAGTCTGTTGGCGTGTGTGCTTGTATTAAACAATAAATTGTTATTCTTATAGGTACCTAATTTTATTTATATCGTGTTGTTGGTGTTCCAAATATAATAAATACATAAAATAAGAAAATAAAATATATCTCTGTGGTCTTGTTCCGTTTCAATAAATTATAATGTATGACAATATTGGCAACAATTTGTGTAAGTATGTGCTTTATTTCAATTTTGTATATGTACTGTACCTACATGGTGTGTACGGTTTTGGTGACAATTAAAATAAGTAAATACAAAGAAAATATTTAAATTTATTAAACAAAAAACAAATTCAACAATAAAAATAAAAATATTAAATTGTTTAAAATCTTGTGTGGCCTCCATTTGCATAGATGACGCCTGTAGTCGGCGTCGCATAGAAGATAACATATTAGCACATACATCTCCCCCTCTGAATATGTCCCACACGCGTTCCACGTGGCTTACAGTGCCTTCCTATGTGCGTGGCGTGTCGGGCTCCCAGGCCTGGACAATGAGACCCCATAGATTTTCTATATTGTTCAATTCTGGACTCTTCGGTGGGAACGGCATCTCGATAATCGCATTTTCATTATTGCGGAACCACGCTTGACATCTTCTAGTTTTATGCACGGGGCTGTTCTCGTGGACGAGGTATATTGGCTCCGATACGTGCTTTCTGGCCGTAGGAAGTAATGTGTTTTCCAACAAATCTAAATAGCCTTCGCTATTCAAGCGGTCCGATATTTTCGTCAGCTCACCGAGGCCCGATGCACTCATCCATCCCCAAAAGCCAACGTTAATACGGCCCCCCCGATCAATTATTCCTAATATTTTCCGGGTTATATCTCTGACCAGTTAACCGCCAAAGAGTGCACCGTCCATCTTCCGTTGATTGAAAAGTTTTTTCATCGGCGAAAACGACTTGCGACAAATCGAAATGCAAGAACCTTTCGAGAAATTGCAGGCGTTTCAGTTTGTGCCGTGGTGTTAAAATAAATTTTCTTGCTGGAACTCGATTGTAGAAGCCGTGTTCTTTCAGCCGCTGGCGAATTGTATGTCCCGATATGTCCATGGCCATGTCTCGTCTAAAGGTATACGGTATTTCGCAGCAAAAAATAATCATTAAAATATTATTGACCTCGGTCTACAGACATTAGTAAATTGCAACTTATGGGATTATGGGCTAAGCAAATTGTGTGATACTATTGCGTGCATTTGACAGTTTCCGTAGCGCAGTTGGTTAGACGCCGCGCCGGCTGTGACACGGGAGGCTGCGGGTTCGATTTCCGCACAGAAACAAATATTCGTGTAATCCACAGGTATTAGTTTCGGGTATGGGTGTTTATGAGACCAAAAAGTCTCTCTTGGTTTCTGGTCCCCACGACACAAGATTCAATCTTAGTGTGGGGTAGATCTATGTATGTGCCTATTGGATGTATTTATTATTAATATTTATTTTCGTCCAATATACCTGTGGTGGATCACTTTTCTGTAATTCAGGCATTAAGTTGCAATTTACTAATGTCTGCACAGTGTAGACCGAAGTCAATAATATTTTAATGATTATTTTTTGCTGCGAAATACCGTATACCTTTAGACGAGACATGGCCATGGACATATCGGGACATACAATTCGCCAGCGGCTGAAAGAACACGGCTTCTACAATCGAGTTCCAGCAAGAAAATTTATTTTAACACCACGGCACAAACTGAAACGCCTGCAATTTCCCGAAAGGTTCTTGCATTTCGATTTGTCGCAAGTCGTTTTTGCCGATGAAAAAACTTTTCAATCAACGGAAGATGGACGGTGCACTCTTTGGCGGTTAACTGGTCAGAGATATAACCCGGAAAATTTTAGGAATAATTGATCGGGGGGGCCGTATTAACGTTGGCTTTTGGGGATGGATGAGTGCATCGGGCCTCGGTGAGCTGACGGAAATATCGGACCGCTTGAATAGTGAAGGCTATTTAGATTTGTTGGAAAACACATTATTTCCTACGGCCAGAAAGCACGTATCGGAGCCAATATACCTCGTCCACGAGAACAGCCCCGTGCATAAAGCTAGAAGATGTCAAGCGTGGTTCCGCAATAATGAAAATGCGATTATCGAGATGCCGTTCCCACCGAAGAGTCCAGAATTGAACAATATAGAAAATCTATGGGGTCTCATTGTCCAGGCCTGGGAGCCCGACACGCCACGCACATAGGAAGGCACTGTAAGCCACGTGGAACGCGTGTGGGACATATTCAGAGGGGGAGATGTATGTGCTAATATGTTATCTTCTATGCGACGCCGACTACAGGCGTCATCTATGCAAATGGAGGCCACACAAGATTTTAAACAATTTAATATTTTTATTTTTATTGTTGAATTTGTTTTTTGTTTAATAAATTTAAATAGTTCTTTGTATTTACTTATTTTAATTGTCACCAAAACCGTACACACCATGTAGGTACAGTACATATACAAAATTGAAATAAAGCACATACTTACACAAATTGTTGCCAATATTGTCATACATTATCATTTATTAAAACGGAACAAGACCACAGAGATATATTTTATTTTCTTATTTTATGTATTTATTATATTTGGAACACCAACAACACGATATAAATAAAATTAGGTACCTATAAGAATAACAATTTATTGTTTAATACAAGCACACACGCCAACAGACTAACACGACATTTAAACTCTACGAAAATAAATATTAGTTAGATATTTCACAAAAACTTAAAAGACAATACATTAATGCAGAAAAGAAACTAAAAATATAAACTGTAAAAAAAAATACAACGAATACTCAACAAAGCAACAAAAGTAGGTGAACACATCTACGGCAATCTTACTTTTTATAAATGTTCAGTGACTTATGTACAATTGACGTGTTCATCAATTTTGTTGCTTTTGCTGTTCACCAACTTTTGTAACCTTAGTGTGTTCATGAATTTTTGTGGCCGACACTGGTCACCTACTTCTGATGCTTTATGTGTGTATGACTTTTGGCGTTTTGAATATGTTCAGCTATTTTTGGCGGTGACTGTACATATGTTAAGCGCAAAAATCAAAATATTATTCTTATTTTGGCTAAAATATGATCTTTTTTTATGTTTTACTTATAGTTATGTTACTCCAATTAAATGACAATATATTTTTTTTAATTATCACTTGAGACAGGTTAAAGCGTCACGCAGATTGAGCTACGTATGATGAGTTCAAAAAAAACAGTAATAATATTATATTCCCATTTACACATGACTGCCTCGGTGGCGTAGTTGTACTACGGTTTGATAACATGATATAAAGCTGAGGGTTCGAATTCCGGGAAGGGCAAAGCGATATTAGATTTTTCGATTCATTATCAGCCTGGAGTCAAGAATTAAGGCCCAATGTGTCGATAGGCTCGCCCCCTTATCACATTGTGGGACGGAACATACAAGATGACACGTAGGTGTCCCAGTAGCACCTCTGCCTACCTCTTCTGGGGAAAAGGCTTGTGTTTGTGTGTGTATGTACACAGTATCGCAATTTATGGATATATATTGAGAAAGCCCTTCAAAATTGGGGCAGCACCAACAATATAGAAAGATAATCTTGAATTTGATTAAAAACAGTAAAACAAACTGCTGTAAACTATGTTCTCAAATTACATTCCTTACATCTGCAGCCAGCGAAATAACACTAAAATCGAAGTGCTGCGAACAATGATGAGGAAATAGGCACATAGGATTCCTAAATCCCATTTGGATGTTATGAATAAGCGGAGCTCCTAAACAGTCGTAAAGTGGAGTTGGCTACCGTACAAGTGCTCAGTTATGTCCGGCGACGGCATCGGCGAAGCAATAATAAGAATCAATCAGTCTCAATCAGCACCCGGAAGCCTTGCTGTGGGGCCGATTGTGTCTCGAGTGCCCGCCTCTCTATATTATCTATATGTCGCTTTGTATCTCACATTTGTGTAATGATTCCACTATTTATTTATTTATTCTTAACTGCACACAGAAAGGAAAAACATACAAAAAAAATAAGAAAAAAGTAAAGATGGCGGTCTTATCGCTCTAGGCGATTTCTTACAGACAACCTTTGGATGGATATAACATAATGAAAAGAAGACAGGGCAGTCTGGTATATAAAAGAGACATGCTCCAACAAAAACAGAACAAAAAAAATATATTTTACACTATCTTACTAATCAAATGATTTATTATTGTACCAGTTACCATTAAGTGTTCTAAATGCAAATTTAGACGTTTGAGCTATGTGGTTTAAACGTGTGTTCGTAAGTCGACTTCTTGGTGTTATGAGTTTCTTTAAAATCAGTTTTCACGAAAAGTCAATGCTACGTTTATTAGGTATTTTGGAGTATTTGAACAAACTGTAAAATACCTCTCACTACGCACGGATTGATTCTAAATTATAGGAGACGTAAGCACTGATTTATTTGACCAATTTTATAAGTTAACACCTATTTCACTTCAGACATGAAACAGTGCAAAGTTATAAATTAAAAGAACGTACGTTGTTGCCTACGAAAACTAACTCAGATGCCAATGGTATTTTCCATTATTACTATAAGTTTTTGAATAACAATTTTATAATAGTATTTTTTAATATATATTGTCGACAGCTTCCTATATTTAACACTGAAAAATACATCTATGTAACTGTATTTATCATGCATCTAACGGCTTCCAGCACGGCGTCTTGTGCTTTAATAAAATAATTATAATCGGTTTATGCGGTGGCTACCGTCTCTTTTCTGTATTGATTATCATGTTTAAGTCTAAAATGAGAAATATAAACATAAAAATAATTAAGTACAAACAAAATTCTTGTCATTACTGACCGTTAAGGTAATATATTTATGTTATTTCGTAAAATTCTATACAAGTGGTGGTATCCTATCGTGAAGTATCCAGTTTATCGACCCGGTTCACGTGTGTAACCTACGTAGTACGAACCGAACAAACATAACACAAATAGCTAAACAATCACGTAACATCTCATTCGGTTACGGCGTGTATTATCGTAATAATATTAATAACATGCTCTCCCGCTGTGGCAGTTTCCTCACAATACGAGGACGGTACAATCACAGCTCATTGTTCAAATTATTGTATCTTTAACACGTTTTAAAAACAACACTCGCCATCGTACGCTAATAGCTGGGTTTTAGAATAAGTAGTCATAAAATTAATTTTATTAACGAAATCAAAGAACTCTGAATATATGGGTGTGGAATGGGTGTATACGATTATTACTTTGGTAGCGTGAATCATGACCGTGCTCCTACTAGGAATAGGAATTTAAGAGGTGCCTTCATGTCTATTTACTGCGCCGGTTCTTTTGTTATTAAACAGAGTTTAATAGTTTGGTGGCTTCGAACGCTGGAAGTAATCTCCACATGAGTAATTATAGGTAAAGCTTCCAAATTCATAAAAACTTCTGTTCTTCTTAAAATTAGAATGATGCCATTTTATTGCATGTTGCTGCTTAAAGAAGAATCAGCGTAACGTGGCGCATAATTTGTATTGTTGCTTTTGCAATCGCCAGACTTATTGGCAGACTACATTCTATGCAACTTACAGCTATATTTGCATGCTGTTGCTACCAGGTAACAGTGTTTACGGCACACTCGCTATGAATATAAATTAGCGCACATTTTTTCGTACGTGTGCTTGCTGAGTGAAACATAAATCCTCATTATCCGGTAATTGCATCAAAACTAAGAGTTATATTGTTGCCAACTGGATGTCCTTTTTTAAAAGACGCGTGCCATATGCAAGTCGCTCACACTTTATGTAACGTGCCACACTTTAAAGGAATTTAGCATTTATAAGGTGCAATAAGAGAAGGGTTGACTTTAAAATGAAACAAAAAATACTTAGATGCTACTTTAATTATATCCATGTTTTTGTCGGGTGTTTCATCATCAAGTTGCCACCACTCCAGCGTCACTTACAATGTACGATGTCCACACGTGTGTCGGCGATCAAGACAAGTGCACTGACATACAACGGTTCAATTCTCGGAATCGGGTTAATTCGGTGCGTGACGTCACCAGTGCCGACCGGCGCGCCGCGGCCGCGGCAGCTTCCTTGTCCGACGGAATAACAACTCGTGTGTAATTAATAGTTGAATTCATTTAGTTCCTTACTTAGCGGTTGAGGGTTTTTGAGTGAATAATGGCGACAACGCTGACCGGGTTATTGAAGGACGATTCTCAAAACACTGAATTGATTATGTCTCTACCTTTTCATTGTTACTTGATCACAAAGCCTTACGATTCGACTTTCCAAGCGCTTTGTTAATTTGACAATGGTCAACAAATAGTACATAACAATTATCATAATATAGCCATTAATTGTTGTTACGTATACTCGTATGTACTCGACGCTCAATATAAAAAGAAGTCCATTTAGCGCAGTGTAGCTAACACTAATGCTGGCTAATTAAATAGACTGTAATGTCGTTCAAACGGCAGATGTTGCAATCAAGTGCGATACGCAGCGGAATGCTCGGCTTGTAATGAAGCTTCATTCCCTGCATTACCAATGGTCATTTTACTTTTAGTTTTTATCTCTACAAAACAATGCGACTCTTTAATAATATAACTTCGTTTTGTACATTCAATATTCCTCCATTAATTTAGCAAACAAAAACACGTTGCGGTGGATCCCAAATAGATAAATATTATTTAATGTTAACAAATTCGTCTCTTTCAGTAACTCCACCGATAATCGACAACAAAAAATTAAAAGCCTCGACGCTCTCTGATTGGAACCACATGACGACGTTGAACGACAAAATAAATTAAAAAACAATCACCAGATCATTTAAGTAAACAGAAAAAACGCTTTAAGCTTGACTGGAGCGGAGACATTTGCTCCCGAAAACAGATCGGCTAGTCTCAGAAGACGTAAAACTAAGTTATCAGTTTTGAGCGGATGTGCTCCAAAGAACCTTATGTATATTAACGTTAACTAGTAAGTTAACGTTCAAGAGACTCGCCTATACCGAGCCCGCTCAGCGTGGGAAAGTTCACTGAGGTCAGGTGGCAACACATGTGGTGCACTTCTGTTTAGAATCTTTAAAAATAAAATTTAACAAAATACAAATGCAGGAGGTGGGCAGAGAATGCTCCGCGGGGGAGTCCCATACACACCTACATACATTACGAACGGGGCCTGCCTGGTGGTCCGTAAACAATAACAAAACATTATCTTAGTTATGATGAGCGTTTACGACGGTGCACTGTTCAGTGTATCTACATGTGGTATTAATTAAATAACCGACGCGCCGTATATAATTATCCCATTATATTACACTTTTCTGGATGAAGTAGTTGGTCGTTTGGTGTTTTTAATTTCATCGATTTGTTTAGTTACTTTAAGGTTGTATTATATTTACCTGAATTCGATAATCGACGATGTATTACTTAAAACTTGTTGGAAGTTTAAAGCATTGTTTAGTATTAGCCCGGAGGCATTTGGACTTCTTGTACTGAAAATCCTTTTCGCGTGATCTCCTGGGAAGAATGCTGTTGAACAAAAAATAAATCTTACGCTTACGGTGCACCGCCCAGAATTGGCTTCTGTTTGTCATATGAGCCCGTGGGATTGAAGTGATAATGGGCAGGAATTTGCGACGTGGGTGTCCGGCTTGCGTACGTATTATGCAGCACTTTTTATACGTCTTTATAACTATAGAGCGTTCTGTTCATCGCTACTCAATAAGACTTTGTGAATGAACAAATACTGTGCGTAAACATGGCCAGTGACGCGTCGCTTCATTGGCTTCATGGCAATTTATTCAAACATCTAGAATGGAATTTTATGACATTTTCGTTAAGTTTTCGTATTGTTATTCACTCTTATTGATTTATATTTATACGGACATCTGAGAATAGCCAGAGAATAATATTATAAAGGTATTCTCAATCTACGGTACCAAACAATAAAAAAGCTTTTTGACAGCAGTATCGCGTACTTCCACAGCATAGTTCTGTCCTTAGTTTTTAGTGGCGGATACTTTGAAATTTGCATTTTCAGAGGCATATAATTGTTGAAAGACAAGACATACATGAACGTAAGTAGGTAGTGCGGAATCTGCATCTATTGTGATAGGAACAGTAACGGCTACTTCCCGGTTCAACGGTCGTCAATGAGATCGCATACCAAACTATGACTTGACGCCTACTCAGTGGAACTGATGTGTTTAAGTGGATACATTTATGGTAAAATTGAGTAGTCACCTCGTCGTGGCCTTATGTTAAGACCGTTCGTGATGTAACACGTTTGTAGTTTATGGATTTGGAGTGTCTTAATTAAACTCGCGTTCTCGTTAAGGAATTGCCTGTTTCAACAAAATGACTTTGGAATATGATGCTACTAAGCTTTGAGGAATGTCATGATTGTTAACTGAGTTAACTGGTTAACTAAGTCGCCGGCTGTAAATATTGAAGCCGCAGGTTCGATTCGAGCATCAAAACGAAACTTTGTGTCATTCAAAAGATTTTTAGATGTTGATAAAAAAATTTTTTTGGTTTCTGATTGTTTATTTTTACACAATATTTGTAATTGCAACTCGTTGATAAACTATGCTATTGCTAATCACAATACCCTACGGCTGGGCATTTCATTCAGTCCACTGCTTTCATTTAATGAGAGTTGATAAAAAAAACCTTCGAAGTTTTCAGTCAAGTTTGCAGTTTTATTTACACTGTTTTCTTTTACCTTCCACGAGGTTTACGTGTTCGTAGATTCTGTTATCATCTTAAACCACACTATCGCTTAATACATATTTTATACAATATTTTCAATTATTTTAATTGATAGAAACATGAAACAAGGCGTGCAAACACATTCGACTCTATGTTGATATCAATTCTGGGAATATTTGTTATAATAGGATTTTATATAATATAAATACTAAATGACGCTCCTAAAATGTATTTAATAGATACTACCTACTTTAAAACAATAATTTTATAAACGCGGAAGGTACAACAATATTAACAAATAAGTACAATTTCGCAAGAAAGAAACAAACAAGTGGAACTACCGACGATCGGCGAAAATTTTCCATTGCCTCTTGTAGAAACTTCAGTATGGGGAAACGTTCAACGGTCACACATGAATAACTGCTGTCGAATTGGCCAATTATTTTTTAGATTCCTTCAATTTGTGTACGTTAAATGGATTTTGCGTTTCGACCTTGGGTTAGATCAAGGTTGCCTTTCCGGAACAGCCCCTATACTCGTTATTTAAACGCAATACAATTTAGATAATATATTTATTTCTACAATTTCAATGAAACATAATTATGGTGTGAGTTGAGTGAAATCAGAAATACTATTACGATCTGAGCAAATGTGAGTTATCCAAAGCATAATAAAAGTAACTGCCTCGGTGACGTAGATGTACTACTGTGCGATAGCAAAGCTGAAGTCTCGGCTTCGAATTACGGGTCGGGCAAAGTGATAATGGATTTTTCAATTCATTATCAGCGCGGATTCAGGAATTTGTGCTCAATGGCGATAGGCAGGCATATCAAATCACATCGTGGGACAGAAAATTCAAGGCGAAACGTGGGTGTCCTGGTAGCACCTCTGTCTACGCCTTCTGGGAAAAAGGCGTGAGTTTATGTTATGTAGTAAAAGTAACAACCAACAGCCAAACTTAACCTTCAAGCACAGAATATAACAATAATAATCCAGTTCATAAAGATCCCGCAGTAGCCAATAGGGCACGGGACTCTTCTAACAATGAAAAAGCGTAGGCCATACTCTACCGCGCTGTCCTAGTGCCGGCTGGCAGACTTCACATACCAACCATAGAAATTATTGTAATTTTTTGGTACGCAGGTTTTCTCTCCTTGTTTTCCAGTATTTTTGAAGTGCGTCGTGATACTGAACAATCCTTACCAACGGTATATAGCAAAATTCACCAACTCTTGTTGGTGTAATTCCGAAACGTGTTGTGGTAATCATTCATTTTGAACATTTCGAACGTCCCGATAGCTTAAAGTGCGATTAGAGTGACCCTGGGGTCAGCCATACCTACCTATATTCATGGAAATCAATCTAGGGGTTTTAAGATCATGAGGTGTGTTTCTATTTGCGGTAGCTAATACAAGCTTTCTAACGCTACCTAGTGTTATATTATGACGTAAATGTTTCAACTTGAGATCATTCCAAAAGCTAGAAATCGGAGTTCGCGATACGATAAACTAGGTAGGTACATATTAATCATTAAACATTATTTAGTAAATATTCATCAAACATGGTTTCATAATTTCTTTGTTGTTTTAATTTTTTATTAAAATTTTGTAGGACAACCATAAACGCGGAACCAACGCATTCAGAGTATAACATCGAGAGATTAGGTCAAGAACGACCAGTAATCAATATTATTTTATCAGTTCCCCCAGCCTATGACGGAAGCTCGCTTAATGGCGTCAATAAATATGATAAAATAATTTTAAACACAAATTATGAATGGAATAATCATAATATTAATCATTAGTAGTATTAGGAATAATCATTAGTATACAAAGAATACTATTTTGAGGTGATCGAGTAAGTATTTCGTTATTTACCGTCGATTACGTACTACCTCGTCGGTTGCCGGCCATTAGCTGTAACGAAACGAATTCCAATTACATGAGATTATCCAAGCGGTCCCGAGTGCCACGTAATAGCTCGTAGATCGTGGAGAAAGCAAGCCGGCCTTGGCAATGAAGCGCGCGCACTCGGCCGCGTCGTCGCGCAACCATCGACCGATGCGCCGCGCCCGCGCCGCGCTTGGCGCTCGCTCGGTGCTACCCGCGCGGCGCACCCGTCGCCGCCCGCGCTTATAATTGGCGCGAGTTTTCACGCATGCGCAACACTTTCATTGTCAATGAACTTGGAAAGCGGGGATGCTCTGTCATTGTCATTAGATGACTGGGAATGCACTCTCACCAGCGCGCACGCGTTGCAATTGCACTGGGTGACACGCAGCTGATGCGCGTTACGCGCGTTCGATAACATCGCATAAAAATCTTTAACAACTCAATCAGTCACACGGTTTTACGCCGATTAAAGCGTTTTCTATAGCAGTATATCATTAGGTAAGAAATCGCTACTGTAAAAATTGATACATAGTAGCTAGAATACATACCTACAGGCTTTTATATGTATAAGTAATTGTACGTAGTCTGTAAGTATACCCTAGCAGCGTTTCAAGTGTTTTTATAGATGCTTAGACAATTAATTATGATTGGTTTGATCACCTACGCCTATAAAACTTTATGCATACATTTTCAATTTGATACATTTCCGGTTGTAATTTAGGAAATGTTTCCATTTCCTAGGAAACGTTTTGGCATTTTTTTCACGCTTCCCGCGGAATTTAATATTACATACATTTCCTCATATCATTTCGCAATACTTGATATCTATGTCTTTCCGGTAGTCCTGGCGTAGTGCCTTGTTGGCAAGAGCAAACTTTAATACATTGCCGAATATATTTTCCTTGAAGTAGGAATTAACTAATGGTGCACAGTCTACCGTTATAAAAGGTCTTTTTCGATTATTACACCATTGAACCCAGAATACACATTGAAGGAGGTGTTTGCACCTAGGTAATATTGCTCTACATTCTCTACCTACCTTAGATATAAGCGCAAGTTTTTATATGTATTATAATTTACATTATGTGCTTTATTGTCATCAGAGGAGTAAACTCTACAACCATCATTTGTTGCTATTTCCTTTGATCTCTATAAGAACATCGTCAAAGTTCATTGCACAACTATAATATACAATCTCAGTTGCATGAGTTAATTAGTTGTAAGGGTTCAGGAGACGGTTGGAGCGACGCGCCCTGATGGGAAAACGTGGAGGCGTTTGGTTGCACTTGACGCTCCAACGACCACGAAAACTGCCGCGATCACACCTAGAACAATGATTGAATAGAGTAGTACTGGTACTAATATTTTTGTTTGTTACTCAACTGCGTGGAATTTAGAGTTATTGAATTAACTATTTTACTGTATTATATCTACAACTGTGGCGAAGTAATAAATAGTAAATATCTATTTTATCATATTTTTTTTTTTATCATTATATTGGATTTTTCTATTCATTATCAGCCCGGAGTCAGGAATTTGTGCCCGATATGGCGATAGGCTCGCCCCCTATCACATCGTGGGGCGGAATATAAAAGGCGAAACGTGGGTGTTCTGGTAGCACCTCTGCCTACCCCTTCTGGGAAAAAGGCGTGTGTTTATGTGTGTGATTTGAGCTTCACCACACGAGCTTAACGACTCATAAAATGAATGATTTCAGAGATTTAAGTCCTTTGGGGAGACATGATGTTGATCATGATTTCACTCTGCAACTTATTCTCCGACTTTTAACTAACTCCGAAACCCACTGAAACAGTTTCAATTAGCCCAATACAATTATACGACTGGATGTGCGATTTATTGTTTACTATGTATTCCTAATAATCTACTTATCAACTATAAAATTATTCTACCCGTGCCTCAGATCAGTGTTGTTGTTGATCGAAGACTCGTACATAATAAAGAAATAATGTAAATACAAATAGAACAAAGTAGGTACGGGAAAGGTGTCGTGTTTCTTTCCTAAGCGTTAATTTGATTTTTTAATGAAGACGTAGTTATTTAATATTATATTGTGTTTCTAAATTGCCCAGTAATACTGGTTTGCGAATCATGAATATATTTTGTGTATAATTTGTATTACAAAACAAATATAACTGGTTTTCTAATTTTAATAATCGAATTGTATGAATAGTGTTAATATTGGCCATATAATGTTTCATTCAAAACAGATGGGTTAGTCGTGAACCTCATTGTACTCGCAATATTTATAACGCAGAATGTATTCTACAGATGTGTTGTACTAAATCACGGCACATAATCAGGAATGGTTGGGGGAAGCGCGCTCCATTGGCGCCGTCGTTACGCCAGTCCCTTTGCCTCGCGTCTCGACTCGAATCTCAGCGGACAGTCGCCACGAGACGAAGCAGGGGGATTACTCTATGATGCGAAACGAAACTCGAATGTTCGTACGTCTTACATTAAACTGTACGAAATTGCCTAGGTACTCCAATAAATGTTTGATTCCTCTATTGTACGTCCTACCTATAGACTTAGTTCGGAGTGAATGCTAAGTATCATAGAGAATAGTGTTGATTTTTAGAATCGGAAAACTTATAATTTGCTTCAGACGTCGAATGTCCGAACAATCGAGTTTCGTTTCGGATCATAAAGTAACCCCCCAGCGACTTATGCCTTGTGGCGCTAGCCAAACATGTAAACTATTGTAATGACTAATGAGTTTGGGTGTTAGTTAATAGGCATTAATGTTTGTAATAAAATAAAGAGGAATTTATAATTATTTTAGGAAAAAAATATGTCCATATATGTGAGAGTGACTTAAAGGCTATGTTAATAAATGAGGAATATTTGTTATTTTATAGCTCCTATAACTCTATCCACCCGGTCCTTCCATCCAGTGTAATGTGGTATCAATATAATTATTATATCATAAATTACGTAATTTTTCAAAATTAAATTACAGGCAACATCAGAAACAAAATAAATTTTATCCATAAAAGTACTTGTTTGTAACCGTTTGCTTCTTTGTTATTTTCGTAAAATGAAAATTTTCACAATCAATACATGGATCGGTATCTTACTCCGCGTTTAAAAAAAATATTTTATTTAATTTTAATTACAACTTAAATAATTATACTTTTGTTTGCTGTCTGTTGACGCAAGTGGAAGGAGGCAGGTGGGGGCCGTAGGTAGGTACGCCGCCAAAGGAAGTGAGCGGGCCGACCTTGACATTTCCCTGGTCGCGAATGTGATTGCCGACGACACTAGGAGGAAGTAGGAGCGTACACACTCACTCCCACAAACCGCATTGCTCACAAGACATTCGTTATAGGCACGCTTGACAAGTTCCTTGTTCATATTCAACTACAAACCTAGCCAGTCTTTGTCTTTATTTATTTGTATTCTACCTTTCACCCTAGATATGATTGGCACGTGGGTATATTATAATTTTAGATTTTCAAACTTTTATTTGAATCCTTCAATCGGATCGCTCCAGTTACCGCATTTTATTAGTCACATAAAGTACAATTAATCGCATAAGTAAGTTTAGTTCCTCGTGTGGTGTAATTTTGGATGACCCTGACGTAATAGGTTACCATCTGATTAACATAGTTTGGTTACAAATATTACATCCGTTTGAATTTTTATCAACTTAACTGTAATCACGTGACGGACAGCAATTCTATTGTTAAGAAATAATGTATGTAAATTAAAGACATCATTCTTCCTAGTTTAAAAGTTAAAACCTGATTGAATGCTGCAAAAACGCAGCTGTAGGAGACAACTAAGAAATTATACCAAGACTGGTCATGATGTCTCAATAATCGAACAAAAAGTCAATAAGTGTCTTTGAGCCCTTTTATAGAGCGCAATGGAGCAGAGCGGCACAACACAATGCGCCCGCAGACCAAGCGCAGAAAAGTAAAAATCAAAATGAAGCTTAACCACGTTTAAACCCCTTTATACTCGACCAATCTGGAGTAAGTTTTCGACTAAACCGACAGCATCGCGTGTTGTTTCCTAAAATAAAATGAGTCACGTTTATGCTTACACACCAAGCGCGTAACGCTAGAATACATTGTCACACCCAATTTGGTACATGCAATTAGCAAGCTCCCGTTTGTACGATATTAACAAATATTTATTCGCATATCTTTATAAGGCGCGTGATGCTTAATAAGGCATGAGTGATTTAACCTGGGATTTAAAATATTAGAGGTGATTAGCAAGGTATGTTTGCTATATCATCGTCATGACCTTCAGACACAGGAAGTCTACTACGGAACGTAGTTTTTCCTCTAGAATTTCCACGTTGAACAGTTGGAAGCGGACTGTATCCAGTGACTTGCAACGTTTATTGCACGGTCTGTCCATTTAGCTGGATGCAGGCTGCCTCCAACAGGTCACTGTGGAAATCATTGGGAGAGGCCTATGTTCAGGAGTGGACTTCCTTTGGCTGATGGATTGGATTGGATTGATGTCCATTTATCCTAGAGACCCCTGCGGACTCATCCTCCTGCCCACTACCATTTCAACTCGCTAATCCGTTGGGCTATGCCGATAACTATTATTGTTGTAAGTAAACATAGTCCCGCTTATTTCGGCTCCATACTCGGCTGTTTATCAAGAGTTGCCTTGCATGACAACGGCGGGTAACTTAATGTGATATTATGTGTCAAAGCTGACCAGAATATATTACTGTGCGTTTTGGTACTCTATAATTACTTGCCTACTTGATATGTGTAGCCGCGTGGGAATGTAACAGTTTCCGCTGTTATATCCTTATTAAGGCACTGTTTACAAAGTACGTACATAATAACAATTTTCAAGTTAATAGGACTCATAGTTACTACTCAAATATTTTCTAATTAGTTATAAAATATTTTTGGACCGGATTTTGTGACTGGCATGGCAATAAGCTCGCTCATTATCACATCTTGGGACGGATATTATGGTCGGTGTACTGTAGGTGTCGCTAATGGCACCTGTTATAATCTACCCCTTCGGCAATACAGGCGCTTATTTTTATGTGTATGCCTAATTAGTAATTACAATATTAGGCGGAGCAGAATAAGCTTTAAGCTAAGATAAGGATTATATTTATTGCTGACAGCTAATCAAGATTTTTGTTTGTGCCACTAATACCAGCGTCAAATTACGTTTATCAACTAAACAATAATTTAATAAATTTAAAATCATAATTAGAATTTCATGTACATAGTTACATTTTTTGGGATATACTGCACTTCAAAAAGTAGGCACCTAATTCAGTCTATGAATTAATTTATTTAGCCCAAAAACGCAAAGAAAATGAGAAAACCAAAGACCAACACGGATACAATAATACGAAATGAGGCAAGTAGCGCCACCTGTTACCTAGAGGAAAAACTACACACTTTCAAAACAATCGCAGACAGATGGTAGGTGGGCTTCAAATCGTAACGTGAAATAATAAACATTGAATTCAGATTTTAAGAATAAATTTTTAAACAACGTTCACCCGTTACTTGTTACGTGCAGTGTTTATGTAAATATAACTCAAAATCTAATTTGTGGTGACGAATAATCTGTTTAAATGTGTCATTAAAGCGTTTAGCATCAATATTAAAGGTTTAATCAAGAAAAGTCTAATAAAATGTCAACTAATTTCGAGTTGTTTTGTTTTTACAGAGTAGGTATTGTCGTGAACTTATTTGTACATAATAAGTGTAAATTATATTAGAACGAATCTTTGTATTTATAAATAATATTTCTTATTTATACAATGCCGTTAACTCATCATAGATAAACTCTGTTATTTCCTTGTATAATGCTATTATATTCGTATGTACGTATATAATAATTTATTTTGATAATAATTTTATTTGGAAGATGATAATTTGGTACATATATACATACATAAACACACGTCTTTTTCCCAGAAGGGGTAGGCAGGGCACTATCATGACACCCACATTTCGCCTTGTATATTCCGTCCCACGAAGTGATAGGGGGCGAGAATTTCTGACTCCTTGGCGATAATGAATTGAAAAATCCAAGATCTCATTGCCTGACCCGAGATTCGAACCAGAGACCTCAGCTTTCCTATCGTACCGTGGTACAACTACGCCACCGAGACAGTCAATAATAATAAGGTAGTATTAAAATATAAAATAAATATAAACCACCTATTTGTATCTGTTACAAATAAGTAATTGTAGATTTTCATGTACCTACTGCGTGAAATTCTCAATATGGTAGATTCAAACAAAGAAATTCCATTTGAGGAAATTGAAATAACCCGAAGAAGCAGGCATGAGTTCATTACAAACACAATATGCGAAGTACATGTTAGTTTTTTCCAAGAAACTATACGTCTATGTGACCGGAAGCATTACGACAACATTCTTGGTATCAATCGCTATAAAGTGATTTTCACATGGTATCTACGTGATGATACGTAGGTGTAATGTTACCATGTGTACGTACGTAATAAATTTACTTAAGTTTGTGGCTGGAATGACCGCCAAATATCGTCATTTGTATTCATGACTGGCGCGCATCGATGTTCCTACTTGCGTTTACCTCAAGCGGCTCTTGGTGAGCAGTGGACACTTACAACGACCGTAATAAATACCATTATGTTACATTAAATTTTCTTCAATGTATGAAAATGTTAAACTAATCACAAAGGGAAGGAACACTATTTTAACCGACTTCAAAAAAGGAGGTTTCAATTCGACGGAATCTTTTTTTGATAATGTATCTTAGTGCTCTATATATAAGATAATATATGGTTGTTCAACTACTTCTAAAAAATAATCCGCTATACATGGATTATATTGTATTAGAGGTCGCGGGACGTCGCTGGATGCAGGCTGCCTCCAACAGGTTACTGTGGAAATCATTGGGAGAGACCTATTTTCAGCAATGGACTTCCTTTGGCTGATGGATGGATGGACACGGATACGAATATCCTATCATTTTATATCCGTAATCCACTGTCTCCTCCCGGATTGGGTACATAATGGTAGACAACCCTCATGGCCGTCGTATTTTGGTTCAGGCTATGTCCCTATACCCGGTTCCGACCAGGCAGACATCATTAGGTCGATCGTCGACATCTTTAATTCCTTCTACACTCTAATCTGTCTGGCTTCTCTTTAATTACCGCGTGAATTGTAGTCATACTGACGTATCAATATGATAAAAACATGTAAATAATTGTTAGTATATATATGTGTACGTTGCTCTACCGGGTACGGGATTTTCCCCTAGTATGTTCATAATAAGTATTGTGCCTATTACCTTTCTACACGGTATTTTAGTCCAGCCCACAGAATAAAAAATACAACCTTATAATAAATAAAACAAAAAAAAAAAACAACAAAAATGTGATATTTTGGTTGCAACAAAGAGACTCTTGATTTTTGTTGTCTAATAAAGGTGATTTTCATACCAGAATAAAATATAAAAAAAATCTACGTCATTCCATTAACATTCTATCAATTGAGCACCACAGAGTACATTAATTGAGCTCTTTGATAAGTGGTAGAGTCACGGTCTATACTCTCTTCACTGCTGCAATAAAAATGGACTGTTTAGACTAGGCATGTACTATTGTCCTATAGGAACCTGGTGTGTATGGTTAATAACTTTTGTAAAAAGATGTTGCATGAAAAATGTACACATAGTTTGAAATTGAATTACTCAAAATTATTGCAAAAATGCTGTGAATTGTTAAAAAAATTATTATTTTATTAATTAAGATATGATTGCAATCCAGTGAGTTTGCAATGATGTGTACTCGTATTATCTAACTTCTAAAAGCTTTTAATTTTGAAAATATTCGAATGAGAATATTTTCAGCACTTTGTTTTCTGTTCGCACGGAGTTTTTTTGAAAATTTTTAGATAGACATGGCGCCTATTGTATTCATTAGATCATTTAGCATAAAACTTACAATGAGTAACAATCTAACGCCACCGTTTTTAAACAATGCATATTTCTAATGCAAATTAACATTAATTATGACCAGTATTTTAGGCTGTTCATTGTAACATAATAATATTAATATATACAAACCCAGTCCCAAACTGTATTGATAGTGTCTGTGACGATTTACAGTGTATTGAACTATGTATATGTACAAGGTAAGACTATGTATGACACTATTGTCTTGGAGGCTTTAATAGGGTCGGTAGAATAAAACATACCCAGTACCCACCATGTTCTAAACGTTGCAAGCCTAGTATAATTTTCTTCCAGGTCAATACACTTTAGCCAATCAAAATTCTATAAGCGTAAGTTTCTTTCGTTTATTGTTTCAAAACAAGTATTTAGTTTTTCCATCATCGTTAAATCAATCAATCAATAAACGTTTTATTCGCTTTCTTCGTGGAAGCATTTATTTAAAATATACTTTACGAGTAGGTACTTAGATAATATCGGCGCATTTGAATTCTAATGTCAAACAAGGATCTGAATACAAGTTGGTGGTGGTGACACGTGTGGGTCGTTCTGTACATAGTTATTATTCTCATTTGGCACCAAGCCGACTTCGGCCGCGGTGTCATCGGCCCGACCCGCTTGCAGGGCTCACGTAGGTAACCGCGGTGTGTCCCCTCCCTAAACTTACCTCTATCTCATCACTTACTTATTTTATGGAGGAAATTTTCTGATGTAAGTTTATGATGATATTTTATTGTATG
Source organism: Theretra japonica (assembly GCA_033459515.1). NCBI lineage: Eukaryota > Metazoa > Arthropoda > Insecta > Lepidoptera > Sphingidae > Theretra > Theretra japonica. The sequence continues at coordinate 8,889,927 of CM065939.1, forward strand.
GTATACAATTTAGCCGGTATGCACAAGTCAGTAAAGGCCACACTAAGTGTCGGTCTCGGCGCGCGCGGGACGATAAATAGTCTAATCACGATAATGATATAGATGAGGGGGTTTTCCTACACCGCGTACAATCGAACAACAGAAGGTCCGTAAATCTATTCCGTTGTTGCGTCGAACAATTAAATTACCATAGCGGCTGCGGGAACGCGGCCAGCAGGAAGCGTCCGTCCCCGACGCATACTGATGCACTGCTTTGTCTTTGTACCAACATACCTGAAGGTTCTCTTCAAAGGGACAATTCTGTTTACAAATATTTTAGTTCACGTTTACGATGTACTATCTGGTCAGTATTTTGGACATCCCTTATCGATACATTCATTGACTATTGATTATAAATCAACAGCATAATAATATTGACAAATAACACAAAGAGATTCTGTTGACAATTCTGCAAGACTCTACAAGCCGTACAATTTAGCTATTCTCACACTTTTTTCTCTCTCTCTCTCTCTCTCTTCAGTCCCAGAAAGTCCATTGCTGAACATAGGCCTCCCTCATAGATCGACACCTAGACCTGTTGGAAGCGACTTGTTGAATTTTCACACTCACGCGCATGTTATTACGTGATACGTATTTTTCGTCACTCCTAAATTTGCTGAATTAGAACATACTACAATGGAGATACTATAAACCAATATAACATGTGACGTTGCTAATGATATACGTCGACTTCACGGAAGATCAGCTGCTGTTCGTGTGACAAAAAATGACAATAGTTAACTAGTGAGAAGTGTGGACGTGCATAGTTTCGTACTATTCTAGGGGAGTCCTCACCAGAATACTGACAGGCTACGCGGCTCCTTATGCAAGACGACACATGTGCGGTCAGCGACTCTCGAGTCTCGGTGCGGCTCCGCGCTCCCCTGTCTCCCCTGTCTGTCTCTCCTCTGCCCTCCAGCACTCTGCGAAGTACGCACTAAACACTGGATACTGCACTTCTAGCATCATCATATTAATTACCGCAAAAAATGACATTTCAAAGAATATAAAACGGTCTGTGTGCCCTATAATCATGATTGATAACACAAAGGCTGATGTAATAAACTGAATCGTCTAATATCTTGTATACCTACTTAGTAGTTAGTAGCATACACCTGTATAATATATGTTTTTTTATATAACATCAAACTTTGAGCGCATTATCAAAAACAAATTGCAAACAAAAAATATATATGCACATTTGAAACCTAAGTGTTGCATTAAAATACAATGAAACAGTTACTAATTTGTCGAACTTTGCTACCTGATTAGGAATATAGTTAAAGAAACTCACGTAATATTCTAATTGTTTCCGTGTTGGCACGACTGACACTATTTAGAACTAGTGTCAGGGCGGTGTGCCTAATTCGCTAAAACTTCCGACATAATGTCGGTAGTGATAAATGTGGCGTCTCTTTCCCCGCAGAGCGTTCCGTAAATAAGTATCGAGGAGAAAACATTTCTCGACTATGACTTAAGTCGAGGACTTCAATGAATTTGGCCCCGAGTAAGTGTTGCGTCAGCGGAAAGGTTGCGGCGTTTGTGGTTACATCAAGTGCTTATTGCGTTGCGCCTCCTGCAGTTACCCAATACAGAGTCGGAGACAAGCCCTACGTCTTACAAGAAATGAAAGTATGAAATAATTACACGATAAACTCCTATTGATCTTGGGCAATAAATACGTACCACAATATATTAAAAAATGAGCAAAAACCGTGGTATTTTTTGACAAATCCGGGTATAGTAGTTGTGTTCGTTTGCTCATAAATAAATCATTATAATATCGCATTTAAAATGCTGATAGCATGTGATTCTGTCGCGCGGCAATTGTTGATGCCGCCGCGACGTTGGTCATTATTTAAAAACAAAACACACGCGTTGACATAATCGCGCATCCATACTTGGCAAAAATACATTGTTTGGTGTGTCGACGAACAATAGAGTTAACAGTAAAGCTGTTTCTTATTCCGCTCGGATACGGACACGGGTCCGAGGGACCGGTCGGTCGCCTGTTTGGAGTCTGTAAATTCCGTACATTGTAATTCAGATTGGATGTCGAAACGCACGAGTCGGCATGCAGTAATGCGGATGCTTTGCTTTATTTAACCTCTTGTTTTACTCTGCGAACCCTGGCTAGATGTGGTCTATTTAATTACCTCTACAATCAACGTGCACAACATTATTTCCTGAAAGTACTTATTATACTCCATGTACTGAATATATTATTCTGTCGAATGGAATCTTAATTTTAAATTACATTTTGGATTTTAATTTTAAAATAAAATTCATGGCATAAACATTAGGTAGTTATTTAAAAATCCATCCTGTTTCCAAATAACAGAGCTTCCTGCAACATTTAAAAAATGATATATTGTAAAACATTTAAAGCATGATATATGTATGTTTTTTAATAAATATTTTGTTAAATATAAATATTAATTTACTTTCGTCGAATGTATCGTTTCTAGGAAATGCCGTAGTTAGAATCTTCCGCGTCTCCACCCACTTTATTAATCAGTAAACGTCTCGCGGCCAATAAAAGTGCGGCATTTATAGACTAGCCGTATAAAACACATAAATCTAAGCCAAAAGAATGGCGATCCCTGTCCAACATCACAGAAACAGATTTCAAAGGCGCGCCGTTTTTCATCGGACCCATAAACTCAGGTGTTTATTGGGGATTGTCATTTAACGATTTTTTGACCTGTTTCTTTACGAGACGTGTTAATTAAAACGATCTGATGCATAACGAATGCAACTTCGTATGAAACGAGGTTTTTGCAAACCGTAGCGGAACTAAACATATTATTATAAAAAAATATGCAAATGTAATATCCAGTGTTCACTTAAAAATAAATAAATAATATCACAAAGATTTTATCGGTATATTTTACTATAATAAGCATTTATACGCTTGTCACATAAATATTATCTGTATTGTAATATCGACAACATTAACATTTGAGAGGTTATTTTAGAAAAAAACTAGTCTTAGTAATTTTATTTTTATTCAGCATTTTTAAAACAATTAAAGATTAAAAACTGTATAAATCCCATAACAGGTTTATTCCATTGATGTAGTATACCACAAACTACATATAATACATACTACATCATGGTTTATTCATTATTGGATGGCCGAATGCCCCAACGTTGAGTTGGCTTTTTACGTAAAAGTTTGCAAGTTCGACCACCGCATCGATAAGTAAAGCAATAGACCTACTCCAAACATGATGATTGCTGTTAATTGAATCATAATAAATTTAGTGTATTATCAATTATTATCTATGGTAAAAAATACATTTGAAGTGTAGGTATAAGGTACAGATGGAATAATTAGTACAGCAGCTTTGCAGTTTATTTGTAAATGTTATCTATTAATTTATTAAAGATTAATGAGTTGCTAATATCAAATTTATTGTTTGCTCATTAATTCAGCTAGCTACAAGTAGTCAACTGATGAAGATACAGATACAGCTTCTTCAAGAATTCCGTCGGAATTCGGACGCGGTTTGTTGCAGAAACTATTTTGAATAATATAAGACATTATTTAGAGGCAAATAACTTGTATACTTAGTAGTTACAATGGTAATAAGAAAATTATAAAAGATCCTTAATTTGTGTATAAGCATTGAATTTTTTTAATGTTTTGAACTAGCGAATTGTAAAACTAGAACATAGATCAAATGTCTCGCATTGGTAAACGCATAGACTGAATTCAACAACACCGCAGTTTACTTTGATACGGAACACCTTGCACTACCAATACACCTGAGGTGACAAAAATAATCTCTAAATACACAAAATGCTTTGATGTATGTACACTGATGTGTCAAAATGTTATTGTAATTGGAGGATGTTAAAAAATCTTAAAATACTCGTACGCTGTCGACATGTATTGTTTACCGACACATATCGTATTATGGATTGTTCACAATCAAAATAATTTCAGCCGATGAATCGACAGTACCTTGTACAAGTTGCCGATTCCTTTGCCTTTCTATCAGAGAATCAAAACAACTTTTGTGTTCCTTTGTAGTCGCCAACTACTGCCGAACTTTTGTCAAAGCTTTTGTCATGTGCCGACACACAGCGAAAAAACCTGTGCGGTTATAACGAAGTGACATTTTGAAGAACTTTTTTTTATCCTATTTTCTATAGTCTTTTTTATTGATCACTTGGATTATAAACGCTGGGAATTTATTTCAAAAGCACGTTAAGCGTGAAACATGGACTTACGTTCGGCGCTATTGTACATGATATACGAGTAGATTTCGCATCTAAAAGGACAGTTGAGAAACAAAACAGTCCGATGTTAACCAAGTAATCAGACACCATATTATAGGTACCTAACAAAAAACCATTAGGTAAATTATGTTCCCAGACGTTAATAATGTATCTTTAGAAATGGTAAGGCCTTTTTTTTTACAATTCAAAAGAGTCCTCTCAACTGGGGTGCTACCACAAGGAAGTTCAGAATGAATCAACGTGGCGCGACGTTCCGATCGATGAGTCAGATTGCCAGAGACCCTGTGGGTAAAGGCGAGGTGTTCGTTCAACCCGGATAGCGCCCACCGCACAAGATGGTGGAAAACTGGACAAATGACCCACGTCACTATTGTCCAAGCATTCATCCTATGTGTATGTGACTCTACCAGCCTGGCATTATTGTGTCGATGGATGATACACATCTCGTCAGTGGTGACTTACATGTACTCTATTTGTATTTCACTTATGTTACCACCAGGTGTATTTTAGCCATTTTTTCAAGACTGTTTAGAAATAAATAATAGTTTAAAAAACTAAAAAAACACGCTTTAGTATAAGACCCTACTAAGAAAGTAAAAATAATTGTTAATGAGTTAAGATTAGAAAATGAAGTGTATTACATTCATTTTATGGTTTTAAATTATTATTTATTTACTTCACAAAAAAAACGATTATCATAACTAAGGAAGGCAGCTGCGTGATAATTACCCATATATTTTTTTTCAAAAAGTGAAAATCATGTAAGTCCTAGTAAAGATAATATTTAAAACTTTCAAATTATTCTATTGTCATCGGTCCTTAATAAGTGTGCAAAATTTCAGATCAATTTGACGTTTTGGAGTGCTCGAAAATCGACATCAAAGATTCCGTTACATACATAAAGGCGAATCTACGAGTATATAAAAGTATTCAAAATAAAATTATGCAACTTCTTTATCGAGAAATGTATTAAAATGTGTAAAACAACCAAGTTATGTGTGTACCTTTTTAATATCATTAGAATAATCTGGAAATCACAATATTGCCAATTAAATAAGGTAGGTAATTCAATAAAGAAATGACGTAAAAGTATCTCTAAATGTATTTGGAGGAAATAAAAAACACACATAAGTAACAATTTAGTACATATTAAGGTAGTTAGTAATTTAGGGTGTTAATATTAGACCATACATATTTACAGAGATCTATAAAAAATACTAGCATGGATGTGGCGAACAAAATCTATGCGCGTTTATCATAAGCCACGGCCCATGAGGGTAATTAATGGACCGAGAGGAAAAATGGTACCGATCTTTTTTGTAACAAACATGATGGTCCTTCTAGTACGTCTCAATCTTGGATTATTACTGTACTGTACTGTATCAGCCCATATACGTCCCACTGCAGGGCACGAGCTTCCTTTACAATTGAGAGTGGTTGGTCCAAATAGTCCGCCCCGCTGGCTTAGTGCGGGTTGGCGGTCTTTTACACACCATATAAATTTATACAAATCGCTATGGTATGCAGGTTTCCTCACGATGTTTTCCTTCACCGTTATAGTGCGTGGTGATTGACTATCAATACGCACATGACTCCGAAAAGTCAGAAGTGTGCTCTGGAATTTGAACCCACGACCACCGTGAACGTATAGGCAGCCGCGTCTGGTCTGTTAGCATCAGGCCACCACGCGCTCACGTACGTCTCAATCTTGGATTATTAGATATTATATAATATAAGGTCTCAATGTCAATAAATCCATGTTTCTTTTATTCTAATAACTTTTGAATGAAATGTACGTCATGGCCTGTTGATAACGGTGTTCATTCACGGTGGTTGCGGGTCAAATCTCTGGGCACACCTCTGACTATACGAAGACATGTGTGTATAGATAGTCAATAACCACGCAATAAAACTATGAAGAAAAACAAACCTGCATTATAATATTTCCATGGTATGTACATACGTATTCGCATACCCGTACTAGGCCAGCGTGGTGGACTATGGCCTAATCCGTCTCAATCTTTCTCTCAATTGTAGAGGAGGACTGTGCTCTCCAATGGGACGTTTAAGGTAGATACAAAGTTTTGAATAAGCCTGCGGAATAGGTACTTACATAATATTATCTTTAAGGTTTTAGTTCTTAGTAGATTGCTCTCAGACCAACTAGTCCTTCCTGAAGTTGACATGCGGGGTGGAGGGGCCCCGCCGCCACCCATTTACAGCGTAGCAATATGTATCGAGTTCTCTTCGAATAAGTTATTAGACATCATCTTAGGACATCATTGATATTAAAAAATTACGTCAATGTTAGACATTGATTTTACTATGTTATTTAGTGTATTTATAAATAGCGCTGTCACACATTAGCGTCTTAAAAAACGTAAATAATTTTCAGTTCGCAATGTTTGTAGGACGGCTATGAGAGAAAATTGAATTAGTTAATGATTTAAAAATCAATTGCTATAAATTCCGTTAAGTTAGTTAGTAATCGAAAGTATCTATATTTAATTATTATCCGTCTAAAATGAGTTTGAGTGGAATTCAATAGACCTAAACCAGTTTTTTATATTTTTCTTTTTCGAATAATTTCGGCATGACGGACAACCTAAATGTCAGCCAGTAGGAGGGCAGTAAAAGGTTGCATGGTATGGCACCACCATTTTTATTTACGTTTTTAAAGTACCAGCGCTCCCTCCATATTGTAAATACCCTGAGTATGTTTTATAGCGGCTCGACCCGACTATGCCCAGATGCTAATAATTTTCGACTCCACTTCACAACGGAAATATCTTATTTTCTCTACGACAAAACAATCTTTTTTCTAGAGTCAAACATTGGATTTATGCCTCATATAATTTTTTTCTACGTGTTTGGCAGTTTGCGACCCGTCTTCAATAGGTTGTGCATATATTTTGATTTGTTGGCTAGTCGAGTCAATAAGCAAACTAATTAACGTGTAAGAGTACAATGAAATGGATATTATTTTTTACTTTGAAATAGTTTTTTGATTTTTTATTTTATAGTGTTTTTTTTAAGTCGGTTTTATTTTTTAAAATATTGGCAACGAGTTTTGTTACTCTAAAGTAGTGCCCTCTACCAGTGCGTCAAGTCACCTTAGTCGAGACTCAGTCTATATCATTGTCTATAACTAGAATGTCATTTTCATTATTTTTTCATTCGTTCCTTACTACTTTATGATAGGTCATTCGTTCTCCTGTTCCAAGCCGGCCGGATTGTTTTGAAAACTGATTTGTCAACTGAATTGTCAAATACAAATGAAGCTTTGTCGTATTTTTAAATTTATTCGTTCTAGATAAATGTTTCAAAATTGGATATTACCTAAAGACAAAATGCAAAGTACCATCAAAGAGCTACTGGATGCTTTAGGGTATAAACACTTTTATATTTCGATCTTTTTGAGTGCTTGTACATCGTCTTGGTTTGTGTAACTGTTAATTAATTTATTGATGTGGAATTGCAGATGTAACTTGGAAGTAGATTCAGTTTTAGACTATATACAGAACGACCCGAACTATGGCAACTGTAACCTTTCGCCTAAACAAGTGAACGAGTACGCACAGAGATTGGCGCTAAAAGCTTCGAATGCTAAGATATTTCTTAAGAAATATGAAGAGCTTCGGTACAGAAAGTAAGTATGGGCGGTAGTTTAAAAATGAATCATGGTTTATACGCCATGCATAAGCAGAATAAATGTATGGATTAATTAAAAAGGAAGTACTTAATGGACCAACACTGTAATAATGTAATTTCCTTGGATATGAGTTCCTACTTCCTAACACTCTCCAGCCGATAGTTTGGGATCCTTTCTATAGAGACTTGAGGAAAGGCAGGAAAAAGGAGGAAAGACATTCAATAATCAGCACTGTGCTGCCACTAACATGTGGTGGTTTATTACTTTTCATTCTTTGTCTCGTAACCTCACACTCCATAAGTGCTGGTTTTGAGAATGCCAGTATCCCAGAGCGAGATTACAGTATTATAGAAACGCTCACTGCACTTGAACCATTCAAGAACCAGTCAATAATAAAAAGGGCCTACAATACCCCATCACTTCTTAATGCCTTAAGTGTTTGCCCAATTGCATTCTATTTTAATGCAGTTCAAAATACCATTTTAAAAGTTATTCAATTTGCCTTTTTAGCACGGACAACTTGTCAGACATAGTGACATTGTTTTATAAATTGGTGTGTGAAGAGAAGAGTAAATCGAAAAGTTCAAAACCTCGTGTTGCTCCAAAACCGATATTAGGTGACAACAAACACCAAATTACCAAAGAAGACTTGCCACAGGTAATTCTGCTGAACAGCATTATGTTATACTTATGTATATTTTTGGTTTTATTTATAAATTTAATACATTATACTACCAACTACTACCAACTTTTATTAGTATACACACACAAGTTGGATAGAAATATAAATAAAAGTACAGAATATTCATGGATTCAGACTTATATCCTAGTGCAGTGGAAAGTGCAGCATGGGATGTCTACCCACTGGGTAGTCAGACGAACTGGTAAAGGTCGTGGGACGTCGCTAGATGCAGGCTACCTCCAACAGGTAACTGTGGAAATCATTGGGATGATCTATGTTCAGCAGTGGACCTCCTTTGGCTGATGGATTGGATGGATTGGATAGCCTTATATCTACTAGTCATTAATCTTTAGCGGAGGCCAATGTTCATGAGTGGATTTTCTCATTAAATGATTTGACAATGACACTACCCCATGTTAAGATTTTCAGATTTTTGTTGTTTATTATATGTTTATACCACCCATCTGCATTAGTTCAGATGGATGGTATATAACACAACAAAGCAGCAAGGTAATAGCATGATAGTAATGTGGTTCTATAACATTCTATTGCAGATTAAAGACAAGTTATTGAAAGCAGTAGATGAAAGTAAAAAACTTGTGATGAAGTCATTTGAAGAGAAAGAAGCTAAGTTGCGCCCAAACTGGTACAACAGCCTGGATCTACCCAACTGGCAGAAAGACCATCCAGCGATGTCTTGGGATTTCCCTAAAGAGCCAGTTCCTATTATTGCTTCTTTAGGTAAGTTGAGGAATATTAAATATATTATTATAGGGACAGTTTATAGTTTATTTTATTTTTATTATATTTGTTTTATGCCTACAACGAGGTGGACGGACAGCCTGGTTAAGGTTGTAGGAAGTTTCTGGATGCAGGCCACTTCTAAAAGGTCAATGTGGAGATCCTTGGGGAGGTCTATGTTCAGCAGTGGACTTCCTGTGGCTGAAGGCACAGTTTAACTTACATTAGAGAGTTTATTTTTATATTCAATACTCTTTATTAATACCAATAACCAATGAAGTAATACCTATCTATCCTTTAATCTTTATAGGGCAGTGGTTAAAATGCAGATTTCCTTATTTGGTGAAAATCATTAACCTATGGGGGCTCTGGGATATTTTGTGGGTAATATTATGGTGTATTGTCACCGCATGTATGTCTGCCCAAATTGATGATTTCTATGTACGACAGTCAACATGTTAAAATGCAATTAATAAAAGTTTCCTTCACAGCTGGAGTTCCTGTTGTGTCGCAAGAAAACATAATAATTGATGACTTACTGTATATTTTTGCTGGGGTTCCTGGCAATTACATTGTTCATCAGCCCGTGAAAGAAGCTTATGACCAAAGAACATTCCTAATATCTGATGAACTTGATGATGCATTGAAGCAAATTGTACAGCAAATGTTACCATTGGCTTCCAATTACTCAATCGTCAGGAGATTTATAGAACACTGCAGCATGTGGTCTGGTCAAGTCCTGCATGCATTAGTTGCAGCTATTGAAGTCCTTTTGAAAGATTACTATGTAAGTATTAAAGGAAAAATATGGCGATAGGCTCGCCCCTTATCACATCCTGGGACGGAACATACAAGACGAAATGTGGGTGTCATAGTGGCGCCTCTGCCTAACCCTTCTGGGAAAAAGGCATGAGTTTATTTATGTAAATGAATGTATGTATGTATGTAATAAAGGAAAAATTTGCCTATAATAAATTATATTATTAATTATCACATTGCTCCATAGATGTGACTGTTATTAGTTATTGGCTAGGCAAGAAGGTGATAAGTGAGGAGGAGAAACTGAGGAGCTTCTAAAATAATGAAAAACTCCCTTTTTATTTTACTCTCTTACCCTAGTCTGTAGTGACTAGCGTTATAGTTTATACTGTTATAGAGTCATAATTTAAACTTTGATATGGTAAATGTATATAATGTATTTGCAGACCATGATTGCACAGTTGGAAACAGAACACATGTCAAATAATTTGACACTTCAGAAGCTGTGGTATTTCGTCTTGCCCACCATGCACACTATGCAAGTTCTTGCCGCTATAGTAACAAGTATTGGAAAGGTAAATTTGTATTTTATACTCGTCAGAAATAAATTAAGAGACAATATTTTTCTGTGATAGTTTGTTTTTCACTTGTCAATGTTCCTTTTAATAAGCTGCTCTTTTTGTAAGGTTGCTATAGCATTACAAAATATTTCATGCATGTAGTTATTATATATACCTCTAAGTAGACAAATGGATAACAATGTTGTTTTGGTTCTTAACAATCTTTTATATTCAATAAGTCTTTTGACACTCCCATAAACATACATGAAATAAAACAAGATGAAAGATCGATACGAAATTGTATGGACAAATTAGAGTACTATTAGTATTTTTATCAAATAAGACTTGATTTCATTTAAAAATCCTCGGTAATATATATTTTTCCTAGAGTGAACTCCGAGGTGGTGCAGTTCTAACGGTCCTACATGATAAGACCAATACTTTGATGGGTGATGTGCGAGCTCAGGAGATCTCACTGTTCCTGGCCGAGCGAGCTTGCCGACCATACCTCTGTATTTTAGACCAGTGGATACACAAGGGCACTATTACTGATCCATTTCAGGTAAGTCTTTATTTATTAAATTTTTTTGAGGATTTTTTGGATTTTGAGGTATCTATTTTATCATCGGAAAGTGGGTATTTATTGATGTGACGATAGACCATACCCATTCCCTTTTATGTCTCTTAAACGTAGTTTCGAATGTCCACTTCCAAGGTGGACACACAACCATATATAGGATTGCAAAAAGTGCAGACTGCCTACTATAAGTCACTATGAAGGTATTTTGGAGATGCCTCTGTTCATCATTAATGGCTCAAGGTGATAATGATGAATTTGCTTTATTTACAACATTTCTAATGTAACTAAAACTATGTTTTAGGAGTTTATGATTGAAGACAATGAGCTGATAAATAAAGAGGAGCTTCCAGTTGATTACTCGGCTGACTATTGGGAAAAGAGATACAGTATCCAAAGAGACAGAGTGCCCAAGTTCCTCGATAAGTTCACTGATATCATACTCAGGACAGGGAAATATTTGAATGTGATAAGTCAATGTGGTAAGTATTTTTTTCTATTTATAATAATATTAACTCTTCATGTCGACTAATCGTAAAAAATGAAACAGGATAAACATCAAGGTATTAATTACATTGTTTTAATTTTTTACACTCACGTCATGCATAGGTGTTTTCATAATCAAAAAAGTTGAGTATGGTATACATACTGATTACTGATTTTTTTTCAGGTAAAGCCATTACAAAGACTAACACAGAAGAAATAAAATATTCCCTCAGAGAACAAAACTATGGCGCAATTATTCAAAAAGCTTACGCATTCGCTAGTAAGTCCTTACTGGAGCTCTTGTTAAAAGAATATGATTTGATGGGCAGATTGAAATCGGTGAAAAATTATTTCCTAATGAGTCAAGGGGACTTCATAGTGCAGTTTATGGATGCCACTGAACAAGAGTTGTCTAAGAAGATTGATGATATTATACCTTCCAAATTGGAGTCCCTTTTGGGGCTCTGTTTGAGGTATGTTTTTGTAATTTATGCTGTAACGGCCTCATTCATAGACAGTTATAAAACCTATTTTAGTTATCGAATGTTTTGTCTTCTTCGCTCAAATTGGTTTTTAAAGTAGTTCGAAAGGGACAAAACATTTGATAACTAAAATAGGTTTTAAAACTGTATGAATAAGGCCCTCACTCTTTAGAAATTATGCACCATGTTTGTAACAATAAGTGTTAGAAAGTAGTTGAACATTACTACAACAATACTATGATGAATAAAAATAAATGAAATAATTATAATATTGATAATTGATTAATTAATTATTTCAGGCTCTCTGCTGCTAGTCATGATCCCTATAATGAAGACATGCGAGTTGAACTTTTACCATATGACTTGCAGTTCCAAATGTTCAAGATATTGTCTATAGAAACTGAAGAAGAAAAAGGTTATTATAGTTTTTGTTTATTCTTTACTTCACGTTAGTAATGACTTTTAAAGAATGATAAATTCCCAAATGCTCTGAACCGAGTTGGTCGTAATTACTGCAATTGTATAGTACGCGACAGGTCGGAATGGCAATCGGAGTATGGCATGCCGCGTGTGAGAGGGCCGCCGCGCATCCGCGCCTGCATCCAATCCCATCCCGCTCACATTCATCTTTGTATATTATATTGCTGTGTATTTAAATGCATGAGGTAGCTTTTAAAGCTAAAGAAAAATACAATAATTCATTCTCATGTCGACCTGTCGCGTATAGTACATACCCATTAGTAAATTTAAATCTATTTGTAGACATGTTGCCGTTATTTAGATTTAGTGCCTAAATACTGATCGTACTTCTGCTACTTTTGATTTGGCGCAAACTAATTTTATTACGCCTCTACTTCATAGTATGCTAATATTTCCAAATGAAATAAATTATCACGGAAAATTTATAGAACATCTATCTCATACATACATAAACATCACGCTTTTATACCAGAAGGGGTAGGCAGAGGTGTTACCAGGACACCCCCATTTCGCCTTGTATGTTCCGTCCCACGATGTGATAGGAGGGGAGGCAATTGCCATATCGGGTCCAAATTCCTGATTCCGGGCTGATTATGAATAGGAAAATCCAACCTCACTTTGCCTGACTCGGGATACGAACCCGAGACCTGATCTATCTCCTAATTTCATATTATTTCATTATATTGACTGTGTGCTATATTCTAACGTTGCAGAATACAAACAGAATAAAGACTGCCCACCGCTGACTGGTATAGAGACATTCTCGTTCGGCATGGAGGTGAAGTGGCCGGTGTCGTTGGTTCTGAACCACAAGGCCATAGCGTGCTACCAGATGATATTCAGGCATCTCTTCTACTGCAAGCATGTTGAGCGTTTGTTGTGCAGGTCAGTTGTTTTTTTAAATATTTTGTTTTATTTTTGCATAGTTGCTGGAGCGAATGTTTTAGATCGTAGACTTTAGCGTTGTGTGGTTTGCCTAAAGATGGGGTATCTTATGGGGCAAACTGTAACAAAATGTTACTGTATTGTAGATAATATGTTTTTATTGGAGAGAATGACTGACTGACTGCCTACTAATCAGTATGACACACTATTAATAAAGAAATAAACAATACACCCAACAACATACTAAGTTGTGTTGTGTCGTGGATATGAGAATCTACGAGAGACTTTTTGGTCTCACCAATACCCCGGCCCGAAACAATACTTTTGGATCACGCAAATATTTTTTCTCATTGCGGGGATAGAATCTGCGGTCGCTTATTTCACATTTGGCATCTTGACTAACTTCACCTCGCAGGTTGTTGATAATTAATGTATCCCACCGAAAACATCATACAAATAAGTTGAATTCTGTGATTTGAATATCGATGTAATTAAATAATATAGGGGGCATTTCACGTGAAGCGGACAACCAAAAAAAAATGAGGTCATGAATTTTGTTTATACTCCGGTCAGTTATACTTCTAGTAGACGTGGTCGTGTACACACATTATTTTTTTAGTATAAAGCTTTATTGCATAGTTATGAGCTTTTAAAAGTTTACCAAGAATGAAGTCACGAAGTTTTGGATGCTTATTATCTGCATCAATTAATTTGTAAAAATACTAAAAATATATTGTTTCTTAAAGTTAAAAAGTCGAAGATTTTAATTTTTTTGTCGAATTCTAAATTTGAATTTTTTTACGTAGAGTAAACCGGAAGTGAACATTTCAAATAGATATTTGAGTAACTTCGACACTTTTTTTTTAAATAATTTTACCTCAAATGAAAGCTTTAAATATATTAATTCTTCACAAAAAAAATTAAAACGTGATCCCCAATAGTTTAAGACTTAGAGCATATAGAGTACATACACATAGCTATGAGCACTTTATAAGCAATCGAATTTATGCGCATAAAACCATGATGAGCATAAAATTGTGGTTTCTGTCATGAAATACATTACAGACGGAGCTCCCCAACATTTTAAGAATAGGTTCAATTTTGTGAACCTATTTCACTACAACCAAAATTTTAAGATAGAAGCACAGTTACACTTCCATGCCACCGCTCATGGAATAAGGCCATGTGACGGTCTTGGGGGAAACCTTAAACGTTTGGCACCCCGTGCAAGCTTATAGTCCACGAATAAAGCTATCTCTATACCTATAATATTATATGAATGAGACTTCTATTTTTACTACTGCTCGAAGGAAAGTATTCAACAAGAGCGAGATTTTCTACGAGTCCGTTTTGCTTCCGCTATCACCGTTCCAGGAACTAAACAACTGCATGCTTTTCTTCAAACCAATGAGGGCTTATGAGTAAATATAATTAGTGGCAGTGTGAATAGTAAAAATTACAAAATAAATCTCTATTTTAGTTAAAACTGTTTCAATCTCAATAAAACCGCTCTAAGTCTTAAACTATTGGCAATCATGCTTAATTTTTTTAGTGAAGAATTAATGAAATCGTTTATTTTTATAATTTTGCAGGTTAGAATGAAGGAATAAAATATGAATATCGTAGTATTTTAGCATGTTAGCGCATAAACCCGATCGCTTAGAAAGTGCTCATAGCTATGTGTATGTACTCTATATGCTCTAAGTCTTAAACTATTGATGATCACGTTTTAATTTTTTTTGTGAAGAATTAATACGTTTAAAGCTTTCATTTAAGGTTAAAATATTTAAAAAAAAAAGTGTTGAAGTTACTCAAATATCGATTTGAAATTTTCATTTCCGGTTTACTCTACGAAAAAAAATCAAATTTAGAATTCGACAAAAAAACTAAAAACTTCGACTTTTTAACTTTAAGAAACAATATATTTTTAGTATTTTTACAAATTAATTGATGCAGATAATAAGCATCCAAAAATTCGTGACTTCATTCTTGGTAAACTTTTAAAAGCTCATAACTATGCAATAAAGCTTCATACTTAAAAAGAAATGTGCGTACACATCCACGTCTACTAGAAGTATAACTGACCGGAGTATAAACAAAATTCATGACCTCATTTTTTTTTTTGTTGTCCGCTTCACGTGAAATGCCCCATAGATTGGTTCTAATGGAGGATATGTGAAGTGTCACTCGAGCTTTTGTACCGACATAAATGTCCTCCGTTTAGGTTTCAGTTAATTGTCTTAAAAAATATATATATAAATGTATAAAGAAGTAGCATTTAAAAGTAAATGAATAAAGCCAGGCATTCATAATGATGTGTAAGAAATAACACTTTCAAAAAATGTTGAGTTGTTTTCCATTGGCTCTAGTCCTTAGGGACCTCTCCAGTGCAATCCCTTTTGTTAAGGTAAGGGAAGAAAAAGTATTACATATATTTATTTATTATTATCAGGCCGGCATAATTGAATTGACTGGCCAGAGATGAGCATCATCTCACTTCGGTTGATACTCTATTAAAAATGCTTTCCGCTGACCATCTGGCGCATTAGTAGTGGTTTTACCATTAACGGCGCACTGGGCGAGATTTCTATGGCGTCCTCTGACTCCTATCCAAACTCAAGCGAAAAATAGTAAAACCCGGCATGCGGTGCCCTTTCGTCCCTGGCTTCGTGGGACTGTCGCCTTTCTGCACCATACCAACATATACGTCGGTCTTGGGGCGGCATTGAAGTACGTTGTAGTGGCGGTATATCCGAGTGTGTGTGTGTGTGTGTGCAGGGTGTGGTTGTACAACAAGGTGGTGAAGCGGTTCTCGGAGGCGCGGCTGTACGCGGACGCGTTCGCGCTGCGCCAGCGCATGCTGAGCTGCATCCAGCACGTGCAGTACTACATGTGCGTCGAGGTCATCGAGCCCTCCTGGTGCCAGCTCATACACAGCCTCGACAAGGTCAGTTCCACGCTATATTCAATATTCACTAAGTTTTGTCACCTTTGGAAAGTATTTAATTTATGTATTCAAAATATATTAAATAGGGGTGTTTCGCCATTAATTTATATACACAAATAAAATACCATCATATTGGAATGTTTATGTCGAAATAAATTTTATATATATATATATATTTTAATTAGTCAGCAACTGGTATGGAAAATATCTTTGAGTAGTAATTATTTTGCAAAAATAACAAATAAGTTAGTGAAATCCTATTGTGTGCTTTAGCAATTTAATATATTTTTAGGAAGATGCTTAATTTGTTACGTAATATATTTTAACTTACATATATTCAGCCAGTCACAATTTTGTATGTCAATTTCGGTGAACCAGGTGTTTATCGATGATGAAGATATACTCATGAATATTTAATATCAGATTTTGCATTATTACCATAATTTACTATTTTTTATACATACATACATAAACATCACGCCTTTTTCCCAGTAGGAGTAGGCAGAGGTGCAACCAGGCTCCCTAAGTTTCGACTTATGTGTTCCGTGCCATGATGTGATAGGAGGCGAGCCTATTCCCATATCGATCACAAATTCCTCACTCCAGGCTGATAATTAATAGAAATATCCAATATCAATTTGCCTTACCCGGGATTAAAACTCGAGACCTCAATTTTGTAATCATACTGTAGTACAACGACGCCACCGATGTAGTCTACTATTTTTTATACATGAGATAAATTAAGGTATGAAAATAACTTATGAAGTTATTTATTCAAGATTTCTACGGGTAATATAATAGTAGATTATTATTTATGGCAAATCAGAGCAATAATGTAGGTAAATCTGATATTTAAACTCTTTTATTACATTAAATTAGTGGCATATACTATAATTATGTAAATTTTTGATCGTTCTTAACACATAATATGAAACAAAAAATGATAATAAGAAATTACTTCAGAAAATATTTTATTTTTACTTTAAATTTGCAATGAAATGAAAATATAAACTTAGCTTGATTTTTTAACACATAAATTAGTTTCTAAAATACTCAAGTAACAATACATAAGTTAACATACACGAAATAATAAACGACAAAAGTTAAAATTAAAAGTTACGAGATTCAAATATTTTCTCTTCACAGTTCTTGTTAATACTTTTTAGCAGACTCTAAAGCTTGCAGAATCTTTTGGAATGTATCTCTGGTCTCCTTCTGTAAGTTGTCAATTTTATGTTTTATTTCATCAAACTCTGATATATTGGTGCGCTTGCTGATCACTAGTTTAGCATTCTTGACTATCTTTCTATCCAACCTATAGTTTTGACAACGTTCAAAACAGCACCCGCCGTTTTCGATATCTTCGTAATCGTCGCCGAACTTGCCTAAAGGTTCAGCATGCGGTATCTCTATTTTATTACTTTGATTGGGCTTCACCAATATTCTGTACTTCGGCAGAAAGTGTGGAAATAGGCTTATTCTTTTTGCGAATGGCTTTATAAAGAACAGTTTTGGTTTTATAACACTTAAATTCAGTAGGTTTGAAGGAAGCCAAGTAGAAACTTTGGACGGTTTTGAATAGGCTCTTGCATTCCCAATAAGGACGCTTTCAAAATACGAGATTAGTTTCACTCGAGATATATGGCCGACGAGCTCAGCGTCGGCTCTTATCTCCTGGGTATCGCTAACAGCTAAACCATTTAACAAATTAAAAAGTACAATAGGTATCATAAAAACAAATACGATAAAAATTAAATGGCTGGTCACTGGGAATGTACTGAATTTTATAGATCCCGCGTCGAATTCGCCAGTCAACATGACGATGGTTTTAAATAAAGATCTACCGGGATTTTCGAAGAAGTCTTCTTCCTCTTCATCGTCTTTGCCCGTTATATTTGGGTTCGGTGGAATTTGATCTTCGCTTTCTTCCTGCCTGAATAACGTATAAAAGCTTAAAGCAAACGCGATAATCAGTATACAGTACCAAAGAAGAAACTTAAAGAAGTTCCACGACACAGTCTTGAGCATCACGATGTTCGTTGACAGAGTCGGAAACTGGCCAATTAGTAGTACGAGCTCAGCGGATGATAATAAAATCGCTATAGCAGACAGTTGCTGTTTTGTCGCTTCGCTTGCTGAATCGTAACAAACTATCCAAGTGGTAACGATTATTAATGCTATCTCCATCCAGTTCTCAATACTTTGTAAATATCTCGCCGGTGATACAAGTAATTGGAATAGTTCTCGAAGTATCAACAAAATCAAACCAATGACAGCACCAACATGGGTGATAATGTTTAAAGCTTCTATAGAATCTGACTGTTTCTGCTCTACACCGTAGCCTAGAATTATGTAAAGTATTAAACATAACCACAAAAACGAATAGAACGTAATATTCGCATAAAAGAGACAGCTTATACGTTGCCACTTCAAATATAAGAAACTTGTGATCACCGGGTGTTTTAAAAGCGGCCGTAAATCCTCATGTCGTGTCATATACAAGAGAGCATCTGTTTCAGGCGCCAAAATAGCATCAAACTCTTTGACGTTATTGTTAGTGTTATCCATTAGAGGCACTTTACAAATTTCGTTTTCGAGGGAATTATTTGGATAAACTAAGAAGCTATATTTCATGTGTATTTCATAATCATCGTCGCTCGGTCGCTCGCTATTCGTTGTGATGCATTCATCCAAGTAGGTTTCCAATGTTCTAGCATTAATATCGGCGAGTGGTGGCTCATTAAATTTATTACGCAGACCCACGCAAGCTCCTTTCCTGAGTAGTTCCAATACAGTATCGTTATCACCATTTCTAGCTGCATAATGTAATGCAGTATTGTCTTTTATGTCGAGGTGATTTACGTTAATGTTAATTTTAGGATGTTTAAGTAGTAATTTTAAACATTCCTGAAAATTGGCCTTGGGACTATGATTATATGATCGCATACCTTTTACAGTAATTTGTAAAAGAGACTCATTCTCCACTGGATCAAATAGAGTATTTTCATTCTCAACGAACATTTTAAGAATTTTGATGTAACCATTTTGGCAAGCTATTGCTACAGGTCTTATTGTATTACTAGAACATGTAGCATTTGGATCTGCTCCATTAAGTAGTAGAGTGCCAACAGCCCTTTCAAAACCTTTCTCAGTAGCTAATTGGAGCATAGTGTTGAAACCATTGTTTGCAGCTAATGCTGGACGGTGTTCGTTTTTATTGGCAAGCTTATTGAAATTTCTGATAAAATTGTCTTCATCATGGCGACTTAGA
This sequence comes from Theretra japonica, assembly GCA_033459515.1. NCBI lineage: Eukaryota > Metazoa > Arthropoda > Insecta > Lepidoptera > Sphingidae > Theretra > Theretra japonica. Next base: position 8,909,736 of record CM065939.1, read on the forward strand.
TATGAAAATAATATGTCTGCATCTACGATTTCATTGTCAGCTGCCGTAGCTCCAAATTTTGCTTCGAGATGTGGAAACGCTTCTTTTAGATAATCTCGCGCTGATTTACCTCTTCTATCTGTGTAGGTGTCTATATCAATAGGTTCTCTGGCGTAATCCAAAATTAATGTTATTACTCTTTCGAGCCCTTGTTTTGCTGCGCTGTATACTGGAGTTACGCCTTTTAAGTCTGCAGAATTGGGATTGCAACCAGCTTTTAGGAGGAGTTCTATCATATCTTCATATGTAGCTAGGTCGCGTTCGCGATCGTCATCTAAATCTTCAATTTTCTTTATAGCCATCAATAAAGCTGTGTTTCCTTTGCTTTTGATATTCACATTTATTCGATCATCTTCCAAAAGAGCCGTTAGCGCGTCTATATTTCCACTTTCTACGGCAAAATGAATAGGTGCAGCGGAATGTGTTTCATTAACTTTGTTTACCTCGACCTCATGTTGTAGTAAAAGTTTGACGAACTCTTGTCTGTTCGGTTCGGAGACTGCTAGCTCGAGACACGTCTTATAATCTGGATACTGATAGACAAATTCAAAGTCGACAGCTCCATAGCTGACCAGCTTCTTGAATGTTGCAAAGTCATTGTTCTGTAGCGCTAACTTGAGTCGAACCTGCGGATCTGTACCGAATAGTGAACCTTCACGTGATAAACGGTTTGGCTTCATCTCGTAACTGTCATGTGCCATGTGTTGTACCGCCGCACTGGCATCTGAAAAAGGAAAATGATTACGTTTATCCAATGGTCCAATTTTCTAATTGAAATAAATTGTTATCGTTCGTAGTACTCTAAAATTCGTTAGAATCGATTGTCCAATTTTGTCTTATTGAGGACGCCATCATTTGTTATATATTCTAGTGGATTATTATCCCTAACATGAACTGATATATCATGGGATTTCTTCGACCTGATATGCTAACAGTTGAGTAAACGTGAGTGTGAAGATTCAGAGATCGACACCTGTTTCTCATTCATCCAGTTAGTTCAATTAATCTCATTAATCAATACTAACAGTGTTACGGTATTTGAGGGCTCATCACTTGATATATAAGACACTTGAAAATGTGGACTTTCTAGTACGAGTATATTATAAAGAACGATTTCACTCATAATATTAGTTTATTTAACCTACATAAGTCTAGGGCGGTAATGAAGCAGCAATTATACAAATTTCTCTCGGTGCCATAAAATTAATGACTCGCGCGTGCTATGAAGCTCTCTGATGTACGTAATTGGATCGATTTGCTCTCTCTAATGTGTAACTCTTAATTGTAAAATCAAGCAACTCTTCAAAGCCCGCGTATATTTTGTGTGCTCATAAAGTTTTCCTTCATTCTCACATTGTCTGATTCGTTAATTTTATTGCAGTGTAATCGTTTTTGGGCACTGATCAATCGATGAAGCACCGCGGTTCTTGCGTTGTTGTTTTGTAATTTGCATAGTAAGCACCCGCATGTTAGCTTATTTAAATTACATACACAAACAGTTCTCATTCGATTTTGTTGTTTATCTATCGTGATACACACATTTCGGCTATATTCACAATTGGTTCAACATTTTTTGTTTGGTTTTATCTTACCCATAGAGCTCTAACAATATATGTTAATCTAACAATGCGCGCGGTTGCTGAGAGCACTGCCTAATACAATATTTGCTTTAGATTATTGTGTGAATTCACCACGGCTGAACTCTTGAATTTGCTACATGATTTAGACTAGGTATTTGTACTGCTCATTTGTCCTACATAATACATACACATTATATGTAAAAGTAACTATAATTTGTTTGTTTACATAAGCGTATATGTGATAAAACTTTTAGTATCATTTATATAGGTCCATTTTCTACATTGCGTGCGCCCCAAAATGAACTAAAATTTTAAAAAATCCTTCGTGCTATATAGTGGATGGATTTCCTGAATAAGCATATTTAGTGTCGGAATTGGGTTTATGAGGTGTCTTAATGGTTCCCGCTATTGCCACCTGGCAATAATCGCGATTGAGGGCTTAATCATCAATGTGCTCAAATAAGGGTGGAAATACGTAAGGTTTAGGTTGTAAAACGTGGCTGTTTCTATTCTATTCCGGTGGAGTCGTATCACAAAAATATCTCATCAGGGTTACAAACCCTTTTAGTGAATATATATGTTTTTCGTGCATTTAGATATTTTATTATGCCGCTGATTTTTCTTTTAATCAACAAGTTGAAGAAGTAGAATATTGTAAGTTTGCAAGTAGTGACAAGTGTTACGCCCTTGTCAGTATCCGTAACTTTAGGAATATTTAAGATTTTCGTAACAGTACCTGTGTTGAGTCACAATGCACGCCCGAAATAAAGTTGAAAAACTAACAAAAGCGTTTGGTCCAAACAATGGCGCTGTCCGTCCATCGGAACGCTATGAGATACTCCACATGTTCGCGTCGGCCGCGGCATCGCCGATGCGAATCGTACAATACATCACGCTTTTCCATACGCGCCGCGTTCGTCAGCACCGACCGATTTGCTATTGTATTCGAGCTCGTAACATCACCTGTTTAGTCCAACCGTTGATGTTTTAATACCCAGTTTATTGATCGGCTTCCCAACCGGTTGTCGAATTAAAATATTTCGTTCCAAATATACTCGTAATGCCGCCACGATTTACATTTTGTTCACATAAATCTCGGGCTTTGGAGGAAATAGTCGGGGTCGTATTATAGGATGTAGGTTTTTAAGAACTGACTCAGATGGAGTAGTTCGTAAATTATAGGTTCTTTCCACTTATGTCATTTCGTGTATGAATCACGACCACAATAATGAACTAATATTTAAGTGTTCATTAATAGCTTGTGACTTTATTGAGTTTTATTGCGGTCACACATTTTTACTAAATTTAAGTTCATTAATTAAAAAACCATACGCACGATAGCCTAAAAATAATATCAGCAATATTAATTTCCCGTTAGTCTATATTGGTGTCTTTTAATATTTCTACTTAGTTAGGGCATTCCCTTCTATTGTCCTTGGCATTTATAAAAACTTACCATAGACAATGAGACTTGCAATAATACTGACCTTTTAATGTATCTTGATATGAAGGCCTAATCGATTTTTATGGAAATTAATATGGTGATTGGATTTATGTTACAAAAATATCACCAGTAATCATTATGTAAAATCACGTGTTTTGTACTATGAAAACATATAACAGTCTTCTCTACAATATAAACTAATCAAATAAAACTAATCAAACATTACGAATTGTTAAAGCGCTGAATTGCTAAAACTACTATCAAAAGTATGTCGCATTATTCGTAATTTGGATAGCAAAGAAGATGTTCTGATTACTATTCGATCCTAAAGCGATATCACGTATGAAATTAAATTGTCGACAACTATTACGTAAATAAAATGTTACTTTTCGACCCCATAAATATTATTCATAGGTAATTTAGACACCACACACGAATTCTGTAAAGTGTTAATAAAATTTAAATTTGGAAGGCACTGCATTGCCATGCCATTACATAGAAATGTTATATGTATTTAGAATTTCGACTGCAACTTATTTACATTATTTAAAACCATTATTATAAACTATTCCAACCTACAATAGATACAATAGGATATTCTTAGCAGCGGTTTACGAATACCATTACAATAAATATTTTCACTATGTAGAAGACTAGTTTTTTACAATATTAGTTTACTCGTAATTATTGAGAAAACATAATTACAATTGTCATGGACATGTTAGGAGAGGCTTAGTGCGCCAAATTAATGTAAGAGTCAACACTTTTCTTAGTACATTAACGTCTACGTTATATTCTGATTTGCTACAATGATCGCTTGTTCACTTTACTTATCGTTAACCTCCATCACTTTTGCATTTAAATGTGTGTTAAGAGTCGGAATATATCACGCAACTACTTAACCAGAGGCCCGTACCATCTGCACCACGCAGACGGTAGCATACATTCTTGTTATGAAATTATGAAGCGTAGCTTCCGTTCCTAAAAATGATTTAAATATTTATGAGTACTGCTCTTTAACAGCAGCCGTTACACGAAAATTTATGTCTAATTAAGAGATATGTTTTGGTATTACAAATTTATTATATGTATAGATAGGAAAATCCTTCATGCTTCTTGCGCAAATGCTTCGTAAAGGCTCAGAATTATGCTGAATACACATATATCTTCTGACATTTTTAATCAAAATATTGTCCACAAATAGGTGCAGCAATATACATCTGCGTTTTGTACGTATGGTGTGCAATTAAAGAGTTTCCTTGTATAACTCGTAAATCCACTTCCGGCATTACCAGTTTCCTATTTTGCATCAGCTACTTTTAATTAGTACTGCATATTATTAGCGTTGCATTATATTTCAATATCAAACCTATTGTTATTAATGGATATAACTTAAGTTGAACATTTTCACGGTTTAGTTAATTAAAAATATTAGTAAGCCAAATTGCTATTCAAAAACGATGTATCAAGACCCAAAGGTTCAATAATGCGCGTGTTTTGAGTGCGATCTGTGCAGCAATTATGTGCTTCCGTTGTTTCTCAATATTTTTTAGTTGTGAGTTATCGGCACGCCAGCGCTCGGGTGCTGCGGTCTAATTGTCTGTCACGGTTGTGGGTTACGTACGAAATTTATCTCTTGCTACTAGTTTTCCGTCAATTTCTTGAATTTATTTAGGGAATTGCAATTTGGAGGGCACGGATAGACTGTCGATGAATTAAATTGGTACAATTAAAAAATTGGCTTCGGCCCTACATTGAAAAACGCCTATGTTTAGGAATGAATTGTTTAGGCTCAAGATAATGATAGCTTGGATGAATTAAGCTCATATGCTTTTATATTGCAAGACAAGTCACCACAGCGTTCAAAATAAATGTGTAGTACAGCAGAATGTCGTCTTAAAATCAATTACACGATTTTAAGTTACTCAGATCGTCAACGCTTCCGGAAGACTAATGAGTTGATAGTCACAGAGAACTTCAGGTAAAATAAGTTACTTGGTTGGTTGTTGATAATTGTATTGTATTGTATTGTATCAGCCCATATACGACCCACTGCAGGGCACGGGCCTCCTCTACAATCGAGAGTACGATTGAGAGTGGTTAGGCCATATAGCCCACCACGCTGGCCTAGTGCGGGTTGGCGGACTTACACACCGTAGATTTTTTTTAAAATCGCTACGGTATGCAGGTTTCCTCACGATGTTTTCCTTCACCGTTAAAGATAATAGTGATAATAGTGTTACTTAATCTACAAACAAATCAAAGATATGACAAGGTTGCATTACGGATATGCGTATCCGTCTTACATAAATGAAGTTAACCACTGATGTAATTACTTATAATATATTTGTATATGTTAAAGTTATGTTAAGTAAAGTGCAAAGTAGCGAATAATCCATTTATAAGAATCTTTATTAATAAGTCAAAGAATCAATATTTATCACCATTCATCACGTGTATGTATGTATAACGTAAATGATGGCGTATCAGTCTTTGCGTAGGTGCGTTGTATGCGCAAACCAAGTGCTGTGAGTCAACATGCACCTTGTCTACCTTGGATTCCGCTGCCAATACTTGTCTTTATACACAAAAGCTTGTCACCAGAAAATAATTCTATTCATGATGTTATGTTAACGCAATGTCGAACAAAAAAAAATCATAACAACACTGAAATAGTCGCCTCGAAGCTTTCAACTTCATTGAGAAAATTGTGGAACCAATTTGTTGTTGATGAAGCGACTAACATATTAGGTCTTTGTTATTAGTGTACATCTTTTTTAGCTCATTTCATACTTTCAATACTCAGTGGTGCTGCCTGTAATATTTCTTATTTACGTAAATGTGTAACCTTCAAGGATATTGATTAAATTCGATTATGTTTGGTAAATACGTGATTCAATAGCTTGCTATTGATATGTGTAACATGTTGCTCCAAACGATTTAACCCAATTACAATTCCTAAAGTTGGAAACATAATGTGAGCGTTGAACTTGGCACGTATTTTATGGTAAAATCATTAAAATTTAACCTGAACTGGTTTGTGTGAGACACCACAGATTTCATCGCACTGAAGGTCGCATGCTCATTAATATAAACTGGTCGCTTCATTAAATAGTATATTTATTATAAAATCAAACTGTTATTATATGGAAAGAATTGAAGATGATTAGGTCAGGTTCAAATAAAAATTGCTTATGGCCGGTACGTGAGTAATATTCTCTCGTGAGATTAAGATAATCCATAAGATAATTTTGATTCATCCGTTCATATATGTGTTTGCGACTGGATCACGTACACAGTGTTTCAAGATTAGGCTGTTACCACACATCCGGCACTTGACCAACTGAGCAGTAAAAACCTTCCGTTCCGCACACGAAATTTCAATTTGTTCTCTCGCGTTCAAACCTCGAGATTGTCGTCTCTTTTTGTCAACTTGTGCCTAATTCGCCTCGCCCTAAAATAATTTCGGCTTTCTTTTCTTTTTTGTTTAGGAAATTAAGCAAGTAAAATCCACACGACATATTTTGCGCCACACACTTAAACATTCCGATATTTATGCAAGCGTACATGTCCACAGTAAAAACAGTGAGTCAGAATGCACTTGTGGAACGGAAAGATAATGTGCTTAATGTAATATTTGTATTCGGAGGCGATACCACTGAAATTGGCAATCTGGATGCCTGCATTAAAGAGGTTAGTTACGAATGAACTCTGTTAAACGTTAATAGCCTATAAAGATACATTTGTCTTGTGGATCATTTACGACACTGTACGAAGAGAGCGTTAATACTCCTTGAGTTTCTATTTAAAATCGGTGGAGCGTCTCGGACTTACCCGCTCTGTGATTACCAGTTTTTGCAGATGTTGCTTCTTTTACTCGTAGCACCTGAGATGCGGTCACTTGAATGCTTTCTGTTGTTACGCGTGTTAGAGCCGTGATAGATTTCCTCTAGTCTATGTTGTTTTGCATTCTTGATTGCTTACTAAATTATGTCATTACTTTTGGAGCGCCAGTTCGTTTTTCCACGTTGGAGTGTGCTTTATTTTATCAGTACCAGTTTATTTACGCGTATAATTAAAGATTTCGCTGAATAGAATAACAACTTTAAGACTTGGTTATAAATTATAACGTGCTTTAATATTAATATTTGTAACGCTCTACGTAAGATAAAAGTGTTCTCAATACTTGTTTTCATTTGAACCTTCAGATACTTTAGCGTCTAACAAATTTGGAACATGTCAAACGTTTTAGTTAAAATACCGTTTTCAATAATCAGATATGGAAGTTGATAATTCAATTCAAAGGACTAATGTACGCATACATCAAGTGGTAGGGCTATATATGGCGTCTCGGTATTGGGTTATGTGGGCGACCGGCGAAGTGCCGTCATCATTAGTCGTCGCCTGTCCCGATGACCTGTCAAGCGCAGACAAACAAAACATATCGATATGCGCACAGAAGTGTCAGCTAAAAGTTTTGTTTTGTTAAACATTGAGCAACTATTATTGTAGGTTTTAGTAGCATAGTTGTACTCTGCGGAAGAAAATTGCAATATCGATAATATTAGACGCGTATTAAACGTTGATATAAGTATTGGCTATAAATAATGTTTAGGTATATTATTTGAAATTAATTTTGCAAACAATTACTAAACATTGGCTCTTAACTTAGATCCTTAATGCAGCTTACATCATTAAAAGCCGTTCACAAGTGATCGCAGATCTATGTTTACATCTGATTCACGTAACAGACGTGTAATTATTACCGGCGATTATAATTACAAATCCTGCGTGCCTTATGCAAACAAACAATCTCCGGATAATGATATAATTAAATAACTTCAACGTTCAGAGCTGGATGTTAATTAAATTAATTTTGGAGTCAGTAGTAAAGTACCGTGTGAAATATTAAACCTCCAAACGTACATACACTTGGCGTCAGCTTTCATCCACACAGACATTCGTCACACGAACTTGTTCGTGTTTCACACGTCGTTTACGAATTATAAATAACAAACTGGGATGGCTGTTTCGAACCCATAAATTGGACCTGAAACGGTAATAATATTTGTGGGTTGTTTGCTTTCCGTTTAGAATCTACTTCACGATTTATAGAGTGGAAAATATTGTAATAAAAATGACGTTTTTAATTTTGGCTGACATATCATATGAACATATTTTATATTATTATGACTTGTGATCATTGATATAATTAATTACTTTTTCGTCCTTCATCATCACGTAACCATAACATGAAGATTTAAGTAAAGAAATCGAATGACGTTGGTATCTCGGAGTATTTTGCATTTGTACTGATTTAGTCTATTTGTATGTGAAACGGTCGTGGGACCGTCCGGTTGCCGATAATCCCATTGAACCGACTGATAGCTTTCTAATGAAGGCGCCTGCACAAATCGCCAGGGGTCATCACATGTCAATCAAATATTCACTTTTGTGCGTATGCCCAATTTAATTTGTAATTCTCTTAAGTGGTTTTGGGTGATGATATTCGCATTTTCTTTAATAAGCTGTTAAACGATGCAAAATTAATATTGCTTTAAGTCTTGGTTACTTCGATTAATTTATCGACATTTATCAATTTAACACATCAAAACCAATAGAATCTGATTAACTTATACATACTCAACGATACATCACTATAAGTAAGCGTATTATTTCAAATAGCTGCAATGAAGTAAACGCAACACGATACGCAGAACCGCGACAAGTAGTGAAGAAATCAAATACACATTCATTCATCGATATAGCAAACCTGGCTAACCAGTTCCACTGAGATTATCCGACCAGTACAGAAACGCGCTATACCGAAGCATTTGTAATACAACGAATGGTACATCGTAATTTGAGTTACTGTGGTGTCGACCCGTCTGTACCGATCCTGGATAGAGAGCGCCTACGTTTTATTACCCAACCGCTTAAGTATTTGCATAGAAATTGCCTTCTAGAATTAAATGGCATGTGCATCAACCCGTCGTTTTATTGGCCAGCTTGTCGAGATAAAGCAGGTCGTTCGCCTGAGGGTAAGCGTCAAGCCTAATTAGAGTATCATCACTCAAAAGGCAAAATTTATTTTTGTTTGGCATTGCACTGTGTTAGACACTCCAGTACGTAAGATATTTAATCTCTTAATACCTAATAATCACTGGCTACAATGTTCAAAACCGCTTTAGATCCAAACGGTCGCACCTTCCATCTCCCTAATAAAATTGAGGGGGACCATATGCTCAGCCTGGGGTACATTGATAAATAAATGTTGTCAGTTTCAAACAATATAACTCGGGTTCGCTCGTCGCATCATCCACTTTATCAATTAGTGTCGAGCAGGCGCGTACGCAGAGTTCGCCCGAGGGACTCGGTATGTGCTTTGTATTGTGACGTGTCTCTATCGGTATGTTAAAATTTCGATAACAATAAAAAAGGACTCCTTTTTTATCCATTTAAGGGCCATAACACGAATACACGCTATTGTCAACTCTAAAATGATCGTAAACGCTACTACTAATCAATCACCGTTAAAAATTTAGACAAAAATGTTACCTTCGAATATCAATACTTTTTATGGTTAAACTATTAGTCACAGACATGAACATTTTCTCATTCGTGGCGAATCTGAATGTGTAATATGAAGATAAATAATTATGTATATTTTATGATCTCGATACGCTCCTGACGCGTACACTTATTACAACTTCCCGTGGTCGCTTCCACCAGCGGCCCACATGTCCTGCATCATAGTAACAACGATGACGTCACTCTGCCGACCTTGTCTCAGGGCTTACATATACTGTCAACACATGAGGCGATCAGCTTTTCAATGTTTACACCCACATTTGTAAACTGCGAGACATAATCGAACATTCAATTCCGGCAAATAAATACTAAATACTGTCGATGAACTTTACTATAAAATTGCTTACTTCGAATCCTATGGATGTAGGTATTGTATATAAGAGTAAGTGTCTTTCGTTTTATTCGCAAAAAAACCTATGCTGCAGTTTTCGGATTTAGTTTACTCAGTAATCTAAATACCTAAGTCAACAGATATTTTTTCTTTTGTGTCCGATGTTTCTGACCAATGCTTGACATTAGAGAGTTTGAACCTGACATGACATTTGAATGTTATTGGTGACGTAGTTATTTACTATTAAGTATTAATTTCACTGTACATCCAGAATACCGTAGTTCGATATGCAGCATATAATTTAAAACGAACTAAGCGAAAAGTGCTCACATATCATTTTTACAAAGTACTGATTGGATAAAAAAAAAAACATGAATGCCTTACAAACATATGCTGGTGATATCATTTCATCCTATATAAATGTACATTAGGCTTCTGTAAATTTGCCATTTTCACCCACCTGAAGTTTAAGACCACTTTCAAAAATCACTTTTCACAATCACTTCACAATGTTAGTTCCTATTTTTCGTTTGTCATAACGGCAGTGCGGCGTCAGTCGGGGCTGTGTTGCGAGTGAGGCGGCGCTCGCGCAGTGGAGCGGTCGGCTCGCTAATCCTGCATCACTATACACTACACACTGACCATGCACACCTACCAACAAATCTACACTATGTGCCACTAATTACGAATCTTGGGGGCCTGATCACGGCTGATGACTCACCTAAAAACTAATGGCTTTTGGGGGTGAACGTGATTAAGCTTGCTCGTATCGTAGCGCAATTTAGATGGAGACGTTTGTAGTTTCTAAAGTACCCCTTAGAAAAAACCGTCTTATTTAATAATCAAGGCTCAGCAGAAGAAAGAATAACGCTGCTTTTATATAAACTGACGTATAGGTAACATGACTTAACGGGAACATCCTCATCCAGTTTGTCATTTATATGCTTGTTTATAACAGCAAATTGAATCATGATATTAGTTTACTGTTTATTTGTCGTAAGATAGATCTGTCGGTTAGGTAATTAATAGAAAGGTTGTGATCTCGGAGCGCCATTTTGTCTGTGGTTTTTTATAAAGCCTTAAGTTTTTGCAGTGGGCGGAGCAGCTTTGTGATAATTTGTAGGCGTTGCTCCTCGCTCGCGTTCACGTCACAAGGCTTCGCGTTACTCATTGCTTTGGTTTTAGCACCATTTGTGTTAAGTCTGGTCTGTAAACAATAGCTACTTTAGATGTTTGACGACGTCCGGCTGGATTGGTTTGCTTTTGTAAATACACCGAATATAATTTACTGCTTTCCTATTCTTGTATATTATACTTTATAGGTATTGAAGGAGTTATCATGGGATGTCTTTAAATGCAATTGTACCGCTCGTTCCGGATTTATTTAGATTTCTGTGTGGTGGAGAAGTGGTAATCGCAAACCGGAAAGGTTGTTGGTCTCAAGTAGAATGGTAAATAGAGTAATAGAGGTGCTATTTGCAAAGAAACTGCAGTGGTATCATTTATCATGTCTGCGGTAAAGTGTGGGCAAATTCAATTACGGTGCAACGGTGTTCAGTCTTTTTAAGAGGATGACACATTTCCCTATTAAACGTGTGTTTTAAATAAATAATTGATCCTGTTTATTCAACAATAAACCTGTAATAATAATAATAACAATATTCAATAATAATTAACCTGCATACCGTAGCGATTTTAATGAATTTCTACGGTATGTAAGTCCGCCAACCCGCACTAGGCCAGCGTGGTGGACTATATGGCCTAACCACTCTGAATCGTACTCTCGATTGTAGAGGAGGCCCGTGCCCTGCAGTGGGTCGTATATGGGCTGATACAATACAATACAATTCAACAATATCGTTTGTTTTGTTTTATCAGGATAGTTGTGTTTTCTATCTACTTCTAGATAGTGTATCGGCTCATTGGCTTAATGGTGCAAGTGTATGATAATTATGGGTTTGGTTACCAGGTCGATTACTCCACTTCGTATGAGTTTTTTTTTCTGTTTGATAAATCTCATAATGAATTGCACAGAACTCGAACTTACTCGGCCGGGTGGGACCCGACTATTGAATCTTGGGGCGCAAAATAAGCTCAACGAAGTGTGGGCACTGATGGCAACTCTGCCTACGGATATAGACATGAGCTTATGTATAATAAACTTGATTTCAAAGTACATCGAGGAAAGTACCATGCGCCTCAGCCCGTCATCACCAACTCCACAATCCATTCCTATTTCAGCTACAATCTGTCGACCACTATAAATGATATTGTGTTTATATTTCAGGTACACAACGTGGACGAGGTGTTGGAGCGCCACAACGACTTCTTGGAGTCGTGCCTGGGCGACTGCATGCTCACCAGCCCGCAGCTGCTGAAGGCGGTCACCACGCTGTGCCTCGTCTGCGTACAGTTCTGCACCTTCATTCAGGTGATATGTTGTTAAATATGTCAGACATATGAGCACAATTGAGCAATGGGTCAAAAGTAGCACCCGGTCATCAGATTTTTAGTGTTAAAAATATTTCAATTGTTTTTCAGTAACAAACGATAACATACATAGTTCAAAATACATTATTTGTCAATTCGTAATCATCAGTTCAATGATCCGTGTAATCTACGCCACTCCGGATTTGAAATTGCGAGCCACCAGGAGAATGCTTGTTCAGCCATAACTGATTGGTGTTTCAATTTAATTTTAACGATTCAAATACTTGCATCAACGTGCAGCACTTATGTCATTAAACCACTTGAAATTGTCAATTGTCGCCCACTTTCTCCAAGAGTTGGTCATTTGACATTAATGGTATGAGATTGAATGATATGACCTACTGATGAACAACGTACTTGGAAATGGATACAATAATAATAAAAAACAATAAACATACTTCAATTTATCCTCGAAATTTTGTAACAGATTTTATTGCAGTGTAAAAAATATCTTGTATTTGGGAGGTTAGAAGAATTTTTCTTTAGCAAGATTTTCTGTTTAATAATCATGTATTATTTATCATAATTATTTCAGCATGATATTATAGGTGAGAAGCAAAATAGTTTACATGTATTTGAATATTGACGGACATTTTTTTATTGCGATGAATGCCGCGTAAGGCATGTCTTTCGCCTGCTGATAAGCGATATGACCGCTCATGAACAGTAGCAAAACCAAACAATGCCATGAATTAGAAAGCAATGCTTGGAATTCCACAGCGCTCGCATTCCCGAGACATAAGATGTTATCCTACAAACCGGACCACATTAGTGCATTTACACTGCTGTTGGCGGGAGAAATAGACATTGCGGTGGTACCTACCCAGGCGGCCTCTCATATGAGAGACCTTCTACCAGTAAAATTACATATGAAAATTTCCTACCAAAACAGTATTTTTCTTGTGGACAATAGTACACAATTACTATATTAAGTACGTTTAGATTACGTTAAATATAATGTATTTTAGTAGTTGAATGTAGCCTAGTTATAGCTGCATATTTATTTGGGTGTTTGGACAATATTATAGAATAATTACCTACGGCATATGATAAAATGCTGTCTTACAAATGTTGTATATTTTTATTCATATTTTATTTATATTTGAAACAAAATTAATAGTTGTGACAATTTATTTCTTGAACTCTACATTTTCTTTTAATTTTCTAGTTATTGTCTTTGGTATCGACGCTTACTATATTATTTTCTAATATTAATTTACCATGTTTCTTTTCTTTTAACGCTACCAATACACATTAATTGGCAAAGGAGATGCACAAGTACTTCGTGGACGCAGAGCTTAACAGTATGCTTGGATCGACGTATGACAATACAGACTTTAGTGAGGTACAGAGTAGTATCAGTAACAGTTTGTGCACTCGAGCATATAATCACAATGTCAATGTAAACTCATGTTGAGTCCAGTGTTAACGTTGCCGCGAGCGATGTCCATTCAGATGTCTGGCATGCCATGTTCACACTGCGACGATATAGCCACATTAATTAACTTAATGCTTCCATGTAGTATTTGTGATGGTGAAAATTCATTGAAGTTTATTTTTCTTTCATGACTTTTCTGTTTTAGAATATAAGTGTAAGTATACAGGTATTAACAACTTTGTACACGCTTCACACATCATGTTGATCTAGGATGTACACTCACTTATCACTTTATATAGCGCAAATAATTGTTTCAAAATGTAATTAACATTATTAGCAATCACGTTCTTTGACTATTATTACATTTTGTGTTGTTTGATTGTTTCGTTCCATGTTTGGTCGGAAAGGAGAATTGACTCATTTTTGATGACATTATAAATAAAATTATCAGTTAACAACGAAATATTCACACCAGTATTTTTAAACTGCTACCCTCATTTTGGTTAATTGATACGAATAAAGCGACATTATTTTAATAATTGTACAGTCGATGAGTATGAGACAGACCGACTGTTTATCTTGCGCCACAATATTGGTCATAATTTGTCACGTTTTATTAACATGGTGGTCAGGACGCCGGGTGCGGAGGCCCTACATCGAGCGGCTCGGCGGATTCCTTCTCCAGGTCGGTTTCGCGCTACGGACTGAGATTCACCGCAGCACTGCTCTCTGTCCTCGCGATTATTGAGCGAATGGCCCGCGACAACAACACCAATAAACTTCTCAACATATCCGCAAGGTAACTAAATCTTAATGAAATATTTTTAGTATATTTTCTAACGTAGGTCTTAAGTAACGAACCTAAAACAAATCTTGAAATGAGCTCCTAAAACAACTTTGAATTACTAATAATTTTATAAATATTGTTAAGGTTTATGAAGATTCTCAAAAATTTCTGCTGAGGAGACTAAATCTGACACTAATTAATTCAGTAACTAAAACACTTATGAATTTGTATGTTTCTAAGATAATGTATGCCGTTTACAGATTGAACTTCAACACATACTACGTGAAGCAACTGGAGAAGTTCTGCTCCGACGACAAGCTGCTGGACGGAGACAAGAAGACGCTCGCCTCCTAGCACAGGGCCGCGCGCACGCGCTACCACGTCACCTCCGTGTGAGCAACACCACTACACAATACTATATACTTCACTCACATTATGTACAAGTACGGTGCTAAATACTAACAACTTGCATCAAACAATATAATCGATCACTTTTGCTAGTAGTCACGGAATTAGTCCAATAATTGCTGGGTCGAATTTGGGAGAAGAAATTAAATAAATCTAATTAAGTATTTTTAATAATGTCAAACTGATGTGGAATTATCGTATTAGATATTTTAATAAATTCCCGAGTGCTTAGTGTTCCAGGGTTCGAGCACATTTTATCTAGGGAACATAGGTGTTAAATTATATAAACAGTAAAATTCAATAATTATAATGAAAATAGTCTTAATATAAATATATATGCATCTGACCTTCTGTATTTTAATAAATTATTATATTTAAGATCTATATTGAGCTATTTCTTATTGCGTGGGACTTTTTCGTGACGTACTATGTAGACCCCACTCTCGACACAGTAATAAATGAAGATTATTGGCTTCCGTGTCAGTTCCTACTAACAGTCTCTTACCAGCAATGTATGTCTAGAATTATACATACATTTGCAAATTAGATCTAAGTGTTAACAATTTCGATATAAATTAATGGAAATTCAACGAACTAAACAAGAAAAATATTGCACAATTAGATAAGATTGGAAATATAGAAGCACATCTTTAATTAGTCGTGATTGTTAATAATTCGATATGTTATAAAATTAAACATATTTTTAGGTATTCTCGGGTATAACAAATTGATTACTTACTGAGAAATATTGTGCTTATTAGGTCAGTCGAATAACCATATCATCAAATATTAGTGACAAAATCACACAATGTAATGTTTTTAAAATGTTCAATGCGAATGGAATGATTTTCTAATTATGCATGCATTGTGTAAAAGTCTTGTCATTGTGTGATGATAACATTTTATAATAGTTATTCCTGTAATGTTTACTTCCAAGTTGATCAATTGTAATATTTTTGATAATGTAATATTCACTTCTTAACACTAAACTGATTACTAATAAATAATAATTATAGTCACAAATGTACTCATAATTTGCCATTAAAAGCCATGCCGTTAAGTGATATTGATAATGTGTTGTGAGAATCGACTTCCTTGTATTGTGTTCATGATAAACATTTAGTAAATATTGTAGTGCACTATTGGTATATGTGAACACGTTAACTGCGGCGTGCCCTCGCGTTATTTCGACGGCACAACGCGTGTGCGACTATCGCACGCCAGAGCTATTTCAATTCATTTTAATATGTCAAAGAAACAATGATGTTCATTGTTTTGGCGCCACAGTCAACGTGTTAAAAGCGTGAGCTTGTGCTTACTCCTACTCTAATATAAATTATAAATTCGAGGATATACGGTATGAGTATTAAATTGAATGTATTAGAATTAAATGCATGTTAGATGAAAAACAGATGTAGAATTTCTCGTAAATTAAATCTTTACTGTAAACACATGATCTTAGCAAAATTATAATAGTGAGAAATATTTTTTTATTGGAAATTACCAGTGCGTCAACAGTTTAAGACATTAGTAAAATATGTTGTATATCAGGTAAAGGACAGTGGTTTGCTCTAAATTAATCTGCTTCTAAGAATCTTGTTAAATCGCAGACTTTTTTAAATACATAAATGTTAGGTAAACGATTTAGGTATGCTAGATTAAATTTACATCCGTTGTCCCATGTAGCATCCGTACAGCAATGTTTTATAGTTAGGTCGAATATACGAATCTCCATTTTATTATATTATTTTTTATTTCAGACAATTTATAAATCTCTGAAACATTAAAATAAATTGTACGTAGTTAAAACAATACGTTGATTATCAATTTTGCCACAAATGTATAAGTATTTAGTGTGCCATTATCGAATTTTCCACTAATTTTAATTGCACCATCAACTTTTACCAGTATATTGCCTGCACTTGTTGTGAAACAAAGCATAATATTGTTAAACATAAAACAAAAATGTTCCATTATTAATATTGTTCAGGACTTCTGCTGTTTCTTTTATTAACGATATTATATTATTTATCATGACAATTGGATATCGTATGCATGTAAATAATGTTATTATATAAATAAATATTACTAAACATATACATTGTTTTATTCCACATCCATGTCATTTTTAAACTGTAGCTTTATGTCCACGATTAGAATGCTAGACTATAGCTGCAATATGGACATTAAATCAATCCAAAAAATCAGCTAAATCAAGAGGGTAGTAGAGAAATTTCGCATTATACATTTGAATCATAATAAATAAATACACCCAACAGTTACATACATAGTCCTGACCCCACACTAAGATCGAGTCTTGTGTCGTGGGTATCAGAAACTACGAGAGACTTTGTGGTCTCACAAACACCCAGACACGAGACAAATACTTGTAGGCCTCACAAACATTTGTCTCGGTGCGGGGATCGAACCCGCGGCCTCTCGTTTCACAGCCGGCGTCTAACCTAAGAAGCCGGCGTCTAACCTAAGAAGCCGGCGTCTAAGGTTTTTTATTGATTTTCGAAGTGTATTGAAGTGAAACTAGCACCGTTCTGAAAATTCTATGAAACGAAAAAGCGACACCTAAAGTTCTAGTACTTTTTGTACTACTAGTGCGCCCTAGGGCGAAAGAGAAAGGAAAGGCAAAGGAGATTTCGTTAAACCTATGTCATTAATAAATGCGGAATATTTCCCAGAACACAAAAAAGTAATGAGGCGACAGGGAAAGTAAAGTTTTCCTAAAAGTTGTATCTTCAATGTGATATGATATTTTTGTTCTAAGCAGGTAACTTTCTACTGTTGATATTAAGCAGCAAATCATCATTTTAAAATTATATAGTTTTCCACTTTTCAAGCACAAACTACCAGGAACGCATGCAGTTAGTGAAGATATTTTTATTCATAAAAAGCACAGGTACAATTCAAGGGGCTTTAGACACATTAGCAAAGTGTGTCTTTAAAATAAACGGTTTTTCTCTTCCAAGTACTAGGAACGCATGAAGTTGACGGAGACATTTCTATTCATAATAAGAAGCTAACTTCCTATTGGCTACACCTGACGCTTCAACTAGTTTACGCCACGCCCACCAATTACAAAGGACCAATCAGCATCTCCTAACGTCACATCATTAATATTAATGTTCTAGAAACTAGTGCAGTTTGATGTTTTTTTATATACTACCCTCAGTTTCAAATATCACGTATAATAAATATCAGTGACGAAGGGTTCTTTATCAGATTTTTAAATTATTTATGGTAGTGAATGATAGGCTATAAGTTACTTTTTTCTTAAAGATAAATATAACTTCTTATGTGCGTACATAAGTACACATACGATATTTTAACTGTTGTGAATTTACCTAAAGCATGAATGTTAACCGCCTCCCCGCTTGATTTATTGTCCCTATGTTGCTTCACATTTCAATAGACTTTTGAACTGAATTAAAGTGTGAGTATTTATTGTTATTGAAACTAACAGATTATTTATTACTAAAGTCAATGACAATCATAAGATTATTTACACGACTACGTCCGCTGCAGTAACGGGGAGGAATGCCTTTTAACAGGCTGTACAAGGCATATACACTTCATATTGCTTTCATATGTGACTATTACCTGAATTTGAATATGTCTACTAATCTTAGTGGTATTATCAAAATACATTTTACTAGTTGGGTTAGAAAATGTTATCGAAGTAAAAAGAATTATGAATATACAGATGTACATATACTAATGCGGGTAAAATACAAATGAAACACAGTATCACAATGACAATCTATTTTTAATATTTTAACAGACTTAAATACAATCTTACCTTTCAATAACGTTCAATACCTAAAGCAAATCACACCTCGGACTATAACAATAAATACATTGTGTAACATTGGAATACTTTCTACACTAGAGGATGTTAAAACAAATAAATTACATTATAATGTGGACATGACACGTAATGACTTGAAATCGTGAATGAATTAAATGACACGGTGCAGATATACACTAATGCATAAGGAACTATTTCAAACACATTGCGAAAGCATTTCATCACTTTAATTATTCTACAATGTAGTAAAACATTGTTAAAAACAATCGTGACTAATATCAACTTAACTCGAGGATACATATTTATCCCTTCTGGACAATCCCTTTAAAGAAAAATAGTTATTCATTTTGAATGACTAATACTTTCCATACATTAACGACATGAAATATCAATTCATATTCAAAGATACATACATTAAAATCACTAGAGGCGATCGATCATCATGCAAATACTCTTACTGGAAATTACAAGTAATATCACTGCAACATAACTACACTGCGATCGTGTGTACGAGTATACAAGGTTAGCCTAACTTACGTGCATATATTCAATGTGAAATGGTAACTGAATTAGCAGCATAACATTTGTGCAACATACAACATTCACCTCCATCACTATTCACTGCATATTTCGGTTATATAATCATTGACACAATTTATTCCAATCATGACTCACAAAATATATAAAATGATCGTTTTTAAACGCCATAATAATTCTACAATTTTAATATAACAATAAGTACACCACTACATGACTCCCGCAGGACACACATCGCAAAATGACTTCGTCGTAACATGCAGTACTCCGACAGGCGTCCCAGTCAAAATATCTATATCTACATTCGTTTGCTTTTACAAATTCTGCTTGGACTCGAAATTTGGTTCTCGACAGTATGTCATGAATATATCTATAAAAGCAGAGAGCTGCAGAACAATAAAAGCAAATGTATGCGTAAGTAAAAAAACTTAATTAACGTAATGCGTAAATTCATGTAGGTAGAAATAATAGGAGTATGTACAGAGCCGTGGCTCATTTCACTAATTCACAGACTAGTCCTCGGCGGGCGACCATCACCACATGTGCGTCTCGCGGATCTCACTGATGATCTGGCCCGCGCGCTGCAACGCCTGCGAATATAACATACGATATTATTATGATTAAGCAACAGTCCCAATTTGGCGTGTTAGTTTTGAGTTTCCAAAGATTTTCCCCATGAGAAAAAAAGGCAACAGCCCCAAAGATGAGCCAAAGCCACTTCCATTTTCTGAAGTCCAATCTTGAGCGACTTGAAGCCAATTGTCTTGGATGACGTCAAGCACAGTTCGCTATTACCTTGGTCTGTTACGTTTACACTTGGTTTATTACGAGTTTATTTTTTCTATCGCACACTCAATTGAAAAATAAAATAAATAAATAAATACACACAACTAGTCCTGACCCGACACTAAGGTCGAGTCTTGTGTCGTGGTTATCAGACACTATGAGACTTTTCAGTCCCACATCACCTAGACTCGAAACAAAAAGGTGTTTGTTTCGAGTCTAGGTGATGATGGTGATCCACATGTGTGGATGACACAAACATCTGTCTCGGTGGGGGGATCGAACCCGCGACCTCAAGTGTAAGCAACTGCGCCATGGAGGCTGTGTATATATAGATACCTTGAGCATGTCGGCGGCTTCCTTCCTCCGCTGGGCGATGTGCTCGGACTCGTTGAGCAAGCTCTCGGCCTGGTCGGACTTGTACAGGTGGGTGACCAGCTCCGACTGCAAGTTGTCCTTCACGTAGTTCACGAGGAAGTGCATCACAGCCTTCGGTACCGAGTCCTGAATTGACTTGCGCACGATGTAGAAGTACGACTTGATCAATTTTTCTGTGGAAAGACAGCATACAATTTATGATATATTAAATGATAGTTGATACAAAATGAAGTGTTTTAAGATACGTTTCAAGAACCTTCTTGAAACGTATCTTAAAACACTTCATTTATGAATACCTTATCATGGTTGGTTTAAGGATAGTTTATCATACAATCATATTAACACGTTGTGTACCAAACGACATAATATTTTAACATAGAATGTGAATCATCGATACACACGGTATTACATAACACTGATACCTTATATGGTAAACAACGAATTAACACCAATCATTCTCTCCTTTGGAAACCAGGTGGCCATTCAGTGTATTAGTTCGTGTAGTTTTGTTCATAAGTGCACTCTTTCATTATTTTTTCAATATATGACTTGCACACCGAAAGCGTTTTAGTAACAAAGTGAGGAGAGGAAATTAATAAAACTGTATCCACAATGTCTAAGGAAACTATATCAGATATTTAAAAAGATTAAGATTAAATAATGGTATAATATGACTTTGTAAAGCGGCAAGCAACAGGCGCCTGTTTGGGTGGTTGGTAAGTGTTAATATGGACTATTGATCGCAACACATATTGGCATACTTTACTCTATATCGTGGGATGAGCTGGGTATACTTATGGAAAGCAAATCTACGGCTACCGGATAGGTAAATTACCTGCAGTTATATCACATAATATTAATAAAATACAGGGTATGGATTAAATATAATGTTGAAACACTGGCGCAACCACCCGCATTGGTAGCCCTCGAAGCAACATCGATGGTAGGTGGGCGGAAGGCTAAAGAGCAGTGAGCAAATGAGGTAAAGCTTGGCCTTCGCCTCGTATCACTATCCTCACCGACTAAATCACCCATTTGGTTCAATTGCATCATCGTGATGCCCCTTACAGTGTTTGCGTAAGGGTTTATTGTCGTGGTGTCACTCCGTCCACCTAGCATCAGGAAAATATCTATTCAGTACACAGCGACGCATATTCCTGCGTCGATTTCAATACCTTTACAAGTTGATGCGTTATAAATGGATGTGACGCGACTTTTATTAAATACAACTCTATAATGAATTGGGTGCCCACTGTGAACCAAAATAATGCTCATTGATTTTCTTGAGATCTAATTCTAAGGCATTTATGAGCAGTGACAATGGTTATGTCTCGTGTTGAAAATGCATGTAGAATTTAAGACAGTTCAATTTCTGCAATCCTAATTTACGGAGTATATTCTGGGGAAAAATATAGTGATGTACAGCATACGTTATTGTAATTGTGTCTAATATAAAACATTCGTACATAAAAAGTATTATCATTTTTTGTACTATATCACATTTCATCGTTTTGCATGGGTTCACTATTCTAAACAAATATTAATGTATGCAATCCAATTATGTGTTTTCCCAACATTCCAGAAAGTGGACACCCGGATGAACAGAATGAAAACTATATGTATGTGTACAACATCAAACGCCAAAGCTGTGAAGGCTTTTATCTGTTTGAAAAACATTGAGATACACTAGAATAGACACTGCGGACAAAATGTGTAAAAAAGAGCGCTATTTGTGGTCCTATCTCTGTCAATCCTACGCATTAACACTATCTTGCATCTTGCTCTACTTGTCCCACAATCGTGATTGGTTAAACGTACAGTGAGTACAGATTTTGCCCGCAATATTCGCTCTAGTGTAAGACTCAATGAATATTAGAATCGAAAATACATGAGTTTTTATGACAGCCTCCATGGCACCGTTGGTTAAACGCCGCGCCTGGGGGTTACTCTATTCTTCGACACGACGACGAATGTTCGAACGTCGTACGTAAAACAGTACGAATGTGCCTAAATACTCTACAAAATGTTCGAATCCTCTATCGTACGTCGTAACCATAGACTAAGTTCGGAATGAATGATAAGTTTCATATGGAATAGTATTGATATTTAGAAGTGGAAATCTTTTACGACGTCCATCTTCGAACGATCGAACATTCGAACTTCGTGGCGGGGAATAGAGTAACCCCCTTGCTGTGAAACGAGAAACCATAAATATTTGTTTCGGGTGGGTGTTTGTGAAACCGAATTTTTTTCGTAGTTACTGATCCCAGGACACAAGACTCGATCTTGTGTGGGGTCAGGACGATGTATGTGAGTGTTGGGTGTATGTATTAACGTATAGTTCATACCGATGACGTCGCAGTCGTGTTGTTCTCTGTCGGAGAGCTTGCGGGACGCGTGGCTCGGCACCTCGGGCAGAAGGTTCACAGGTTTCTGTGGAGTCAACACTTTATTCTCTGGTACACCATTCATCTAAAATAGAGAACGTCATATTCAGTTTCAACAACACATTTTTTACTACTCTACAAAAAATATACAGCACTACATATGAATCGTTAGATTGGAGTTTATTAATGTTTATTATTTTTTATAGTATTTGTTTTAGTGGGGGGTCATTTAATTAAGAAAATGTATTTTTATTCTGTTAATTTTTTAAAGGAACTTATTTATTATTGTTTTATAAAGTTTTAGTAGTTGTATATATATAAAATAACATTACCTGTGGTGTTCCTGGGTTGTCCATGTTACCCATTGATGGGGGTGAATTCTTCTCATGTCCGTCAGTGATAGCCGGAACATTCTAGAACCACAGCGGTAACAATAAGCATTCATATTTCATTGCATCCTAACTAGAAAAATATAAACCTTCGACATATACATAAAATATTGAAATAATTTAATGCAAAAGGTTTTATTTTCCTATTCCAGCTATTTATCAATATGCACAATTAAGTATTATGGTATCTAATGAAAGGTTCCATATGGCTAATGCCCATTATTGAGAACAAGTACATGGAAACAAAACACACACATAATATTAAGTTAGTATAAGTATTCAATGTTTACTTGCCCTCAATAACATGATATAACAGTACAAACAGTCCGCAATGTGAATGTACTGAAAGAGAGCCCACATAGTATCTACAAAGCTTTGGGTTTGTAAACATCACTGAACAGAGTTTTAGTAGGAGTATGTGTCTATGAGTGTATTAAGTAGGTACATAACCTTCATCCCAAACACCGCACATTATTTACCTTGTGATATGTGTCCAACACACTTGCCAAGAATACTAGGGTGGACCCTCTTTCAGCCATTTGTCGAAGAAACAGCTACAAACAATGCACACTAGTTATTTATTCACAGATTGAAAATTATACATATAGAGGTGTCTCGTTCAGATTAAGACATTATTAGTAGTTTTATCTGGTTCAAAACATTGAAATATTATTTTGGTGTCTTGTGTTGTTGGGAATAACAATCTATTACATAAGGTAGCTAACAGAAACTGGTCATATTTGAGTGTATTTTGAAAATTTAAGTATGTGATACAAACATTTGTCTTTCTGCGATGCAATATTTACAAAGTTTTAAAGAGCTGAATATTCACTAATTTCAAAATATGTTTGCATGACTGTTAAACTAAATTGTATTTGAATATTAGTCATGCAATGTATGATGTGAAGCAAACTATGAATATGTATCGACATTTTGCGGGTGTTCAGTTAATTAGTAAAAGGAAATCTATATATATTTAAGCATTTAATTATTGCTGTGATTGGCGTTGTGTGGTATGAGATTTCCAGTATCCCAATTGCTTCTATTTTTATTTAAACAAATTCTTAATTGCGGAAATCATATTGGCATACAAATTTCATTCTCCAAGCCTTCTATTACAAAAAGTCTCATGTACATTGAATTAATATAGTTTATCGTCAAATGTAGCAGGAGAAAAGATATAACGACTATTGTATGAAATAGATTTTGATGAAAAAAGTTAGCAACAGCAAGGCCAAACCAATCCTCGAGCAATAAATTATAATAATATATACTCTAATGAACGCGGGTACCGGTGAGGAGACAGGTCTCTGTTTCTGTCGGTAGCCGGGCGTGTGTTCCTCCACGAGCCCGTCCGTGCTCTTCAGCAGCCCCGACACCAGCGCCGCCTCGCGGTGGAAGTCAGGGTGCTTCGTGTTTATGTACGCCAGCTCGATTGCCACTAGATTCTCCACCTGAAAAGTAAACAATTGACAATTGTCTTATGGTTATGTATGTAAGAACAAAAAAAAAAGTGGATTTACGTAAAAAAAATAGTACCTATTTGGTAATTCTCATATCAGCAAAATATACATATTTAAAATACCCTAAAATAATAACACTCAATAGTTACATACGTCACAGAATTGACTTTACTTTCGGTATCATGAGTGTGTGAGGCAATACGCATGCGTGCTTGCGTCGTATATCCTTTGCGCAGGTCATTTTACCGACGACGTGGTGGTCGCGGTAGCGTAATGACGTCACCTTGGGAAGCAGACGCGTGTCCACATTGCGAGATATGCCACGAAGCATGTCTTGCGACGTAGCGTAGATCAGGGTTGAGAGAGTCAGTTTAGAATAGTGTTGGGTTGTTTAGTATTGTAATGTAATGTTTATTGTATAGGAGTAGTGCAGTGGTGGTGTACCATGGAGTTGGTGGCGGGCAGGCGCGTGCGCAGCAGCTGCGTGACCACGTCCACGATGTGCTGGTGCAGGCGCGGGAAGCGCAGCATCTCCTGCTGCACCTCCGTGCCGCAGTGCTGCACGATGCGCTGCATCTCCTCGTGCACCTGCACACGCATGCATGCATTGCTTGTTGCTACTTGTACATGTATGTGGACAATAGTATCAACGCATAAATCATTCTTTTTGAAAATTATACTATACATTATCTCCTTCAGTAAAAACCTCATTACATAAAACTTTAAATACGTTATCTTTATGATACCAAAAATAATCAGATACACATGAATGGTGGCATTAGAAAAAAACGTGTTGAAGGTATATTACCAATTCAACACATCGCAGCGAGGGGTCCTCGAGGCGGCGGATCTGTCTCTTGACGAGCAGCTCGAAGGAGACCTCGGGCACGAACAGCGCGGGGCGCGGACCCGTCGCGTTGCGGATCGCCGTGAGGATGTCCATGCGCGTCAGACCTGACGCACATAGTATTTAGTTAACACTTTTTTGTACACCTATTAAATAAAAAGTTGACAACATAATTACATAAAAGAAAAAAATGTACAAGTAGCGGTCTCATTGCTCAAAGAAGTTTCTGCCAGACAACCATAGCTAAATTATAACTGTCATATGTCCAGTACTAACTGTTATAACATAATATTGAGAAGTGAGTGCCCTATAATTAATTGAAAATTCACGCTGTAAATCCTTAAAGCAATGAATTATCGTATATCGAGTTTGAATACTTTTATAAAGAGGTAAAAATAAAATGCACAGTTTCTACCTAGAAAACCAAAATATTAAAGGTATAAAAATCGTATATTATACTGAAACGGACACCGCAAACAAAATGTGAGACTTTACGAAAGCGGTATCGCTGTTTGTGTTTACTGTATCTTCCCTCTTGCTCTAAACGGGTTCCCCCGGTCTTCGTTGTTCAGTATATCTACCCCAGTACAAGATCTCAATAGGATAGTAGGTACTCACCAGCCAGCGGGTGTATAGAGTCCAAGGTTCGTCCAAATGTCTCGTGGAAGATGTATCCAATCCTGGCACCGCCACACAGCTCCGTGGTCTCGATGTTCCGCGCCGTGCCCTCGATTGTGGAACAGTACGCGCTCGCGAACTTGGTGATGATTTGTAATAACGTCTGAGATTTGTCTGACACGTCCTCGCCGTATGAGTTTAGAAGGGATTGGAATTGCGATATCATCACGTTTACGCGAACCTGGAATTTTGTTGGAATTGAGTGAATTTGAAGTAATGAATTGAGTGTATACAAAAATATTCCTAATCAATGTCTAGTTTGAAAA
Source organism: Theretra japonica (assembly GCA_033459515.1). Lineage (NCBI taxonomy): Eukaryota > Metazoa > Arthropoda > Insecta > Lepidoptera > Sphingidae > Theretra > Theretra japonica. Next base: position 8,936,332 of record CM065939.1, read on the forward strand.
AAATATGAGAAATCTCATAATTGTATAATACAACGTAGTATAACTAAAATACAATCAATATATTATTTATTATTTTAAAATTTAAATTGTATTTTATGAAAGTATCAAAGTTATTTTTATGTCACTTATCCAGCTTTCAAAAATGGTAAGATTTTGTAATTTCGGCCTAATTACACTTTTCCCTTTCACAAAATTCTAGACATATCGTGTCTTATCAATCAAAAAAGTTACTGGGAATCGAACCCGAAATCAACCGATACACATCCGACAACTACACACAGAGGTTAACTTAACGGGGTGACATAAATATGTACTTATAAATTATTTATAGCAAATCGAAGCATCCAAGTGCTGGAATGTCGGCGTTTATACCGAGAATCAATAAGGCGTCGCGACACAATTGTCGATAAAAACGGACCTTGAGTTCCGGCAGGCAGTCCCGTATATGGTGCATTAGGAGCCTGTTCAATGTCTTGCCCAAGTAGGGCGTACCGTTCCGCGTGGCGATGGTGGGGTACTTCCGCTGCAGGTACGTTGCTTCGTCTTTAAGTGAGTCCTGGTTACATTTTAAAATAAGTTAATGAGAAATTCAAATAGAACTTTTTTGGTAAATTGTTAATGCAAAAAAAAAAATCAAATATCAATTTAAAATATTTCTTATGATAGGCCTTATATAGTGCTAAAGTGGTCTATGCAAAAATATTAACTATTTTGATTTTAGTTAAATAATTTAAACTTGATAATAATTAAATGTTGTATTAATTTATACTTGTCTAAGTATGATATTTAATCTTATTCGGTTTATAAATGCAAATGATTCCAATTAATGTTGATGAACGTAATTTAATATCTAACTGGTCTGAGTTACGCTACTATATCGAGAGGGCACACTTTGATTTACAACGCAGATAATATTACCGAAATGGACTTCTTGTCGATAATGTCTTGTTGCGATCTATTTACGACGCCTATGATGCCCAGTTTGACTGGGATCACGCGGCCGCACAGGATGTCGATAGCGTCTGTTCCTGAAATAAATCATGTCAACAAACTTGCATTACACGAGATTCAATAATAATTTAGTTTAAACTAGCTTCTCCCCGCAGCTCTGTTTGTGTGGATATCATTATTAAAAAAATCCCCTTCAGCCCGAACCGTTATACCCCGCCTTGACCCGTCTCATTCTCACTCAATATATGTAATCCAGTCCCATGTCATCCATTTGAGTAACAAATATCACAAAAAAGTAACAAATATCGGAATTCCTCCCTCATACCACTGGAACACTGCATTTTTCAGGATAAAAGAAAACTAAGTGTTAATCCAGGGAGTTAGCTCTACCTCGATACCAAATTTAATTCAAATCCATTAAGCCGTTTCTGAGTTCATCGCGCACAACCGCACAGACAAACAGACAAAAATTCTAAAAATCATTGTTATGGGTTTTATTACATTAATATAGTCCTCCCCATATCAGTTTTTCTCATTTATCTTCCATGTACAGACATCGATCGTTTACAAATTTATTATAATGTATAGATGGGGAAAGATTTTCTACGTTGTGTGAAGTATACCAACACGCACCAGGCAAGCGTGGTAATTTATGGCCTAAGCTTTCTTTATCAGACTCTCGATTGTAAGTGAGCCTTGGGTTCAGTACTATGCGAATATAGGCTGATTAAGGAATGATTGCAAAACTGAAGTCTCGGTTACGAATCCCGGGTCGGGCAAAGTGATATTAGATTTATCTATTCATTATCAGCCTGCAGTCAGTAATTTTTGTGCCCGATATGGCGATGGGCTCGCCCCTATCACATCGTGGCACGGAAAACACAAGGCGAAACGTGGGTGTCCTGGTTGCACTTCTGCCTACCCCTTGTGGGCGAAATGCGTGAGTTGTATGAATGTCAGTTATATAAAATGTTACCATACTATTGTGCCTTAATGATCACATAATACGGTGCTCAGTTAGTGGACGATTATTGGTTGATACAGTGCCTACCAAGAGTGGCACTCCACAATACTGGTCGCCTTTATACCTATACCATTGAGTTGTTAAGCTAGTATGTATGTAATACGGATGTAAATACTATTGTAAATATTTGCCAATATTAAATTGATGCCCCAATAGTTCTTATCAAACACTCGAACGTAATCATTTGTTAAGATAATTGGTAAAATTCGATTATCTGGTTCCAATCACGTGAAAGAAGGAAAACACGCAATTTTATTTAATTTGCGTAATAAATTCATCTCAAAACTAAATCTTTACGACATATTTGGTTTTGAGAGGGATTTATGTTATAAAATGTGGAATATTTGGTACATTAAGTTTATTTTACTCATATACTTATCACTGTAGCAATTAACTTTCTTTAGTGGTTATTGTTTACAGAAAAGTGTTATTTAGTTATAATAAATTAGATGTTTACGTATTATTATAATAAGCAAACATTTCCCGCGAAACATAATGCTGCAATAAAATACTATATACATACAGATTTCGGCTATAAAATTTGCTGTCGATAAAAAGGTCATCTCAAATATGACTTGACGAACGTTACAGTGCTAATGTATGGACCTATCCTTTTATTAGTGATGGTGAATATTGGACATGTTCCAATTCTACCAATATATAAACTGGACTCTTGAAGGTCATGAAAAAGTATTGGCTACAATGCAGATAATGACGTCACAGGGCCGGGGATGTTTGTATCAACATCGGACGCCCTTCAGAATCATTTGAATGCTTCGACCGAGATTTTTTGGCACTAATGGAACAAATCACCGAGGAAAATACCCGACGACTTTTTCTTTATTTTCCCTTTATAGGAAAATGGGTCAATGGGTCTAGCACGATAGACCGAGCAGCAGAAGCTAGAAATAGGTCGATACCTAGACATTGAGAAATTAAAGAATGTATAGACAAAATAGAAACACGTGTTAGTGAAGGCGTCTAGACACGGTACCGTTAAAATTCGAAAATAATTAAAAAAATATATATATTGTTTTATTTTTCACAGGATTTACTGAAGGAATGTAGCATGTAGGTAGGTAGTATGTAGGTAATAAAAAAATGCTCGACGCTAGCGGTCAACGACACGCGCAGTCACGAAGTTTTGTTCATTTTACTTCCAGAGCTACGAAATATCAAATTACTAAACTGAAGGCAAATAAATATAGCTTTGTATTAATACCTCAGTACCTGTATTATATTATGGGTAGTGTATTTTACCTGCGTCCATGAGATCAAGTTTAGTGACTACAGCCAGTGTCCTCCTTCCGTCGGGGTCCACTTCTTTGGACATTTTGATAGCCTCGCTGGTGGCCATGTCTGTGTTAGCCGCCGTCACGGCCAATATTATTGAATTTGGATTAGCTATGTATTTAATTATAAGGTTTCTTATTTGGTTCTCTATGTCTTCTGGTTGGTCGCCTATTGGTACCTACAATTTTATCATTACATTTTTGTACGTCTATTTTCGTGGTAACATATTTAACAACAAACAACATTTAACATACATAATATATGTGCTGACGCATTACGAGGTTTGCAAATAAATACAACAACACTTAAATGAACGGAAAATTCGTTTCGATGCTGTTATTGATCGAGGATGTTTTCGATTTTCAACAAGATCGATTCGTCAGTTGTGGTTTGGAGGTCGCTTAATGTGTAATAATTTGTCATATAAATATTACTTTTACATCCATTTTGCCTTTGAATACTCTGATAAACGTAAGCAGTATGTTTTCCACATCGCATATACTATGTGTGCATATATCACTGGTAAAATATTCACATGATGTCATTCTCACCTTCGTAATGCCGGGGAGATCAACCAACGTGAGATTAACAACTCTGGTAGAATAAATCTTGAGATTAATAGCTTCCGGACATATTCCCTTGTTACTACCGGCCATACGATCAGTCTCCCTTTCTATCTCCTGTTTTATTTCGTCGAAATCCGTGTAAATTTTGTCTTTCGTGTGTAAGAACTTCCCCCATTCTTCTAAATTTATAGTACCTGCAACAATAGACATGATGTCGTGGGACTTGTTGATGTGTCTGATGATTTATGCTATATCGTGTTTTTGTTAATAACACATTAGTAGGAATTTTATGGTTAATGAATTAGTATGTAATTAAAAATGACATTACTGCATGCATTTGTATGTAATAAGGTAAAAATGAGTATGCATGTCAGTAATTAAAGTGATTAAATTATTTCAATGTGTTATATAAAATATAGAACCAAGAGTGATTGGACCACACTTCAGGCAAAGACAAGTAACAAACATCGACATCTAATACAAACCTGCAGCAAAAATTGATTGGGAAAGTTGAGCTAAGGGGTTCCACGCTGTTCCCTCTTTGTTCTGGTTTATAAGTGCTAAAATATTTGTAGTATCATATGATATACATACTATTATTTAATTAAGATTCATAAGTGTTATGATATAATAATACATATTTCACATAAATCACATTTTTACATACATATAATATACACACATTGTTAGTAAGAAGTTATTGTTAATAGTACAAAGACAAGGATTCATGATTAACTACAATGAAACTGCAAATAATGCACAAATTAAATCTAAAATTCAAATTATATTCACATATATGTTGGATGTATCATGCTTGGTTGCTTGTGTTAAATTAATACAAGCACAATTACTTGGAAACGAGAACATATCTGAATAAAGATATTAATTAGAACTAATTAACATTCTTTTTGTCTATTCTGTTGTAAAGCGAAAAGTAATTTTAAACCATAATTATAATTTAAAGTCTTAAAAACACAGTCACTAATAGGTATATTTAATTATAGTCCTTAATTCCTTCAAAATAAGATATTAACTAGGTATTTAAAAATGTCTATTGAAAATTTGATTAATCTTTAAATAGTGTTTCTTCATTTGATGTATTTTTTAATATAAGTTATTGGTAATTGCAATTTTGGAAGAACCTAGTGTCCCAGAATTTCAAATGTCACATTTTGATATAGCTTTGTATACTGGTTTAGTAATAAAACTGGTTAACTATATATTATTATGTTTATGTAGATCATATTGTAACTGATATCATTGAGGAGGCGGTCAATGTGCTACACTACAATAACTTTGACATTGAATATCATTTATAGCAAAGAAAATAGAAATAACAACCATTTTGATTGACTCATGCAATGATAATGAAGTAAAATATTATGCTATTCAAAAGAAAGGATATCATATTGTTATGACTAAACATACATAGATTGAAAAGCAAATTGATGACAAGAAAATATGATGCAAATACCACATTAATTATGTTAGATAAAGCAAATTAGCAAGTGGGTCACATGAATGTGATGACTGAAAAACCAAAATTTAAAGAATAGTAAACTCTTTTCTTGGTGGTCCCTAAGTTTTATCAGTTTTAATATACCAGAGGATAATTGATTGTCATCTATGTAGTTTGTGTTGTAAATATGATAAGCCAAAAGGAAAATCATGTTTTGCAAATATATGTCTATATTGGTATTGTACACATACCTCCTTTTCAAGAAAGCTGAAATATTATATCTACCATACAACACCAATTGGCACTATGTAAGTGTAACACATTACAGAGCTAAAACTTTTCTAAAACTCTTTTAAAATAAAATAGAGCTATACACATCGATTTTATCAACATTTCTGTTACTAATTTTGCGATAGGTATGCATCTACTGAGAGCACATAGCAATGTAATATAATGGAATAAAAATAATTGTTAGTGCTGATAAACAATACTGTGAAAATATTACAATAAAGAGAGGTGAATCTAGACAGAGTATTACTTCAAATAAATTTAAAGACATGGAATTTAATTTGAATCTACTTATCTAAACTAAAGTCTACAAATAACTCAGTGCGCCAATTTCAGTATAAGTAATCAACAGTATGACAATGTCAGTATAAAAATCTAAGCCTTTGTACACATATTTTTTTAAAAAACAACTCACCTTCTTCAGCTGAGCGATGTTCTTTACTGTCTTTTGGAGTGTAAACAAGTTGTAGAATCAGTGGACGTCGAGTGACTATCCCAGGGCCTCGAGGAAGGAATGATCGTCCAACAAGGCTCTCTATTACAGAACTCTTGCCTGAACTCTGTCAACAAAACATAATTTAATTTAGGATAGTAAAAAATATGAGGTTTACAGAATAGCACTAATGGCCCAGATCAGCAGTGCAGGCACTTTTTGAGTCCAATCCACATCAGACACATGTCTGCATACTTTTTAATATTTTAACTTAACATGACTGCCGACCATTCAGGCTTTTCTAGTTCTGTCCCGTCTCAACCTGTTCCATAACTGCAGGCATGTAATCCTGTCCTCTTATATCCCATTATATCTGCGCTATATTCTATCTCAAACCATTGGTATTTTGAATACAGATCCATAGAATAAAGACTGCACCAATTTATGTGTATAAGATATTCTATGATTATGCAAAATGTTTAATCTTTTGATCCATCTAGTGGCAAGTATGTTAATTCAGAATTTAATGATTTCCAAGTAATTAAATTCTATTACCTAGATGCAAATCTTGAATTATTCTCCTATAAATAGTCAACATCCAAATAAGTGACTTTTGGTTGATATGTATAATCAAAGATAGAAGTATGCTGTACTGATTATTGACTTCAAAATGGTTAGAACATTATTAACATAATAATTACAAAGATGTCTGTAATTTGTCATTGAAAACCTGACTAAGTTATTTAGTCATGAATGTTATTATACAGAATGATGATACAGCCATAAAACCTTAAAATCATTTAATGTTCATGTCATACAATCATAAAAGGCATTATTTAATTAAGTGGCCGATTTCATAAGTCGATTTAAACATTACTACCTAAGTTCATAATATATTGAACAACAATAAATTAGTGAAAGTGAGAATGTTTTATTGGTCTGAAACATTTAAACGAAACAGAAAGCATGAAATTAGACATTTTCAGTGCTGTCAACGAACATGACACAAAATGTCAAGTAAAATCTGATTACAAGGCCTCTGCGCAATGCTGGTTTCATTGCCGCCCGGCTCAATAACAGCAATTTAATAGCACGCAACTTAATCTAGATGTGCAATGAATGTACGGTCTTGGTCAATGACGGGGTACCCCAATTGAATAAATGGGGACAAAGAACTCAACTGACACCTTTACATAACCATTACATTTTTTTTGCAAAGTAAACTAACAACTTGTTTAAAAATTTTAATACATACGCATTAATCGTTATTAGTATGCGGTATTGACAGAAAAATAACTGCTCACCTGGGTTCCTAAAACTACTATTTGAGGTAATTGAATGGCATCGGCTCCGACAGTGTTAAAAACGTCTTGCAATTTATTAATAACTGGTATAAGGGCTTCCATAATTATTCACAATATCCAATGCACTTCACTAATATTATCAGGATTAAACACGTTGGTTTTATGTAATACGAAATGATTATTTTTATCAAATATCAAAACAGACAAACCAACCGGTAAAAGTCGGCCATATTGATTTGTTTGCCCCCGCCCCCGCATCGCCTTCGTGTTAGTGATGTACGCAAACATTATAATAAGTAGTCGATTATAAATCGTGTGCCTAAATAATTAATATAATCGATAAGACTTACATACAGTCTACTGGTATAACTTTGGACTTGTATATAAGATGTAATTTTGATGGATGTATTTAAATTATTGTCTGTCGACCTGATGGGTAAAGATAAATGGCGAAATTTTAACGTGTCTTATTAAAATTTAAGCTAATACTATTGATATGTCGTTAGTAAAAATTTGAAATTGTAGCTTTGTAATCGGGCGTATTAAGTGTTTTCAAAACAGGGATAATCTTGTGATAACTGCTACCTTCATTATTTTAATTTTAAAATGGTTCAAAAGTTTGTTTACTTAATTTACAGTTCATTTACTATTTAATACATTACTCTATAAATAATAAAACAACAATGTATTACTCTTAAATTGGCATAACATAAAAATCTACATAAGACGCACAAAACAAGTTAAATAAAATTGTTATTTTTATATACCTAGATATTTGTGTCAAATTATATATTAATTCAAAGGAATTTTCAACATGTTATGTTGTTCCACTTTATGAGACTGTTATACCTAGGGTTCTTATAATATAACAGCTAAGAATTATACTAACAATCACTAAGATAAATCGGGGGAAGTCAGAAGGATATAGTTAAACTATATTATATATATATGTATTATTACCTGAAATAAATGAAACCTTAAAAATGGCATAGATGTCGATTATTGGGTGACTATCGATTACATTCCTGTTAATGATTACGTCTACAACCTTAATTTGACAACAAACGTCAAGCTTACAAAAGAATTTTAGGAATTCGAGTCTTGTTTAATTTATTAATTTTAGTAAAAAATAAATATATATACCATTATAACGGCATTAGAAAACGCAACAATGTTTAATTCAGAGGTAATTTCTAAATGAATGCAAACGTTATTAGACGCTGGTCCAGGTTATAAATGCTTAAGTGTAATCAATGTTCATTTCAGGATAACCTCATTGATTCAGGACGCTATGCGATCAACTCGCAATCAATACAGTTTGGACCGTGGCATATATCGTATGATGTAAGCTGTATTCTTCCCAGCGTGTGTTCTACAAAGGTGGTTTGTGAACGCGACGATGATCAATTCTGTCAGTTTTGTATGTAAGTACTAAGTGATTCCCTTTGTTTTGTAACAGTTTTACTTTTTTAAAGTTATGCATTTGTTGCTTATAAACTAGCTCAAAGTAACACAATCGATAGAGATTTCAAATCAATTTACAGGCAGAATATTTTACTGCTTCTGTTTTAGACATCTTACATATTAGTGATGCTTATGTACTTAAGTTTTCTGGCATTAAAAAAAATCACAAATTAATCTTTTAATCAGTAGTAATTACCCTTGACTATAAAATATCCACTGATTTGTAGTAACATTCTCCAACCATGATTTTTAGTTTAAACTATTTTATTACTTATTATGTAAAAGTGACAACATTATTAAATTATATTGTATTTATTTACAGATACTGTAAGGAACTATCAATACCTCATTTTCCTGATATGGTGTTCCCTAAAAATACCTTAACACTGACCCATAAGAGTGGTGCTGTGATACAGTTTAATCCTCTTGATGCATTAAAATGTATTGGGAAAAATGAAACCATTGAGGTATCATGTGCTGAAGCTTGGCAGGAAGCTAGGTGATTAAATATATTAACACTATATTAAGATATATAAAAAAGAGAAAAAAATATCAGATGTAATTTAAATTCAGTCAGTAATTCAACTTACACATACTATGTAAAATATTGTGTGTCCATCTAGTACTTCAATGATATATTGAAAATTTTATTATTACATGTTTATGGCAAATACTGTGAAGGTTTTAGGTTTCTCATGTAATATGCCATGCCATAATACTAAACTAAAGTTGCCAATGTTGTTGTGCAAGGCTTCTGTCAAAAGGACCAAATAAACTAATTTACATATATTTTGATTTCATTTGGTAAAAGCTAACAGTTAAGATTCTAAATTTGAGTTTATCCTTTATTAATTTCCTTATTTATAAATTTAAATTTTTGTGACTAATGAATGTCCATAATAAATAACAAAGTCTTATAATTAATACAGTATTTCTATGTCTAATGCATGCCATATTTATCCGTAGCCACAAACAGACAACTGCTGAACATCGGCCTACTGCAAGGATTTCTTCATGGCCTTATGGAAGCCACATTTTTCATTTATTTACATGGTTTATGAATATTCTTTTAGGCCTGAGTCAGAAAAGTTAAAAAAGACATTTGACTGGACATTTTCTACTGGTTACAAAGGTACACTTACAAATAATATTGTTGTAGAAGAAACAGATGAGGTGATTAATTTTGAGATATTGAAACAAAGAGATCAAATTCTGTTCTATCATGATCTGACACTGTTTGAAGATGAGCTTCATGATCATGGGATCTCAGTACTCTCAGTAAAAATCGTAAGTGTTATGTTTGTATTTTATGTAATATAATGATATTAAATTACATTTATATATAATCAAAAATAATACCAAGGCTGAAAATGATGCTGCTACAAAGTAAAAAAAATATATAAAAACTGTTATATTTCACTTGCAAATCAGAAAAATTCTTGTAATACAAAATTTTTGTGTTATACCATAAGTTGTGTGCAAATTCACAGATAGAAAAGCAGGAAAAAATGAATTTCGAAGTTAGAAATTAAATATGTGTTGATAAAACAATTCAACTATTCATAAGAAAATATTTTTTGTAAAACATTGAAATTCCATATGCTAAAATTCAGTCCATTAAATTTGTGTTTGTTCACAGCGCGTCATGCCGACATACTGGTATGTGCTCATGAGATATTTCTTGAGAGTGGATGATGTGTTAGTAAGATCTCGCGAAACCCGAATGTTCCATATGCTCAATTCTGATTATGTCCTAAGAGAATACACATTTAAAGAGTCAAGTGCAAAAGACTTAAATGTAAGTATATATACCGTCGATTTGTCTATTACGAAAAATTAAGTGTTTGTGCATCACGAAATTGTCTTATAGAACGTTCGCTCAACGTGCGCCATTCATTATCAATCACTGGTGTTGCTTGGGATAGATTTGAAATCAATCTCAAGCCACTTACAATAATTAGCCTGAAAATAATCGGGAGATAGGGGGCAGATAATACTATCACGCTTACAGAATACGATTCGGTTTCTCTATAATCGCACATAACGTAATAAATCTTGTCATTGGAAATATTGACCGCGACATACTGTATCTTGGAACAGTGAAACGTTGAGCTGCTCCGAACGTGATTCCTAATTCATAATTAGGTAGTTATTTGCCTCTCTGGAAAGTCTTTGAAGGAAACAAAGCATTGAAATTAATATGCTAATTTAGTATTCGTGTAAATACGTTTAAGGTCAAAATTAGTCTGGTAAGAGTAATTGTAGCGTTAGCTAGTTAGTCAGTGTAATGGGCAAATATTTCAACTTCCCGTAAGGGTTCTAATACAGCTCATTACTGATTATGTACTCGAGATAAATGCGTAACGTGATCTTGTGCACGTAGTCGAGTTTTATATCTCAAACAATGTATTCGCATCGATATCACTACAGCGTCATATTGACGTATTTTACATTCATTACAGATATATATTTTTTGATTGCTATGAATGGCGAGATGAGTATGCCATTCGCCTGATGTTAAGCGATACGACCGCTCATGGACAGTAGTAAAACCAAACAACACCATGAATTACAACTAATCGCCATACTGAGATATAAGTTGTTAAGTCTCATTATGTCCACTTGCACTGGCTACAGTTCCCTTCAAACCGGAAGATGTGACGATATTTTTAATTGATTTTTCCTATTTTAGATGCCGACGGCACACATGAAGGACGCTGATGACGTCATACCACACCTCGCAGTTAAAGAAAAAGTTACGCATAAATTGATTATAAATTTTGATTCTAACTCATAGATTATATTGTAAATTGTAATGAAGTTTAAATTGAGACTAATATGATAGATTTGTTTGAATGATCTTGTAGGTAAGGTGTCATTATCTTGGCTGTAAATTGTGAAGAAATGAAAGTAGAAAGTATAAAGTGATTTAAAGTTCAATATGGCTTTTTATTCGCAACATTTCCTAGACATACCTGAGGTTAATTTATTAACTAACTGAAAAAACATATGTTATGGAATAATTACTTACGAATTAATAAAATGTGTAAATTATTCACTAACTAAGCGCGCTAGAAATCTAGTGTTTGTAACGTTACTTGTCATGCGACAAACCTTTTGACGGATTTAAACAGAATTAACAATTCACTTTCGCACATACCATACTCACATGTTAGTCAGTCCATGAATAAATTTGTAGTTATAAATAAACAATAATAACTTCTTGATAATAAAGGCGGCTTGTTGGTAGCGGACCAGACGCGGCTGCCGTGTGGTCGGGGGCTCAAATACCAGTGTAGACTTTATCTGATTAATTCCCACACTTTTCGGAGTTATATGTGTTTTGATAGTCAATCCCCATCACGAATCACATGGAGGACAACTTTGTGAGGAAACCTGCGATTTATGTATGTACTTTTATACTGGCACGACAAAGTGTCGACAAAGCAGTATGCTTGTGACGGTAAGCGCAGTATAATTCAAAAAGAGTATCTGTATGTTGGCACGAGATTTTAAATCTGATAAAAATAAGCCTGCATTTCCAAAATCGGATGTCCACACTAATACGAAAAGCGTCCTCATGTTTCATTATGGCGTGTTGTCCACTGTCGTATGAAGTCGAATTAAGTAGGAGTAGAACAAAGGATGCAGGCTGCCTGCAGCAGGTCACTGTGGAAATCATTAGGAGAGGCCTATGTTCAGCAGTGGACTTTCTTTAGCTGATGGATGGATGGATGATGATGGTACAACAAAGGATACCAACATAGTTTCACGGATTAATCATTTGAAACGGTAGAAGGCTGGGTGCATATCCTGGAAACCTGATGGTCGATGGAGCCGATTACTTCTCGAGTAAAGACAGCCGTAGCTTCGAAAATCCACCCTAAGGAAGGTAGCAAGAAGTAACTGGATGCAGGGTACAGGAAGCTGTGGAAATCTTTGTGACCGGCCTAGGTTCATCAGTTTACTTCCTGTAATTGATGAACAAGACGAAGAATTATATATGTCAGACCGCTAGTCGAGCCTGGGTAGTTTTACGGGTGGGAGAAACAAGAATAAGAGTCAAGGTCAAATATATGTTTTTATAAAAAATACCTATATTTTTTATCATGATGTAGGAAGAAATCAGAAACTAAACAATCTAGGTTGTAGCATTGTGCCGAAGAAAGTTTATCTTTCCTACAATGTCAATAATCTTGTTTATCGATAGCAATTAAAACTGATATTTACAATGTTAGTGGTGTATACAGCCTGTTCCGTTTTATTTTGCTTTATAAATAATATGATATGATTATCGTAAAAAAATACATTCACGAACAGTCTTGACTCTAGAGTCGTCATCACTGATGGATTCGACCCCACAGTGATCACACGTGTTTCGGTGCAGGATATAAACCGCAAGTTTCGGTTTCACAAATAATAACTGTCTTCTTATTAAATTCCCCTTCCAGAAATCTTAGTTTGAATCTAGCGTTATGTAGGTCGGTGCCAGGGCTGGCTTTCGTATTCAACATTCGCATTTTCGCCCTCACTTTGGAGTATATGGTCGGAAAAATGGCCTCTAGTGCTATTTCTTGACGACATCAAGCCAGAGCTTTCGGGTTTCATCTCGAAACTTTAGCCCACTTATGTTGAGGCCCAGGTATATGTTTCCAATGTACTCCTGTGGATGTAGAAAAACCAACCAAGTATGGAATTGGGTTATGTTTTTGAAACATATAACATTAAAAATGAAAGATTTTTTGCAATCACCTGTACGTAAAGTTATTTTGCCTGTAAGGATTATTTATTATAAGTAGGTACTCAATCATTTATTGATCTTATCAGGCAAATCAACGAGCATTTGTTGATCGTTAACAATTAAAGCGTTTAAATAAATGATTAAAAGTATATTTCAGTAGGGTATTGACGTGATGTGAGGCTTAGGGTAGATAAAAAAAAAATCAAAATTTGTAATACAGCTGCGCCACCGAGGTAGTCAAAAAATAGGGCAGGCAAAAAAATCCTTATTAATTGATCGTACAGAAAATCGTCACATACAGTTTTATAGGAAATTTACCGTTCTACAAAAAAATGGTATCTTGCGCTTTTTTTGTAACCCCACTATTTAAAAGATATTGAAGGTTAATAATTTTATGACAAATTTCAGTTTTACTCTTGAATGTCATAACTCGTAAACGAATAAGTATCATGAAAAGGACAAGATGAATTCTAGTAAAAGATTGACCGCTCTGCAAAAAAGATATTAAATGTTTTTTCGATTAAATCAAGCATTTCAAATAAATTCAACATCAAACTATGTTTTGAGGTCGGCGCCAGCCAGCCAGCCGATCTATGCCCCGTGGTTTTTTCCGCATAGTTCGTAGCGTGATCTTATTATACCTATATAGTATATACCTATAGCTTAAAGTCAGCCAGCTGGCACCGACCTCAAAATATTGTTGGTATATTTAGGTATTTAAGATTTATTAGAAGATCAGATTTATTTCTCTCTTTTTATTACAACATTGAAGTCGATTTAAATTTTTTAAATTATTTTTTATTTCATTTTTTAATTTTCTACGGCAGTAATTAAACCTAATTTCTTCACATTTTCCTAGTGAATTATAAAAACTTTACTACTTAATCTTTATCTCACGGTTTTAAAGTGTGCGCCCCGCTGCGCCGCGCCGCGGCGTAGGCAGTAGAGAAGGGCGCCGCGAAGAAATTCTCTTTCTCTGGATTTTAAGTTTTGTAACTATTTACCTAACTAGTATCATTATATATTTCAACCAGCCGGATAGATTATGGTGCCACGACAAAAAAGTAAACATGTATGTGCGCCGTGGATTGCAAAAGGTTGGGCACCCCTGCTCTATCTCAAAAACTACTGAACCAATTTCTATGAAACTTATACAGCTCCTAAGTTGAACTATACCTAATCCAACGCAAAGAATTTTTGAAATCGGGTTGATACTTTTTGAGATATGCGTGGATAAACATACAAAATACGAACATACATACATTTATAAAATTTTGCACACGTGTTCAGACGCTGGTATAGACCAACATATCCAAAAATCGTGCAATTCTGACAAAATTACATACATACACATTGAATTGATAATCGCCTTTTTTGAAGTCGATTAAAAATTATAGGCATTTAATAATTTTATTTATATATATACTTTATTGTACACCAAAATGTAAGAGACTTATAAAGCACTTAAAACTAGACATGGTTACAATTGACGGCCTTATTACAACCTACGATTTCTTCCAGGCAACCTTTGGATGGACTGAATTATTAGTATAACGCATTATGGGATGATGCAGGGTCCAAGTCCGCTGACATTGTTGCGCTACTGAATACGAGTATAATCTCTACGTCTGTATAATTATACGTATGTATGTTGATAAGTTATCAATGTGTACCTGTAGCATATTAATAATTTTCTACATTGACAGTCATACAGCAGCTTTGACTCTCAGTGTCATGGACATTAGAAATTGCCAGAATAATTTTTGCAATATCATTGGGATCCAATAATTTCCAATCATAGAGACGTTGTCGAACAAGTAAATCTACTACTATTTAGTTAACTAACTTGGATTGCCGAAAGAAAAATGCGTCAAGGGCATATTTTAGTCGCTGTTTTAGTCGGTATGTACATATATGTTATATTATTTATATTATATGTTTATTATGGGCGTCAATATTTAATTATTTAAGGATTAAGATTTAAGGATTTAATTTAAGGATTTAAGGATTTTTTTGTTTTTGTTTATTTTATTATATAGTTGTAGTTTAAAAAAAGCTATTGGCCTTATTATGGAAATCAAGTTTACTTATTAGATATGTTTTCAGCTACGTTTTTTTGCGAAAAAACTGCAAGCATTATAGAAATTTTTACATCGAGGAAAATTATTTTTAATATAATATATTAGGTGCCTACTGAGGTTTCCTGCTAAAATGTATAATAATTGGTTATTATTTTATCTTGCAAAACGATTTTAATATACTGTAACAAATATAGTATCTTTCAATTTAACTCATTCTGTTTGCAGTGAATAATCTCTATTCTGGTAACTATATATTTTCATAAAAACCATTTTTTTTTATAGATGTACATTATGAGTGATGCGTTTTAGCGAGCTTAAATATATCTATAATAAAAATTGCATATTGTTGCAATGCTAATTCTGGCAAATTAGTATCTTTCAAGTGTAAGAAAGTTCTGTTATCTTAAGTGACACGTCTACATAATTCGAAAATAAATAAATACATCGACCAACGTCAAATATAGTCCTGACCCCGCATCTAGTTAAAAAAAGTGTTGCGTCGTCGCTAGATATTAAAAATAATGAAAATACTTTTGGACTTAATTCAGCGACAGGAACAAAAAAAAATATGTCTCATATTTTTCTCTTTTACATTCAAGTCTGTGCGTTTAGGATCTTAACAATTGCTCTGTATAGAGAATGTTTTAAAAGGTAGATATATTATGTTATACATTAATATTTTCAGCGATATGCGGCATTCAAAAAGGCGCTGGACAAATCTTAACCTATGATGTGAATTTGTCGAACCTTCTCTTAATGCAACAAGGGCTAGGTTGGCCCCACGAGTTGCAGGTAGCTGTGGGCCACGAAGCTCTCCTGAAGTTAGCCAACCATCTTGTAAACCAGCAGTCGTGTGAGATTACTTCGCCAGCAGGACTTACTTTTAACGTTCGTCAACCACCAAGCAGCAAGTAAGTTTCTTAACTTAAACGTTGTGTCTTTTTGCGATGTCATTACGTAAATCTGTTACATTATTCAGGTAGGGTATTTTTACTATGCTAGGTTCAAATATCATCTACGACATAGAGGAGTTATGATTTAGTCGACTACGGTGGGTGGTCCTTTTTTTGAGACTAGCGTTATCCAGCCCGGTTTTAATTTTGCTAGGACTTTAGCATTCTCCATTGCAATACTATATATTATAAGTGATTATCTTGTCTTATAATATTCTTGCTAAGGTTTAAAACTATTCCATTAAAAATTTCTGCTTTATTTGTATTCAAAAGTGAGTTGGAGTTGAAATATCAAGGACTACTGTGCTATAATGGTGATCAATACATTTGTAAGATGCTGTGTTTCACTACCAGAAATATCACTTTTTGTGATCGATGCAGACTCGTTCCAGCAGGTTACTGCGGAAATCTTTTCAATAGGTCTATGTTCATTATTTCCTAAGGCAGAAGATGATGATTATATGAATATCGAAGCATTCGTGGAGTTTTGTTTGTAAAAATGTATTTAACATTGAGATTTAGTTTGGTAGTATAATTAAAAAAAAAAATTAAAATTTAAGGTACGAAAGTTGGAGCGACGGATGTGGCGTGAGGGTCAAGAATATAACGAAAACAGACGAGGGCAGATGGCGATTGACGTCTATCAGAGGAAACGACTCTATGACCGGTTGGTCCGAGGTGTATGTGGTAGGTGCGTCACTTTCATCAGTACGTTTTGGTATCGTTTGAAAAGTTCCTGATCGAAGTAATCTTTGCGATGATAATAAGATCTACTCTTAAAGAAAAAAATAGGGTCTCAGATATTGTTTCGAATTAAAAAAACAGTTAAAGAGGATTCGTTAGCATAAGATTTACGCTTACGATTATGCCTCAACGATTACCATTTAATGTTGCATAAGTTAACTCGTGTTTTGGCGAAGCTTTATCAAGCAATGGACTCCAAATCGCATGATAATATTATCATAGTTATAAATATTTCATTTTACTTTTATCATTGCTTATGTAATAATATAAAAGACCAAAGCAAATTAATTAGGTACTGGTTTTATCTTGATTCGTCGGGAATCGTCTGTTCACGCATTATATTTTCAAATATAATCTTAGAAATTCTTAAAATTGATGAATGTACGTACCGTCTTATGAGTAGGTTGATTAGTTTTGACGTAGTAAGTATGGATTGATTATTTTTAATAAGTTGTCGAGATTACAATCATCACACATCACAATGAATTTGTATATTAACATAATTGGAGAAATTATGTAGGTGTTACCTAACAGTAATCAACATTCCGCACTACCAAAAGTTGCCGAATATTTGTAACAATTTAATGTTACAAGAAGTTAAGGTGACGACTGGGTAATTTTACATTAATTAAATATCTAATACTAACAATTAAGTCCTATTTTTGCAACTGCAGACAAAGTACCAGAATACACGGGATCTCCGATCTCTCTGCAAGACGGCGCGACAAGCACCCAAGTAGAGCTCACTAGCCTCGACAACGCCTATTGTTTGGTGTCGCAGCCATTCTCAGAAAGTTCGTTAGTACCCGGACATTGCCGGGTCACGCTGGACCGCACTACTAGAGCTGTCCAGGGTAACTGGAATGTACTCCTCGGTATACCAGGACAAGTGGCGGAGTTGCAAGTGGAGAGGAGAGTGGCGGTTGAAGGTAAGGAAAAGGCAACTTCAACTTTGAGTTAGTGTAGGAGTCCTTAGATAGGGGAAGGGATATTAACAACAACATTTTAAGAGCTCAAAACATTTGGAAAATGAAATTGGTAGATTGTGGGAAGGAATTGATTAGAAATTAAACTATAAATGGTGTATTATTATTATTGTAGGTCCGTATTGTACGTTAGACTTTTGGTCCTAGTGTTGGCATAAATAAAAGGGTAGCAGTGTTTGAGTCATGTCAAGCACACCGCGTGCAGTTTGTACATCTGGCATCAGGCCAGCTCCCTGTACTAAGACACATACTCCCTTGACTTACATGACTAGTGGTAAACTTACACTAAACTTAAACTATACACCTATTTTTCGCATAATACTTTTAAGTGATGACTGTGACGTTACCATATCTAGTGTCTTTCGTATTCAATCTTAAATTTCGTTTGTTTCTAGCGGAGCGGCTCGACACTGGCTATGTCCATGATACAGCGACGAACAAGTTGCATTTATATTGCAATATTTTGCACACCCACAAAAATATCACTTTCTGCCGGTTCCAAAAAACAACGGAGACGATTGGATATAATATTATGGATGGTTTGAGCGACGGAGTCCACAGGTTAATTATAATTTCATACAATCAGAATTGTTACTTCTAGACCCACTTACTGCTTTTGTATAAGGCTATTTTTTATGGCACTAATGTTACTAAAGTGAATGTCACGTTTCTTCGTTTCGAATCTTTAATCTTTTCCATTGTCAGTATTGTTTTAGGGGACAATCTTAAAATTAAGTCTTGTGTGCACCATTAATCAGTTGATAACTAACTTAATCGTAACAATTCACTTTTACCCAGCTATTACGGAGATGGATTTCCAAAAAGACATTGTGGAATGACGATAGAAACTCCGACTGCTCAAGTATTTGGCACCTGGCGATGCACAGTGGGGGTTCAGGAGAGAGTTGGCACTGTCATCCACCAGAGGACACCACTGCAGGCTTTGATAAGGGTTGCGCCTTTCAATCTAGGTGAGTTTGAAATTAGTGGAGCCGTAAAAAAATTAAAAAAAGAAAATGACTGATAATAATGTAGACGAGAGGACAAGCTTGGAAACAGCTAAAGAAATTGGAAGTCTACAAAATGGAAAACCGGATCAAGCATTAAAAAAATAAAATATGTGACCTAGATACCTATAACAGGAATTGATAAAAAAATATTTATTGCAGATAATAGAATCAGAAGAAATTTTGAAACAGATGAGGGCGCTACGACAACTCTGTTTGTGCAAAGGGAAAGTAGTTTTACAGTGATGTGTCGTGCTGACGTATCATTGACGTACTGTTGGTTCCAACACCCTAATGGCACGCAGTATACGCCCATGGAACGAGGTAGTGGAGAAAATCAACAGTTCTGGTAAGTGATAAAGAGATATATCAATTATTTAATAATAATTATGCCCTAATTAGTGTTTTATTAGCAGAAGTGTTTTGTTATCGGCTAGGTTTTGGAATGGATGGCTATTGTCGCTATAAATAGCTACTTCATCAATAAAATAAATATATTCTAGGAAAAGTTTAGTAACGTAAATTACAAAGTAATACTATATGCGAATTTGTGAACTTAAGTTAAAGTTGCAATGTTATGTAATAGTCTTTTATTCAATTCGCTTAATTACAGAATAGTTTTCATAGATTTAATTTTATTTGTTTAGGTACACAGGCGAAAGTCTCCAAACGGGTGACTGTGGAATTACATTTGCGGTTGCTACTGATGATGAAGACGGCGTCTGGACTTGCCACATGGGTCCTAGAGACCAATTAGGCCTAGAAGTGACGGATAAAGTCACTGTTAGAGTGACAGGACCTCTAGCAGCAAATGTAAAAGAAGTGAACGCAACGCTTGGTGGAAATACAACTTTACACTGTCACAGCTCTAATGGAAACCGTCCGTTGGACTATTGTAGATTTCTATCACCCACATTCGTTGGTATCAGCTTGGACTCATCGGTTACGCAGGACAAGTAAATATTGTAATAAATTATAAGACATGGTTATTTAATCTACATTGGGTCAAGCACAGCAGGATTTTAGTATGAGTTTATGTGTTGGTAGCATGTGTGGTCTTGTGAACCGCGAGATCCTGAGGTCGATTCCTAGGTCAGGCAGTTCATTATGTTTGATTTTTGGGTTTGAAAATTTTCATATAAATTGCTCGGGATTGAAATTTTTACCTAATATAGCGATAAGAGGAAATCCTGCGAGAGTGTCTGTAAAAGGAACCAGTCGTTGAAATGTTTAGTCAAACTACAGGATTTTTTAAGCAATTGTTTGTTAAATAATGCAAAGATGTTTTCTTTCTCTTTTAGTGCAATTCTGAATCGATTTTACTTCACTCCCGGGAAGGATTTAGACTATGGCGACTGCTCGCTGACTATAGACCCAGTTTTTGAAGAAGACGTCGGAGTATGGACATGCGCTGCTCTCTTGCACGATGAGACAGTCGAGTCCAGGGATACTATCACACTTCATCTAGATTCGACAGGTGTGTAAACTAAATTTATTTTTACTCTTACGCAAAAAAATCTTCTTACCATAATGCAGAGTCGCTGACACAAACATAAAAGTAATGTTATTACAATCTTACTTATGAAATTTCTTCAAGTCGGTTGCCTTATAATAATTGTCTGTAAACCTATTCATAAATAGGAGCAAACCTACCCAGAACTTTACTGAACTAGACTTCGTAGTCCGGATGATATTACTGCGCTTGTGTGTCCGAGACATCCCGTGTTAAGCCTTTTTGTTCTCTTCGAAAGTGCTTGCACATTGTTATTTGGTGAAGAAATGTCCGAAGCGGTAATATCTGCCCAGTTAACCCATTGCATATAAGGGATTTACCGCGCAGCGCACAAAATTAATAAAGAGGGTGATATTCACATAATATGATATTTAATTTAAGCCACATGTTCCTAGCCACCCCATGTAACATTGTACCAAGTTTAAAAAAAAAGTACCCTGTAGTTTTCTCAAAAACCGTGGAGCTAAAATCACGATTTATGACAAAATTTCCAAATTTTGTATAATGTCACCTGGGGTGATGAGAAACATGTGGGTTAAATTAAGTAACATACATATGTCAATATCAACCTGTATACAATTCACGTCTCTTGATGATAATATGCTATATTTTTTCTTGCAGCCTCATCATACATACCTGCATTTAGAGCAGACATCGCCGGAATGGCAGGCGGGGCGGTGGTATTGTTCTTTGCGCTCGCTGGAGTATTGTGGTACAATCGCGCGAAAATTCGCAGACGATTTATATCCGCAAGTGGAGTAAATGATGGTATATCGCTCAGTGAATTACGTGCGGAGTCCAGTGTAGGCAGATCGAGTGTAGCAAGCTCAAACAGTACCAGCCTTTCAGATGAAATCAGCATTAATACTGATACTCAAACAGTCAGACATAGACCACAATGAACTTGGATAAATGCAAGAACTTCGTGAGCGTAGTTTTTGCTTCTTTTCTTATTATGACGTACAATAAAAGCGACTATGGCATCTTTGTTCTTCATTTTGTTGTCATCCACCAATTTTTTACGAAGGAACGTTTTTTTTTTTTTTTTTTTTTTTTAAGCCTTCATAGGCAGACGAGCTAGCGGCCCGCCTGATGGAAAGCGGCCACCGCTGCCCATAGACCTCCGCAGTGCCAGGGGTCCAGCACAACAAAGTCGCTGCCTACCTTAAGGAAAGTACTCTCTTTAAGCCTCGTTTGAAGAAGGACAGGTCATAGCGCTCAGGAAACACCGATGCAGGGAGTTCATTCCAGAGCTTACACGTGCGTGGTAAGAAAGAACGCTGAAAACGTGCCGTTCGGGAACGGTACGCTTCCAGGTGGTAGGAATGAACTCTGCTGCGGTGACGGGTGGTGCGATGGTAAAAAGGTGACGTTGGTACCATCTCAACCGTACCCGAAACCGACTTATTTCGGGATTTTTTTTATGTATAGTAAAAAAACTTACTCATAATTTTAGAAATCATTACTTTAAGAAATAATTATTGTATTTATTGCCCACATATGCTGCATGAAAAAAAATATTTTTATAGGTTTTTGTGGTTGGTATTAAGTCTAGTCATCGGGATTGAAGATTAATATAGTTCATTTTTGGGAGTGTTTCCACTAAAGTTTGTGTGTACTATACGTACAGTAAAGAAAAAAGGAGATAGCATTGCTGATAATTGTTCGGTTAATGTGAACATTGTTTCGGATATTGATTCGTTTATTTGAAACTGACGATTATAAGTTACTATTTGTTGAGTACCGTAATCACAACGCTATGTACATTCATATTTGTGTTTACTAAAATATACTTTTGTTTTCGCGCTGGCTAGTTTTATTTAATAAATAAAATTTGTGATCTGTAAATGTGTGGTAAACTACCACAAAGGAATTTTATTTAGGTTATAAATTCTATTGTATTGTGAGTTGTATCTTTATTTTTTTGTGTAACGAATGTAAACATGTACAAAATATATTACTACAGCTTCCTAATCAATCACTGTAATAAGGACATCGTGAATAAAAAAGGTAAAAATACGCGTGCTTACTCACTCGATCTTATTACATTTTTTCATGTCTGTTTAAGAATGTCCGCACCGCACCAAGTAAGAATTTATTATTTGGATATGTTTTTGCTAAATAAAAAGGATTTTCAACCAAAGGGCATAATATGGTTCTTAATAAAATATTAATATTTTGTTAAAAATATGTATTTGCGTAGATTCTTACATTAGTTGGTATGTATAATAATTATACATTTAAATATGTGGGAAACAAATTATTTATAGCTTTGGCGAACTCAAGGTTTAATATGATCCAGAACAACTGCAATCATAAATATTTACAATACGCATATAAATAATGGAAACTAATAATAATTAAATCTATTATTGTGTATGATCGATAAATGAGGCACCCAAATGTACTTTGATCTTATTTATGCATACGTGGAGCATAATCTATCAATGCAAAGAAATTAATCTGGAGGTTTTAGATAAAATATTTTTAATAAAATTTTTGATAATTTAAAAATACGGTGTCCTTGCAACTGACGAGCTTGTATGAAGATTTTAATGACAGTTGATGAAGCAAAATACCTATGTATGAAACGTAGCACTTAGCGTTCTATAGTCAGTGTCAACCCAATAGGACAAAGTCGTGAGGTTATGTATCGATGTTTTTGATAACACTTGGATAATTTCTTTTTCAATCACACAAGTAGACTAAAAGATAAATACACTTTAAAAGGCTCCTTTGTAGCCTTTAATTATCCTTTGAATGGTGACGTTGGCGAAGAATTTGTTGATGGCCTTGACAATAGTTTTCGCGATCTGTTTGATGGCCGGGGGTGCCAGGTCATCCATCAGTTGCTGCCAATTTTCGTTCGCAAACTGAAGAGTACTGTCAGCTGAAATATATTATGATGGTCTTAAATATAATAAGCACATAATCTTCAATTGAAAGTATTAAATAGTAATTTAGGTACTTCATTATTTCCGTGCAAATATTTAGATGAACTCTTTGTCGGTTTGAAATTGAGATCATGGGATGAGTCTATTTAATTGTTTATTATTATATTGACGCTAGATAAGTTTATAAGAATATTAGTTAAGGACTATATTAAAAACTTAACGTAAGTGTCGATATAACATTCAACACAAGTAAATCTTTCTATTCCAAAGAGAAGACAAAAATTACAAAAGATTAAACTCACCTAATTGTTTGTTTCCATTGAACAAGTTTTTCAAATCAAAAGTGGTTTTTTCAATTTCATATTTATAATCAGGTAAAGTTAGTTTTAAATGCTCTCCTTTGCCGTCTTTAACATGAGTCAGTTTGCTGTCGATCTTTACTGCAACATTTTCTGCGAACAAACGAGTTTATTAATATTAAACCAGTTCGCTGATTTTATAAATATCAAAGACTGCTATAATTTTCCTCGTAGATAATCGAGTGATTTTTTTGTAATCTCGTAAAATATTACGTCAGAATATAAATCAAGTACAAGTTTTTAAGCCTTTGTTCCCGGCTGTGCGATAATACATAGATTGAAAGAACGAAAAAACTAAGACGCCACGATTATAGTCTAGCAATTAAAGTATCTGGTTTCTCTCTCGCAATTACTGATATTGCCGGTAGGAATAAGCGAAGAAATTCTTAATTGGCCTGAATTATGTCAAGCTGTAGACTTTATAACGTCAAGACTCTTTTATTAAACCAACGCAGATTGCATCGAAGCTCAGACGCAGCTAAACAACTATTTTTGTAGTCCCAGAAGTTACGACCTGAACATTAGATTTCGTATTATCTTCTAATTTAGGAGGAACTAAGGAATAATAATGGAATTACTTGCGTTCTAGCAAAGTAACAACTTAGAAAAGAATCCAATTGCCATGGCGCGCCGAGACATTTGATCTCAATGAAATACATCCTAAATACAGATTTAAGAAAAGTATAAATAGGAATAGTATACAATTACTTACGTGCGTCGATTACAGCGTCTCCTTTTCCTTGGATCGGCAGAATAAGGATGCGGCCTTCCACCTCATATTTAGCCGTCAAACTCATGTTGCTTTTAAATGACAAAGAGAATGTTTCAGCCCCATTTCCTACATTTAATCTGTAAACAAGTATTGTAGTTAAACATCGATGGTATAGGTTAACTACGAGGTAATCTGTGATAATTAACTATCTACTATTAAGTTCGGAATTTGGAAAAAAATGTTTAAACCCGAATAAGCGTACCACATGGTTTAGACCCGGTAGTATGATTTTATAATATTTGGGATAACTCATATGCTTCCATTAAATAACTTCCACTAAGTAATTTCAAAAGATTTAGAGACATATTAATCTCTCGCCCTCTTTAGCCACAGGAAGTCCACTGCTGAGCATAGGCCTCCCGGAAGTATCTTCACATTGAACTGTTGGAAGTAGCCTGCATAAAAGTACCTAAAATGTAGCATACTACTTGTAAAATCTTTTAGAAAAATATTCTGTAAGTATATTTTATATGTTCGGTTGCGGTGTGATCAAGACAAAAATTACTTGTGAAATTCCTATAAAATTTGTTCTACTGATCATATTATTAATGATATTGGCTTGGTTTTATGAATTTAAAAGTTAAACATACCGAATAGTGTGCTGGTATGTCATACCCTTTTAAAGACAAAATTAGGACTTCCTGTCCACCTATTGATTGAATTTTATCTTGTTCATCAAAAAGCAACAATGGATGCATACTATTAACCATCTCTTTTTATATCGACTACCTGTTGGTCAATGTCAATAAGCTTTTCTAATATAACTCAGGAGGGCTGCTGGTCGTAAATCAAACAGGCCAAAACTTGGTTACAATGCGATATGAGAGTTGTAAATTAGTTTATATTGATTGGCTAAGGCTCTTGTTTTATGTTCGTTTTTACCTTTCATCGAATATCAACTTATTTAGCTCGAGTTTTTGATGTACATATAACCAAGCGTAACATTTGTTCTCTACATTGTTAATAATATTTAACAACGTTTATTACCTATTATTAGAGCGGGCTCAAAAGAAATGAGATCTATTTGTTAATAAACTAGACAAAAGAAATGTAATCAAAGCAAATATTCTGGAAATTAATGAAGAAATGTACACTGAACGTTATTATTAGGAATATGTTTGCTACTTTGACTATTTAACTATCGACAGAAACTAAAAGATCACAAAAAAATCTAAATATTGAGTTTAAATGGCGATAGGCCTTAATATTAGTATTGAGTAATCATCCTTTAATCATTTTGAATGTATATTAGACATATATTAACAATATTCAAAGTAAAAAATATTACCGTCATATCTTAGCAAAGATGGAAAGGCTACATTGAGCCTTGTAAGCAATAGGCATGAGTGTGTGCATCGTGAAACAATGAAACAAATAGGGCAGTCCCCAGGCACAGACAATTATCGATTCAATCACGTTTGTTTTGTGGGCATCTACACTTATTGTATTTAATGTGGTCATAGGAAAGATGACTACGATTATTAGCACACAATGCAGTTTCCTCGCGATTGTGCAAGCTTATTGACTGGACACTTAATTGTGATTACTGATTACTAACGTTGTTTCGCAATTTTTTCCTATTTATTTATTGAATAAAGATCCATTATCTCGCTAGCGGGAACTATACAATTGTCGAATTTGGCGATTAGTTTTTATGTAATTATCTGACCGAAATAATGAAGGATGATATTTATTGTCAGTCCATAAATATGTGTTTGATCTTATAGGATGTCTAATATTAGGGCATTTGAATGCGCTTGACATATTTTAAACACAAGTGGGTTTTGATAAATATAGTATCTACGTCCATATAAAAATGCATATACATTGTTACAAATATGGTTAAGGACGTCAATGAACTTATTTGCGTTTTAAATTATCTACTTATCTATCTACACATGTCATAAATTTGTAACCGATCGATGTCTGTACATGGAAGATAAATGAAAAAAAAAACTAATATGGGGGGACCTAAATTAACGTAATAGATCCGAAAACAATGATTTTTAGATTGTTTGTCTAATTGTCTGTGCGGTTGTGCGCGATGAACACAGAAACGGCTTAGTGGATTTCGATCAAATTTGGTATGGTGGTAGCTGACACCATAGATTAATTAACACTTAGGCTACTTTTTATCCCGATAAATGTAGTGTTCCCGTGGGATGACGAAAGAATTCCGATATATTTGTTACTCTTTTTTACTGAAATGGATGGGATGGAACTGCGTTACATATCTTGAGTGAGAATCAGACGGGACAAGGCAGCATATAACGGGACGGCATGGGATTTTCTTACAAAGATAACCACGCAATCGGAGTTGCGAGCAGAAGCTAGTCTATAACCATACCAATATATCACTTACTTGAAATCAGTCAGCTCGCTATTTCCAAGTCCGTGCATTTTTGCGTCAGTGAATGTCAACTTGAGACCATTACCGTCTATTTTGATGTCGTCCAGTTTGACGGGGTCTATCGACGGCACTCCCAGCTCAGGAATACCCTTTGTGAAGTCGGATAGACTTTTTTCCATTTGTTTTCTGATACAAGCGTCGAAATCATCGCTTGGGTACTCACATGGCGTTATGTATGGAGCTGTGAACACAGGATTTCAGTTAAATAATAATATATCACTTTATTGGTTTTTGTTTTAAGAGTAAATAATATAAAATTATTTTATATTTTTATATATAGCCGATATAATATCTCCCGGTGTTGGGTCCAGAGCTCTGTGGTTATGAGGATTTCTAGCCTCAGGCCAGGAAAATGATTTACTGCAGGTTGGACTAGATATACTTTTGAAATTCTTGTCGATATCCCTAAAGTGAGAGACACGACTAATATTTTATTTCGTTAAAATGAGTGATTATTAATTTTGAACACATGTAATTACGAAAAGTCCGAGGTGTACGCTTTGGTTTAGAACTTTCGATTTATAAGTTCGAACCGTTACGATTGCTATTGCTTAATTTACAAACAGTGGGTGCTCCAATGTCTTTACTTCATTTGCAATGTCTTTACATCTTTCGTCTTAGCTTATTTTGCATCCCATTGCTAGGCATGGGCATTCACTTTGATTGAGGAGAGTTCTGGCCTTATTCTTCGTCAAAATTAATTAGCATCCTGTTATAATCACATTTATTCTATCACAGTTGTAATCGTCGTTTGTTTAATCAAAAAAAGGCGCATTTAATCACGATTTTATGATGCTACGACACTTACCAAGTGTATACCATAAAAGAGAATACGGAATAGCAAATCCTCGAATTGTTGACCTTCATTGCTGGTTCGAATATCGAATTGCTGGTAAATCGGCTAGTTCAGGGACAGTCACACCCGATATAAGAACAATATTTGTCTTTACAACTTTATTATTTCTATTCATTGGATAACAATTTATCCGTAACAATAGCCGGAAGATGGATTTCAACATAAAGCGTGCTATGTTTGCTGCCGGTTGATCAAGGGCGAAAGACACAAGTCACGAGGGACGACATCAGAAATTGTCTTGAATATTCAAGACTTATTTAATCAGCCATATATACGCAGTAATAATATTTATTATAATTCTACTTTACATAGATATATTTGGCTTGGACATATTTCTATAATTTATTCCGAATTTAATATATTTACAAGTAAATAAGCATAACAGGAAATCAAGAAGAATATTAGTGAAGAAATTTATTTAAAATACTTAAAAAAAAACATTCTTTATTTTTACTTTTTTAGTTGGGTTTTTAATAGTGCCCGACCGAAACTAGTTTTTCAGCCGAAACCGAAACCTAAATTTATTTAAAATTACGATTATTTACTAAAATTTAATAAGTTGAATTTGATTAAATGCATAAATGAATGTATAAATAATGGTCACATACTTTTTAAATTATTGTATTGTCATCGGTCATTGAAAAGTATGCAAATCAAGTCAATTTGAAGTTTTGAAGTGCTCGAAAATCGACTTCAAAGATTCCATTACACACATACACACATGCATACATATTACATATGTATAGGCGAAGCTAATAAAAGCGTGATAAAAATGAATGAATAAATAATTTGGTGTTTTAAGTATTATAGGTCGAGGTGTCAATTAAATTATAAAAATAAATATCTGGATAATCTTGTTAGATGATTAACATAATAATAATTAACATATTTTGTATTCGCAACGTCAAAGTGAATAACGTTCTCTTGATGGTAGGACCAGTGCAATCAAATAAGGTATTATGCAATTAAATATGAGAGTCCTTTAAATATCTGATTAATATTTTTTTTAGTATGGTATACAGTAAAAAACGATTAGTACACATTTAACAGCCTTGGTGGCGTAATCGGTTAGACGCCGGCTGTGAAAAGAGGGGGCGCGGGTTCGATCCCCGCACCGAGACAAATGTTTGTGAGGCCCATAAGTATTTGTCTCAGGGCTGGGTGTTTGTGAGACAGAAAACTCTCTTGTAGTTTCTGATACCCACGACACAAGAATTAATAATTGACCTTAATGTGGTGTCAGGACTATGTAAATAAGAATGTATGCGACTGTTAGGTATATTTAGTAAATTATTTAATTATGTTTAATTTACCACTGATATTCCAAATATTTACATTCTACGATCATTCGCCCTTTAGTACTAAACATACATCACTCGTGTTTTGAAGATCATTTATGGTACGTGCTTTGTCTACCAATGAGATTATCGGAAGAATTTATATTCCAAGCACATTTACGTTATTTTCACTTTTAATATCTTGACTTGGCTAGACATTATGGTAAGTGAAAAATGAATATTTGGCTAAATTGTTGTATTTACGTAAAAACATCTTAGTGTCTTCATTAATTAATTAATAATTCAGCAAATATGTCATAGTTATTTTATTACCCTGGCTATCAATATAGTTTGTTAATCTTCGTCTTATCTTTATAAAAATTAGGTTAGTGAACTCGAATGTCTTCAATAGCATTTAAATATTAGCATTGGATAAATATGCTAATAGGATTAATGTTTATAGATAAAATTGATTGCCGTCTCGTCCGGGTCTAGTGCTTAAAGTTTTGAGTTCAATGTTACGGAACCACTGATCTTCGCTATTAAATATTATGAAGGTATCCAAGTGCACTCATAAAAGATTTGAGTGCAATTTGACTTATTATTATTAGGCGACATATCTTTGGACATTAATCGCACAATGTGATAATTGTTAGGTCAGAATGTAGGACAAATATACTCATAGTAATAGTAATGTGAATAGTGAAATGTCAGTGACATCAAAGCGTCTATGCCTACTCCTTTGAAGAGTAAACGTAAAGATATGTTAATGTTATCATAATTGACGTATAAATGCAGTGTTTATTGATAGTAATAAATATGTAAATACATACAACAGTCACATACATAGTCCTGACCCCACACTAAGATCGAGTCTTGTGTCGTGGGAAGCTACGAGAGACTTTTCGGTCTCACAAACATCTAAACCGACACAAATATTTGTGGGCCACACGAACATTTGTGTTGGTGCGGGGATCGAACCTGCGGCCTCACGTTTCACAGGCGTCTAACCAACTACGCCACGGAGGCTGTCAAGGCTGATAAGCAGGAAAAATAGGCGGAAATAAATATTTTCATAGAGCTACTGATAAAAATAAACCAGAATAATACATTATCGAACGAGTTATTGTTTGCATAATATTAGCTACCTACGTCATTCACATTTAGGCACCTTGGCGATATCATACTAATTAATGGTGAATAGTCTATTTCAAGTGCGTGGTGGCCTGTTGGTAAACGGACAAGACGCGGCTGCCTACATGTTTACGGTGGTGGCGGGTTCAAATCCCAGGGCACACCTCTCACTTTTCGGAGTCATGTGTGTGTGTGTGTATGTGTGTGTGTGTGTATTGATAGTCAATCACCACGCGCTATAACGGTGAAGGAAAACATCGTGAGGAAACCTGCATACCATAGCGATTTGTATAAATTTCTATGGTAGGTATGTAAAAGTCTGCCAACCCGCATTAGGCCAGCGTGGTGGACTATATGGCCTAATCACTCTCAATCGTATTCTCGATTGTAGAGGACGCCCGTGCCCTGCAGTGGGTCGTATATGGGCTGATACCAGTCTATTTCATCTATTTAAGAAAAAAACATGTAAATATTGTATCATGGCTTCTGGAACTTCTGAATAATACACATATTATTTTTATAGACTTTATGTCTATGATTCTAACGTTTTGTATATCTCTACTGAGTAGGGAGGAGCATGTCTAGTTATTTAGCCAGAATTTATATGGCAACTACATGAGTTGACATTTTAAGGTGGATGTTTATTGAGATTGGCGTTGTCTGTAGTTTTAGCACCTTAGTGATTATTACATACTATTGGCTCGTTTTTGGATGTATTGTTATTAATATTATTGATCTCATATGCTATCGTTTGAATCTTCTACAGCGTGTTTATCAAAGAACAGACAAAAATTTGTGTTGGTCCACTGTCGTAAAAATATAAGTTCTTTGTTAGAAATACATAATACAGTAAAAACATATTCGTCTGTATGTTCAATAACGGTTTATAACTGAATACCACAAGGATAGAAAGCAATGAATTCATTAAGCTTGTAGAAAAGTGAGAAGATTGCGCCCAATATCTGGATTTAGAGAATGATTTAAATATGTCGTGGTAGAAAATATTTTTATGCAATGAAAAGGCGCTGAATCAAGTCCGGCGTGTTTGTTATAAAATGCTAAAGACTTTTTGTTGTGCTTTGCTACTGTTTTAGGACTACACAGCTTTGATTAAATAAGATTTAAGATATTTCACGCGAAAAGTGTGAATTTTTATCCGCACAGCAATATAGTATAATATACGCAGACCATTCAAATGTGTTACGTTCCGAGTGAAGCCTACGTATTAAAGATGTACCTAATTTTGAACTAGCCGGCGCTATTATGTCGACTGGTGAGTAATAACTATTCCTCGCCATTGGATAATCTATATGAATCGCACCACACTTTCATCTGGTTCACACAGTTGCTATGTTGGGAGAGTAAGACACAGAGTATTAGAAAAAAATCTGACTGTCAACTTCATGATCTGTATCTGTATCAGGCCATATACGTCCCACTGCACAGCACGGGCCTCCTCTGCAATCGAGAGGACAATTGAGAGGGGTTAGGCCATATAGTCCAACATGCCGGCCTAGTGCGGGTTGGCGGACTTTATATATGTAGATTTTTTTAAATCGCTGCGGTATGCAGGTTTCCTCACGATCTTTTCCTTCACCGTTCAATTTCAATTTGTCGGACCTAAACTATAAAAAAAAACACATAACTCCGAAAAGTCACAGGTGTGCTCTGGAATTTCAACGTGCGTCCACAGTGAACATGTTGGCAGTCAGGTCTTGTCCGTTACCAACAGGCATCCACGTACTTCAACTTCATGATGCTAAGTAGATAAAAGAATAACCGGCAATTGTGTATAATGATATAATATTTTCCCTGACATTGTGCCATTGCAACGCACTGTACTTTATGCGAATAACAATGTCAATGTTAACATTCAAATCACAAGTTAGTCAACTAATTCTATATAACTAACCCAAATATTACTGGTCGAAGGAAAGGCACTTAAGTTAGTAAATAATTTAAATAAATACATCCTCGGTGTATGATTGACTGTATGACTACAAAGCTGAGGTCTCGGGTTCGAATCCTGGGTCGGGAAAAGTTATATTGGGTTTTTCTTTTCTTTATCAGCCCGGATTCAGGATTTTGTGCTCGATATTGCAATAGGGTTGCCCCCTATTACATCGTGGGGCGGAAAATACAAGGCGAAACGTGGGTGTCCTGATTGCACTTCTGCCTATCCCTTCCGCGAAAAAGGCGTGTGTTTATGTATGTATTGTATGTAATAATCCACATACAATTCACAAATAGTCCTGACGCAAAAGCAATCAAGTCTTTTATTGTGGGTTATATTAAAGAATTTTTGGTCTCATAGCACCCAGGGATGAAAATAATATTTGTGGGGTCTAAAATATTGGTCTCCGTGTCGGGATCGAACTTGTGGCTTCTCGTCACAGAGGCTGTTAACTTGCGCCCTATTCGAAAATACTATGATGTGTAAACTGATAACCCTGGTAAATCTTTTAAATCACGATCTTTAAGTTTTTGAGAGTGTTCTATTAAAAAAAAGTCTTATTACTATTTATTTGCTCTAGGCGTCATTGTTACGAATGTAAAATTAACTTACGATACAAATTAGGCTAGGAAACTTCCGCACACTATTAATGGTTAATGACAATGAATAAACACGACTAAAACTTTATAAAATAAATTATTTTATTTTCTCAAATCTAAGCTATAATAGATAAAATACTCACGTAAGTATCCATCTTCACAATTGACATGGTAAGCGATGGTGGCAAGAAACACTATGTATATAGACAGCATTGTCCTGAAGCTATTATATATTTAGGAACTTATTACGTGGTCACTGGGAAGCTCAGCACCTACTGTGCGAAATTTACACCGCGCTGTATATTTATGTCTTTTCTCTGATTCACACCAGTTGATCATTGATCAGCAAACTTCAATGATTTTTTCGAAAATAATCGGTAATCCGTTCGTTTAAGATCTGTTATTGTCTGATGTTATTTGTTAAGTTAAGACGTGAATTAAAACTGTCGTGCCTATTTGTCCGACGGTGTTACAATGTTCTGCAGCTTCCGGTTTAATAAAATTTTAATTAAATATTAATAGGTAATATTACAGTAAGTTTTTTTATACATATTATTATTTTTTAAATAGTATAAAATAATGTTTTTACCGACCGAAAGTTTTTAGTTAAAGATTTTTTTTCACAAATAAGCACAAATTCCTAGTGTCTGGTTCGATTTTGAAGATTCTGTTTGCGTATGATACAGCATATACATAACTCCTTATTGGGCAACTTTTATTATTATCAGTGTTGCCAGAACTTGTAAAAAGAGTATAGTTTTTGAGTAGGTCACGACGTCTCAAAATGAGGTATCTGACTGTGATTAATAACTTGTTGGATAGCGCTGAATTTGGACTGTAATGGAACACGACGAATGCATGGTACTGAACTTGTACTGTATCGCCCGCTGCTGATCGCAGAAATCTTCTACAATCGAGAATGCGATTGATACGGGTTAGGCCGTAGTCCATCACGCTGGTATAGTGCGGGTTGGCACACCACTCATTACGGAACTCTTTAACGATGAAAAATATGACTGTGCAGGTAATAGGTACCTACTACCTACTAAACTAAGGTCAAATTCACACTTATTATTTTAAATAACCCACAAAGCTACATACACAGAAAGCAGAAAAAATAGACTAAGGAAAACTGAGTTCAAAAAGCAAAGGAGCCACTTAAGGCAAAAATAAAATATTATTTTAAACTTTATCGGTCTTATTTATACACAGTTTTAAACACTATTTTAGTCATCGAATTTATTGTCCCTTTCGAACGACTTTTGAATTCAGTGTGAGTGAAAAAGATTCGATAACTAGAATAGGTTTAAAACCTGTTTATGACGAGCCCATATTCGTAAACTACTGTACCCATTGTTTAGCTTCTCTAAAACCGAGAATTCAATTGAGAGGGCTTAAGCGCCATTTCCAGGTGGGAGTTTCTTGCGGCGGCACATGACATAACCGCCTTAGGTTATCGTGTTCTGACAAACGTTTACATGGTGCAACTTTTTTATATCCTTACAAAAGTCGTATCTTCTCTACTCTCTTCTCTCTCTCTCCGCAAGTCAAAAGCGGGTTGGCGGATTTCACATACCATAATAAATCTTGTTACGATCTCCATAGAGATCATATAATTAGTACCTAGAATACTAGAACCGCCTAGGTTCTAGTAGCCTAACCTAAACACCATTGTCTAAGTTTCCTCAAAATGTTTTCTTACGTTGTTAAAGTGCACGAAAATTTACAGTCAATACACACATGACTCCAAAAAGGCAGAGGTATGCCCTTGGATTTGAACCCGTGACTGCCGTATCGGCATCGTTCGGTCTATAACTTAAAGGTCACTACGCATTTACATTACAGTATAATGGGGCCCAAAACAATATAAATATATACTGATGGGGGAGAGAGACGGGAGGCAGGCTTTCTTTTTTTAATATTTTTTATATTATTTTTTCCTTTCTATGTAAATAAAAAATATCTTTACGCGTGTACATTGTTTTATAGATTTATATTTTTTTAATCATAAAGAAATATATCAGTTGTTGGTTAAACCAAGGCCAATAAAATTTATTCAAAATTAAAAGCACTTTAACACGTAGAATTAACATTATACCGCGAACAAAATAATTCTTACACGTGTTTAAACTGGCCAAACCAGTACCGGTACTTTTTTAAAAATAAAATAACTCGTTCATATCTGTGACTGACAGGATAGCTAAACAGTGTAAACATATCCAGGGTTCAAATTTTATTGTCATGTTCGCATTGAAATGTCCGTTTATGTTCCAGTTGCGAAGTTTGAGCTAAGTCTGTGATAAACCTAATTTTATTATGTTGCCATTTTGTAAAAGTTATGAACTTTACTAGACGGGGTGATGTGATAGTACTTTCATGCTGTAGTTGTTATTTTAAAATAGCACTAATTTAGATGGATTTAAGGTTTTTTTCTAACGCGGAAGAATCAAGTAATCACTACAGTTCCATGCGGGATTATTTTGGACCACAGGAGATAATTTAGCCATACGATTGACCGCTGGACCTAGTCTTTTCTAAAATCCTACATTGGCATACTACCCATAATGGTTTTCTGGGTGATCCCAGAGGCCATCTTCATTATATTTAACTATTTCGTGTACCTACCGGAATCCCCCGGCGAAAAGCGCCCCACCCTTCTTGGATTTTTTCCGGCATTACAATTACAACTAGAGATTTTCCGAGAAATTAAAGCTCAGTACATACGGTGGAAAATTACATTGTTCCATATTAATAATATTACAATGTGATTCTGCCGACCGCCCATTCCTCATATAATGCGGAATAATTGGTATGCACGACAACATATTAAAGACAATGGATTTTTTTCTATTTGGTATGTTTTTGCATTTTTAAAACGTAATATAAATGACATCGCTAGTTTTTCGTAATGACAAACTAACTTCAACATCTAAAATTATTTCACAAATACATCACTACATCGTTCTAGTAATGTAAATATATTTATTGAAAATATGTTACTACACTAACATTTCCACATTTGATAGAAATTAAGCTCTGCGTACATATCATTGGATGTCAGCGAATACCCAGTTCGTTTGCAATTATTTGTGCACAGAACACAGTACAGTACAACAGTACATTTGGACCTCACTCACAAAATTGTGTTTCAGAGTCAATCATTAGTTTAGTTATCCCGTTTTCCTGTTAATTCAGAGATTCTACATGTCTCACGAAGCCTACATTGTATTAATATTTCATTAGCCTCCCATTTTTAAAATTGTGATAAAATATTATTATCATTCTGTGGCAACATTTTAAATCACATCTGGGTAAGTAGTCATGAAATTTTAATTTTTGTCATATTATAAATTCATCATATCATAAAGTAACATTTCGTTTCCACGAATGATGTCATGCATTAAGAGTTTAAGACATATGTAGTTCTATAAAAGAAAAGTTTACTTCTTTCTGCTTTTGTTAGCTTTAAAAGCAGTGCCCATGTTACCAAAACATAGTCGTACACCATATTATCTTGATATTATGGGTTATTAATTTTCTAAGAATTTAAATTCAAGCTATAAAACACGCCAATTCGACGTTCCTTTCTTTTCTAAATCCGCTCTATTTTTAATCTTTGTGAAAAAAAAATACAGCTTCATGAATACATATTTAAGTTGCAAACATATGCACGTATTTACAAATTAATGCAATCTAATTTTTTATTTGGTTTCAGTGACATAGTTTTTAATAGACGCCATGCTCATGTAAGCGAGGGCAATTAATTTATAGATTGCAGTAATAGCTCCAATTATGTTCAATCTGTTTTAAATTACGCTTTTATATATTAATTGCTGCGTGATTGTATTTGCAAACATGTATTTTTTCAGAAAAATGAATTAACTCATGGAAGCGATTTGCATTTATAAGCCATCATTATTTATTGGCGTAATTGTTACCTCCACATGGTAATTATTACTAACTTGGTCTTGAAGAATATTTATTTAATGTCATGTCGGTTTTACGCTTTGATGAGTTAAAATTTTTGTCTTACAACCAACATAAAACTATTAAAAATGAAATACGATTGTCTTTATATGAAAGCCTTATACATGTGCGAAATAAAAATTCTTGTTGTATAAAAAGAGCTCACAAAAAGAGGACCATAAAAATATTTGATGTATACATTTCGCTTTTAATAGCATTTGATAATTGGCAAATATTGTAAATTATGTTTTTGTTAAATTTTGATTTCAAAAGTTTTATTTGCTTAATGGCCCCTATTTTAGGTTCAGTGTTATTGCCTCTCGTAACATATATTTTTCGCTTGGGTGAGGCCTATATTCAGCTGGTGAGTTCTTGACTTCCCTACATTTAAAGGAATTCAAGCTTCCTTTCAGGTCTTAACCTAACCTAATGTGTGATTGGCGCGACTTATTTCGGATTATATTGGTCGCTGGACTCACGAAAAATTGTCCGTTACGGGCCAATTTTCTTTCAAATGTATAAGTTTCCATCCATCCATCCATCAGCCAAAGGAAGTCCACTGCTGAATATAGGCCTCTCCTAATGATTTCCACAGTGACCTGTTGGAGGGAGCCCGCATCAAGCGACGTCCCGCGACCTTTACTAGGTCGTCTGACCACCTAGTGGGTGGACGTCCCACGCTGCGCTTTCCGCTTCGTGAAAAAAAAAAAATGAAAATTAAAATGAATGAAAATAAAAATGTATAAGTTTACACAGACGGAATTATTTTTCATGAAAATCCACGCCTAAATTTCACACTTCGCAGCCTTTGCTCATTAAATAAATGTGTAAGTGTATAGGGCACTATCTCTGTATATCTCTCTTGAGCCACATGAAGTCCAGTGCTGAACATAGGCCTCCCCCTTGGATCTCCACATCGACCTGTTGGTCACTATCTACACAATCTTTTTTAGTCCTAAAAATGTTAATAAATGTATAACACTTATCAAGCATTGTGCGTACGCTTAAGTTGCGACAGAGCATTCGACGTTCCGACAGATTTTTTTATATTTTTCAATAATTGTCCAGACCAGTATAACCAGTTTGATTATTGCACGTTTCCTTAGTTTGGTGCGTAAAACACCTAATTCGAATTTGACATTAACACACACTAAATTGACATATGGTATTTAATTTAAACCACATGTTCCTAACTACCCCAGGTAATACGAGTATTGTACCAAGTTTGAAAAAAACTTCCTGGTAGTTTTGTCAAAAATCGCGATTTTAGTTCTCAGGCTTTTGATCAACCCGTATAGGCTCAGGTAAGTTGTCGAACCGGACTGAAATTCAGCTAAGCGGAAAAATATTCATGAAAACTAAAATCACGATTTTGACAAAAAGTCATCACGGATTTTTTTTCAAATTTTGTATAATGTCACTTGTGGTTATGAGAAACATGTGGGTTAATTTAAATATCATATATCCATATCGTCCTGTATATATTTACATATAATACATTACAGACACTCATTCATTTATTCTGCTTGGCGTTATCCCGGCTGGTGCCAGGGTCCGACTTCCCTGATTTTCCTTGACGACATCAAGCCAGCGCTTCTTTGGTCTACCCCTCGGTCGAGGCCCGGTAATGTTGAGCCCCAGGTGCAGATTGTCGACGTACTCCTGCGGCTTTCTTAGTACATGACCTTTCATCTCAAGCGACACTCCTGGAGTTTATCTGCCACATCGTGGACACCATTAGAGTTAATTACTTAACATATGTATTCACAATTTCTGAATATTTAAATACAAGTAGACTTACATTAATATTCGTGGATCTAATTTACACTTCCTTTCTCTTTTTGTGAATTTTCCACAGTAAATAATAATTCTAAACAATTCCGTTATAAACATAATGTTATTCAACAGTTATTGACCTCACGCATGTGATAAAACTTGTCAAGTTTTATTAGCGTATCGAACAAAAGCATTGTTGCAAAGTAAATTAATATTATTATTATATTGGAATGTGATGAAGGTGTTAAAATATCTGAAAAGAAGTTAACACTGCATGAGTTCATATCTGTTTTGGGATTTATGAGGAAGTATATATATTTCAAACTGTTATATAGGTTGTATGTATGTACAGATAACTAGAAATAGAAGCAAGAAATATGGCGATCAACACTTCATAAGCTCCTGTTGAGGGAGTTCAGTGCTTTTTTTAATCTTAGCCTCATTGTATTGTATCAGGCCATATACGACCCACTGCAGGGCACGGGCCTCCTCTACAATCGAGAGTACGATTGAGAGTGGTTAGGCCATATAGTCCACCTCATTACTTATTATTAGCCTCATTACCGACCTCATTTTATGTATCAGGGATCATTTTACATACATTTGTTTAACGTGTTTGTTCAACGTCTTTCATGCCTGTCATGTTTCAATGTAACTCGTTACCGGCATTAGACATACCCTTCTTCAATTACTATTGTTCAACACTAATTATAACTATAGATATGTAATTGTTACCTTTTATGCCGTGTATATCAGTGGGTGCAGTCCGAGTTCAGTAAATCCGGTTGCAATCAGGAGTGCATAATTATGTTGACGTCTCTATCGATAGTTCAACAAAGTATTTTAATTACATATAAAATGTACCAACTGCTGGTGTCAGTCGAAATTAAGCAATTTATTGTTTTAATATCGGCCGGGTTGAAATCGCACTTACATGCGTCATAATACCTATCGGTATTCTATCATTGTTTTAAATTCATTCAAGAAACATGGTGATAAATTTCGGATGGATATTAGCCACGGTACTTCTACTAGATACCTGTGGGTGCAAAAGTTTCGGCTCTGCTTACTCCTTCACGAACTTATGCTTGATGTTAGCCGTTATCAAGTAAATATACGCTTGTTCACGTTCATAATGGTTTCTAAGATTTACGCGAATGTTACACATTGAAAAACGAATTCTTACGGATTTTATCGCGAATTTGATTTATTTTTTACATTTTTAAATTTACCGACGTTTCAATCACTTTACAGTTTTCGTGGTCACGGGGCGGACCAAACCTCAAATTCGCGATAAAATCCCTAAGAATTAGTTTTATTTCAATGTTCATGTTCATGTTTTTCATGTCAAGCTTGCTCTATAACCCCACCTCACCTACATGACCTCAATTTAAATAATATAACTTGCTGCACATTAGTGTAATTATCTATTTCACCTTGTTTAGAACTTACTATAAATAACATGGCAACGGTTTCTGCATTGATCTTAGATATTACAGGGACCCATTTATTAAGCGTCTTGAAAAAGGAGGATTTTTATCAATTGGCTTTTTTTTCTTTTAACAGCTCGCCGGGGAAATCCTTAAGTAAAGCTTGTATTCAGCAGTGAGCTCTCAGTGGCTTTAATTGATGATGACGATTAATAACTTCCTTTTTTCTGAATTTATCCCAGACCTTTGTGGGGATGGCACCTCATTTATTTTTAACATTCTTATCGTAGCACAGAACGTGCATACTATATCTCCTCTGGTCATAGTGTTATAATCGGATTAACCATTTCTTTTGCTCTTCTGATTTAAACCTTTTTAGTTACCGAAACCTGTATGTATTGTATCACATTATATCGCCAAGCTGCTGTAGCGGATTTTTCTGACTAGTAGCTAATGTATTTTGTTGGAGGATTACGTGTGATAGCAAAAAAATCAGTAGTGATTCATGCAGAGTTCTTTCGCCTCGCGTAATAACCGATTTCAAGGACAGTTTAGTTTGCGAATTAGTTTGACGCAATTGACATATTAAAATTAATCCTGTAAAAATATATAAGCAGCATAATGGCCAGCGCAGACAGCATGGCAAGGTTTTTTTTCTAAAGGATATTCAAACTTATCTGGTAGGAATACGACATAAATTCCAATGTTTTAAATTCATGCCGCGGCATCGAGAAATCCCTTTTGAAAAAATTGAATACCTTGCCATGCCGTCCCGAGCCTGAGCCGGCCTGAGCTGGCCCTAAATCGATACATTCGGATTTGTCAGACTTTTGTTCTAAGGAGCTTTTAAATGTACAGTCAGGCGTCGCTAGATAATAGCACTCGATCTAAATTGTATTGTATTGCATCAGCCCATATACGACCCACTGCAGGGCACGGGCCTCCTCTACAATCGAGAGTACGATCTCAATCGTACTCGATCTAAATACCCTTTATTAATTAAATATTAATTCCAAAACTACTTATTTGTGGTATACATATCACAAATGCAGACGACAATTACCTTAAACAAAACTTAAAACCAGATTTTATTTTTAAAATAATTTCCTTAATACTAACGGGAAAGACCCGTGCGAGACCTATAATAGTAGCTATGACTTCTGTGGCTATGAGCGTGTACCGACAACAAGCCGGTATAAATAAACAAATTGAATAAATTCTTTCTTTACAATATGTGTTAATGTTTCTTTATTTCCATATAGCTTTATCGCCACGGGTGGCAAGGCACTTTGTTCGCCTTTTGCCATTTTGATTGGTTTTAAGCATAACTCATATACAGGGTATATCTAGACTGCGACTGAAAACGAAGCCAGGTAGTAGTATTAGAGACTTCAGATACAATACATCTAAAATTTCGCAAAAAATAAGTGATTTTTTTTGTTGTAATTTTTTACTTATCGTCGTATTTGGGTAGTAAATACGTCGTTTTAAGTAATAATGTAAGACACAATGGTATGCAAGACTTTAAAATACAATTTTAGCAAAAACTATAGATTTACCATGCAAACACGATGATATTTAAAAAATTGCAAA
This sequence comes from Theretra japonica, assembly GCA_033459515.1. Classification (NCBI taxonomy): domain Eukaryota; kingdom Metazoa; phylum Arthropoda; class Insecta; order Lepidoptera; family Sphingidae; genus Theretra; species Theretra japonica. The sequence continues at coordinate 8,978,159 of CM065939.1, forward strand.
AAAAACATGTCGCTTTTATTTTAGAAATTTTTAGTTGCCTTGTGTCTGTAATCACTAAAATTACCACCTGGCTTCGTTTTCGATCGCAGTCTTGATATACCCTGTATTATAGTAATTAATTCAGTTGTATGAATTCTGGTTTGAGTCAGAATTTTTCTTTTCTTTTAATCAATCGGAATGCTTACTGTCCGTACGTTGCTATTTATACCGAGGAATATTGCGCATGTGTATTTAAATTAATAGCATTTAAGTTCCTTTTGAGAACGCTATCACCATTTGTTGTCATCGTTAAACAAAAGTTAATTAAAGCGAAATTATCTTGTATGTCACGGTTCACGAGATTTTTTTCCAGCGTTATCCATTATTGTCATTGACATTTATCAATTAAGAGGAAATGATGAATTAACTTGTTTCCGCTTTCTGTGAAACGATTTATACATTGGGAAATGGATGATCGAGTGCATGTAAATTTTAATCGTCCTTGACAAGGCAAGAACAATCGTGAAGTATGTTGAGGTGAATGATCTCATTTAAGTTTTTAACGCAAGTGTTAATATACAATTATAAATATATATTTTTTGTGAGGAATAAATGTGTGAAAGACACCGGCTATGAATCGAGAGACCGCGGGTCCAATCCCCTGACTAAAACCAATATTTGTGCATGCACAAGTATACTTTCTTTAATTGTTGCAGGTTTAGATGTCATAAGTGATACTGAAATGTGTTTCGTAGTTTCTGATGCCTACGACACAAAATTTGCGTGTTAATGTGGTTAGTCACTATAGCGGTGAAGGAAAACATCGTGAGGAAACCTGCATACCATAGCGATTTGTATAAATTTCTATGGTATGTAAAAGTCCGCGAACCCGCACTAGGCCAGCGTGGTGGACTATATGGCCTAAACACTCTCAATCGTGCTCTCGATTGTAGAGGAGGCCCGTGTCCTGCAGTGGGTCGTATATGGGCTGTTACAATACAATACAATACAAAAAAAATGTGGTCAGAACTTTTTATAACACTATTCGCCGTTTTGATACATTTTTTTATGGTCCCCTAGATGTAGTTATAAATATGTAATACTAAATCGAGAGTGCTGTCTTGGTAAAGTGTAAGCTTATCATATAAAACCAATGGGAAATGTCATCGGACACATGGTTGGTGTTAAAGTAGACTGTTAATGACTCATATCAATTTTCAGCAAATCCTTTTAAAGTTCAGTTCCGTACAGCCACTAGGAAACGGATCATTTGTTCCGGTTGAACTTTTATTAAATCATTTAGGGAACACGGCATTATATAAATTACATGCGTCACACATACTGCAAAGAAATTGAGCCGAACAAAAATGATAAGGATCAGTGACCTGCCTTACGGCGTTTACTAAGAAGACTGTTAGTAAAAAAACTATAATTATGCCTTCTAGAATATTCTGTATGTATTTATGTGAGTTTTAAGTAAAGGTAAGCATACTTTATGGGTATTCTAAAAGTTATTTACTAACTTTTGTTATTGTATCACCAGTTAAATTGGGTTTATCTAAATAACACATTATTTTTATGTATATTTACGTATTATTACAGATTTCATCTAAAATTACATAATGGTATCGAGTTTAAGTAGATGATGTTTAAAGTTTAACTAAAAAAATATTCTAGGTAAAAATAATTCTTTTCTTTTAAAATTTTAATCATAATTCTTTTCTTTTGCAGAAACCTGCAATCCTAGTAACACTTATTATTTTCGTTACTTTCATTCTCATTTATTTTGATACTAGAGTGAGGCAAGAACTCTCCCTAAGGACTTGTTTGTAGCCGGCACTATTCCCATACGTACAGCCGACTTATCAAACAGCGAAAACAAGTTAGGAAATGGCTACGTAGAGTTTGATAAAATACCTTTTTTATATTATTTATCCTGCTTGAAATAATTTAAGTGGTGTAAAAGTTAGATCCCTGGTGATCTGAAACACAGAGCATGTCACATCAGACACTAGTCTCGAATCTAGTGTGTGTTTTACAAACATGTTATTGTACCTATCTAATATACTGGACTGTATTTTTTTATTTCTATGAATGACGAGACAAGCATGCAATTCGTCTTATGGTAAACGATACGATCGCTCATGGACAGTAGCTAAACCAAACCACACCATGAATTACAAAGCAATGGTAGGCATTCCACTGCGCTCGCCAATTATGTCCAGTTGTTATGTTGGCTACAATGTTCTTCAAACCGAAACAAAAAAATGCGTTTACATAGCTGTTTGGCGGGAGAAATAGACATTGCCGTGGTATGTACCCAGGCGGCCTCTCACATATAAGAGAGCTACCACAAGTGTATCATCCTATATACGACCCACTGCAGCGCACGGGCCGGCCGTAAAGCCATATTTAATGTATGAGATAAATAAATAAAATTTCTTATTATTTACATCCAAGTGATGGACGACTGATATCAACCAGTGGTCCATCCATCAGGATAGGTGTACAATGTACATACGGCTATTATATGATGTTTTAGTTAAGAGTGAAGACTCTTTTGGGGTACGTATTATAGTATAGCACTCGACGGCCACAATAAATATACGTTTTAGCTATGTATTCCAAAATAGAAAACGCTTTAAGTGACTTACAATCAGAACAGTGCCCTTGTTATCCCAAACAGATCGTTCTGAGACAGCTTGTTTAGGTACAGCAAGTTATTATTTATTTAGTTAACCTGCTTTTAAGATCCTTGTTATTTTGGAGTAACCCGCAACATGACTTTGGGTACAGACTTTCTGTGCCTACCTGACATACATACCTACCCGTCAGCACTAAATCTGTCGAATACAGAACCTAGGATTTCCAAGATTAAATTATACTGATAGAGACACACAAATACCTGTTGCTCGAGCTGACAATTGTACTTAATAATTATTGTTTGTATTGTATCAGCCCATATACGACCCACTGCAGGGCACGGGCCTCCTCTACAATCGAGAGTACGATTGAGAGTGGTTAGGCCATATAGTCCACCACGCTGGCCTAGTGCGGGTTGGCGGACTTACATACCGTAGAAATTCTTTAAAATCGCTACGGTATGCAGGTTTCCTCACGATGTTTTCCTTCACCGTTAAAGTACTTAATAATATACAATACAAATTATATAAAACATAGTAAGGAAACCTGCATACCATAGCGATTTGCAAGAATATCTATGGTGTGTAAGTCTGCCAACCCGCACTAAGCCAGCGTGGTGGACTATATGGCCTTACCCTTCCCAATCGTACTCTTGATTGTAGAGAAGACTCGTGCTCTACAGTGGGACATATTATCTGGGCTAATGCAGGATATACAATAAAATGAAGTGAGACTTGTATAAAATTAAGTTATATTCCCACCTATTTTATTCCTACAACACTTCTGTTTTTAGAAATATGTAGGATGATGTTAAAGATAATTAATTTTAATGACCTGTTTATGCTTCAAAAATAATATTACACTTAATGTATTAATTAAAAATATAAAACAGATTCACACATAAAATTGATAGATACAATTATGAAAATCGCCTACAAAAATATCATTTTCCTGCCAATTAATTTTTTGTTTACAAAATACTTAAATTTTATTTACTGAGATTTTGTTAGCCTTTTCTTTAAAATCTACTAAGTTAATATAATATTATTTTTAAATAGGATATTTAAAAATAACATTATTATAGATTTTACATATTAAGCACTTAAATACATAAAAAATGTGAGGCGTTCTGCAACTGAATGTAATTTGCTAAACCGGTTTGAGGCTATATTTTGTAAAATTAAATAATATAAGAGTGTGATGGTTTCGTAAAATTAGTAGCTTCCGCATAGTTAATGGGTTTTATTAATAAAAATCTTATCATAATTTATATTTGAACATTCGCACGGAATTCGGTAATTGTATTTTTGTATTGTATTGTATCAGCCCATATACGACCCACTGCAGGGCACGGGCCTCCTCTACAATCGAGAGTACGATTGAGAGTGGTTAGGCCATATAGTCCACCACGCTGGCCTAGTGCGGGTTGGCGGACTTACACACCGTAGAATTTTTTTTTTTAAATCGCTACGGTATGCAGGTTTCCTCACGATGATTCCTTCACCGTTAAATAAATTGTATTTAATATTAATTATTGTAAGAAGTTAAAAGTTTTTTGTTGAGACAAGCGTGTGGTTAATCATACGTGGGCTGTAAGCTATACTCGTAATAATATATAGTTTCATACTTGTGCCAGGGAATTTAGTTCTTGTATGTTTTTAGTTTTGATAAATCTGATAAAGTAGTCTGGGAATTGGATTCCGGTATGGCTTTAGGCTCATCTATTCCGACCTTCACATCTTGGACGGAAATAACTTCATCTATCATGATAGGACCACCTCCGCCTCTATCTACATAATATTATATGCCACTGTCAAGCAAAACCTTAAACTTGACTGCCGCCTTTTATTCTGATTTTCTCGTTCTACTAATATACATATAAAAATACAAGAAGAAAATACTTACCCTCCGGTGGTGAAGCTCAAGATCCAAGCCACCGTTGGTTAGGGATTCAATGTGAGGAACCTCCTCATAATATGTGCGGTGTCATTATATTCATTGTTATCTTCTTTTTTTATAGCTCTCGTGTCATTTAGGTCAAAGAAATAATAGCACAGTTATTGTCATTTAGAAATGGTAATTGCTCTATTAAAAAAATGCTTAGATAAAAACTGCAATATATTTATCCTTTACGATAAATCACTTTGAGCTGTGCATTTATAACCAGCTTTGTAATTACAACCAATGTTATTACCATGTTAATGAGTTTTGTCGTAAAAACTTCGCCTTGTATGGTAAAACTATTTAGATATACATCGGTACTACTCGTATTTAACTTTATAACCGAAATTCTTGACTGATCATAATATTAATTTGCATGTATTATGTCGTATTTTTAATAAATAAAATATCTACATTAATTAGATTTTTATTTCAAAATCTAATTATGGAAAAAATAATTGTAGCATTTTTTGTATCACCGATTTACATGCGAATGTTGGTGTATAGAATTCACAAATAAAAAGACGAAGAATATAATGTATTAAATATGTAAATGAGGTGAATAGAATACACTTAATATTTATATATTATCACATCAAGCATTTTTTTCTCAGTGCTGAAACAACAAAGAGTTGCCTCTCGTCCTTGTTATAATCCTGGGTCCATCCGCCGTAGCGTGAAGAGGCATCTCAGCTGGCCGGCAAGATTGTATCGAATGGTATGAGAAAGCCGTTTGATGCATGGAAGATATATGAGAAAAACTATTATGGACTGTATGACCGTAATAAAACCGTAAGAATGAGAATGAATTATTGTTTTTTTTCTTTAGCTATAAAAGCTACCGCAGTCATTTCAATACACGACTATATAATACACACAGAACAATGTGAGCAGGAACGAAATCAATAACCGCGGTCGATACGGACTCGTACAGTACTAAGATCGTGCATCATTAAGACTATGACGGCGCGGGCGATGTGCGGGTGTGCGAGGCGTCCCCTCCCCCACGCGTCATGTCATACCCCGATTGCCATGCCATTTCTATATTCTTTTATATGTATGCTTTTTTTATAGACGCCGATACAGCCGATTTAATATCATCAACAATCATCTGTACTGTGTTAAAAGTGGTAGAGCCACGCTGTTGATGCCATGAATCGGCATGAATGGGCAGGTTCATCCGGGGCGATACCACTGTCTCACAGGAGATCACCATCAAGTGATAACTTTGCGGTCGCGTTTCGTTCAGTGGGTAAGATTGTCGGATGCCCTCTCCGCACTCAATTTCATGGGCTGGCAATATATTTATGATTCGAGCGTTGTGGATGTTCATGGACGGCATTGATCACTTACCATCAAATTACCTGCTTGCTCGTTTGTCGGACCTATTGCATAAAAATAAATTACTAGCTACAGAAAGACTCTACCACTTCACATACATATCTTACTACAATTATATTTACATTAGAATTTAGTAAAGAAGTACGAGTATTAACAATAATATTTTCAACCTTTTAGGATTATTTGAAACTATTCATCCGCATTTTTATACATTAGCTCTTTTTGTCCTCGTACATTATATTATCCTTTTAGCTATAAGTTTTGAGCTCTTAGCGGTCGATGTATGTACTCGTAGTATGGTTAGATAGTTAGAGTATGAATAAAACATTTTACGTACGCTCGTACTGACCACTAGCCCCCAAGTACCGAGGATAATTCTGTCTGTAGAAGCTTGGTTAATATCGACCTATGTAATGGCTAAAACATTTTTAGCCAAGGAGACACTTAAATCCCGGTCTACTTAAGGCTGACATAAAAATATGATTGGTCTTATGTAAACTAACTCTATCTTAGAAGTGTAGTCAGGGTCGAGAGTTTTAATTAAAAGTTGTGGTCACTTTACAACCCTTTCAAATACAGATATTAATATTTCTATGAAGGCTCTGCAGGTAGGATTACGGATTCATGAAATTCTGACACTGTTTTTATCATAAACTGACTACGTTATTTGTGAATGACTAATAATATTGGCGTATATTTATGAATATTTAAATTGAAATGTAAAAAAAATCAATTTCCTAGAAGATATTTGATAATTGAAGACTAGAGTAGTAATAAAAAAATGATTGATGTGCTATTAATATCTAACCAGGAAATTGTTTTGAGGATCTTGAATAATTTTTAAAATGAACACAATTGTTTGAAAATGAAAAAAAAAACATTCGCTCTGTAAATAGATTCTCGCCCACATATAACATGGTTCCAAATGCCAGACAGAAAATTAGATGAATTGTAAAAAGAGAAAAATCACAAGATCACATAGTTTTTTAATTTATATATAAATAAAATAACATATTAATGTTATGATGGCAATAGTGTAACTAACAACTAATTACGATAGTTAGGTATTTATTTTAAAATTATTTCTTTATAACAAGGAGATAGTTTGGGAAAAGCACGGGAGTATTTATTGGGATATGATAAATCAAACAAGCAACAAAAATAATCTTATTTCTGAGACAATGGTAAAATCCATCTAAATTCGTTCGGCGTGTGGCGAAACTTGGAACTACAATTAAAATTTACAAATTAACTATTTAACACATCGTTTGAGATATGTTTTTATGATATAATCAACGAGCATTTATACTTTTAATTTCATAGCATTAACATGTCCAATATAATAAAATGTGAATGTGAAAAACAGTTTCTAAAAAATTTACAACTGTATGACAACAACGCATGCGAACGCTAAAAGACCGTAGACAATATATACCACCCTGGTTAAGCAACCCCCTTCATTAAATCAAACCTGACGACAGCCAGGGTCTATTAATTATAAAAACAATAGGTTTTATGTGGCAAAGACATTCACACACCTAGTGATTTTGTTGTTTTAATCAGCGCCTGCTCAAATACGTTGACGGTCGGAGCGGGGTTACGGTCTGACCGACTGATAAGGCGTTCACGTGTAGGTAAAGTATTAAAGCTTCTATATACACACATTCATATACCTTTGTTTCTATCTGCTCTATGGTTATATCGGATAACAATCATTAATTACTTACATTAGATCACATTATTATGATTAATTTGTTATGTATCAAATTATGAACGATTTTTTACAATATCAATTTAAGCATAATTACTTATGGTGTCTTTATAGATAATAGTTATGTAAGTCCATATCTGCAAGCCCAAAGCGTAAGCAAAGGTGAAATTAGAACCACCCACAGATCGTTAAACTTATTTCGGTCCCAAAATGTAATCGACAGTAAACCTATATAGGGGCACAAATTCCAGAATCGGGAAACTCATATGAGATTTGTTTTTTAATTTACATATTATATTCGGTAAAATTTATTCAACCATTAATTATTATACCTTATTAGGTTTTTTTTGGGGTTATGATTTTTTAAAGATACGAGTTCTTCAAAGATAAGGAATATAGCGACCTGTTGGAGGCGGCCTATATTCGGCGACCTCCTACGACCTTTTTCGAATTGTCTGTGCACCTTTTGCGTGGACATCCAATTCAAAATTTCTCGGCACATGATCTCTACTTAAAAACTTTTCGAGTTCACTGCCTATTAAAAGTACATACGAAGTTTTATTTCTATTCTTAGGGATTTTATAAATTATTGTAAAATTATGAATATTAAACGTTCTTATTTACATTACAACGACTTTGCAAAATGTTTTATTAATTGAGTTTTACTCATCAATACGAAGAAAAAGCTTTCCGAATTCTGAAAGCGTCGCGTACATTAAGGGTGCTGAAGCCACAGAGATGAAAGCTTGCTGAAGTAATTTTCAGTTATTCGCAGACCGCAGTGCGCAAAGGATGTCCGCGGTTCCCGACTATTTCGATTAGAATTACGTTCGTTAGTTCGTAACGTGTTTCGTGTTTGTGGTTCTGTAGTGTGGAAATTACAAATGTGATATTATTTTCTAACTTAGCAATTTAATTTGTTAATAAAATTTTGTTTTTGATTTGTTGATTACAAGACTGATTAATATTTTATAAGTAAGTAATTAGTCTCAGTCGTTTGTGCTATGTGCCTCCGAGGAATCATATCCGTAAGCGGTTTTTTCATTCATATTTTTTTCGTTACCTTGACCTTGGGGTGGAGTTCAAGCCTCGTCAGTAAAATTATTAAAAGATAATGTAGTTCTTTTTTAATCCAATTTGATAATTGCTTTTACAATCTTTATTGCGTTTATTCTGGTCTATGTATTTTATTTAAAGTAATATAAGGATAATTTGGTTACCTCGACTCTAAATAGCTAGATGAAGGCTTAATCAGACATTCTGTTTTCTAGACCAAGTTGATATTCATGTTCTACTTATGTAACTCTACGGCATTGCAGGTTATTTATTTCTAGTAATATTAGTGTGAAAGGAAAAGGTGAGTACTAAAATAGGTCATTGTTGGTGTGTTACACAATATGGATATTGGCGGCGACGTACAGCCGGCGAAAATGTTGTCTATTTTGAATTATCCCTGTCTTTAACTGATCGTCGATACGATAATTTGACGCAATTGATAAGCCAGTAGGCGCCAGGGCGGCGGACCAAACGCTACTCAAAAACATAGCAATGGAATATAATCGAAATCCACACGCACTTCCATTTCCTCGTTTCGTGTGCATGCCAAATAGCTTTCGACATAAAATATTGTTTTGACTATTTTTCTATAATAATGCAACTGAAATTCGGTGCAAAGTGCTTTTAGCTATAAACATTTATACATTTTTCTTTTAGATAGTGGTAATTTATTTGTAAGGTCGAAGACGTTAGTTCAAGGTTCGCTATCGGCGCCTCCGTGCCTATCAACAATCCAGGGAACGATTTGTCAATTCAAAGCGGCGTTGGTGCTAATTTATTAAGAGATAGTCTTTTCACACTGTCTCTATTGGTCACGTCCTAGGCTACAAGCGGACGATTAGCTATCCATTGGCTATCCGTCATTGAACAGGATGTGCTGATGTAGTGATCTTTAATAGATTTTGTCGGATTTCCTCAGTATTTGCGTCGAAAGATTCATTGGTGTAGGAGAATCATAATCATAATTTATAGGCAAGATGATTTCCGAACAAGACTAGGAATAACGTTTCCATAGCGCTTACGTCACTTTCAACCGTCATTACATTGTAAACTGGCCCTAAATCTTCATGACACGATATATGTGACGCGAGTACTAACTTCGAATCCTGGGTGCGGAATCATGACTTGTGTTAATCATTAAGAATTTCTACTTCGCTGGGGAAGTATGCTTTCTGTTAGTTTATCTTATCCCTTTTGATATTTTTTATCAAAAATTTTTAAAGCACGACAAGCACGTAAGGCGAAAAGTGTCATGTGATTCCGACAAGGTTTTAGTTCGGAAATTTTACTATAAGAGTCTAATATAATTCTGTAGCCCACAAATCCTTATTGCACTCAATATACGAAAAGGAGAAATTGAACATAGTAGTTATTATAGAATATTGAAGTAAGTTTCAAGAAACTTCATCACGATAAAGCCTTTACTTTTTGCTACCATTATGAGAAATGCGTTAATAAGAATGATTCCGCATATTTTGAATCTTTACAGTAGTGTGCTATTAAGCTTCCCCAGTAGATATTTATTCTGAACGCAATAATAGTTATGTGACAAATCAATTAAGTCAGGCCCAATCTAAAGTGCGTGGTGGTCTGTTGGTAACGAAAACAGACGCGGCTGCCTGTATGTTCACGGTGGTCGCGAGTTCAAATCCCAGGGCACACCTCGGACTTTTCGGAGTCATGTATGTATTGATTGTCAATCACCACGCACTATAACGGTGAAGGAAAACATCGTGAGGAAACTTGCATACCATGGCGATTTGTATAAATTTCTATAGTATGTAAAAGTCCGCTAACCCGTACTAGGCCAGGGTGGTGGACTATATGGTCTAACCACTCTCAATCGTACTCTCGACTGTAGAAGAGGCCCGTGCCCTTCAGTGGGACGTATATGGGCTTATACAAAGACAGGCCCAATCTAATCCTTCGGTACATCTGGTAACTACTGCACAAAAAACAAAATTGGATTGATACTACTCGTCAATTAACTGCGGTTTGATTATACCTGTTCAAAAGTCTGGCTTTTAATTGAGCTGCAATTTTTTTAACGTTACAATAACGCGTGCCAACAGAGTCAAGGTAAAAAATACATGGTCCGAAGTTCATCGAACCGATTACTGATTTTTTATCGTGTTGGTAATCTGTGGTTATGAAAGAAATGTTATATAACAAAATAAAAAATTCAATGTCGTGACTTGATTTGGAATTACGAAACACGCTTAACATGAATTGGCTAAGTTTTGTTGGTAAAATAAATGGCACATTTTTAAAAGATCCCCGATTTGTTCACGCAAACATAAGGTTTAGTATTTAATTGTTTGTTATTACAGTAATTATGAGTTTTGTACATTTTTGTGGTAACGATTTCCTTAACTTTACGTGTAATTTTTGTTATATCGCGTTTACTTAGTATAACTTTACAATAAGTAGGGCAATCTTACGTTTGTTATTTTTTATAAATAATTAGCAAATACATAGACCTTAAAGACACAGATGCATAAATAAGAAACCTAATTCTGCATCATTATAAAGACATGTACTCAGCAGTTAAACTACGTGTCTGTTGATGATGATACCTCAAATACTATTTTCTTCAACCCATCTCATTTGTAACTTCCACTAGTTGTAAACACATGGAGGACAGACAATGTTCATAATAGCAACGTGTATGAGAACTAAACAGTGACATAATGTGTAAGAACGTGAAGAATGTGTCTTGGGAGACGGAGACTCTGATGGGGACCAAGCCGAAGTCGCGCTGGGGCAACTTCTGCCCCAGATCTGCATTGTCACATGTCGGCTTGTTCGTCGCTTTGATGTTGTACACCGCTGGAGGAGGGTTGGTAAGTAACATGTAATTAATTAGCTGTAACTATAATTAGTTAATAAATAGTAAATCATTAAATATACCCAGCAGCCACATATTATACAAGGTATATCAATACTGCGACCGAAAACGAAGCCAAGAAGCCAAATAAAAATTTTTAGTTGCATTGTGACTTGTGTTGCATTGGCTTCGCTTTCGGTAGCAGTTTTGATATACCCTGTATAGTTCCAACCCCAAACTAACATCGAGTCTGGTAACGCAGTTATCAAAAGCTTCTATAGACTTTTCGGTCTTACAAACACCCAGAACCGAAACAAGTACCTACCTGTGGGTCACATAAATATTTGTCTCAGTGTGGGGATCGAACTCGCAGTCTTGAGTTTCACAGCTGGCGTCGAACAAATGACGCCACGGAAACTCTCAATCGTTCATAATCAATTAATAAATAAATACATAGTCCTGATTGCATATTAAGGTACAAGATGCTGGTTATGGGTGCCGGAAACTACGAGAGACTTTTCACCGATTTTATTTTATTTTCCTTTATCGTGGGTTATAAAAACTGTTGTTCCAGTGCAAGGCTCGGAGGCCGGAGCCGTGGCAACTAATTTTACAGCCGATATATTACGGAGATGGGCAAGTTATGACATAGTTCGAGGTATTTTCGTTATGGACCGTTAGGACATATTCTAAGTTCAGGGAATTTAAGAAGGACATCCATTTTGACAAAATATATAAAGTCTTAGCCATTATAGAGAACCGCCAATGTACACCAGGCTCGTGTGATAAACTCAGACCAATTTTCAATCGTAGAGAAAATCTGTGCCCTGTAGTGGGATGTGTATGGGGAAATTCGGCCTTATTCATAGACAGTTTTAAAACCTATTTTAGTTATAAAATGTTTTGTCCCTTTCGAACGACATTTGAATTCAGTTTGAACGGAGAAGACAAAACATTCGATATTTAAAATAGGTTTTAAAACTGTCTATGAATAAGGGCGAAATAATAATTTTATAGGAAATATGTACCGTGTCCCAAATATAGATTCCTTATATCTCTGCCAATGTTTATACGAAAACTCCTTTATGTTATGTTTATTATTTCAATGATTTCGCGTATGAATGTCAGATATTTAAGTGGCAATGTTCATAATACATATGTAGTTGTTGATAATCGCGTAGTGTTTTTCCATAGCACAGTCTGAGGCTATATCGTTAAATCATTAGTTTAATTTATTCCGTCCGTGGTAAACTTATGCTAAGATAATTTATAAAATAGCACCGCACAGGGAGGCGTTACGTAAAATTACTCTTGCAAGTTAATATTTCCTCCCAAGATGACAAATAACTTTATTGTGTATATTTTGTACCTATAATATTCGTTAGATATTAATCTAATACAAACTGAATTCTATTGGGACATTTCCGTCTTATGCGGTTTACTATGTATGTAATGAATATTTATTTGCGAGAGAGATTGTGTTTAATCACGGTTTTTTTAATGTTATTTTCTTCTAAGGAATATTCTGGTATATTACCATGTTACACGATATAATATATGCATAGGTAAATATCTATTACTAAGTGAAAATATAGGTTATCAGTAGGCACTTTTTACTCATTGTAAATTATATTGATTAACAGGTCCTTCCAGGAAAATCCTTGTTGGATGTCTATCTTCAACGATGGGCTTCTCACGGCTGACACGATGACGATTATGAATTATTGACCACACAAAATTATTTGAGAAGCGGCTTTTGCTCTAGGCTGTAGTTATTGTATTAAAATATTAACTAGTACATGAATTTATAAATTACGCAATTAGTCAGAAATAGTGCATTACAAACATATCATCAGTCATAAGGATGATCAACTGATTTCAGGAACAAACTAAAATAACTGTTATTCAGTAAATGATAGAATATGATATGATATGATATGATGTGATATGATAGATATATATTATCATCGAATTTTCAAGTGCATTGTTAGCTTCCAACAATGTATGATTCGTCACTATGATGCATAATGTATATTCGTGGAATATTCATATATATGAGTTGCCTAAGATACATTATATTCTTTTTGACAGCCTCCGTGGCGCAGGTGGTTAGACACCGGCTGTGAAACGTGAGACTGCAGGTACGATCCCCGCACTGAAATAAATATTCGTGTGATTCACAGGTATATTTTTCGGGTCTGGGTGTTTGTGAGACCGAAAAATCTCTCGTAGTTTCTTATACCCACGACATAAGACTCGATCTTAGTGTGGGCTCAGGACCAGTATGTGACTTTTGGGTGTATTTATTATTATGATTTTATCAAGTAATTGCGGCTAACAACACAAAGAAGACCTTTGCAAAAAATACCTTTTGTTTCGCTATCATTTATTGTGGCAAATATACCGAAGCTGTCGACACAATCGGGCCAGACCCTTTCATTATCCGTCGCTTTATTGCTGAGCTAATTTATTTTGGCACAGAATACATTTTGAGAGCTTCAGTTACGTGCCTCAAATCTATCGCCTGTCGAGACGGTATCAATTATGGATGCTAACGTTTGAAAACCTCTTTTATCTTCATTGTATAATAATTTGTTGCAAATGATACATACAATTATTTTTAGCATAACTTTATTTCATGATCCAATAAAGTTTTTTACGTTCGCCAGATGTCTAACAAAGAAAGCTTTTAATTTCTATGCAATATCGAAAAAAGCCTCAATAGTTGCCACTACTAAAAAGCAGAATTCGCCAAGGATATTGAAACTCTATAACTCATATGAATATACATATTATGGAATAGATTGGTCAAAAGCTAAGCCACTTTATTAAAGCAATTCTAGAAACTAAATGACTTACTCATACTGGCATTCTTTAATTATTTCGCTTGATGGATGTTATTTTTGAAAACCCAACACTACATTTTACCCCGGAGGGACCGGTGGCATTCAACATTATTGTTCCGGTACATATATTAGGTACATGTATTGCAAGAATATGAACTCATAAATTACAGGACAAAGAAACACTGTCATGTTAATATTAGCATGGCATATATTGTTGATGGGCCGGTATAATAGTTTTTGCTGTTTGAATATTTTTGTGAGGTATTTAATATTTATCGTTTTAAAACTTCACGAGATCAATTTTAAACAATTTACATCTAAATCTGCAAAAAATAATGTATATGTTTTAAAACTCCACGAGATGAATTTGGAACAATTTACATTTAAAACTACAATAAATAATAAAACACCTATTGAATTCTGATTCAATAGATAGATAGATTAAAATCCATCTATTCTGATAGCTGGTATGGGTACCACTGTTTCACATAAAGGAAATCGACGTCAAGCGACAGTTTCGTTGTCGTGTATCATTCAATGAGTGAGATTTCCGGATGCCAAATACCCCTTTACTATTCCCATCCCTTTTCTTTCCGGCTTCGCTCCCAATTGGGCCGGCAACACATCCATGTTCCAGCGTTGTGGATGTTCATGGGCGGCAATGAGCACTTAACATCAGGTGACTTGTTTGCTCGTTCGCCGGACCTAAGCAAAAAAAAAAAAGATTCTCGATTGATGGATAAAACATATCACTTCGATTTAGCAAAATACTCTATATAATAAATGATTACTTCGAATAAATTCCGGTACCTACAATAATTTATGCTACAATATAAATAATATCGGAGAATTTGAGAACACCGATGGTAAGCGTATTTGCTAGCAAAATAATAGTTGTTCAGGGAATAGTTAGTCACTTCAGTTCAATATTTTAGATAATTTTGCCAAGATCCGAAATTATTAATTTGGTAGTATAGATATTGCCGCGTTAGCTGATTTTTTTTTAATTATATATGTTGTAACGAGAATGAATGTTATAAGGTTGACGGACGTCCTGGTTAAGGTTGCAGGAAGTCACTGGATGCAGGGCACTTCCAGCTGGTCAATGTGGAGATCCCTGGGGGAGGCCTTTGTTCAGCTGTGGACTTCCTGGGCAGAAGAGAGAGAGAGAGAGTAGCGCGTGCGCTTCAAATATTTACTTTCCAAATATTTGCCACGATTCGTCACAAATGTATGTTGTTAATGAAGATATTTGTGAATTAGTTTACTGCACCTATTTATTCAGTTCTGTCTTTATAAATAAATATGTGAAACATGAAAATTGTAAGCTTCATTTAATGCCAAAAATATGTTTTTCGTTGCCAAAAAGTTTCTTGGGAAAGAAAAATATTTCTTTCAGTACAGTTGGTTTGCAACTGAATTTATGGTTGCTTGAACTAATACAATTTTATTGAAACAACAAACATTATTGTTGAATAATTTATATATTTTTAAGACATATAACTTTGGCATAAGTTACAATGAGTATCAATTGAAATAAATAACAAATAAACACACCCAACTGTTACATACAAGTGCTGACCCGAAACTAATATCGAGTTTTGTGTCGTGGGTATCAGGAACTATGAGACCTTCGGTCTCACAAACACCCAGACCCAAAACAAATACTTGTGGTACACACAAACAATTATTTCGATGCGGGGATCGAACCCGCGGCTTCCCGTTTCACAGCCGGCGTCCAACCAACTGCGCCATGGAGGCTTTCAAAAAGAGAAAGACACATTCATTAACATTCACACACACATATTTATACACACATTCCATTCTCTTTATATATGTTGAATCCCAGGAACAAACATTTAATCACACAGAGTACTTATAATAAAAACAAAAACGTTAAACTTAAATGTTTCATACTTAAACTTAACGCTGTGCTTAATTTTGGTATTACTTAAATGAAAACTTAATAACATTCCAACAACGGCAGGACATGTGTTAAAAATCTGCAAATTCGTCTTCAAACAAACATATTGGGCTCTCTTTAATTTTTTCTTCATCGAACGTATCAAAATTGGTCGTGTCTCCTGGCGATCGAATTTTTGGAATGAACGGTGGATGGATACGGCTATTCAATAGATTATCCCAATCAATCTCTCTGAACCACTTATGATTTTTGAAATCTAGTACACCATCTTTAAGGTTACCGTAACGTCTTGTCACATCTACCTGCAGTACGTGCCCAATTAAATCTTTTAACTCAATAGAGAAATGAGCTGGGCACCGATACTTTCCAGAAACAATTTTCTCGTAAATCCTCATAGGGTCTGAAGCAAAGAACGGTGGATGGCCAGCACTCATTTCGAAAAGCAGTATGCCAAGAGACCACCAGTCAACTGACATCCCGTAACCCTTACTCAAAATAATTTCTGGCGCTAAATACTCAGGAGTACCACATAAAGTCCAGGTTCGTCCTCGAATGAGCTTGCAAAATCCAAAATCGGTTATTTTTATGTAGCCATTCCTGTCTATTAAAATGTTTTCCGGCTTCAAATCTCGATACACCAACTCGCATGCATGGAGATATTCTAGTGCCAGAACTACTTGGGCTCCGTAAAATTTCGCAGACGTTTCTTCAAACTTGCCCATCTTGCGCAAATGGGAAAACATTTCACCTCCAGCGATAAATGGCAATACGTAGTAAAGATAAACATTATCCTTGAAGTAATATTTCATGTACACAACGAAAGGAAAGTTTAGTCCGCAGAGGATCTTTTTTTCATAATAACTGTGCTCAATTTGCTTTAGTTTTACAATTTTCTCCTTCTCGAGCATCTTCATTGCGTAATATTTACCGGAGTGCAAGTGTTTTACTAGGTACACGATTCCAAATGCTCCAGTTCCGAGGACCTTGTGTCTCTCAAAATCGCTCTGTTTCGCGTTACCCTCAGATTTTTCATTCCAAGATTCAACAAAGTCTTGGTGCAATTTCTTTAGGTATTGTGCATATTGTTCTTGTTTCGCTGGAGGATAACCTCCTGGGTGTGGCGAGTAAATATGTCGTTTGGTATCGAGGTCTGCCATGGCCTCAAAAAGCTTTCCAGATAACAGCTTGAAGAAAATATAAAGTTTTCCTAGTGCGTAAAATAATCAATTATGAAATATTTTATTTTTAATATCAGTTCAAGTAATAAAAATCAAAAGTTCTGTCACTTTTTCAGGAAAATGTATTTATTTTATTGTGGTATTCGGCCAGTGTCAATGATAATTACGATTTCACACGATTTCATAGTTATTTTTCGTCAGAAAATTCTGATGGACCTATAGGAAGTTGCTTGCATTCAGCGTTAATTACAACATTTACATTTTTTTTACTTCATCTGAACGGCGTTTTTAATCGAATATTTGTAGATGCAAAGTTTTCTACAAATACTAATATAATACCTTTAAATAAATAAAATATGTATCATCCAATTTACTTCAAAAGGTTTTGCGCAACAGTAATAATTAGCAAAGAGTTTATATTTTAGTTAAGCTTTACGAACGTAAACAGGATTGTTTTGGCAATAGTAAGAATACGTCAAGGATTGCATTATTGACAATTTCAACAATAATGTCATGGTAATGTGGTTAACCGGCGATAGTGAATTTTATAGTATATTTGTACATATTTCAGATGTAATCTTATTACTACAATATTTAAATGGGACTTTCATATTGTATAATAGGTTATGGCAAAATCGTCATACACACCTCAGCTTCACCAAGATCACGGACGGTATTTGGCGCTGCTGAAAGAGGATTTTGTAAAGAAAATCAGCGAACCGCCAACATTCGATAAAACTGTCGATAACTACGATCGAATTAAAGCGATCGGGAACGGAGCGTATGGAGAGGTGTTTTTAGTGAGAGATAAAAGTGCTTTCACCTACCACGCTATGAAAGTTGTCGATAAAAGTGTTGTCGTCGAGAGGAAGCATGTGAAGCATTTAATATTAGAAAAGAAAATACTACAGAGTATACAGTTCCCATTCGCAGTCACTTTGGATTGCGCTTTCAAAGATAATTTATATTTATATTTCTTACTGCCTTACATCGCTGGCGGTGAAATGTTCACTTACATACAGAAGTATGGCAATTTCTCCGAAGATTTAGCGAAGTTCTACGCAAGTCAAGTTACGCTCGCTTTGGAATATCTACATTATTGTGAAATTGTGCACAGGGATATAAAACCGGAAAATATTTTGATTGATGCAAATGGATATCTTAAACTTTGTGATTTTGGCTTCTGCAAAGTATTAAAGAAGAAAACTTGGACTTTGTGCGGCACACCGGAGTATTTGGCGCCAGAGGTGATAATGTCAAAAGGTTACTCGTTCGGAGTAGACTGGTGGGCGTTGGGTGTGCTGATATATGAAATGCAGGCGGGCCATCCACCGTTTTTTGCATCCGATCCAAATAAACTATACGAGAAAGTGCTCGAAGGTCAGTACAAATGTCCCGAAACAATAAATTCTGAATGCAAAAATTTAATCAAAGGTCTGTTGCAAGTGGATCCATCTAAACGTATCGGTGCCTTGAAATCAGGGGTATACGACATAAAATGCCATGCCTGGTTCAATAGCATAGATTGGCAGGCGATTTTGCATCAAAAATGGGAAGCACCATTTATACCGATATGCCATTCGCCTGGTGACACAAGTAATTTTCCTGAAATATCGCAGCCTAAGCTCAAAAAATCTTCAGTCTGTATGTACGAAAAGGAATTTGAGGAGTTTTGAATGATATTGTGGTTTGTTCAATCACAGATTTTGTCTACTTGTCTAATAAGAAGAACCTTGAAATAAACTAAAATCATGGATGTAGTAAGTGAATTTTAATGTAATTTAGTTATTTCAGTACAGTAATTAAAATAAATTGAATTTACACATTAAAGTCTCTTAATTAAGTAATGTTAAACAATTAATTAGTTAATAAACATTACTTGAACATTAATAATTGTAAAAGTCATTTTCCACTTTATAGTACAAAGTGAAAAATGGGTCTATGCGGCTTTAATTTGTTTCGCATCGTCAACCGGTTTCTGCATATAAGGCCTTCTTTTTTAGTTTGTTCTTTTACATACTTTTTATTATGTTGACAAGCATCAAAAATGATCATATGTATCGGTTTTAAGTAAAAATGTTTATAAGAAATTAGGATTTGGTAAATATAATAATTATCAGTAGTAAAAAGAATGACTTTTGATAGAAGAGAAAGAGAGAAATCACATTACACTCATGATGTACATACATTGCATAAAAAATACTTGGACACATTAAAATGTGAATTTTTAAATAACGTTGCTAATCCTCCTGTTTACGCAAAGACACCTGAAGACTTCGACAAGCTCCAAACTATTGGTTGTGGTGCGTTCGGTACGGTGTTCTTAGTTCGAGACACAATCACCTTTGAATACTACGCCATGAAAGCTATAGAAAAGGCCGAAGTGGTGAAAAAAAGGTGTCTAAAGCAGTTGCATCTTGAAAAGAAGATATTGCAAAGTACAAATTTTCCGTTCGTGCTGTCAATAGCTTTTTGTTGCAAGGATAACTTATACGTCTATTTTATTTTACCATATGAACCAGGAGGTGAATTATACTCTCTAATAAAGAAGTTAGGACCATTTTCGGAAATATTAGTGCAATTTTACGCAGCACAAATAGTATTGGCACTGGAATACCTACATACTTGTTCGGTGGTGCACAGAGACTTGAAACCAGAAAATATATTAATTTGCCAATCAGGCTACATAAGGCTGGGTGACTTTGGGTTTAGTAAAATATTAAAAACGCGGACGTGGACATTGTGCGGCACGCCGGAGTATTTAGCTCCAGAGATTATTCTGTCGAAAGGTTACTCATTTTCTGTTGATTGGTGGGCGTTGGGAGTGTTGATTTATGAGATGTGCGCCGCGTACCCCCCGTTTTACAGCTCCAACCCAATAAAGTTGTATGAAAAAGTGCTCGCGGGTCAGTTCAAAACACCGGAGTGTATGACGCCTGTGTGTAAGTCGCTGGTGAAACGTTTATTGGAAGTGGATCCTATGAAGCGCTTTGGCTCCCTAAAAGCAGGCATATTCGATATCAAAAGTCATCACTGGTTTAACGAAATAGAATGGCAATCAATTTTATCTCAAAAACTCATTCCACCATACATACCCATTTGCAAAAGTAGCGGAGATACAACCAATTTTGGAACCTTTAGTGATGCTAAGTTAAAGAAAGGTTCAAATTGTCAATTCGAAGAAGAATTTGCGAACTTTTAGCTTTAAAAATAAATATTGCAGTTTTTGAATATTTTTATATTTTATTGAAATAACATTAATTATACTGTAATCGATGTCCTTGATTATTTTTGTTGTACCATCATTACGTTAACAGGTATCTACGTTTGAATTGTACAAATGCCCCTTAAATTTTGAAGGTCTTCGAATACAAAGGTTTTCTTTCAATTTCTGCAGGTATTTCGAGCCCTGGAATACCCGGCTGAATTGGAAAAGCAAGAATACCATAGGGACAGACTGCTCACAGAAAGATGGAATTTAATTCGTTTCGTGTCAGACCGTAATAGCACGGAATATGGGGATGGTATGGAGAAATTATTGAGTGATTACCTAGCTGCTTATGAAAAGGTATGTAGCTTTACAACTGTTGTTTTATGGTAAAAGCAATACGAATAATGATCTTCGGGATAAAAATTCAACAGGTGACATAAGTCATAGAATAATTTTGCTGTTGGATTTAATTCAGTTTTATTAATTTACATACCGATAGAAAAATAGCATAAAAGATTTTATCTTAGTTCTATATTTCAAAAGAAATCAAGTATTTAGTAACCAGCTAGCAGGCAACATCTTATATGACTGTGTGTTTGAAGGTGCTGGAAGAAGCATCTGGAAGTGGTTTATCTTTAGAAGTGGAGAAGAATTTCCCACCGTTAGAAGAGAAATGGAGTATCCTACAAGCTGTGTTCTTCTCGTCGACAGTGCTCACCACAATAGGTGTGTACGAGCATGTAAGCATATTAACAGTGTTTTACATTGTCGGACAACATTAACAGAAGCTGGGAGACTATACGTAGTATATTGATTCGTTGAGAACTTGCGCTATTCATATGTTTCCTTACATAAACTGTGAATCTAAATTTAAATCCGAAGAGTTCATATTTGTAAGCGTGAATCATAACTGCATTTACATAGAATTAAAATAGTATAGTAATATACATGAATTGAGTTTGGATGCCGATAGGTTTAGTTTATGTATGCTATTTAAAATTGGCAAAAGTGGCCATTACAGTACGCGCATATTTAAACTGACCGTTCAATTCAAATAAATATTGATTCTAGAGAGGAAATGAATGTAACAGATGCTTTAGTTAAATGATTTCAAAATAATCATCGTTTCAATGTTTTATCGTGATTACATTTAAAAGAGAAGTTATTGTAAATACAAAGAATTATTTAAATTGTTGCAGGATACGGTAATATCGTTCCGGAGACGTTTTGGGGTAGACTGTTTTGTATCGCTTATGCCCTCATAGGTATACCTCTTACTCTAACTGTGATTGCTGACTTGGGCAGAGTGTTTGCCACATGTGTCTCCTTCATAGCCAAGCAGTTGCCGGAAATGCCAAGTAAGTATCATATATATTACTCACAAGATTCTACTTAAGGTCTTTGGAAATTTTTGGAGATTCTTTAGGAGACCACGTTCCTTGATTAGAAATGCACAGCAAATAAGTCGTAAATTCAAAAAATACTGTGAATGAAATAGTCCAGTTATATTTAGTTCTAATTTTGAAGTTTGTTGTTTTAATGCTATTGTTTGTCTGCAGAATGCTGTACGCGAGTGACAGAAGCGAATCCCGCCAGTCAGAGATCGCTGTACGCATTAGGCGCGGTCGGTTTTCTGTTTGTGTATTTATCCGCCGGAGCCGGATTATTTAAGATGTGGGAGGATGATTGGTCTTTCTATGATGGATTCTATTTTTGCTTCATCACCATGACGACTATTGGTTTTGGCGATATCGTACCAAGTAAGTGTAAACGCAACGTTAATGAATAAATTAGTAATAAAATACCCGATAAACATAACTCACGTCGAGAGTCGGTTAGCCACTTGATACACGATCCTGAAACGCCTACATTCGAGCCAGCTCCATACGGCTCGTAAATAAACGGCTACTGAATATGTTAATGTTCCCAAAGTAATGTTTGCGCGCTCGTATGAAAAATGTAATTGTTTTCGAAATAAAATGGTTTGATAAATAAGTTTAATTTATTTAATAAATGTGTAAATATTTTGCTGATATATTTTGCTATAGGATAAACACCGTTATCCTACCGATAACGGTGTTTGTCTTATAGCGGCAACGTGTATAATATGATGGTCAAAAAACCGTTCGTTTACCGATAAAAATACTGCTGGACACTACTATTTTTTAACATTAGGTCTACTCTAAAATTTTTGTAGAGTACTGACTAACATTCTCTCCTGTTAAGTGTCATATTACGCAGTTATTTTAATGTAACTTATATGTCGCGTAAAGGGTAAATAAGAAATCTGCCACATAACCTATTTATTTCCTTTGTATCCGCTGAGACACTTGGCATTTAAGCCAACACTTAAAATATGTGACGGCTTTACGACATAATCCCAAAACTTGTTAATGGCTCGGAACGACAGTTTTAATGCTTCTGACCCCTTTCATATTGGACACATCATTCATTTCAGTATCACTTAACAGATACAATTCCTAAAAGCCTTGTAGAAGGTGGAGCAAAAGTTATTAAATTATTATTTTCTATTAGATGACGTGCACGGTAATACTAAATACGACAAATTTTGTGACGATGAAAGCATTTTCCTTTCTTTATTTCTTATTTAAAAAAATATATGGAAAATCTATGTAGTCACGATTATTATTTATAATTTACATCATGTTTTAATTAGAGCACGCGCTCCGGTGTCGAAGTACCTAACTTACCTACAGTTAAGATGTACAATTGCCGCTGTAAGTCGCATAATCTCTAAAATAATTTTCAATGTAATAATAACTTAAAAACTCTTTATACGAAGAAAAAGATATCTTACGGCTAAACATCTTCATAGAATTTCCATGTATTTAAAGTTATTGGATTGTTATTTTTTAATATATAGAAATAAAGTAATAATTTTGTTCCTCCTTTATATCTAAACTGACGACATCTTTGTTCCCAGAAAGGCCTAAATACATGTTACTATGCACCCTGTACATTCTAATTGGCTTGGCTCTAACGTCGACCATTATCGAGTTGGTGAGAAGGCAATACGCGAGATCTTGGCAGCAGTTGAGAGCGCTGTCCGGGCCGCTCGCAGACACACTGAGGAGACTCGGCGACGCTGGCAGGGGCGTGGATGTGTCCAGTTTACACAGCGACCTTAGGAAAGTACTTACAGTGGTGAGTAACACATTTTATTATTATAATAAAGAACATTTTATTTATTGTATTATATGTAACTTTGTTATGAGATTGCGTAACTTTGAGATGTTTTTTTTTTATTGGTTATGTCTGTGTTTGGTAGTGTTTTACGTGATATAGAATTTGAAATGTAATGTATTTTTGTATAAAGTTAATGAATGTATTGGTAAAATCTTTGCGCATTGCGGTTTCGGCCAACTACTGCACTAACCTGTATTTGTACTGCGTTTCGCGACGTCTGTTCTCAGCATGGAAGATTATTTATATTTAAAAGCATGTAATAAGGTGTTATTTGGTATCTTTTGTAAATAACGGAGCATAATTATGTGATATAATATATTTTATGCAGGGAATTTTTGTTGGCAAATTTTGTTGATATGTAAATTATGAACTTACTTAACTTTTCAAATTGATTTTAACCTTAGGTATCTCGCGATATGACAATCATGAACCTAATTATAATTGATTGATTTTTCTTTTCAAAATTTGTCACCAATTTATTTTCTACCCAACCTTCGCGGTGCCAGAGCGCGATCACTTAAAAAACCTCCAATGAAGACACGTGATTATAAACTCACTCGAAGACAATTAATATCATCAACTGTGTACGTTTACAATGTTTACTGATCTACATACCCGTCAGCAAAAGCTACTACAATTAACACTATGTTTGTAAATACAATGTCCTTGTTCGACGTTACGTAAACGTACTTTAAAGCATCACTCGACGCACCAACGATTCCGATGACAGACGTCCATCTTTCAGATAAACAGTCGAGTATTCGATGCCGTGATTGATACTTTGTTTGGCGAATCTGGAATATAATTATCTGGAATAATAATCTTATTGGACTTATGGAATAGTACATCAGAGATATATTAAGAAACTGGGACCAATTCCCATGTGACGTCATCTTTGTGTCAGTTCCTCAATATTACAACATGATTTGTTTTGGATTAGATTATTTTCTTTTACGTCACGCAGTTGGGTTGTAAAATTATAAACCATATATTTATGTAGCGTAAAGAAAATAAATACTGTCGACTTGCAGTATGTGTGTGGGATGACGACAGATAAATGAATACTGTTTTGGATTTGGTGTAAAATTATTAATTTATTTCAGATTTTGTATGTAGATTTTTAATGTTTATAAATGCAGCGATAAAGGCAAAACATATGTTATAAATGATAAATCGAAGTATGACTGGACTTGAACAAAGTTTGGGACTGTCTAGAAAACGATTATAATTTTCATGCAAAAATAATATTGAAGTGAATCTCAAACTAATGTTAATGGCAATATCTCGTGCAAGTATTTGCGGCTTTGTTTCAAAGCGAAGTTTTTTCACATTACTATCAAAGTATAGTTCAACGATGTTTATTTAGGTCAGTGCGATCATTCAGCTAAACTATTTGTTTGTTCGCGGATACTCCAATTTTTTCGGTTCAATTAACTAAAATCCGAAATGAATCTACAACGGCATGCTTTTGTATTTAGTAACGAATAATTTGAATTAATTTGTACTGAAAAACGAAGCCACTTTTCGAGGGGTTTGATACTGATATATCTGGTCTGTTAATTATTTCACAGAAAACCTATACGGGTCCAGATTCTATGGCCAAACCCCGGACTAAGGTGATGTATTGGTGACGAGACCCGCAATCGTTTCGCTGGCTTTATATAATTCATGCCACAGGAGCGGGGTGCTTCTGCCGCCTTGCTTTTATTATTCGTAGCTAAAACGAGCAAAGCTTCAATTTCGATGCGAAATATTTAGGTCACAGCGTGTTAGTGCTTCAACATGCACTGATTGCGGTATAATTACAACAAATTTGATTATCAGAGCAACTTCAGAGGCGCCATTCCATTTTGCACTACGTGTATTGAATACGTATATTTTATTGGGTCAAAGTGAATGCGACGGTGACTATATGTGGTGCTTTAATGATTATTCTTGTAGTAAAATCATTAACGACAGTATATATGCTTTCTTCATAATATTGTATCGAGGTCGGCGAATGTTTCAATGTCTCAACAGCCACCCTTTTAGTTTTAGTACCCAATAAAATACGTGTAACGATTGAGTAATGCGCGCCTTATTTTGTAATGCTTTGATGCCGAGCAAGTCGCGAGATGCGAGTCACCATTTCCTTGAATTGAAAATTGAAATGCACTTAAAATTTATATTTATGATAGAAAATGATAAAAGCGTGCGTTTGCTTAGCATTTTGTTCGATCGTAACAAATTTCGAATTATTACATGATTTTTAGACTGTGAAAAACTTGGTGATTTTTTATAGCTTCCGATCTAGTTGCAATAAAACTGTGAAGAAACATAAAACTGCGTCAATGATTCTGCGGCCTTCACACAAAAGATTTATATGCGCGTAACGTTTCAATTTGAGGTTGATACTGTTTTTCAATTTACTTGGATGTTTTGCAGTTTTATAGTTTTATCTTTGTTTCGTAACACTCTACTTGCGTTAACCATGTATTCTAGTTTGTCTACTGATTTGTTTACCACGATTTATGTCTTCTGCGCGTGATAAATTTGGATCTTGATCGGTCTGATTGATAGGCGTTGTAAAAACACGCTACAATAAAAGAGTTCAAATACTTTTGCCACAATTTTACTAGTTAGTGCTGACGCTTCAACGGCTAAAGTTTTGTTTCGCATCCATCTGCGTATTTATGAGAACATTTTAATAAATCCACTGTGGTTACATTATGTTGTTTCAGCAAGTAGTAGAAAAGTCGTAAAATCGAATTCGACCGCGGCTGGTCGCAAATGGTACACCGCTTTATAGACCATTGAAATGCTTTAAAAATGTAAAACAAATTCTGAGAATCAAATAACAACCTAAACCCAAGAAGTACTACAACCTGAATTTTATATCCTTTGGTTATTTTAATTAAAACATTGTCCAATCTTTGTATTCATGAGGTTATGGAAATCACAGCGACTGTCATAATTTAATTAAAATTTTAAACTACTTACATTGCAAAGAAATGTTAATTTGGCATAAATCATGTAAATAATATGCAGGACAAAATATTTCATGTTAAGCAACATTCGTCATGTAGTTTTGTAAAATGCGCTTGCTCTGTATTTAAATGCTGTAATAAACAACACGAAAGCTCATTTCAACCACAATCAAAAAATAGTAGGTCAATGTATTTTATTTTACCCCTTGAATAATTTGAGGAAGATTTACCACTTTCAAATAAAAGTCACATTTCCTAATTTTATTAACGCGAACTGGATTGTATCGTACCAATTTGGCGTTTTAATGAAATGAAAACATGAAATAGTGGGGAAATTCATTTGAATCACGAATACAAACGGCCTTTTACCGCAAATTACATATGGTAACGCGCGTTTCATTGCGCACTCCGTGGCTACAATGATCGACACGAGGTAACAATAAATGTTTTTGTTGTAGGTGACAATGCCACGACTTAATAGCGCTGGGGGCGGCGCGCTCACCGACAAGCGACGGCTGGAATGGGAAGCGGCCGTCGAAGCCGTTATCAGAGACATCACTTCGCCTGTTCAACAGAAGCCCCCGATCGTGCAAATTGTTATATACGAATCTTCAGTTTAACGTGTTGCTGAGCAGCCGATTTCATTTTACGCCTAATTTGTACAAGCAAATTACAGAAGCTTTAAACGTCGATGACGTAATAATTAGGATATCTTTCGTGTAATCGCTGCTGCCGATGCCGTTATATTCCAATTATATGAGTTCCGAACACGGATGCCCTCACGCCCGCGTGATACTTAAACATTTTGGCTAGCAGCTCAAGGGCACCACCAGCTTGGATTAATACGCAAATATTTCATTCTTGCTGATGCGCCTACCTGACGTGATCAATGGCGAGATTCACACTGAATAAATCATTTCCAATTGTTTCACCTCTGTCAATTATATCTGTTGAATGAATGTGTGTGGATGATATGATTTGTTGCCGCTCTGATAACCGACTCGAGTGTTTCGAGGAGCTTCTGGAGTGCTATTAACCGCCGTTGAGCCGTTTCATCAATCACAAATGATTGCTTGTATATCTTAACGTAGAAACGTTTTCCTTGATGTTGTTAAAATACAGCAATGGCAGTACAAACAGTAACACGACACTCGTTTAATGGTTGTCTGTATGTTCTCGTGCCAACAGCAGAAAAAGACGTGAATCTTTGAACAATAGACTTTGACACGAGTATTGAGTTGAGACGTCCATTTCGGCGGCGTATTGTCTAGACGAGAATTCTGATGAATATATTTAGTTTTATTGCTTATCTTGTTAATAGTTCAAGGATGAATGTGGGTTAATGATCATCTTTTTGTTTTAGTTTTGATCGAGATATTGTACTAATAGAAATCTTTATTATTTCCGATACGACATGTGCGTGAACTAAAATTGTTTCACAAATTAATGGGTATTTTTTATTTCTTCTACGACTGTCAGTTGTGACGGGTTGTTTGTGCAACTGGTCGGGAATATAATGTTACATCCTCGACTAAAGAACGACATACTATTTATTTGTTTTAAAAATACCTAAATGACTTCTCTTTTTACTTACGGCTGGCTCGGTCGTTACAAAATTTTAATGGTTATGTTAAGGTCGAATTTTGTACACTTAGAAAATGACTTTCTAGTATAAGTAAGTTTTTTCTACATTTTTTGCTTGGTGCTCAGCGTGAGGAGTTTTTGTTTTATTACGTTTATTTTGAATCATCTGATTCGATTCGTAGAATGAAAATTATTTGGTTCCTAAAATCTAAAATTAACAATTCTTGCCAATGTTACTGGTCCGTGAATACAGAATGGTACCTAATATGAGTGAAATATATTATTATCTGTGCATTTGCATTTTATGCAGAGAACTTAATTTGCATACAAATACGGTTTGCGAGATTAGTACGAACTTTCTGACTTCAGGTGGATGTTAAAATGAGAATGTCTTGCAAATGACTTTCCGATATCCGATAAAAATAGCAATGCCAGTTGTCTGGGACGGATACCAAAGGCGAGATTCCTAGCATACCAACGAATCATTAGGACGACAAATATTTCAATGTACCTATTGTCGTACTATTTAAAAAGTTTTATTTTGTTTAAAAAAAATATAGCAAAAGGAAATTTAGGAACAGTAAAATATATACCCAATAGTGAGGAGATTATAGTAATTACTATGCTAATATTACCAAATAAATAATTATACAATTATAATGAAGAATCTCCACGTGGTCTGGTAATTGCAATAAATTGTAATTTAGTTACCAATGTACTCTTATTCAGACGGTTCCTGTGTGAGCCAGAACGCATAAATTAGGCAAATAGATACCGTTTCATTGCCATTAATTACTGTGACAGTTGTAAAGTCTTACTCGAATGTATAATTAATAACATTGGTACAGCGTTTAATGATACGAACGCAGAACGGTTTAAAATTATAAAAAGTTTGGATTTTAAATTATTTAAATTGAAATGCTGTGTATTTTTAAAAGACATTATTATATATTTACACAAATATTCTGTACACTTAAACACAAGTATTATACAGCTGATGATTGTGAATCTATCAAATGGCGGCTAGATTTAAAATTCGTTCAATAAATTGATTCCTACGTTTACTGAAGTTTTTTTATTACCTACACAAAACAAACAACAAAATGGCGACAAATTCTTAAATATTCGCAATCGGTACTTACATATATATTATTTATTCTCGACTTATATATCTTCCATTTTCTTACTTTTTAGAAATAATATAAAGAGATATGGGTCTCGATCCTCGTGGCTGTGTCTACATTTTCTATTTATTAATGGATGCTCGCATGAAAATAGGTCAAAGGCCTGTATTCTATATTTTTCAAGTAGGAATTTCATCAGTTCATCGTTTGCAGAAAAAAACTTGGCCTATTCTAGTAATGCGGAAGTAATCTCCGAGTTTCACTAACATCGTGCATGATTTTCAGTAAATATAATATGTCAATCAATAATGGTATCTATTACTTTTATTTACCGACTTCAAAAAAAGAGGTTCTCAAGTCGCCGGAAGCTTTGTTTTTTTTAATAGAATAGAGTTTTACCTAAATTATGTATTTTTAACCGACTTCAAAAAAAGGAGGACGTTCTCAATTCGAGTATATGTTCCTTTTTTAGGTTTGTTACTTCATAACTCTGAATTGGGTGGACCGATTTGATTATGTTACTCAAAAACTTGATAATTTAATAACACTATTATAACTTCGCTCGTACACATCACAGCAAGGCAATATCGGATCCAATTAAGTATTATTGGGAGTCTTCTAGGAAACATAAAACGGAGTCTAGAGATATAAAAACAAGACGAGTCTTTGGCTTTATTACTGACAATCGATACCATCCTCAGAATCTCCAGTAGCCTTGTTCCATTTCATAACAGTAACATCCAGCATGATGTGGTAATGCGGCATACCGATCTTCCGCCGAGTCTTTCGATTTTATAGCGCTATAAAATCTATCCCAATGTTTGTATAATATTATAATTTATCGCGTAAACAGTCTGCGGCAATAATCGGATGTATGAATGGTAAAAATGCCATGTTATATTTAAATACGTACATAACAGTCACGTGTCTATTTCTCTGGGATGGGCGGCAATTAGGGACCCCCGATTTGCTATCTTCTGATATATTGCTTAACTCCATCCATTTTTCTGTGATGCAATATCGTCAGTTTGGTTAGTGTTCGTCAACTTGGCTGATATAGATTAGATGAGGTCGATTCGTACTTATTCTTCCATATATCTTCTATCATCTTACTCGCCTTGTCAATTCTCCCGCTCGATGTGTCAAAACGATCTCAATATCTCTTTCTCAAATCTCTTCAAT
Organism: Theretra japonica; assembly: GCA_033459515.1. NCBI lineage: Eukaryota > Metazoa > Arthropoda > Insecta > Lepidoptera > Sphingidae > Theretra > Theretra japonica. The sequence continues at coordinate 9,008,879 of CM065939.1, forward strand.
GAATAGTCTGAAAGATTAAGCATAAAACGAATTAGTAAGTCATGGTTACATTGCGTAAATAAAGTATTACAGCATAATTAAAACCACATGACGAAGATAATTAATTCTTAACTGTCCGTACAGTGTAATGAATGTAATGATATTCTGAAATGATGTCATTTCATTAGAATAATAATAGACTTTATCATTGTTTGTAATAAGTGTCAAGCGAGGCGAACAGCTCCTCTACTTGTCTTCACTGGAAATATTACGTCGTATGATTTATATTGGTTCATTATATTTTATCGTTTTGATACTATAATCTTATTGTTTTGATTTCTATTTGTTTTATTGTAATGACTATTTTGTTTAGTGTAGCCAAATGTGGGCAAGGGATATTACGACACTAAAATTATCGAAGATATATTTTTACAAGATATTTCCTAAAATGAAATGATTTAATTTTGACTTTTGTTTTGTTTTTATTGTTTTGCCTAATGTGAAATAAAGCTTGCAGTTTTCAACAGGTCAATGTGGAAACCCTCAAAGTAGTGGGCCTACAGGCCTACAGCAGTGGATTTTCTGTAGTCGACGATAATGATGGGAAATTTGCGTAAGATCGTGTAAGAGAATATCAAGAACTTTTTTTAGTAACTTATCAACTCAAATTGTTATCGTGCGTATTACGCGTATAGTAAGTAGCCTTACAGTGTCTTAAAATATTTTTTGCATGAAATGTTTTGCTCAGTAAATTTTAAACGAAGCGCGAAACATTCAAAATAAAAAATAAATTACACCCTTAATAACTCAACTTTATGTAGGTTTAACGTAGATTTATTAACGATGCGGTTATAATAATATGTGTTTTATTGCCGTAAAAATTTATGATGCGTGTTAACGCGTGATGTATTCGTATTTAGTTTAGATCCTCTTCATAATATATTGAGAATTTATATTAAAATAATTCTTTAGCCGTCACTATTATCCCGGATCATAGATGCAATATATTAGTGTTATTCTAAAGAAGAGGTCATAAGTGCGTGGTGGCCTGTTGGTAACGGACCAGACTCGGCTGCCTACATGTTTACGGTGGTCGCGGGTTCAAATCCCAGGGCACACCTCTAACTTTTCGGAGTTATGTGTGTATTGATAGTCAATCACTACGCACTTTAACGGTGAAGGAAAACATCGTGAGGAAACCTGCATACCGTAGCGATTTTAGAGAATTTCTACGGTATGTAAGTCCGCCAACCCGCACTAGGCCAGCGTGGTGGACTATATGGCCTAACCACTCTCAATCGATTCTCTCGATTGTAGAGTAGGCCCGTGCCCAGCAGTGGGACGTATATGGGCTGATAAAAAAAAAGAGGTCGCTATATCTGATATTAACATATGGTTTTTAACTTAAACCACATGTTCCTAACCACTCCAGTTAATATTGTACAAAAAAAAAATCTGCCTGGTAGTTTTGTCAAAATTCGTGATTTTAGTTTTCAATGCTTTTGATCAACCCGTATAGGAACGATTATTTGTACCGCTCAGGCAAGTTCCTGAACCAAACTGAAATTCAGCTAAGCGGTAAAAATACTCGTATGAATTTCCACGGGTTGGCAAAGTCTTGAAATCAAAAAATCATCTTTTTTTTTCCAAAGTACAATGTCACCCGGGGTGAAAAGGAGCACGTGGTTGAAATAAATCACCATAATATATCAATATCACCCTGTATAACATGAAACAAGTAAGTATTGTGCATCATTTGCAATTAAAATACAAGTATTTTATGGTAATTTCGCAAGCCTCAAGTGATCTCACCAAATATTTTATTCATTGAGTCTGATAAGAGATCGTTCGTATTCAGATGACAGTGAGAAATCGTAGGTTTTCTTTCCATGACTATTTTTCTTTCCGATAGACATTTACGCTTTCGTATCTAGCCGACGCAGTCAAACATTAAGAAAAAATCCTTTTTTTCTTAAATTATAAAGCTATATCGGTCTGAAACATTGTCGCATTGTAGAGTCATTGTTTAAAACTTTTACAAACTTAAATTCATTATTAATATAACAGATTTTAAAAATATCAATTCACCTAATTTTATATGGAATTTTCAGGTACATTTTAAGTTGTGTTCTCTTGTTATTCCGTATATAATATTTTAACACTTATTAATTTATTAAAAAACAGTTACAACTGTATAATATAATAACATCATTTAAATGTGTCGTTTCAAACAAAAGTTTCATAATTTCGGTCTACAAAAGAATATAGAAAAAACTCATATTGCTGTTATAAAAGATTTGCGCTAGATATTATTCATTTTTTTTTATAGCATAGGTCCGGCAAACGAGCACGCAGGTCACCTGATGGTAAGTGATCACTGCCGTCCATGAACATCCACAACACTTGGAACATGGATGTGTTGCCGGCTCATAAGATCGGGAGGGGAGCGGTAAGGATAAAGGATAGGAAGAGGAAAGGGGTATTGGGCATCCGGCAGTCTCACTCACCGAACGAAACGCGACAACATAGCTATCGCTTCACGTCGATCTTCTGTGAGACAGTGGTACCACCCCGGACGAGCCTGCCCATTCATGCTGAGTCATGGCTGACAACAGCGTGGCTCTACCAAGTCTGCTCTAGATATTATTAATGTAAGCAATGTATGACACCGTGGATCAAAAAAGCAAGAGTCTAGATCCTTTCTTCATCAACCGCACCGGAGTTTTTAATCATCTATAAAAAATATAATAAAAACGAGACGAGATTATATGGTTATAATAAAATTATGAGCCAATATAAAAGATTGTTTTGTGCAAATGAGTGTGTGAGTAAGTATAATATGCCATGTTATGCTGGGAGTAACAAAGATTTCGTTTTAATATGATGTTAAGGGATTACACCGTATATATAGGTAAGTTGTTTTGTAGGTAAGCACACTTTGTAACTCCTTTTACGTTTCAGTTTAGGTCTGTATTGTCTCTTACTGAGTAGAATTTAGCACCAGGTTTATTGTGTCTTTCAGTTCTATTTATTTATTTATTTTATTTATTTATTTATTCGTAACTGCACACAGAAAGGAAAAAACATACAAAAAAATAATAAAAATAAGAAAAAAGTACAGATGGCGGTCTTATCGCTCTAGGCGATTTCTTACAGACAACCTTTGGATGGATATAACACAATGAAAAGAAGACAGGGCAGTCTAGAATATAAAAGAGACAAGCTCCAAAACAAACAAAAAAAAAAAAAAAGGAAAATTAACAAATTGTTTATAATTTATATATACACAACATATAATACATAGTGATTTACTCCTAATATACATACACATGCCAATTCATATAAATATACATATAAATACATATATATACATACATACATACTATAAATTACCTATAGGTTCAAAAGCAGGAAATTATATTTATCAATATGTCTGTTCAGAGAGAAAGGTAGTGGTCTTTTACCATTTTTTTGAACGAAGTTAGTGTTTCAGCCCGTCTTACAACAACTGGTAATGCGTTCCACAGTCGAACAGCTTGGACTGTAAACGACTTATGCATAAAAGTCGTGGCGTGCACTGGCATTCTCAATTTCAGATTCTCCGACGACCTCAAGGACTTAGAATGAGACTTATGGAGAAATACTTTTCTATATATTTAAAATGCTACTTTGCAACGTCGCTATTGTCTTTGCAAATTGAGATCGAGGTAAATTATCGGTAACCTGAAAATACAATAAAAATAACGCTTCCGTGACGTAATTATAACTTTGTGTAAAAGGTACATCAAGATATTTTTTATGATGCAACAATAAAAAAGGAATAAAGCTCTTCTCCTCAATATAGCGCGATATTACTTGCGAATTGACCCATAAAGTTTTTATGAGATTTAAACATAAAATTTTGGAAATTTTTATTACTTTCAAATTACTTAATACCTGTTTGATAATTAGGGCATGTTTTTAAAAAAATATTTAATATTTATTTCCGCGCTCAATGTACATAAAAGTCGTTGAATTAGAGCATGAAAGAAAACTAAAGATCGGATTCGATTTGACATTTGCGGATTACTTCCGCGCTATTTCTGTACAACTGAATGCTGCATATACTTGCGTGAATGACTCAATCGGTAGTCCGTAGTCAGTGCCTCATATTGCAATGTAGTTCCGAATGTACTCGACTGACGCTTACGCATCTTAACATCAAAACAAAAATAAATCACTTCAAATGCAATGACTTGATTCTAAATTTATATTCTTCCAGGATATATATTATTTTACATTTCATAAATAGTTTACTGCGGCCAAAATTGATGTGTGCTATATTTTATATAAATGCAATTTCATGGAAAAGAAAAAGAAAAATTAAATCAATTATATTTTTAATATACAAACATATTTATATATATGACTGATTGGTGGAAAGTTACGCTTATCATCCTTTGTGTAGTTTTGTATTAGTGACGATGTTATTAGGTTGCTTTTCCTTTCGAGAGTTGCCTACGCGCCAATAATTCACAGAATGTCTATTTTTATAATAAACACCAGATTGCTTTTCAATCGTTCAAAATTAACTGGAAAACATTCGGTAATGTTATTTTGCTACATTTATTGACGTCGTGAGCCAAGCTTATGAAATATTTGTTTTCTTAAAATATTCTTCTATCAAGTGCGCCTTTGATCCGTTCCATTCGGAGAAGTGGTTTTATTGGAGTGTTCGATGCGAATCATTCGATACATCATAAACTCTTCAAAATTTATTTTAACATTTGGATTTATTGTGTATTTTGACATATTTATTTTAACAGATTTTATATTTTGTAGGCTTTTAATTATGAATAAATAGTAGAAAATTCGCAAGTGTGACCGAGGCGTTTTAAGTTCAACTTGTGTACTCGGTTTCGACTAGACCGATAGAAATCTTCGACTGGCAAGAGACACGCGCCTTGTCACGCTTATCGTCGCCCTACATTATATGGATTGCACTGTACTTGGTACTTTGTTGTGCTAGAAACAAATATCTTTAAATAAAACGGATCAGTCTTGGGGAAGTTAAAGTAGCAATATTAAAAATTAAAAATATTTTAGATACACTTTTTGTTAGGACCCTGTCTCACAATAAGTCGGACGAATCTAGTCATTGTGGCCGATTTATTTTCCTTAAGTATCTAATCATTCCGCCCATGATATTTTCATACATATTGCCCAACAATATCGTCTACATACTAGGTGCGTTAAGGCTCAAGAACATCAAATAAAACCTAAAAGCGATGGTTGGCCTAGACTTGGGATAACTGTGTCTGAATTATGCAAATATTGTTTTTTTTATGGCATAGGTTTAACCCCTCTCAATCGTGCTCTCGATTGTAGAGGAGGCTCGTGCCCTGCAGTGGGACGTGTATGGGCTGTAACAGTACAGGACAGTATTGCATAGGTTTGATACAAGAGGAATTTGTTCTCCGGTGATCTTACTCATAGAACGAAAAAAATGTGACGATAATTAATTAATGCAATTTGATAGAGTAGTAAATAACATTTTTATAATACCTAATTAATAATACATTAGTACGTATTCAGTGTCAGCAAAAGGATCTTAATAGTTTAAGAAGCATAATAAAATTGAAACTCAAGAAATTACCATTTAACCTACTTGAACAAAGAAGGAAAATTCAATTTTAGTTTGCATTTACAACGCACTTTCCCATTCTGATCGGTAACTCTCCTGGCATCTTGCCTGACAATACGCGTTTAAATAAGTATGAGTATTTTTCTCAGAAAAAGAGGACAAATTCACATTCTTAAAATAAAACAAGGCGTTTAAATATTTACAGAACGGCGCACGTGAGAAGAAAAGTGACAATGAACGGAAAAATGCGGAGTCGGGTCTTTAACCACGAGAACGAGAAAATTAATGTTGCAAGTGTATTCTTCTTTTTGACTAATGTTTTTTTTTACTTTCAGTTATATATTATATACATCTCCTCGATTTAATGCGGCGTACTATTTAGACTTTTGTAACTTACAATTTAGGTAGGGATTAATATTTTTTTATCGCCGAAATTTTAAATATTCTCCATTATTTTAAAAACCTAAGTTTATGCCAGTTTTAAAAAAATTCTATTCCACCACAGGAAGTATGCAATTTTTAAGGAAAAAAAACAGGGTCCAACTTTCAGTTCAAAAAGTACATTAAAAATCACGTCACTTCTGTATAAAAAGACGAAGCTAAAAATACAATTTCACAATTGTAACATTAGTATGATAAAATAGGGATATCTTCGTAATGTCTGTAATTTATTAGCATTACAATAACAGCTACATTATGCCAGGTTCGTGTTAGCTTTAGATAACAACTACATGGGCGCGACATCGTTTGTCAAAATGGCGATTTTCCCTCGGCTATACGATTTTCGTGGCTTTCCGCTCCACACACACAATGTGTCAATCTTTTTTATTACCTTCAGCCATTTTAGTGATGGTGCTATTGTTGTGTAACTTAATTTTATTTTTGTACTTCAACATAAACTAGGGAATGGCGACATTACATTAGGAAATGAGGTAGTATGTAGTTAATAAACATCGGTAAGACATCCAAAAGATAATTCATTTGTCATTCAATCCAATAGTTTTAAGCACATTTTCATATAAAAAATAGGATACGTAAAGAAGTTTTTGTAAGGGAAATGACCCAAAGGGTTATGTTAACAGAGGATTTCCTGTGGCTTCAGATAAATTGATACAGCTATTTTCAGCAAAGACCCTGTCCCACTTCAAAACGTATTTTTTTACTTTATACTTTGTAGCTTTGTGAAGTGGATTTTATTTTGTTTACAATATTATTGTTTATCGAATGTGCAATACACAAGAATAAGGGTTATTTCAGCGTAATATGAGTTTTAAACAAAGCAGGTGTAAAAGCATCAAAGTGTAGCACTTCAAACATTTATTCAAAGCAATTTTCATAACCATAACAAAAAGATGAATCTCTTTTATAATAATTTAACGAAAATAAATTTAAATGTAAAGAACAAACAATATGATACTTTATAAATTTAAACACCAGTGTAAACGCACTATTGTGTTCCGGTAAAACACAGTCAAGATAAATTTTTGCATGGCAAAAGAAACGGGGGCAGAGGAAACTGAATGCTACCGCCCCTTAACTACCTGAAATGAGACCCAAATTGCACAGCTTTTATTACTTTAACACAAGACATTCTATTACATCAATTGTAACATACATACATAAATACCACGCCTTTATCCCAGATGGGGTAGGCAGAGGTGCAATCAAAACACCCACGTTTCGCCTTGCGTGTTATTAGAGCAACTAGAAGGCTATTATAACAACTAAGAAAATACTTTTAAATACAAATAACCAGAACCCTATAATTCCAAATGTAATTTAGGTCGAACGGATAGAGCAAGCGAGCAGTCATTTATTACCGAGTCGCGTAATTAATATCTGTCCTGCCACTGATTACATAATTATTCCGAATATTGGGCCTCATTTACTCAACCCTAATTACATATTTGCTCAAACGATTTGGAGCAAAGATTTGTAGTTTTAAAAACTGGTCATTCCTTACCGTGCTGCAAGACTACAAGCTACAGAAAAATGGAACAGCTGTTTGAGAATGCTTTAAACAGAGTATTCTTTTTACTGAATATTATAAATTTCGGAATCGATTTAGAGGATGTTAACAAGAGTTTTTTCGAGCGTTTACGGAATCGTAGCGTTTATTGTTTGAATTTCATGGAATTGAACATAAATCTTTTTGGTGAGGTGATTTGGTTAGCTGACAGCGCCATCAACGGCCGTGGTACTTTGGAAGACTATACTAATATACTGCCAGACCTCGCTCTTGGCATTCTTGGTGATTTAAAATCATATTTCATTATAATAAACGCTCACCATGTACTAGACTTGATTCAGACATTTCAGAGACTCTTTAAAAGGCAGATTTCGTGTAGTGAAATGGAAAAGAAAACTAAGAAAAGCTTTAAAGTACTTAAAGCAATAAATGTATTTTTTGCATGCACTTTTGGTGTGGGATTGCTGATGTTTGCTTTGGGCCCGTTGGTGATCATGTTGTCGATATATTTGTCAACTGGGGAAGTGAAATTTCAACTACCATTTATTGTGTATTATCCGTTTGATGCTTACAGCTTACCAATGTGGCCGATTATTTATTTCGCCCAACTGTGGTCAGGTATGTACCGAAACACTTCTTACATTTATTATCAGACCGCATAACGAATCGATTGCTTTAAAAATACAATTTTCTTCAATTTTGATTTGTTTTATTATAAAACATTTTTGATCAAGCTAATTTCATAATTAGTGAATAGTATTCATAAAAAATCTACGGTGTGTAAGTCCGTCAACCCGCACTAGGCCAGCGTGGTGGACTATATGGCCTAACCACTCTCAATCGTACTCTCGATTGTAGAGGAGGCCCGTGCCCTGTAGTGGGTCGTATATGGGCTGATACAATACAATACAATACAATAATTTCATAATAATTTTTAAGTCACACCACTTAATTGTGATTTTTCTTTTCCATGAAAATAAAATGATGACGAATATCCGAATCATATTAACTCGTATTCATACGGATTCTATTGTTCTGCTCCAGTGAGACTAAAATGAACATACACACATTTACAAAGTAAAGTCGCACAATCCGCCAGCACGTGCTAGGCCGGCGTGGTGGACTATATGGCCTAACCCCTCACAATCGTACTCTAGATTGTAGAAGAGGCTCGTACCCAGTAGTGGGACGTATCTAGGCTGATACAGTATAGTACAAAGTTAGAGTGAAGTTAAACCAACACATTTTATTGCGAGGTTCACAAAATACACCATCTAGTTAGCGCAACGTGTCGCAATATTGCTTTTTGTTCATATTTGTGTTTTGATTAAACTAAACTTCCAGCATTAGTCGCGGTGGACTTCGTGCTCGCTCCAGACTGTTTTTATTACACAGCTTCGACGTTCATTCAAATACAATTCACTTATCTACAACATGATCTGGATAAACTTATTGAGCGATATCCGAACGGTCCTAAAAATAGACGCAATCAGGCGCGTCATTCAGAATTTGTGGAGTTGGTGAATCGGCATCAAGAGCTTATACGGTAAGTCTTTGGATATCATTATTAAGAATTATGAATATTGCTTACAAAGAATTATGATTAATCGTGAATCACACGATCTTTCTTTTGAAACGTTCATGTGTTCCATGAATTAATGTTCAAAGTACATACAGACTTTACCGCCCGCTCCCACTTGCCGTTACTCCAGCCCGTTCCACACTTATTGACATCAAGTTTTAAATAAATCTTATTTTCCTTAACTTCTCATACCATCTGTTTCGTCTCCTTCAGGGCTGAATCTAAGTATAAAAGTATCCTAAATGAGTTTCTAGTTCGCCGACTACCTTTGTACCTTTTATTACGATCAGTTTATTGGATTTGTCGTAACTCGTAAAAGGGTAAAAGAGAGACAAAACTTGCGCATTTATATTTACTTTGAATTATAGGTTATAAGGTATTGGTTTATAAATAAGCAAGTATCACACTTACCAATTGAAGCATATGTTTTTATAATAATGAGTACATACAACAAGGAATTGTATATTTTAATAATGTTTTCAGATGTGTGGATTTATTAGAGATCATTTTCTCTAAGTCGACTTTGTTTAACGTTGTAAGCAGCTCAATAATTATATGTGTTACCGGATTCAATATGATGGTAAATGAGTTAATATTATTTTACAATTTGTGGTAAAATTGGTATAGTGTGGTTTGACTCTCTCGGCAGTTTGACTGACTGACTGGCGTAGTTGTACTACGGTACGATTGCAAAGTTGAGGTCTCGGGTTCGACTCCCGGGTCGGCCAAAGCGATATAGGCTTTTCTAGTCGGAAATTTGTGCCAGATATGGCGATAAGCTCGCCCTATGTTGTGGGTGTCCTGGTTGCATCTCTGCCTATCTCTTCTGGGATAAAGGCGTGATGTTTATTTATGTTATAATTTATGTAACAGAATGTCTTGGGTTGAAGTAATAAAAGCTGTGCAATATGGGTCTTATTTCAGGTAATTAAGGACGCCCCGATGGCGGTAGCATTCAGTTTCTTCCTCGCCGGTGGGTTTATACAAATATGTTTATTTTGCAACTGTGGCGAACAGCTTATACAGTCTGTAAGTTATATATTATTTTATACAATAATTTTAATGTTTTGTAAAATTTATGTAGAAAGCAAAATGTTATTCAAGGTTCCGTCCTCGAAATATCTAAACAAAGCTTTTACATTCTCTGTCTGAGTTAAACTTCTCAAATAAAATGAAATATTGTCATGAAATAAGAAGACGAACTATCGTTAACTTTCCTCTTTTTTCCCGTTCATTTTCTCCACCATATTAAATTTGCAAGCGTCTGAATTCTATTTTATTGTCCTTTTGCTTATACATTGTTGTTGTTATTTTACTTTCATTTCTATAATTTCACTTTGCAACTACAGCGCGCTTCTACGTGATAGTACTAAGAAATAGCTTCGTAATAAATGTTCTCTCCCTAGACAGAACAAAAACGCCTTAGGATATACAACATGTATCCTAGGGCGAGCAGATATTGCGAAGTCTGTAATGAATAGAATGAATTCAACGTTGAGGTCGTAAAATAGAGAAAGAACTTGATAGTTGTTTAAAAGGAAAGGATTTCTCATTTTATAATAATTTGTTTTTATAAAGTCACCTCCTCCAATGCAAAAAAATACATTATACATAATAACAATAGAAACATGATGTACCATACATTCATTAGTTTAATATTGTAAGTAATAACTTGTAACATAAGAGTAGAGCCACGTTGTTGTAGGTAATAACTTAGAATGAATGAATAGGGTCTTCCGTGGCGGTACCACTGTCTCAGCTTTGCTGTCGCATTTCGTTCCGTGAGTGAGATTGCCGGATGCCCAATACCCCTTTCCACTTCCCACTCTTTTTCCTTCTCTATAAGCCAAGCGTGGTGGATGTTCGTAGGCGACATTGATCACATACCTGTTTGCTCGTTTGTTGGTCTTATTGAATAAAAAAATAGTTATAAAAACGCATTTTAACTAGGTTGAATGATATGAATACAAATTTTAAAATATTTTATTAATGTTGTTTGCTTATTTGCAGAGTTTTAAAGTGGGTGAAGCCATTTACAACAGCAATTGGTATGATTCCAGTGTGCCTGATATGAAAGACTACTTATTAATTTTGACAAGGCTAGTTGATTTGCTGTCTACTTCTCACACACATTTATTATGATAACAGAATAAATAATACAGCGTATTAAAATAAGGAGATGAAGTCCTCTAACCATAGAGACATCTATTTGATACTACCGCCAAAGTAAAAAAGAGTGATCATTAAATTTTTTAAATTCTATTAGGTGTTAATTGTCTTTAATTTGACAGCCTCCATGGCGCAGTTGGTTAGACGTCGGTTGTGAAACGAGAGGCCGCGGGATCTATCCCCGCACTGAGACAAATGTTTGTGTGAACCACAAGTATTTGTTTCGGGTCTAGGTGTTTTTGAGATTGAAAAGTCTCTCATAGTTTCTGATACCACGACACAAGACTCGATTTTAGTGTGGGGTCAGGACTATGTGATCGTTGGGTGTATATATATTTATTTGTATTATTAATATTTTTATGTATATTTCCAGGGCTCAAAAACCATGCAAATTAACAGCGTATGGGTTTTCCGTTGTCAGTTTGAATTCTTTTGGAAAGGTAATTTTCTGTATTTGTTGGTTTATTAATCATATTGAAATAATTATGACAATTTCACTTGACATTTGTTAGTCGTCTCGTTCTTGGCTATGTGCCGTTGGGTGGCGCAGCCTTCGTGGCTAAGATGGTTTAAGATGTGAAGTTTGATCTTCGCACCGAGGAACATATTTGTGTGACCCACAAGTATGTTTCGAGTCTGGGTAATGTGAGAGCGAAGTTTCTCATATTGTCTGTACTCACATGATAATTATAGTTTAATAAGGCGTCATAACTTTTCGATGGCTGGGTTTATTCTCTACTTATATACTTAATCGTAATAAAAAGAGTTACTTAGTAGCATCAATGTGCATATTTTTTCGCAGATTCCAACAACATTATTCTTTTGTTTTAGATTCTAAGTACATCGTGGTCGTATTTCGCTCTCCTGCTGACTCTTTACAGCGGCCCACAGCATCCGCGGTCGTAAATACAATATAATAAATTGTGTAGTGACGTTTGCACATAAATGTTATGCATAAATCATTTTTAGTTTAACTACGTCACGTGGAGTGCGTAAAAACTAGTTATTTATATAGAACAATGCAAAGATATTCAATCTTCGTTCAATAAATAAATCTAAACAAACGGTCTGCAGTTTCTGTTTGGTTAATTAAGTATATTTCTCTATCTTTCCCTTATTCCACAAGTGAGGACTGTGCAATGTGTTGTGGAAACTGTTGGCTGATGATTTAGTAATAAGCACTAGTACAAAATTTTCCTTTTAGTCTTTCTCTCTCTCTCTCCTTCTCTTCAGCCTAAGGAAGTTTGAACATAGGCCTCCCCCAAGGATCCTTTGAGGCTAATAATAATGAAATCCCAAATTAATTGATAAAAATTTGTGACAAAGTTATTGAGGTTTCACGGTTTAGGTAGTAATTTGAGTTAACATTAGCCGGCCTTTATGGATCAAAACTCAATATAAATTAGGAAAATGTACGTGGCCAATAATGAAATCGTTGAACTAGGTGACTGCCTCAGTGGCGTAGTGGTACTACGGTATGATTGCAAAGCTGAGGTCGCGGGTTCGAATCCCGGGTCGGGCAAAGTGATATTGGATTTTTCTATTCATTATCAGCCCGGAGTCAGGAATTTGTGCCCGATATGGCGATAGGCTCGCCCCCTATCACATCGTGGGACTGAATATACAAGGCGAAACGTGGGTGTTCTGGTAGCACCTCTGCCTACCCCTCCATGGAAAAAGGCGTGTGTTTATGTATGTTGAACTAGGTCTAAAATAACACAATACTCGACAAGTGTCCAGTAATGCGGCAGTGCGCCACTCATGTGCCAAATATCCAAAATTCCTGAAATACGGCCGTGAGAAACTCAGACAATAATAAAATAAACTTGCCCAAATGGCCATTGCGCAAAGCAGTAAAATACTGTGATTTATTGGACACTACTAACAGATGTCTCGGGAAGCCGTCGTAAACGATTTGTAAATTACTTTTGTCTATGTTGTACTGTGCCGAGCAAATACCTACTCCTAGATGTGGAAACATCATAATTCTTACCGGATTATAAAACATTCGGCGCGTATTAAAATACTTAGTGAACCGAAATAAAGTCATGAATGAAAATAATGTGGTTGGAATGAGTGTCTTCATCAAAATGTGTGTTGTACTATTTGAAACTAAAAGTAATGTAGTTGATATCAAGGCTGTCACACTTATATTCTTATTTCTTCATTTCTATATTTTGCTTATTACTAAATAATACACATAAAAGCAAGATGTGTATCAATTGTCCCTCTTTATTTCTGCATAAGTGGGGTAAACGGAAAATTCTATTATCAGCACAGCGCGGCAGACGGTAGTCTTTTGTAGTCGATGACTTGATCCCAGCACGGACAATAACGTTGGGTTAACTCGAAAATATGTTCGCTACTGTATATCAATATACTTTGGGACTAAGACTCGTAGTAGCCCCCAAGGGCTCCTCTAGTTTATACAGTAAATCAGTGTCAAAGCTGAACCCCTAAGGATTTCCATAGAAGCCTGTAGGAAGCAGCCCGCATCCAGCAACTTCCTGCTATATTCCAAAATCATATTATATCGGAATTTTGCATCGTGCCACGTAAATTTCAGAAAATGAATCTTCTTATGCTTCGACCTGCTTTTCCCGGAATCCGGGCCTTATTTAACATATTTATTAAACCTGCGGAATATTTGATCAAAGCTTTTCATAAGAATAATGGCAGTGATCCCGCAACTAATTACACCGCGTATTTCCAACTTCAAACAGAATTAACGCTTGGTGTTCGGCCGAGTTCATAATTGAATCGTTCCTACGCGTCATAAAAGAACTTCGTACTCGTGTCAATTAGAATTGAGTGTGATAAATAGGTGTGTTCTATGTAATTAATAGGGGTGTGACTAAATTGCCGTAATTTTCGTTGTGCAAACACATGAGGGGATTTGTAATCAAAGCCTTGTGGCTTTGTTATGGGGAGACCGCAAAGACCGGGTACGGTGGGTTGAAATAATCGGGATGTATTTCGACAGTGAAACGATGCCTTTAGAAGACCTTTTGCATTATGATGTAGCAGAACATAAAATTATACCGTGCAAGTTTTAAGGTTTTTTCTCTCTTTTAACATCACAAATTTGAAATTTTACGTTAATTTCCAAGGCTCACTTCGTGATTTGTAGAGTATGTTAGTAATTCTGCGCTGCTATTGCGCTCGTAAAAAAGAGAATTAAGCTCACACTTTACGGATATTCCGTTTGATTAGTGGCGCCTAGCCAGGGGTTTATATAAAAAATCCCTAGTTTCCCGAATCTGTCTGCAACAAATTATACATGTAGAAACCAAATCACCGCGCAGTATTTTTCTGGCAATCATGTTGAAGAGCTAGAAAGTTATAAATTAGATAAAAACACGTGGTTGATTTGACGTAGAGTTCTTTGAATAAAATTTTAGTAGATGTATGTTTGTTGTCCAATAAACATGTTTTAATTGAATAAACTTATGAAATATCGATTTTGTTGTTTTGTGTATATTTTGACTTCTATCAATGCTAAAAATTACAATGTGATTTATAGTGGTACTTCCTAGTATAGTAACCGTAACTAGAGTAAACAGCTATATCCTTAACTACTTCACATACTATGTGTCTGTTTTTACGTAAAAGTGGGTTGGTATTAAGTAAGATAATGGTGTAACCAACTTTAAAAATATTACATTTAATAAACTATATCCATTCATTTTCCCTCGATAACTACATGTACTCCATACTCGGCGATAGAGCTCTAGCAACACGGCTACTGCAAGACATTTTATCAATGACCACTGACGTGGGACATGCAAATACAAAAACATTCTATTTCGCAGATCTTTCAACCGGCAAAATAAAATCAGTCGATATAATTTAGTGAAATAAATTATTGTTTACATTAGTCGTGTAAGTTCACGAATTCATGGCAGCATTAGAGAGATCAAATTGCGCGAATACCTGCTCAGTATCATGTAGCTATGCGTAAACAAAACTAACTTCCAAATGTTCTCGTAAACATATGCCTTTACAAATATCCGCAGGTAATAACATAAAGATATCGATGTGTATCGCGAATACCTGAATAGTTTTATATCCGAATTTGTAGTTCGCACTTGCTCTTGCTGAGGTGTAGTTTATGCCTACTTTTTTAGCGAAAATAAAATACGTATCCGATTTATGTTATGCGATTTCGGATAGTTTTCAGATAGTGAAGCGGTTTTTCGTGATGCGATTACTTTAGTGACGTAGGATTAAATTTTGGACGTAGAGCGATCAAACTTATAAGCATGTCTCGATGGTCCACGTCCAAATAAAAGGTTTTTTAAATATCAAAGATACTAACAATCGCCAGAAACCTATTTTTAGAAGTATTTCCAAGTGTTCTCAATCAATGTCAAAGAGTTAAAGCGTAAAATATAACGAAAGTCAAACTTGGGGTGAATCAGTAAAGACTATTTGTAGCGTCGATTTTTCTACGGATTTTTAGACAGATTCTCCAACTTTTATCATTGTTTCTACTGCAAAAGTAATATTGATTACAGTTTGCAAAATAGTCGAAAACTTTGCCATAAATGTACAAGTTTCACTGTTATTAAAGTTAACACGTAGGCTCATGTTACATTCATGTTACTTAGCCAACTTTAACATTAAGCTTTAGTCAAAATATGCGACAGCGTTGAGGCGCCTTTGTAACACCGCCTTAATCTGTGAGCTTATTTAAGAAAACGTTGCTTAGTTTATTCTTGCAGGAGCACGTGGAAACTGAACATGGGGGTTACTCTATGATCCGAAACGAAACTCGAAACTTCGGACGTCGCACCTAAAACTGGACGAATGTGCTTAGGTACTCCACAAAATGTTCGCATTCTCTATCGTACGTCCTAACTATAGACTTAGTTCGGAGTGAATGATAAGTATCATCTCTATGATTCTATTTACTAATTAATAGTGATGATGATGACTATTCTCTAATAGTGATGATTTTTAGAAGTGAAAAATTAAAAACGTACTGCAGACGTCGAACGTCCGAATATTCGAGTTTCGTTTCGGTTCGCAGAGTAACCCCCACAGGCCCCATTTGTTACGCGTATTTGTTCATTACATTCAGATTCAGGATCGCTGCGAACTGTTCTAAGTCTGGTGTAATTTTCCTTGATAAATGTATGTACATACAAATTTTGTACATTGATTTTTATATACTGAGTCAGTGTGCGTATGTGTTATTTTATGAATAGAATTTGTCAAGAAGGAATCTATTTACCTGTTGGAAAAATCACAGTATTATGTTTAATAACACCTCGTAGAGTCGCAAATTAGTTTTTGGTGTTGAAACATTAGAGGATGTAGAAAGAAGGGATATTGTTAAGGTTATTAGCCCCCAAGAAATCTTACTAACCGAACAGAAATCTGATCCTGAAGCTGTTACTTAATGTGAGCTTATAGTAAGTGCCCTTACCAAATTGGCTCGTTATTTTTTCATGGGGTAATTGTTTTGATGCAGGTCTCGCACGAAAGCCAGCAGGCAGCAAAATAAGCAGGAGTTCTTTTGGCTAAAACCCCATGCTGTCCGCCATCTGCACTTTAAAGGATATTCGAAGATTACTTCCACGACAAACAAACTTATTAAAAAAAAAGAGATGCTTTAGCATTTACATCTTTGAGCCGATCCTAAACAGACTATGAATGCTAACTGTTTTGAGTTGAGCTTTAGAAAGAACATAAAAAGATAAGATTAATGTTTACTGTGTACTGCGGATTCTCTCTTCTCCCATAACTATAGTTAAAGTTATCTTCAAGTATAATAAAGACACAGTTACCAGAAAATAAGGGTACATAATTTGAATATTTAATATAGTTTACGTAACTCGGTTAATAATTTTGCTTCGCGCATTCGGTTTTGTCGTTCAGATTTTGCCAAACAAAGGAAATAATGGGGTCGCTGGTAATGAATGACTTTGACCTATATCGCATTACGAGACACTTTTACTGAGTACTACTGCAGGTGTTACATCAATCTTTGTCCATCTTCACTTTTTGGAAGAAAGAAAAGGATTTTAATGACACTATTAATGGGTACATCACAATGAAAATAAAGCTGGAGGAAAATAAATATGTAAAATAATAAATAATAAAGTTAATTCCACGATCGTGACAATAAGATGCGTTATTGCTGAATTGTCATCGGAAAGATAATAGAGCGCTAGTTTTTAGGAGCAATATTTTTTAGTTATTTATTTTCTGTACTACATCTTCCTTTATACGCTCTTAATATATACATTCTCGGTGAATCGGCGAATTGTATATATGTATATTGCAAAAGGATTTCCGATATTTGTTTATTTGTGATTGTACAAACGCGAATACGGTTTACATTGTAATAAATGGAGCTGTTTATAAAAAAGGTAAGTGATCCAACAATTAAAACACACAGTAGGTACATAAAAACACACACAATGTTCATGAAATGACTACCATCCGCTTTTCTGACGTCAGCAGTCGCGGGAAGTTATCCATTCTTGGACAATTAATGTGTTTCAGCTTTATAAACTCAAAAAGAAAATGATCTAGTCTGGTAGTCAACGCAGTTTTTTATGGCCCACAGCTAATGTGTTTTGCGCCCGGGCTAACGAGAGGATAAGTCATTTTTGTAGCAATTTCTTCAGTAATTATCCTGTGTTTATTTATTATTTATTGGTGCTTATATCTTTTGTACAGCCCTGTCTCCTATTCTTATAGCCACCCCAAGGTTGTCTGTAAGAAATCGCCTAAAGCGATTAGCCAGGATTAACAGACGCACTCAGAGAATTGACACCGAGCCCTGAAGGTCGTCAATACCACTGGGTACACTAACTTGTTTGCCCGCAACGAAAATAATTGGAAAGAAAACGGATAGGAAGTGTTGGAAATAAATAATTCTCCAGCTTCCTCCATAACAGTTCGGGAGAAAGAATATTGAGTTAGTGGGACAATATAAAGATACAATTGGTGAAATCAGATGCCAAGTAATGGGGTTAGGTGTTAAAGTACGAGTTGAAATGCTTGGTTCTAATAATAAGTTGGCAAAAATAGCGGAAAGCACTCGAAGAAAATGTATGCTCCTTTGTAAATGTACTAGCCCATATACGCTCCACTGTAAGGCACGAGCCTTCTCCAAAACCGAGAGTTCGATTGAGTGGGATTAGGCCATATAGTCCACCACGCTAGCCTAGTGCGGGTTGTTCTTTATACATAAATGTCCTTAATAATATAATCTGATATATTTTTACGTCTGTTTTATCTTAACTTTTTTAGAAATTAAACAGGTCTTCTTTGCTGCGTTGCAATCCTGATGGAAATTACTTAGCAAATTATATCTATGAGTTTGCTTCAATAATTTTTTAAGGCTACGCTTTATACTGACTCGACAAATTGGCACACTCATAGATTGTCAATTGATTAACAATAAATATTTCTCGTCATAAGATATAATTATGCCGGACCGCAATATTGAATCTTCACACTTTGGTGGAAAATTAATGTACCACCAAAATGTTACTTTTATTGCAGGGCTCAAAACAAAAACGTAATTTTACCTTCAGGAACCCTTGAAATGCATATTTGCCAATATTTATGCCCTTAAAAAAATGTTGTAAACAAAACCCAAATTTTACTAAAATAAACCATTACGCTTGACATGGTGACGCGTTAATAAAGTTTATTACAAAGATATATAAAAATACTAATTTGCATAAACGAAACAAAATGTGAACAAAATGTAACATTTGAATGCAAAAAGCCGCTGTTAATTTGATTGCGAAAAGAAAGCTTCATTTGTCCCGCCTGGTTTTACATTTAATTAAAACGCCTGATATACAAAATCCCTTTTGACTCAGTTGTTAAGCATCGTTTTCATTTAAATGGGATCTAATGAGGATTTATGCAAATGGTGAGGATATTCGTATTATTTCGTTTTAGGGAATTTAATATCTATTTCTTTTTAGGCCGAAGTTCTGTGTTGTACTGTTGAATGCGTTTGTTAATAAAGAGCAATTGTATCAGCCCATATATGTCCAACTGCAGTGCGCGGGCCTACTCTACAATCGAAAGTACGACTGTGTTATGTGGAGGACTAACGAGTTCAAAGGCAATTGTTATAGTATCTCTTCAATGTAGAGATTAATTTTATAAGAATTATGATCAGATTTATAAAGCGGCATAGATTTCTTTCGATATCTATAATACTAAAACCAATGGCAATAACTGGCTGACATATTATGTTTCGTCGATGCCGGTTCCAGCTTTTCTTTCGTTCCAGAATAGAACTAGGTCGCAAGGCTTAGTGTGGTTTTAAAACGCGAAGAGATGTTGAGATTCAGTGGTTTTGACAATAAGTTAAAACAATACCTTTAAATAAAAATATATATTGATGCTCTATAAAATAATTAAGAATTTTTTTCTACATAATATCGTCTATTTATTAACAGGATAATATAAAATAACTAAGAAGACTCTCGTAAAATGATTACCATATGATATGAACTTTCAACCGGTGTTAGGATTTAAGATATTTCATTAGTTCATATGCTGCTTCATATGTTTAAAACCATCGAATCGCAGTCCAAGGAAACTTCAGTCAGTTGGGGTGTCTGGAACCGAAAATATATGAAACAGTGATATTCTATAGTCGAAGTGAAATTGTAACAATTGCAGTATATTTTAAAAATCTGATTGAGATACCTATATTTGAGAAGTTTTCCGAATTTCTAATTTTTAAAAATAAAATGTAGCATTTCGTTGTATAAACTTTTCGTTATAATTAGCAATGTCGCATTTTCTGCAGGTTGTTTTAAAACACGGCTTTTCACTTTATTGACAATTAAAATTTCACTATTAACGGCTTACCAGTCCTAATGGAGGTCGTACACGCCACCGTGTTCTAAGCTCATTAAACTTTACCTTACACGGACTAGTTTTTGGTCGAAATATTTCAAATAAGCAGATGCATTTAGGTCATTCATATTTCCTACTATGGATTGGATAGATATGATTTTGAAATTGTATAACTCTAGTAAAATATTTCGAGTATATTGTAGATGTTGATAGTATTACATTGTTAAATCTTTGTTCAATCTTAAAAGCTACTCCTGAGTTATCTTCAATTACATCTAATGAACAATGTGAACACGCCTCGGAAGCATCCCGTGTCACGTCACCATTAATCTTCGTTGTACCGACCACAGTAATAGGTGAACCACTACCCGTCTCACAAGAATATCACGCTATTTATACTTAACCCCATTTCAATACACCACTTGGAATCTTTACTCTTGGTGGTTTGCGGGTTTATCTGGTGATTGTTTTAGGTCTGTTTATTATGACGGAGTAAGTACCAAGATCCAGTACGCTTTCAAAAGGTCTGATGGAGATCTTTACAGGAGGCCTATGTTCAGCAGAGGACTTCCTGTGGCTGTAGAGAGAGAGCGATAAATAAATAAATAAATACACCCAAATGTCACATACATAGTCCAGACCTCACATTAACATCGAATCTTGTGTCGTGGGTGTCAGGAACTACGAGTCTTTGGTCTCACAAACACTCCGACCCGAAACAAATACTTGCGGTTCACACAAAATTTTTGTCTCGGTGCGTTTATCGAACCCGTGGCCTCACGTTTCACAGCCGGCGTTCAACTGCGCCACGGAGGTTGTCAATAGCAAAAGACAATACAGTGGATATGATTAATTATCCTCCGAGCTGCTTTCAGGACTAGTCATCGGACTCACTGAAATAAAAGTAATACTGTTATTTCAAATAGTTTGGTGTGAGACAGTGGTTCCGTCCCGATTGAGAGGGTCCGTATCCATTTGCGTGGTAGCTCTTATTCTTACCACCAGGTAGAGATTAAATTTAAACGTAATTTATAAAAATATATTGCAAAAACAACATATTTTAATAATTTAATGAGGTAGAAAAACATAATCAGGCAGGTACCTACCTTTATTGATACGATTTGGGTATTTTATTATTTGACATCGACTGCATATTTTTAAATTAATGTGAATATATTTTTTAAGTTTTTTTTACATATCCTTAAAAGATTTGCTGTCGTTAATTATTTACATTCCTTTAATTACCGATTAAAAATATAAAAATATATTACTGTTTTGGACAGACCTTTAGCTTTGGACCACGGGTTCCCTGTTCATTTTAGTTCAGCTTAGTTAATCAATATTTGTGGAAACACTACAATATTTAACATCAAAATTGCTACCTGATTTATATTACAATGAAACTACAATGTTTAATAAATCGATACCTATTCTTACAATAAAAAAAATAAATAAAGAAAATTGTATTTTAGTAATATGATAATGATATATCTTATGAGAGTGCATCGACAGAACAAAATGTATTTATTTATCATGTTATATCAGGATAATATCATCATATGATTTTATATAATTTCATTGAAAGTCCTAACAGGTAATGTCCTTTATTGACAAAAACATTACAAAGTTTCACATATATTTTGTGAATGGGATATAAACATTTGTTATTGCTATAAATAATGCTCATTAACAAGAAACTGTATGTTAGGAGTCAAACAAAACAAATACGTACGTTTTGGACTTCATTGCCGTGGAGGTAAAATGCTAATATAATGTTCCAAACTGAATTTTATGTTCTCAATACAATTATATAAAATTAAATGTGATTCTATATATAAGTATAAAATATTCGATTTTAAGTTTACGTTCTTATACGACTATGTTAAAACAAATATTAAGGCTAAGGAAAAATCTTTTTGTAATTTCTGTAATTTAAATCATGACTTTAATTAATATTTCGAGGGTTCTAAACTGTGTAACAAAAATATTTAGATTCAAATTTCAACTGCATTTATTTTATATCTTTATCAGCGAGTGCTGAAATGTCATAAATATGGGAAAATTGGCTGCTATTACGCGTTTTCATTTGTCGGTGCATAACATTTGTGCCAGTGAATGGCGGTTGAGGGGCATTCATACAAATGTGCTTGGCGCGTTGCATCGCATCTACACACTATTAGGTTTCAACAGCTCTCCGCGGAATGAGGTAAACGGCTATTGGGAACATTCTAGCTACCTAGTGTTCACATTATGTAACCTTTATTACTCTCTCATCATATTATTGGGTCAAATAGTTGTTATATTAACACCAGCAACATTTTAGGTTACTCTACCCTTTTGAAACCCACCTTTGAGTAGCTTGATACAGATCTATTATCGTTATCATCAGTAACATGATACTGAATGTTGGACTTGTTAAGCTTTTTTAAAGGTTTTGTAATATATCCGATGGGAGAGAAATTTCTATTTAGGCATATCTGACGTTCCTCAGGTTCTCGGATAAGTTTTTTAGTATAAAAATGATATGCATTTTCAAACATCCGGACCGCGTGTTTAATCTCAAAATCAATTATTTAATTTTAATATGAATTTGGATTTGTCACTTAATGTTAAGATAATATGTCATGCGACGATGGGATCTAAAATCAAAGTTCATTATTTTGTCGAGTAATAAATTGGAATATACGGAAACGTTGAAGTTTGAAGCTTAGTGAAGTTTCATACTGGAAATAATATTGAAGTTGAATGCTACTACAAATAAACTGCACTTCAAAGCAGCTGTGTGCCAACGGAACATAATAGGAGTCGAGAAAGACTGCTTTAAAAATGTTCTTATTTGTTGCATGGAAAGAAAACTAAGAATCAAAACAAATATATCTTCGAGCGTCCTAGTACAAGGTAAACCAAAGGTTAAATTAAAAGGTCTAATAAAGCTTGCATGAAGTCACAACATGCAGACTGCTATCAAGTAATGACCCGCTGTGGATATCCTTATGAGAGGTCAATGCGAAGTGAAAATCATATAGTTAAAGATGAAGCTAAAACTAACTTCGCCATGTAATAAGAAATTATAACCAATCAATCCACGGATCGATATGCTAATTGAATTAATAAGTAGCAGTATTATATATTTCAACAGGAAATATTCTATAATATTTCATTAAATGTGTGCTTTATAAGAATGCTTTCAATTTAGCACCTGCATTAACACAAATACGAGACTATTAATAAAATAAATATAAAACTAGCGATTTCCTTAAACGCAAATTGCTAATCATGTGGGCTTTGCTAGTAAACCTTGAACAACCTTTGTAAATAATGCATTATTATATATATAATAAGCATTATAATTATCATTGATGTGAAATTAATGCTGAAAATTGAAAAGATCATTTTTTCTTCTATAAACAGACGGACTATTTTTGAATGATGGTGGCGCAAAGTGAATCGTGACCACACTTTATATGACTATTAATGGCATTCATAAAAACTGCATCATCATAAAGTAAGCGATTCCATAGTAGGCGGAACTGAGCGTTGCAATGGAGGCCACCAGTTTGATGACAATCTGTGGTTTCAAAGTTATGTGTAATATTATAGCTCTCTTTACCAAAAAAGATATACATAATCGGGAAATACGCTTCTGAAGGTTTTCTACATGAATTTCTAAGGTGTGTGGATTGTGTCAATCCTTATTTGAAGCCTTATGCATCAAAATACGTCATTAGTTAGGTGGTGTTGGCATTCTTATCAGCTTGGAGAGTGATCACCGGACATTACCTTAGAAAACACGTCATAGTAACCAACAATTGCGTTTGGTTTCAGCCGTTATAGCTCTGTTTTTAACAGGTCGACGCAAAATATGACACCACACGCAGCCCATATAATATGTTCTGCATTATCGAATGCTCTGTAATTTCACAGCGTCTGTGGCGCAGTTAGTTAGACACCGCCTGTGTAACGAGAGGCCACGGGTTCCATCCCTGCACCGAGACAAATGTTTGTGAGGCTCATAAGTATTTGTCTGTGGTCTGGGTGTTTATGGGACCGAAAAATCTCTCGTAGCTTCTGATACCTACGATACAAAATTTAATTGATCTTAATGTGGGGTCAGGACTATGCTGCTTCGGTCCCCGGGGCTGTTCCAATTATGCCGAAGAAGGCCACGCGGGGTTTTGGTTGGTGTGCCGTAGACCGGTGAACCCAACATAACCACTCCACTTTCCCCCAAGGTGGGACGTTAGTGGTAACTCGGTTTCTCCGCGTCAACAAAAAAAAGGACTATGTATGTGACTGTTGGGTGTATTAATTTAATTATCCCGGGAAACAAAATGTTGAAATCCTAGGGGACACAGCTTCATATTACATCACCTTGACCCCGTTAAATTCACATTTTCCTTTTGGCTCTCCGATGTTGGATAATTAGCGTATACTTGTGACTTCATCAGTGCAATAAATTATTATGGTTATTAGACATAATGTACGTGACGTGGCAAATATCAGCTACTTTAGTAATAATAGTTTCTTAGATTTACGCGAATGTTACATATTGAAACAAAACTAATTTTATTGTAGATTTGGTTTATTTTTTAGATTTTATATCTTCCCGACGCGACGTTTCGATTACCTACTTTGCCTACTCCTTTGGTGGTCACGGGGCCGACTGAGTCACCAGCTCAGTGAATTAAACTGAATTAAACCAAATACGTAAAAATAGTTTTATTTTAATGCGTTAGTAATATATAAAATCATGGTTATACAGATCACTTAACATCAGGTGACCTGTTTGCTCGTTTGCCGGGCCTATGCAATAAAAAGAAGAACAATTTCGCCATCGAAACACGACACATTTTATGCCTCCACAAAACTGTCTGATCAGAATTCAACTCTGCGCAGTACATTAATCCATTGCGAATGGTGAATGTGGTCACAAGAGGATCTTAATTCGCGTTAATTGACAAAACTTTTGTACACAAAATTGATTTTTTTTTATCTATTCATTTAATCCTTTATTGCACAATACAGAGATACATATACAAAATTACACAATATAAATAGTAGTACAAGTGGCGGCCTTATCACACTAGGTAATTTCTTACAGGCAACCATGGGATGGATACATAAATAGGAGAAAGAAAGAGCAGTTTAAGGCGTAAAAGAAATAGTAATAATCTATAATGTATAACTATATATCTATTTATATAAACATAAACACATGTAAACATCTATATTTATTTAAATTTTTAATTAAATTATTAATTTATATTATTAATTTTGGCCCCGCCCGACTTTATAATAATACGAGTATTCATCATCGTAACAACATTCTTAAGTTTCGGAAAGTCCAATGCTGAACACAGCCCTCTCTCAAAATGTATAGGATGTTGCAAATAATATTTTTTCGCTTTAAAGTGCTTTTGGTTTTTAAAGGCCGTACAATTTTGTTTACTAAAGTTTAATTAGTTGAATATTTTGTTAAAATAAAAAAAATAGAAAATTTAATTTTTATCTGCGCTTACAATTCTAAATACACGTATATAAATACAAATGCGAATAGTAAACAAACCCAGTAGACCAATATGCTTCTTGTAATTGTGTGGTACGCAACATCATGCCCGGAATAAATTGCCAGCGATACAGTTGGTAGCTGGCGTGAAAATACGACCGATAAAGAAAATTGCTGCCTTTTTATGTCAGAAACTGGGGTTCGGTCTTGTCAAAGCTTAGTGCAATTTATATTTATGTATGGTTAGCCCACACGGGATGTAAAAGTAGCCATGAATATCGACATTTGGTTTTTTGATGGTTTTTGCATCCGATAAGGAATACTAAGGGTTTATATAAACATATATATGTTTATATAATATATATATATATTTTATGTCATAGGGGTCTCACGAGCATATGGTTCGCCTGATGGCATGTGATCAATTTAAAATTAAACCAATCATTATGTGTTGGTGTCCTATTTGCCAAAATTAAAATGAGTTTTGCGATCATGAAACTTATGTTTGACTTGGCTGTATACTTGTCCCCTATCTTCATAACTGGAAAAGATAATAAGCTCGACGCATAAGGGGTAGTTACAATAGTACCTCTGCTTATCCCTTCGTTTCTATAGACGTTAGCATCCGATAAAGCAGTATCCGTATTTAAAAATCAAATTATTGAAAGTGTTAATATTGAATGAGAATATAAGCATGTAGTTACTCATATATTATGTAGAATAGATTCTAAACACATTTATTTTCAGTGAGATGTATTTAAACACCTTCGTAAATTCTTTTCACTTATTCAAATAAACGCACTGAGCATGAAAAATAAATTTCGGTTCAACGTATTACATAACCTGAGTGATAAATGCGAAAGCAAAATAGTTCACACAAATTGATCGCGTCTCCAATATTCTTAGTTGAATGAGCACAGATCGTTATGACCTAGTTATGCATAACTAATTGTTTACTCTCAGTCTCAAGGTACAAGTATGTTTATTAAAATGCATTTATGTTTTATAATTGGTCATATATAAAGGTTTTATTTAAAAGCAGAGATGATAGATGATTTAGTTACATTGCCATCTATTTAAAAAAAAAAAGATGACTTATTATATTTCAATGAATGGCGAGACGATCTTGCTTCGCCTGATGGTAAGCTATACGACTGTTCATTTACAGTAGCAAAACCAAACTACAGCATGAATTATAATGCAAAAAATTCCACTGCGCTCGCCATCCTGAGATCAATGTATGATTAATATTTTTTGTAGATTAATTTTTAATTCCGATTTTTATTAAACTTCAGTCGTCCGGTGCGGTTGTTACTGGTCGTTATTTGCTTCGTTTCTTTGGTTTATTTTATTTGTATTTATTTATGCATAAGATTAATTTTTTTCACCAAACAAAAAACCCAGGGTGCGTTCATACAAAGAATTGTATTTTGTTGTAAGTCTAAATAAGAATCGATCTTTTGTTTTTCTTTCTTCAGAGAAAACTTTGATTGAATTATCCACGCCTGCGCGACTTTAACAATAGCTGTCGATGTAAAATAAATATAGCAAAACTTTTCACTAACCTTGTTTGGAACTAAAGTTTAAATATATTGTTATTTTCAACAACCGAGAAATAGTTCTCCAAGTTGTATTTGTCGCTGGGAGAAAGTTATCGAAGTTTTATCTTTCTCAAGTGGCCTTGTTGTTTTGTGAACACTTTTTCCCAGTACCAAAGATTTTAAATAGATTAGCTCCAGTAAAATATATTACTATACTCAGAGTCAAAAACTCGGGTCTCGGCCTGCCTTTAGGCAATCATTGCATTTGTCGAGCTACATTGGAAAACCGATATCAGTTGAATATCAACAACTTGGCTCCAAAATTTCTCCCCGTGTATTGTTTATTACTTTATTACTGAAGGTAGTGTTTCTGACAGGTCTTCACATATTTTACCTATGTCTAAAAACGTGTCAGAAGTATATACAAGTACCGACGAGAATTATATTATCATATTGGTATTCGAGTCACTGAAAAAATATTGTGTTAGTGCCCGACCGAAACTAGTTTTTCAGCCGAAACCGAAACCGAAATTTATTTAAAATTACGATTATTTACTAAAATGTACTTTTTTTTTTACATTTATTTAATAAATTTATTTAGTGAATGAAAAAAAATATTGAATATTAGTAAATAGTCGTAATTTTAAATTATTTTAATAAGATTCGGTTTCAGTTTCGGCTGAAAAACTAGTTTCAGTCGGACACTATATTGTGTTAACTCTATGCTAGTAAAATTGTAGACCATAAGCCTTCCTCTTCTGGTAATTTATTGTATCTAATACCAAGGTAAAGCTTAATTAGAGTTTTTATATTACGGTATTTTTACATCCTCTTCGTCGTAGGTGGCTGCGTTGCAATCATTTATAGGCGTGTTAATTAGCTAATATTAATATATGTGTAATAAAACATGACACAATATGGTTTGTAAAAAACGTGTACGATACTCACTAGAGAAACAAAAACAAGCCACGGCCGATGAACACAGAAAACAGAAGAAACTTCCTAAAACTTCCTAAAGCATTTATTTTATTACCGTATTCTAAAAAATATACAAAGTAACTACAAGATCCTTAATGTACGGTTCAAAGGAGAAGTATTAAACGGTGAGGGAGTATTATTATCTTTGGGTGATTGATATAATTATGCCGGTCTGTTCAATACAGGGTAAATGGTTTATTAAAGCATGCGATTATCAATGAAGATCACAAAAATATACGCCATGAAACTTTGAATGCAGAAAATAAATAAATGACCTGTCGACTTGTTTATCCTACCTATTTTTACATAATTCCGTGTCAGTGATCTTTAAAGTAGTAAAATTAGACTATCATCATTGGTAAAATTGGCATGATAAGCAAGCTGCCAATGGGCGGGCCACGTGACCCGTATGCAGCCGAAAATCTAGGCGAAAATTGCCACGCAGTCTAGGCCCACGGATAGCAAGAGGCGACGAATAACTGGGAGGAGATGGCCCGACGACCTCGATCCCTTTAGTAAAGTATGGACGGCAACAACAAGAGTTGAGGGAGGCCTTTGTTCAGCAACGGGACAATATAAGTTAATATAAAAAAAACTAACTATATCCCATAGGAGCTAGATGAAGCCGTCTCTAATGCTATCAACAGTTAAGTCAATCGGGTGTATCTCCATGCGTGGTACTATTTCCAGTCTTAGCTATCTCGTTATCGTTTTATATCTCAAGTCTTATACATAGTACAAATCAAATTCAGATCCTGAAACCTATTTAGAATGAATCTAGAGGAGTATGTACTTTGACTGGCTCCGTGGCGCTGTTCGTTAGACGCCGACTGTGAACGAGTGGCCGCGAGTTCGATCCCCGCACCGAGACGAATATTTATACAGCTCACATTTTTTTGCTTCGGGTCTGGGTGTTTGTGAGACCGAAAAGTTCACGTAGTTTCTGATATCCACAGCACAAGATTCGATTTTAGCGTGGGATCAGGACTATGTATGTGACTGTTGGGTGTATTAACTTTTATTTACTTTCTCAAATGGGGCAAGGCCGATATCGATAGTCTCTGTAAAGGCGGTAAGACCTTACGATGAGTGATATGGTAATTAAAACATTGAAGTTCAGCGGTCAGGGTTGCCTGCCACAAATCTACGCAACTGTCAAAAGGATTAGCGCGAATATTATTATGTTGTTCATATAAATCATTTGTGTGTATTTAATAAATGTTTAATGCTAAAGGAAATACTATAACACAGATATATAATTTGAAAAAAATGTAAATGTGAAAAAGTAACAGGTATTATTATAAATAAATAAATACACCCAACAGCCACATACTTTAAGCCACATACCTGACCCCACATTAAGATCAATTAAGTCTTGTGTCGTGGGTTTGAGTAACTACGAGAGGCTTTTCGCTCACATAAATACCCAGACCCGAGACAAATATTTGTGGGCCTCACTAGCATTTGTTTCAGCGCGGGGATTGAATCCGCGGCCTCTCGTTTCACAGCCGGCGTCTAACCAACTGCGCACCGGAGGGCGGGCAAAATGCCGGTTAGATGAATATTGCTGGACTTAAATATACAGTCGTATTTTGGTGAATTTTGTGATTATTAATAGACCATATGTAATAATTTTAATTATTTTCCTGAAAAAAATTGAGTATTTCACACTAAAACAAACAGAATATAAATTATATATTTTCCGCGTGTTAAACTAAAATATTTTTCCGGTCTAAAGATAATGTTCAAATAATGATTAATGATGATAAAATTCTGTTTGAATTGGTATTCAAATTATGATTTACTTCAAATAAACCATACATATATTTTCTTGATTTTTTGTTATATAGGCTTGTACATCCGGAATATCTATAATTCTGATTAATTGCTAAAATAGTAATAAAGCTAATGTATGAGTGGTTGTCCGGTTTATAATTTTTTAAAGTTTAAATATTATATAAAGTAGAATAATCCTACAACAAGCATGGTAATTTAGTTATATAACAAGTTACTTTGTGCGATGGTAAAAACCCTTTATGAAATAAGTTCCCATTCTATCAAAGTTTTTATCATCTACAAATATCCATTATTTCGTAAAGCTTAAAAACCTACATAGGTTCTGTTACCTACGTAGGTCTACATATATTAGAGCTCTGCGTGTTAATATTTTTATTTATTGTTATAAACATTACATTTAGATAAAAGTTTAGCTGTCAACGCAGTCCACTGCGTTCGCAATTCCATTCCAATGCCAAGCATTATTCTGTAATTAATTGTGTTGTTTGGTGTTGCTACTGTCCATGAGCGGTATCGCTTACCATCAGGCGAAGGGCATGCTCGTCTCGCCATTCATCGCAGTAAGAAAAAATACAATATTAATCCGTTTATACAAATGGTGAACGATAGTATCTAATAAAAAAAATATCTAATGTATGCATAGATAGACGTCATGTCAAGAAAAAATGACCACTTTTGATCTATATCTCTATTAATTGCACATTATGTCAATTACCATCACAAATGTCTTATTTTTATGCTAATTTAATATAATTCAAACAACGTATTTGAATATTAATGATATATAAATTACAATATTTTGTTTTCTATTCGCTTATGATTTTTAAGTTTATCATGCTTAATTCTCACCTCGTGAACATAAACTTCAATCACAAGGTGTCCAATGCCTCCACAGCTTAACATAGTACATAAAATAAAACCTTATTTGTTTCATTAAAATATATTTTGCGAAACGCCCTAAAGTCAATTTGACATGCCGACAGACAAAATGAAAATAATTAAAAAATACTCCGAGGCCCGGTGAGTTGGAGCATTTCACAATGGAAGTACCTAATTCGCACCTGGGAAAGTAAATGTTGTGGAAATGCCGCTTTCAGCAAATTTTCGACGCGGTAAGTCTCTCGTGATGGTTTAATTAATTAATTTATTATAAGTGAAATGTAAGTTAACAGTACATGGACCAAAACACTTGCATTCCAAGTAATAGATGTTAATTACACACTTATTAAACACTAGAATAACTTGATTACGTGTTGTGTACTTTTTATTTCGATAATTTCAGTAAATTGACAAACTTTGAATGTAATTCGGCAAATTATGAGTAAATGTACTCTGGAACTGTTAAACATTGATGTTATCGTTCAGGTAATGTTCAGTAAAACGAAGGTCCTCGAAATTCTACATGTTCATTTTTAATTCCGGGTTTTGAACATAATATTTCTAAATTAGTCGCGGCCGTTTGGTGTAATTGATTTTTTTCAATTCAATTCATAACTAACTAAAATAAACTAAGCCAGTATTCATTGACAGGTATTTACTGGCGATTAAAATAATTAACTATTGCCGCGTTGCTATATAGATGTTGCGAATAACAGTTATCATTAGTCATAAAGCCTATCAAGTCTATTGCTGATTGTAAGGTTTCATATTATTTTTCAAGGCGCCTTCTGCTTTTTTTATATCATACTTGTGCTAAAGTTTATGTGAATATTAAAATCTCTAGACATACCAATAAAAATACATTAATGCGGATGTAGATTAAACATATTGTACATATGTATTTATAATTATGATCAATAAAAAATTTACCGTCCAAAATTATGAAACCGTAATTATAGATTGAAATATATTAGAGTTATCTCAGTTGTGATCGCTGTTGGCTTCTTCGGATAAATAATACGTTTTCGATGTATATGTGGATGTTACGAGGTCTTTTGGTGATTGCTG
This sequence comes from Theretra japonica, assembly GCA_033459515.1. Lineage (NCBI taxonomy): Eukaryota > Metazoa > Arthropoda > Insecta > Lepidoptera > Sphingidae > Theretra > Theretra japonica. The sequence continues at coordinate 9,040,814 of CM065939.1, forward strand.
TTTTTAATTTCATTTGATTTTCTTTGAAAAATAGCATAACGTAGTCGAGCCTGCTCATTCGTGGTGTATCGATTACATGTACCGATTAGATTGTATCGATTATCGAAAGGTAGCTCAATAGTAACACACACCCCAAATGTTATGAAACACCATTTTCAAGTCTTAGCGAACGTCCACCCATAAAGTGGAGAGACCTAGTAAAAAGGGAGGCTTTGGGCCAGCGCATCGAGAAATCCCTTTCGATATCCGATCTTTAAAACATTGGAATTTATGTCATATTACTACCAGATAAGTTTGAATATCCTTTGGTAAAAATTAAATGCCTTGCCATGCCGTCGCGGTCTGTGCTGGCCATTATATTCCGCGATGAATTGAATGAATGACTGAAGATTGTTTGTTCACTTTTTTGTTACTCGTGCAATTTTAACGTATAAACCTACATAGAGATTTATTCGTCATTACTTTGCATATGCATTAAGATTTTGCATAAAGATAAAAACAAAATAAATATTAAAAATAAATAATGTTTGCTTTAACTAATGTGCTTAAATGGATTTTGACCCAAACCTTTCTGAACCTCTGTGGTGTAATATTCTCTTAAGTTACCAGACTGTACTAAAAGCGTACACTCCGTCTAGAAGCAAATTCTTGTATAAGTAACAAAAATATGAATCCAAACCCCTTGTGTTTATAAATATAAGTTTAGCAGATATGTTCGGTAAGAATTTTACGTAAATCACGACATACGTCGTCATTAATTCTATTTCAAACATAGACTGTTATATTTATGTTAGATACAGCTTAAAACTTGGTAGAACTTTAGGATCCCTAAGATTAAGTAGAGAAACCACCAAAGAACTTAGAAAACTATTTGACTGGAAATAAAACTATTTAAAGTATGAATATGAGTACGAAAAATAACTAGTCGGCCGTATTATTATCTGTACGCTGTAATATTATGAAACATTTTAACTTAATGGATGCTGTAAACTGTGATAATAAAAGTAACGTATAAAGTCACGTGATCGGAGGTTTGAGTTTAATCAATTTTTTTTTAACTGGCACGGCACAGTGACTGCACTGCACCTGTAGGTGAACGCAATGCCATGCCGTGCAGACAGAGTGAGTAATTAGACCTTCCATATTCCCACAATAATTGCAAAATTTTCATGATCTACAATTAGGATTTGTCATCGAGCATTGGAGATCGATGGGTATGTAAATTAGTATCACAGAAATATTTTCTACACAGCCTGAATTGATCTATGTATTTTCGCAACGTAGACGGCGTTCAGACGTTGCGTCGCATAAATATTGCCATTAGATATTCATCGAATCCCGCCTTTACCCAATGTACTTGGCGATCCCAACTTAGATACGTGACCGTACTTATGTACGCGTAGTTGTCTTTCATGCCGAACATTTTGATGGTAAAAAGTGTATTATAAAAAAAATGCATGCAAATCTGGTAACCATTGAACATATAATGATATTGGTTGATGGTAGAAATTCTGGTTAATGAGAATTAAGAGGTTCATAAGATTGTTTAGTAACTTGGAAAATTCTCCCGTATATTTGTCTCGTCGCAGTGGGCATGCCTAAAGTTTTTTTACTTTTAAGAAAAGTGGTATAGTAGTGCTAATCAGCAGCCCTGTACTCAACAATAACTAAAGAGCTAGATATCGTATCGTATCGTATCAGCCCATACACGACCCACTGCAGGGCACGGGCCTCCTCTACAATCGAGAATACGATTGAGAGTGGTTAGGCCATATAGTCCACCACGCTGGCCTAGTGCGGGTTGGCGGACTTACACACCGTAGATTTTTTTTTTTAAATCGCTACTGTATGCAGGTTTCCTCACGATGTTTTCCTTCACCGTTAAAGTGCGTGGTCATTGACTATCAATACACACATAACTCCGAAAAGTCAGAGGTGTGCCCTGGGATTTGAATCCGCGACCACCGTGAACATGTAGGCAGCCGAGTCTGGTCCGATACCACGAGGCCACCACGCACTTATAGATAAGAGCTAGATAGGGTCGTCACAATCTATCTAGAAAACTTTTTTGAATGTAAAGCGTGAACTGCACAATTATAAAATATTCGTATCCATAAAGGCTTTATTACAAGTGGTGGATAATAAATGATAACAATTTTTCCACACATAAAGCACAATTTTGTTATTCTATTGCACTTGAATATCGCTAGACGCTAATTAAGGTTTACTAAAATAAACTTATCAATCTGTGCATATAATATATTTAACAATATTGTGCAAGGATGTGTGAATACTTTTTGCCAAATATTTCTAAAGATTTAACGCGATATGAAGAAAATCATAAAGTGTAACGCCTATTAGTAGAGTCCGAAGTACTTACGTAGTTTTAATGGGCAGAGTTGAGAAGCAAGACGTAATAATAACTTTACGTATATAAGAAATTATATATAAGAAAAAATTAAACATCAAGTTGAGCCAGCAACTACGATTTTGTTTAAATTTTGTAAGTCGTAAGCGTATCGTGAATAAATCTACTATATCTATAAAAGCAAGTGTATGGTCCACGGAAAGCGAACGTATGTAATCGAATATGACATTTTACAAGGTGACCTTTCGAAGTACACACCACTCGTACATTCACGCTGAAATGAAAAATACTACAGAGAATCGTGCCTTATCTCTAACCAGACACAGTGGAAATAGTAACCTCTGTAACTTTATATGATGACTTTTCCTTTTTTTAAACGTCAAATATTTTTACAGCAAGCTGGGTTTGCAATTTCGATCCATTTGCAAGTTAGTTTGCACATCTAAAGAATGTGCTTTGTGGGCAAGATTTCTAAAAAGGAAAGTTTACATAATTTCTCGATAGTTTGGGAAAAATGTTAAAACAATAGTAGCTTTGGTTATATTGGACTGGTATGGCAGTGTTGATTTGGCTGTGTAGGTACCACTGTTTCGCAAAAACCGACGTGTAATCACAGCTTTGCTGGCGTATTTTGTTCAGTGTGTAAGATTTTCGAGGGCATAACACCTTTTCTTTTCCATCCATTCTTTTCCAATTTGAAAGGACCAGCAAAGCACCTACTACATAAATGTTAAGAATTTTACGGGCGGTATTAATAATAAACTATCAGCTGACCCGTTTATACATTTATCGGACTTATGCAATAAAAAGGAAATACACAAATATGTAGATATATGTTTTTTTATTCCAGAAATGTTGATGGCCTTAAAGAATGCAAAGAAGAATAAAGATAAACAAGATAAAGATAATCAAGGTAGATCGGAAGGTGAAAATGATACGAATAACAATGACGAAGATGGTGAAACTAGAAGCGCGACATCAATTATTATTGCCAAACCAGTCGACGCGTGTCACTCTGTGAATCTAGATGAGAAGCAACCTATGGGGTCGGTCGCCACCGAAGTCAAATGTCTGGTAGACAAGACATCGCAGCATTAACAACTTTGTAACTAATTGGTGCTCTACCGACTATTTTTAACTAATAAAAAATCACTCTTGGTTACGTTAATTAGTAGTTTCCAGAGGTTTTTTTCTGCACGCAGTATACTTACGTCATTATAATGGAATAATTCCGTATTATACAAGCCTTCGCAGATTCACTCGTAGTTAATATTGCTCATCTTTGAGCCGGATACAGAAGTTGGTTAGACTTGCATGTAAATAAATATTTTTATACGCAGTTTTCTTGAAGTGCGTGTAAAAATATTTAAAATAATTAGGGTAACTTTTTTCAATATGTGCTGGTGCACCAATTCAATTGACAAGACAATTGATAACCTCCGTGGCGCTGTTGGTTAGACGCCGGTTGAGAAACGAAAGGCCGTGGGTTCAATCCCCGCACCGCGATAATTATTTGTGCGGCCCACAAGCATTTGCCTCGGCTCTGGGTGTTTGTGAGACCGAAAGCCTCTCGTGGATTCTGATATCCACGACACGAGACTTAATTGAGCTATATAATGAATTTGTAACTGATCGATATCTGTACATGGAAGATAAATAGGAAAAACCATAGAGGAAAAATCGTGGTTTGTGATGGAATTTTTGTCTGTTTGTCTGTGTGGTTGTCCGCGATGATTTCAGAAACGGCTAAACGGATTTCGATGAAATTTAGTATGGAGGTAGTTGACAGCGTGGATTAACACTTACACTACTTATTATCCCGAAAAAAGTAAATATTTATATTTGTTACTTTTTTATACACCCCTTGAGTGAGAATAAGAAAGGACAGGGCAGGGACGGGACGGGACGGGAAATTTCATATAAAGTTAATGACGCAGATGAAGTTTGCTGCCAGATGGTTTAAACTATGTTTATCTAATTAAATGCTTCATAATCTTCTTAATGTATTTAAATTTAGTAGTCGCAATATAGTATTTGTAGCTAGCAAAGTGGTAACAGGTAGACGGTAGTATAATACTACAATTAACAACAAATAAAGTTTCAAGAGGTACATGTTCATTACAAAAACAATATTGGCATGACACCTCCAATGAATACGATTCAATTTGGGATAGAGGTGGAATTGATTATGGTGTCTGTCGCCGAGTCTAGGTCGGACAGGTCGGCGCCGACCGTCCTTAACATCTTTACAAACAAACCTACACATTTATACTGAAAGTGCGCATATCCGTGGTTTAATAATCAAACGTACGGGATATATAGATAGCAGTCCCGAGTCTTTTAACATGTTTATAGGCATACCTGCCTATTTATACTGAAGCCTGAAAGTGCAGTAGACACTTCATTTTTTCATTCCCAAAGTTATAGAATTGATAGATCAGGATACAACAGAAACACTGAATTTGAACAGAAATAACCTATATTCTAATGTATAATAAATTTGTAACCGATCGATCTATGTACATGGAAGATAAATGAGAAAAATCAATAAGAATCCAAAACAATTATTTTTAGAATTTCTGTCTGTGCAGTTGTGCGCAATCTCAGAACCGGCTTAACGGATTTTGATGGAATTTAGTATGGAGGTAGCCGATAGGCTACTTTTTATCCCGAAAAATGTAGTGTTCCCGGGGGATGAGAAAGGTATTCAAATGGTTTTATACTACATCTATGATTTCGATATATTTGTTACTTTTTTGTATGGACTATTTTGGTGTGGACTGGACAAAAAATATCTGCACCCGGCGGAGCCGGGGCGGCTCCTAGTTATGAATATAAACTCTAGAAAATTCTTCCTGAACTTTAGTTAGCCGGTATGTTTACATCTCGAAAAGTACTTGTTATAAATTAATGGAATTGTACAGATTTTTTATACAACTACTTTAACTTTAGTTTTTGTACCATAGATGCTGATTTATACTCTAGCGGTTAAGTTTTTGCTCAACTTTTGATTTTGTTACGGCAGTACATATATCGCGGCGAATATGAGTCCATCCGCACGTTGGGATAAAAAATGTGGTAATTTATTGAATGATACCAGCAAAAACTCAACTAGAAACATGCAAGTGTAAATATGAAATAATTGCGTTTTTGAGGTGCATTGACCTGTGAAGTCATTTACCCGTAAGAAGTACATCAATCTATTCATATTTTTATTGCTCGTAAAACTGTAGTTCGTCTCTTAGTGCACTTTTTATTTTCTCTTTACGTAATGGACGTTCAACTTACTCGACTAAATCACAATTTAGGAGAATCTAGTAAATTCAGCAGAATATGAATGGATATTTACGTAGCGTCGCGTGTCTGCAGGCATTGTTTCTCTGCCTTTCTTTTTGCATTGCTTACATGGGGTCAGTGTGATATAAGTATTTTGCAGAAAAGACTTGCAAGCACATTTACGACTAGAATCTGTCTGCATTGTTATCCATTCCTTTCGATGAATATGTATTCTTTGAAGCTTTTGTAATTATCTTGTCTAAAAATAGAAATAATATGATAATTATTATAAGTTTTAGTGATATTTTTAGCAGCTAGTACGATATTTTTCCTAACTTAATACATAATAACCCATCATTTGTTTGAGCAACGTTTAACTCATCTAAACGGGGTAATTAAAAAACCTGTTGCTCGTCGAAGATTAGTCGAAACTAACACCTAAAACCAATGTATAATTTGTTTAAGCATGAATGGTAGTTGCGAAATATTGTTTAAGAACAGTGAGGTAACACAGGAGCGGGCACCGCAGACAAAATGTTTTGAAGAAACTGTGGCTCGCAATTTATGGCTCGTGTCTGTCTTTGATGACGAATACGTTTAATGCATTAAAGACAGGCAGGAATCCGTATAGTAACCATTTCAGTACAAAAAGAAGAATTGAGAAAATTAACAATAGTTTAACTTTTTTTGCCTCTTCAATTATTGGTCTACAATCGTTATTTATTATTATTATGAGGTCGTAATGTACTGCTGCAGGGCAAAGCGCTCTTTCTCGCGTTCTATGCATCTCGATTGAAGGGCATATTATAGAAACGATATTTTAAATAGTAGACCGATTCGTCTATCATCCTGAGTGGCGCCTTCCATATGGTTGATGTCCATGCATGACCCATTCTGTGGTTGTCTTCGCTCGCATTTACTCCGATATGTGACACACACGCCCAGGCTATATCTGCTTGATCTTGGTTGTTTTCTACAAATAAATTTACAAAAACTAGACATACATTTAAAATAATCGTCTTGACCAAGCGGGTTATCTATTAGATATTGCACGAGGCCTCAGTTTGTTTGGTATGTCCGCTCTAGTATAATATTATCTCTATGTTTTAGAACATCAAACATGGCATTACCAAAGACGCAAAACTTAAGGTTATATCTAAAATGCGTCTTTGGTCTGATCTAAGTTGACTCTATATTATAATGTAAAATATGATTCTCTATTGAGGGCGTATAATAGTGCTGTTTAGTAGCTGGATTTACCTAGTAAATTATAGGAAGTTAAATTTTGAGCATGCTAAATAAATAAATAAATACATCCAAAAGTCATATACATAGTTCTGAAGCCCCACAGTAAGATCGAATCTTGTGTTGTAAGCATAGTCGTAAGTATCAAAAACTACCAGAGTTGCTGACACAGATAAGAAGAGATCTTTGTATAGTCTAAATACTCTACTATCAATGATTCAAATAAAAAACTATTCAAAATTGAAGAAATATAAATTATGTTGAATTTAATTAAAGCTATTATTGGCATAATCGCCGCAAGGTGTTGACTACGTGGGCGGTAACATACGACCTCGCGCTATGCCAATAAATATTTAACCAGGATTGGGATCCGTGATGTTGGACAAGGTCCGAAAGGCTAAACCGGAGATCGTGGGTTGAAATCAAGGGCTCACTCAAGTTTCTTATTTTAATTAATTATATCTAGCTTTAATGATGAAGAGAATCATCGTAAGGATTCCTGAGCGCTCTCCACATGAATTTTTAAAGCATGTGACAACAGGCTAACCGCTTTGTGAGTATGATAGAGTTCAAGAATTTAAAAAAATCCATTAAAGAAAACATAGTTTTAAGGCTATTATGTAATATGATTTTGAGAAGAGAAATAATTTTTATTATAAGTTTATAAGTTTAAAGGCCAGCTCTCAAAACGGTTGGTCTTATGCAGGCAATTGTTCATAAACTATTAAGTAAAATCGTTCTGCAACATGCCTACAAGTTATTTGTCTTTGACCCCATGTATGTATAATCAAAGAAAAATGAAGCAAGCAGAAGATGGAAGTTATGATCTTTGATCACAAGAATGGATTCAACCTATCAAAAATGTTAAGCCTGTGGCCGTCCAAGAGTCTGGTATTACTGCGGGTGTTACTAACTCACTCCCGTTTAGTGGATGTAAGCGGGCCTCCATCATCCAGTCGATAAATAATTTTTCTACCATCACTGATTCTTGTAAACCAATTCGAAATAATCGTTTAAAATATTTTTATAAAATATATTTATAAAATATATTCGTATAAAATATTAAAACTAGGCGCATCTTAGAAACAAGAATAATTTTGTTCTGCGAAATTGTTATAATATGTATTATATCATTTCATGGTTTTTTTCCCAAACAGGATTTTATATATCGTTGTCATTGTGGTATTTTCTACAATAAAAAATAAATTACCTGCCAACTTGAATCATAAATGAAATATTTCATTCGAAATTAAAATATTTAATTCATAGATATTTTGGATTTACATATATTTTAAAAAATAAATATGAATTCAGAAGCCGTATTACCGAAGAAGCGTCAGCTCCCTAAGCTCATGGCTTGCATGACAAAAAACAGTTTGGAAAATTTGAGAAATAAAGCATTATTTAGTTTGGACGTCCTCGACGCTAAAGGAATCAGGAGGTATCATAATTATAAGTTCCTTGTTTTTTATCATACCTATGATTTATTAGATAATAATTTATACGCTTTAATTTATTCCATATATTTAAGTGATATTCGAACTTGATCTTAAACTTTTTTGCTGAGATATCACGATCCTAGTTTTGTATTTTAAATATAATCAAATAAGTGTATCTGTATTATTGCCTCGGTGGCGCAGTTGTACTACAGTATGATTGTAAAGCTAAAGTCTCGGGTTCGAATCCCGGGTCGAGCAAAGTGATGTTGGATTCTTCTATTCATTATCAGCCCGAAGTCAGGGATTTGTGCCCGATAAGGCGATAGGCTCGCCCCCTATCACATGGTGGGACTGAGAATACAAGGGAAAACGTGGGTGTTCTGGTTACACCTTTGCCTACCCATTCTGTGAAAAAGGTGTGAGTTTATGTTTGTATGTATGTACATGTCTGCATTAAATAGAGGAATAAAATCGTGAACAAAATCTCGGCTTAAAACTAGTCTCAACGCAATTTGCTTTAGGAATTAGTATGACGCTCGCCATGGCATAGTTTTGGACCCATTCGATGTGTTTATATAATCTTGTGATGCACCAGAACGCTAAGTAAAGTCTATTTCGCACGTATTGAAGGGTCGTATTCTTCAGACAACCTTCCCAATTGCATATAAATGGAAACATGTGATTTAAACATGTTTTAAACGTTGTTTTAATATTTATTTAAACACCTTGTTTCTTTGAGGTGTTTCTTAACCATATTGAATATTCGTTGACGATTACTTGTGAAAACTAATTCATTTGTATAAATTAGGTATTGGATGTGTAGTAAAAAACATGATATGTCATGATCACTTCTTTAGATGGTCTAAAATCACACTTTGTTAAATCATATTATGCAGTGGCAATATCATGTGACAAGGTCATTTCGCTTATTCACAACATTTCCTGTGAATGTCATAATAAACATAAAGGAAATTGTATTGAATTAAAAATAATTAAAATTAAAACACATCATCCCTATGTTACTTAAATCTTGTTTCGTAGGCGTTAAAAATAATTATAAAACTTAACAAACATTTGTGTCTGTGGCAACCCCGCAGACTCTCGTTTCGCTGCCACCTTGACTATAATTATTCTGCGCCATGGTTGCTGGCAATTAACAATCGGTTTTCATGTACAAACGAATGATTTCAGACAGAAACTACCGCTTCACGAATGTCTCATCTTGGAACTAAGAGAGTCGGGATACACAGAGTCATCTGATTATCTTCAGGATCTGATTTATGATAACATCCAACTTGTCGCAGAAGATGATATAGGCATTGTTGTGGATCTCAGAAACAGAGAAGATTATTTGGAGCACATTTGTGCTGGATTACAAAGAGCTGAAAAAGAAAGGGATAAAGGTTTGTTTCTCACCTAAGACATGATGTTGTATGACATCACACAATTACAATAGTAAGTTCCTTCCTCTGGTCCTTTCTTTGTATCGTGAGTATCTTTGTAAGTAAGTTGGTATGATGTTGAGTCGCAAGAAATACATTGGTCTGTCGTTCATCGGCATTCTTGATGAACGGCATCGCACCTGTCATCACGTGCTGTGCAGTCACTTTGCTTTGGCAGGTTAAAAAAAGTTTGGCTGGTAGAAATAACTCAGTACGATATGGTCACCTATTGCAGTCACTATTTTTATTTGATTTGTTAATTACTATCATACTTCAAAAGCACAATAAAGAGTATAAATTGAAAGCTCCTTGGGGACTCCTTTTATGTTTAAAATTATGTGTCTTCCATCCATATTAATTTACCATCAAGCAATAAAACTTTGCCTATTGATGCAGTCATTCGGCCTTCAATTCGGTTTTTTAAATATTTTTTAAGTATTTCTATTACTATTTCGCATAATTTATCTCATTTTCAGACATTAGTCATAAAAAATCCCAAATTTATCACCTAATCGAATTTGAATGGGCTATATACAGAGACGTTATTATTTCACAAATAGATCGTAAATTGTGTTTGAATAAATCAGAATACATAATATGCGTTTTAATATTTGTAGTTTTATCTTGGTTTTTCTTGGGAGGGCAGCGAAAAGGATGGGAAGTGGAAAAGCGATTTTGAAATCCGGCAATCTCACTCACTGAACGCGACAGCTAAGCTGTCGCTTCACGTCGTTCTACTGTGAGACAGTGGTACCTCGATGGACGAGCCTGCTCATTCATGTTGAGTGATGACTGTTGACACTGTGACTCTACCACTTACCTAACGTCTTTCGTATTTCTGCATATATTCCAGATGACACTAAGAAAGAATGCTTAGAACTTCTTGGTTTAGCGATGAATTATGCTGAGAAGGGTAAGGGTATTTTATGGCTGGCGGAAAAATTCTTCCTGGCGTCAATTGCAGTTGCCAGCCAGTACATGATTGATGGCGGACGGCAAAAGGGCTGCTGTAAATATCATTACGCGAAATTCCTTTTGGATAAGTGTAAGTTATTTTTATCATTAGACTTCAGCGTGCCACTGATGCGAAAGAATAATTCTCATTTTTTCATCTAGTCTAGCGCCCGTCATCCACAATTTAGATTACCTAAAGCAAACATTTTGCAATGTTAGTACTATCTAGTATATATTATGTCTTAGGCTCGGTTTAGCAACATTAAGTTAAGCAGCTATTTTTTCATAGAGATAATGATCAACAGTTAATAAGATTACATTGAAATCAGTTCCAGGAGCAGACACAGAAGAATCATTTCAGATATTAACTGAAGTTCGAGATAGTGCTATTGGAAAGGTATCTACTGTATTAATTGTATGTTCAAGTATACAATAGATTTATATGAGGCCTTAAGTCTTTGTCCACAGTCTACACTATAAAACCTTTCACGATTTATGTCATATTCGCATATTATGTCTCAGGATGGCGAGTGCTGTGGAATGCCAAACATTGCTTTGAATTTCATGATGTTGTTTTATTATGCTACTGTCTGTGAGCGGTCATACTATCAGTTGAATGGCATGCTCGTCTCGCCATTCATTGCATTAAAAAAAATGTGCTTGATCTGGTAAATATTATCAAGTAAGAAACAACTTGTACATTAATGCTGCGAATAGCAACTGTTACGAATAAAAGTTAAGTTCTGATCGAATCCACCATTGACAGCAACACCATTTGTAAATGACCGAGAACGAACTATGATTCGATAGGTATTACTGTATGGTTAAGCTCTAAAGGAGGTATAGAAAACCCTTGGAGGCCCTTATTCAGTAGTGAAACCCCTATGGGTAAAGTAGATGACACATCCATTTTCTTTTGTCTTTGATAATCCGATGCAAACATCAAAAGCCTTATTGATTTAACATATAATTTGTGTTATATAAATGTATAAGCAGGAAAAAATCCTTTGAAACAATGTATGTGAAGTCTCTGGTTTCCTAAGACACAGGTTATATCCTAGTTCAGGAACCAGCGATCTATAAAAATGTATGATGGATTTTTAATAAAGAAATTATTATTATTACCTATTTTATTATTATGTCCCAGCGTTGTGGTTGTTCATGTTTGTTTGCTCGTTTCCCGAACATATGCAGTAAAAAAAGAACTATAAACTGTATAGAAACAGCTTAGTGCACTTCGTTCTAACACTGACATAACTTTGGCAGACCTTTGTTCATTTATGCGTAAAACCTGTCAAGATAACTAGTTTCTACGCAACACTTAAAACTTATTGACCATACCAATGTCTAGGTAATGCGTAATTGTTTGAGTTGATAAAGAAATAAATAAAGCTTATTATTGTTAGGGCTGTTTTACATTTGCAACTTGTTAGGTATATTATATTATTGAGTGGTCTTTCGTGTTCAGGAAATTAGTGTTATTATGAATCGGATCTTGGCCTAATTTTTGGATCATGATAGAGAGCATTATGATGATATTTAATATAATTTTTATTTAATATCGCATTTTTTTTTGCTGCATAATTATCCCAATCAATTTATGTTGTACACGTTAAGGAGTTTCCAATTATAATTGACGTAGTACAGACCGCCATATAAGCTTAATAACTATCGACACACATAAATATAGTAAGCTATCGATTCCGTGTTCACGACAAGCACCTCGCTTTACATTAACAATTTATTCCCATAATCATTATCTTTGTGCCATAAAATTTTATTTCTTTATTTATACTTTATTCTTTATTGTGTTGACTTAAGACTTTATTTCCTGTGTAGGACTGGCCACTTTACGAGGCGAAGGAGGAAGGCGAAGAGGTTCCTCCAGACACCGTGTTCGCTGCCACTGCTCTGCAACTTCATCGAGTCATGTTGGGCAAGGCTAGGGCTATACGGAAAGCAGACCCAGCTAAGGCGGAAAGGCTTTCAAGACTCGCTGAGAGGAGGGCTAAGGATGGTTAGACTTACAAATATTTAATGTATTATTGGGTATATCACTCTTGTTGTTGCAAATGACGTCATGTTTAGGAGGGTTTTCATATTTCGGAATAAGACTTAACAAGAGCGTATTTCCACCTTAAAGACAACGCATCTCTATGTCCAGTGATGTTGCAGATGTTCATGGGTGGTGGTCACACACCATCAGGTGAACTTCATGCTCGTTTGCCCCTTATAAAATTAAAAAAACAGCGGCAATTTCGGTATGGTCTTGGCACCTCGGTAGTAAGACTTATTGCTTTATCGTAAAAGTGTCGTGGGTATCCGAAACTACGAGAGACTTTTCGGTCTCAAAAACATTCAGGCCCGAAACAAATACCTGTGGATCACATTGACATTTATCGTAATTCCGAGATTGAACTCGCGGTCTTCCGCTTCAAAGCCGGCGTTGTATCAAGTGCACCACGGAAGTTGTTTAAATTTTCTATTACCAGACACCGGTTTGTTTACTAGATATATAAGCATAAAAGGTTTTATGATGCTTTAGTCCTTATTTAATTTACATAGCACTATTTAAAATAGGTAATGTGTGCTAACAATGTTATACCAAAAAAATTGAAAAATTGTGAAAATGTAATTAGTTTTAGGAATAGGCTTAAGCTACATATTCTCTCTAAAAGTACCTAAGTTAAACTGAATTTAGTCTCCAAATTAAGTTTTACATTTATTTATATTCCCTGTTTGTATCTCATTTTAAGTGAAATATGTATTTCGTATGAGGATAAAGTTATTTAAAACTAAACCTAACCTTAACTAAATATTTCACAATATAATAGTAACGAATACGCTAATTTGCATAAATTAAAGGAAAATTATTAACGCAATGTAAATTAGGTGTTTGAACATACATATATTTATTTAGTCACTTAGGTACCAAAAAAATATAATTTGCTTTAAAATAAATTGCAAAAAACGATTTGAAACGTTGTGTATGTGCCAAATATTATACTTAAGATATTAATTGTTCTAACACTTTAAAATGTTACCGGAATAGCATGACATACACATATAAATTTAGCATGAAATTCAAGGTTCGGGAAATTGTATTATTGTAGCTCAGATACTAGAGCGTCGTGGCTTGTTGGTAACGAACTCGACATGACTTACCCACACAGCGGCTATAGGTTCGAATTTCAGGAATCAACCGACTATTTCAGGGATTGCGTTGGGATGATTTGGAGTCAAGTGTGTATGTACTGTTCAATTACCACGTTCTTTATGGAAATTATCAACGAAACCAGTATTAAGATTTTTAAATTACTTTTACGGCATGGAAATTGACCAATTCGCAGTAAAACAGCTTGAAGGACTATTGTCTAAGACCTCTCAATCGGACTCCCGGTTTTGGTTCCCTTGCCAGCAGGGGGCGTTATTAGCTGATATTACACTTACCCATCTCACCGATTAATTTATTGCATACATACATAATCGTCACACCTGTATCCCATAGGTGTAGGCAGATACTATGGATCGGTACTTTGATTAATTTATTACAAGACACAAATCACTGTCCTTTTTTTTTAAACTAACTAAAGCTAGCATTTGCTTTAAAAATGCTACACAGCATTTCAAAATGTGGTTACTGAAATCAAAAGTCACTCATTTAACTGTTCCGGTTGTTTAATTTAAATTTAATTGTAATTATTTCAAGTGAAGATATATTTATTACATCTTCAGTTCTATTCATATCTTTTACATATGTACCTACGCAACTAGGTTGTAGGCAATATTTTTAAAATCTTTTTATTGCATTACTAGCGGCCTTTCCTAGCTTTGTCTGAGTGCAGATATTTTTTTCTATATAAAATAAATAATATTTTTTCATCTTATGTTAATCAAGGATAATGTAGGATTCTAATGGTTTAAAGAGTTTTTCAAATGGGTCCAGTAGTTTCAGAGCCTATTCAATGCAGACAAACAATCAAATCTTTTCTCTTTATAATATTAGTTTAGATATACAAATTAAAATGCAAAAGAATACAAGACAGTTACTGTTTACTGACCTCAGAATGCAAGACGTTTTAACCTTGTTACTGAAACACGACTTCGGTGGCATTACTTTCGGCAATGTATGGTAATACAATGTAAATTAATTATGAGTCCAATTGAAAAAAATACCGCAAAGTCAAAATTCAACTGTTGAATTTTAATAACCACGTCTAGATACAAATTACTACTTAAGTAAATGTCGTGTCATGCCGCGTCATGCCAAAGTATGCATCGGCAGCACCTGAATGTACCACGGTTTGAAATGTCGCGTCCCGCGGCGTGCCAAGGCATCAATTTTAAATTTGGAATTTATGTCTTATTTCTACCAGCTAAGTTTAAATATCTGGTAAAAAAAAAAACAAAATCCCTTGCTATTCCGTCCCGGTGTGCGCCGGCTATATAGTTCGCGATGTTTAATACATGTCGTAAATTGGTGTTAGTGTACCAAGTATTTGGTCTTTAAACTTTGAAATTAGTAATGGCATAGGTAGCCTTAGTCATGGCAAAGGCTTTTGACGTCCCAATGGCAATACTGTGTATGAACATGATGTAACAGTGCATGAAGTTATACTTTTGGAATCTTAATAACTTATACATTGGAAAAACTTATGCATTTTGTCCTGAAGAACAAAAACAAGGTTCATTGCAAGTTTGCTTGCAGGCAAAATATTATGTGCAGGTTTCGAGTTTTTAATAGCCATAATCGCAACCTCAATTGCAGGAATAAAATTTTGAAGTAAGTAAGCACAAGATAATATGAATTTTAATTTATATGATTTATTTTTTAGCTGATGCTGTAGATAAAACAGCAGAAGCAATTATTGAAATTGGAATCTGTCAACTAGCGATGAATAATTTGAATAATGCTCAGAAGACTTTTGAAAGGGCATTCAAAATATACTCGGAGAGCAACAATTTAAAAGGTTTGTGTGAAACGAGGATGCATCTAGCTGCTGTCATGCAACGGTAAGGAATACACGTTAAACATATTGTCTCAAAAACACGTAAGTTCTTGGCGGAGTATCTCTGAGCATTAACCAAGGCCTTGAGGTCCACTTGCATAGATGGTTTCGTCAGGAAAGAAAGACTCAATGGTCTTTTCTTTAGTAGATGATTTCCAAGATTGGGAAACCATTACAGGAGGAAGGGATTACAGGAAGCTAACTCTAGAAGTCCTAGTTAGATAGTGAGCACTTTTATTGGCAACAATCTCGGGTACCATCATGAAAAGAGACGGACCATGATATGTTATATTTATCATGAGTCCTAGCTCTTCCCCACCAGGATGTCATTGCAGCACGTAAATGAATTTCACAATGTTAATGATCACTAAAGCAGCCCCTAAACTCAGTCGCTAGGATTTCCCCTAATTTTCTCAACCAGTTCAATCAGTATTGGGCCCCTTTAAATTAATGCAATAAACATACGATATACGTCGCGGGACATCGCTGGATGCAGGTTGCCTCCAACAGGTCACTGTGGAAATCATTAGGAGGGTCCTATGTTCAGCAGTGGACTTCCTTTGGTTGATGGATGGAAGAGACATACGATATCTATTACAGTTTTGTTTTATAATACTATAAGTCGTAGAATTAAGCCACTTTTTACTCAAAACTTTTCACAGCCTTATCGCGTAGCTTATGATGTCGGCTTTTAAGCGAGAGGCTGCGGGATCCGTACCCGCACTTAGTCAAATATTTATGCGTCCCACAAATATTTGTTTTGGGTCTGAGTGTTGTGAAACTATAAATGATGTCGTAGTTTCTAATACTCTTGACACAATACTTGGTATCCTACTGCGGGTCAGGACTATGCGTGTAACTGTGTATTTGTATTTTTTATGTATTTAATTTTCGATTGTTTTCATTGGTTATCACTACAATAGATACTTCCAACGCACATAATCGTGGTGTTAATTAAATCGACCGACACTGTGTAATTGCAAAAAAAATATTTATGCTGTCGGTAAGCAACTTAGTTCTATGAGCCAAGGTATAGAAAATAATCACTAATACTCATAAAAGTAATATTAATTGAAAATAAAAAAATATATGAATTCGAGTGTTGATTGTAAGCAATTAAAGAACATTATGACTGTTGCTAAAACTGAGTTTTTGATTTAAAAATAAATAATAGCTCTAAGACGCCGTGTATTGGATTTAAACTATTAATAATCTGTAATAAAAAGTAACCAAATCCATTATTTGCGTTTATTACGAAAGAAACTGGCTACTCTTTATAGTTTTTTTTTGTTTTGTTTTATTCTTTAGTATTGTATAATAACACCCTCGATTGTAGAGGAGGCCCGTGCCCTGCAGTGGGTCGTATATGGGCTGATACAATACAATATAAAAATTGTATAACAATTAAAAAAACACTCAAAATGAACACATGTTTATTGCAGTAAATATAAATATGTTAGTGGACAAACCCCAATTCAAGATTCACCGTTAAGATAAACTATTTATCCTAATATCGGGTGTTCTGGATGTCAATGAGTATCAACACAGAGGTATAGACAAAGCGATGGTTTGGTTACGTTCGGTTAGGTTTTTTTTTTTTTTTTTTTTTTTGTTCAAGAGGAAAAGCTATTAAGCTCCCCTTTCGTTGCCCCGGGGGAGGTGGAAAGGGGTATGTCAGTGTCTCTGGCCTTCCAGCCTGGCACAATGCGGATTTGTGGCCAAGCTGGGTCCCTACCAAGCCTACGCCAGCATACTGACTAAAAACCTCTTGAAAACCGTCACACGCATTGTGGGCGGTACCGGACATCCCAGGGTGAAAGGCACCCCGATTTACGTCCGCGTGACCGCCCCGCGCATAACCATTTCTGGTCCTTCTTTGATGTGGGGCCCGGATGAACCCCACTTCCGACTGTTTTGGACGCCCTTTTAGCTGTTATGGGCGTCCGTGACAGAGACGAGGCACTGTCGTTCGCCTCAGAGCCGTTATAAGTCAGGGCGCACCGCCCCCGCAGTGTTCCCAGTGACTCTGATGGCCCCTTTTGGTCGCCTCTTACGACGGGCAGGGGATACCGTGGCAGAATTCTTACACCCCCGGACCACAGGGCGAACGTTCGGTTAGGCTTGAAATAAATTATACGAGAACAGAAGTGGATAAAATAATAAATAAATATATTAAAATAATTAAATAAACTAACCTAACCTAACCTAATGATATTTCGTTGCGGTCGAGTATTTTGATTCTGAATTTTAATTACCTTATTCAGAAAAACATGAATTTTTCATGTATTTCTTAGCATCATCTCGAAATATCATAGAATTCGTAGGATATAAGTATGTTATGCTGGCTTGGTCTAGGCTGTACTGGTTTGTCCTATCGCGTGTAGGGAGAACTAGTTTGGCCTAGGCGAAACTAGATTATCCTAAAATCTGGTTGGGCTGGTAACATATTATATAAATATTACTTTTTTATAATATCTATCAACAATAAAAAAAAACATTGCTATCCTATCCCTAAAATAATAGTTTATGTAAAGTATTTTTAGAATAACAATTATTGCAAACATGTCTATGAAATCAAAATAAAAAAATAATTGCTAGTGGATAATTTATGTATAATATGTAGGTCCGTTTAAACTATTTCATGTTACGATAGTCGCAAAAACAATAAATCTCTGATAGTCCGGTACAAATAAGTGGTTTTACTATTAACATTTAAACATTGCTGTGACATATAGAACGTAAAACATAATTATAAACTACTACACATATTAATGTCAAAAGCCTCACCAATATTTTGCAAAAAAGCAACATAAAAAGTGCATGTTCGTTATTTGTCGTATATTTTTTGTTAGAAATCTAATATTATGAAACACTTTAAATAAATTTGTTTGCAACTGTGTATAATATGACTACGTCGGTGGCGTAGTTGTACTACAGTAAGATTGCAAACCTGAGGTCTCGGGTTCGAATCCCGGGTCGGGCAAAGTGATATTGGATTTCTCTATTCATTATCAGCCCGGAGTCAGGAATTTGTGCCCGATATGGCGATAGGCTGGCCCCCTATGACATCATGGGACGGAACATACAAGGAGAAATGTGGGTGTCCTGGTAGCACCTCTGCTTACCCCTTCTGGGAAAAAGGCGTAAGTTTAGGTATGTATGTAACTGTGTATAATCATAATTTTATTTCTAATTGGATAATCAATGCAGATATTCATAAACAGTCACGTGTTAATAAACGATGCAAACATTATATTTTATGCATGCATAAATATGGGTAATACACTGTAAATAATAATTAAATATTTAATTACGAGGTATCTTGCTCTCATGGCGTATGAGGCTTAACTATGGTGCGGTTTACATGCTTTCCTAGAAGTGCAATTATACATGCCTTTGTGTCCGCTCATTACCATACCCACTTGATGCACAAATACGTGGCTCGCCTTATACGTAAACATTTATATCCTACAAGCACATCAAGGGCAACAATATGAATTACTGTCCATTTTGAAGTAAAATTCCGAGGTACAGAACTGGACCAACCGATGTCCTACTTCAGGGTACAGGCCCCTCTAAAATCGAGACTACGATTGAGAGTGGTTAGGTCATATAGTCCGCAACGCTGGCCTAGTGCGGGTTGGCGGACGTTTACTTATGTGGTAGAGCCACGCTATTTTCAGTCATGACTCAGCATGAATGGGCAGGCTCGTCCGGAGTGGTACCACTGTCTCCCAGAAAATCGACGTAAAGCAGCTTCGCTGTCGCGTTTCGTTCGGTGATTGAGATTGCCGGATGCCCAATATCCCTTTCCTCAATAAACCTGTCAATCAATCCTCAAAAAAAAAACATACCAGTCTTTTTTTACAAGTCACTATGGTATGCAGGTTTCCTCGCGGTGTTTTCCTTCGCTGGTATAGTGCGTGGTGATTGAGTATCAATACACACATGACTCCGAAAAGTCAGAGGTGTACCATGAAATTTGAACCCGCGACTACCGTGAAGTGACAGCTGCGTCTGGTCCCTTACCAACAGGCCACTACGCACTTTATTTATTGTATTCATTTCTGAAAAAATATATATCACAATCTATGATACATTTGTAATTGGTGTGTGGGAATTTGTTATTGTTAAAGTTTTAATTCCGTGTGTTTGAAAAATGATGTCTCGTTCTCTATCTTAGCAATTAAATGAAGTCATTAGAAATTATAGTATCAAAATATTACATTTATAATTTTTTGTTGTATTTTTTTTTGGATCGTACTCTCCACCACTTATTTTGGTAATCATCTACTGGTTTTTTTAAACCGTACAATAAAAAAGACGATCACTTGGAGTATTAATTTTAATTAATATTAAAGTCTATCATAATGCTATATTTAATAATCCATGACATAAAACCATAGTCATTCTCGAGGAAATAATTTAGCTTGTTACAAATCAATAAATTGAACATGACTTGTCTCGAGACTGCCGGAAACACTTAGCTGATTTTTTCAGTCTTAGCTAATGTTTATCTTTAATATCGATCAACGAAGCGTGATCGTGTTTGTTTCTGGGTTTATTTGGTGTCTATTTCGTAATTGAATATTAAGTGAGCGGAATTAAGATTTATGAGTTATCGAATATTATATTTGTATTTATCATAAATGTGTGTGGTGGCCTGTTGGACAACATGTTCACGGTGGTCGCGGTCTCAAACCTCAGGGCAGATCTCTGACTTTCCAGCGTCGTGGGTGTATTGATAGTCAATCACCACGCACTATAACGGTGAAGGAAAACATCGTGAGGAAACCTGCATATCACAGTGACTTGTACAAATTTCTATGGTAGGTATGTTAAGTCCGCCAACCCGCACTAGACCAGTGTGGTGGACTATATAACTTATCCCCTCTCAATCGTACTCTCGATTGTAGAGAAAGCCCTTGCCGTGCAGTGGTACGTATATGGGCTGATACAGAATTTATCATAAACAGATAATATAGTCCATGTTACCTCTAAATATAATAGCTTTCTAATGGCGAAATAATTATATAAATCGGTTTAGTAGTTTTAGAGATAATTGACTACCAATAAACCTTTCCTCTTAAAATAATTAAGTACAGACTGACAATTTAGTTTTATTCTTACAAATTTCATTTTCAAACGCATAAGGTTATTGATTGATGTTTCCATGCAAGTTATGTCCAGCATAAAATATACGCAATCAGGTGTTGTCGCAATGCAGTGAAGTGTGGTGAAGTGTGGTGCGCTTGGGTATTTAGTCCTTGAGCTTACATGTATTAGGTCGTCTTGTTTGTTATTGTGTTTACCAATTACTTCGGCCACTTTAACTGTCGTTTTGTCAAATATCTATCAAATCAGTTCCACAAATAATGATCATTGAGATATACTAGATGGGACACCACCCACATACAAAATATGTGTCACAACAAGAGCGGAACACGTACATAATATTTTTGTCACTATCTCTGTTACTCTTGCACAATCCTACTATCTTCCCTCTCGCTCTACTGGATTTCCGTAGTCCTGGTTTTACACGCGAATTGCGCTTAAATTTTGAATTGTGTGCTCTAGTATTCCCAATAGCGACTGCATGCATAAACAGCAGACCGGGGTCTATGGTGTACCTTGGGAGAGGCCTATGTCTAGCAGTGAACTGCAACGGGCTGTTAATGATTCCTCTATCTCGATGCTACAGATTAAGTGATCACGAGACAGCGGCTAAATTGCTCACAGAAATGGGCGCTACTGCGATGGAACATGGGTTTAGGAAGCAACTCGGTCAAGCCTTGCACTTACTTGGAGAGTTGCATCTGCGGAGAGAACGACCTGAACTAGGCACTCAGCATTTGGCTGAAGCCTTTGCTTGCTTCATGGGATGTGGGTACCAACAGGTAAACGTTAAGTAATATTTTTGAACTGGTATAACAGAGTGAATAAATGTATGATGGTAAGTACAGTGCAATCCAGATGCGAGTAACCAGTCACCTCAGATGGTTATCTCCCGGCGTTTGTCAGTTTACCGGCCTGATATATCACGATATACATAGGTGAACCCGAAATGCGACATGCATTTGTACTAGCTCGAGAAGAATTAATGTGTTTAATTATTGACAATTTGAAACTGACTCCAAATTATGTATATGGTGTAGCGTTAAATCAAAGGTGATGCGTATAATTTGCAAAGTTAAGTATATTGTCTATTTACCTCAATATGATGTATTTTTGTGTAGAGTAAATCGGAATACGTGATGGACGTGGATGTGGATACGGAGAGTGAGAAAGATTACGACGTCATACAATTATTTGAATCTCAAAAGAAGAAAATATTCGAAGAAGAAGCCGAACAGGCCAGGCTTATGATGGCAATATCTGCAGGTGAATTATATTTATTGAATTTGCGATATATGTTGTATATGTATGTGTATGGATTGTCCTTTCCTCTATACATATCATGCTATTGGAGACTGGTTTACACTGGATAATTAATAATTATCTTCCAAGGCCAAGAACTCATGGCTTCTTACTACAATTTATTGAGAGAAGCGGGAACATGTTCGATTGCGCAAATGAAGACTATTGAATGGAAGTTATCCAATGCTGGTTGGTGGGTGCCAAAGCGCCATCATGAGTTTCTGCCTTGCTTGTGCCCGGTACATAATCGTACTCCGTTGGATGTCTTAAGGTAGGACAATTATTTTGAATATTCATTCTTTTATGCTTCGTAAACGTTAGATGCAAAAAGGCAGACTTATTGCCTAAGGTTTTCATTGCCTATCAACCTTTGGAAGCTGTAATCGTATTACATATTTCAATATTACATAGGCAAGGCAAAATATATCTGTCTATTTTATATAAATATTTCAGAATCAAACTAGAATTGAAAGCTAAATCGGAGATAGTTAGTGATTATTCGGAAGGTTATACTTTACTTGGAAGAATTGATACGGTTGAGGACATGAGGAAGCTACGCAGCAGCCAATACCAGCCCAAGTAGGGCAAAATTGTAAGTACCGTAATTTAAATGAAATAAAAATAATATTCAAAATACTATATTTATTAGTTTGCCATGTTTGTCGTAGGTCTTATAAAGAATATAATTTAATTACCTATATACAAAACTTAACGAATAATTTAATATTATTGAGCAATACACAATCTTTGCCCCTTTTTTATACCGCCCTGAGCCTAAAATTTCTACCACCATATTGGTCAGTGTCTTTAAAACAACAGTTATTCATATTTCTGTTCTAATATCACAAAGTGCATTTATCATCGCTAAAGTAACCAGTTATTCGCTAACAATAAAAACAGTACTGGGGGACACTTAGATTTGGTTACAAATTCTTTAATGTACATTTTCTTTAATCTTACGCTTTGGCTACTCTTTTGCGAGGTTGCAGACGGACTTTGAATCCTTCGGCGCGTTTTAAAATAATGTCAGCTTGCAGTTTGAAGTCGGACTCCTTGAGGTCTGAGTAGACGCGGAAGTTTCTCAGTATCGTCGACAGTATGATCTTGAGCTTCAACATAGCGTATTTACGTCCTAAAACAATTACAGTAATTATTCACATCGTTATTGCTCCAGAACATTGTATTGTCACGGTCAACACGCAGAATAGTTTTTTCATCTGTATATGCAAATGTTAGCTTATTTTTCTATAGAAACATTACTATTGTATTTTTAGAAACGGAAAGATGTAATTTATTTGCATATAAAACGTGTATGATTCACACGTTTATTTACACGTGCCGAATATGTTATGAGTGTCTTACCGACGCAACTCCTGGGTCCAGCGGAGAAGGGAACGAACGCGTAGTAATGACGGTTGGCGGAACGCTCTGGAAGGAAGTTGTCGGGGTCGAATTTCTCAGGGTTGGGGTACACGTCGGGGCGGCGGTGGAGCTTGAATGTTGCCACCACCAGCGTGGTTCCAGCGGGTATCTTCTTTCCATTAGAAGCTATCACAAGAAAGAAGAGTATTATTAATCGAAAAAAAAAATTAAAAGTCCGGAACACTTTAACGTCTCACATAACACCAAAGAAAATGGATCATATATGAATATTTACTCAGCTCTTCTAATATAAATAAAAATCAATGATTAGTGTCATGTTTAATTTATTATAGATATCTTCTAAGGAGTAGTTTTAGAACACTTACGCAGGGTAACTTCCTGTTTCAGATGTCTCGCAATGATGGGCACTGGAGGATACATCCTAAGAGTCTCCATGAGGCACCTTTCCAAATATTTCATTTCCAAAGTATCTTGGAAGGTGCAGGGTCTGTCGGAGTCGCCGAAGATCTGGTCGAGCTCCTCAATCACCTTGTCTTGGATGTCTTGGTGTATGCCCATCATGGACAGGAAGAAACTGCTGCCGGCGGCCGTCGTATCGTGACCCTACAATTACGTGTTACGTTTTAATATGTTTAATTTTTATTACAATAAAGTTGTTATGTCCGGAAATGTGTGTCTTTACCTCAAACATAATGGTGTCAACTTGTTCTTTTATTTCCTCGTCGGTAATGACAACTCCGCTTTGGGAGCTCTCGAGCAACAGGTCAAGGAAAGCCAAACGTTTCTTTTGGCCAACGTCTTCCTCGACGTCCAAATCATCCTTAAGTCCGGCAGATTGTCCGAAAGATAGCCCCTCGACGGAAGTCATTTTGCTCGCAGGGACATCTGTATTGTTAGTCACTTCAGTGTACTCGTTTACTTCCGAAGGTCTTTTGCCTGATTGGAATTCTTCCTTCTTCCTCTTGATAACCTTAAATTACAAAGATTAATATAGTTATGACAAGATTATCACACTAGCTGTGTGACTGATATGAATCATAATGAATTATATTTTAAAGGGTTTCTTTTAACCTACAGTTAATTGTTTGCAAAGATAGTGCACCTAGATACAAATGCTCAGCGGCGTTGCGCATAAAAGCAGTTGAGACACAACCTATGTCTAAACGTCATTTAAATGCATTAGGTGTGCGATATTAAAATACCGCTGTGACCAGAATATATTACCTTTTTAGTCAAACCATGGATGACATCAAGGAGTTTAGTCTGGCTCTTGGCATATTCAGTGAATTTAAATAGGAGATCGGGTCTCAACCAGATTTTAGTATGTCTTAGATGGAGGATGTCGCACATCTTCATTACTGCCATGGCGTAGTCGAAGCCACTCTGATCCTGTGTACTTTTGCTTACGCCCATTGCGGTTTCTGAAAGAAAGTATTGCTTTTAGTTTAAAAACATCACTTATCTACAAGTCAACATTAAATAGATTATGCAACTAGTTCTTCCTATCAATGTTTACGGTAACATACATATTATTGTATATAAATTAGGACAAAGAAGATATAGGAAATAATAAGCCATTAGGTGTTCCTTGACAGATATTTCATAAATAGGCATGAGACAATGATCACGCCAGTCATGTCTGTCACAGGAAGTTCATTCATCAGCCGAGCAATGTGAAGAGTGAATGACTGTTTTATACATAACAAGAGGTGCATTAGAAGCCATTGTGTGCTGGTCCATTAGATTGCCATACATATAGGTGTAGAAACTGTCGAAAAGAAAGACCTGACCTCCATTGAATTGAAAACAATTGCGTAACAAGGATCGCAATAACGGTGGTAAGTGTCTACCGTAAATGGTGAATATTGCCCATTAGTACGTGGCACGTGGGGGGTCGCCAAACTCGACACGAGGTAATCAGATTCTACGTGTCGGAACATGAATCACTAACTATCCAATGATTATACACGTAAGCATACTGTGGGTTTAGAATGTGGCCGCGGGAAGGCCAGTTCAACCGTATCGAAACAGATCAAACTCATATTGAGTTTAACCGTAACCTTTAGCTAAGCCAAATATATGTTTTGATCATACTAAATCAATTTAGAGGTCATTCTGCTACGATAATATTAACAGCAGGATTAGGCCATTTGACTTCGCTTAATGTTATGTTCTAACGTGGTTCTTCGATACCTTTAAACTTATGATTAATAAATCAAAATCGTATGTAAGATACCATAAGATTAGCAAAGAAAAAATGGTTGTTATAAAATAATAAATGATTTACAAACTATTTAAATAATACGTAATGTAAAGCATTTGACACCTATAAGTCAATGCGGCAAATTGTTTCAAGTAGGACAACATACTTAATTGCGTCCATAAATGTAGTAGATGTAATGCGGAATGCAATTTAGTGTCATATTTATCTTAGTTCCTTTCCATCGTAATGACCATTATTATACTTACGTGATATACAATTTTCGCACTTCGCAAAGTCTAGAACTTTATAATGATGTGATTTTACGCAACCATGTTTAGATTTTCTAGACTATTATTACGTTGTTCCAGTAATATTGATTTGAATAGCTGTATAATTTGGGAATATTCCGTTGTTTGTTAGTGGAATGTAACTTTGATAACTAATCTTGGCTCGTCAGTTTCGCAAACGATTAATAGGTTCTTGCGGTATTCAAGAACACGGACCAGAGTCCCAGTGAGGGCCAACGTGTTGTCACCACCGTGGCCGGTTACGTGACCGCACGTTTAAACTGCTCTTTATTGTACATAATTTTTTCGCAAACACCTTGAGATTTGAAGCAATTTTACCGGCTTGTGTTTGATTCTGATTTATAAAATGTGTAGCAACAGGAAAATTTGGAATACGTCTGCACTGTTACGTAATAAATCGTTTGAAAAACCACAAGTTTAGGTTAGCCTAATGTTAATTTGTGTCAAGAATATTTAAGTTTTCATTAAGGATGTTCCGATGTTTTTCGCAAGTATATGTTCGAACATATGTAAGCCAACGTCGGTTTCTATAAATAGGAACGCTTTTAAGATCTAAGATAGTGCTCAAATGACGACAATGTAGTACCACAGAGCATGCATGACATGACTTCTTAAATCATCAATTTTCCTCCTTTAAGATTGATTGACAAAACAACACGTGTTGTTGACATGCGTGAACTGGACATCCATTGTTGTCCGTCTTTCCTGCTACAGTATTCTACTCTGCATTCAAATTAACTAAATATTACTCGCAATTTCTTTTGCTTACCATTTAACTTTAATAAAGCTACTTTCATAACTAACAAATATTACACCATTAAGCCTGAATATTTGTTAAATACTTCAGTAATACCTATGCCCTAATATTCGTGTCGGCTTCGTGACAAAAGTTTAAAGTTCGACCTTCAGTCCAGTACGTGGCCTAAATACTACCGGCTCTATCGCTTCCATTAGACAGAAAATTTGATGTGTGATTTATGCAGTAGATTATTACAGAGAATCGTTTAATGTTTTTACTGCAATTGATTGATATTCGAATATAATTTACCTTTGCAGAGAAATATCGTAAAGTATGTGGCATGTCGTAATTATCTTCATCCCGACAGCTAGCGAGCTGTTGGGATGAATGGATGAGCTACGTTAATGTTTCGGGACAGAAGTGAGGTAAGCGAACTGTGAGTAACACTAGTGGTACGTCTACCTATACCTTCTGGGATATAGACAGGAGCTAATGTATGGTAATAAGGGCAAGGATTGCAAATACTTCTGCAAACAGTATATTTACAAGATACCACACTGGTATTGTGACATACATGGTTTAGTCTTTCCTCGGATCACGTTAAATCTTAAGATATGATAAATATTTTGCCAATAGTTACGATATTATACGATATACGACCCACATTGCTAACGCTACATTTATATCATATATGTTCATAACCACATTAAAATACAGTAGGTTAGAAAGAGTGTTGCTTTGATCAAAGAATAACAAGATACTCGTATCGCCCGTTAGATTGCCGCTCATGTATTTCTTAGGTTCGCTCGTGTTTTCCTTTTTTAGGTAAATCCACTAAAACAACTGACAAATTAGACATAATACGTGTTTATGAATGATATTTTTATGCCCTTCTATATTTTGATCACGTAAAACATAGAATACCACACATTCAAAAGCAAACTGTTGTCAGTGTCAAATAAAAACCTTATCTAGTTTCAGATCAAAATTGCGCAGTTATAGTTTGTCCTTTTATTAATACGTTCAATAGTTTTTTTAGAAAAACTCATCAATAGTAACTACTTTTTAGTATTGTTTAAATCATAATTCAACAAAGTGTTTTTATAATCATAATAACACAATATACATTCAAACCATTCCAACTAGTACAATTAGTTATGACCATAAGTAATTAAAGCGGGCGAATTTTTCATGCTCCGCTGACAATAAAATCATGCATTATGATTTGTTAGTTACATCTTATGGTTTCCAATATTTAGCATAAAAGTGTATTCTTAATATTTTTGTTTTTAAACTGGGCTGATTTATATCGATAGTCTCAATTTCAGTTAGAGCACACATCACTTTTGTCTGCTAACGTCATTTTTGTTTTGCTATTGTGCAATTGCATTATATTTTCTTTTATATCATGGCATCGTTCTACGATTTACATGGTAATCCTAAACGGCACAAAAGAAATTATAAATACTCGTAGCAATGATAATTTTACTCACCAAGCAAGATTTCCACGGTGCATTCGCTCATGTAGTCGTGACAATCGAAATCCTTGCTCTCCTTCTTGAGTTTGTCCACTACTGCTCTGGAGTTGGCGTTGAATAAATCGATGAAGCTCTTCAAGACGTTCAAGTGGAACGTAGGAGCAATAAGTTTGCGGTGGGAGCGCCATTTTTGACCTAAACGAAAAAGTTAATATAATATTCATCATTTTTACTTGGAGATATTTTGCTTATTACAACTTTGACACTAACTTTTCTACATATTTCAGAAAGTTTAATAAATTCCGGAAGTGTAGCCACAACAATTACATATAACAAATGTAATAATTTAGTTATATTAATATCCGGAGCAGGAAGTTATCGGAAATATTTCATGGCTTTAAAGACCACGACAATTCAATGTCTATTATATTTTGCAATAACTAAGTGCATTTAGATATGCCCTTTAATTATTTGTAAGTCATGGTAATGAATGCTATTAAACATACCAGTGCTGATAAGAAGACCGTTTCCAAGCCAGGGTTTAAAGAATCTGTATTCATCAGCTTTGTCGATGTGGACATGGCTGCTAAGGATGACTTCAACATCACGAGGATCGTAGATGAAGACGAGAAGCCGAGGTCCGATCCATAGTTTTACTACGGACTCGTGATCAAATTCAGCACTCTTTTCTACGACGTTCTTGAAGATTTCTGTTGGAAAATAAAGTAGTTTAAACTGTGCGCGCAAAAGATAAATATAAATGTTGACAGCGTCCATAGCGTAGTTGGTTAGACACCGGCTATGAAACGAGAGGTCGCGGATTCGATCCCCGCACTGAGATAAATGTTTGTGAGGCACACAAGTATTTGTCTCGGGTCTGGGTATTTGTAAGACCGAAAAGTCTCTCGTAGCTTCTAGTACCCACGACACAAGACTTAATTTATTTTATTGTGACTATGTATGTGTGATTTTTAGGTGTATTATTATTGTTTTTATAAATTAATGGACTATACGGTGAAGTGGATAGGTAATTCCAAGAAAAATACAAGAAATTAATTGCTGTAAATAGCAACAGCGTGAACGTAGCAAGATTTTCAAGATGTACTTATAAAGGTAATTGGGAACAGTTTCAATATTTTCTTTAAGATAGTCTTTAGTGACACCAAAGAAATTCCTATATTTCTAAGAGTAGGTATCCACTTTATACTGGGCAATTACTTTATTGTTTACTCTCTAAATATCAGATCAAAACCTACATAGATTTTCATACAAATAAAATTTATATTTTATTCCGGCTCCATTGGATTTTCCATTAAATTAACCATCAATCTCGTTAACTCGTTATAATTTACGTACCTAAG
Source organism: Theretra japonica (assembly GCA_033459515.1). NCBI lineage: Eukaryota > Metazoa > Arthropoda > Insecta > Lepidoptera > Sphingidae > Theretra > Theretra japonica. The sequence goes on from CM065939.1 coordinate 9,070,436, forward strand.
TAGATTATCATAACTAAATCAATAAATTGCCATATTAATAAAAATATAATAATAATCGGTTCTGCTAGGAAAATAAATTCATATTCCAGAATTAGGAAGCGAAAAGAGGAGAAAAATATTATATTATAATCACCAGAATAACACCAACGTATTAATTTACTGAAGACATTAATCGAGTTGCGAATATTTCATATTATGAAACTAAATGCTTTCGGATTGAACATGAACTAATGAAATTATCAACCACCTATGAAGACGATAACGGCATGACCTCACGAGACTAGTAAATAACGCTTAATCAGCTTAATTAAATAAAAAATTACGATCAGACATTCAAGGGCTTGCTAATAATAATTTATAACAATGGGCTTACCGGCCGATCCTCCGGTGAATTCCAAAGCATTTCCAAGTAGCGGCCACCCGGGGGGCCCGCTCAGTTTATCAGCCAACTCGTACAGACGGCGCCTCGACACTCGCCAGTAAGTGTACCACAGGATCAGCGCCGGTACTAGGAGTACGTAGAAGAGATTGACAGCGGAAAAACTGCTGCTTTGCACCACATTTTCGGCCGCGGTGTAGCTCATTTTGGTGGTTATTATCTGTGGAATAAAAATAATTTATGTGGAAGGAAGACGTACTCCATAAAAAATGTTTTCGGAGTTACTTGAGGCTTTAGGTTCAATTCGGAGGTCAAGAAATTTAGTTTGATTGAAATTATAGTTGTCACACGAATACGAATTTCATTCGCCTAACAGTAAATGACTCGAGTTAACTTTTTTCGCTACACTATAAGGAATATAAAAATATACTTTTGTATTTTATTTATTATTTTGGGGAGAATAAAAAAAATATACATGTAAAGGACATATTTCCATCATAGACCATATTTCAAATCGATAAGATGGTTAGGAAATTATTTCACGAGGATGGTGACTCTGCTTGCGGTTTTCTGCATTGGAGATATTAATTTCGGAAGGTTGTAATAAACCAAGTTAAATTGCCGAACAAATAAATAAAACTTCGATCTGAATAGACAAAGCACGTGTGTTTGTCCCAATATTATTTAATAAATAGCAAAAGCGAGTTTACAACAATAGAGGGTCTATTGTTGTAAACTCGCTTTTGCTATTTATTACGACACATCACAACAAAAGCACAACATAGAATATACGAGTATATGGTTGATGGAACACATTTAATTTTATAGGTCCATTCGTATACTAATTTGATTATATTAAACATATTATTTAGCGAGCTTATTTATTTGCAATGTCATGATTATTGATAATATTTAAATAATGAAAGATTGATTTACGCATACCTACTCGTATTATATGTAATATGCTTAATAATCACGAAACGTAATAGTTTAAGTTGTTTTAATATAGTTTTTTATTTTTTCCAGTAAATCAATATTCACATAATCAATTAATATACGTTAAGTATTGAAAACGGCAATATTATAACACTTTGACCCTAAACTATTGTAATTATAATGACAAATTCGACACTTTTGCATAATTAAATATTCCAAGTGTGAATGTTTACCGTTTTGTATGTAAAATGTAATATTGCAATTCAATATTATTATTATAAATGCCCTGGTATAATATTATATATTCATACAATGTTTTCCTAATTAATTCAAAACGTTTCTCATAAAATTATAAGTAACAACACACGAGTTATTACTTTATTGCATGAATATTATATTATTTGAATTAATTAATATTGATTTGTGCATTTATTTATTTCCATAGAATTTTCCATGCAATATTGTTTTATGAGTAGAGTTGTATTGAGGTACTAACGTTATAATTAATAATGTAAAAATGATTACTGCATCTTTATTTTGAAATGCTAAAGTGAGGACAATCTTTAGTGATAAATTAGTCTTTCGGATTCATTAATATTATTGAACTGTGCTATGACAATTATTTTACTATAATAGTAAAATCCGTAATTTTTTTAAGAGAACTGAACATACGTATCTGGATAAATACAAGTAAGTGTCTTTGTGATATAGTTACCCATTGTATAATTTTAGAATTAATTTTTCTTTTTTTATTTCATACCTGTATTTCATTCAATTGGTTTTTCAATATAAATTCCTTTATAGACGATATAAGTAATTAAAATTTCTAGGTATTTTTTAAGATTCTATGAAATTGGAGTTGTATGTCCGTTTCAAATATGTATGTAGTATGGTACCACGAAATATAAAACCATGCCGATTATGACAAGACATCGTAAACAACTTACGTGCGATATTACAACTTTGTTTTATTAAAAACCAAAGACTATTATAGTTAATTAATTTATTAGATGTTTTGTTTTTAATATACGTTTAGTTTTTGTTTTAATTTTGTTATAAACGTTGTATTTTGTACCTTTTTCCGAGCTTAACATATTTTATTTGATAATAATAATAGCTATTTATCTATGTTTGAGTAACATTGAATGACTAACGGCGCATCGCGTGTGAACCGTAGTGGGTTCATTTCTCTGTGCGGATATAATTTTCTTTTTATGAAAAAATTACTATGTTTACGGAATTCAACTTAAATCACAGAGACAAAAATAATTTCCTCTAAAAACATGTAACGCTGTTATAATTCAGGATTTTTTTAGATTTCCCAATTGCACACTGGCTTCATTAAAAAATAAAATTGTTATAAAACATTATAAATTTAAAAGAAAATATTTATTTTGTAAATTTTAATTAATGTCCTAATTTCATTTCAAATATTTAAAATTGAAATAAAATTATAAACAATATTTCAATAATTACCACAAAAAAATAATTGCACTTAATGTCCACCAAAATAACACGACTTATATATTATCCCTACCTTTCAATATCCAGTACAAGCACGGGTGTCGCCACTAACTTCCAATGTCTAAGTATTGTTATCCTCAAATGATTGCAGCTGCGCGGGCGTCGCGACTATTTATGAAACTCCTGCGCAACCGTCTATATACACGGCCGTGACGTCACACCTACGTTGTACGTAGCTTTGCGAACCTAATGCAAAAAAGAAATAGCTTTTGTCCTCTCTTTTCTTGCATTACAATTTTACCTATCTTCGTAATTTAAGTATTTTTTTTAATTGTATAAATATATTTGTTGTGGAGATTGAGCACCGGCCGGGACTACGCCAAAGCAGATTAAATGAATGAATTGATTTTCTATACGTATTTTGGTTCAGCAACTAGATTCAGGCGCGCGTTGCTCGTCTTGATCTGCGCAAGAGCGAGCAAGATCAGAGCAAGCCCAATGTGATTTCATTCATTAATGGATTTTATTAGACTAGTATACACGAATATATTAAAGATGCCTATTCTTTTTAGCAGTATATTAACATTCGGCGGACAAAGCACGCGTTCCGATATGTACCTACGGGTGATATCTTAGGCGCAACGTAAAAAAATACATTAAAGTTGCGTTAAAGCTATAAAGTGATGTGTTTATTATTGCATATTGAATATACGAGTATGTATTTTTTTTTACATATCCGTTATTTTAAGGATAGCTAGTAGAAAAAGCATTGAAATATGCAAGTTTCTATGCAATTAATGCATAACAAGTTTAAATAAATCTATACATTTGATAAAGTTACCGATAAATATATGTACTTGGACGATAAATTAGAAAAACGAATATGGGAGAACTGTATTAACGTAATAGAACTCTAACAATGATTTTTAGAATTTTTGTATGATTGCCTGTGCGGTTGTTCGCAATTAACTCAGTAACGGCTTAACGTATTACGATAAAATTTCGTATGCAGGCAGCTGATTTCCTGGATTAACACTTTTTTCTCGAAAAATGTAGTGTTCTCGTGGGATTAGAAAGAAATTCAAATATATTCATTACTCTTTTAAACTCAAAGGGATGGGATTGGACAGGAGGACAGTATTACATCCCTCGAGTCATGGGACAAAATAAGACGGAACAGGACAGGATAAAACGGGATGGGACGGGAAAAGCAGTATAAAAGACGGCAGTCACATTGAGTTTAAGTTTAAATAAAACCGTACGCGAAATAAAATGTTGCTGATGTGGACTGGACTCAAAAAGTATCTGCACCCAGGCGGAGCCGGGCCGGCCCCTAGTATTATAATATGTTCTTGTAAAAAAAAACCTATTTTCAATTGTTCTATCTCTATAATAACCTTTACGCCTTTAATACAATTCATAGTTATTAAGTACATAGATAACTATTTCCATGATTAAATCATTCCTTGCCTCGGATGATATACTCGTATTGCACTAAATGAACAAAATCACGATTGCAGATGTTATCTAATAACAAAATAAAGCAATAGTAAAGTTATAAAATAATTTTAATGACTTCAGGAAACCTTGTAAATACTTAATTAATGTTAGACACGCGTGACTTTATTGTTTAAGAATGCTTCATAATTTTACCATAATGTTTAAATTAAAAGAATTCCGACGTCTTTCAGCGGTAAATTTTTCATTTCCTAATTTGCAATTTATAACGCAGTTGAAACTAGGACCTCAAGGTTTGACCGCAAAATGTATAAGCCCAATGTTATTATAATAAAGTGACGCATTCAGACACAGGCAATGAAGAGCCAGGCAAGGAAAACCGCCTATTAGTTTATAGCGCATGAATAATGTAAATCTCATATCTATCAATACCTAGCTATACACGCACGGATTTACCCGACAGATGTGCCTGACAGTGTCTGACAGGCAAGCTGATAAGGGGAGAGAAGGCACGGATATGTCTTTTTTTTTTCACGCGGGGAAACCGAATTACCGCTATCGTCCCACCTTGGGGGAAAGTGGAGCGATTATGTTGGGTTCACCAGTCTACGACATACCAACCAAAACCCCGAGTGGCCCTCTTCGGCACAATTGGAACGGCCCCGGGGACCCGAAGCAAGAGCGCCTCAGCTTCTACCGAAACCGTTCCTGCTCACTGCCGCTTACTTAGGCACGGTTATGCCTGCCTGCTCTCAGTGGTAGAGACCTACGGGTTATTATTGCGGTCATAACTAATCACGGAACCGTGAGTGGGAATGTCACGGATTAGACATGAGATGCGTCTGTTAGGTTATTCCGTGAGTACTGATAACTTTGATGAAAGGTGTAGGTTTTCTATTCAATAGATCACGCAAACAAGCAAATAGGTCATCTGCTGGTAAGTGATCACCGCTGCTTATGAACATCGACAAACGTTGGTTCATAGACGAGAAGTCTGCCTGTCAAGTCGGTAGGAGAGCAGGAAGAAAAAAGAATGGGAAGAGGAAAGGTGTATTGGGCATCTGACAATCTCACTCATCGTTTTGTGAGGCAGTGTTACCGCCCCGGACGAGCCTGCCCATTCATGCCGAGCCATGACGGACAACAGCGTGGCTTTACCACTTCCAAATGTAACTTTATAATGCCACATGAACCATGTTGTACTTCTACGAATTCCATTTTTATATAAAAAATAGTCAAAAATAAAACAGCGTTGGACTTTTCTTGAACTGGTCATTATTAATTTCCATACCTATGTATGTATGAAAATTAATAATGACCTTCACAAATATTTTTAAAAAATTGTTGGTGTTTGTAATTATACAAGATGTGGAACTAAATACGCTCCGATGGTTATTCACAGCTTTAATATGCAAATATGATCTTTATTGAGTTACATTATTACTTTTTATGTTATACAAAAAGTATAAACAGTTTAATTAGCCTATTTTAGTGGATTTATAGCTGTAAAAACTGAATTCTTTATAATTTTTTGGCTCTTTATATAAACCCATTGTAATTATTTGATTTCTTAAAATAACTTACTTTGTACTGAAGTATTAAGTTCTCCCCAAGACTTATACATCTTATTGCGGTAACGTAGAGTTTAGCAGCGTCAAATTTTAAATACATATGCCTCTCCAATTGATGGCTATCAGGTTTGATTCTCGGATTGTCTCCTTGATCTCCGCCCAAACAATCCGAGGATTGTCATTTCATCTAGCCTGAGAAAAAATAAACAAATTATTATAAAGTATCAAAGTTTATCTTGTCATTATCAAAAATAACAGTTTTGGCATCATTAATATATTGGTTTTAAAACTTCATTATAAAAAATATAAATACTCAGTCGACCTTTATAAACTTACTGTCACGTGGTTTTTTCTCTGCCCCATATTTTGATTGAGTTTAAATTAAATATAGTTGATAATTATTCAAAGCAACCCTTAGTAGAAAAAGGAACATTTATTTTATTTTTACAAACGTATCCATCTACATTAATAGGTAATTTGTTTCTAAGCAACAGATCTTAACACAAATCAATCAAATCGAACAAATTACACCGACCTTAGAGACACCGCGGTCGCCAGAAAGTGACTGTGTATCGGTTGTGATTTGTTTTCTTTATCTTTTTTAAATAAATACATAACATCTACTAAAGGTTCTAGAAACGAATTCAACTGAACAACCTTAGGCCAAAACAAATGCTACAATATTGATTTAAATAAATAAACTACACAATAATGTAAGCTAGTACGTGGATAAGGTTATGACTAACGACGAATTATTATCGGAGATGTTATTATTAAGGGTATTTATATCCCTAACAATAATTACATGTATATTGTAACGGATAATTTTCATGAGCGATGAGTAATGCAACCTATTCTAGTATGATGATGGTGCTGGCAGTTATATAAAGAAGAATAGAATAAGGATTTGAATACAGAACAGGTTGTCAACGGCTGATGTGAAGGATGGCCGTGTGGGAAGATTATCACGCCGTAGACACAGTTTTAATATGCGAGTTAAATGTGTAGAGAGCTCTGGTACATGATGTTGGAAAAGAATATAGGAATTATTATTACACAATCGACTTATTATTTGGAGTTTAATACTATTAGTCTTAAATATACTGACACCACATTTGTACAGTTAAAATTATGTTTTTAAAAGCATTATTATTTTCAGTTCGAAAATAAAAGTGGAAATTGTTTGTTTTTGTCGCAAAACTCCAAGGTACCTTTCAGTCTAACAATAAAAATTAAAACAAAAATGAACAATTCATTATATTTTAAATTGCGTTTTCATGTATGCATTGTGCATCACGTGCAAGTTATTTCCGCAGTTATAACAAAAGAGTAATTTATGCATACTATTGATTTACGGGAAATATATGGGTTACCTGACATACGCCCGTATACACAAACGCCAAATATTATGTTGCACTTAACTATGAAAGTGCCGCTTAAATGTACTGATTAAGTGAGTTGTGGGTGGTTGTGCAAATTAAATAAAATATTAAATCTCAATATTTAAACTGCGTTTGAGTATTAAGGCGTAAGTCACTTATTTTCTTTGTTCCTTCTTTCTTCGGACAATATAGATTATCTACGATCTTTTGGCGTCCGAATGCGTTGTTATCGAATGTTGTCATGCTTTTGTAAAAATATTAGGGACAGTTTTTCTCTACAAGTGTTCTCACTTCACATTTTATTGAATTTGACATGTTAATACTAATAAATCACGAGTATACTTAAATGCTTGTTGTTTACATTATAAAAAACTCAATGCATTATAAAATCTCAAACAATGCGTAAAATAGATATTTAATTATTTTTAAATTGTAGTTCCAAATTTCGCCAATAGAATTTAGAAGATTAATAATAAAAATACAAAAGCCACTGGCATTAGATGTAGGTTTAGCATTTTTTCATCAGCACTGGAAACACTGTCTAGGCTCCATTGGAGTTATCGGGAACAGTCACTTTATCGCGACAATTTTAAAAAATACAATACAAATCATGCCATGATTATAGGGTCGCCCTCTGTTACATCCCAGGAGGAAACAGACAAGGCAAAACGTGGGTACCTGGTTACTACCAGGAGAACCTCTGCCTACCTCTTCTGGGAAAAACGCGTGAGTTTATGTACATATGTATGTAAGTATGTACACTACAAATCACGTGGTACCCCCATGTTACTTCTAAGTGCCTTCCTATTTGCTATAGGAATGGTATGTTAATATTAATGCAGTGTTTCAATGATTTATAGTCTGTAATTAACAAATAAGGCTACAACAGTGGCTACAAAATGAGCTGTCGGAATACAACAAACCAGTTTGATTACGCAGCTACCGTGTACATTACAACTTCTATCTTCATGTCTGTGGATGATACAATCCTACTAATATAATAAAGGCGAAAGTTTGTATGTTTGATTCTTCTTTACACTCATACGGGTGGACCAATTTTGATGAAATTTGTTATGGTGGTAACTGATACCCTGGATTAACACATAGGCTACTTTTTATCCCGAATAAATATCGTATTCCTGTGGGATGATCATGGGCTCGTTCCGCTCAAACGCTGGAACCAATTTTAATTATATTAAATATGGAGGTAGCTGATACTCTGGATAAACGCATTGACTACTTTTGGACTTGGGCTGGACTCAAAAAGTGTTTGCACCGTGCGAAGCCGGGTCGGGCCGTTAGTTTGATATATTCACAATGTGATTACCTTTGTGAATAATTATATTATTATGACCAAGGTTTCGTTTTTTCATTGCTCAGCAAAGTTAGTTTATAATAAAGATAAGTGCGGGTAAACAGAAAGCCGTTTAGGCTTCTACTGGAGGAGCTTTAAAGAGTGAGAAAGTATTAAAATATATATATTTACATATTGAAAATTATTGATTTTTGTAGACGGATATACTTTTTTATGGCCTCACGTATGCGCATAAACGGCTGCAACGTCATTCACAAATTTTAATTACTAATCACTGCATACTATAGCACTTGACATACGGAGACAATAGCTGTGAAGTGAAGTGTGTTGTAGTAATTTCAGTAACAATAATGGTTCTAGGAACCGGAATACACCAGTGCTTACGATGGTGGTTGGCAGTAAACATAGAAAAGCGCTGGTATCTGAGTTCTACCCGGAAGGCCTTATATTAATTTTAATGTGATTGTTCTACCAGTTTATAATAGTTTCTAAATATTGTTCTAAAATATGTAAAACGTACATCATTAGTAAACCATAAGTATTATGACCAATTATTGTAAGTTCGTCCTCCTAACAACTGAATCAATTTCTACTGAACATGAAGGTACTATAAGACGGTAAGCGTATAAATATAGTAATATCTATTACAATGAATTCAGCCATACAATGCATGATTCAAAAACAGGTTCTTGCTTCATTCAAAAAAGTTCACTGACCTCTAATTAATACGCCACAACAAACGCCAAAATATGCAAGTAATTAAATAACAATTGTTCTTAGATTATATTGTAAATAGTATTGGTCAAATTAAAAAATGATGCTTATGGTCCCAAAAGGATAGACAGTGGTGCCACTAGCGCCCCCAACGACAGTTGGAGCCCAAATATGTCGAGATATTTTGTCCCGAAATGTGCGGACAAGCCTTTTCCCATGTTGGCACATGTTATAGATAATCGAGAAACCGTACGATTTTTTAACCTGAAAATCTCGCATAAAATACATAGATTGCCCAACGTGGGATTTAAACTGAGGACACTATGTTTTATGTCTCATATACTTGTATGCTGCCTGCCACTCACGCATGACTTTAACAAAAATTATATGTCTCTCGTTATTCGATGATTTTGCCAAAGTCAAGGTAGAGGAAGGCACGGTGAACGATCCTTTATTTGTTGAATACCTTATTAATTGTTGTGCTTATTTTATGTCTGGTCCCACATAACTTTAAAATACTGTTCAAAATATTCATAAAAATACTATTTTATGGTTTTTGACGTTGGTATTTTGTGCGTAATAATTTTTTATTGTATCATAATTTGTTTAGAATAATTTTATGTTTGCCAGTTTTATATATATATTTAAATACCTGTATAAGATTGATTGATAAGATTGAGACTCAAATTTTAACTGTAAATAACATAACAATTACTAAAAATTACGTGCGCGTACTCACGCACGCACAAAATTCATTTGGATCTCATTTTCTACAAGTTTAAGTGTTATGAAATATCCCTTGTTTTTTTATTTGTATGTGTTAACTCTTCTTAATTTTAATTTTTAATTCATTTGATTTTATAGTTATAACTCTATTATAATCTATTGTACTTATACCATCGTATATCGGCATAGCCTAGTGTGGGCATCACAGCTGTTCCTATTTTGTAACTAAGAAGGTATAATAAAGATTTTTTTTAATTAGTGAAAACCGCATTGAAGTACGACGAAGGCTGATCGAAATGTTTGCGAATAAAGTAAATAATATGCATAGAGGTCGAACTCAAGTAACTCTCAGTACTTGTATTTGAGGTCTGCGTATTGATTAAAAAAGTTAAAAGTAGAGAAAGTACAACATTCAAATAATAACAACATCTCAGCGAAAACTTTTCTTACTGTTAACGCCGCGTGGGTAGGTACCACTGCAATGTCTATTTCTCCCGCCAAATAGCAATATAATACACTGCTGTGTTCCGGTTTGAAGTACATTGTAGCCCGAGTAACTAGTAGTGACACTTAACAACTTATGTTGAGACAGGACAGCGCAATGGATAAACAACATTGCTATGTAATTGTTGAAACGTGGTGTTTGATTTTGCTTCTGTCTATGAGTGGTCGTATCGATTTCCATCAGGCGAATGGCATGTTCGTCACGCACTTCATCGCCATATAAAACGTATTTCTATGAAAATCAGTTTTATTTTTAATATCTACTACCCTTGTCTTGTTTGGGTCTTGAACTTTTTTGACGGCTTTGTCTTATTACAAGGTATAAAATCTATACACATTATACAATACTTTGTTTAGATCACATATGCGACGATCTCAATATTTTTTTAAAATGTACATGTTCATGAATGTATTTTTTCAAACCGAAGTTAAATTACTTTTAATTGACGACGGTTCGCAATTTTGTGTGATATTTATAATTCTTTTACATCATTCAGTAATAAAGCTATGCAATAGGTAAGTAACTTGTGTAGCATTTCTTTTTAACATTAGCATATATTCGTTTCTGTATCAAATGAATTATTCAAAATATATGTATGTACTTCGGACGGTAGTGCAAATTAGAGTTATATACATGACTGTTTAAACGCTCAATAAATTTTATTTTTTATTCAATTTAAAATGATTATTTTTTATGAACAGGTGATTATTATGACTAATTTAATAATATCGTTAATAGACTTTAAATTATACTCAAAATAACTGTCCATTATGAAATAGATTTCCTTTTTTTACGTAGTAGAATGAGAATATAATATGATATATGTATATTAAACAAATCAATAATAGAAACTGAGATTTTCTTTTTATTGTTCGTGTGGCATTTATGGCAAAATCATTGACCTTATTGTTTATTAAAAGGAAACATGTTACTTCTAAAAACGTATCGATTTTATGATGTCATAGAAACACAATTTTAATGATAAAACATTTGACGACCTAATAATGGAAAATTACATGAATCATTGTGCCAATTTCAAGATTTACACTAAAATTACACGAAGTGGGACATACTATATTATGTATAACATATTCCTTAATTCAAGTTTAGTTGTATGATTGTACACTTTCAATTTTTTATTGGTAGATTTTTTTTATTAATGTATAAAGTATTATGTTTATATAGAGTGCGTGGTTGGTAACGAATTAGGCGCGGCTGACATGTTCACGGTGGTCGCAGGTTCAAATCCCAGGCAGGGCACCTTTGAATTGTCGTAGTTATGTATGTATTTTTGTCAATTACCACGTACTATAACAGGGAAGGAAAACATCGTGACGAAACCTGCGTATCATAGCAATTTGTAAGAATTTCTATGGTATGTAAAGTCCGCCAACCTGCACTAAGTCAGCGTGGTGGACAATATGGCCTAACCCCTCCCAATCGTACTCTCGATCGTAAAGAAGGCCCGTGCCCTACAGTGAGACGTATTTATGTAGGCTAGTACTAATACATAAAAATGCATACTGTATGATGTCTTTATTTGGTATTAAAATATATTTATATTACTCAACTGGAATTGTATTTAATCTTGTTAGACCATAACATAAGATGAACATGACTGTTATTGCTCTAAGAGAGAATATTCACATGCTAAGACTGAACTAATAAAATTAATATTATTGATAAAATTTTCCACAGATTTTACGTCGTAAATTTAATTCTATGAAGAAATAAAGCAAATAATTTTATTGACTCCATTATTAACAACAATAACAAAAAAGGAGTAATATGAATAAAATAATAACAAAAAGTAATAATATCTACATCATTTTGTAATCATGACAAAGGGATGCCATCTCAGCATTATTGCTGAGTACAAATCGTGTGCTGTCGATCGACTGCCACGGTGGTGTAGTTGTATTATGGTACGATTGCAAAGCTAAAGTCTCGGGTTCGAATCCCGGGTCGGGCAAAGTGGTAATGAATTTTTCAATTCAATATCAGCCTGGAATCAGGAATTTATGTCCGATATGGCGATAGGCTCGCCCTCTATCACATCGTGGGACGGAACATACTAGGCGAAATGTGGATGTAATGGTGGCACCTCTGTCTACCCCTTCTGGGAAAAAGGCGTGAGAGTTTATGTATGTATATACAAATCATGTGAAAATAAAAAGACAAATATCTAAGATGGAATACAAAATCGCAATAGGGTAATTTCCGTGCATATTCCAATAATTATGCTTCATTGGGAGCATAAATATCCTAGTGAAGAAGTTTCCATAATTACATGTAACTTGACGTCAATGCACTGGCCTTCAGGAAAGTTACTATGTAGTATCAAACCAAACTATTTTTTCCAACAAATTTCGGCTTCTATTTGAAGTTTGTCCAAAATGGAAACCGACATTTTCTTATATATATTATATCTGTACTGAAGCTTTAATTTAACGCTGAAGCTCGTCATAACAGAAATTGAAACCGAAAATTTATTTTCGTGTCAGTAAAAATGAAAAAAAAAATTTTTTTTCACACACCGGTACCGGCACACTGGCTACCTGTACATACTTAACATCCAAATAATTTAATAAAATCAAATAAACCAAAATACGCATAATTTGCATTATGTTAATTTTAAAATATGAGTATTACTCTTCTTTTTGTCAGCTGACACCATAATGTGCACAAAGAATGTAAAACAAATAAATATTCCTTGTCTTAAGGTATTTTACATTATTAACACGAGTCAATGAATTATATAATATCAAAATAAATTAAAATAAAATAAATATTCGTAAATACACTATAAGAAATACATAGGTAGCACCAAAATTGCCATTTACACGAGGAGAGTTTCTCGCGGCGAGAATCGTATGCCATTATCGCATGATATAACCGCCATAAGATTAAAGTTTTCTGAGAATGCTTACACGATGCAACTTCTTTATATCCTTACGATAATAGTATAAGCCGTTCCTTCGTGGCGAGAAGCTCTCCGCGTGTAAATCGAGTTTGATACTATTTTTAAACAAATTTAAATATTCTATTATTACCGACATAATTATGATGCTACCTACCCATACACGAAATATGAATTAAATAACATTATATCCGTTTGGGAAACGAGTTTCGGATCGAACAAATTATTATAAGACAGATAGTAACAAAATTTGATAAGAAACTTATAGTCTAAGGATAAGAAACTATTGAAAACAAACACTTCACGATTGTTCCACGCATATATTGCTGCTATAATTGAAAGCTAGATGCCCATACTTCGATATGCTGCGGCCGCGTTACCTTGTATTCGAAGCGAGGTTATATGGACTTTTCTAGATAACATTCTTAGGAATATTACAATAAAAAATGACGCCACAACACTTTGTAGCCGTTAAATCTAAAAAATACGCATCACGCGTCGATCACGCATCCTTCGACCGATTGATTTAAAACTTTATATTATATGGTTGTATGGACTTTCCCAAAGATATTCAGAGTGGTAGATTAGCGATTAACGTTGGCGAAGTTTGTACGGAAAAAAACTTATTTGTTTAGAAGTATAAGTTGAAGTTAGATATTGACGTATATAAGTAAATACGGCGCGGCGTATCAATAACCAAATCAATGCCGTTTTTTTGGTAAAACGATTGTGTATTTTCGATTTTTATAGTAATCTTAATTTTATAAATAATTGTGGTTATTTACAGTTATTTGGTAATGTATTAGTATTTTTATTTACATAAAAGTGGAATAAAACACTGACGAAATTTCTAGAATATTATAAGTTTTGTGGGTAAAAAAACAAAAGAGTTGTAAAGAGCATTTGATTTATGATGTATTGGCGGATGGAAGTTGTTTTTTGCTGTTGAGCTTCAAGATTAATGAAACGAAAACATCAAGTTAATTAAAGTGTAAAATTGCACAATGAATCGTTGATATACTGCGCAACTACAGTAAGGGGTTACAAACTTGAATAGGATGTCTATAAAGTTTAATCATAAATATAGCATGTATTCGATGTTATCGACTGCAAGAGATGCAAGTGTTGAATCATTCCCGTATCACACCCACCTCGCGATTTTAATAGGAATATACAGAAATTGTACTATTTAGGTATCTATGCTTGTAGGCAGGAAGCATCGTTGTATAATATTTTAATTGAAATTCAAATGGTAATTTCGTGGTTTTCGTCGTGTAATTTATTTATGAAAGGTTACTGCTAAAATCATTGCCAAATTAAAACACGATATTGTTTTTGTTGCCAATCGATTTGCTGGATGGAATTCTGACTGACGTAGTTTGGCTGACATGACGCAGCATGTTAGGAAAGTTGATTTATTATTGTAGGTTTGTCTTGCTCATATAAAGAAACGCCACAAAAAAGTACATACATACATACATAAATAAACTCACGCCTATTTCCCAGAAGGGGTAGGCAGAGGCGCCACCATGACACCCACATTTCTCTTTGTATGTTCCGTCTCACGATGTTATAGGGGGCGAGCCCATCGCCATATTGGGCACAAATTCCTGATTCCGGGCTGATAATGAATTGAAAAATTCGTTACCACTTTGCCCGACCCGGGTTTCGAACTCGAGACCTCAGCTTTGCAATAATACCGTAGTACAACTACGCGACCGAGGCAGTCACAAAAAACGAACGCTTATTTGTATTAAGACATTTTGTATTGAATAAGGAAAAGTAAGATTGTTGAATGAATTTTCAGAAACATTGTCATTATTACTGTGTATGTCTTGGGGTTATTATAGATCTCACGTAGAAATCTGTTGGATAATGGCTATGCACAGTGATTTTCTGCAAGCCTTATAAAGTTGCCTTTCGACCTTATATGCCCTTGACTGTATAATGCGTAGGATCGAGAACTTTTCTGCTCTACCCAAAATATATTTCTAAAATGTCGTAAATTAATGCATTTTCGATGGTTATTCATTATCTTGTGTAGGCGTATTATTACTATAGTGCAATTTTGTATAACATTTTTAGCACGTCAAGCCTACTTACCTAAATATGTAATATTAAGTAGTCGTATGTAAAATCTTTATTCTCAACGAGTTTACCATTTTCGCCTTATAAATTGTTCCTTACTATTGTTTTCCACAGCGCTGCACTGTCTATATCCACACTTTTGTGTAATATCGTTCAGTTTTTAGTTGTGTAATAAAAAATAATGTAATTTCATATTTTTTTTATTAGATTTTCATCTGGAAGTTTGTTTTGGCCGACCAAATGGACCATTTATTTTATTTCATTTTAGCATTATTTATTAAACAAGAACAAAAATCTACACACGTCATCACAATAATTACCTGTACTATATTCTAATAACGCACAGTTTAAGGAAAAAACAGTTGTTTATAAGTAAGATATCGCAGCTTTGCCAAGGCCACAAGGCGCAATGACCTTGACTAATATTGAGGCCGGCTTTTAATACGAAGATTTATTGCAGACTAACTTCGCATGAAAATAAATCATCAATAGCCACAGCTTGTTTATGTATATTATAGGTTTCGGAGAATTATAAATTTCTATTTATATACGCGGATATTAATTTAACAATAAGTTTTAATAGAGTTATTTTTTATTAGCCAGTATGACGAGACGAGCATATTTCGTTAGGAGGCGAGCGTCACGCCTGCCCATACACAGGAGCAACATCACTCAAAACGTGAATACTACTCAAAACTTGTTATTACCGAGCAATGGATTGTACTGCACTGTTCACTCCAAGGCAGTAGGTACTAAGAAAATTTGTAACCAGTAATTTCAGTGGCTAAAACATCCTTTCAACCGGAGCATAATAATGGTTCATAGAACTGCTGGACAAAAATTATACCAAACTGCTCGAGTTCAGATGGGCTTTCGACACATTTTGAATTCGACACGCGACACACTTGCGTCTGTCACTACGACTGATATTCCAACATCGTGTGCGGTGTCTCTTACAAATGAAAATCTGAGGTAAACTAGTTTCCTTACGGTATTTTCCTTCACCGTTTAGAGGAGTGATTACGCCGTAAACAACTTTAATTATAATGTTTGACAGACGGAATAATATTGTAATTGAACGCCTAATATTATTTAATAATGTTCTCTCCTTCCTGCCTAAAAACGTATTTATATAAACCAATTCACATAAAAAGTCGTAGAAAATTATACGTTATGCCGTGGTTACACCATTATGTTATCAAAATAATGACAATAAATTTTAAAGTGACCTACCGTAATTAGATAAATATATAATTATGAAAAGCAGGAATCAAAATATGTAAATTTTATTTAACACTTAAGCATATTTTTTGAATATATTGAAAAAGTTTCGGTATAGTTTATTAAGGACTCCACGAAGTGCCTATGGGAATGGAATCTGCGTCGTATAAATGGTAAAACTAAATCTTTGAGCTAATAGTTATTATTGATTTTATTAACTTTAAATTAAGGCATTAAATTATAAAAAGCTTCATATTGTGCATCAGCTATAAACTTGTTTTTTTTTTAATCAGGACGCTTGAGATCATCTCGCACTTCGTTGATTTTTTGTAGCTACTCTCTTGACCTTGGTAGTTACCACATAAAATAATTTTCAAGTATGAATGATGTGGAGCATTCCATTATAAACCGGAAACGCGTATGTAACATGAACATAATATATTATGTAACTTTGTAAAGTGTTTATTAACTTGAACGACATCTTCTATTGTACACCGCCTGATAAATGTCGGTCGCCAGTGGACAGAATTATGCCGGCCTACTCGTAATGGCATATAAAGAGGCTGAACCTTAAATAAGCGATACTAGCATAGGTTATTATGAGATTTACACCGACCCTTTGGTAACATTAATTTGCACGAGTTATATACTCGTAGTAGGATATATAAAATAATTTTAAATGTTTAATTAATTAATTAAAATGTAACTTGATTTGTAGTATCGGAATACTATGGTACATTACATTTCAAATAAATAATAATTCAAAATGATTATCTGAATGTTATAATTAATGCAAACGTTACCTTTAATATTCTAAACTAGCCTTTAAAATAAATAACACATTCTTATATTATTATGAAAGACTGTATAAACGGTCTAAAACCACACTATGAATTAACTTTGTGCGTCATAAGGTACGTATTAAATTGACCGTAAACTTCTCGTCCAAATTAATAACTCCTAGACAAACATCGAATTCTGTTAGGAAAATTCCATAGCTTATTGTGCAAAAGTTGCTGGCAAGGACAGTAATCCGTTCATTTCTCAAACGGTTTATAAATTATTATATAATTAAATATTATTTATCACTGTAATCAGTCGGAGATTCACAAATTCTGTATTAGTTTTAGGAAAGCGTCACCGCTAATTATACTTGGATTAAAAATAAAGACTTAGACTTTATACCACGTTTAATTATAATCAACAAAGGTTATTCCATTAATGGAATTTCTTACTTCATAGTCTATGTTAATAATTCTTGTATATGACGTATTTATTTTAGGTTTTCTTAGAGTTTTTCGCAACTTTGTACGGACTAGTATATGAAAATCAAAATAGTTACTTTTTTTTCTACCACCAAGTTCACAAGGCTGTTTTCGCCAGAGAAGGATGGGCAAGAAACTCTAGCTTGGCTCTTTTTAAAACAAGTTTATAATATAGCGATTATACAGGAGTCGCAGATTAGTTAATTTCAGGACAATTCATAAATAAGTATACCTCAAAGTTCACCAAAATTCTACAGTATGTGAAGTTCACTATCTAAGGCGACCAGCTATGTCTAACCAGGTGTGTTAAGATATAGCTCCCGTGCTATCGTAAAGAATGGTCGTATACCTACAGCATTGTGTATATGGAATTATATTACTATTGTAAATACTGGCTTAATGGGACTCAGGAGTACTAAGGCTTCTATTACGAGATGCACTCGAGATTATTCTAAATGGTTCTCATCTTTGGTTTTCTAAGATTATTCCTTATTTGACAGCCTGTGTGGTGCAGCTTAGGCGCCGGTGGAGAAGCAAATGCACCTGAATTTCATTCCCGCAACGTGTTAAAAGCTTGTATGATCCACAAAAGTTTGTACGGTTGGCTTGTAAAACCGAAACGTTTCCTGTTGTTTCTAATAGCTTTGACACAAGACTTGACCTAGTAAATTAACCTGGGATCAATACTTTTTACCTAATTTGTTTAACGAATACAAATGAAAATTATGCAAAATTACAATAAATCATTTGCGCCAGGCGAAAGTCCAATTTGATGTGCATATTAAAATGTAGGTATTCATTAATATTGGCTTTAGAATTCGTATATTACATTGGTTTCCTGCCGTATTGAAATCAGTATAATGAATGAAATAAACTATTTAATGTTTATTTTACAACCCAATTTTAAGTAAAACAGTAGTAACACATTACGATATCTTCAAACTTCAATAAAATGTCATTATGTCAGCTTTATAAAATAAAAATGAAAATCTGTTATTACAAACCAATCAGCCCATAGTGTTAGTAAGTACACATTGGCAAAAAAGTGTAAAAACGGAACTAACCCCTTATTTCACCTGGCAGCACTGTCACATCTTTCATATTTGTGTATTTTAATTAAATTTCGCATCGAAATTTACGTTTTTATTGAAGTATTTTCAGTGAGAAAGTTTAATAATTACTTTTGCTATTTAATTATCATTAAATAAATAATAATAAGAATCAAAATTAAAAATCCAGCTTTAAAGTGATGCCATATAAATGGCTCAGTGACGACTCCATTTATTTTTACATTTTTTGCCAAGCTATACATATTAATTAATGAGAAAAAAAAACAATTGTAAGTAAAATGTCAAAATCAGAGCAAAATATATTAAATAAGTTATAGTATAATAGTGAATTTTATATAATGCTGTTGAGGCAACTATCAAAAGGTGTTTCCGTGGCAGCCGGACACTTTTGATAGTTATTTCATTTCGCCAGGCACATTAAAGTTGATAACTGGCAAAGCCGTCACGATCGAAACTTCATAATAGCAGATCGTGTGATGCCTATGTCAGAGGCACGCGCAGACAAACTTGCAGCTTTTATAAAATGACAAAAGACTGGCGGCTACGGGCTCTTGATAGGCTATCCAGCCTATATCTCCACTATTGCAACTCGTGTAAATAAATATAAAATAACAATGAAAGTTTTAAACAGGCGCCCATACCGAGATCTAAGTGGGGGAGAACTTTGTTCCCCAATGACAGGGACCAGACATGGTTCGGCGCCGGGCGATCACAGGGAAGGAATTGGTGCACTTCTCGTCCTGAGGTATCCAGTGTCGCCCGAACTGCGCGCAATGGCCACTGAGGGGTTTTAGTTGGTATGCTGGGTGTAGGATTAGTTAGGGACCCGGCTCGGCCGCATTATTCGCATCGTGCCGGGCTGTAAAATCAGTGACACTAACATTCGGCCTCCTCCGGGGCACCGAAAGGGGAGCTTCCCTCTTGACACAAAAAAAAGAAGTAGCCTAATGAGATGTTGTGATTTCTGGAAGTCAAACAAAGAAGTTAGCATTATTGCATTACCTAAAGCGCACTACACATGTATAAGAAATGCATCATACCGGCAGGGGCCCGCTTGTGTTGCCGGTCGACATGACATTTCTACAACGCAAGCACTCTACTCGTCTTAACGTCAACAACATCATATAATGTTCCTTAATATGTCGAGCTTGCAGGTCGAGACGCTGCCACGCCGTCAAACTTTTTCGACTTGCAATCGCTGAGGCCGCCGTCTAGCGCGCCAACAAAATGTTGTCGACATATGCCGGCGGGCCGGCTGCTATAGTGTGTAGTGCGCCTTATAACTCGAATTTTCTTTGATTTAAAACTTGACCGTTTTACACCACCAATAGATAATATATGAATTTTATATTAATTTCAACTTGAAACCGGCACGCTTTTCCGAGACAAACGTCTCAATAGACATGCAGTTGGTGACGTATAACACTTCTATTTCGCCTTGTAAGGTACGGAATTCAAAACCGACTAGTTTATTTACTAATGATGGTAGGACGTCATGGAACTATTTTAATTTTACTATACGCAGTAATCGTGGCGACTTTTTATACTATACTGTCCATAAATAGCCTCGTTCATTGACGCAGACAATACGGATGTATCTCTCTATTGTATTTAAGCTAGGTTTACTCTCAAGCTTTGTCTATTACACCTTAACGGATTTCCGTATGTTAGCATTTTATATATAAAATTACGTGTGTAAATACTGAGGATTTATCATAAGGCTTTTTATATTTTCGTTTGAGCTGTTGTTTAATTTTAACAGAAACTTTTTTTTAAGAAATTGGCCTGCTCAAAACATTTCCGCTGTGACCTTTTGGAAGCGGCATGCAACCCGTGAGTTCATCCAAACTTGATTGGGTAGGCAGTCGTAAAAACTAGAAAATAAAACTCAAAAATCTGTATTATTCTTCTGTATTTATCAACTTTAATAAATCACTTCGATTCTTCTAAAGATTGCTTCGTTGTATTAGAATATATCGATCAGTAAAATTCATCTAAATTCTATTGGCGTGCGGTGAAATTTTGAACTACAATTAAAATTTTAAAATATATTTTTAATGCATTGTTTGAGATATCTTTTCATAACATAAGCAACAACCATTTATACTCGTATTCTATAGTATTAACATGTCCAATATAATAAAATGTGAAGGGAGGCAAAGTGTACGTTATGTTTTGACAACAGCATGACAACAACGCGTTCGCCCGCCAAAAGATCGTAGACAATCTATAATGTTAAATTCTTCACCAAGAAGTTCTTCACTGCTATTCCACCACGTCATCCTAATGCGACTTTTTATTTAGAAGCTTAAATAAAATCAAAGTTTTTCCAAACCAAAAACATCATTATTTAATATTATCCTTATTTTTACAACATTGCAGTAACGTAGTTTCTAAATCGTGGTAAATATCTGTCTTTGTTACGCGAAGTATTTAACAATGTTATTTATATTTAACAGACACAGTAACAACTTGCATCGCTCTAAAAATAAAATCCACTTATTAAAAGTAATAAACAAAAGTACCATTGAAACTTAAAACTCTATGCATATTTAAGTTACCGCAAACTTAGTCAAAATGTGAATGACCTAAGAAAATGTGTCATAATTGTTGCAAAATCCGGTTTTGCATTCATAATATTTATCCAAAAATGTAAATGATGAACATTCAGGTATAGTTAAATTATCCGTGTTAATTACAATAAACAATATATCGTTTAGTCTGTACTTTATAGCTCTGGCTCGTTTCATCCGATAATTCACAGATTTAATATTATTACCGCGTTATACAGATAGGCACAGAAAAAAAACATATTTTTTATTAAAATATCGCATTTTTTTAATGTGGGTAGGGCCGCGGCATTAATCGCACTGTGGTGTAAGAATTCCGCCAGAGTATCCCCTGCCCGTTATAAGAGGCGACTTAAAGGGGCCATCGGGGTCGTTGGGCGAACTAC
This sequence comes from Theretra japonica, assembly GCA_033459515.1. Taxonomy (NCBI): domain Eukaryota; kingdom Metazoa; phylum Arthropoda; class Insecta; order Lepidoptera; family Sphingidae; genus Theretra; species Theretra japonica. The sequence continues at coordinate 9,092,406 of CM065939.1, forward strand.
GATGGCAGTGCGCCCTCACCTATAACGACTCCGAGATGTGCGATAGAGCGCATGGGCTAGCCCTGTCGTGGACGCCCACAACATCTCAAACAGGCGTCCAAATACAGTAATAAGCGTGGGGCATTCAGGCTCTCTACAATGGAAGGACCAGCAATGATTTTGAGCCGGGCGGTTATGCCGACGTAAATCGGGTTGTTTCACGCCCTGGAATGTCCGGTGCCGTCCATAGTGAGAATGACAGTCATCGGAGTATTTTTAATCAGTATGCTGGTGTAGGTTTTGTTACTGACCCAGCCCGGCCACAATCCGCAGCGGTCTGGAAGACCAGAAACACTGACATACCTCTTTCGGCCATAGCTTTTCCTTATTCAACACGTTATGTATATCTGTATAAAGTTACGTTACGTATTATGTTAACAAGATATATTTTATACGAAACCAAATTTTACATTATTTTTCATTATTGTAGTCCAAATTATATGTGTAATTTAATTTAAATAATTTAACTTTCTTGTTTCTGTGTAATATGCCAACCTTATAGCAGGCATGATTCAATTTATAGCAATGTAAAGTGTACCACCTTTACCTCTGTATAGCGATACTATTGAAAAAGAAAAGTAATTTGACTATATTATCATAAAATAAATTAACAATTAAAAATCGTCTTATAGGCACAGACCACGTTTCAAATACAAATCAAATAAGAATATTTGACGAATATAAATTTATAATAAATCTTGAAGCAACTCCTTTTGTTAATTAAATATTTATCATTGTAACCTATATCACTTTTCACACCAAATTACGAAACATAACACGTCAACAATGATTTTTCGTGGCGCAACTCTGACAAATTAAAGTTTATAATAATGGAGCAAAAACCAACAAGTACAAAAATGATCCTAACACAAAAGAAAACGCGACCAATCGCTGGTCTGAACAGGCTTCCAGAAAGCATAAATATAAGTCTTCCATCACTCAGGAGAGAAACGAAAGCCGACAGCGAGGAATCACAAGAGAAGTACGAGTCCAATGAGTCTTTCAAGTCGCAAGTGCAGAGGTTCATAGAGATTTCGAAGTACTTCTCGAATCCGTTCCGGAAAACTGCGTCGTATATCTGCGAGAATCAACTTGTTTCGTATCCGAACACCTTCAGGTTGGAATACAAGCGAGGCGGCGTCACAACAGAGCACGTGAAATTCTGTAATCTCACTTTAGAGCCGGTGTACGTGAAACTTTACAAACTGATTCCCGATTTGGAGCAGCTCAAGTTCATAAATCTGTCTTTATCGCGGAGCTGCAGGATACCGCCGGGGTTGTCGTTCAGTCTGGGCTTCGTGTATGACGACGTAAATGAAAAGCCTTCTTGTAATGCGAAAATGATCTTTGTTGCCTTGAGAAAAACGTCCACGCCCTGCTACCAGATTTGTGAGATTGATCTAAATATTGACGCGCAGAAAATTCGACTGGTGACGATATAATAGCCATATCTGTAAGAAACATAATTAGTTGTAATGAAATCATTGGGTGTATTAAATAATACAAATAGGTATGTTTGGTTTTAACATGCATTCCATTTCATATAGTTTCATCCATCAATTTAACCTTGATTATAGAAAAAATATGGATTTTCTGCAAAAAATTAAGCTATTAGATATTGACACGATACATATTACAAAACTAAACATATTAATCTGACAGAAATGTACAACAAACTAAGTTAATTTCGAGTCTTAAAAATGACAAAAAACATTGTTTCATAAGTTTTTATCAAACGCAAAATGGTGCAGGACCACAATTTACAAAGGAACAATATTTATATATTTTGAAATAAAATATAATAATATAATATATGTGGAGTGAAAGAGGATGTAGTGACGAGAATTGACAAAGGAATGCTACGATGGTTTGGTCATGTAGAGCGGATGGATGAAAGGAGACTAACTAAACAAATATACAAGGCGAGTGTGAATGGAAGAGTCGCTAGGGGTCGACCTCACCGAACCTACACTATCCAAATCGGTGATATCTTCAACAAGGGCCAGGTCAAAAGTACCCTGAACCGACGGGCATGCATGAAGAGATTGATGAATGTGGATGAAGCGAAAGTAGTATGTCAGGATCGAGCAAAGTGGCGATCCATAGTCTCTGCCTACCCCTATGGGATACAGGCGTGACGATTATGTATGTATGTAAAATATAATTTACATGCAATGGATCACACGTGTCAGTTATGTATACAGAGTTCAAGACTGTAAGGTCAACCGCTAGTTTAATGTGTGAGTAATTTTAATGCAATGTTATCGACCAGTTAGACTGGAAAATAACAAATCTATTATTTATCTAGTGCCGTGAATTACGCCGGCTCTATCGATATCCAAGAATAATGGCTTATTACCATAACTTCACGACGTGTATAATTAGTACAACACTATGATCAGACGTCGAGTGTTGGTAATACACCGGTAAATAAGTGCACACTACATTGTATCTCAATAACCAATTATAAACAATTTAATAATTATTTACGTGGTAGCCTGAAAGATGATATTAAAAATGGTTACAGAATTAATAAAAATAATAATAAGAGAGTAATCACTATATAGTTGTTTTAGCTATAGAATATATCGCACTCCAGAGGGGGAATAAATAAATAAATACACCTAACAGTCACATACATAGTCCTGACTCGACACTAAGAGTCAGGACTATGTATCGTGTCGTGGTTATCAGGAATTACGAGAGACTTTTCGGCCTCGCAAACACCCAGACCCAAGACAAATACTCGTGGGCCATACAAACATTTGTCTCGGTGCGGGAATCGAACCCGCGACTTCTCGTTTCACGGGCGGCGTCTAAACAACTGCGCCACGGAGGCTATCAATATTTCAACACATTGTTTTGAACTAAGAATGTTTAAAATAATTAATATCTTTACAAATAATATTGCATGACTTTAACACATATGTATATTTAAAAGAATCCATACCTGTAAACCATATAATCCATTTTATACATATAAGGACTGACAATACAATTTCTTAGCGCAGAAAACCAAGAACAATAAAGATGCTACCATAGTGGTATAAGTAAGTACTAAAATAACATTTTAAATAGTATGATGCTTAAATTTCTTCAAAGAGCATGTTCAAAATCCACCACGTCACCATAATTAATGTACTCCGTCAAGTATGAAACAGACAAGACAGAAATAAATTGGAAATATGAGGCTTCGCATTGCTGAGGAAGTTTTTGTGCTGTTTCTTTACACCAATACAACTCGTTCTGTAGCAGTGATGGTAGTACTTAACTATATTATATAATTAAGTATATTATTATCGCTTTAAAAAAAGAAATGGTCTATAATTTGATTTTGTAGTTTTAGATTACGATTGCAGCTAATAGGAAGCTCAGTATTTTCTGGATATGGAACATATTAACCTAATCAGTTAGTAGTATCGACGCAAGGGTATGTTTTAAACCATAACATAATCTTGTCAACTACGGCGCACAACTGTGTATAATCCATTACAATAACCCTCTAAAGACTGGTTCGGTTTTGGTATTTGTCTACCATACTAGCGTGATATGTAGGCAATGGTTTGACTTTCTCCTTAGTGTTCTTAGGGTTGGCGAAGTACAAAAGCGGTTGTATCCTCTCCCATAGGTTTTCCTTCGGTGATTAGGTATAAAAGAGGATTCCTGCAAATACCATTTTTTCCTTTCGTTCCAACCACCTGCGTACATGATTTCATTAGCTGCAACATCATCATTCTTTGAAATCGGTTATGTTAAGTAACGTAACTAATTTCAATGAATATTTAAAAAACGTGGATAATTTTGTGGTTCATTTTACAAGCAACGACATCTATTGAAAAGTATTATAACTGTTTGGTGACATTATACACTAAACGTGTTACATCATGTTGTTCAAGAAGCTTGAGGTATCGTGAAAAAGTATTGGAAAGTGCTCATAGATGGCGTTAAATTAAATTATATTAGGAATGAATATTTTTGGTCCAAAATATTTCAAGATAGATTTAGATAGAACTCACTATTAAACTATAAATGATTTGATTGGAAATGCAGCTCTTTTAATGTTTTTAAAAAAGTTAAAAAAAAATGTTTATAAAAATTATAATATTTTATTTGTAGTTTATTTACGTAATAGTGCAGTAATAAAAAAAAATAAAAAAAAACATTTTCCACGTCTTGAAAGAGATTTAAAGACCTTAACAGATTACTTTAAAGTCTATTACTATTTCTATATACCAGTCCATCTGGCACACTACACATCAATCCAAAACTAATTTGCAGTCGACTCTACCACTCCAAAATTCATCGCTTCACTTTTCAGCGTAAAAAAACGCAGCCAAATACTTAAAATGAGAGTCACTACGAAGGTTAAAACCCTCATAATATGTTTCCGAGTGTTACAGGTTAATTAGCGGAAATATTCGCGTCGGCTGTGCCGGTGTTTTGGTCAGGACTCGAGAGTACCGTTAGCGTGAAGTGGGCCATGCGACTCAATGCCATCGAAGCGTCGCCAGAGTTACGTGCTGGCCAATCTACATACGACTATTATTAGCCGGCAGCTGGTCAGTTTTATAATCGATAGTGAAAATGTTGTATGGAATGGCATGATTATATAGACTGAGCTTATGGGATTATGGGAGCACATTGACCTCTTTGGATATATGCCTAAAATTACTCTGGCAAAATGCCGTGGAAAGTTTTAATGAGTTTTCCCAGTAAACTAGAAATGTATGGTGTATGTTTTTTTTAAATCACAAGTGGTAGAGCCATGCTGTTTACAGATATGACTCAGCATGAATGGGCAGGCTCGTCCAGGGTGGTACCACTGTCTCACAGGAGATCGACGTGAAGCGACTGCTTTGCTGTCGTGTTTCGTTCTCTTCCCATCCTTTTTACTTTCTGCTCCGGTCCTGATTTGATGGACTGGTAACACATCCATGATCCAAGCATTATGCATGGGTGGTAGTGATCACTTACCATCAGGTGATCTGTTTGCTCGTTTGCCGGACATATGCAATAAAAAAAATTACTAAAATGTGGGATGTAATGTTAAAAAAAATTATCGACATTTGAGAAGACACATATGAAAACAATATTTTCTATGTAGCAAATATTAAATATAAGGCGCTAACGTATTATAAAAGGAAAAAATAACACAGATTAAAAATTGTTATATAGGCGTTTAAACAAAATATTGTGTGTAATATGCATTGCATTTTTATACATTACTCATGTTGATGATGAAATCTATTGAACGATAACATTGTGCAACATCACTTGTTGGATTATCCTAAAAGGTAATCCTAGTATTGTTTTAGGCTTTTTTCCTTGTTTAAAGATTTTATTGTAACTTTCTAACATTCCATTCTACTCGTGTGTTTTTATAAAATTCACCATCCAATTTTGTTACATCTGCGTTCAAATAAAAGAAATTATTTTAATTTTAGCAACGCATCTTTCCATAAATAATTTTATTTGTCTACTATAAATATGTGGTATTTGTACGTCAGATGTTTGTTCACAATTTATATCATATATAACATAATAAAACAATATTTGTTGTATCTCTACAGTTATGGCACACAAACATGTGGGTTGGCGGAACGTCCTTGAAAATGACGTAAAGGAGTACAGTTACAGCAATAAAGCTGGAGATACTAGCAGAACGGCGGGCCGCAGTTCATTTATATGGACAGTAGTTCACGTCCCACCGATGCGTTGTTTGCATACTGCGCTCCGTCTCGCGACCTGAATGCGACACCCAATCAAAAATAAATCAGCCAATGCGAATAAAAGTGCAATACCTATTCAAATGATTTATTTAATTTGTAACTTTAAAAATATAACCATACGCTCCTCATAACACGTACTGATAATGATAGCTGGAATGCTACTAGAACATTTTAAAAATCTTGTAAATAATGTAATGGATTAATTAATCAATTCCAAATTAAATCACTGTTTCTAAAGGAGTGTTGAGATACACCTAGTAAATTAAATATTTATTTTTGACATTACCAAGATGTTTAGACTTGATCCAATCAATTAGAAGTAGGCGGTGCGGCGCGGTCCGTGACTCATTGTGTGATAACATCGTATGACGTTAACTCCGCTTAACGGGAGCTTTCCATCTCGGTTCAGGATAACGGAATCACTCCCTTTGCCTTTCGTTTTCAAGTGTCGCGATCGACCTCCGCTCTGCCACCTTGTGGCGTGATCGTGTTTTAGAAAATGAAATTCAGCTCGTGCCCTTCTTTATGTTTGTGATAATGTTGTTTGCTGGAGTGATAGCAAGCTATGTTTGGCGGTTTTGTTTTGTATTTTGGTTGATCTTACGTTCTATTATATTTGACAGCCTCCGTAGCGCAGTTTGTTAGACGCCGCGTGTGAAACGAGAGGCTGCGGGTTCGATCCCCGCACCTAAACAAATGTTTGTGTGAACCACAGGTATTTGTTTTGGGTCTGGGTGTTTGTGAGACCGAAAAGTCTTTCGTAGTTTCTGATAGCCACGACACAAGAGTCGATTTTAGTGTAGGGTCAAAACTATGTAAGTATGTGACTGTTGAGTGTATTTATTTATCATTCAGTTCTACTAAAACAACCAAGTAATGCTCCAATTGTGATCTATTAGATACGGTGCACTTGGTTTCTTTCATCGCCTAACATACAAAAATTTAAAGGAATAATGTATTTTATTTTTTAAGTACATACATAAACATACATATACTCCCGCCTTTTTCCCAGAAGGGGTAAGCAGAAGTGTAACCAGGACACCCACATTTCGCCTTGTATGTTGCGTCCCATGATGTGATAGGGGGCGAGCCCATCGCCATATTGGGCACAAAGTCCTGACCCCGGGTTGGTAATTAATAGAAAAATCCAATATCACTTTGCCCGACCCGGGATTTGACCCAAGACCTCAGCTTTGCAATCATACCGTAGTACAACTGCGCCACCGAGGAAGTTTTTAAGTAGAGTTCCAAAAATTCGGGCCCCATATAAAACCTCGCGCTCAAGCGTACCAAGCAACATCAATCGATATTCCTGGAGTTTTTCCATCCATCCATTTCCATCCATTTTTTTTTTTGGTTTTATTCACTATCATATAAAATTTACAGTATTTTTCCTTTCATGTTTCTCAATTGCAAACTGCTTGTCATAAACCACTAACACACGGATGTGTGTGGGACGTTATTTATTGTCTAATAGATTCTACGCAGTCCCTTGTGGGAACTCCAATCAAGTCTTGTGAAAAGAACAACCATATTTTTTGTTCTTTTAATGCTACGACAAATAGAACGCACCTAATTAAAAAAAGTGCAGTGAAATCTTTATTACTATATCTCACTAGGCCAGCATGGTGGACTATATGGCCTAACTCCTCTCAAATCGTACTTTCAATTGTATAGCAGGCCCGTGCCCTGCAGTGGGACGTATATGGGCTGATACAGATACATATACATTGCAATATGTATAAAGCAGCAACAGTCAAGAAGGCAGGCAGGTAATGTTTCGCTCGTGGGCACAATAGTGCTGGTCAAAACCGGGTATACAGGAGCAGAACCCGAAAAGTCACATCCTTGCGTGTGTTACCATGAAGGTTTTTCCACCATCATATTCGGTATTACTACCGAGGAAGATACGAATTAAAAACATAAAAAAAACACATAAATACATAAATATATTATTAACATTGGAACAGTTGACACAAGCGGATAAGATGCTGCAAGTACTCCTTTATTATTTAAGGAATCTTTCATTGATTTTTGACAAAGTTTAAATTTTGATTTGTTTCGCCGATCGCGCTTACTAATGCTAAAAACTGAAGTTCTTAAGACTCTACAAAAAATAGTTCTTCGAAATGTCGAGAAACAAATCGATCTGGTAAGGTGCACGCCGTAAATCCGGAAAATTGTTTAACTAATCAATGTAAATCTTCAAAATCCATTTACTTATTTGAAAGTAGGTACCAAGACGAAGAACAAAAAATGAAATTCAAGTAATCTGTATTTTTTTTTCGAATAAATAATGTCATGTCATTATTGTAATTTTGATAATTTTTTTTATGTCCCCTTCAAATGGCCATGACCCTTTATTTGCTTGGCAACAGTTTCGATAAATACAAATTGGTCTAGAATTACAAATAGAACGGTCAAATATACATTTCATTTCCGTTTAGTTTTCTTGACTAAATGTAGATTTCTATCAACCCATATTATATGTCTCACTGCAGGGCACGGGCGTCCTCTACAATCGAGAGTACCAATGGAAAGGGTTAGGTCATAAAGTCAACCACACTGGCCTAGTGCGGATTAGCGAACTTTACATACCATAGTAATTATTACAAATCGCTGTGGTATGCAGGTTTCCTCGCGATGTTTTCCTTCACCGTTATAGTACGTGGTGATTGACTATCAATACACACTTAGCTCCGAAAATTGAGAGGTGTGCCCTGGGATTTGAACCTGCGACCATCGTGAACATGTTAGTAGCCGCGTCTAGTCCGTTACCAACAGGCAAACAAAATATAGATAAAATGAATTTAGTACTATATGAATCTTTTTATCATATATAGACACAATGAGAGTTACACTGATTAATGTAAAGGAAGTTTGGAAAAGCAATCATCCATCATAATTAGGTCTACTGAGAGATAATCAACGTTTGCTTGTTGTTTTTTTTTGTGGTTTGTACTGCTACTTGCTACTTGCCTTTGAGTGGTACAGTATTAAAAAGCATATATTTTTAAGTTACAATTTGTTTAAATACGATCAAGGCAGTATTTTACAGGCTCTATAAAAATACATACATACATGTATGAATATATGCTATTCCAAACATCGAAGTTACTTAAAAAATCCTTGTAACAGTATAATACATTGGAGATATAAAATATTTAGACCCTTACTAGCTGACTTGGAATTCGTTGCAATTCAAAGAAGTCAAACAACCATCCTAGTATTATATGTATATAAAATATATTTGACATTCTACGGCACTTATTCCCCATGAATTTAACATATAAACATGTCATCATTGAATACGAATCGACTATTCAAGGGTTAAAGAACTTCGACCATATGAAGGCTAAAAGTGTGTTTGTTTTTCTTCTATATTACATATTTTACATGTATGGTGTAATGAAAAACTATTGTTATGAAATTTCTGAGAAGTAGAACGGAAAACATGTTGTTTTGTCTTTGTTATTCATTATTTCCTCTAACTGTTATTTTGTATCAAGATTGAAATGAAGGAAAGTAAAATAATAAAGTCTCATCAGGATGTTACAGTACTTACGTCTGACTCATAGTTTCAGCTCAGATGGGCAGTTGCCAAAGGTAGGCTTAAAACCTCATTGGCACGCACCTCGTCATCTCGACTCCATGTTGCTGCGCCATTTTCCAAATGCGTTTTGCGAAAATATTCCGGGAGTGAGGGAGATAGAACGTTCCGGTAGCTCGGGTGGGAAAGAGAGGGGCGATGCTATGCTAGGCTGCGGCGGAGGTCAGAGAACCACAAGTAGGTCGGCTTCATCCTTCCTTAACCGTGTCTAGTGCGTGCTGTTGGTGGTGAACTTGAGAGACCGTGGCTCTATATAATTAGATAATTTATGTTTTTGGTTAATATACCTATCATTATGTTTCGATGAACGATGTTAATTGCGGGTGTTGAATGGACTTGGCCCGAGATTTGCTTCAAACACAATTTTAGAATTAAAAATACATAGGCACGCATACATAATTTATTAAGTTATGAAGAATTACAAGATGAGTAAATCATTATGGATATTAGTATTTTAAATTAATAACAGAAATATACTATTCAACAGTCCAATGTGTGTATACCGCAAAGCAATTAAAAGTACATTTCATTTTGTTTCTAAAGAAAAGACCAGGCTAGAGGTGCGATCACCCCATAAAGAGTCTATTATCGTCCACCTCATAAATGTATTCAATAGAATTGTTGTTTGGTCAATACAAAATGAGAGTCAATGCCAGTCTCGCTTATTATCTTTATTCGTGTCGTGTACCAAAAAAATATGTACCTAAACTTTGAATTCAAGCCTCGACGAATGACGCAACTGCCAAAATGGTCATCAGAGGTCATTTCACTTTGGCCAACTTACGTGAGTGGACGGAACGTGAGCTGTCTCCTTTCCTCGAGTGGAAAGCTGGGCCGTGCGAGCGAGAGGGCATCTCGACTAGCATCCTCTAAATAATGTAATAATGCCCTTACATATCTGAGCCCGTATCGGGCCTCTCAAATTTTGGATTGAATGTACCGTCCTCAATAGCACACGAATTTTTGGATTTTAGTTATGTTTTAATGGTAGTACTAAATATTCTAGCATTATTTAAAGTAGGAATAAAATTTATGAATTGAAAATAACTCTTTTTGCTCCAGCATTCATCCGATTCATATTCAAAGCAACGTTAATACGTATTCCGAAAAGATAGTAATAAATTTAAATTGGAAACACTTTCCGTGATTGTATTCCGTAAACAACAAATAAAAGATTTTTTCTTGAAAGCGAGCAGTATAATAGTTTTGTCAACAGTGGGGCCGCGTATTGTATTTGCGACAATTGGGTTGACAGAAAGGACCAATTTTGTGCATTTATAATGTAACAGTTAAGCAATTGAAAAAGAAAGTAGACGAAGCAAAAGTGCACAATTGTTTTCGGCATCTTTTGTTTTACGGAATTTTTGAGACCCTACGGGACAATACATTGAAACCGAAAAGGCCTTCTGTTTGTAAATATTAATAGTGAAACTAGCAGATTTTTTATGGTTCTAAATGCGTCAGCGGAGCTCACGTATACAAGTAGCATCCTGTTTGGTATTTAGTAGCATAAGAAAGTAACTGTAATATACATGGGCATTTTGTTTTTGTATCAGCCTATATACAACCCACTGCAGGGCACGGGCCTCCTCTACAATCGAGAGTACGATTGAGAGTGGTTAGGCCATATAGTCCACCACACTGGCCTAATGCGGGTTGGCGGACTTTTACATACCATAGAAATTTATACAAATCGCTATGGTATGCAGGTTTCCTCACGATGTTTTCCTTCACCGTTATAGTGCGTGGTGATTGACTATCAATACACACATGACTCCAAAAAGTCAGAGGTGTGCCCTGGGATTTGAACCCGCGACCACCGTGAACATGTAGGCAGCCGCGTCTGGTCCGTTTACCAACAGGCCACCACGCACTTTTGGGCATTTTACTATGGCTTTATAAATAAATTATTGTTTCGTTATCTCCACAGGTTATAATTCGACAAACTTAAAATTTAAAAAACTATTTGTTTTGTTTATTAAAAATATGGATGTCGAAATAAAGTTGATGACCCATCCTGATATTATTTGGACCTAACAATTTACCGTACAAAATTTTAGAGGACTTCTATGTTCTGCAATTGACTTTCCGCTTTTGAGGATAATTTTTGGAAATCGTGGGAAGTTAAACATTAGGTTTCCGATATTTTAAAGCATGCTCTAGAAAATGACAACGCGATTTTATACATGGACATTACAACATGTACTCATAATAACATAAGCATTTCTTACATGTTGGAATACAAGGGAGACCAAAAAATCTCTATTTGATACCAGGGCACAAAACATATTGTTTATTGTAGGACTTGGAGTATTTCTGGGAATCTTGGGGTAATTGGCCGTGGCCTTGGCCGTGATGCGATTAAAATTTCCTACAAAATATTGTTTGTTAATAATAACTGTTGGCAATCTTGTAAGCATTATTCGCCGAAATTTCAATCATTTCTTCCTCTTAAATTACGAGACGATTTCATTGTATCTCGAATTACATATTTGTTTTAATTAGACATGTACGTGGTCCTATGAATACTATTTTTTTTTAAATAAAACTGTATATTATTTACTTTTAAAGTAATTCTTGACTGGGGCACATAATACAGTATGCAATATTTAAATACTCCACATCAATTTCACCACATTACAAATTATAATAAACCTTTGTATGAAGCATTCGTTTGACCGAGATAGCGCAGATTTCAGAAGGTCGCATTAAGATTAGTTATGTATGAATTAGTTGCTATAGGGTTCCAGTAAAACAATGGTCAGTGCTTAAACTCCAGATGAAAAAAAAAATTGTATCAAATTGCGGTATTTCTGTAGTAAACTTCTGTGACAGGGGTTTTAAAATGTGACCTTTTCACAAATATTCACTACTTCAACAAAAGCGCGTAAACAACGTAAGTCTATTTACTGGAATGTGTAATGCGTATCACAGTAAATATTGTTTTGGGCCAATTACGCAAAGCTGTGCGATGTTAAATGTCAATGCACCATGGTCTCACGTGGCTGGCCATATTCTGCCAACTGCTGTGGCGGCTCACGTTGAGGGGCGCGCGCCACACTCATGTCGTCACACGTGTTACTTCTGAAACCTTGGGCAAGATAGTTGCACATGCATTCCAAATTCATATATTCCTGAAGCCAGGTTTATAGGCCGGGGTCTTGTGGGTAAATCTGACGCCATCAAATGCTAATGCACGCATCGAGGGCAGGCTTGCGCTTTCGACGGTATGTACTAAATTATTCAGCTTCAGTATGTTAATATTTATTATCAAATTAATCTGCCTAACCATGTGAATCATTTGGCAGAGACTAATCTAACCATTTGTTTCCCTAGACCTTTGTGAAGCGATACATTTCAAACCAAATTAAGCAACAAAATTGGTAATTGCTTCAACGTTTTATTGCCTAGACAATTGACATTTACCATTTACATAAATTAGCATTTCACATTATTAGAATCGGAGATTTGCAAACTACGCTACCTATTGTCTGGGGAACGTTAAATCGTCACCTTTATCACTTAGCACCTAGCGCTCTGTCACACCAAACATCTTTGAGAACTTCAAACGCGGTTGCCTGTTGCTTTTTTGATACGATCATATGTATGTCGTGGAATTTAAATTTAACCAGACAGTGAAGAAGACAATATTATTACAATATTACATAGAATATATAGAAATATAGATTATATATTTATGAAAAAAAATGTTAATTGCGTCTTATAAATAGTGCATTAATATTAGGTATATCTGTTCGAATAAGTAGAATGTTTACAATCTCTTTTAATTTAGATGCTACGCTGAATCTGTTTTTTAGGATCAAATCAATCTATGGACGGCGTATTAGCGGATTGCCTGGAGTATGCTCGTTACTGTGTCCCAAACCAAAATAGAGTAAGTGGGAACAATAGAATAAGAAATTTTCTACTCTCATTGATCAGTATTTCTATTAAGTTTAATATATCTTGCTAATTACGTATCAGTCCTACAGTTCCATTGTACCTTTAGAATTTTCAAGCCTGTTTGAGAAAAGCTACAAAGATATTAAACGTTTTATGGAGTAACTTTATATATAACGGATTTTATTTTCAATTTCATTCCAAAAATAATTATTATGCGCCAAATTTGGAATATGCCTGTAATAAACTAAGAACTTCAGTTCGAACACTAATTTATGAAGAGTCACCCCGATAACCGCTTGCAAACGCTATCATTATTAACATTTCCACTGTACTGTATCAGCCAATATACGTCCTAGTGCTGGGCAAGAGCCTCCTCTACAATCGAGAGTACGATTAAAAGGGTTTAGACCATATAATCCACCACGCTGGCATAGTGTGGGTTGGCTAACTTTACATACGATAGATTTTTTGACAAATCCCAATCGTATGCAGGTTTCTTCACGATGTTTTTCTTCACCGTTATAGTGCGTGATGATTGACTATCAATACAAACATGACTTCGTAAAGTCAAAGGTGTGCTAGCAATTGAACCCGCGACCACCGTAAACATGTTTTCAGCCGCGTCTGGTGCGTTTAACACAAGGCCACCAAACGCTTGCACAATTCCACAAAATGCAAAAATCTCCATCGTTTTTCCAGTTTCACGGGAATTCGATGTGCGGAGGCCTTTAGCATTACACACATTACTCCACCGTGTCGGTTCTCAGTTCTCACGAGTGACACAATAAATTCGAATCACGCGCCTCGTCGTGATGAATTCGAATGCCAGGACGAGACAATGCCGAATCGATAACTAACTGTACTCCTCGCCAAATATCACCCGCGATTACATCGAGAAGGACAATTGTCTTTCGGGGGCAACTATGATGACCTGTGAGATAGATTTCTTAAATACTTTTAGCCCCATTTACACGGCGAGAGTTTCTCGCCTCTAAGGTACGATTATCGTAAAAAATATAAAAAAAAGTCGCATCGTGTAAATATTGTTGCATTGCGATAATCTTAAGGAGGTTGCCATGCGATAATGGCATAGGAGTATCGTCGCGAGAAATTCTCTCTGTGTATAAAAATGGCGCTTTACAGAGGTATTAATGACGTGTATGTTTTTTGTATAGTCTGTGGATACCGCTTTTACGAAGTCGTTGTGGAATTCTATGGTGGCCTATGTAGACCAGTAGACTTTTTGTAGCTGGTATTTGCGATTATGATGGTTTATTGAATGCATGATCGTCTGAAGGGATCTGAAGTATTTTCAAAAGGAATGTAAAATAATTTAAGATTAAGATTCCTTAATCTTAAATTATTGACCAAATACTTATATGATTAACTTACCTGTCCTAAATGTGGAAAATGGAAATAGATGAAAACTGACTATACAAATATTCTGTAGCTCCTTTTAAACCCCTTAACTTCCAACGTTACTTTATCAGCGACACAGTATCTGCGCTCTGCATAATTTTCATAAGTTTAACATGAATTTCTTTACATTTATTTTATTTTAAAAGTAAGAAGAAACGAGTCTAGTGCAATTTCCCAGACATAACGTTCACTAAGTGTGCTGGGTTAAACAGAATAACTTTGCAGTTAAGTCAATAAAACTACTCGTGTAATGTATAATAATAAATCTAATATATGTCATGATATATTTAAATGGGAAGCTCGAAGTAAGTATGGTTATGTAAAAATATATTATGATCTGTAAACTGTAAAGTCATTTAAACAAACTATGTTATATTTACGGTACTAGTCAAAAAAGATTCTTGTAACATTTAGATAATGCTAGAAAATTAAATTGTGTAATATCTTTTTAACCGACTTCTCGATTTACTATTGTTGCTGTTATAGTGTATGTTTTTAGCGCAGTACACACCAAAGCCGCCGGCCCGCCGGCACATGTCGGTGACAATTTGTCGGCTGGATAGCCGGCAGCTTTAGTCAGCGCAAGTTGGAAAACGTTGACGGCGACATGGCAGCGGCTCTACATAATATGGAACATTTTATGACGTTGATGAGCAGTGCGCTCGCGTTGTAGAAATGTCATGTCGGTGGGCAACACGTGCGAGCGCATGCCGCCGACACGATGCTCTTCTTATAGGCCGCCGGGTTGTGCCAGCGGGTTGTGTCGCCGAGCCGGCGGATTTGGTGTGTAGAGCGCATTATGAAACAAAACTGAACCTTAACAAAATTATAAGCTTGATTGACATCGAACCAAACTCCCATACAAAAATTAAAAACAAAAATAAATTTATTTAAACGACATTACATGGAAAATACATTATTTAGCATGCAGGGCCAGTATGTTAATTGGAAGTCAAAGCGACTAAGAGCGACGTGTAATGTGGACCTGCTGATAGAAATCTTCAGACGGAACGAGATGCGTAATCTCGCAGCGATATTACTATCTTCTTATCAACGCTTTTAATCCGAGATGTGTAAACTGGTTTTACTTCTATACGTATTATATAATTGCAGCAGTACATACACATTAAATGGGTTAAAATACCACATAGTTCAAGGAACATGGCGATTTTTTTTACGTTTTATGCAGGTTCCTGAAAATTCGCCTGTAGTATGCCAGTAAGGTCATCGCAAAAATATTTGTGCGATGATTTCTTTGTTTGCTTAAAATATATTCTCTATTATTAGTCAAATTTCAACACCACAGACCTTAATTACTGTAATTATTTATGTCGGTTGGCCCAAATCGAATGTTCGCTATCTGAATCCAAAACATTGGTTGTGGGGGTGACTATGAAGAGTTTCCGCCAGTGTGAATATATCTACCAAAAATACAAAACTATAATTCCATTTATTCAGCAATTTATTTTCTATTTCAACATCATACGGATGAAGTCAATGCAATAGGTACAACTTTAATTACGAGTTCTTCGAAAATGACCACTAAAATTTCTGCTCTAAATACTTGAGTGTGAACATAATTAACAATAGATACATCTGTTTAAAACACAAATATCAGACAAGGTTTAATTAGCGATTGCGTAAAACCAACTTGATGCCAAAAGCAGTTGCCGAATCATTACTTAGACGTAAAAGTTTGTCATTTGTCCAGAAAACCGTTTATTCATTAATTTTATAATTTCGCTGTGTAATAAATATATTGTAGATATTTATTTATTTGGACAACCAGTATTTGTTACAAATTTCCGTACACAAATACAAAAAATATTAAAAAATAATAGTAATACCTTTTAAGGCTATCACAATATATAAGAATATTATTTGAATTAAAATTAAAATAAAAGAAAGAAAAAATTAACAAATATATTTTAATTGAACGTGTTCAATTCGATGTTGATAGTAGTTAATCAGTTTAAGGTGTTTATAATGTCTGCATTTGATGTTCTAAATGTGTTTCTATACTGCAACAAAATTTGACTTTATTGCACAGAAACTAAGTGCAGTCCGGATGGAGTACCTGTCTACTGACATGAGACGGTTAAATCTTGCTGGTAGACACAAATATGCCGGGCTGACTTTATCCGGATATACGCGGGACAAACCCGAAACATTACGCATTCACTGTTGGAAGGTCTCTCATGATATTTGAGGGTTCGTATGGGTAGATAGCACCGAAATGTCTATTTCTGCCGCTAAACAGCAGTGTAAATGCACTGTTGTATTCCGGTTTGAAGGACATTGCAGCTAGAATAACTACTGGACATAATGAGAATTAACATCTTATGTCTTAGGATGACGAGCGCTGTGGAATGCCAAACATTGCTTTGTATTGATGGTGTTGTTTGGTTTTGTTACTGTCCATGAGCGACCATATCGCTTACCAAAAGGCGAATGGTATGCTCGTTTCACCATTCATCGCAATAATAATAATAATAAAAGTATATTAGCCGCTGTGGACGGCGATCGCTATCCGAATGAATACAAATATCATCACGATTTTGTGAAATATACTTTGTATTGTATCAGCCCATATACGACCCACTGCTGGGCACGGGCCTACTCTACAATCAAGAGAATCAATAGAGAGTGGTTAGGCCATATAGTCCACCACGCTGGCCTAATACGGGTTGGCGGACTTGCATACCGTAGAAATTCTTTTTAAATTCACTACGGTATGCAGGTTTCCTCACGATGTTTTCCTTCACCGTTAAAGAAAATACGACATACGAAAGATACTTTAAAATATTGTTTTGAATGTACCATTACATAATATTCTACGTAATGTTGTACTATGTACTTGTGAATGTAACTAATATATTAACATCTTAGTTACTCCGTGGGTTCAGTTACATTGGCGATATAATATTACTAGCTACCATGACAATGGTCGTTACATACAGACTGCTGTGATACGCCACCGTTTACTTACATCATTATAACGTATAATTATGTATTTATAATATTTATTTATAGAGGTAATCGAGTAATTATTCTACTGTTTTTAAGGTGAACTGGTGAAGGTCGCGTGATGTCGCTGGATGCATGCTGCTTCCAACAGGTCACTGTGGAAATTATTGGGAGAGGCCTATGTTCAGCAGTGGATCCTTTGGCTGATGGATTGGATTGGATTGATTCTACTGTTTTTAGTAAAAGGTAACTAAAGGCTTTTGAGAAAGCTTTTCTATGAGATATCCTGTATGAGTTGTCTAAGATCCATTTTTGCCCAGTATGGAAATAAGGTCGCTCTAATTACATCTCGAAATAGAAAAAAAGTTGCTGAAGTGTGGATGGTTCTGGAAAATTCCTAATTACCTTTAGGTGATATAGATAAGTGCGTGGTGGCCTGTTGGTAACGGACCAGACGTGGCTGCCTACATGTTCACGGTGGTCGCGGGTTCATTTGAACCCGCGACCACCTGCCCTGGGATTTCCCAGGGCACACCTCTGACTTTTCGGAGTCATGTGTGTATTGATAGTCAATCACCACGCACTATAACGGTGAAGGAAAACATCGTGAGGAAACCTGCATACCATAGCGACTTGTATAAATTTCTATGGTATGTAAAAGTCTGCCAACCCGCACTGGGCCACCGTGGTGGACTATATGGCCTAACCACTCTCAATCGTACTCTCGATTGTAGAGGAGGCTCGTGCCCTGCAGTGGGTCGTGTATGGGCTGATACAGTACAGATATAGATATCCGCTTTTATATGTATGTGTATATATTTAGCCTATTGCAGCTGCACGTAGATCTCACAAATAGCCCGCAAGAAACATGACGATTATTCTCCAGGATAATCAAAAATATGGCTCAATGGACAACATTTTTTCTACAGTAGTTTTTGCTCTACTTATCCAGCCTAAGCATTTTTGCGCACCTCGCGAAGGTCGACCACCAGGTTTTTTAACACCCAAAACAGGTATCTCGATCCGTGGGAAAATATCGATTTGAATATTTATCCGCAACGGAAACAAACGGTTTCTTTATCTGAGCTATAATGAGAATCGTATATGTTTTTATAGTGGCTTAGATGATTTTACATAATTTTACAATAGGCAATAATAGCCAATTCATTCAAAACGTTTAACTATTCGTTTGGCTGGAACCGGTTTCATTCCAAAGCCACGCCAGCATACGTATGGTAATCTTAGTTAATGAGCATCTGGTTTGTACAATCTAATCTTTATTACACCAGATAGATTGCAGGAATTGCCGGATAAGGGATACTTCCAACGGGTGCTGTGGAAATCTTTAACGGCTTATGATCCGCCCTGGACAGGAGAATATAAACTTCTTGGATTCCTATCCGACACCAGTCTGTTTAAAAAATATTCGTAATATTGTAAAGCAACCATTAATATATTATGTGAGTCATACAAATTATTTTGATGTTACTTTAATACCTATAGTTTGTCAATGAGGTATCGTGGGACTTGGCCAAGCATTTATTTCAATAATATTCATATGAATATTTTAAACGTTATTAAAAAACATATCATAGGCAATAGACAAATATGATTTATTTTGTAGCTGTGAAAGCTTGTTACGAGGATAAACGTTAAGCGTTTTGAAGGTGGTAGAGCCACGCTGTTGTCAGAGTTGATTCAGTATGAATGGGCAGGCTCATCCGCGACGGTATCACTTTCTCACAGGAAATCGACGTGAAGCGACAGCTTTGCTGTCGTGTTTCGTTCGGTGAGTGAGATTGCCGGATGCCCAATACCCCTTTCCTCTTCCCATCCCTTTTCCTTCCAATTCTCTTCCCAATTGGGCCGGCAACATAACTATGATCCAGCGTTGTGGATGTTTATAGTGATCACATACCATCAAGTAACCTGTTTACTCGTTTGCTGGACCTATGCAATAAAAAAAGCACTCATAAAGTTTTTTAAGGCATAGGTCCGCCAAACGAGCAACTTGCACCTGATGGTAAGTGATTACTTATTACTGCCGCCCATGAACATCCACAACGCTTCGATCATGGATGTGTTGCTGGGCCATCAGATCGGGAGGTGAGCGGGATTGAGAAAAAATGGGAAGAGTAAAGGGGTATTGGGTTAAACACATTTTTATTTCCTTATAATAGTTTTATAGGTTATATATAACACATTAATAATGCATACATCATTGTTTTTTGCGAGGCTATTGTATAACTGCTCTATACAACAAGTGGCAGCAATGAATTTAATTTGAATGCCAAGAGATTGGCAGTGCACACCTTAGCCGCGTATCAAGTGCTTTACGTACGTGTATTTGCCAAATAAAAATTTAAAACGAATTATGTACGCATACATAACTCTTATTAAAAGTAAACGCAAGAAATTATACACCGTTGGCGATTTCAAGAAAATTCTCAATGTAAATAAATGTATGCAGTATGTCGCGGAATAAATTTTAACGACCGCCATTAAGTTTGAATTATTTTTGACGTACGACGACCAGTTTCACCTGGTTAATTCACATAACGCCTACGTATAACGTGTTTCTCTATTTCAGAATGTGGAATTTACGCTATTTTCCACGTAATCTCTGATTGGTAGTCCCGTTGGATGACAACCCGCGGCGCTGCGTCTCTGTGACATATGGTCGTGGTAGCGTTGCGCTAACTAAACGAGTTTGTCGAAAACTTGAAGCATTATTACTATTGACGGCAACCTTGGTGTTCTAGACTACAAATTATTGTTAATTATCATTTATGTCACGGAAATTATCATTGGTGGCAGAGAAATTAAGAAATTAACATTTGAGCTTAAAGTACACTATCAACTTAGTTTTAAATCAATAGCTATGTTTTTGGATTAGCTCTGCTATTTTGAACTAACATTTTATCTTAGTGAGATTTAAAGTGGTCATTAAACATTAAAGCTTAAAGTGTTGTCACAAATACAAAGAAAAAACAAATCAAAGTGTATGCTTGCTCTAAATGAAAAACAAAAGTACAAATTTGTTTTCACAACAATTTCCAAAACAAAAACAAATCATTCAACTTGACCCGTTTAAAAAGGCACACTACCCCCAATAAAACATAATCCAACAACGTCACAATCAGCAAGCCTTTACACAATTCACGCCTCTAATAATTTATGCCAATCAAGTTCATTGATAAAAAACCGTATAACATAAATAATGAAGGTAAAGCGACAAGTATGAGTAGCGGTGCTGCGCGGGGCGGGGCGGCGCGGGTGGGAAGTGAGAGGTGCGGGGGGAGTAACGGAGTCCACGTAACGCGTTATGTCACGCGGCCTTGGCCTAGCGCTCGGCTTACAGCACGACCAACGGGCCACACTCCTGCCTAATAGATATGCCGTTTTGTTTCTGACGCCATTGTTTCAATGCATTGGCTGAAAATATAAGGCTTATTAATAATGTGATTGTTTATGCTGCTCTGTGGAGTAAGTCTGGTGTCTCTGGCAGGATTTTCATCTTGTCTTTCTTTACAACACTCGTGTAAAATGTGCAGATATTTATAGAGGAGACCAACACGAGAAGCACTTGACTGTTTGTTAGATATTAAAAATAAAAATAAGTACAGTAATAACCCCACATTAACCTAACCTAACCCCACAGTAAGATGTTAAGTCTTGTATCGTGGGCATCAGATACTACGAGAGACTATTTAGTCTCACAACACTCAGACCGGAAACAAATATTTGTGAGCATACAAAAACATCATAACCATAAAAGAAAAAAATGTCAGGTACCTATTGGTTGACACGGCTTAACTGCTGGAACCTCTGTAAGGCGGCGCCTACAATGGCAGCGGGACAAGAGCGTCGAGCGGGACGGCAGTGGCAGCGCGGGTAGTGGGGTTGACGCCTGAGTACCGCGCCCCCCGACCCGCGCTAGCGCTGCCGTCGTAGTCGCAGTCTTATGTGTAATTGTGGAAATGACAATTAACTCTTAAGCACTAAGCTTCACGTGCACACCTAGTTTGTATAATAATGGAGACAACCGCACCTGTGTCATAAACAATATGTTAAGTAATTTCCTCGAAGTATATCACGCTTTTATGACAATAAAATGTCGTTTTATATTGTTGAATGGGGTAAAAGCGCAATTTTAATTATATAGCTTGACCAGGCGCTTTTAATCTGACACTTAACACAGAAGTTTCATATATTCACTAAATGCAATTTGAAGTTGCGAAATTCAATCATTCATCACATGTCTTCAGTAATCTAAAAAGCTTCTCTAGTTGAAATTTGACTTTAGTTGTTAGTCGTAGCTATAATTTAGTTTTCGTATATAAATTTTATTTATAATTACAGAAAAACATCGTACTTCGGTACTTTCAAATCAAGAAAACGATTTACTTTGGTAACCAAATATTATAGTTTCTAAGTTCAAGTTCTAAGTTCATTATATAAAAGATATATAATGGTTTCTTAGATTTACGCGAATATTAAATAAAACAAATTCTCACGGATTTTATAGCGAATTTTATTAGTGAAGTGATCGAAATGTCGGGAAGTTATCGTTGTCATCGTCTAAGTTAACGTCGGGAAAATATGTAAAAATTAAATTATATTCGCGATTAAATCCGTAAAAAATCGTTTTATTTCAACCTAAATATTGTTATAATTTAAAATTATGAAGCTTTAATTGAAATTAATTGCCACATCACAGCTAAAATATTTCGATGCAACAGCAAAAGTTGCTTAGAAAAAAATAAATAATGAACTTAACTTTGTATTTATCTGCTTATTGAAAAACTCTAGTGAGAAGACTGTTTTTTAAACATATAAAGATGAATGGATGAAAAACTTTATGTTTATTAAGTTACAATGAGTAATTATGCATAGATGACACCGGAAACATGTAAAACTAACCCTGCACTCTCAGGACGCAGATTGATGATCAGGGCTGTAATGAAGAATTAATGCCGTGTACATTGTAATGAGAACTCAATTACTTTCTAGACTATCCATTCATAAACAACACACACACACTTCACCAACTCTGTCGAGTGCTAACTGCATACCAAATAAGAATAAATCTTAATAATAAATTTAAGATGGACATGTCCGTTTTCATTGTCATTGAGATGGAGTTTAATGTCAAACTAAACGGATTTGATAAGCAAACAAAAGGTGCGCTGCTTTTAACGCATGTCACGTATGCACGGGCAAAGGTTAAGAGTTATAACTAAATTTATTTATTGTGATGCACTTGGGTTTGCGCAACTGTGCATACAAAGTTTAAGAACTAAATACATAAGGTTATATAGTACTATATCACCTCCTTACACGTTACATCATTTAGATCTTCGGAGACCCTGTAGCTGGTGGTAGAAATTTTATATCCACCAGCGTAACGGCCATCATGGATGGTAGTGGAAACCTATACAAGTGTCTGATTTTTAGGATTCAGGCTGGCTATATCCGGTTTAATCATGCTGTTTATAGATTAAAATATCTTGCCGCACCTTCGAAAGAAAACGAGGGAATACTGTATATTATCTTATACTCTCTTCGCAAGCTTATGCAGTGCTGGGAAGACGCTAACCTACATTTTGTCGTGTTCACACGATTGCATGTAATATTACAAATAAACTTTAAGTTTTTTCCAAATTAAAAACCTGTATTATTTTACGAGGTAGAGATGTTTGATCTGATAATTGTTTTATTATCTTGCGACAAAAATATGCATATTAAATTTTTAAGAAACTCTCTCCATTTAATTTTAGAGGTATACGAACCTTTATTAACAAAAATACTTCCCTTTTTATTAATTTTATTTTTGTATTTTACTGTCAAAGTTTTAAAATAAAATACATGTATGTAACTGCCAGACTTTGAACCCAACATGGGTTTTTGCTTGACCTCAAGTTAGTGTTGAATAAGGACAGGTAGGAAATATGCAAAAGTGTGGTATAATTTTGAAAATTTACGATCACACGTTTTCATTATTATGCCACAAATGTGACACTCAAAGGTAAAGAGAGCAAAAGCCTGCCAACATATCTACACCTCGCGTTCTAAGCAACAATTTTACGAATATGCCAGAGCGAAAATTTTTTATTTAGGTATGTATGCAGAAAGTTTTTGCAAATTATATTACAGTATACAGGGTTATTTGTAAAATACGCACAACCTCGCAGGAGTAGGATGTGTGTAACATATAGTGTGTATTCGTATGTATGATGTATGTATATTTAAGTGTTTTATAAGTTTCTTTCATTTCGGTGTACAATAAACTATATAAATAAATAAATATATTCGCTTCACGTCCCGTACGTAACAATGGATCTTGCTGTGAAGGAAGTCAATTAAGGTCCGATGTAAGATAACGGTCCGGTTTGTAAATTACATCAGGTTATTAGAAGACTTCATTGAGATCCAAATTAATATACTGCCACGTAGCTGTTTCAGTAAATAATGTTGCGAACTCAATAAAACTACAAACAAGTACAGTGCTGGAAACAAGTACAGTCACAGATGATAGCATAATTGCTTCACAGTTTCAAAACAAGGAAAATATCTCCCAACTAAAACAATAGTCCTCAATATTTAAGAAGTATGGTCAGAGGATAACACAACTATAGATTTCTGTACAGTTTTATGCAGAGAGAAAACGTCTTCCAAGTACAATAATAGCCTCATATATTGAAATAATATGGTATTTTATAAATTAATGTCTCGATGATAATATATATATACAAATAATAAAACAACTGTTAAAATAAATTGGGAAAACTGAATTGCAAAACCAGAACAAGGAAAAAGTACCAAAAAATGTATCAATATGGCATAACCGATTTAAAGAAACCATTGTAGCCGATGAAATAACTGACTGATAAGTATGTTATTATACATATGTCTAATTATATATATCATCTATCTTCTATTGGTATATGGTAAAATTATGAAAAAATCAATAAAATAATAAAAAAAAACTATTTAACACATTTATTAAGACATGTTTTCATAACATGCCTGCCTCAGTGGCGTAGTTGCACGGTACGATTATAAGGCTGAGGTCTCGGGTTTTAATCCCGGGTCGAGCAAATTGATATTGGATTTTTCTATTCATTATCAGCTTGGAGTCAGGATTTTGTGCGGGATAGGGCGATAGGCTCGCCCCTTGTCACGTCGTTGGACGGAACACAAATTCTACATTATCCCTGATTATGAAAGGATGTCAAAATATCTGCATGCAGGTGGAACTGGGACCCGCCGCTAGTATATAATAAATACATAAATATACTTAAAAGTATACGGACACAATGCTGACAGGAGAGAGTAAATTTCACCCTTAGTTTGAAAGATTCCAGGGAGGATGATCGTTTAATTAAGAGAGGCAATGCGTTCCACAGCCGCGCGGCTTCCACCCTATGGAGTGGTAATAAAACGACGGCCTATGTGCTGGAAACGGTAACATAAAGTAGTAAGTAATTAGTGGAAACTTTGCTGGATTGATTATTATTATTTTAACTTGTTTATAGTTACTATTTATCTGTTTGTTTCCCAAAGATTATGTGAAGAAAAATAATGTGAATTATCAGTTTGTAGGAAATTAAAGCGTTCTTGAAGGTAGCGTGGAGACGAGGGGTTAAACAGAACACACTGTAAAGAAAAGACAAGATATAAACACCTGGCGACGACAAATAGGAAGCCACTTGTGATTATTTCGATATTCATAGTAATCTAATGTAATCATTTTTTTCATACCGGTATGAACAAAGTATTTCAGTATGTGTTATAAAAAAAATTGTACCTATATTAATTTTAATTGCAGACCTTTCTGACGCATCTTGATCCACACGCCGGACTAATTTTTATGCGCTTAAAAATTATTTTGTTGACCATGAACTGAGTTACTTGTCCTGTAGAATAAAAGTCTTTGTATGCAGTAATTTATTACTCCGTATTGTATGACCAGAAAAGATTTAATGTATCTTCTTTTAAAAGGATTTAGTAACGCCATTTCAACCTTTTGTGGTGTATTTGCATATGTGAATATTACACTCGGATTCCTTGTATTTTAAGTGCAACAAAAAATATTCAAGGTTATTAAAAATAAAATTATATGTTTTTTTAACAAATGAAAATTTTAAAACTGTGTTGGTTCAATTAGTTTATAAATATTTGTATGTGTTGACTGATGGGATGGTCTAAATATTAATCAACATTTGATATCGAAAAGGCGAAATCTATTTCATGAGTACTCAAAAAATAAAGATCGCCTGAGGACAGCAAAAATGTCAATGAAACAAAAAACGAATATGTCTAGAATACCATCATAGTTGGATTGATTATAATTCACTTATTTTTTTTAGCTGAACATTTATTTATTGTGACTACATCTTGATACCGTTTAAACTTTTAATTGATTAATAAAGATGCTGATAGTGCGTCCAGCAAAATTAGTAATGATCAATAAATATGTCCGTTTTTGTGCTCCTTTAGGGATTGTAAAGATTTTATATAAATAATAATTAAAATCATACGAATATATATAATTTCATAATATATGATAATTGTTGTCACTCATTTGCAACGAATCTGTGAAGACAATCAATGATAGCATTTCCTTGATTCCCCTTACCTTCAATTTTGAAAATTTCCCGAAGGGGCGACGCAGAGCTCAAGAGATATTTTTCTGGCGCATTTGGTGCCGCCAGTGTTTTTAGTATACAAAGATACAAAATGTTACGTGTTTTACAGTACAATTTACCTATATACTAAACATATGTAGGTGGCCCTCATAAACAAGCTCAAAACAAGCAGAAACAATAGTTCATCAAACGCACATTTCATCCGACCAATAATCGTCTTAATTCATTGAATCAACTTACTAATCCCCTGTTGTACGTAGACAAGACTTATCGTCAAGCCAGTCCGATATCTCACATTCAATTTATGCCAACGCCCTCATTTATAAATTTAAAATAAAGCCTCAATGCTTGACGTCCCACAGAAAATATGACAAGCACTCAAGAACAAAATTGCATTAACCCAAAAGTCTCATTAATGAACTTCAAAACGAAGGTTAGTCATTGTGCATGGCTCTTTGTCGAGACGCCTACACACATGACTTTTGGGCGAACAAAAAATGAATGACTGATGGCGCGAATGCTGTGGCCATGTTTGAACGAGCTTCCTATCTTTACATCTTCGATTATATGCAACGAACAGTCGCTTGTATGTTGTTTTTTTGCTGGGGCGATGTACATAAATGCTATAGTTATAACATCTTGAGAGGCCGAGTTGGAAACGGCAGCGCGTTCGATCAATAATTTTACGTCACTCAATATTTGATACTTCAAGATTACAAGTCACCCACTTCGATTGGAGATCACGATCGTGGAGCCCTCTTAGCGGATAAGAACTCAAGTCCCTTTTGTGTTTCAAAATGTATCGTGAGCAGTCGTGGTTTTTCAAAATACAATTCTCTACCAATCTACCTTTTGGTGATTCAGAAATATTATACAGGTGTAAATGTTCCATTGCTTATTTAGCAATCTTATAAATTGATGTAAGATTTGAGTTATCATAATATGAATTTAATTTAAATTACTTAATTGTCTCAATTAATCTTATAAGAAAGAATATTAAAGTACAGTCTAGCTTCGGCCGAAATGACGCGAGGCAAAATGAATAATGAAGGCATTTCAATAATATAATATCTTGGCAAATGTTACTTTTGATGTATGGACTAATTCGATCAGGTGATTCCCATAATCCTTTAATTATACTCTAAGGAGATTATGATAAAAATCCCATAAAAAAGTTGAATTAAGGAGAAAAAAGTTAATACAAGAAATGCCTTAGGCTTATTCTAAAATATTCAAATCCGAACCATAAATAATGGATGCAATAAATAAAAATCACCCCATTAAAAACATCAACTAGGATATTTCATTTATTTTCCTCTTGTTAGATCACGAAAATCTCGCAGACGAGATTTAACAAAAAAAAAAACTACCGGTACATTTTATAACTAACCATAAAATTAATCTTTTTATTCGCTGTTGATAGTTAACGTTGTTTATGGCACATTTAACAGCATAATTCTTTCGTAATTATACTGTATATATAGAAACAACGTGTTCGTAATATTTCGGTTGCTTTTTAACCTTGAAAATGGCAAGTTATTAATCAACTTTTTTTAAGATCGCTAAACAGAAGGGCTCTTCGTTGATATTGATTTAATAAATTGCTAGTTGTCAGCGCTGTGTCAGTATTTTATTGTTTAAAAATAAAACCAATTGATCCGATATCGGGGCGTAGGTTGTATTGTTTAATAATTGTTTTGGTTGATGCCACATCAATATACAACCTATATTTTTCTTTTGAAACCTCCCCTAGACTCAAGTCAAGTCAAGACAAGTCAAGCTTATAATCTTGTCTAGTAATTGCGGCAAGAAATAAAATCAGCTGAAAAAAAAGTTTAAAATCCGATTTGAAGCTTGAAATATTTAAACAATCTGTATAATTTATTTTGTAACCGTTGTTGATTTTAGGACTAATACTGGAACCCTATTTGAATAGGAATTTGAAAATCTAGACATGTTTCATATAATTTTTTACATGAGTAATTACATCATATAAATTACCCACTCTATAAGACAGGCGCAGTTGGCTAGACACCGACTGTGAAACGAGAGGCCGCGGCTTCGATTCCCGCACCGAGATAAATGTTTGTGTGAATCACAATTACGAGTATTTCTTTCGGGTCTGGGTGTTTGTGAGACCGACAAGTCTCTCGTAGTTTCTGATACCCACGAAACAAGACACGATCTTAGTGTGGGGTCAGAGCTATGTATATAACAGTTGGGTGTATTTATTTATTCTATTTATAACAACCAGTTCAACAGAAAGGGGTGTGCGCTTCTAAAAATACGCCAAGTTATGCAAGTGATATTGTAAAAAGCAGTGGGATCGCGAACGGTGCGCGGTCGGTAATAATAGTGTCCATTGCCGATCAGACCTTGACCGTGGGCGCAGCGGTGCGCTCTACTCGCGCATCCCCGCCACCTCCAACCTCAATACTCATAGATGATAATATCACGTGGATTTATGTTACAGCCTACGTGAGGAAGACTTCAGAAATGCTTGAAAAACAGTTACAGTGTGAATTATATTGTTGTAAGTTAGTAATCCCACGGCCTTTCAAATGTATGTATGTAAATGGATGGAGATATGAAGGAGAAAATTAAGGTGTATTAAAGAGAGAATTACAGATGCAGAAATGGGATAAGATGTTTTTTTAGAACATAGTTTTAGAACACAGAAGGTTCATCGTTCTGTCATCCACAACACTCAATAGAAGAATGCTTGCTTTGAAAGTGATTGTAAATTTAAGGACGAAATGTAATAATAAGTCGGTAATAAGTCGGTCCCAGGCAACGTCAATGTCTAAACGGACCAAACTGTTTATTCATTCTATTTCTGTTAGTGATACCATGATCTCAAAAGTATAGGGTGTGTCGTAGGCCCAGTAGCTAAATAAACTTGGTATTCAGCTGTTCGTTATTTCAATAACAGTAACATTAACTTTATAAGACAACATATTGTTGATCAATCGTTCCGTTTCGTTGAAAACGTTAAACTCATTTCGTATATTGTCTTATATCAAGAACGTTGATTTAAAGGACCGGGTTTTCAGTTAGATAAAGTTTCCTCTAATCTCCGCCCAATCGTTACTTTGTCACTTGTATCAAAGATTAATCCGTATTTTACTTTATTATTTTTGTATTATATTATATTTTCTTTTATCCCATAATTATATGCGATAATTGGAAGCGGATTTTCATATGTGGTGCAGAATAAATTACCTTATGCGACGGGATGGGTGTTAAACCTCAGCTCTATTAGAAATATATTTAGAATGATACTTCGGGGTTGATTAATTATCAATACACAAATAACTTTTAAAGGCCTAAGCGTTTTACCCTGGAATTTCTGATAGTTGTTTTCAGAATGTAATAATGTACGTGTGTACATATAATATTTACATATAATATTTTTAAAATTACAACAGGGAAATCCAACACAATTTTTTAAGCGATGCCCTATGTGGACATCACCTTACAAACTCTTCATTAGAATCAGACTGCAGTATACTTCGCATAGAATTTAATATATCAAAATATAGCCTGAAACATACTTGATACATGTAACGCGTCTGAAAAAAAAGCAACTTATTCTTTGTCTGGAAGTACGCAACCGCGGCGTTCCGTCGCACCAATAATTTACGTCGCGAAATTACCGCCGCTTGTGTAATGCAGCGCAATGATATATTATTTTATCGCGTCGTTGTCATATTATGTACTCTCTGATTACTCATAATACGGTTATTTTATCATTCATATAATAAGCAGTATAAATGGATTATATAAAAACGAAGGCAAATGTTTTGCTTTTGAGTTGGTATTGTAGGTTTGTTATTATATATTGTTCTAAATAAAAGGTAATACACTGAAATATGATGAATCTCGTTTCGTGCCACATATAAACAGGTGGTATTTAAGGTATATAAGCACGGATATTGATCAACGTACACACTGGTGGATACTTCTCTATACTGACCCACGCAAGATTTTCGAGTTTGGGGTTCAGCCGGTGTATACCGTGTGTTGGTTAAGTCGGCATAACAGTGTCGACTGACCAAAGAAAATCATCTTTCACCCGTTGATAGTTTATTTAGAATAAACTACCAACTTTGCACTTATCACCGAGTACTTTGCAATCATTTTTACGGGTGATTAAAAAAAGACAAAAATAATTAATATTCTTCACTGTATTATTCTTTTTTTTTTTTTATTTATTAGGGAAAACAAACAATTGTATATTACAGAGTTGTACACAGGATAAAGTTATATTAACAATGAATAGGCAAATATACAATCAACAACATTTTCCACGGATAGATAAGTAAGGATTACATATGTACAGGAGGCGTTAGGCGTATGTTTACATCTTATTTAAAACAAAAACTTAAACTTAAACTAAAACCAAAAAATAATAATAATAAGTAAATTGCTTAATGAAATAAAAGAAAGAAACAAAACAACAAAGTATATAAATTATAAAATAGGAATATTATTTGCAGAGTAAAGTCTTTAAGTAATTAAATCTTATAAGTGCGTCAGTTCATTTGATGTGAGTATATTCACAATTTGCCTCTTAAAGCTGTGCGCTGACAGAGAGAATATGTCGACATCCGTAAAGAGACTATTATAGGATTCAACTACCCGGCGCAGGGGAGAGCGCACACCAGCATTGGTCCTGCAGGAACCAGTTGCGAAGAGTTGGCGCGCCCTCACCTCACGCCGATGTACTGTTCTAGGTACTAAGTAACAAATTTTGTTATTAAGTTCGATGCAATCAATGTGACCGTGGCATATTTTATAAAGCATCATTGCCTCCAGTTGAGAACGTCTAGATTTTAAAGTGAGCATTTTATATCTATTCAGTAGCTCTTTATAAGTCAGCCGCATGCGGTGACACTTGTAATGCACAGTATGCAAAAATTTACGTTGCACAAGTTCAATTTGTTTTGTGTATTTCTCGTAGAGTGGGTTTCAAACGCAACTAGCGTATTCTAATTGAGACCTTATCAAAGTCATGTACAGCGTCAGATACGTATTGGGTCTTTTAAAGTTCCTACTGGCTCTCATGACAAAACCATACGTTTGATAACTTTTGTTTACAATGGTATTAATGTGTGTATCTAGATGTAGCTTGCTATCTAATTGAACGCCAAGATCACGAACAGACGACACTCTAGTTATATCAATGTTATTTAATTTGTAGTTAAAATAAAAAATGTTCCTATTTTTAGTAAATGTAATGACGTTACATTTAGGAATGCTCAGATGTAACTTGTTGTTGGTACAGTACATAGAAATATTCGATGAATAAAACACTCAAAAGACTTAAAAAGACTTGTGATAACATAAATTGTTATTTTACAACTTATGGCAAAATTACAAAGTCAATTAACATTAACACGTCAAAAGACAGCAATCATCTATCAATAACAAATTCACATACATTCATAAAGTGAAGTTTAACAACTATCTTCGAAACATTAAGATTTATTTGCATATGCACTTGTAAAATTTACCAAGCCTTTGTTCATTTTCGACTCAACTTCTCGCAAAGTGCGTTTTAAGTACTCACATTAGCCAGTTTGAATTTATTTAACATTTAAATGAGGAAAGGACCTTTAAAATTGAGACCTGAATAATTACACAATAAATGTATTTTTGATTTATTGCGAAATTCACTTTGAATGTTTGGGAATTATGCATAACAATAAAGATACAACGAAACGCAATTACTAGTTTTGTATTTATGAGTCAAATAAATAAATATTTCGTTTTTTTACCGTTACCTACATGATAAGTAAGTGTTATTTATGTATGTATTTAAGATTATATGTTATGTATGTATAGTACGCTTGTGTATTCATACGGTTAATTAGTATTAGTTAGCTCCAAATCTATATTTTTTACACAGCCTATCTATCTCCTTCTTTTCAATCCATCCCATGGTTGTCTGTAAGACATTGTTGGCGTTAAGACCGCCTTTTGTACTTTTTTTAAATAATTGTTTCTGTATAGTGATTTTGTGTAAATTTATGTACCATAAAGATTTAGGTAAATAAATAAATAAGTGATCATATAAATATTACCTACTATTACTAGTTATTGGGTTAAATCAGTTTATACGTATATTCCCATGTAGTATTATCGTGCATCATTCTGTAATGCAAAGTTAGTATTAACAGCAACTTTTTAAATATCCGTAAACGTCTCGAAAAATAAGTGAAAGTTCACACGAAGTGGGAAAAACCAAGAAGACACATGGATCATGGTTCCAGCAGGACAATGTTCGGTACTTAGAACCAAAAGGAATATAATATATGTAACACTCCAAATAAGGCGTTCCTTAATAATGTCATCACTATTTACAACACTGCCAAGATCAGAATTCTTGAGAAGAATCGTGTGATTAGTGTATTTATTATATTAAATCGACGCCTATCAGAACAAAATCATAATATTGTGAAGAAAATATTAAAAACAGATTAAAACAAAATATCACATTAAAATTTAGGCACGTGAATATAAATTAATGAAATGTTGTTCATTAGCTATATAAAAATATTACACACGTACGTCATAACATTTTGTTCAGACGGGATAAGCAGTTCCTTTATAGGAAAACAACAAATAATAAACATCGTTAGGAGCCTAATGCTCCCATTTTTTAAAATTACAGAACTTCAACAGATTTTTTATAACTAAACATACTGTAGTACAAAAACACCAAGCATTAAATACCCCAGGAATATTTAAACTGAGCATCTGGGTCCTGTTATGCAAATCATCTTTTTGCTTTGCAAGAAATGGTACTGGCTGCTGGTCTCAATGACTTATGCGAAGGATGTTGCTAATTGTGTGTGCTCGTAATATTTTATTCTTTCAATAAAAGTAATAAAAGAGTGTTGTGGCACGCGACGTCCTACAATATATTTTTAGCGCACACCTTTTATCCGCAAATTGTAATTTAAAAACAAACACGCTAGTTTCTTACCATAGTCTTGTTTGACAGTATATATTTAGGTGCAAAATTATAAGCAAATTGTAAAAGGAATGGAGTAAATAAACTTAATTTTATAACTAACTACAAACGCGACAACTTGTTCTTTCACATTTATTTAAAAGTAGATTTAAGTAAATAGGTATCAATGACTTATGTTATCCTTCATTTCAGTTGGTAAACAACTGTAATCTATTTCACATAAATGAATCAATATACAAGAACGTAACATATCATACATATAAAATATCCATAGTGTTTTCAATCATAAATCAAGCTCTGAAGATAAGTACAATAAATCTAGAATGTCGTAAAAAGTTCAGACTGTACATGTGAAGATTTATCCCCTAACACATGAAGTGATGCGAAGGTGAAGCACCAGCTACCATTAAAACTATGGTAGGATGTTGGTTTTTACTAGCCGGGACCGCCTGCCGACCGGTCCACATCCTGTTTGTTCCATGTACAAGCTCCCACAAGTAGTGAAGTGACATTGTTAGTTTTACAAGTACTTTTGTAACCTGCGAAAAAAGTACCAGTGATGTTTGCTTGGTAAGTCAATCAATACGAGGTTCGCTTATTGATCTAAGGACGGCGTTTTTAAAAATAGTGTTGGTGTATTATTAAATTGTACCGATTTGCAGAAGGATGGATATCGTTGATTAGTATTATATGAAATAATTTACATTTGCAGTCTTTGATGTAATCAGTATAAACTTCAGTACGTATGAACTCAGCACTCAAATAAAAAAATTCAAATTATTTTTCAGAAACGCTCTAAGACACCATAAACGTCTATTTTTCTAGAAAGATAATTCAATATCCAATATGTATCAATGTGTTCTGTCGCCTAATTGGCTTATCATGCAGGACGGGTTTTCTTTGACTACTTCAGAAAAAAAATGGTATATATGTGTCCCATTCCAATGTTTATACAATTTCTATATGAGAATACTATATCGGTCCAGATACGTTTCACTGCATGACATAAACTTCCTCTACAATCGAGAGTACGATTGAGAGTGGTCAGGCCATATAGTCTACCACGTTCGCTTAGTGCTGGTTGGCGGACTTTACATACCATAGATATTCTGGCAAATTGCTATGGTATACAGATTTCCTCATGATGTTTTTCTTTACCGTTACAGTGCGTGGTGATTGACTATCAATACACACATGACTCCGAAAACTCAGTGGTATGCCCTGGGATTTGAACCCACGACCACCATGAACTTGTAGGCTGCCGCGTCTGGTCCGTTTACCAACAAGCCACCACGCACTTAATTTCCTACCATACAGGAGAATATATGGTAGGAATTGTGTGAATTTATTTTTTATTGTTTACAAAATATGATGTAGACTTGTTTCTGCGGCAGTTGTAACAGGCTTGCGTAAGGTTCCGCTCTTTGATGAGTTACATAAATATTTTATGGGTGTTACTAAGCAGACGAATTTCTAGAAACAATTTTATAAAAAAAAAAATACTGCTTAAACAGTAAATTTTACGAATGGCAAACTCTAAAAAACCCGATATACAGTCGGTTTCACGAAATCCTCTAAATAATTTTAGAGGTTTTTCAAAATTGTACAACATAATATAAAAATTATGTCTAGTTACATAAAATTATTTTCATAGTTCTTCACAGAAATTTTGACGGCTTTTCTGTTGGTTTTGAGAAATAATTCAGTGTTACCGGATGTTAAAAATATTTGCCCAGTCATTGTTACCACAATTTTTTTGAGGATATTATTAAATCAAATTGGTAATCATAACCGTAACAAATTCATACACAAACTAAATTTTAAAGCATAGTATTAAACATTAAACTGTGGGGAAAAAATCTTAAAATGACGACAATATTAGGAATACGTTTGTTATTTTTTCTCATACTAACACGCAGCAAAACAATTACAATTAAATAAATTACAATGCATTATGTATAGAATATCGGTGATAGAATATTTTCTTTACATTTAATAGTTATGCCCGCCCAGTGAAATCTGAATGCAGAATCAGAATCTTTTCATGAAAATGTAGAATAACACAGAACTGTGTATGTAATATGGATTAACATGCATTATTTATTTAATTATAAACTTTTCTATGCTCACCACAAATATAACATCATTAACAATAAAAAGCGCTTAAAATTAGGGTGACAGCCTTATTCTGGATTTCTTCTAGACAACCTTTAGATGGACTGGATTGAAAAGAAACAAGAAAGGAATGGGTGGTTAGAGGCAAAAAGAAAAGAATATACAAACATAGGTTTTCATAAACATACTCGTATATAGACTTCATAAAATAAAAGTGTAAATATAACACACTATATAAACGATATAGGGAATATCGTATTATAGTTATACATATTATTTAGTTCTATTCTATCGGAAAGACTCAGCTATAAAAGGCTCATTTTGAATATTTTGAACTAATTTAGGTTTGGTTATCAGGGGTTTACTCGACCGTGGTGGTAACCGACGTGAAAGGGTAGTTCGTTTATGGTGGGTAAGGATGCTGGGGGGCCAATAATACTGCTTTTTTCTCTTTCTCCTCCTATTCAGAAGCCGTATAAACGATCATAGTTCTGTAAATATATTTGATTGGCAGTAATCACTAAGCCGCCAAATGAAGTTTGTTGTGTTTCTTCTTTTTCCGGATCTGTGCAATAAAAGAAACAACATCCTAAACGAACATGCAAATTATTTGTGTTATTCGTACAGACAATTAACATTTCAACTCGACATTACGAACGCGATGTTTGTCGAGGCTGATACGCTTAGAAATTGCATATTTATGTCAATCAAACAAGTATGAAACCATTTTCCCAATTTAAAGTACATAAAAACTACATACAAATTGTCCCAGAGTCGCGAACACAAATGTAACGCTCTAATGAGAAAGCAAAGCGACAGAAGTCTTCGACCCGCGCGTCACGACACAGAAATGTGCTAAATTCGACGAACCAAGACAAACTTAACGTGACGAACCACTATTAAGTTGTTTGAACTACGCTGAACATGAGTACTCGTGCCCACAAGAGTCAAATATTAAATGTCATCACAAAAAGTGGCACACTTAGAACAGATATAGACGCTTAAGTACCGAGCCATCTACTTAGGAATGTATTGGACCTACAGCCGTAGTTCTTTGAATATACGTGACTGAATTTTTGTTGCATCATCATTAAGAATCTACATTACGTTTTGTCGTAAAGAGCGCATTTGAGTCGTACTTCAAAAATACTTTTGTTTTATTACAGTTTTTACGTTTTCGAGATTACGAGTAGTTATGATCAATACATATTTCATTGCAAATATTTAATAAGTTCTTAGTTAATTCATTTATAAATTGGTTAATTTTATAACACTAACGTTAATAAAATAACTATTTTTATAATGATCAAATAAAATACATAAATTAATAATACACAACAAAAATACATAACAAATGGCGACGTCATTTAAAACAAAAATTTAAAAAAATCCAGTTCTTACGAAACTTACATCGCCTTTAGCGGCAGAGGAGTGTTCAAAATGCACGCCGCTGTCATGGCTAAATAAATACCAATAAAAAACCACATTACAAAGTGATGATGATATCATTACAAGAAAATCTACAATATAAAATCTCGCTTCGTTAATTTTATATGGCGTCAGTGGTGAGGTCAATACTCCGGTTATAATGTGGGTCAGCCGCCGTGCGCCCTGCGAACTACAGCCACATACTGACCATAGTGAAAAACAACGATCTATGAGCAAACATTACAAAAATATATCGTGACTCATGCTTCAGATTTTGAATGATTCCATTGAAATGCATTGAACTCTTAGATAAAACGTCTTGTAATCGTCCTTTTTTTCTTTCAAAAAATAACCAAGATGTGATATTTTTCAATTAAATTGAGTAATTTCTAATAAATTTCAGCATTACGCAACGTTCGATATAACATAAAACACGACTAAACCATTTTCTTTATATTTCGTATTTAAAATAAGTTCTGCAACAACTGTATGATTTATAACATCAACAAGGTCACTCGATGCACCAAATAAGGAGATCTGAATGTTTGTTTATATCATCCCACGTGGTATAGCCGAGATTATTCACGGTCGGAGGTATCCAACGGACCTTACGGAGAAAGGGAGCATCTGTGCAAACATCTGAGTATATGTAAATAAATATTATGAAAACCCCTAATATATATAATTATACACAGGATAAAAATTAAGGGGGTTTTAACCCTATATTATGATTTTAAAAATCCCCTATTCCAAAACCAAAGTTCAATTATTATCTACGTTACTAAAATATCAATCAATTAGTTTTGTACTAGCACGAGTAGATTTCAATAAGACTAAATAAATAATACATGGAGGCGTTGAGTGAATGTGGGGTCAACAATCTGCCAGTGGGTCGGCAATGAGCTGGCGATGGGGCCCAGGAAGTGTCCTGGCAGATTTGGACTTTCATATTAATCACTGTAGGAAATGCTTACTCTCAATAATCGTAATTTTGTTTCCCAGAAAGTGGTAATTTGTGAGTCATTTTGGAGTGACGATGCGAAATCATATTTTATGAGAGTTGATTTTTTCTGTAGTAAAACTGTTGTTTTATACCATTGAAATTAAACTACGAAACGTCGGTAAAAAATAAAATAGCCAAAATAAACCAAAAACCGTAATAAAACCCGTTATATTACGATATAATTATTTTACTATATCATACTTTTTGTGACGTATTACGCTTGTTATGTATTTTTTGTTGAATTAAATTTATATTTTATTCACAGAACAACATTTAAAAGATCACTGATTATTTACATTTTCAATTAATTAATTGGGGATAATCACATTTTTTTCGGTACTGTGTTTAGACCTACAGCGTATTATTTCACATCCCTAGCCTGATACACAGAGACAGTCAAATTTAGTCATCGCTCTTCATTCTCTCTCTACTTTTACCATAAAAACGTAAACTAAACCCCCCAATTAACATTGTTATGAATACATTTAAAAAAACAAAACGTTCATCAAATATCATTTTATAGAACAACATACTTCCAGATACCGCCTTCCGTACTTATATGGCTACTATGACATCATAAGCTCTAAAGCAGGCCTTCCTGCGTACGTGAATAATAGAAAGACTAAGACATCATTAATCATAGTAGCACAAATTATATTTCTTTGTGTATTTTTTCCAAAAAAATATATAGATTTTTACAAGGAACGCAAAGAAAGTGCGACTAGACAAACGGATGAGTAATAAGTTAACAATACCTAGTCAATTTGTGAAGAGTAAGCATTACACATCAATATGTCAATAGAAATTAAAGTAATTGTTAATTTAGAGTTTAAGGATTGTCAGATTTTTTAATAAAATGTCTGAGTCTGATTAAGAAATTGCAAAAAATCTGACCCTCGTCATTCACTCATAAGCTTTTTAACAAATATGTTAAGCACTTTATGAGTCTAAAATTATAAAAAAATATTATTTTTATCATTTTTAATCATATCATCATTATAATTTTTATCTCTAAGGGACATAGGTCGAAGGTTGCCTTAGGTTTAGCCATTCTCCAATGATTTTTTGCTTCTTGATCAAGTCATTGTACACTCCATAGATGCGTGTCCATCGCGGTTTTTGACAGAAAGGATTTTGAACTTTAGAAAAAAATATATAAAATAAACGTAATTACCATTATTTTCGAGTAATTTTTATTAATGTGTGTTTATTTCCTGTAATCTGTGTTTATATGCAATCAACTGAAAGTTTTTAGTCCTCATAGAATAAGGACAACACAAGACAAGCATCTGTGGAGATGTCATTCGTTTCTGAAATTGGTTAGATAACTTGCAAATATATCGATAATAAATATATTTTTTGAAATACATTGTATTATAAAAATCTAAATCATGCATTTTAAAATCCTTATTTTGCAAATCTAGACCATTAGATCCAGTCTGAGCTCAAATAAAATGGCTTGTAGACATCAAAATATTCATGCACGTCTACTTTCGTGAAAAACGCGACGCATCCAAACATAAATCTAATAGTTTATTTTATGAGTTTTTCGACCCAAAATTTTATTACGCTGTATACAATTCAAAGCATAAGATTACTAAAACTGGACTTTGAATGGTCTAGAATTATTTAAATGACCACGCCTAGCACCATATACGAACATTTTGGAGTGTTACTATGATGTGTGATGACGGCATTTTTCATGTTTATTGTTATAGCTATCGACCTAAACTTCGGTCGTATAGTTTAAAGTATATTTACAACAATTGTAGTTATTTGGTTTTATTATTAATTTACATATATAAAAATCTCCGATACTAATTATTTTCAAATGCACAAACGCTAAAGAATTCTTCTAGCTACTCTCTCATACAAAATAGCTTAAAGGTAATTTATAATCGGCTACAAATTTAGCTGTTTAAAGAATCCATTTGACCTGCGCAACACGTAGCACAGTGCAAAGTATTGCAGTAAAATAACAAAGTTGTGAGGACTTCAGTGAGAGGCCTCTAAGCTTATAACTCTCTCGGAGGACATGAGAGGGCGTTCACCCTGCGCTATTGGACGATATCATTTTATGGACATGCTAGTACGTGTAATAAGGTTTTTTAGAACGCTTTATATGATAACAATACACGTTGGTATTATTTCTTTGATACCTTCATCAAAATGTCCCTTTGGCACTTCAACAAACATAAAAATATATCTATCGATTATACTGTGTGCTAAATACGATACAAAAAAAATTGAATGGTAAAATTAAAAGCAAAATAGATTTAGTTGCGACACATGAAACATAGCATGATAATATATTAATGATGTTACATAATACTATCATTTGTTGTAAAATATCAATGCAATCACATGTTTTCTACATTATTGCCTAGAATGTTGTGTAACAATGGAATCATCGCATAATGTCTTTAGTCCATGAATACTTGTTGTAATATTATGTAGTATTCATTTTTTGTATTCTGGAGTATCACACGTAATTATGACAAAATAATTTACTTCATAAAGTAATTATTCTATAATATTACGTCTGAACTGTTTATTCAGAATCGATATTCGATAGTATATTGAAAGTATTATTATTTATTTATTATTAAAAACAAACACAAAATATATATTACAAAAAGGCATATCCACATCCACACCATGACTTTGTGGGGGCACTTATTCAGCGGGGAAAGACAGGGTTAGCTCGCGGAAATTGTACACAGCAAAAAATATCATTGAAATAGCTC
The DNA here is from genome assembly GCA_033459515.1 of Theretra japonica. Classification (NCBI taxonomy): domain Eukaryota; kingdom Metazoa; phylum Arthropoda; class Insecta; order Lepidoptera; family Sphingidae; genus Theretra; species Theretra japonica. Next base: position 9,132,996 of record CM065939.1, read on the forward strand.
TTAGATCACTCAACATTGACATTTTGTATTTTTGTAACTAACTTAGATAAGTACGTGATTGAAAAATATCTAACTCTTTGGTCTAATTAGACCTCCGTAGCGTAGTTGGATAGACGCCAACTGTAAACAAAAGGCCGCGGGTTCAATTCCCGCACCAACACAAATGTTTGTGTAGCCCACAAATATTTGTGTCGTGCCTGGTCTGGGTAAGACCGAAAAGTCTCTCGTAGTTTCTGATACCCACGACACAAGACTTAATTGATCTTAACGTGGGGTCAGAACTATGTAACTGTTGGGTGTATTTGTTTATTTATTATTTATTTTAATTGAGGCCCATAAGCTATAAACCAAGACGTCCTGTGTTCGCTTTTCAGGGCAGACATGATACTCTATGTAAGATTTTCAGTTTGAAAAATTTCTTAAAAACTCCATCTATAGGGGAATTTGTATCCAGCATGGCAACAAGCTCGTCTCAGGAGAGAAAGAGGGAGTTCAAAGACTTTTTTTATATTTTATACAAAGTCTATAGGTCTGTTAAGAATGTCTATCGTAAATATTATATTTGAGACGTCATCGAATGATATGACAAACATTTGTATAGCAAATATAAGATCTACATAATTGTGTCCGGTTGGTTGACTGTACATTTGGCAGTGATCTTAATAAGACAGTACAAGATATACGAAACTCCTTCAGACTTTCAAGACATTTGCATAACGCAGTTTTAGATAAAACTTTTAATTTTCGTTATGATTCTTTGACAGGTATCAACAGTCACTGTGAAGAACCTTACAAAAAACGCATGTTCAACAATAGACTTCCTAGGGCTGATGATGATTACCTAGGGATATATAAATTTTTTAACAGTTTTGAAAATTTTTTTTATATAAAAATTAAATTTCAAAGGAATGTTAAAATTCAAATATTCTTTGTTACAAAGCACAGGCTGGTTTCGCAGTTATTAAGTCCTTTAAGTCATCGAGACTTATTTTCATAGCGGACTAATCACCACATCCCTCTCTAAGTAATGAACGTGAGAACACATTAAGCGGTGCTTTAAGTTTACTACACTAATATAACTTATATATAAAGTAACTGCCGTTTAATAACTATTGATGATTTTACTATCAAAAATTATTACCTGTAATTAATGTTTAAGTGGACAAGGTGCTCACAAGCAGGTGGAATTTACAAACTCTAATAAAATGTCAGCTGTTATGTTATTAAGGCATTTTTTGATAATTTAATTTAGGTTTTCTTTGCATTTGCATTGGTGCATTAATAGTCTATTGGCAATGTGGACAATCTGGACATATTTATTTCTTGGTTTTGACTCCCGGCTCGAATGCACTTTATATTAGTTTTTCATTGTGTATTTAAACATAAATTAGACACGTCTGAGTAGTCACGAAAGTTTTGACATATAGTTGACGGTACGAATAGGTAATACAACAGAAAATTCATTCCCATATAACCCCAAAAATAAAATCATTCCGGAGACCCGTGAATGTAAAGGTAGAGTATTAATTTAAAATTCACATCATAATAGATTAAAAGGTGAATTTATCATAACCCCGCACTAACCCATATAGAAAGATCAAGTCTCCGTAAATATTTCCTCTACAAGCGTTGGATTTGTTTTGTCTAAATAACAAACCTGTTTATAGATTCGTGGTCCGTCTGCGTACGTGGACTACCGAGCACATTAGCAAACATCTCAGGAAAGCACCAACGTGGGTCCACATCAAACATATCGCAATACGTACCCGAGCCAAGACTATTTGTAATGTAATTAAGGCTATACAAATATATTAATCGGTCCTTCAACTCACCAGTGCCTTCCAACGCTGTTTATCACTGTAGATAATGATCGAATGTCTTTTAAACCCATGTACGCGTCGTACTTTAATTAGTGTTCAATAAAATTTGGACTTTATAATTAATTCTCGAAAGTGCAATTATGGATGATTTATTCTGTGGAGGGGAAGTAAAATAATTGACAATGGTTGTGAATGCAATTGACTTTTTAAATATATATTTGGAAGTAATTGAAGTATACTTTTAGACACATACATAAACGCCGGACTTTCGCTTAGGTCTTTCAGACGAAGTATGTAGTTAAAGTTGCTGTTTGCTGGTCGCTTCCAATAGGTTGCTATGGAACTTCCCGGAGAAGGTCTTGGTTTTGTTATATTGCAAAGGTCGGGCAAAAAAGGAAACAGGTCACCTGATAGTAAATGATCACTGCCGCCCATGAACATCTACAACGCTGAATTATGGACGTGTAGTCGGCCTAATTGGGAGAGGAGCGGGAAGGAAAAAGGATGGGAAAAGAAAAGGGGTATTAGGCATCCGACAATCTCACTCATCGAACGAAACGCGACAAGGACACTATCGCTTCACCTGGATTTCCTGTGAGACAACGGTACCACCCCGAATGAGCCGGGCCATTCATGCTGAGTCATGACTGACAACAGCGTGGCTCTACCACTTTCACTCTATGTTGAGCATTGGACTGACTGTAGCTGAAGAGAGAGAGATACATAAAATTATGAAAATAACTTTGATTTATATAAAAATGTTTAGTATACTATTGGAACCCACAGAAGCTCATCATTCATTTAAACATTCACTAAACAACAAAAATATATCAGATATTATAATATAGTGCGCACACTCAACAAAAACTTCTAATAACTTCTTACAAAAATTGTAATGATGGATCGTGCAATCATAAATTGCACCTGGAGGAGCCATTTGTGGCGCAAAATTCCAAATATACGCAATGTGTGGCTTTCATTTGCAAATGCTTTGAGAGTGTGGCACGAAATGAAAGTTATTCAATAAATAGGTAAATCGGAGACACCTTGCTAAAGGAACAATCGGGAGATCATCTGTCGAGTCGAGACAGGGACGTGTCGCATAGAAAGCGATGAGAAAGCTATATTTGCACATTTTCAAATAGTTTTAGTTAAAAAGAAGGACATGGGGTAGGTACTTTACTGTTGCTAAATCTCTCATATGTGAGAGGCCGCCTGGATAGGTACCACCGCAATGTCTATTTTTCCCGTTAAACAGCAGTGTAAGTGCACTTTTGTGTTCCGATTTAAAGGATACCCATAGTAACTATCGGACATAATGAGATGTAACATCTTATGCCTCAGGATGGCGAACGCAGTGGAATGCCGAGCATTGCTTTATAATTCATGATGTTGTTGGTTTTGCTACTGTCAGTGAGTGGTCGTATGGCTTACCATCAGGTTAATGCTATGCTCTTTTCCCCGTTCATCGCAATAAAAAAGGGATATATCTATACTATGTCACTTTTTTATTTTAAGCAATTTCATCAAATATTATTTAAATATAGTTATAGTATTTATTTTTGCGCTAACATGCTACACTATGTATAATATTTTATCGCTTAAAGTACAACGTTGACATTAGTTTGAAAAAAAGCTAGTAATTGTGACGAATCTGCGCAATCTGCGCTTGCGGTTGCGGCCACAATACAAGTCATGTGGTGTGCGCTTGCACAAACTGTTCAAAGAGTTAATGCTGGCACATCAATGCAATTGTCCGCCTTTGTATCACCCGACGGACTTGTGCGGTTATTTCAATAAGCATATGGTAAAGAAAAACCATTTCTTCTAACAATTGCGGCAAATCATTTCGAACAAAATATTAGAATCTTTTTGTTTTTATTCAAGTTAAATTCCACTCATAAAATAATCAATTGATTGCACATTAATATTCATGTACATATTGATCTTTACAAATATTTTACAGAATCCAGATCGCTTTGTTTACAAAATTATGGCCAAAGAAAATAATGTTTGAAATATTAAAATTGTATATTATTAGTTTTCAAATAGCAATCGTTTAGAAGGTGTTACAATGTAACCGCGGGTACAGGCACATAGCAATTTCCTAAATTTTGTTTAGCTCAAAGATGGTGGTTAAGTATAATAAACCAAATTTAAATGGTCTTGTTCGTGCCATCCGGCAGTTAAAAAGCAGATGCAAATAATTTTCTCGAGAACTGATTCACGACTCATTTTAGCTAAAATTGTAAGTGGCGACGGTCATTTCGCCATGTTTTATTTATGAATATTACTTGTCTAAACTTAAACTCATATTATTAAATACATGTAACAAAATATTTACACTATATATGAGCGTGTTTAATTCTTTAATATTTTTGTAATAGGTATTTTTTTTAATTTTAGTGATGTTTTTCTATTATAGTAGTCGTTTCTCAAATTGTAGATGGTATTTACCGAGTGAAGAAAATTCTTACTAAAAGTGTTACAATGTTGCTATTTGCCTGCCTTGCCTTAATGTGCCTGCATACCTGGCGTCACAAATACGGGCCAAATCGCCCTCAGGACTAACTCTATGTACGAATTATAACCAGCACTATGAAATAATAATGTGTTGCGTATATATGTTTATACTCGTATCGTCTACGTATATGTGGGCAAATAATTACACCAAATTACAAAAAAATAAAAGGGTTATAGGGGCTAGGCAGTTTTCCCCATTAACCCGTTTTATTTATCTTTAGACATATTAATCCACCTGGTGATAGACACATACTACATACAAATATATGTATGAATAAATATATATACATAAAATCATTATAAAACACTGAGGATTAATTTTAGCCCTCGTTGATGTCTTTTATAGGGAGCTAAATGATATTTCAACATAAATTGATTTGCGTCATATTCAACAACGCGTAACACTATTAAATTAAACTCAACGCATTATATAAGAAATATAAAATATAATTAATTTAATTAAAGTCGCAGGTAACGTTTCTGTCCGCGTATGAGTGTAGCAAGAAAGGGTGCAATCCTTTCCTCACATCCGTGGGAACGTCGACAGATGCGTTCATAGGCGAGCTCCATTACGAGGCTTTTTTCTAAAACCTTATTAATAGTGTGTATCTACTTCAATGATTACAGGACATGATGACGGATTAGATTTATTTTATTTATATGCGTTTTTTTGTCTGATGAAGTAATCTTGACTTGTAAAAAGATTATGGATGTTTCCTCTTATCTGTGGCTACCGTAGTGATGTTGTTCTTTAAAATTACTTGATTGCTCTTATTGTAAATATCATTCAGAATGTAGTTTTATTCCCAATGTCATTAATTTTATTAATTTCCCATTGTAATCGCAGATAAATGAGTCATCATCAGTGTACATACTAATCCAGCTTTTTGTAGCGTATATTTAAGGTTACGGTATTTCTTAGATATTTTTAGACATACTACAGAGCTAATTTAATATGGTCTTTCGACTTGGTTTACAATAACACAAAAGCGAAAATAAAAAAAAATGCGTCTCTTTAAATTTTATCTTATGGTTACCCTAACCGTACACACTTGATCAATGGTAAGGGAAACAACGAACATTATTTGTCACAAATTTTGAGATACATTCAATTTATGGGATGTGCCTTTTCGCCGTCAAGGGTTACGTTGCATCCGGTAAATGTGATATTTGTGAGATTTCATCATTTTGCAAAAGAGCAACTCCGTGACTTTTTTTGCAAATTTTACAAAGAATATATTTTTACTTATGAAATTGGAGCACCAGATGGAGCTTAAAAAACTGTGAGAAAATAAATTTTTCATATTCTCGTTTATGGTTTTTTGTTTCAGATAGCAATAGCAATCTTATATTTAAAAAAATGACACGTGCATATAAATCAATGACGTCAAAGTACATACGTCTGTACCTACGTCTTAATGACTATGATTAATGTCGTTCCTTTGTATATTTATAATTACTAAATAAAATTGATTATGTTAACAATTCGTAGGTATGTTTGAATGACCACGAACAACTTAAAATGATGTGTATCAAATATATTAATCATAAAAGACTTATATAATACACCGTAAAATTGCTCTACACGTGTTATTTCTTGAAAAAAATTGTCGATAAGCTTGATAACATATAACAAAACTACACATATAATCAAAATACAATGCAATTAAATCCAGATATTTAAACAACTCCAAAATTATCAAACAATCTGTAGGAAAGAAAGTAACCCATGGCGGCTCGTTTGAAGTTGCATTCTTAAGTATTAAAAATATTTACCTGTAAAGCAAAGAATGGGCACTGTAACATTATTTAAAGAAATAAAACTTTCTTTGAAACAGTTACGCCCGACTTGTGAATAGATATTATACTCTTATTGTGTCGGCGCTATTGAGAAGTTATGATGCGTAGGGTTTGTAAGAATACTTTTTTTTCAGATATGATACTCTTAATGTACTTCTAAATTTCTATGATGTTTGGTTTGAGAAATTATAAATTGCTCTGATTAAATTCGAATGAACCAACTGTGAACTTAATTAAAGTTAGTCTTTTTGCATCCAACACCGCAAATGCAATGTAGGCTTAATTATAGACATTTCCTCAAGGAGAATGGGAGAAATCAATCCTCTCATGATTACCTGATCAATTCATAATCATTACCTTGACATGTTAATAAATTCGCTTCTAGTCGCACTCTGTACAGATTAATAATATGTATGATAATAATTTTCTAATGCCGCTGGGCAAGAAACCTTATTCCTTATTATAATATGAAACATAATCCATAATCAAATTGAGCGTATTATTATTTTTTTAATATAAAACTATTTAAAATAATTTAGCAACAAGAAATTTTAGGTTCAAGGTCATAATAGTTTCAAAAAATATCTTGGATATTTCCGATTCGTTTCATTCTCCTTTTTTTTTTTTACTCAAATTATTTTTTTACTTTGTCTATCTAGAATGATTAAAATTTAAACACCATCATTTAAAGCAGTTGTATTGGTAAAACAAATTATTGAAACTAAATAAATTCCTTTGCATATATTAACACAATAAAATTTTAAATTGTGCAATATCCAAATAAAAATTAATACAATTAGCAAAGGTAATACTTCCATTACGGAACAATGGTGTGAAACTAATTAGTTCCGACAGATAATGCTGCTAATTACAAAAACATTAATAGAACATAGTTTAGCCACGTTCATATAATGCTCATTATGATCACATTACAATTTATGTGCTCGCATACTTTTTAATTGGACCTACTTACGTCAAAATATGGCAACGGACACTCAGAACAACGACCATACTTTAGTCATTGTTCTGAGAACCGACAAATTATAAAAAAATTATATTGATACCTATTTTATTTAGCCGAATATCTATTGATTAAAAATATATATGAACCAACTTACTTATACGTCTTCCTGATCATAGATGCATTATAGTCTTTGAAAATTGATTAAGGGCGCGGGAGAGAGAGAGGGGAATCCTGAGCCTTAGTGTACATAGTATTGTCTTTGTATTTGGCTGTAATATGCGTAATATCATTGAGGCAGAGAAAGTCTGACCTTGTAAGAATGCATGACGTCATAGGGAATTCCAGGTGCTGCGGGTAAGGCCGCTCATGATGTTTTGAAGAAGCGATCGTCATGATATTGCCGAGATGTGAATACTCCAATAACTGTATTTGCAAATCGCATCAGTCGTTTGTTGAGCAACTCTGTCTGTTATATTTAGAGTACTCATTTGGGAGAAAATCATTTACAAAACGATCGGCACTACTGTCTTTGCTTAGTATAGTATTCCACCCCATTATTATAAAAAGTTACAAGACAACAAAGTAATAGATATACTCCGCTACAAAATAAAACATATTTTTTTTACAATCTAAAACCTCTACAATTTATATTAGAATATATTTCCTTCGATTGTATATACTACTACTTGATATAACCCACATATTTATTCTTGTTAATAAAATAAATTGACTTGTTTATAACCTTTTTCGGCCCGAAAACCGATAGATGATTTATCAAAAGCAGGTTCCAGTATCTTGTTCATCTCGCAACCTTTCTTGATTCAAAATACTTTGAGTGTGTTTGTTAACATATATCGAATTAATTGTGCTGTATGAATACATATTTTAATCACTTTTTCCAGTGATGGAGCTGCCAACGACAAGAGGTTACTGTTACTTGAAAACATTTTGTGTTCTGAATTACACAAATATTATTTTTGTTATGTTATATAATACACGAATAATAGGATTACAATGATGATTTTAAATCTCTATTGCGGATTAGTTAACTTCAAATTCCGAATGAATTCTTGTAAGAAATGTATCTCGCAAAATTCTGTTATTAAAATTATTCTCCACCAGATTACTTCAATTCCATTCGAAAGTACCTACAAAAATAACACCTACCTAGTATGCTTTTCTATAGACATTTAATCTACATAAGTTATCCTAACGAGCACAATCATCCACACTATAATAATCATGGCCCCTTTAAACACTGAATCACTTCACAACATAAAATTAAATGTAAAACCACACTCATTGATACGGCCGGAAACATCCGGTAAAATCCCGGACAGGACAAAAAACGCATCTAAACAAACACATGACAAGGATAAAGCCAGATGGCGCTTGAACGGAAATCGAAAGGGATTTTTTATAATTTATCGAAAGAAAAAAGTATGAGAATATGGGTTTTTGTAAAATAAAAAATAGTGAAAGCGCATAATCAGGGTGTACCGTGAGAATTGGAATATTCGATTCTATGATGAATTGGTGCTGGTCTATTATTTTGTAGTCATAGTACAAGAACATTACAATTGAATAGGTAAAATCAACACCGATTAATTTATGGTTCTTAAACTTATCTTAAGTTAGAATCCCATACATACATAAACACACGCCTTTTTCCCAGAAGGGGTAGGCAGAGGTGCTACTAGAACACCCACGTTTCGCCTTGTATATTCCGTCCCACGATGTGATAGGGGGCGAGCCTATCGCCATATCGGGCACAAATTCCTGACTCCGGGCTAATAATGAATAGAAAAATCCAATATCACTTTGCCCGACCCGGGATTCGAACCCGAGACCTCAGCTTTGCAATCATACCGTAGTACCACTACGCCACCGAGGCAGTCCCATTAATTTTAAAACTATTTATTACGGCTATTTACTATACGAATACAAAAAATACTTAATAATATTCAACAACATATTACATAAGCTTATGATAAAGCAATCATTGTTATTTATAATGGTTTTGTCCTCACCTACCATTTGCGTAAATAAGTGATATAAATTTATTTGTACATAGAATTAATGATTATTATTAAGTATGTTACTACAAAACAAATTACTATGAAACCCTCTATTAAGCAGCTGGAATACTGTTTATTTAAAGGAAACATTATTGAATATATTTAAATAATTATAATAATTAGTAGAAATAGCAGCCACGGCTAGCGGCTTAATAAACTTTTGTGTTGATGTTATCAATGCAATTTCTGTCTTTCACTACCACAGTAAGGCAATTAGTTTTTAGTAAGGTGTATTAATTTAAAAAATGGTTGTCAAAATATAAAAAATAATTATTCGTAATTAACTATACTAGAACATAGCAGCAGCTAACGTTTTTGTTGCCAGCAAATGCATCGCACCTGATAGCAAGTTTGGCGTAATTTGTTTTGTCCTTCAGGCGACAAATGTGTAGAAATACAAAGAGGAACTATAACACCTGGAAACTTCATTAATTATAGCATTTAGCCGATAGCCCTCTGCTTCCTTCGGTTGCTGATGTAGACCAGCATAGACAAGGCAAACATTCTATTTATATTCTGAAGTAAATGCGTTGAAAAAACATATATAAATACGTGTGTTGATTCAGAATGTTTTAGAGCCTTTATTGTATGATCTACAAGTTTGTTTCTAATCTATGTGTTTTAGAACTGAACATTTCTTATACTCATAGTAGAAATTGATTCCTTTAGAAGATATTATAAATCGAATACTTGTTTTCTTTATAGACCTAGTTTTATTCATATTTCTTGAACAAACTAACCTTAAACGACACTGGGCCAGCTTGGTGGACTACAGCTTAACCACTTTGAATCGAACTCTTGCTTCTAGAGGACTTTAGTGCGCAGCAGTGGACGATTATGAAGTCAAAGAGTACTTAAGCAAATATAAATAATTCATAATTAAGAATAGCAAGTGTAATATTGTGTCGACCATCGACTATTAATACCATTAATTTTAATACTCCATTTCTTCATAACTGTACCTTAAAGCATACGTACTATTAAATTACCAATGGAATTATAAGCCTGTATATAATCACACATTTTATAAATAAAATATAAATATACCATTTATTACCACTATCACAATCATATTTAATAAACGTAATTACAAACTAATGCAAAGCTCATTTTATTTCGATTATAATAGTACGATAAGACACAATTAAAATAACAAATAGCAGATATGACTTACATGATGAATAGATACGTGAAATATGTACTTATACTAGTGAAATTAAAGGTCTCTGTCCACTATCAACATAGCAAGCATTTTTGATTAATAGGATAGTTACTTAATTTCTTTTGTAAATTATTTTACTTATAAAGCTTTAGCCAAATAACTGTGAAAACGAAATTAAATAGGTTATAGAATTAGTCAGTTATTTCTTTTTAATAGTTTAAGTGCGAGCGTATTAGTAGCACCTTGTTTAATTTTTCACACAAGCTCCGCAATGCCGAAGAGCAATGACGTCACTATTCTTGTTGTGCATCCTTTTTCAATTTCCGCCCTATCAAATTGAAGTAATTTTAATTCTGTGCACACTAATTTTCAGTTACGTTTTACATTATTTTAGTTTTTATTTATTCTATACAAATATTGAGTAAATTTACACTGGATAATTCCTTCACAGGCGTGTATTTCCCGCTAATATTTTCCTGTCACATTTATAGTAATCATATGCTACGTTGCAGTGGTCACACAGCCTAACAGTATGGCTGATAATCGCCGCGTGTGCAGGTTGCTATGCTATAATGAGCACCGCTATTGCTTGGAAGCCCGGTGAGTCCGACATACGCGCTCATTACTTTATATGACTTAAGTTCTTCGAGTAAGAACTGTGCTTGGCTAATGGCGCGGCCGCCTCGTCCCCAGCGATGACGAGCTACATGGGACAATGAGCTTAACGCACCAACTATATGGAGTATTAGACATTCTTCATATAAATGTGAAGTATATCTTTATTGTAGATTGAAGAGGCGTAATGATTGCATATTGTATTGCTTTTTAATCAAAGTTACGAATAATTTGAAGTCATAAATCTAAAGTATGGTAATAGTTTGCAGTGATGATGTAAATGAATAGTTTGTTTTTCTTATAATTTTTTATACATTTATTAGTAAAACTTTAGTTTCTTTAATGCTTCTTTCTTATTTAAGGTATTATTCAATGAAATACTAATTATAATATCGATCTATTTTTTCGTGGTTATTTTGTTGACACATATCAAAACGAACTATGTAACCCCTAAAAACAATCATAAATGGACATTCTAAATGTTCAATTATTTATCCCCGTCTTGTGTAAATCGTACGTTACAATGAACTAACATATCCGCAAATCCAAGTAGTAACAAACGCTCAAGTAATGTATGTAAGGATAGTGCACGATCGTGGGAGTCCGCCGCAGGTGTGGCATTACAAAGGCGATGCGTTTCCTACGACGCCCGCAGATGCACTTGCCACAGACTGTCGGTGTGTTAGAGACGATTGTCCCAGTTTCTTTCCCAGGGTCGCAGGTCTGTAGGTTTAATAGGCTATTTTATTTGGCTATTGTGTTTGCTGCAGGTTGTGTTGTTTGTAAAGAGGGGGCTGTGCAAATATATTTGCTACTTTACATTTCTTTCTTGTCGTAAACTAATATCAATATAATCTTAATGCTTTAGATGACGATATATAATAAAAAGTCGTGAAAAAAAGATCAAATATAAGCTGATAATATAAAAAAGTATTTACAGTCCGAAAATAAGAGATTGTTTTTTGAATCAATATTTTACTTTTTTCGCGCTTTACCATAATGAGTGGAATACATAAGAAATCCAACCTTTTTTACGGGATCTAAAAACAATTTAACCTTACTGAGATATTTCATATACTATAGTTAGATAGAAAATAAAAATCGTGAACTTCTCTAGTACTTTGTGAAGTCTATGGATAATGTGCCTCACAAACGTTTTTTGCCAGTTTGTACGATAGATGTCGGATATAAGTAATACTTGTTTCAACTATTGCTTGATGAATAAGGTATGATAAGTTGTAACCGACGTTCTCACGAATACAACATATGTTTAATGCCATTCTTTAACCAAATTATTTTGCTTTGTTTTTGAATATGGTCAGGGGCATTATACGATGCCTATGATGGTACTATAACTGTAACTTAGCCGCTAGACTAGAGCGAATGGTAAGCTATAATTCGATAATTCAAACTACTTACATGTATAATTATAATGAACGCACTTACGTTTAGCTGCGTATAGATAATTTTATTACGCACATTTTTTGTTTTATTACGATAAGATGTTAAATAGCGTCTTTTTTGGTGACTTTTTTGGGGCTGATAAATAAAATTAATCTATTCGATACCAAATCTTGCTGGTTCTTATCCCACGGAAATCCATCTTGACTTTTCGTAGGTTAAAGCAATATGGCTGGGAACATACTAACGTCTCTCATTTCATGGGATAAGTATGTTATACAGGCTTAGAATGTTATACTTAGAAATAAAAAAGTGTTTTTCAATACATATTACATACGATTAGGTAATTAAAGTGTTGCCAATATTCCCAAAAGTTAATAAACTTTGCAGTAAGATCTCAGTCAAATTTTATTAAAAACGATCTCGCACTTTATTCCTTTTGCTCCCATACAACATGGAAATATTATTAGATATGACAAAGTGAAATAAAAAATCGCCAAACCCTTCACCACACCTGTTTAACCAGTTTTTTTCAATAAACCACTTTTTTGTCGATGGACAAGATTTGATAACACAAGGTGCAAAACTCAGATACCGAACACCTTATTACGATTCGCCCGAAGCGATCCCTTTGAAAATAAACCAAATCAATATTCGATAATAGCATCTAAAATTATGGTAACCCATTTCTTACCATCAGCTGTCTGGACTCAACCCATATGTTACAAATATAGGTCAATTAGAACACTTGTGTCGTACAATATTGTATTCTATATCCACTGTGTTTTGTTTTATTTTCTTTTGGCAAAAATCTTCGCTTATTCAAAATTCCTCATGAAATTGGACAATAGTAATGAATCTTGAGACAAGGCTTGTGATTTGTTCTATAGTATTAGGGTGTAAGTGACGTGGCAGGTGTAAGAAGTCGTTTGTAAAATTTGTGTATTGAGTTATTATTTTCACATTAGTAATTTATCATCATTATCAGCATTCACTGGATATAAGAGTCTTCATCTGATGAACAACTCTGCACTTTTCTAACCATAATTTCGTTCTTTTCCACATAAAGACACTACTACGTTTCTTATACTGCATACACCAGAACTCGTCTGCTCCATGGATTTACTTCGTTTTTTCAAGTGATAGAAGCCGATTTCTAATAATGGTATTTATTAATAGTGCTTTATTTTTGCTCCCCGGTCGCCTCCCAATTGGGCCGGCAACACATCCAAGATCCAGCTTTGTGGATGTTTATGGGCGACAGTGATCACTTACTATCAGGTGTCCTGTTTGCTCGTTTGCCGGACCTATGCAATAAAAAAAATTAGTATTAGATACATACAAAATTGGAAAACTACCTATTCACTGATTAATCGATAAATACCAACTATTACTATTTTTAAAGTCTAAAGAATCGGTCAAGGTGAAATGGTACGGAAATAAAATATTAAGAAGAAAATTGCGTTGTTGTGAAGTCATTTATATGTTGTTTAAATCTAGAAGAAACGATTAAGATAAATAGTTAAGACATCAGATACACTTCATCACACAACTGAAGTTACATGTGTAAGCATTTTATATTGTTCAATATAAAATGCTTACATCTTATGATGTATTACGTAAAAGAGAATTGTTTAATGTTATATAATTATTACTCTATGATTGTTTAACGTGAGAAACAGAATTAGCTTTTCACGGTTATTAATATGATATATTTGAATAGACAGAAAGATGTAAGGAACAGCCAAAGATTGTGTTGTAATAAACGTTATACATTCTTGATACAGTAGCGATTATTTCAGGAAAACCCTGAGATGAACTTTCACAAGCAACAGCTTGTATAAAACATAACTTTTGCAATAAATAATATGCCTTTCTAACTTGTAATTCTAAAGTTCTGAGAACCATCAAATATTAAAAAAAACACGTATTTACGTTTTACGTTCCTTAGATACCGGTTTTCCAATCAAAATCTAACGGTGAAGGAAAAAAATGCAAAAATCCTTTTACACGTTAATTTAAATAGTGGTTGTTGTTGAGCCGATGTACGGTAATTTGTCACACACGGTGTTAATGTGAGGGATTAAACAAGATTAATTGTAAAAATAAATACCAAATATTTCAAACAACCTGCGAATTTGTTGTTATTCAAAAAATCGTAAAATTCCAAAGTAATTAATTGCGAAATTTTATTTTGCGAACGCGAATTCCATTTTGTTGAGGTAGATAAGTAAGATAAATTACAGGAATACTGGTATAGTTTCTCATTTCAGTGGCTCAGATACTCGTAAATATAGATATTTTTTAAATTCGAAATATTATTTATATAAATTGAAAACTGTAGAATCCAAATATCCACTGCGTTAAAAATGTTAGATATTGATATTTTATCCAAAAGGTTCAATACTTCTGACACTTTTTTTATACAATACCCATGTCATTCATGCTTTGTAAAAAACTGATTCAATCTGAAAATTTACAAAGACAAAGTCATAACCTTTGAAAACCACGCGGTTCACTCACAATTATAACACTGGAGCTGAAACAATGAAGTTCCCACATCATAACAGTTGTAATCGACGATGCAAGATAATATTGCTCATACATTATAGCTAAGTACATTTTATTCTACGTGAGAATAGGGTTCTGAACATTTACTTCTTCATTATCAACCATAGAACGACCACCCGTGAGCATAGGCCATCTCCAGAAATTTTCACAGAGACATGTTGAATACAGCTTGCAACCAGCGGCTTTACACGAGTCAGTCAAGCCTTATACCATGGATATACTATTGAGATATATGTACCTACGAGACACTTTTGAGCCTCACAAACACCCCACATAAATACTCGTGAATCACACAACATTTTGGTTGCGTTGCAGTCCGTAGCGTCTCGATGTGATGCTTTTTTGAAGGCACAATTTCAGTTTTAATGTGATTTAGACAATAAATTACTTAAGTTAGGGTACTTACTAATCCAGAATTATTTTCTATATAGTCTACGCGTCAATTGTTGCTGCAGTTCAGATTGTCATTATAGCAAAAGTAATTATACTAACCTAAAAGATCCCACTTTCCCACTGGAAAAGACTCCCCTTAGTTCTTCCATGCATCTCTATTGAGAGAAACTTTCGTCCAGTCCCTGTTAAATCTATCGAGATCGTCCCGCCATCGCTTTCAGGGTCTGCCTCTTCGCCTATATCCAAATACAGGCAAAAGTAAAGCGTTGAAGAAAAAATCTCCTATATTATTCATTGTATAACAAATTAAGTTACTATATATCAATTATACTATTTATAGTATCATACTCGTAATATCAGCATTCGTGGTCAGGAAAATCAACGCACTCGTTTCACACCGAGTATTATGAAAAACCATTAAAATTAGTAAACGGATATTTTCCTTTAATGATTACTTGCATGTTCAATTCTATGTTTCTTCTATTATTTGTAATTTTTTTGAGGCAACAACGATTTATTATTATTATGATGTGGTCAGACGACCTAGTAGAGGTCGCGGGACGTCGGTGAATGCAGGCTGCCTCCAACAGGTCACTGTGGAAATCATTGGGGGAGGCCTATGTTCAGCAGTGGACTTCCTTTTGGCTGATAAATGGATGGATGGATTATTATATGTCCTATTTTTATTATGATATTCATACCTATGTTGGTTCCTTCTTTATTATTTACATTTACCTTTAATAACTAAATTAGTTAATGAACACTATCATTGCTTTGGACTGATCATTACAAATTATTTCCATATCGTAGTTTTGTTGCATGTTTTCGTTCGAATAATTCGATTTCCAGAGGATCATCATCTTTGAAGGAAGATTGCATCTTCCAACTTTCAAGCGATTAAGAACAGAATATTAATAGAGGCAGAGATAGCTGAGATTCAGGTGACTTACATTATATATTTTGTTGGTTCCCTGCTATTAAAATATTCGAATAAATAATGTTTTTAACAAAGAATAAACATTGACATTCGCTATGTACATCAATGCAAATAATTTTTTAAATGAAATTGAAGAACATCTACGTAAACCCTTGCAAGAAATGTTAACATGACAGTTTTATAAGTTAACCCAATAAAATAAATTGTATAATTGCATGCAATGCGGAACCCTGACACATTTATAATATGTTCCATGAATGAGAAGTACACCGGATGTTTCTCGTAAGCTAACAGTGAGTCGTTACGAGAGCGAATCTACCGCCACTGTGAACCGAGCGAATACTTATTGTTTTGTTTAATTAACATTTTTATTTGCCCATTCTATTCCAGCTGAAGGTAGCGGTACTTCATACAAACATGTTTTTAGACATGTGACCTTGGTTAAGCACTAACTCATTGCTTCGCATGTGCGAAATACGCAGTATGGTAGTTTTATCTAACAAAACAACGTATGTTCTACCAACTCTTACCATCAATTACATTTTCTTTCGAGAAACATACGTTTGTATTTTGTAAATCTTTATTTCTTTCATTTGTACGTATTCGAATTTTGGTTTCCGGATATATGTCTAAGATAGAGAGATGAGATATATTTGCCTTCATATATTCTACTTTCTGTAGTAATTTTAGTTCCCGCTTTATAAGTAGGTTTGCTGGAAGGTTGTTTGCGTTAAAAATAGCTTTGCTTAGCATATAGAGTATGAATGCAAAAATAGCCGACTCCTTACATTGAATTCCGTATTTAGTTCGCCCATAAATTCGAATCATTAAGCCCACAGCTAAAGTAATACATCATCATTACGTATGGACATTTTTCCGTTTTCGCGCCATCTATTTTTATGATAAAGTGCAATATAATAAATATTGCGCATCTTGTGTAAC
Source organism: Theretra japonica (assembly GCA_033459515.1). NCBI lineage: Eukaryota > Metazoa > Arthropoda > Insecta > Lepidoptera > Sphingidae > Theretra > Theretra japonica. The sequence continues at coordinate 9,150,202 of CM065939.1, forward strand.
ACATAGTTGCAAAGTGGCATAATATCCAGTAGTTGTTGGCGACGTAACCGCGCGGTAATGGCGTCTGCGGCTGCGCGCAATCTTCCGTGATAGTGAACTTGAGTTTTTTCGCGGCGCGCGCGCACCGTTATGTTGAGCTACATTCCGCGGTTGCCGGGACCGGCCGCGCGGCGGAGCCACTGTCGCACCAATGATACTGCTAGCAAATTATTCCGGCTCGCGTTCCACTTGAACGGATGCACTTCTGTGGCGACATCAAGTTACTTCACCCAACACTACTTTACATTTACTATGCTCGGATGTAATCAAATATGTTTTCTAGTTTATATTTTTGGACACAAATTGAAATGTTACGTTATAAACATGATAACGAGACATCGAAATAACACGCAAAGTCACATTTTCGAGGCACACAGTACTCATTAACACCGCATGATTCAAACTCACTAATTAACGCTACAATTCAAGGTCGCGTATGCAATATACTCATACGCATTACGAATTAGCGCAACTAAATACCGCTAGGAATGTTATAAATAAATTAATGTATTGTTTACATACTACAATCCTAATATATTTAACCTTTTTTCCGAATAATAGAATTAAATAATATTGCACAAGTATTAATTGCTGTAACTGTGCTGATTAATTAAGAAGTTAGTAAAAAAAAAGTGTCGTTTAAAGTTATCACCTAGACGGCTAAATACATCCGGTATCCAATTAAAGTGCCAGTGAATAAAAATACTTTATTATTACATAATTGTAATTTATTATCACAGCGAGTTAATGCTATCACGCTTGGGATTAAATCACGCGTGAATTGAAACGATAACATACATTGCAAATAATGAAAATTCAGCACGCTGATAAATTACTGTAATAACTTGTCACAGCCAATAAACTGAACCGTTGTTTATATTTAATTACACAATTTGTCTCGCTAATAAGCAAAGACGTGAATTAAAAACATCGACATTTTAAATAATTGCGCGAAAAATTACATGGTACAAAAAGTTGAATCGAACAAAACACCTCGAGAATAAAAATAAAAAAAACATGACGGAAAATAACCTCTCTAATGCTAGATCTGAGCTTTGAAGGCTGCGCTCGCGCCGGTTCAACGACCTGCCATTGCCAATGTCAGCCATCTTGAGTTCCGCAGTCGCTTACGTTCTTCACGTAAGAGGCTGTAACATTTCATGTCTGTGTGCGTGTAACTAATGTTCGTTTTCCTAGGTCTGTTTGTGTGTGTGCGTGTTTAGAATTGAATGTGCTCGTGTACATTCGTCGAACACTTTTATTGTGTGTTGTAAGCTCGAATGACAGGCTCACATTAACCGACTTACTTCTAGATGGCGCTAGTGGACACGAAGTGGCTATCCTATTAAAACTCGCATTTGTGTCGAGCAAATTATATGGCTTAAGATTGATATAAAAAGCTAGGAGTATTTAGTATCACTTTGGTCTTTTTCATGTTACTTTGCCTTCATTATTAACCTAATGTTATTGTGGCTATTCATAGACGGAAGAAATATTGTTCGGAGAATTATGATTCAGATGCATGAGTAAGATGTATTGTTAAATATGGCTCAATCAAACAAAGATCCTAACATTTTTGGCACTAAGGAGATTGTAGGATAAATTTACAAAAAGCATTATTTAAAAAAAAACAAGTTTTCTTTATTTATTTACATATATCTTACCTGATATTAGTTGGTATAAAACGGTAAACTCAATATTCGTACTATGTATACTTTTATTATCGATGACCTAATAGTGTTAAAGAAAGTAGTTGAGCCCACGCCAAACAAGGCGACAGAACTATTCAATATTTCCATCTTCGCAGCCATATTGTTTCTACGTAGTTTACAAAAATATATATTGTATTTTGACGCAACATTATCTCTCTTGGCATTTCTACTTTTGCATATTTGACTTTGTGGATTTATTACTTAGATGCCAAACTATGTAACTGCGGTGATTTTAATAACTTTCGATTTGTAGTAGGCAGGATATTCTTGGGCGCCCGATGAACTTGCTTGTGCCTAAAGAAGATTAGTAGAAAATATTCAGGGCAACGTATGTTATACAAATATTTATTTTATTTATTTATTTATACTCTTTATTGTACTCTCAAGTTACATAGTAATTAAATATAAGAAATAAATTTTAAGTCCTCCAGCTCTATAATGGTGCACTTTATAAACATAAATATGGTGCACAACAGATACCATAAATTAAAATAATTTCTAAGATCCCCCATACAAGCATCAAACCCAAAATCACAAACTCAAAGCCAACATAATTTCCAATACTGCAACTACGTTTACAAATAGCCCTTAATATGTTTTAAATTTATAATTTCACTACAATGTCCTTAACGATCAAGTGCAAATACCTTTGGCCTATAAGAAGAAAAGTTATATATTGCGTCCGGTAAGGCGATGCAATTAAACGGACAGCATTCGTAAATGTTCATATATGTGAGTTGCAAATAGCTGGCACATTCGAACAATCGCGTGTGATGCAGTAGTGCTGTGCCTTGAATGCAAACTACACTTGCATAATATTTACGTTTTGTTACAGCGTATTTGGATGTCACCGTAATGTACTTAAATATTTTTATTCTGAGTAAAGTTAGATGTTAAATACGCGGCTTGATGGGGGAGTTAAGGAAAAATAAACGCGATTAGCTAGCAATCGAATTAGAACTGTTCTAAACAAAACTACTATTCTAAAAACAAAACGCTACTAAATTTTCGAGGTTTACGGTTCTAAAAGTTACTATAACGAAATTATTTCAAACGTATTAGTCATGCCTAGATACAATACTTTGGAGGCTGTCCCCCCCTCACACCCACCACTACAGCTCCTGTAAGCCAGGAACAATAGTGGCACGCATTGTTATGACACTGAGCATTGAAGCTCAGCGAGTCTCCGGGAATGTCTAATTTGTCTTTAACTAAGATACAGTAACGGCAACACATCTATAATCCAAGCTTTGTGGATCACTTACCATCAGGTGACCTGGTGCTCGTTTGCTCGTTTGCCCGTACCTATGTTATAAAAAAATCAGTATAAGGATTCAAAAATTACGATAATATTTTATGCTTAACTCTATATCAAAGTATTTCATTTGCCTAAAAAAGGATGGAGTAAATTTGTCTATTGTCTCTACAGACTGTGTGTTATCAGCTATCAAGTTATTCTTTACATTTACATAATGTAATGTATATTAATACGCCTTTTAGTTAACTATAGAAATTTGTAATTGTAATTTATCCTGTGACACGCTCAACGTGTAGCAAAGAAGATAAAATTCTTTCAATATAAATTGACTTTAGTCAGAAAGCAGTATTTAATAGTTTACTTTATTTTTTGCTTAATTAATGTTTTGGTATTAATTATTTTCTTTTCCCTGAACTCAAAAATGTCTTATGACTGAATATGTTATGTAACTTAAATGTCAACGATTGTGAATTATATATGTTTTAAATGTATTTATTTTTTTAGCCAATACTACTCTTTATTATTATCACAAACACAATGCATCATTAAGAAACAAACTGAGAACAAAAATATATACCGAAAGAATACAGTTCTAACATTTCAATAAATCATGAAGATAATTTCTTGATTACGCGGCATATCTGTCACGCATTGACAAAATATGACAGTCGGATATGAATAAGGTAAAACTATCATAACTTATGTATTTGTTTCGGTCGATATCGATATTTTATCGACTATTTTAAATTGAATCACGATTCAAAATAAAATCTAGTTTTGACCTCGGGTCTAGGGACCTTCAACGAAATGTTACTGCAGTTCGATAACCCTATCATTGTTAAACGCGAATCATTCCTGTATTATTCATTGCCTTCATGATTTCCGCGTCATGACGTCCGTAATTTAATAATTAAAATTTACGATATATGAGAATTTATGGCTATACCGACGCGAGACACCATAAAAGATTTATAATGCGTAAACAGTAATTGTTGGTTAAGCCCGCGTCTCTCTTTTATTTATGACATGTGTAATAAATAGGCTTATTTAAGCCCAGACATCTTTAGTACTGACTCTTCAATAATTTAGGTTTTATTTTTTTAAAGCTCAAAATGAATTGTCATTTGTTGTATTGAATATTTAGTGTACATTATAGATCGAAACATGATGAACGTGATCGCATATTTAAATTAATAGTTTTATAACACCAACGCTACCTATTGGCATCTTAATGGTATAATAATTCATAACTTTGCATTTTTAATATGTAAAATGGAGACGGGAATAATTTTGTTAAATACTATAAATCTCTTTGCATATTAATGCTATGAAATTGTGCAAATTAATGGCACTAGTATAATATAAATATCCTGATAGCCCGACCACGATATAATTTATTTTTTTATTTATCTTTCCTACTGCAGATCTATTCATTGGGTTCAGTTTTTTAATTGCGTACATAATCATACATATAACTAATTCGTATTTTATGTTTTTACTTCACAACAATCTTTATCTGATAATAAAGATTTTTTTTACTTATCTCATTCTATCGTATCAACTGTATCTCAAATTTAAGATGGGTGTATACCCATCTTAGAATATTTTTCCAGGGCCTGTATAGGGCCTGTATTTTTCCAGGGCCTATACATGATGAACATTCTATCTTACTTGCTCAGAAAGCCAACTTATTAGCCTGAGCGCAAATTGGTCATGAAATAAAACAAAAATAAATAAATGGCAAAAAGATCTCTATTCTCTCACCTAGCAACTAATAATTTATTTAATGGGACTATCAAGGTCTCATGCAATATCCACAGTATAACTGAATAATTTTTGCTGCCTTATATTTGATAACAGTATGTTTATTTCAAGGCTGTTGCTAGTTGACATTCACAAATTTAACCACGCAGACAAAGCAACTAGCGCTGAAATATAGTTAGATTATGCAAAACGCCCGAGGTTTATACTCGGAGTCCCGTTTCTCCCTCTCCCGTGGGAACTTTATTACCACAAGCTGAAGTAATATCACTGCCGGTTAAGCCAACTAACGTAATCATCATAGGAGATAAGGCAAAAAATAGCATGTAATGTTTACTTGTACTTAGTTCTGTTCTTGGAATCTATGGAAAAGCTCGGAAAATTATTATTTTATTGTTATGTTATATATGTAAGCATTTAAATAATTTATAGTACTTTATTGTACTCTAATAATATACATACAAAATAAAATAGACGAAACAAGTAAATGGCAGGTTTATTTTTAGGCAATATGTATCTTACAGACCATTGGATATTAAAAAGATTAAAAACTATTAATTTAATTAAATATTTATTACTCGCCAAGATGTTTAGTCATACCAGCTAGGCGAGACCAAGATTTTATTGTGTAAGGCGTAAAAAAAGATTGTGGATTTTGATATGAGAACTCCGAGCTTTGTCCCATTATTTTGTATGTCAATCAAGCTTATTTCCTTTCATTTTAGCTTCTCTATATGTGATAAAGGTCACAATTTTAATAAACGTTAAAGGAATCAGAGTGTAGGCATAAAATTGTTACCACGCACAGGTCGGCGTTAGAGCCTAATCGATGAATGAAAATGGTTTGTTTTCGAGGTCAACCCATATATTGGTAGTTAAAAATGGACAAAGCGATGGTTGCCGCTTTACTTCCTTTTCCATGGCCTTGTTTGGTTCACATTGTTAAACGTTACATTGAGTTTAGTAATTTATCAAGTGTTACTAGAGTGATAAAGCCGTCGACTAATTAATTGAAATATATTCTATTTTTAATTCACACACGTTACTATAAGAAGTGTTTGGGTAACACTCATAGGGAATACGTGGCTCAACATTTTTACTTGGCGAAAACCCGAAAAATACCCGATAAATATTATTGGAATTAGTTTCAAATTACAGGTGTTCCCATTGACCCCATTAAATCGTAAACTGTTTATTTTGATATTGATTTTAAAATTCACTCTATCATCATTTTAGGACTCTATCATAATTTTTGAACTCAAATATCAACGAAAACCGTTAAAAACTCCGCATTAAATCAAATCGCTTCCAGACTGTCCAACAAAAGCGTCCTTGTAATCAAAAGTCCAACCGCCCACACCTTCAAATTCATTGTGATAACACGTGAAATCAACGGTTCTAACGTATTTCCTCGTAAGTTCGACTACCTGTACAGATTCACCCCCAACCTTTTGTGAGAGGCTCATGAATTGCGGGGGCAGGGCACAATGGGACGCCATAATAACGCGACCGTGGGAACGAAGTATCCGATGAATGAGGAACTTGCACCTGACGGTATGATTTTATTAAATTTGGTTGTATTTGTATTTTTTTGTACTGGACAGTGGTGGTTTTAAACGGTAGCTAGTAGTGATAATGGTGTTCTGTGGAGTGAGAAAATAGTTGAAGTGTATTAGATGATGATAAGAATATTCCTGCAGAAAATATATAATATCTATTATATTTAAGGACTTTTTCTTGGCTATTTTGCTGTTTAATTTGACAAAGTATCTCGAGTCATAGTATGTTACATCCAGTATTTGTTAGAAAATGTTGAAGTTTTTTACTTCGATGTTTAAATTCAAGTAGTCGCGTATGGAATCAGCGGGCTAAACCTTTTTGATTATCAATCTATTGTTTTACTTTTTTTAATTAATGTAGTGCATGTTAAGACCACATTTACGGAGGCAAATAGACATATCCGACAAACCCTTCTATTCCTTATTGACGCTCATAAACATTATACGAGCGAAGGCACACAAAAGAACCAGATTTAATCTCACTCCAATTGTTCCGAGTCGATTAAAGGTCAGGTAAAATGGCGTATTTCTTTATTGTTTTAAGTGTAAACACCAGACTTTGCTCTTAAAACTGTAGAAGTTTAGTATTAATGTTACCTAGACTGTTGAATCGTGGTGGGAAACCTGTATAAGCGACCATGTGAGTGTGTCGCGTTTCAAGGGGTTTACTCTACGATCTGAAACGAAGTTCGAATATTCGGACGTCCCACGTAAAACTGCTCGAATGTGCCTAGGTACTCAACAAAATGTTCGGAATCCTCTATCGTACGTCGTAACTATAGACTAGGTTCGGAGTGAATAATAAGTATCATAGTGAATCGTGTTGATTTTCAGGAGTGGAAAACTTATGACTTACTTTGGACATCGAACTTTCGAACATTCGAACTTTGTTTCAGATCGGAGAGTAACCGCCCAGGTTCGGCCGGCGTATTCCGTTTTCCAGCAAGCCGTCGTAATTGCGTCGACTAGTGTGTACGTACTGCAGGGTACACCGTACAGACTTCTTCTATAATCGAGAGTAAGATTGAGAGGGGTTAGGCTAAGGCTTATATATGTAGCGATACATGGTTAATGGTTACACGCTATTTGTACGCAATTGTATTGAAATCATTCTGTTGTGCCATTATATAAAAATAATCATAATAATTTCAGTATTATGTATAAGCATTTTACTGAGACGAGTCATTTGATGTAGTCACACTGGGGGCTTGCTATGAGCCGCGATTATGGGTTCTTTTCATAACATGAACAATCCACTCTGTATTTTCAATTTATCAAAATTGTAACCTACGAGACGAATTAATCCTCAAAAGGGACATCAGACACGACATTAGTCCTAAGATTAAAACAAAAAAATATCCATCCTATCTGTATCCTATATGTATGAGATAAAAGCAGGTAGGAAAAACTGATTCAATACCTGTTTAATGTACCATAATATCTGGGATCCCGGCGTCACTGTTATATGAGTATTAAATAAAAAACTAATCGAAATCATTGATCAGCTCCCAGAACGAAAAAAAACGATAATAAACAGCTATTAGAATTTGACAAATGAACATGGAGTCAAGAGTCAAAACTTCATACATATATCCTTGAAGTGGGAATGTAAACGGAATGACAGGAGAATGCTGCGGTTAACTAGCGATTGTTGTTTGACTATTCATGCACGCAACAAAAATCTACGCGGAGAACCTTATTTAAATATCGTTGGAAAGATTGCGAGCAAATTGTACGTCGATAATATCTGATCTGATATTATAGAATAACAATATTATCTTTTTTTTAACTACATTTGTTTACATGAACAATTGCCTTGCTTATAAGTATTTTTATCTATTTCAGACACGACAACTAAGACACCCACGTTTCGTCTTGTATTTTCCGTCCCACGATGTGATAGGGGGCGAGCCTATCGCCATATCGGGAACAAATTTCTGACTGGTAATGAATAGAAAAATCCAATATAATTTTGTCCGACCCGAGATTCGAACCAAAAATCTCAGTTTTGCAATCATACCGTAGTATAACTGCGCCATCGAGGCATTGACTTTCCTAAATCATTTAAATACTTTAAGTTACTGAATAAGCGATAAATGTAGAGAAACAATCGACAAATTCTAGAACATGCAAAGTGAATTTTACAATAAAACAAACGGGAGACCATTTGTAAACCGATGAGAGGTATTACGTGAACATTTTACCCTGCATATAAAACCACACTGTTTAAATCAGTTTTTCTCCTTCAGTTGTTTGTTGCTAAATTCGATGCAGAAAATATTATATGTTCAATATGTGTGGGTCGTGAAATATGATCTCGTTATTACAATATATTTGTTCTTCGATGTCTCTGTTATAAATTAAATTGTGATCTGTCGTTATTAATCATTTCGAATGCCAGTGAATAAATGCTAAAATAAGTTGAATGTTTGTATGACTATCCAATGATAAACTTATCACTCAAATCTTAAAATATACAGCAATGATAATAAATAAAGCAATAGATATATACTTATGTAAGTACTAAAATTGGTTTAGTAAAACACTGAAATAAATAATTAAAATCTTATGTGAATAAATGTCCTAAAATTATTAAAAGTATGAATTGTATCAGGTTTCATTGAATGTTTTATGAATCTCTCGTGTGTCATCTCTTCGCCCTTGTCAACTGTTGGTCAAAGACTGCGTAAGTAGTTTCTAAATGTAATATTAAGCCACGTATACAATTTATTTAATAAGGTATTTTATTTCAATCAAAGGTTTAAGAGCGTTTACGCAATCCGTGCGATGTTCGGCTCTAAAACAGTACTTTTCAAATCATGTTTTATCCACCAAATCCTTATTAAATAGAAAAAATTATTGGAAATAAGTTTAGAAAATATTGTCATGTAAACAGTTAGGTAGAAAATATTTTTCAATTAATATATAATTTGTGAATACTATAAGAATTACTGGACTGAGGTATTCTTATTTTGGCTTCGAATGGCAATTTACAAGCCCAAAATATTTTAAATCACGAAACAAAAGAACAAAATAAAAAGTTTGTCTGACTAAAAAGACCCTTGAGAAAATTTTGCAGAGGAAATGTCTTTTTATGTTTAATTCGTGAGAAATCAAAATAAATAAATAATGCAAAATTATTTAGAAACTCTGCTAAAGAACATATTTATTTTTACCAACTCATCCTACATAATTTAATATAGTTGGCTTACTATACCAGAAGAACATCTTCTTAAAACCTGTCATTTCTTTATTTAACAAAATTAGTTCTATTGTTTTTTTATAAATATCCTAAAACTGCTATAAAATCACTGTACAAGCCCGTGGCCAAACTAGTCAGCCGCGAGGCCATGACAGTGACATGAGAGATAAGTTGGTAAAAAAAATCTTGACCAAAGATTCTGACTAATTTCGCATTATTTTTTTTATTTTTCATGAATTAAACACAAAAAGGTTATTTCCTCTGCAAACTTTTTCTTAAGGGTATTTTTACTCAGATAACGATTTTATATTGTTCTTTTGTTTAATGATTTATGATAGTTCAAGCTTCTAAATTGCCATTCGAAGCCAAAATAAGAAAACCCCTGTCCACTAATCCTTATAGTATTCACAAATTATCTATTAATCTAAAATGTTCTCCACCTAACTCATTAGATAGCAATATTTTCTAAAATTATTACTAATTAATTTTTCTTTTCATTATTTTTTGATGCATAAAAACTGGTTCGTTAAGTACTGTTTTGAGCGAAACTGTGCACGGAAGGCGTAAACGCTCTTAATTGTTATTTTTCTAATAACCACGAATTAATTCATTAATGAGCTAATAATTTCTACTAATATTGCTTAGTAGCCGAAGCCGACTACGCGGTAGGCCTAGAAGGAGATGACGGGAAGAACTCGACTCATATCTTCCGAACTGGCGGCAAATAGCATCCGACCGTGACGAGTTGAAGGAAAGGAGTAGTTGAGGGAAAAAAGTTGGCCTTTGCCCAGCAGTGGGACTTAAAGGGCTTATAAAAAATGCTTACACTACATAGATTTTTACCTGGTGCAAAAACCGATAATTAAGTAAATAAACCAATATGTTTTTAAACAGTTTGCCTGGCGTCGTTTTTCTCCCTTCTTCTTATAATCCTGGGTCATTCCGTCGTAATATGACGAAACAAGTATGTAGGCTGGCTTTATCATGCCGAATAGCAGAAAAAAATAACCTTTCTAAGTTAAAATCACACTTTGATCGTGTGATAATATCCTTATCTTGTTTACAAGAATACTATCCAATGAAAAAGTGAAATCAACATAAATAAATCGATTGTTACGTCGATTTGGATAACAAATCGTATGGTGATGTAACATTTTTCGATCCCAACATTTAAGTTACGGTGTCTCCTGTATAACAATTTCACGTGTTGTTTCATTCTGCAATTCAATGGCGCGGTGCATAGAACGGCTAAAATGAAGCAATGTAGAAATGTTTTGTTGTTTCCATCACGTTTTATCGACTTATGGAAAATTCCCTTTGACCCATTCATATTTACAGCGGAGTTTTCGCCAAGATGTTTATGTGCGTTAGATTACAATAATCGTATGGTAACAGAGTATTATTTACGAGCATTAAAGCTTTATTGTAACTAACATTATGAAGATTTATAACTTAAATTGTTAGTTAAGCTTTTATTAAAACTCGATTACGTAGGAAATTGGCAAATTACCTTAAAAATTATACATTTTTAAACAAACTTCATTAATAAGAACTTATTAATTAACTAACAAATTAGGAAATCTTATTTAAACTTCGACTGGAATATTCAGTATTTTGTTTTTAAACTTTTTTATCTTCTTAAGCCTTATAAATACGGAACAATTAATAGGAAAAATATTTCTGAATCATAAAAATGTGAAGCTCAGTAACGGACGAATATTAGAATTTCAGAATTTAGAAAATATTTTAACACTCAGTATTTTAGAAAATCGCTGGATACTGGCCACTTTTAACTGTTCGCTGTGGAATTTTTAGGAAAGGATTATGTTCAGCAGTGAAATTCTTGTGTCTCAGAGTTTAGAGGTTGATAATGGTTAAAATAAAAAAGTTATTAATTTGAGATAATTTTAAAATACTTGACTGCTCTGTGTTCGGCATCACTATACACCCAGTCCATTTTAGATGTTCATGAAAATCATTAAATAAGTATTCATAGTCAAAATCAACAAGAACCGCATTTGTAATGGCCACGTGATCGTTTTTATATGTATTATACATGTTATGCACATATAAACCTATCAGACAGACATCGTTATGTAATATCGCACAACATTATGTGTATCTTTTGTACTTCACAAGTATTCATAAAACTAAATAAGAGCAACTTCTATTTCAGACCTATCGAATTACGGAAGTTTTGATAGCCTTGGAGACACCGACTAACAATGAACAACTTAAAGTGGTATGTACTTATTCGTATTTAATTCAAAGTATAGAAAATATACATTAAGTGATTTTTTACGCTATTAATTACAAAAAATGTCTCTATCGCAGCAACGTACCTACGTTTTTTAATTGCAGAAAATGTAAATTAGCAGTAGTGGATGCACCTACCAGCTTTGAAATGATCAATCTTTGATTTTAATTAGTGCAAAATATACAAGCAGGCACACAGCTTTCCTTACACAAATAATACAATAGCATTTTTTAAAAGTACTAGTATTGTGTCTAGGGTTTACGCGAATGTTACACGAGGCGGATCACGAAAACTGTAAATTGATTGAAACGTCGGGAAATTTAAAAATGTAAAAATTAAATCAAATTCGCCATAAAATCCGTAAGAATTCGTTTTATTTCAGTACTGGTACTATTGTCAAATTCAAATGCATTGTCGAACACCCTTTTACGAAACTAGAATATAGGTTTTTCGGAATCAATAATCGTTACAAATTAATTATTTATGATTCTAACAAATATTTTAACTACGTCAAAAAGGTGTACAATAAATTATTTTTATAATAATCAATAATATTTCTAAATAAATCTGTGAATATTTATGGCATATGTGAAAAATATTATAATAGTTATTCTATGTGTCCGAATATATATACCTACTTTTATGCATAAGAGTACATTATAACACCTATAAAATTATTGTCATAACACCCGTACAACTAGCTGGATGTAAAATATTACTATCAGGCCTATCAACCACACAACAATGGTGGAAATCCGTCATAGTCAAGTTTGTTGCGGTGCGGGTTCAATGAGTTTTTATCCGATTTCGAACAGGTTATAATTATTTCGACTGGCGAGAAATAGTCATTGCGTCACTCAATTTGTATTTTACTGCACTTAATTTCAAATGCATTGCAAAGATTGTCGACGATCTTTTGGCGCCCGAATGCGTTGCGGTCATGTTGTCAAAATATTAGAAACAGTTTTTCTCTCTTCACATTTTATTTTATTAGACATCTAAATACCATTAGAATACGATAAATGCTTGTTGTTTATATTAAGAAATATCTGAAACAATGCATTAAATAGATATTGTTTAAATTTATCATTGTAGTTCCAAATCTCGCCACACGCCAGTAGAATTTTGATGAATTATGCATTCATACCAGATCCTGACGTATTCCATTCGAGTTATATGATGTTTCAAATTATCACGTCAAATACAAAACGAATAATCAACTAAACTATCTCCTGCTTTGAATTCCAGAATTTTCCATTTCATGCGCGAAAATAAATTCGTGTGGTGACTAGAACTATGTTAAGCAGTCTAAAATGGATTCGTAATATTATATTAATATATTAGTAGTTATCTAATATTCTATTCTCGTACATGACTGTTATTTGGTTATCATAGAAATGGTGATATTTTATACAGAACAGTTGAAATAATATTTTTTCAACAATTTCGACCAATGGAAATATTTTTGCATAAACACGTTCTTAGTGTATGTTAGTGTTCAAAATTGAGAAATAAATAATTGGCTATGTTAATAGGATTTTTTTAAGATCAATAATATTAAAAATTGATGCTAACCTCTAAAACCTAATGGTATGAAGCGCGCCTACTTCTATTCACCATAATGTCTATCGAAAGCTGAGATTGGGTGGGTCACTTGCGATTTTCAATGAATCCAATGTCGTTCAAAATATTATATTCTTTGTATTAACTATTTAACAAAATATTACATAAATACATAATTTAGAGATACACATACGAGTGAACTAAAAACAAAAATATTCGGTACTTAGGAAAAAATCTGTATTATGTTCCTATCAATAAGTTTAAAAATGTAATTAAAGTTAAGCTGTGTAAAAAGGCATATTATAGGAAATTTGATTATATGGAAGACAAAACTCCTTGGGAATAATAAATCAATTTCTACCAAATCGCAACAGTTGACCATTATTATATACTGACATTATATTGTGACATGAATCATTGTAAGTATAAATAAATGGCTTTAAAAAAATAACGATAGCAAAAACGAAGACAGAAGAGGGAGTTTCTTGCACCGTTTCTTCTTCCAAAGTTCCGAAGCAATGGTAGCAGTGATGAACGAATCAAAAGATCTTCTGAAAGATTATTTGAAAAAAATATTGTATTATTTTGACGTAAACAAAAACATATGTGACAATGCAAATACGTCAGAAATACAAAACAGTAAGGATCCTGGTTAATTTAAAAGTTTGATAAGTTGCCAGGTAAACATTGCCCGCTATTGTAGACGATGACTGCAAACAATGTCACGCAACGTAATAATCCAGAGAATAAATTTACCGCCTCTTGAATTGTTAAGATATTTGCGTAACCGTGTCCAAGCATTCGGTATATTAATAATAGATTATTTGCGTTTCGCCGATGATTGTCGGGAAACCTTTTCATCTACAACTCTACATACCACTTCTTCACTCTAATATTGTTCTAGTGGTTTTATTGAAAAAAAAAGAGAAATTCAAAATTTGCCGTGTGCTGTAAAAATTGTACGAAAACGTGATTAATGTAAGTTACTGCAATTTTATTATCTTTTTTTTATATTTACGATAAATTTATTACATTATTTTAAATTGGAAGTGAGCAAGAAACTGCCTACAAAGTAGAAGGCAGTGGCTTGAAACCGAGAGATATATTATAATAAAATAAAAAATATTTTGAATTGAATCGTTCTGATACCACAACGTCTATTATAGTTTCTGAATGGTACCTTAAAATTTAACTTTAAAATCACATAACTATAGCAGACAATAAAAATATCTCTGTAGTGCGTCGTGATATGTTTTCAAATCTAAGAATGTGCAAAAAATAACGTTCTACTTCCAAAGGAAAATACCAAACGCGACTTGAATAGTAATGGGGAAGTGTGCGAAATATGTGCCCCATAAAACGAAGAGTTTGTTACCTACCAAGATACCTATACCTCAGTCACGAATATCTGTAGTACAAATATTTGTGTTGACATAAAAATATTACTATAAAATAATATATCAACTACCCTAAGTAGTAAAAGTTTTCACAGAATTCTACGGCACTATCATTAAAGACATTTTTCTTTTGTTGTGGCCACAGATTCTACACAATTGAATCTCTCTTCGCATAAATATAAATTACAGAAAAAATAAAAGATTAATGTCAGAATCCAGAAAATAATTCACGTAGTTATCTATAGAAAGCAAGTGAAAAGAAAGAGTAATTGAACAAACATTTAATTAAATATTTTATTAAGACAACGACTCTGAACGATACGTCCCCGCCTCTAAACGTATTGTTGAGACTTCACATTTGCCCCATAATGACGTCAAGTCATTGACCTTGTCCTCTTTGCACGTGACACACGTGACATCGAAAGTTTAGCCTTGCAGATATTGAGCACAACTTATAAATTTAAAAAGTCCCCATTTTAAATTGTAATTTTCCTTTTCAAATTAAATTTTCTTTCTTCGCCTTGAGGTACAGTCGGTTACATACAGTTTTGTTTTGCAAAATGGTGTAACGATCCAGTTTATTTATTATGGATTTATATTTACCAGAATAATGAGAGTTTAATTGGTAGAGCCATATTGCATTCAGTTAAGTCTACAGTAGGCATGATTTCCGACATCCGTTGCTCATAGAAACATTTCTTAAAATATATTCTTTTCTGTACGTGTTAGAAGGTCCGTGATGATTCTGGAGTTTTTCCCCTACATCATCATAGGTGTAATTTGCACCCATAATCTAATTACAAATAAATAGGAAAGCGACTTACCTGATGATAAGTGACCACCTAATCATACCGTTTTTAAAAGTGGTAGCAGCCATGTTGTGCATATAATTTTGAGTCGTGCCGCTATGATAACTTACGTATAAATTAAGCAGAAATTTTAAAAAATAATCCTATCATATTTTTATACATGTTGCCTACCGTAGCGTTACGCTATTGGTCCAAGGCCCACAGGCAAAACCAGAGTCGTTCTGATTAATATACAAAATACGTCCCAATTTTGAAATAGCTTATCAATGGCCGTGGTATGTTACATCGCCGACGCTGTCTCTATCACCTGCCTTTTTTCCCACTATCGAGATATTTATTCAAACCAGGCTTATAAAGTGCATGTTGCGAAGTTACAATATCTGCTATCTAATAAAAATTTTCATAAATATATTTATTTTATCGGTTAACATCTAAGCTATTGCAAAATTATAAAAACACCTTTAAATTCTCGCAAAGAAAATGTATGTGGATTCTTGCGTATATAATTATTGTGAGTTTATACAGTCATTTACGTAACTTCTGCTCTAAATTTCATCAATTTCATGTTATATGATAGCTTACAGTTCCATAAAAGACACCCAAATTAAAATTTACAGAATTACTAATATATTCGCAATCGTTTAGATTATTTCATTGGTTGGATTCCATAATTAAATCTATTATTACGATTTGTCACTGGTTTCATTAAATTAAAACAGGTGACTTTTGAATAGATCATTTAATGACATTATGCATAAAAAATATTTTACTGATCATAAGCACAGCACAAGAGTTATACTAACGATTATATCGTCATAGTAATCGAACATCGTCACTAGCTGTATTTAATAAGAGACTTCATGACAGATGACTGATGGGGCTGAAAGGTTCTCGAACAGAGGCCACGTTCGAGCGTCCACGTATCAGGAAGAAGTAAGACCTAATAAAGTTTGGAAGGAGAGGCTGGATTCAGGCCGCTTCTCACAAGTTGTTAATGAATGAGAAGCCATGTGGGAGGTTATCCATCCATTCTTATGGTTCAAAATGATGATAAAAGGAATATTTTTATAATGGTTTCTTAGATTGCGCGATTAACGCAATTGTTACACATTGAAATAAAACGAATTTTTACGGATTTTATAGCGAATTTGATTTATTTTTTATTTTTTTTAATTTCCCTACTTTTCGTGGTCACGGGGCGGTCTCAAATTCGCGATAAAATCTTTAAGAATCAATTTTATTTCTTTGAATACTTTTTTTTATTAGTTAAATAAGTGTGAATGCATCCTAGGCTAACTAATGCTATAGAAGGACCGTTTTAATTTTATCTATTTCCATAATGCTTCTATTTTACATGCAATGCGATGAGTTCACGTGACCATATGGTAATATCACGTATTAAATTCAATTTAACTGTTAACTGTGTTTCAAGAACAATATTTAATGTATAAAGCACGTGCCCATAATGCTGAAACTCGGCATTTGGAGGTCTCACATGTTCTATTTCGGTGTACGTAGATTGTATACCATCAGGATTCAGGTTCGATCTCCAAGTACATAAGTTATAGTAATTAGTGTGTAAGTAAATTTTTCGGAAATTATAATGTTGTTAAAGTATACATTGTAAATATGATTATACGTTTTCGTCCAACCAATTACCATATCACTAGAAGGAATGTCTGGTCTTGTTACATATCAGCCCATACTTAGTAAAACATAGGGGTGTGAATCTACGTCAGTTGAAACACTGATACTATATTTGCAACATGCTGTATTGCATCATAATAAATAATAACCCATACATTTCATAATGTAATGGAGTGGTAATTTCACGAGTGGTTATTGTTTTACTTGTAATATGGTTATTAATAAAACATTACTCTCTATGTATGAATAAATAGATAAACCTAGCCTCATACTTGAGTTTTCCGCAGTTCGCAAACCATTTTCAACTTTATTTTTTAATGTATAAAATACAAAATATTTTTCAACAAGATTTATATTCAAGCGATCGATTGAAGCGACTTCGGTATTGCGTATTGATAACGTGGTAGGTGCGATAAAAACATCAAGGTAAAAAAAACTTTTTGTGTTTCATGTTAAGACAATGATTTGTGTGAAGGAGGAGTGTAGATATGTCTTTTTGTTGTGGGCGGTGGGTTATTGCGCGTAGAATATTGCGCGGAGGCCGCCGAGGGTCGATGGCTTCTCGGAGACACGTGAGCGGTTACCGTTAGTCTGTATACGCCGGAGCCTCCAACACATAGAAAGAAAAATCTGTAAAACAGTAGCGCCAGCAAAATAAAATCAAACGGAAAATTTTAACTATTCAATTGTGTAGATTTATATTTTTTATAACATTTATAATTTCTGTTTACTTACAATACTTTGTGGAACATAGTAATTAACATATATATTAAACAAACTATATTTTATTACATATAATAAATATAAATATAATACAAGAAATATAATATTTGTACGTTGTTTGTGATGAAAAAACGCATTGTACTCGTATCTCATGAATATGCAAGTTATATTTATGGGGTTAAAGGAAAATTTAACCATCTCGACGTATGCTGACTCTACTTAAAATATTTTAATACTATATCGTCATTGGAATTAGAACTTTCATCGACAGTAATAAAGTCTAAAATGTATTTAAAATATTTATTTTTTATGTGTGTGTGATGTGTAAGTTTTTATTCGCGCCAATATACACATCTACACTACTTGTTGTTTATATCCTGACTTGACCGAGATTTTGACTGCAAAATTATGTTGAAAGGATTAATTTGTTATACTTATTATAAAACTGATTAATGCTATAATATTTTCAAGTACGTGCGTGGTGGCCTGTTGGTAACGGACAAGACGCGGCTGCCTACATATTCACGGTGGTCGCGGGTTCAAATCCCAGGGTACACCACTGACTTTACGGATACATGTATGTATAAAAAATCTATGGTAAGTAAAAGTTCACCGATCCGCACTAGGCCAGCGTAGTGGTCTATATGGCCTAAGCACTCTCAATCGTACTCTCGATTTTAGAGGAGGCCCGTGCCCTGCAGTGGGACATATATGGGCTGATACAGTAGTATTTTTAAATATTTGCCTCAAATTTCCTAACTCAGGCTATTCGGTCTTACGTATTCATAACCGAAAATTTAAATTTTTGACGATTATCATCGTATTACTTAAACTAAAGACTATAAGAAGGGAGCTCTAATATATGCAGCTTAATTTGTATGTAAGGTTATTTAAAATCAAACATAGATCATTATTATTGGCATTCCCACAGCTTCCGAATAAAAAAAGGTAAATTAATAATCAACAGTTCTAGTTCTTGCGAAATAAAATAAATAAATATTTTTAAAACTTTTGTGACTTTACTAAAATATTCCAAATATTTATACACAAAAATTTGTAAATCTACTTTTCCTTACCTTTCATAGGGAAAGAAAATCACTTAGCCTCCGTTAATCAGTTGGGAAAATCACAATAAATAAACAAAAATGTACTCGTGAACAAAAATAAAAATCTTTCAATGTCAAAATAATCATTATTACATCCATGTCGGTAATAACATGTTTTATATCAAAGCCATACAGTACGATCTTGTATTTATTATAAAAAAAAAATACATAATCAGAATTGTTTTTCATATGCACGTTGATGTCTTTCTCTAGAAGAAATGATCGGACGTTTATCTCGTTATCAATTATAGCGCACGGTACTGTAAAGAGGTAATTAATGTTTGATCCAGTTAATAGACGGGTCGTGGATGAAATAATAATATATTTGTGCTTGTTACAAATTGATTTTAACGAGACTATTCTTCGATAAGCGCTTATTATTTTTGTAGAGCTATATTTTCTATAGCACATTTAAAATCTCAAGCAACATTTGTGATTTTAATATTTAATATATTTATAGAAAAACCCAGAAAAATATCGCCGTTGTGTCCCAAAATGTATATGAATATGAAAAATGGGAGCAACGGGAAAAAATATATTCAGGAAATGTAAGCGACAGCATCGCCCCTGACTTCCCAGATCAAAATCAAGGTTTTTGGCACGCTCTTGTTTACAGTCTCGGAGCACTTTGAATACATTTTTAAGGTCGTTGTCGTATACTTGCGTGAGGACGGGGCGTATTAAATGGGTCGGTACCAGAATGCCTGATGGATACAGACGGATCGGTGGAAGCACGCGACGATCAAATTAAAGAGGTAAATTTAAAACGGGGATGAAATTGATGGGTTTATTGCTTCGGGGACATGCAAATATATAGAAAAAATTTACGCAATATTCACAATATTAGTGGACTTGTAGAGTGATACTTTATAACAGAATATTTTTTTAAAGAAGTTTTCGAGATTTTGAAATACACAAAATGAAATGCATTGCTGAAGTTTATGTATATTATTTTTTGTATGGTTTTGAAAAACTTGTTCATGAAAATTTAAATTTATGTGAGTAAAATGTTTCACTACATTAATTGTTTGCAAAATTAATTTATAAAAATCTTAAGCAATACAACAAAAATACGTGTTGTTTTCTCACGGTGATTCATAACCTAACTAAAATAAGTGAGCTGCTCTCTGTGTCCCCATTTTTTGCTACAAACAACTTTGGAGGGCATTACCCTCTATCTTTCTCCCTCTTCCAAATGGAAATACTTAGATTTAAGGCGAATGGCCAACGAGCGTAGGTACTCGAAAAAACTTTTGAATTTGGAAATTGTACAAATATAAAATAAATACGCTGTGTTTTTGTATGATAAGGATGAAACTTATGTACGTTTATTTTATATGTATTATATAAATAAGTATACTTACGTATAACATGCATTTACGATTATTTCTGTTGTTTAAAAATCATAATAATTACTTTCTATCAAGTAAGATTTTATTCGTTGAAACTTTCATTGTCAAAGACCACAAACTAGCATAACCGAACAAAAAACTTCAAACAAACAAGTTTTAATATAATTGATCATTTAAAATTATGCAACCTCCTTTTGCTCTGTCAAAAACCCGATTCGTGTCGAGTCCGCCCACAGATAAGCACGCCTTAAGTTCCACTCTACTTTGGGTCCGAGGACCTTACCCTAGACATTGGCTCATGGCACAACGCAATAAGGTTGTCGTCGGTCATCGGCCGCCGCCTCCCGCGCCCCGGCGACCTCTTTTCGCCACAATCCAACAATTTTATATCGCCAACCACATCCAACAATGACTATACGAACCGGCGCACATCTCAGAATAGCAGGTTTATCTAACATGGACTCGAGAGAATGTATTATATCTTCGATGCCGATGGGTCTATTCTAAATTTGACACCGAAGCAACGTTGAAAACGAGAATATATTCGTGAATTTTATCAACTCATCGACAGTGAAACATTTTAATTGGTCTCGATGTCGTATTGATTCTGAAACGATGCTTGCATTGTATGTTTTCGGTTACTCGTGAGAACCCAGTGATTTCTTAATAAAAAGTAATATTCGATGTCTGCGTGTGGGAAGGTGAGTGATGTTGAGTTTTTTTATGAGTGCGTTAACGTCCTACAGCTTGTCACCCGATGGCGGCAGAATGTGATAATTTGCGAGAACGTGTGACTTCGAGCACCTTACACAGAAGATTACTGCTATAAAACAATCGACTACTGCGTGGAAAATTCCAAATATTGTAAGTAGGTGTATGAACCATTAAATATTATTCAAGAGTAACAAGTACGCGCCACGCGACACGCGGCGCGGTGTCACGAGCTATCATTTCACATGTAAGTGATTTAATCGGGTTTCGTGACTACATTGGGCATCGAATATTGCACAATATAGTTTTAATTGGCGTTCCACAATTAGCGCGCTCGCCCGATTCGCTCCAGTTGTTACCGATTAAGTTTTTACAGTCTTCCTCTGGCTAAGTCAAGTTTACAGTTAACCCGCGGACTGTTGCCAAGTTATGGTAAAAATGAAATTGATTAAATCGCCGGAAATTACTACGGAGTTACGAGATCAACGCACTTTGCTGGGAAAGTCTTGTGTGTAATTAACTCATTGCGATAAACTTAAAAGCAATGGTTCGGTAATGAGTCGCATTTTATAATCGAGTTTATTATTGCATACCTCTCGGGACACCTAATGGATTAACCCTGTATTAACGTTCCGGAAATAAACATTTGATTGAATAATGTTTAAAATGCGTATTGATCAAATACTTAATAATTACATAAGCGAGTAGCGCTCACTGCTTCTACCACAAAACATTACTGTAATATTTTTCGTGACACCCTAATTAATAACTTTCTCGGGTTAACCATAGTCTTTTTTTTCTTTATTTATTTAGGAACTTTTTATCCAATAGACATGCCAGTTCCATCATACCCTAATACAAGATATTGATGTAATAATAAAACACATTGTTCAGATATAATTTTATTTCACTAACACTAAACTATAGACCATTCTTCAACATGCGGGTTCGTTCTCCGCACCGAGACAAATATTTGTGTGAACCACAAGTATTTGTTTCGGGTCTGGGTGTTTGTGAGACCGAAAAGTCTCTTGTAGTTCCTGATACCCACGGCACAAGACTAGATCTCAGTGTGGGGTCAGAACTATGTATGTGACTGTTGGGTGTATTTATTGTTACTTTATCCATATACACTAAGCCATGTACGTGACAGTCTGAGCCGTTGGATTACCCTTTTTTTATTGTCTATATTAAAGTGCAGTTAGCAGTTAGCCCGCAAGCGTGAAACTCGGCATTATCGAGCCACTCTCTCTCCTCCTCATTCACATACAGGCACAGGTTTTAAATGTCCAAATTGTGGCCGTATTTGTAACGCACGAATTGGTCTAATAAGTCACCACCGTAGGTGCACTGTCCCAATCTAACATCTCCAACAAACACAGACCACTCGCTATTTAATCATCTTACGTAGATGTAAATTGCCAATGATGATGATTAAAGTGCAAATAATAAGTAAGCTAAATGTGATTGTAAATGTAAGTATGCTTGAGTAAACGTAAATTAAATAGAACGTAATCATATATATTCCTCTGCTAAGAAATCGAAGCAAACCACAAAATTTTTAGTGTACCTCATAAATATTCCGCGCGTGTTGAGGAGATGCATTCGAAACAATGGCTTCCCATTTTCATACAAATAGCGAAACTAATAGAATACAATTTCATGCAAATTACGTAACTACGTACATTCACCGTTACCGATCTCAATGTTTCGATATATTGTGCAATAATTCAAGAGGAAGGATTCGGACAATTTAAAATTACAACCAGCTTAACAGTACACTCAGATATCTCATTTACTTTGAAACGAAATCCGAATGTTTATCAAGTATTAAG
This sequence comes from Theretra japonica, assembly GCA_033459515.1. NCBI lineage: Eukaryota > Metazoa > Arthropoda > Insecta > Lepidoptera > Sphingidae > Theretra > Theretra japonica. The sequence goes on from CM065939.1 coordinate 9,173,133, forward strand.
CATTAAACTTCACGTTCACGGATTGCAAATATCAGATATTTGTCATATATAAAATGTGTCATTAATTTAAAGATATTTGCTGATATTGATCGTGTAAATGGTTGAAAATAACGGCCAGCATGAATCTTCACACGGTTTGAACAAAGTTGTTAGTACTATTTAATAATTTGCTGAATCAGGAAGTTGTGATGGCAAATTATCTTGTAGACTAGATACATATTAAAACGTATAAGTATTTGCAAACTTGTTAGTCGATTAAAATTAGGATGCGACTCTTGTTTTGGTTTAAAAATATTACATAATATATAAAATATTTTTATGGTATTAATTGTGATGCATAAAAATCTGTTTTAATAAACATCAACAATCGTCACTACGAAAGAAAATATGCAATTTTTCTTTGAAAATAGTCGAACTTATAACAACGGTCTGGGACCCGGAGGAACCTCAGAATAATATCATGCAAAAGGAATGTATAAAAAATATCGACAATACAGAGAATATTTTTGCTAAACATTTTAACACATCTTAAAATAATTAATCGCCTTTAAAAGACTCGTATTCAGCTTAAGGGTCCAAACGCATCACTATCAAACAGGGTGTCCCAATTATGACAAAGGACAAGAATATTATGATTCAAGAGGCGGACGTAATCGCGTTAAATGTAGGTGATGTTCGTACTGCGACGTACACGCTGTATCAATACTTCCGTCGATACGTGTGGGCGCCCGCATCGATGACACATTTTCACTACACTATTCAAAATGGCACAACTGATACTAAGCTATTTGTTTGCAAAAATCAATAGTGTTTTTAGGGCAGCGTTAACTTATTTTTATTAGAAATCGTTGGTAATGATAATACTGTACGTTATTCCAAATGTGCTGACTGCTTTCGTGGTGGAGTTTTACTACGGTACGATCACCAAGCTGAGGTCTCAGGTTCGAATCCCGGGTTGGACAAAATGATATTGGATTTTTCTATTTATTATCAGCCCGAAGTCAGGAATTTGTGCCCGATAGGGCGATTGGCTCGCCCCCTATCACATCGTGCGACGAAACTCGCAAGCCGAAATGTGGGTGTCCTGGTTGCCCCTCTGCCTAGCCCTTGTGGGAAAAAGGCGTGAGTTTATATATTTATGTATGTATACCAAATGTTTTATGTATGAAACAATTTGCTAATATATATATTGACTATAGAAGTTTCAAGATCATATATAATCAAATTCGCGTTACTCTTAATTCTGACTTGATATAGCAATGTTTATGCTAGAATTGTTTTAAATATGTGTCTAATTAAACTCTTTATTTTCAATCATGACAGAAGTAGCGACAAACCCTACAAGGAATTATTCATATTTAACACCGATCAAAATCTCTTTTCCTGGTTACACACCATTTGCATGCGATCAACAAACTCATGGTTTCAATGACATACGGGTTTCTTTATACCTTTCCGACATCAAGATTATAGAATACATTTGTTAGGAAAACAGAACAATGTGTATTAAAAACCATCCTTTTTTAATCATTCCAACATTAATTAAATGTTAAAATGCCCATGATAGTAGTGACTCTGGGTAATAATATGTTCAATTTAAATTTGTCTTTCTGCTAGGTACATTACTCTTCTGGTGATATTGAATAATAGTTTGACCATATATAAAACTGACTAAGCTAAAGGCTTAGAGTAATTGTAGTTACCGTATCAACGGATCATAAGAAAGACTATTTGAATCTACTTGAATAAATAATAATTTGGTTTTGGGTGACTTTTATTACAATTTGTAAATGTAATTCATTTATTACCCTGTTTAATACGAGCATTTTTAAGTGACTGCAGACTTGGACGTGTCTAAACACCTACAGTAATATAACGACGCTCTTAGAAATACCCAATATAATAAGCATTAAGAACAGTTCCAACCGCGTCACATCATTCCGGTAAAAAATCACATTTGAATAGAATTTAAATATAATTTCTTATTGTATTTCAATTCCGACAATCTAACAGCTACAGTAAGGCTGATTATTTCATAGTCAAATGCAGTTATATTGTTGCATATAATATTATTTATTACATTACTTTTAATAATGTTGTTAGATCATTAAACAATAGTATTGTATGATTACAATCGCTAAGGTAATCTTTAGCGATTGAATTAACCGAAGACCGAAAAGCTAGTGATAAGGTTTCCGTACTCCGAACAGCGACTGTACACGATGGTGGAAAATCAGTCTTAGTGACCCGTGCAAGTACGTTGCGTTTTGGGTTCGACATATATCCGAATTCGTGCAAGCCGACATAAATGCGTCGACAGCCAACAGCCAGTGAATGTCGATCTGGACTGCACTTATTGTCAGATGCATTGCCAGCCAGCATGCAGTATCAGCCCATATACGTCCCACTGCAGGGCACGGGCCTCCTCTACAATCGACATTACGATTGAGAGTGGTTAGGCCATTTAGTCCACCACGCTGGCCTAGAGCGGGTTAGCGGACTTTTACATACCATAGAAATTCATACAAATCGCTATGGTATGCAGGTTTCCTCAGGGCTTTTTCCTTCACCGTTATAGTGCGTGGTGATTGACTATCAATGCACACATGACTCCGAAAAGTCAGAAGTGTGCCCTGGGATGTGAACCCGCGGCCACCGCGAACGTGTAGGCAGCCGCTCTGGTCCGTTACCAAAAGGCCACCATGCACTTTTAACCACAAGAAAACAGACTTAAAAATTGTCGTATGTATGGAAATTCCAGAATGATCGAAATGCGTAAGAATAATTGATGTAAGGCGTGATTAATTAAAAATAATTCAGGTTGCGTAGGGAAGTGCGATGCGGCAGGTGGTACCGGACGGGCGACGCCGACGCTGCCGCCGCTTCCGTCGCTTATTGTCGCGCGGACGTGCGATGATTGAACCAAACTTTTATTACACCACATCTAAATTGGGCAGACAATTCCATTCGCTGTCTACCTTAATGTACTTTCCGTTATATATTTTGAAATATGTCTTTCCTTGTCTATTACGTTGGGTTGAAGGCGTTGGAAATTACTTCCATAATATATCTGGTCCAGTCAAACACTTCAGAAGAAACAATGAATTACGACAATAATGGTACAATTTACTAAAAATCAAATATAAGTAGGATTCGTCGAGATTAGAGTATTTTTCCTAAAGCGTCGCTGACATTATCAATCTACAGAATTATTAGTGATTATACCTACCACCTTGTAAAATCAATGAACAATATTCATTTTCTAGGTGTAAACCGTCTGACATTACATGAGCAGACTACACGGAGTACAAACATGTGAATTATATTTTGCATCATCAATTATCGCGTTGCTAATTTTCAACAAGAAACGGTGACTTTCCGGTAAAACAAAACGTGTATTCATACTGCTAAATTGATGAAAAACGCTCAAACTACACAAACTATTTAGCGATAGATAAATGCATATGGGCGTGTATGGGTGGTGTTCCGTGCGTCCGCTAGAAATGTCTGATGTTTCTTCTAGTACATACATACGCATATATTTTATAGGAGTGGTAAACCACGGTTTTCTCGATTTTGGTGTATCACTCTTGCTTTGCTCCATAAACAATTTTACTCTATGGGTCTTTTATATTATCCATTAAAAAAGTAACTTCTATTAGGATTTTTTCGAAAACATTAATTCACTCATCATTCGCTTTAACTACACATAGTGTAATTTAAATCAACATCTCGTGAAAATAAGAAATACCGATCATGACTTTACAAGGCCCAATAATAGAATAATCTCTGATTCTAATACGATTTTGTCTTTTTAACATGAACTTCTGCTGTTAAATTGTGGTGCCTTCCAAAACCTCACTAGACATATTGGCGCGCGCGTTGAACGCTCTAGCTGGAATAATATTTGGCAACGACCAAACACAGGACGCTCATAAAATAATTAACATGTTTATTAAAAATAATAATAAGGATTTCAATATCTCTCATACTATGAAATAGTGTTATTTAAAAGTTCTAACATTATGTTTAAAAAAAGTTTATTATATTGTAAATATTTTCGTCAATATTGGTTGGGTAATAAATAACTACGATTTAAAACATTTAATACTGGAAAGATAAATACAAATCAATTTTATTGAGATATAAAAACAAAACAAACAATATTTGTGTTTAACTTTAGTTGTAAAACACGCAATATTCTCAGAGTATTCCAGACGAAATTTAATATTTAGCGGTTTCTATTAGTAAGATATGACCTAATTTACACTCATTTCTTTCATAAATATGAAATGGACCCAGTCCTAAGTCTACCCCATTGGCCCAATGAATCTCTATGGTCAGATGGATCTTATTACAATGGAGGCATCTAGTGTCACACTTTTCTAACCACAAATAAGGTTTCTGATGCGGCGTAACGGCTGGAACTTTTGCTATATAGTACATACCAATCATTCAAACGGACTACTTTAAGGGTTGTTAGAAGCACGAAGGACCCAAGATTTTGGCCATCAGAAACCAAACAAGAGTTATAATGGCAAAATTATGTTGGTAACTAAACTGCAAGCTGTTTGTTGAACTATTATAATAAAAACAAAACAAAACTGTAAATTATTCTATTTATGCACGATATATCGTAAGATATAAAAATATCGTAAGTACCCAGTTTTCATCACCATCCTCAGCCACGCTTAGGCCTCTGATGAACATAGACCTCTCCCAAGGACTTCTGATGCAATATCTAGTTGATCTCTAGGTTTTGGTAATAAAATATTTGCAACTACGAAATTTTCACGTTGACACATCATAAAATTCTGCAGACAGTTGGTAACAACCTGTCGTATTTGTGCAGTGACGTCATAGTGGAATAAAAACCACAGTGTTAGTGTCATCCATCACACGCGAATCCCTTGAGGTCGTTGGCACGACTGCCAATGGCCGGACGCAAATCTATGAACACTGCACCAGCCGCCTAATGCTCAAACATTGTGTAATTGCACAACATTTTGTGGGAAGTTATGACGATTATTAGTTCTACAATAATCTATTTTAAATCATTCAGTTAGAGCTGGCACGACTACTATGATCTTTCATTGAGAGCCCTGTGTCTTTCTCTTTTCATATTAGTAAGGTTGCGTATTTTTTTATTTTATTTCTAGGAATGGCGAGACGAGCATACCATTTGTCTGATGGTAAGCGATAAAACCCCTCATGGACAGTAGCAAAACCAAACAATGCCATGGATTACAAAGCAATGAGACGTAAGACGTTAAGTCTCATTATGTCCAGTAGTTACCCGAACTACAATGTCCTTCAAACCAGAACACAGCAGTGCGTTTGCACTACTTTTAAATACACTTGATGGTAAATGCAGTGGAATCCAAATAAATTATCCGATTAACACAATTATGCCGGCCTGCCCGACATCGGACATACAGAAACTACACCCGAAACGCGGCACGATTGCGTGGGTCAATATGACAGATTTTCCACCACAGTATATGGTGGTCCCTATTCATACGAATACAAATATTCTTACTAACCACAACTAACAAATTATTACCAATAAAAAAAACAGTTTTTAATAAATAATACCACCAGCAAACCGTTTAATTACCTGGAAATTTATTACCACTTACAGTCGCTCAATCATACGTGTTAGGACGTAAATTATTCATTATAATGTCCACTGAATATTAAAATGCGAGTGACAATGCCCTAATTGTAGTCAACAACGTAATTTCTTGACGCTTCTCTATTGTTGTCTGGATATTATATTTAGTTTGACTACTGGTTAAAATACAGCAAATTAAACTTATTATAGTAGGCACGGTTACTGCTATAAGAATAGCTAGTCTTCAGGCCGCGTAATAAACCTTCCTCAACTTAAAAGTTTTGTGAATAGAGTGATCAAGTAAATAATATTTTCGTCTAGGTATTGGTCGGGATAGTATAGATGTCGTAGTATTTTGGCTGGCGATAGATACCTGAGCTCTCTTGCATAATGTAATAACATATTATTATTACTATGTTTATCTATCTGCGTATAATTGCGTAAGGTTAAGGTCGCAGGAAGACGTTGGATGCAGGCCGCTTCCAGCAAGTCGATGCGGTGATCTATGAGGGAGGCCTATGTTCAGTAGTTTCCTGTGACTGTAGAGAGAGAGAGAGAGAGTATAATTGCGTGAGTAAGTTGTAGAAGCAGTAAAGGTGTGAATTTAGATAAATTTTGGTACATAGAAAAAAATCACTAAGTAGTTTTAGTAGGTATAAGTGTTATATGATATATAATAGCATCAATAACTTTACTCCTTTCGGTCTCCCCCGGAGTAGCGAAAGGGGAGCTTGACAGCTTTTCCTCTTAACCCAAAAAAATGCAAAGGAGACCGCAAAATATTTATAAAACACCAAATTTTCATTCCGCCCAAAGGTAATGGCGAATATATGTAATATTTGCAACAATAATATATGCATAATAAATGATATTGCCCCTGATACCGCCTAAAATGGAGCAAAGCATTTTTAAATTGAATTACACATATTTAATCAGGTAAAGGGCATTCTAAATTTACCAATGTAGGTCTGCGATTGAGAAATGAACAAACACAGACCAAGGGACAATGCATTGAACTGTGATCTTTCGTTTCACAATGAACTGTATTAATGATTTTAAAAACAATTTGTTAAAGTTCTCGTAACTTTTTTCACATGTATAATTAATGGTACCGGTCAGTTTATAAAAGATTCAATAATTATGACTGCGCAAGATTGATGAGCGGGCAGGAAGCAAAAGAAGTTTGTATAGACTTCGCTTGGTTTGCTCTGTATATATATGCGTTGAATATGATTGCATTTATTATAGTATAAAACGTGATCTTTTTTCTTTATCATTGAAGAACAAATTTATTCACCTAGAGTACACATCATGCTGAACAAAGGCCTTCCTCAAGATTTTTTACAGCGACCTATTATTTTTTTTCTGTTTCTCTGATTTTGTTTAGCAGTGGATTTCTAGTGTGTAAAGATCATCATCTTTACACATCATACCTTCTAGAAAAGTTGACTTTAGAAAACTTTGTGACATGTTGTTAAAAACACGTTTCGCCTACACATACCATTGTTGAACAGAGAAAGACAGAAAACATTCACAGAAATCATATAGTTAATAACTTTTGCAAATGAACACGAATCGTTGGGATATTTTGTGTGGACCAAGTCAAATGAAGTTTATAAAAATGCACCAATCATTTGATACAGCTTATAATCATAAACGTAAAATAAAATATTATGGTTTTACCGCGATTAATCGAGCTGTGAATAACCTCTGCTTTAAACTATAGCGATCATTAACAACAATTCGATTTAACCACACCGCTCATGTAGTTTGGTAGAAAGAAACCACAAGAATACCTCGTATACATTTGTAGTATGTTTATTTTCCTCATTAACTGAAGAAAGAAGTTCGCTATTTTTTACAAGATGTATAAGTATACCACTGATTTCGGAGAATCTGGGCTCTGTAGGAAAATTTAAAACTTTAACACCATTCTTCTTCTTCCACGTCTAGATGAGGTCGAAGAAACATCACTTTGCAGCCATGATACAGAATTATTTCGCAGTAAAAAGTAACTCCATGATAGTCTGTCTGCCTGACATAAAATGTTTCAAGCTAAACATAAGCCATAAATGTCATGTGGAATATCTTCCCTATATTAATTGTGTAACCTTGCTTTATTTTAGTTATTAAAATGATTAAAATTACCAATACCTATTATACACAAAATATATTTTATAACCATCGCGCCCTATCCAATAAAAATCCACTCGGGATACTGAAGGTCATCAAGATGTTAGACAGATCTAAAGCATAAAAGGTCCCTCGATGAAGCGGGTGGAATGAGTGGCGGCAAGGTAACTGTGTCAGACGGCGCAACATTTCGCGGCGACGTTAGTAAGGGGGGCACGGGACATGAATATGCATGCGCCTCTTTGTCACATCCAACTGTTTTGAACTCATTGTAAGTGTGTTTGGTACACATCGTTTATTTCTAAAACTTTGTATGACATCTTGGACACAGCTGGGTATGAGCAAAAGTTTATTATATGTCGAGACCTCGCAAAAGACAATCTTATAGTATATGTAAACGATACCGTATTAAAATCTGGTTAATTCAATTAAATGAAGAGTGAAATACATGTATTACCCAATATAATAGGAAAATGTAATATACGGTAGGTGTTACATGAAAATCAAAAAGGAATAATGTCATTAAATAAATCTAACCGACATAAAACACGAAAATTAGTAATGGAAATTTTCAAAGTACATAAACATTATGTGGATATAAAGGTACTCTTAAATGTAACAATCAAACCAAGAATTTAGTTAGCGATACATTTAATAACTAACTTCAACAAATATTTCATCATATCGTTTTGAATAATGTAAACCACTGATTTGTATCGCAAAAACGAACTGCAAAACCTGTTCCCACTGCAGTGGTGGTCTTTAATAGCAAACAGTAATAGACCACTATTAAACTCACATTACATCTATTAAAAAAACAATTACTTAAAATGCAGTTTATTGGCTCCAAGTATTTCAATTCTTACGTCGAATTGGAATGGAAGTACAATTTTTATTAAACCTTTTAATTGGTGTACAATTTATTGTCATTCACTTAATTTCTCTTTTCTTACTCTAAACCTGAAGCCAGCCCGTGATTTAATTTTAATAAACATATATTTAAATCCCGTCGTTTTAAGACACAAAAATAACATAAAATACATTATTTATTACAGCCTTAAATATCTTTTATTTAATGTTTCGCATAAAAGTGCACTAAACTCAGACAGTGTCATGTAAATCTTATCACAGATTAATTAAAACAGCATATCTCTAACCATTTTAATTTATTGCATCCTTTTCAAACATATAACTCAAATTACATTTCGGGAGCTTCGAACTAAGTTCATTTAATTCTGATTGAGGCGAATAAATCTTTTTGTGTGTGCAGGTGCGTGATGTTGTCTCTTTAATAATTGTGATGTAAAATGATGACGTGAAATCGGCGCAGACACATGTCCAAATACGCGAATTACTTTCAATATCATCAGCAACACCTGCTGATGTAATTTGGCAATGTTAATTATAGGGACATGCGTCGAATCACGTACGAGGAATACGTCAATAAATAATATGGTTCTTAGTAAATTTTTGTGCGGATCTTTAAACTAAAAATTGCTTTGTTTCTTTTATTTCAAAGCCTTAAATCTACTTTTTTAGCTATAATCATTAGCCGAATCATCGTCACAACTTTCAGCCACTAGAAGTCTGTCGCTGAATTGAAGAGTAAAAAAGACAAAATGGCCCCATTTTTAGATAAAACAGTTTAGATTTGTCACTAGGTACTTCGAATATAAACTTTAAAGGTCTACATATAATCATTGTCTCTATACGGGCTTCAAAACATATTCAATATATGGTATGAATAAACGTGTTACCCCAGTCAACAACATTTTCCTTTACTTTCTTTCATTAAACTATAGTTTCTTCCTTTATGTTTCCGGTCGGAGATATTCAAACGCGAACAAAGGGCCAACTTCGATTGCAACAATGTTGGAGCCAACTCTTTGTTTGAAAACAAAACAAATATTAAATGAAAGATAAATTATACTTTCTTTTTCAATTCTATGTTACTTATTTTATGTTGTCCTTTAATTATTATATTTATTAATTAACTGTACGACATACAAAACTAAAGAGTTACGCCTGACGAAAACTCGACTGACGAATTATGTTTAATAAAATTTGTTAACTCGTGTTTAAATAAATTATAAAAGTCTTGCTCTGAATCTATACTAAACCAAGCCCAGTAATGAAAAACAATACTAATTGAAATTCTTCATTGCAACAAAAAGAAAGAAAGCCAGTGGCAAAATGTTGATCGCTGCAGAGCCTGACAAATTAGCTTGTTACAGGGGGATCGCTAATTGTTCAGAATTATTGCATTCCGAAACAAACTTTCATTAATATCATCGGGCCCTTTTTACATATATAAAGTTTGTTTACGTGTCACTTTGTCGGAGTATTAAATACATTTCAAACATAAATAAATGTACTTGGCCTTTGGCGAAGAATTAAATAAATTGCATAGTGATTAAATGTATTTATGGGTATGTTTCTTAAAATATATATCAAATCTTTTAATATTATAGAATACACAGCATGACATTCGCAATGAAAAAATTAAACGACCATACTTGTCAATGTTGCACAAATATATGAACATATAATTATGTTCTATTGAATCTGAAACAGCGGATGTTCTGTGAATAAAATAGATTCTTCGTGGAAATCTAAAACAAGTTATATAAAAAGGCTTCCCTCATTTAACCGCTTTTATCCCACGCTTACGTTGCATCGATATAACATGACTATGAATATTCTAGAAATAATACGGCTTGCGATTTTTTTAAAACGGGAACTTTCAGTAAATATTAATTTTATTAATTAATTATATTCTACCCAATTAACATTTTTAAATTAAAAAACTTTAACTGTAGTTTCTGAACATTCTGATAATTAAACCTGGATCCCTTCATTGCATAGACCTTATAGATAGCCTCTAGGCCCTAGAGTGTAGGGTAATAATTATAGTAATAAGATTTTAATGTTTTAATACATTAAATAACTTTACAATAGTATTGAAAAATATTTTCTACAACATTAAATTACAATGTAATACAAACTCAATATGTTTGCTTCTACAATGTTTATCGGATAATGTGTTATGGGCGTCGTCGGCTATAATGGAACATAAGTTTTAATTAATAAATCCTGCCTCACAAGCTTTAATTACAATATCTTTTCTCCATTTAGTATTCGATAAAACAGCCGTAGCAAACAAAACATAGGCAGTTTACTGGAACAGAGACTAACAAAAAACATAAGACATTTTATTCTTAACTATGATAGCGATGGTGGTATTAAAGGTCATAAAGGGAATAAAAGAGAATCAATCACTTCAAGGAGAGATAACTTCGACAATAAAAATATAAAATTTTAAATTACGCATATCCTTTTATACGCAGCGGAATGTCTATATAACATTTATGGCGTTAGAGACAATTCAAAACCATTAGAAGAATATAGAGGCACGCAGTCAATCAACCAAAAAAACTTGTCAATTAAATACATCAAACAAAAAGCACTGGCATTTAACCAGTGGACATAAACAATAAAATCTTTCGCATCTTCCAATTAAATCTTTGAAGCTTTTAGCCGTTCCTTTTTACTACCAATTATAATTATCTGCTCGGACTCGTGGAGACTATTAATGATTAACTGGCAAGAAAGTAAAATCACTTATCTATAGTATACAGACAAAATGGCTGCACCACAATAGACATAAACAACAAAGTGGGCTGATGTTCCCAATTCCCAATTTGAACACGCACGTCTTCACAACACGAGGCGCTGTGAAACAAGTTCCGTCGATAGCAATTTCGTAATTCGCCTTCGTGGGGTCTGTGTCTTGGTCAGGGCCAAGTTGGAAGGTGTGAGGGGGAAGGAGATAAAGCGGCGGGAGAGGGGGGTGCGCCGGCACACAGCGGAACGTCAGATCGTGCTGCACCGCCGAGCGCGACCGCTAAACCAGCTTCGGCACTTGAATTGCAACATCGTTTGCTTTGTAATAGCTTGGGTGCTACGTGATAATGCTTGCACCGGCTCTATTTGTGGGATGTACAGTGTACACTCAACAATACTACATGCTGTGGACTCTTTCCTTGTTTAAATCAATGTTTACTGTCGTATAACAGCATAATCTATACATTTATTAATGTTTATATGTATCCATGTAATTTCTATATACATTTGTGCCCTATGGATGCGTATTGCTTTCACAGTGTCCATTTTAAATCGCAAAAATATTTGATAGTTATCCGTTCTTAGAAAACAAATCTACGGCTTTATTGCTTCATTTCCGTTTAATCTCAACACTATAAACACAAGAAATAAACTTACTGCAGAACCAATATTGCTTATAAAGCTACCATTTATAGCAATCTCCAACGCTATTGTAAAGATATAAAACTTTAATGAAGTATAATAATTATAACAGACACTTTACGTACTACATAATATACCAAATGTTGTCATTTCTAGGATAAAGTAAATACGAGTATTGTACTTTTTTATCATAACCGATTCTTTCTTTAAAAATGCCGCAGATGCTTATACTATTTATTTAAATTAGGGCTAAAGTTTCGCAGTTTATTGCCCCTTTAAGAACAACTAAAGCTATAAATATATTTTTCTCATAGTCAGTAATCGGTAAGTGCGCAGCGGCGTGCGGGCCGAGCGTTGTAACCGGTCGCGTAAGCAGCGTAACGTTATCAACACTGATGTAAGACGAAGAAAGGCGCTCTACGGACACATTTCTCTATACTCTATGGCTTTAGAACTATTAAAAAAGCGATTTTATTTGTTTTTCTTTAGGAATTTGATGGACTTCTTGTGTTGATATCTATTTACAAATCGAATATAAATATTGATTTTTTATCGATTGGGGTGACATATTTTTTTGTAATCAGACCCTTTATAAAACCTGTAAAAAGAGGAACATGTGCTTTTTTGTATTAATTACATTGTAGCCTAAATTTTCTCAATTAGAGAAGGCGCGTGCCCTGCTGTGAAACGTATATGAACTGGATTTTTATTATACCTCTTAAAATAAATTTACCGATTTAATCCAACGAGACAAGTCTGTTTTGTTTCTTTTACGGTTTCACAACTGTAAGAATAAATATTATGAAGCATTAAGATAATATTTGTCTGCAGTTTTGTGAAGACAAAACTAATAAAAAACATTTATTTTACGTATCTATTATCATTAAAAAGAAAATAATAGGAGGAGGTAGAAGCAAGACAGTGAACATTTTAAAATGAAAGCCCTGTTTAGTTTAAATGTATTGACTTATTATACATTATTATCACAAATTAAAATATATTGTAACACTTATATTTAAGTAAAAATTAAACCCTAGTTAATTGAGGATAAAATAGTAATTAACAAATAAACATTTTAACAAAAAAAAAGCAAAGAATTATTGCAAAACAACAATAATATTGCCTCCATATAACCGTACAAGGATAATGAATCAGCAAAGGCCGTCAGTTCCCAGCCCAGCGTTCAAATAGATTAAGATTGCACACAAATTTGTGTGTGTTGATGATCAATTAGAAACATCCCAGACTATCAGTCAGGTGGAGCAAGAAAAGTAATTTCCATAAGTCAAACGGCGTGCGGAGGTCATCGATCTTACGGACCTGTGTGACCGGATCTCGGAGGTAACTTTTTATATGACCAGCGGTTACATGTATGCCCAAGAACTGACGTTGCCTGTGCAACCGACTTATTATGCTGTATTTATATAATGATACTTTTTGTAAAATTAATTTTATGAATCCCTCTTAAGCGACGTGACAACTCCAATCTCTTCATTATGTGTAATTAAGATTTTTTTTTTCATTTTTAATGTCGCTCTTTAAGTTCAACACTTGATTTCTTTATGCTCCATTTACTGAAATATTCGTGTGAAATTACACGCGGTTAAGTTTAATTTTGTAGCGAATAGCCTCTCTTTGTTTACATTCTATAATGGTACAACTAAAAGCAAAAAAACGATCAAGCTTCATAAACGAATTCTTGAAGTTTAAATTAAAGCATCCGATTTGAGAAAAACAGTAAAGAAGTGAAGTGGGTCAAAAGAGATATAAATTATTATCAGGCCAGCAGCAATCTCCCTGTACAAACGAAAGACAGCAGGCTTACACCAATTAATTTAACGTGTAAAACAGTAGTACCTCCCTGATCAATCCGGCAATAAATAATCAAGCCTGCTACAGCCTGTCTCTATCACTTGACTACTTTAGACCAGAAAAAAATGTACGTTCCATGAGAGATTTTTTCTTTCAAACGTCGTCAATGTTCTCCCACGTCCCAGGTACTTCAGCAATATGTATCTACTTAGTCATAGAGGAAGTCAGCGCTCAGCTGTGGAACGTACGTATGTATATAAGCTTACATTATCATCATCAGCACCTATAGAATATTCCTCGAATTAAGTTATTGGCACATCCTGCATCCAGGCTGTAAAATAATTTCAAACTATTCACGAACTAGCCACGAAGAAGTACGATGCTAAATTCGCAAAACATTTTCTGTGCCGTTGAGTGTCAATGTAAATGTCCACACTCATTATCACAGTGTATGCGAAAACAAATATGTACGTATTTGTCCACCTAGTTGATGACATCCAAACGTCTTTGCCACTTCAGTCATCGTAAATTGATTCAACAGGATTCTTTTCAATTATCGCTTTTTACGAAGTTTTAATAGTGTTTGTCCACTCGTCGCGTACCGGTTCTCTTGTGTGTTTTGTACAAGTATTATTATTTACTAAAACCAAGATAGATTTAAGTACGTCTGTTAATTTTATTTGAGTTTCAGGAGTACATATTTGAGCTTTCTGAGCTTTATACTGAAAGTCCATGATTACTGCTAAATCAGATACTACCAAAAAATCACGGTCTATTGCGAATTTAGCGTGTCAAATTATGCATTGCTTAATAATACTTAGCGTGCAAATTATAGATTTGAATAAGGTACATCCCCGAATCAGCCAACACTTGAAGTCTTCAACTTTTTGCAATGCAAGACATTGACACTTGACAATGTTATCATGAAAATAATAACTGCAGACGACACTAATAGTCATTTTACATCAGCTACATCTCATTCATATTCTTGCTATACAAGCAAATTACCTTTCAATGTAGAATCAAACGACCATTTCCATCTAAGATTATATTTCCTGCAAAAAATAATAAATTTTATGTGCATAATTATAAGACTTAAAAAAAATATCTCACGTGCTGTCTTACTATCGTGCAACAGGACAACTCAATAAAATTACTCTATCCCGAAAGGCTGTTTTACTGTTCAACATAAAAAGTATCCATAGCACAATACATTTTTTTATGGAATATTAATTGCCAATGTCAAAAAAGCATCAGACTCCCTTTCAATATAATTTCACTGGCTAAACTGAGTGAATCCCGCTACATGACCCGTACGCATTAGGGCAGTGTGTGTTGGTTATGGCCCGCGTATATACCCACCGATACACATTGTACAAGTTGTCTGCATGAGCACAAATCGTACGGCATTCCTGAGGCCGTGCGCGGCGGGTGCAGGGCGCGGGGTGCGGGGGGCGCGGGCGCGGAGTGCGGAGCGAGACGCCGCCACGATGACGTTGTGTCGTCTCGCTCCCCACTCGCAATCCTTTCCTTTCTACCTGTTGCGCTGTTACAAAAACCCGGTCCTTAGGGCCGCTACCTTACGTGAATTGAATGAGGATTGCGGGAGCCTACGGCTCGGCCCATATAAAGATAGGGCAAGGGCTATTATACGTACATGACGACGAACCAAAGCTCGTTGGGAGTCTTGGAACGCTATTTACCGTGGGGACGGCGAGCAAAAAACGGCCGCGCTTATGTGAGCCGGTTGCATAATAACGGCTCGTTTGGGGAACGGGAAGAGTGCGTGATCGACACTCGGACGCTCCTTTAGGCGAGCTGCGAGCAGTAGCACCGCACTGGACTCTACACGGGGCGCACTACGAACCGAGCAGATATAAATTAACATACGTAAGTGCGCAGCTCCGGTTCCGTGCTGCAACTGAAGGAAATAAACATGTTAATGTATTTATGTCGAGTGTAATGATTTTCAAATAAGATCCGCTTATTCGTAAAAAGCTCACTCGAATTTTCTCGAGTTAGAATTGTGTTTTAGAAAGTGACTTCATGAATACAATTTGTCGACGTATTTGAATATTACATCGGTTACAGTGGACCGCGTGAGGACCTCATGAATATCCGCGAAGATCACGAGTGGCGCGGAGCGGATGACGCGTATCATCTTCTTTTGTGGCGCCGACGTGGTTTGGTCGACATCGTGATTGCATTCTGTGTTTGAAATTCGAACGATCCAATCGCGATAGCACGGAGCACGATCGTGACGTGGCTGACATTCGCCGCGCATGCGCGAGCCGTGATCTTGGCAATGGTGGCTGCGATGCGGCAACCAGCGCTATTGCGGTCGCTGTACCCGGCTCCCGCCCCGCGCGCCCGCGCCGCCGCCACGCCGCGCCGCCGCACACCGCCGCACGCCGCCGCTCGCGCACTCACCAGGCCTTTTGACAACCGGTATGGCCAAGTACTTAGATGCGCGTGAACATGCCACTTGAGAATTTTCTGACGTTTAATTCACGTAACCAATGTTCTCGCTGCCTCACAATTGAACTCTTAATGGAGCTTTTAGGTACGTGATGTAATTTCCACTTCGTTAAGGTAAATTATAATATTCATATATTGATGTGGCGGAAACGCAACCATTAGTATGCTATAGCTATACATGTATGCATTCAGAATGCGGTGAATAAAACATTTTTTTCTCACATGATTCTGACAATTACATTAATGCAAAATAAATCCACGCATTTATTTTTATTAGTCTAAACCGATTTTTTTGGGTTAAAACTTGTATATACGAAGTTAAGCAAATTGTAGTGTTGGTATGACAGATGAGATCTGGCCATGATTACGTAAGTAGTGAGCCCCTCTTTCGAAACCTATCGTAACATTGCGTTCCGCTGAATAATAAACAATTTATGAGTAAAAGTACCGTTGCAAAGCGTTATATGGGTCACAGGACACATAAACATGCACTACAGGTACATCCCGCTTCCGTATTTGCATAAATATTAGGAAAAGTTCCACAACTTTCAAACCTATTATTCTAAGACATTTTACTTAGTCATACAATATGTAGGTACATTCATGATAAAATTGATCTCATTTTGAAACATTCGACGGACGTCAGATTCACATCGGACAACTATATTGATTACACAATTTTATATTCACATATCTCCTCGAAGCTGGACAGAGAAATAACAAATTAACGCATCTGTAATTTCTAGGCCGATTGCATAATTAGATTTTCTAATTATCATATATTATCTTTATCAAATCCACAAAACTCAATTACCGTATCTTAATATATGGTATCTTAATATGTTTACTATTAATTAAGTGTAGTACAAAAATAGATTTACCAAGACAATTTGTTTTCAGGTATGAGGCAACTAACCAGCTCACTGGAAAGTAAGTGAAGAAAAGAAGAAAATTATAGGGACTGCAAGAGTTTTGGCACTACCATAATCTTCCTGATTGAAAGACATGCAACAACCGAGCTGATGCTCTTGGACATATTTTATGAGACCCTCAACATTTTGATGACCTAACCTATTTAAGCAGTAGTCAAAAACTAGCTACAAAATGGCTCTACCATCTCAAAATCACAATTTGTAGTAGTTACCCTAATAAACTTTTAAAACCACAGAGATAAAAAATATGTTTAGCACCATAACGATAGAAAACAGCAATAGCTTTCCTGAAGAAGAAATAAGATATTTCCTAATCCCTACATATTTCATTTTAATTTTGAGATTAATTTTATACCGATCGAAAGCAAGTTCGTATTTTGAAATTTGCATTGATCCTAGTTGCTTTTTTTAGCCCTCACATCATTCATCTCTTTGCTTCTGGGTCCTTTATAATTATAATGATCTATATTTCACCCACTGCCTGCCTCGGTGGCGTAGTGGTACTACGGTATAATTGCAAAGCTGAGGTCTCGGGTTCGAATCCCGGGTCGGGCAAAGTGATATTGGATTTTTCTATTCATTATCAGCCCGGAGTCAGGAATTTGTGCCCGATATAGCGATAGGCTCGCCCCCTATCACTTCGTGGGACGGAATATACAAGGCGAAACGTGGGTGTTTTAGTAGTACCTCTGCCTACCCCTTCTGGGAAAAAGGCGTGTGTTTATGTATGTATGTATGTATATAACACCCACATTCTGCGAGATATTGTATATGGTGACTTAAAACCACAATATATTAGATCGTTCGAGTTACATACATGTGGCGAATCACGTAGTCCCTATACATATAAAACGTACATACTGCACGATGCTAATATTTGTACAGTATGTTTTCCTCCAAAGTAAGCGCTTTATATATTACTAATGGGTTCATGAATATAGATGAAGCATCAACGGTATTTGGAAGGGAATAGAATCCCAATCGGTCTCATTCTACCTATGCCATACTTGCGTGGAGTCAGTGCAAAATGTTGCCATTAATTTAGCTTATGGTTACCGCCAGACCGTCTGCCTAACATCACCTTGAATAAAATAGTCTTTAGTCTAAATCTAAACTTCTCAAATCTTTGAAATTCCTATGGAGGATTCAAAGATAAATTTTAGTGAATAGAACAAATTCTCCTTCTATATTGAACGTTGAACTAAACAGACACAATGAAACTTAAATAAACTTCAGAGATTTAATTTTATTCAAAACTAAAATGGATTATATACATGTAGCACAAGAGAACAAATTCTAATAAATAATATCAAAACCCATTCCCAACGCTTAAGAATTCAAATCTGTGTTAAAGTTTATGGTTGACTCGCAGCTCAGCTTTAATCCGCATCACATATAATATAAAGTAGAAATGTTTTGTATTTAAATATATTTAGAGTCGCTTACCGAGTTTAACCTCATTTCTTACGTGCGGGTGATAATGTGTGGTGATTGGTGGGGATGTCAGTGTTTTAAAATTTTCGGTGCTAAACCTTAATTTATCTTCTTCAATAACTCATTACGAGCTTGCAGGCCCGTTAATGATCTGCAGGATGCTGTGTTTGCCACATTCGATCGGGGATTTAAAATGCAGACGAGAAATGATCACATTTGTTGTGCACTATAAGGTATTATTTAAAACTTTATATAATAAAAATGTATTTTTTAGATTTGTTAGATTGATGTTTGAAAGTCCAATTTAACATTCTTTAACTTAGGGTTTATACAGGTTTTTACAAACCTTATGATTGATCTAACCATCTGAAATTCTTAGGACGTAAGAAATAACCAAGCATAATAACTTATAATTTCTAAGAATAGTAAAAACTCGATAACACTTCTGGATTAACCATATTTATCATCAGCCTATATATTAAATGTTATAACAGTATACTGTTGTGTTAAACATCTAAATTTTAAACCGTCAAGTCCTCCTCCACAATTACGTTCCATAGATTCTACATCTTTGTTATATGTATAATAAACAAGGATCCTGTGTAAAAATACCGCTCCTTGTAAACTGCTAAAACAAATATATTTACCAAGCAAATTCATAATACACCTTAACACAAACTTATATATATGTGTGTATATATATTGTAAGTTACGTATATGTATGAATAGCTGAATTTATTATTACCTATTTAATTACTTATATCTATTGGAAACTATTTTTTATTATCTTTATTTTTACACTGCCCTCTCTTTCTCCTTCTATTATATCCATCCAAAGGTTGTCTGGTAGAGATCGCTTATAAGGGATAAGACCGCCTTTTGTACTTTTTTATGTGTCATGTCTGTATAATTTTCTTTTCTGTGTGTACAATAAATATTAAATAAATAAAAACAAACGGAACATTTCAACAGTGTACCATATTGTGAATCAAGAATTTATCACAAATTATGCTTCTTAAGTAATATATATTTCCAAGCTTAACTGAATAAATGACAAACAGTGAAACCGTTCGATAATGCAACAGGTTGGACACTTCTCGCAAGTAGGACGGTGAGAAGGAAAACACAACCCACTCGCCACCGAATGAATTTATCGATAAAATGATAAAAAACAATGTTTATTGGAGAATAGCGGCATTTACCTCCAGCAAAATGTGATAATGTTGTAAGTGCACATGATTGCGACCAACACGACAGATATGTAGGAAATAGAAAATTATTTTCTTGTAGTATCTTCAATAATACGTAAGTGTGACAATAATAACATAATATGCCACTGTTGCTGTTTATTTATTTTATGAGAAATCGTTTATAATTGCTTAATATTTGTGCTATTACAGACAGACGTTTTTGTTGTAGTACAGTAAAATTACGTATTTTTATTATGTAAGATCATCAAACGAACGTAGAGCTCACCCTTTCGCAAGCCGCCCATGAATATACAGAATATTTATATCAGTGGATTGCCACTGCTGACAATGCTGACAATGGTCAGCCCTTCTAAAAATGTGGGGAAAGTAAAGGATAAAGAACGCAAAATGGATGTTGCCCCTCCGGCTATTGCACTCACAATAAATCGTTTGACAGAGCATAGAGCAAAGAGGGCAAACGTCGAAGTCAAATTGTTCAAGAGATCTCGTTGATCGAATTAAACATGACGGAATGTTGTACTTATAACGTTATGCACAATTCAATGGTGGCAGTGCTGCCCTGGCAGAGCGAGGCAGCCAGCAGCCTGTTGTTACAGTAAAGAAAGGTACCACATAACTCTACCGCTTAAAGGTTCTGCATTATAGCATCTACCCAATACAATGTTTTGTCACAGCTTGCTGTAGTTCCCTAACAGCAAGAACTTATTCTATTAGATTTGATTTGGCCTTTCTGACATGGATACTAAGATTAACAAATTAGCAATAAATAAATGTGGCACAGGATTGCATATATATTTTTATGACCTGACTTTGAGAACAGTGAAAATTGACAGCCAAAATTATTACCAGAATATTATTAAATTGATAACACTTATATTTAAATTTTAATTAAGAAATAAATCACATGTCATAGCGAGATAACATTTATTTAACGTAAAAAGAAAAAGTTATTAAAACACCTAAATAGAATACCACTGACTGCATACTCGTAATAAAATTAACATGACTTTAATTATAGTCGATGTAGACATAAATCACGGGTCTATCAGCGTTTAATGCTAAGGTAAAATACATAAGCGATGGGAGTTTATAAAGTGGTGGTCTGGTGCGACCAATTGAATAATATGACTGTCCAGTTGATCGGTAATCAGTGAACCGGTTCTATACATTAATACTATTGCAATTCCCCGTGATGTTACGTCGCGCGTGTTCGAGCTCAATCATCTAGAATATATGGTGGAGTTACCGTTGTGCTACTCACAGAGTGTACAGTACGCGCGCCTGAGCTAATATTTGCAATACTTGGATTCTATTGATATACTTGCATGATCACGTGACTGCTCGTATAATAACCTGCTGGAAAGGGCAATGAAATACAGTCGATTATGTCCGCCCGATTGTAGTCGGATATAAACAGGCTCTACTCAAAATGCATCACACTTGCGTAGCTATAACGGTAGGGAGAGACAGAGGTTCTCTTGGTAGCAACCTAGACACCCACGTTACGCCTTGTGTGTTTCAACCCACAATTTAATAGGAGACGAGCCTATCGCCATTGTATTGTATTGTATTGTATCAGCCCATATACGACCCACTGCAGGGCACGGGCCTCCTCTACAATCGAGAGTACGATTGAGAGTGGTTAGGCCATATAGTCCACCACGCTGGCCTAGTGCGGGTTGGCGGACTTACATACCGTAGAAAATCGCTACGGTATGCAGGTTTCCTCACGATGTTTTCCTTCACCGTTAAAGTGCGTGGTGATTGATTATCAATACACACATAACTCCGAAAAGTCAGAGGTGTGCCCTGGGATTTGAACCCGCCATATCGGGCACAAATTCCTAACTCTGAGCTGATAATGAATAGAAAAATCCAATATCACTTTACCCGACCCGGGATTCGAACCCTAAACCTCAGCGTTGTAACCGTACCGTGGTACATCTACGCCACAGAGACAACAACCATAGTTTGACTAAAAGTTACTACAGATTTTTTAGAGGACACAATGAAGACAGTTGGTGTTACTGATGGAGCTTTAGATTCAAAAGACCTTATTTTGAATAAAGAATATATTGCTTTGCTCTGGAAATATTTTAAGGAGGTCTATGCTCAGGTAAAAAAAACATTTAGCAAACAAATATGAAGGCATGTTAATTGTCAGATAAGTAAAGCTAAGCTTCGTTTGCATGTTTTTCTCCTGTATGGTGAAATCGGCACGACGAACGCGATTATACTCATGTTGCAGAAAGATTTAGACTATAATTCTACAACTAGCTACTTGTCCATATACTAGTATCTTCTTCTTCTTCTTCTTTTCCAGTCCATATCAGCCCCCTGCTGGTTATAGGCCTCCTGTAGATCACTCCTTTCTATGCAATTCAGTTATTATTCTAGTATAGACAAAATTAAACGCATGTACTTGCCAGCACAAATGACGTCAATTGGTTCGTACATCGTCTAGGACATCATTTAAATGGCAGAGGCGTGTATAAAACGTACGTCACCTAGGTGACCTTTTCGGCGAGTTAAAACGATCATACAGCTACTTAAAATCTGGTTAATAGTTCCACATAAAGCCCTACTTCTGCAATTATATTCTGCCTGTCCTAAAGACACCAGCAAGAAATAACTTTAAACGATAAGGCCGCCTAATTTACCATAATTAAATATGTATTTACTTTTTGTCTTATTTGTAAAAAATACAATGGTGTCAATAAATAAGTAATACGCCTTAAACTCGAAACCTCCTTACATTAATGTTATCATGGGAAAACGCCTATGAATATAAATCAATCTGCCTTTTAGATACCATCCTATAAAAACCACATTTTCATTATATTGCCCCACACATTTCTTCTTCTGCATTACGTGCTCCTTCAAAACAGTAGCAGTTTAAGTCAGCACACTGTCCATTTACAATATGGTGCAATTCATCGATCCATATACACGACACACTTGAAAGAAGAAGCTTGCTTTGCAACTTGCGCGTTTATACTTTATTACTAAGCCCCTTAGCAGTTTGGCTGTAATTCCACCTTTCGCAGGCTAAGCACACTCTTTTACTCACTTTATAAAACTGTGTACCATTTTGCCCATAGCGCAACTTAGTATCAACTTACTTACTTAACTTACTTACAACTTAATGCAATATGCAATCTGTATGGTATATTTTTGCTGTATTAATAAATGTGTTACTTTGTACACTAGCCCTGGTTTATCTTAATATTATAGGATTTTAATACTAATTACTGCTAGTATTTTTACCTGTGTTTTGAGTCCATAAGTTTAAAAACGTTTTACTTTTGAGTCGCCTTAGCTACCAAATCTCATAATAGCTCAACAATTACGTACGTGTTACGTGTTACTTTGTACACTAGCCCTGGTATATCTTAATACTATAGGATTTTAATACTGATTACCGCTACTATTTTTACCTGTGTTTTGAGTCCATAAGTCTAAAGACGTTTTACTTTTGAGTCGTCATAGCGAACAAATCTCATAATAGCTCAACAATTATTATGAGTCTTATCATCAGTCATGTTTAAATACAGTTGGGTATTTACAGCCCGCTCCCAGTTATATATCTTTTCATCTTAGCCCCTTTCGAAAAAAGTACTTGCTTAATAATATAATCAGTAATTCCCCTGAAACAAATTGGCTGCGCGTGTGTGATTTATATTTTTAGTTTTATTAATTTAATGAAATAATATAATTACAAAAAGCAATGAACCCAAAGCTTCTTGCTAATGTGTCGAGAATTAGCCCGTATTTGCATATTTAATTGTTCCATAAACCATTTTAATTTCTTTCAAAATTAATAATAAAAATATTAATCGTATGGAAATGACTCTTCGATTATTCTCATTTTTCGATGACATTCATAGTGTTTACGATAACGGTTCCTGTTAGTGTTAACTCATGGAATGGAACCGTTATAATCATCTGATAAATTATAAAATATTTATCTGTTTGATAACAAAATGTAACATGATAATTAATGGTGAAACTCGTTCTCATTTAAGCCTATTTTACCTTGTGGGCATTGCATATGAATCGTACATAACAAAAACTATAAGAAAAAATTCTATAGGAATCCGTTGCCAATGTGCTCCTCCGCCACAAAATTTCTGAATCGAGGATCGAGATCCCGAACCATGTAAGGCGGGTTAATTTGATGTTGTCAAGGAAAGATAGAAGATCCAGTGGACTTACAGTTAAGGATACTAGAGACCTGATAAAGCAGCGACGTTTGAGTGGGTAAGCAGACAGAACAAACCCGCATAACGCTAGGTAGAGTCAAAGAGAAAGATACGAATATGTTATCTTACAATAAATACAAAGTAATGTTATATTACTTTGTATTTTACATACCTAAAAATGCACCAAAATTTAAATATTCCAATACACCTACACGAAAATAACAAATATTTCAAGTTTAATCATACATCGCATCAAACTTGCAAAATGTTGTTCACCATGTCAATTAAGGCGAACATTGGCGCCAATATTAGCGGGCGCTTTTACATTGGACTTGAAGGAGGTTATTGCCGAGAACTTGAGCCGGGGCAGCGGCGTGGAACCGCAGACGGCACGGGCGCTGGCAATCATTGCACAATCGACGCGCACGCATCCACCGCCGCTTCACTGCTCGCCTATAAATACCGCTCGATTACGTTCTTTTTTTAAAAAGCTTAAAAAAGAAATAAGAATAAAAATTGTTAAATTTTATTATCAGATTTCTAAAAAGGTTTTAATGCTTCAAAAATCTAATGACTAAGCATACACCTAAACAGTACACCTATTTCGAAGCACAGAAGCTTACATTTATTTTTTACTTTATATTAATTTTAATAGTTTCTTTTAAGCCTTTACTTGAGAAACATGACAAAAATAAGTTAATAGTTCACCTATCTGTAATGAAATGTTTTAAGAATTAAAATTTATAAAAATTTCAATAAATAGATACCAGTTCCCACAGTAAATCTAGAAGTATTTACAAATTGAATCCAATTTGTAAATATATTGTAAGTACATATGTACATTTTTATTGGCACTAAATAGATACTCGTAAATTAATCTAGACATTTTTATGAACACGCTCTATTAAAGTGTACACTTGAATTTAACTTCGTTAACTCACTTTAAATAATAAACAAAAAATACTGATGCAATAAATTTTAAAAATAAATTTAAATGAACATTCAAAATAAAGAAAACAATTCTTTGTTTATGTACTGTCTGGTCGTTATCTGAGTTATCTTGTGGGATCGCCCACGCTTCCCGCCGCTAGACATACGCCGTCATTGGAACTTTCAACTTCATTTGAAGGGCTTTGAGTGTGCATTTTAAAGTTTCACATGCACCTCTGCAACAAATAAAAAAATGGAACAAACCAAACTGCCATGGAATATAAAATTATAAATTGTCATGATTAATAAACTTCAATTACAATCACTTATTTATTTATCACTTACATTTTTACTTTATAGTTAGGCCACGCCTGGAGCTCAATGAAAGGAACGGCCAGCTGAACGAGAGGTCGATCACCATCGATTAAAATATATCATGATCGATATACATACCTATTTACTTATATTTGTATTGACTGAGCATTATGAGAGCGAAAAGTCCTTGGCTTGTCGATTTTTCTTTATAGCCCAGTAAACCATAAGGCACGTGTATTTTGAAAGTAAATTAACTACACCACCAAATTTTCCGTACAATACAATATCGTAGATGAGTTACTTAAATCTTTAATGTACTTATACTCGTAATTAAATTCAGTAATTGAAATGATTATAGTCAATTGCCACATTGGTAATCTATAATGCTCTGACAGTAAATGTCATCCGATATTATTCTATACTGCCTCGGTGGCGTAGTTGTACTAAGGTATGATTACAAAACTAAGGTCTCGGATTCGAATCCCCGGTCGGGCGAAGTGATATTGGATTTTTCTATTAATTATCAGCCCGGAGTCAAGAATTTGTACCCGATATGGCGATAAACTCGCCTCCTATCACATCCAGGGACAAAACAGTCAAGGCAAAACGTGGGTGCCCTGGTTACTACCAGGAGAACCTCTGCCTACCCCTTCTGGAAACAAGGCGTGAGTTTATGTATGTCATGTATTATTCTATACTATGCTCCATGTACTCTATAATATGTTTCAACTATTAGAGGCAGGCCTCCCTGTACGTTATTGGGAATAAGTACGTACGTATTTATTCCCTTCAGGGAATTTTGGTTCTGATTTCAAGACACAATTCAAAGTGGTTTGTTGCTGAGATACATTAATTCATTATACCTAAAAATATTTCCACTCTGAAGTTTTCCAAGCAGTCTCTGCTTGGAAAACTTTGTACCAACTTCAACCAGTTACTGGTGGTAGGTCTCTCATATGTAAGAGGCCGTCTAGGTAGGTACCACCCCAATGCATACTTCCCCCGCCAAACTGGAGTGTAAATGCACTGTTGCGATCCATCTTGAAGGGCTATGTAGCCAGAGTAACTACTGGACATAATGAGATTTAACATCTTATGTCTCAGGATGGCAAGCGCAGTGGTATGCCAATATTTTTTAGCTTTACATTAAACATGGTAATGTTTGGTTTTGCCACTATCTATGAGCGGTCGTATAGGCGAGTGGCATGCTCGTCTCGCTATTCTTTGCAATAAAAAATAGTCCCGAAGCTTATCACATATTTTAACATTAATAGACAATAATGAAAAAGTTATGTCTTTATTTTAAGTAGTAGAGTAAAGCTATAACAATGATCATAGAAACACATAAATAATAATGAAAGGCATAAGACATTGCATTTACTTGGTTATGATTTGCACAGCAGTTAAGCTATCTAGTTCTGTAACCAAAAATCTGTAAGTTCTTTATGCAGGAGGAGCACGCTAAGCCGTCGGTTCCGCTGTCCTCTGATCTAAGCAGTTTTGAGGATATGTCAAGTATCTAAAATATTAATTGTCATCCTTAATTTTCAGAGTAATAGCCAAAGGATAACCCATATATCGTTGTCTTCGGTTGAACCAAAATGTACTAATTTGATTACCATGTAAAGAATAACGTATTATGTAATGTTCTTGAATTAAATTCTAAAATCGATGAAACGATACATTTCATAAAGTACAAGTAAAATAAAACAAAACGCTCAACGACTGTTTTTTACCCAAAAAAAAAACGAACCAGACGATGCGAAAATTGCTTCCATTTTTTATTTCAGTTGAAAAAAAATAAAAAGGACCAATTCGGTAGCGTATTACAGTTTTGCTTTATTTTCGCTGCGAAACAACATCTTGGCACTTTATAGTCTCGTTAGGAGTATTTTACCGTAAAAATGATTTATGATCTCTAAAATGAAAACGTTACCAGGATATTTACTTATTTTGCTTAAGTAGAAGTTGCGGAAGTTGCGTCGCTGTATTTGTCACTCAATATTGCTTATCTTTAACAGATTCAAAAATGTTCTTAGATAATAATTAGTTGTTCCTGGCAGTGTAGATCAACAGTATTTCCCCCTAGAACGCCTATACAGTATGCGTTTTTTTAATATCACGGAGCTCGGAGAAAAAGTCTAATTCTATCTTATTCCAAAAATAAAGGTATTCGTTGGTAGGCCGCCGAAATGGGACAATTTAATCTCGTCTTTCCAGTAAACGATAACTCAAAGGTCTTTTATTATGCGAAAACTTTACGCTCTATTGCGTTTCTCAAAAGGTATTTGTGGTGTTTCGTCAAAATATACCATCAATGTAATGTAACACTTAAGACGGATGAATGTATACTATGATACCGGAAGGTATTAAGGTAATATTTTGTTCATCCACTTGGCCGCCACTTCCTTGTATTATTGAAAATGTTTGTTACTCATACTTACCTATACTGATCGAAGATCACCCATTTTATACTCACTTCTATATACCGTATGTATGTTTTGAGGAAGAACAGTAACATTTGAATTTGTTTTTAAAAATGTATATTAAAGTTACACAAAAGTTAAAATTAAATCAATAAAGATTTATTTCGAAACACTAATATGGCATAATGATCCTTACAAAGGTAGACGTACTTTAACGGGGCGAACGTAGGCTATAATTATGTGTGTAGATAAAAACATCGATAGATACGCAGGTACATCCAATAGCGAACGGTCGACGACTTGTTAGTAGGGTGCCGACAACTATTTAGAAACCATTTTTAGCAACTGTATTGGTGCAAATGAGAATAGATGTAATAAGGCTAATATAAACATAAATGATAATAAACTACCCAACGCCGACATTTCACTAAAAAAATCATTTAGATTTTCACCGACTACAAAGGTGCCGACATCAACTGGAACGGTCAAAACAAAAGATCAATATTCTGTTTCACAAAATATGCACAGACAATTGACGTTGTAAAGTTTATTGATGCTGTTTCGTAAATTCCGTTTTGTAAATCCTCTAAGTCCGAAAGGAAAAATTCCCTTCCCATCTCTGTTCGTATCTGTTTCCATTGTTTTGTAAATCTCTCTTGATTGAAAGCTGCCGACAACAAAGTCTGTGGGGTCTATACCTGAAACTTGCTTAGTTTTAACAAAATAAAAAGTTATGAATATGCAAGATAATCCTGTGCCCCTACACAAAAAATAAATATTCAAATGTGTTGTACCTATTTAGGACATGGTGTTTTTTACGAAATAACGGAACCCAAGTACCTACGCATGCATAAATTATTTTAGTCACCAAATATCATAGTAACTCCGAATATCTACTCATCTTGAAATGCTTGTAAATTTGTGCCTCGGAGTAGGATTATATTAACAGAACTTGTCATATCATTTCCGGAATATAATTTAATGAGACTTGTATTTGCTTTACTTAAAATAAAATTACTTCGCGCAGTTATAATGAGCCTCAATTCGTTGAACTCCAGAATTATAGGAACAATAACAAAAAGTGAAGTTATTTGATAACTGTTCGCAAGTCAATTCCCACTGAACTATTTCGAGCACAACGGGAGACAAGTAACAATTAACTAATCACAAAATGGTCAAATTATGGAACAGGTATTGTTGCGGCAGCGTCGGCTAGGACAAAACAATATAGCACTTTTACTGGAATGAGTGGTAGTGTGCATGGAGCGGTGGTTGTGCGGCGTGCGGCGGTGTGAGGCGGCGGTGCGCTCGGCGCGGTTCGGTGCGCGGGCGCAGGCGCTGGGCCCGGGGCGGCGCCGGCGCGGGCGGGGGCGGGGGTGGACCTGTTCGGGCAACGGTGTCGCGAGCACCGCACACTAACTCTCAGTTCTTTCGCAGCGGCCAACGGTATCGCATGTGCCGCTAGCCTCGACGCACTAAACAAATATCAACAACGCGAGGAAACTTAACGTGCAGTGTTGTAAGATGCAAACTTGTGAATATTGAAAGACCTAGTGACAGAGACGAACAGAAGGATCGAGTGCAGTGTTTACTAGCGCCCGAAAATGCCGAAGATCTTCCTCATCAAGAAGCGGCTGCATGAGCAGCAGCTGGGCTTGCAGGAGGGACAGGAGTTGCTCGCCAGCAAGGCCGACCCCTTGTGCCCTGGATCCCCCCTCGATGACGGACCCATTCCCCTCCTGTCCAAGAGGGATAAGGACAAGGAATGCCTAGGTGAGTTTATATTTTAAACCAATAATTCTTATAATCTTGCTTATTTTTCTATTTTATCTTCTATGCTTAATATGGAGCTGTATTTTCTTCTTATTTACAATACACCTGTATTGTGCCACGCATGGTTTTGATTCCATCCCGCTGTACCGATTAACTGTCTAAGCACAATTGGCGCATGTAGTTGCAGCATCACTTTCAATAGCAATCTTTAAAACATAATTGAATAATCTAAGGCTGATACTTTGTCCTTTCATGGTGTTTTTATTTATCATTTCCTTCGTAACGGCCACTTGTTTGCCCAAAAAAAGGATACGAACAGAATCCAGTTCTGGCTCGACACCGCTAACGAATGTCTACCTGCGATCACTTGCGTTACTTGCGTGTCTCACGTCTATCGTTTCTTTGTAGAATTATTCGCATACACACTCGTTTGACACAAGAAGAGTACTATTAACTTAATAGTTAAGGTAATTTGCACGGTTGCATTAGTAACCCGCCTAATTTGTATCACATTAAAGTAACCGGTTATTACGCATTCTTAATACATTGTAATTATTAATTACAAACAGTAATAGTAGATGCGGTGACCGCTATTGCACATTTTAACGGTCTCAGGCAGTTACTAAGCGTGAATCACTGATATAACTGTCGTGTTTTTGCGTTTTTCCACGAATTGTTTACACTCATAGACGTGCTAAAAATCTACATCACGTCTATAAGTCATTCGATTATTTGGTTAATACCATGAGCTCTCAATCCTTTTGTGTTATCGATAATATCGATACTCAATTGTGATTTCAAAAGAAATGTGATAAACGTCAAAAGAAAATTGTCGTATGTCATCTTTGTGCGTCATGAAAGGACTTTTTAAGCCAAATCTTTATTTAGCCTTGGAACTATATAACACCACTTGAAACATGTATATGATTGTATTTCAAAAATAGATTACGATACGAGGATGCAAAATCATATATCATTGGAATTGGAATTCATCGAATCGGATGTCCTAGACAGCGAAACATGAATCAAGGGTGATCTCAATCACGAGTAACCTGCGCCCACGCTATCATAATATAGTACGTATTCAAATGTACTAAAATGTATAGCGATAGTTGGAAACGCAATTGCTATTGTATTTGTGTATAAAAGCGCAGTTATGATAGCAATAGCGTTGACGAGAGGCGCAGACGCGGCAGGAACTAACCGGATGATGTAGGCACGAGGTGTCAATGGTTGCGGCACAATGGCTCCACTTCCGCTCGCCAGCCATCGCCACTCGCTTTGTATTTAGGTTAGTCACCGCAATCTCAGCTGTCATTTCAATATAATTAACTTCCATGACGTATGCGTGTCCCGTATTTGCATAAAATTTGCTGCGCACCTCACTCGTCGCGACTTTGGCATTGTTTCATGTGCCATTTGGAAATGGTGAATTATCCAGATTAGATTCTGTTTGGTTTTCTGCCATGTTCTATCTATTGACATTCAATTTGCAGTGTTAGCCTTCTTAACAGTTACACCACTAGAAATACAAATCATATTATGTTTTGCTTAGGTATTAATTTTAACGATAAATTTTGACATTTCGTATACCGTTTAAATTTGGGAGTATGAACTATCCACATTCCTTACGATTCTGAGAATTAAATTGAACAGTTCAGTTAATTATGATATTGTAAATAAACCGCCCGAAGAATGCAAACATGCAAAATATAAGGAAAATAAACAATTTATAAAATTAAAGAATAATGACAAATATTGAAGAGCAGTGGATAAACAAAATTCAAGAGTACTATACAATAGAACGCAAATTAACATCCAGCTGTCTTAATTTATTTTATTCAAATTACGGTCGGTGAGAAATAAACTTGTGTAAATACCGGCAAAGAACCCGCATCGCGTATAATCGCGATCGGTTTTGTGGTAAATATTGCCTTTATTCCAATACATTTGCTAACTACAATAGAATTAACTCAAAACTTTTCAAATGTTGGTACTGAAAATACGTAATATGTATGATAGAAGACTGAAGATCTTCATTAATATAATTAATTATTCATATTATTAATAATATACTTGTAAATAGACATTCTGTATACAAAAAAAATGTTAAACATTATTTACGATCATCTGTATAATTCGTTAAAACACCCATATATAAATCGTAAATTAAAAAGCATATACAAAATTGTAAACAATGTTACATTAAAATACCCGGCATATAACTAGGTTCAACATGAAACCAAACAATGCTTCAATGACGGAACCCGCATGTCACGCGCTCCGCGTTGACTTTTAAAAGTAACAAAAATAGAGCTAAAAATGTCATCCAGTAATTACAGGTGCGTTTCCACCTGTAGCGAAAAGGGCGCGGACGACTTGTTCGCGAAGGTCATGCCCTACCCGTATCGCAATGTGCATAAGGGGTGCTTTTGGTTTATTGTGTTCATTTTCTTTATTGTGGCATGAAAGACAAGGGTCGTAGAATATGAGGGGTCGGATGTAACATGGAACTGCCGAAATAAATTAACATTATATAATTCGACGCAAAGTATTTTAGTATGAATAAGTATCTAAATAAATGAAGTTTCGACTTGCCCAAATCTCGCAACAATTCAGTCAACTATCTATTCATTTCTTTTATTCCAATCTATAATTCCATTTATATAAAATAGGTATAATACTATTTACAAATTTAATTCAACCTTTGTAATATAAATATTTTTATCGATTTGTTATTTAAAAAATATAGATATCCGTCCACTAGACAGGACTCCATCCTTGACCCTAATAAAATGTAGGTCGATAATATATAAGTAACATATTCTTAGATTGACGTGAATGTTACACATTGAAATAAAACAATTTGTTACGGATTTCATTACGAATTTGATTTAATTTTTTAACTTCCCGACGTTTCGATCACTACAGCTTTTACAGCGGATGACTATTACCTCAGTGGACTGAGGGTGGACACAGGGTGGACACAGGGTGGACCCTGTGACCACGAAAACTGTAAAGTGATCGAAACGTCGGCAAGTAAAAAAATGAAAAAATTAAATCAAATTCGCGATAAAATCCGTAAGAATTATTTTTTTATTTCAATGTTACATTTGCGTAAATCTTAGAAATCATTATATAAGTAACAAAATTTTATAATGTACGACAACAGTAATTCACCAAGTAATTATGACGTCACGAAACGACCATTACAGATCTCAGAACTATGTTGCATATAACCTTACAAGATGTAACATTAGTGAATTTATAATGAGCATTTACTATTCAAAACCACGTGTACCGTTCAACTTAATTTTGCATACCACACAATTACGGATTTTAAAACCTCGGAGCGTGAAATACAAGATAAAAACACATAAATCATAATTTAAATATATAAAACAGCGTCTGATAATTTGTTCAATGAATTTGTTGCCAGCATGTCCAATCAAATCCCGTTACATATAAAAGATTTCAACGGGTTGCTCCCTCGGCGGAAAACGCGTACAGCAGGAGTTTGTTTCCTTTCATTGTTATTAAGGCTTTATTAGTCTACCGTATTTTTTTCTATCCATCCTTATCCCATACTAACGATATTACGAAATTTATTTTCGCTCTCCCGCGAAATATCAGGTGACATTATGTTGCGTCGCTTCGATAAAAATGTAATCGGAGGTTTTCTGAAAAAAAAAACCCATAACCTTGTGAATTCGCCGCGACTGAAGTGATATTTACAGTTTTGCTAATCTCTTAATATAAAATTGCGGTTATATCTCCTCATCCAGCTATAACCATTAACCTAAAAAATTCAGGTGTTATTATGCTGTGACATTTATGCAATCTTAATTTATTCTAAAATGTGAACCGCGTGAAAATAGCCTCCTCGTAATATGTTCGATGACCTTACTTACGGCTTTAACTTAGCAATTTAACACGAAGGTTGCATTACATACGGTAATGGGAGATCATTAATCATAGAATTTCATAACATTTGTACGTTTACTTTTTCGATGTTATACAAAATTATCTTGAAGCAAATGATACTTTGCGGCGTGTATCAATGTATTTAAATGTATATTATTTTTTCATAAATAACATGTTTATAAATAATTAGAATCCTGTTTTAACGTTTTTTCTACACATTACCATACATCCTGATAGCATTAGTGTTACCATACAAAAAACGCTTTTTCGACTGACTAAACTAAACGACTAAATTGCGCCTGATGAGAAGTGCAGTGACGTCGTGCCCTACAGGGCATCCCATAAAACAGGCAAATACCTCTCTTTATTCGATATAATTATTCTTAACCAATTACTTCTTTACACTTAACATACTTGTATGTATTTAAAAAATAACTAGAGTCTATCTCACCAGCTAAAATCCTATAAAAAAGAATAACATCGATTTGTACCAAGGTTTCGCGTGTGTTAGGGACACTGACTTGCCCGTTATCACAGAGTATAGACATCTAATCCATTCCGCCCTTACTGTAGACAACTGATTACTAAAAGTTAAATATATTTGACAAAAACGGTTGATATTTTCGTATAAAGGCACATTTGATGACCAATGTGGCAAAATGTGTCTTACAAAAACAGCTCACATTTCCTCTCTGAACGCGCTCTGGGTCGGAGTATTCTCGTGCGTTGTTTAACGTATGCGCGAGCACGCTATTGACGTTTGTATTAAGGCCAAGGGTTCGTCGCGTCTCGCCTCCTTAACAAACGCACCGGAGCATAAAACATCACTCAATCCATATTTTACGTGTGGTGTAAATACTCTACATACTGGATACAGAATCCATTTTTATGGTAGCGTTTATGTAAGCTATTGTGAAAGTTCAATCAAAGATTTATGGAACAAAATATACTGGTAGGTAATATCGTTCAACAAAAAACTACAACCTGATTGAACACAATTAAATAGTAAATCACTTGATCATATAGTAAGAGAAAAAACTAGATCTAAAAATAAAGGACTATTTACAATCTTTATACCTTGAGTAAGATAACTTAATGTTGCTATGTACTTGGTACAAACATTCCGTAAAAAAATCTCTTCTTATTTATTTTTCGAATACAATTCAAGTAAAATTCATTCACCGAAACAATAACGGGTTTTAGATTTTGTTCATTATTAACAAAAAATGTTAAAGATAATCCCTAACAATAAAAGGATTAACGGATGAAAAAACTATGGCTGACGAGAAAAAATGAATTATGCTACAGTTAAATAGAGCTCCTTTAAAACTAAAACGATAAAACAAAAAACGCCTTATCGCTTGTTGCCATTTGCGAACAGTAAAATCTGCATCTTTACGAGTTACCGAAAAAGAAAAAATGAATTTCGCCATGTGGCCGAGGCTATTGTATCCTCGCGTCCATTGTACAGCTACCTTTTTAAGGTTTGGCCTTTTCAAAGATTGGCGATCATAAAAAAGCGATTACACACAGAATAGGTGTAGTAAATCTGTTCTTGGAACGATTTCAGTGAAAATAATTGTCCATTACTAGTTTTAATCCGTGTAATTGTTTTAGGAGCTGTATTGAGAGCTAATAACTTTTTTTAAATGCTGAGCTCACTTTACTTTTGGAATGCGATTGTCAATGTGACCCTTTGATCGTCGTGGATCATGCGCGAGACAATGTCAGTTCTATTGTATATTTTACGCCCACTCATGTCCACCGATCATGATTATACACTATATCTGTAGGCTATCATGACACACTGTTATAACAAAACAGACAATTTATTTAAACACTTTTAATATTTTTAAATGGCAACATTCACGTGTCTGCTTAAGTGTGGTGAAAAGTTGACTTTTAAATGTCTTTCGATGACAAACATCCGATAAGTTCTGGAGCCACTAGACAAGAGCACGCCATTTATTTTTTGCGCGTTCCGAGCAAAGATGCGGTGCACGTGACGTGCTCTGAATGTTCCCACTGGTCACACATGTCCTTACAACTATGTGCTTACGATGGTATTTCGACCCATAGTTTTAAACAAGAGGACTAATAAAGCATGACTGTTTGGACTTCACCTTTGCGATGAATACCTTAAAGGTTTTGTACTATAGCTATACATTTGGATCCCAAAAAAACATAATAAAATTTCACCTTATAAATGTTCATAAAATTATACTTAATATTGCTTGGAGGTTGTAAGTGACTCGCTTTTTAGTGCACCAATATACTTGCCTTGTTTCAACACATCCATTATATTCGTACCTGCTTATTGCACGCATCTGCCTTTTAGTGCCCTTATATATGAACGCTATTTATAGAATTTTAATACATTGACAAGTACTCTGTAGACATTTAAATTGGCTAGACGCTGCTCTTTAGTCATGTCTTAACAACAGTCAGCTTTTATTATGAATCATATATTATTTTGTAAAAAGCTGCTACATCCTTCTAATTTCGTGTTGAATTAATATTTCATTAGTATATTCGGTTGCACACCCTCTTCTGGGTATATTTATACACTTGCGGATATCAAAGCATTTATTACAAAATATCCAAAAAAAAAAATATAAATACAGAATCATATACCTACCTAGGTACCATTAAGCAATTAACATCAAACGCTGAGTACTACATATATTAACCAATCACTAATTAACTTTTAATATAATGCAATAATCTCATTAATAACAAAAAATACTAGGTAATTATAACCGCAAGATCGTTTGCTAAATGTCGTATGTCGTTATCGAGGTAAAGTTGCGGTGTGCTCGCGGAGCCGACTGGCAAATGCGGTACGGGGGACGTCACTTCACCAACCAATTTGCTACATTGAGGAAACAATAAAAACAGCCTCAATGGCTCTGTGATTGATGTTGTAAAATACTATGGGAAGAACAGCTACTTTATGTGTTCTATAAACGTCAACGGGAACTAATTACTGACTGATTCATTTGAAAAATATTTGAATATTTTAATGTTTTTAGTTGAGTTCGATGTAATGTAAACAGCTGTTTAGCATAACCTTTAATTTCAATATTGATGCATACTTTGTTTATGTAATTTATAAATGAAACGGTAATTTGAATGATGTGACGTACGCCGCACTGCCATCAGGCGCGCTGCAACAGCGGCACGCGCAAACAACGTGTGCGCGATTGTATTCATTGGGCTGTGTGCAGCACTTGGGCAAATTATATACACGTGTAAGAAAAATCTCATTAGTTCCATCAATTGCCATAATAATTCGTTCCCTATTAAGTACAACTGTCAGCGGAAGTGTTTATAATAGATTTAATTCAGTTTGAACTAATGAAAGCGAGACTGAGTTGGGAAAGGATAGATTCTCTCTGTTAAGCATCTTGTTGGTTCTTGTATTAAAATAGTATTTCCCATCTACTTGTTGCATGTTCACTTACTATACAAATAATAAAAGGCGTTCAACCAGACACTTCACAATAATTACATATTCCGCTTCGGAGTACAAACAGACTGTTACCTGCTGCATTAAGTGTCAGTAGATACGTAACGGCATGTAGAATCTAAAAAGCATTTTCGATAACAACCATCATTTGTCATCGACAGGAACACTTTTGTTCATTGTCGTTATCTAACACATTTACGACCACCATCGACGAAATTCTTTATAGCTTTAGTAATAAAGGATCACAAGATGAAATTACCAAGACTATTCGAAAGCTGACAGCATCGTTAAGGAGATCGTAGTAACAGATTCGGAATTTATGTAAATATCACATAAACATGTCGTGTGGATTAACGCGAGTAATATAAAATAGCGAGCGGTTAGCCGACGCTTAAATCTTGCGATCGTAAGGTCATCTCCTCCATTGTTGTGTCATGCCGCAATAAAAGATAATCATTTCGTGAATTTTGGAGCAATTTACTGTAGACCGCCCACGAACTAGTACATTTGAGGACAATTCAACACTACTTTACTATAATTACATCAAACAATTGTACGAGGCATTTGTTTACTGTCTCACTCCTGCATGCGACGACGAATGTCATTGCGCCTGTATTAACATTTTTTACTTCATGTATAGATATCCCAAACACTATTGCAATTCAAGGATCGTCCATCTTGTTTGACTTCCTAATGTGCTCCAGATTATGACAGTTTCATCCATACAACGTGATTATTCGTCGTTTTGCATTTTGACTTTGTGTATTTCGATAACGGTAACATTTTTATGGTGCGCGATTATAAACAAAAATTCTTTTGCCTCCAATGAAAACGAGCAGCGTCAAAAACAATCTGAGTGATCGCCTCCGAGCGTACCGGATTTTTTTACATTAGCTAGTCGAATCAGTCGACTAGCCTTGAACACTTCGCTAAACATATTTGGGTCATTAACCCTCGCCAAATCTGGTTGTGATTCACGCCGTGGTCAAAATAATAATAAAGCGTTGAACAGTTTTTGTGACCGTTGCTTTAAGAGCGACGTATTAGAATCGCCGTTTTTGTACAGCAGAATTGGCTTTGAAAAACATACGGAAGGTTAAGCAATTACATTCGGCAGGCGGCGCGGCCGGGGGCGTAAGAAGGCACCACATATTACTTCGTTCCGACTCACGGCTAGATAACGTCTATGCGAACGTAACAAAGGTTGTGCTAGCGAACAATCGCACTGCACATTTTAATACTGTTCTCACTTCCTTCAATGTCAACGGTAGTCGTTACGCGAAATATTTCAAGGAACATAATATCTAATTATTAACTGTAAACACCGAACACAGCGGATACGAGACCTACACATGTTCGTACGGTGACCACATGTAGTGAATCCCGCGATAAATAATTCAAAACAAAAAATGTCCTTCAGAGTGACCTTTTAACCGATGGTTGCTGAGGCGGCGCGGGCGGCGGCGGCCGCGCGCTCCCGTGTACCGTGTACTATCGGTACTTATGGAAAAAAGACTTCAACGGAATTTTATGTGGTCTGCCCGGAGCGGTTCTTATAGCTGTCTTACGTTTTATAATGCGTTAAATGCTAACAGCGTCCGATAACCCCGGCCGCTGCGCAAGGACAAGCTAGCCCGCGCGCCGATCGCCGCCTCGCTAGTTTTTATTAACGCCTCGGGCGAGTTTTACTGCCGGCTCTTAATGCGTGTATCTAATAATTTGTTTTATTATTTGGTCACTATTATTTTCTATACAACGAATGGTATAAATGCTCGCTAGCAACTATTGATCCGTAATGATAATACAGTTAATTCGCGGCTTTGGAAATTATTTTTGTAACCTATTTATTTTTTTATGTAATATCCGTCAATATTCTCTTTTTTCCAGGAAAAATATTTTTCAGGTAGTGACGTTTCTCTTTGCTACATATATGTTACTTTTTTGAGCTTATCCTTCTTTGAGCCTCCACAATTAAGCTTTCAAGTCTTTAGCTACCAAATGACTAGATACACAACTAAAATCAAATTTAATTTTATCTAATTGAATCTTAATTTAAATAATATAACAGCAATATAACAACAATACGTAAATGAACTTCCGAATCATTACCATAATTTTAGTTTAAATTGAATAATATTAAAGCTTGAGTAACATGGTTCGCGCCCAAACCCGAAAAGGAATAGGTATAAAATTTACATTAATTTTTATATGCAGTAACAAATTAGGATTGTTAGAATTCGAAGGTCTCTCACTGTTAATATGGTCAATACATTATTTCCTCTACATAAACAACAATTAATCATTGCTATTCTAATAGTATTTTTATACTACTTAATATACTGAACTATAAATAAGACGAAATAAATGTACTGCATTCATTTCTGTTATATTACAAATTACGAAGTATTTTTTTATGAAATTGTTAAGTTAACGAGTTGTAATATTCAGAATGGGCAACTTCTATAATAATAAACTAAATATTCTTTAGTAGTAACCCGAATAGTATTTTTTTAAATCGACATAACGAATGAAGAAATGTAAACACAAACAATTTTAAAAGAATAACATATATTTTCATCACTGAAATTAGAAGTCGAAAAAGCCTTACATAACTAAATAGTGTATTTTACACTATTTTCAGATATAAGGGCGTTGTTAGCATGTGATATTGCAATAAAAACTAAATCGACTATCTTGCTCGAGAATCGCTAATTATTGCCAAAATGTGATGCGAAGAAGGCTGTTGTTAATGGCCAAATAATGAACGTTCGTTGCCAAGGTTGCGAGCGCGGTTCCTCTACAGGAAACGACTAACAGAATAGATATGGACATGGTAATTACTAGCCTTGAATTACCGTTTTAGAATAAAAACCGCACTATTTAAATGATGTATAAGAAATGCTACAATTCCACATCGGCGTATTTGTTTTTATTGAGGCGTACGCCGGACTATATGTTATACTAATATAAAAAAATGTTGATTTACCGGTGTAGCGTATTAGAATGTCTTGCTGTTGTATCTAAATTGGTTAAGAAATAAAACAAGCACAGATACGAGTAAAAGAACATTGCGACTTAATTATTTACGGCATTGTACAGGTGGCAGGTATGAATAGGTATATTTGAATAAATAGAAAGGTACATTGCATTTTAATTTACTATATGTTCACCCTTACTCTTATCCTTTGTATTCTATTAAATTATTCTTCTATTTATTCTTGAGAAATAGTATAAATATAATTTTCACATAAAACCTTGTGTAGACATCAATCAATGTCGATTTTTTGTAATATTATAAATCTGTATGACAAAGGACTCAAGGACGGTTGCTCTGTAGTGTGTTGTATTTAGAACATGACACATCTCATCGAGGTCTTGCCTGGACCATGAATCAATCCGTTTTATTCATCACATCCAAGGCAGTTGAGGAAACCGCTAGCCGCAACACTCTTAGAATATATAAACTGTTTATCCTAGCGAATCATTTGACCCTTTAATCCCTTTGCCACCAGTTAACACGGTAATGTAGCACTTTAATATTAAAATACTACCATTTTTTAAAGATGTGCAGGGTTTTGTTTTGTAAAATAGATATTCATAAAAAATATAACCAAAATGTTTGTCACACAATTTTAATCGAATTACTAGCTTGCGATCAGCTTCTATGAAAGTCATTTCTAATAAGTGAGTTGTCTATAATCAGCCATCGTACCAAGAATACCTATTGATGTCAAACGCGGCTGGTTTTCAAATGTCAGCCGCTCGTTAGGTGGCGCGAAAAATCATCTGCGCCATTTTTCTATCATACATAATTGAGAACTATAACCCAACTCACATAAAATAATGTATAAATTAGCCATACAACATTTTTTGGAAAAAAAATAATTTTTTTCAAAATGTCTTTGTATTCTAGGTAAAAAAAAATCCAACTTACCAAAGCGTG
Organism: Theretra japonica; assembly: GCA_033459515.1. NCBI lineage: Eukaryota > Metazoa > Arthropoda > Insecta > Lepidoptera > Sphingidae > Theretra > Theretra japonica. The sequence goes on from CM065939.1 coordinate 9,213,995, forward strand.
AGGAACAGCTTAAGTTTAGACTGGCCAACCTTCACATGTGCCTCCAAGAAAAGTAGCTATATTGTAAATGTTATTTATGACCATGCTAATTTACATTGAGGCATACTTGCGCTCATGAGTCTCCATCGCACAATTTAAATGTTATCACTTCCATCTCCCGCATGCGCATGTACTGGCCACGGCATTCCAAACCTTTTAAAGCCAGTTTTATTCCAAATTCGTGAGTTATTTCAAAGTCGGAATGTATTTTTTACAAATCGTCCGCACCAATAAGATAGATCTTAGGCATTTACTAGACTCGCTTAGCAATATCTACATTGACATATATATACATTACTCGGAAGATTTGTACACAATTATTTTTTTGAATAAGCGACGTATTGCCAATCCTGTCATATTTTTATGACAGTACTATTTCTCTCATAATATTTATAAAATAAAACATGTAAATTATTGTAATAACATGCCTTTAAATAATAATTTATACCACTGGACAGTACTTTTCTATGATCATATTCTTCAAAAAATTTTAATGTATAATATACACGCACTTCAGTTTTATCTAATTCTTTGACTAATAAGGAACGTGTCAGGTCTTTAATACGCCAGAAAAAATAAATCAATAGTTATAGTAACACAATATAACTTATACGTAACATAATATATCTAACATATTATATTTTGTCAAAATTTAAAGTACGTGGGATAAAATACACTGTCATTATAACCCACGGCACGTATTCCACATGAAATAAATATATCTGCGTAGTCAACTTACCCAATACTAACGGAAAACTGGTCATTTCTAAGAAAAAAAAACACAACTTATAAAACGCAAACATAAAATATTTACGTGGCCATTTGCAGGTCTTAAGTGCCGCTATAAACTCGCCGTCGGATATACGCATCCTTTTCAAAAATAGCACGAATTTGTGTTCTATGAACATAACGTAGAAATAAGTCTATCCAGTCGCGGCCGAATGCTTAGACGCATACAATTACGGACAAAAAAATCTACAATGCCAGGCTTCGTCCTTGAATCCCTAACAAAAGCCGAGAAAGGGCAAAGGAACTCGTTTGGGCCTGCCTCGGGACTTTCACTTGCTACCTACGTATTTCGCTATAATTGTATTTTTTTCCTGACAGGCTTTTATTTTCTGTGTACACTTCGGGACTTCGGGAATTGCCAGTAATAAAATAAAATAATTTTAATGCTCTAAAATAAGTTATGATCCTATACGAGTATATTTTATAAATAATATTTATAGATCAGTTTATTATGTTAAAAATAATTCTTGTATTGCATCGTATAACTATTAAAATAATTCGACATAAATATAGTGTAAATATACATATATAAATGTTTGGGTGTGTGTGTGTGTGTGTGTGTGTGAGCGGAGGCGAGTATTACCGTTATGGAGGCACATACCAGTGACGTCAACGAGGCCTCATACCTCCGACGCCATATGAATACGTTAGTAATAAGCCGAGGACAAATAGTCAGTAGTCAATAACTTTGAGAAAACGTTAACCACACTCAGAAATTAAATTACCTTAAGTATATTAGTTATTCAAGTTACAATGTTTTTGATCTAAATTATATTTTTTACAATTTCTTTTCATTTGTTACAGATCGAGACGTATTTGGAGATTCAAACGGCAGTAAAAACGCACATGAAAAACGGACAAAAGAACCGCGAAGGTTTATTTCATCTATATTAGGAGGAGATATTCCTTATGGTCATAGAGGACATGTGCTTACGCAAGCAGAAAGGAAACAATACTTACCTGTAGTATCAGAGGACAAAAAAATCGAAGACAAGCCCTTAATAAAAGAGGAAAAAGATTCATTAGACAGCGAACCCGTTGTTCTGCCCTCTAGAAATACACCATCTCCAGAATCAACACCTTCTCCTGGAATCGACAACAACGTAACATGTCAAAAAGTATCAGTCATACAAAGAACTCCGTCACAGTCACAGTTCCGTGATAATAAAAAAGAGTTGTCAGATGTAAGCATTCCGGCCACACTACCTACATCCGATCCGGAACAAGACCAACCAATTGACTATGTCATAGCAAAAAAGCGTGGTGAAACCGAAGACGAGGAAACAGAAAAGAAAATAAGGGAACAAAGAAGAACAAGCAGTTCAAAAATTGCAAATGGCATTTTAGCCAGGCCTGTTCTAGTACTCAGAAATTGTCCCGCCAATAAAGTTCCCGGTATTTTAAATGCAGCGGCTGGGCACGGCCGCTCAACCGGTGGCAGTGGATCGAGCAGTGGTTCCCAGAGTAGTGGTGGCTCAGGAAACTTCAGTTCTGGAGGTGGCGGCACTGTCCCGTCGTCAGGTGGAGGCGGCGCCATCGGAGGAGGCTCGGGAAGTGGAGGCAATGGTCGAGATGGACGTTCTAACTATGGACCTAACAGTCCACCCACGGGCAGTCTACCACCATTTTATGAAACGCTTGGACCGTCCACCAAAAGCGGCCAAAATACCTTTAATGCAAATAGTAATTTTTCAAATGAATTCAATATCATCAATGGATTCAACATGGATTGTGAAAATAATGAAAATGCCACAAACTTCCCAGAACAAAGCAAACAATATTCACTCATGCAAAATGCCCACTATGGGTTAGCTCTTAAAGACGAAGAGATAGATTATGAGAACAAATTAGAAAATTTAGGTGCTATTGGCAATTATGGAAATAGTTTTGATCCCATGGTCGTAGAAATGGCTGAAGATGTAATTGACAATTATCAGTTCAACGCTACGTTAACGTTTCCTGGACCAAACGAAGGAATTTTAGGAAATCTTTCGGATTCTACGGAAGACTTCGCTACTCTTTTAAATAATCACGTAGAATCAATCACTGATTCCGAATTACGAGAATCATCATCAATAACGCCTGATTCTGTACATAACCCTGGTGATATTGAGTCATTAACGGGACAAATTAATTTTAGTAGACAGTATTATGAAAAGAACTATTTCGCCATCGCCAGCCAAGAACAAGGTTCCTCTTTCAACTTCGTAAAAGAGCGACCAGACTTGTTAATGCAACTGAACACTGGGCCGTTACTTCCACACAATGAAGGTCAAATGCAGCAGCTACAAATTCACGTCCAGCTACAACAAAGGCAACAAATCCTGTCTCCCGGGTTTCCCTTCACTAGTCACTCCCTGGACTTGGATTCTCCGACCGGCGTGTCGCTGCCGTCGCCCGGCGGGAACAACTCTCTCGACGGCAGCAGTCACATCGAGAACACTTCGCTCAGTCCTGCCGCTGCTGTAAGTCTGAAGAAAGGCTCTGTCACCGATACCAAAATTCAAATCTTGCAACAAAGGGTAAGCATTATTTGATTTTAAGGCGAAGCTTTGATTCGTTTTTCTTCTTCAATGTCGTCCATTGAAATATTTATTTTTTAAATAAATAAGAGAAAGACGACATCGAAGTTTGGTAATATATACATTGTAAAATATTACGCCGAGCCTGAATCAACTTATGCTTTAACTTACCGATGTTAATAGATTAATCAGCCTTATAATTAAATAATGAAATCAAAACTTACCTTGATTTACCTCTATGGAATATATTTTTCGCGCAATAACATCAGTATAACTCTAGTTTTCTTCTTGCAGTTGGGTCTACCAGCAGAGCTACCGTTAGAGTTCATAAATGGCGGACACGGAGTAAAGAATCCACTAGCGACAGAAGCAAACGCAAGGCAAAGAGAAGAGGAGAAAAACAAACAAGTATTAGTGAGCGAAGATGACCCGACAAAGTTCGTTTGCAGAGTGTGTTCCAAGAACTTCAGCTTACAGAGGCTTCTAAACAGACATATGAAATGTCACTCGGATGTGAAGAGATACCTGTGCACATTCTGTGGCAAGGGATTCAATGACACATTCGACCTGAAACGGCACACACGAACGCACACTGGAGTCAGACCCTACAAATGCAACTTATGTGAAAAATCATTCACGCAAAGATGCTCGCTAGAATCACATTGTTTAAAAGTCCACGGCGTACAACACACATACGCTTACAAAGAAAGGAGGACTAAGGTTAATATTATTGTCATTTTTAGACGTTGTGTTTACTAAACTCGCACATTTTGTATTTTCTTTCTTTCCGGACAGTATGTAATGAAATACGTTTTTTATTTACAGATGTATGTATGTGAAGAATGCGGTCACACCACGTCGGAGCCCGAAGAACATTACATGCATCTGAAGAAACAACATCCTTACTCTCCAGCCCTCCTGAAGTTCTACGACAAAAGACATTTTAAATTCACGAACGCAGCGTTCGCGAATCAGCTTTTAGGCCAGCTACCAATGCCAGTACACAACTAAATATATGTTCGAACATGTTAAACTGCAGGCGTTATGACTAACGGTTATGTATTCAACAAGAAGTAAATATTCGGTCGGCCAAATCTATTATATTCCAACATTATTGGAATATTTACCCTTGAGTGAATACAAGCTGTAAAAAAGACTTATTATTGATGGGGATCGTGAAAAAAAATTCAAAGGTACTAAATAAATTAAACTGTATTCCGTCCGCCTTTAAATTAAATTTTATTCCTTTTTAACAGTTACATTTATTCCCCAGTGCTGAATACAAGATAATGTAAAATAAAAAAGGTATTATTTATTAAATCAATGTCTTCCAAAGTAACTGTTAACATTCCAATTTATCGTGAGTTTTTCAAAAGACTATTTTAAAATACTTTACACAGTTCATTTAAGAATGATGGACATGTCGACCTTTAGTCCCCAAAAATACTTAAATTTTTTAACAGTCAACGTGAAATGTATCCACTAGCCTATGTAGTTAGGCATGACTGCAATTAAAAAATCAAAGTATCGGGTATTATGTGCAATCTTTGGTGATGGTACGGGGTTATCTTTAAGTTTAGCTATTAAGTTAGACTAAAACTCTAGTTTAGTTCGAGTATTTGTCAAAAGTTGTAAGTTTCATTTCAAACCAGCGGGGAATGCGAAGACAAACACTGAACAATGATGAGGTGGACGAGGATGGTGCTATTCTGCGATATCGGTGTTGCTGATTTGAAATGAAGCAGTTGTATGAGTCGGATGACTGTTTTTGTCCGATTCATAATGTAATATTAAAGCAAGACTTTGTTTACAAACTTAATCCACGGTATAAGAATCTCTTTCCTCGTAATAGTGATACTAGCTTCTAATTCTCAAATTATTAACACAAATTATGTCACAAGTTTTATATGTTTGTACCTACGTATAGAGTGTTATGTTTGTTCTTTGTTTGTACTTATTATAATTATCAAAATTATAAAATTTGATGGTGAAGTCCGTTGATGATTTCACGGCATGTCGTACCAAGTAAAAATGCATTTCTAGAAGTATTTATATAATTTAATGAAAGTATTGATCAGTTACAGACTGTGCTGTGAGTGTGTGTGTGTGTGCTGATGTGTAAATGTGTTATTTAATGCGTCGATTGTTATAATGTGTAATGTAGACGTCATGATGTTCTTGACGAAGAGCTTCCGACTTAAGAGGGTTTAAGACTATGATGCTCAATAGATACATTTGCGCTTTCACAGCGAAGCTTGTGAATAAAATATGTACTTAATATATTGTAAATATGTCTAAATTTAGAAAATAGTAGTAAAATTTTGAGAAAATAATTACCTTGGTATAATTAATGTTTAGGTTTTATGAGATTGAAGAAACGATAATTGTTAAAATATTTTGTACAATCGGTATGATTGGATGGATCTGATGGTTGGTCTGATCGTTCGTATATTGGCTTGTCGTCGGAACCACCCCGATATATTGTGATAGCGCAATGCCTTGGTTACACTTGTCTGTTGCATTTATTAGCATTTGATTCCATTGTCAAACTATAGTTTCATATTTTTAGAAACAAACATTTTGTTACTCTATATTGATAAGCAATATATCATGATTAAAATATTTGTTATTGTTTGATTACAAAACCCCTGCAAATATGTTGCAATATATCCTTTTGGTACCTAACACTAAGCAAATTCTGATTTGAAATAAATAACTTGGAAATAAGACATGAGGCTTCGACAATCATTTCCTCTTCTGATATTATAGTGGCAAAACATACAGAAAGATTTGAGATGTCATCATCATACAATGTAATTATTTTATTAAACAGGTTTTATTTTTATACATGGATAGGATAAGATAATTTTGACAGCATCCAAATCATGTGGAATCACCAAAAATATTTTGATGAAATGCTTAACCTTCATATTGGATGTTTTAAATATCTTGTTTCATAGGGCATAGAAACCTTAGATTTTAAAAAAACACGCCCTCTTTCTTATTTCACCATTCGACTAGTTAGTAATTAGCATCACCATCTAGTATAGAACTGAAGTTCAACTAAGCGGTAAAAATACTCGTATCTATACGGGGTGGTAAAAAATTGTGAAAACTAAAATCACGATTTTGGACTTAAAATGAACTCGGATTTTTTTCAAACTTTGTACAATGTGACCTGGGGTGATAAAAAACACGTGGGTCAAATTAAAAACCATGTGCTAATATAACTCTGTATATTGGTATTACTTATTTGTAGCCGATGTAATATATTGCTGCTCATTACCACAACAGTCTAGAAATTGATATTCGGCACTAAAATATATTCCCGGGACTGCATACGGACAAATAATTGCAAAACTTACCTACTCTTTGGTCTAAGTGCCGAACTAGCAATAACTAGCAGATACAACACCATTATGCTATGGGCCCAGCGTGCTCACAATAAGAGGCCAGAACCCAGTAGCACCTCTTCCTGTGCTCTATTATTAGTATTTTATTTCAATAAATACACCCAACAGTCACATAGTAGGCCTGACCCCACACTAAAATCCGAGTCTTGTGTCGTAGTTATCAGGAACTACCAGACTTTCCGGTCTCACAAACACGCAGGCCCGAAATACTTGTGGTTCCAACAAACATTTGTCTCGGTGCGGGAATCGAGCCCGCGGCCTCTCGTTTCACACGTCGTAAACAACTACGCCACGGAGGCTGTCATTATTATCATATATTATTATAGGCAAAGTACTGTAAAGGAGTGTTATTGCTCATTATAACCTATAGGAAGCCTGCGATTGAGAAGGCGCAGTAGTGTTACCTTTGTTTTGTTAGTGAGCAAAACAGTCTGGCTTTACAATATACTTCGCTGTCCGCGCTGCTATAAACCGACACTGGGATTGTCATATTTGTGCATCTCATATTGTTATGTATTTACAAGAGGAATTCTAACGCACGGTTACATTTAAAAAGGAAATGAAACACAAGTGATACTAAAATGTCTGAGTTCACTCGATCATTTATATTTTGGCTAATGTTTTTCTACAGGCGCTGACAATTTTTTTTACAAACGCAGTACGTTTATCCTTGTATGTCTGAAAGGGGGCAGAGATGTCGCTAGTGGCATCTGAGTTTGCCAAAGTTATTGCCGTTCCTAAATGAGGGCCTCTGTCGAGCAGTTGGTTATACGCCGGCTCTGAAACAAGAGGCCACGGGTTTAAATCCCGCACCGCTTCGCTGTCGCGTTTCGTTTGATGAGTGAGATTGCCGGATGCCCAATAGCTCTTTCCTCTTCCCATCCTTTCTCCTTCCGCACCCGTCCCAATTGGGCCGGCAAGACATCCATGTTCCAACGATGTGAATGTTCATGGCTGGCAGTGATCACTCACCATCAGGTGAGCTGATTGCTCGTTTGATGGACCTATGACCTAAACCTACCTACCTAATAAAAAATAGTTTGTGAGAGTCTAAAGTGTCTCCTGGTTCCTGATACCCACGACACAAGACTCGATCTTAGTATGAGGTATGACTATGTACATATGTGACTTTTGGGTTTACCTATTTATATTTTATTTATTACGTCCAGCAGTTACTCTGGCTACAATGTCCTTCAATCCGGAACATAACAGTGCATTTACACTGATGTTTGGCGGGAGAAACTATCGTTGCGGTAGTACCTACCCAGGCGGCCACTCACATATGAGACACCTACCACCAGTTAATTATATTTAAATAGATTATCAATACCAGGGCCGTCTTCAACCTATTGGACGCCCTGGGCACATTGGGATACTGAGGCCCCTATAACTTTCACAGAGCAATATGTTGTGGGGATAGACAAAGAAAGTCGCAGTGTTAGATTTATTGAAGTGAAATATCTACAAAATCATTGTGATTTAAAAATGTATGAAACGAAAATGCGACACAAAAAACGCTACCTGCAAAAAGTTAATACTTATCAAAGTTTAAATACTTTTCTGTTTAAACAGATGATACATAAAATGTCATATTTTTGGCCGATTGGTCTCGGATTCGATAGGCCCCGATAATCTAAATTGATGTTCAGAATTGAAACTTATGATCGCCATTTCAAACTTTTTAGTTATCGGTCCGATTGCTCTCCAATTCAATATCTGAGCGACCTTAAGCCTAATTCTAAAGTACCCGGATGACCGAGCTTTGCTCGGTATTTTTTTTTTTTTTTACAAATTGTGTTTTTTGTAAATTATCGTTATTTTCATTAGCTAAACGTTGGGCCGCACGCTCTCGTGAAACATCTAAATCATACTTTCTGCTCGTGTAATGTCAGTAAAATTTTGCAAGCATTTAACTTTAGCAGCACGTGTGGGACGAGCAGAAACCTGATTTTCATGACGGTATCCTTGAAATGAGTCTTCACTGTGAGAAGTTTGAGAATCCTGATCAGTTTGATAACGATGCTCTTCTAGGTGTTCTTGAGACGAGTTGCGGCTTCGTGAAGTTAATTGTTTATAAGCGTTTTTTTTTCAAAATCGTTTAGGCATTTTTAAGTGAACACGTGCATTAAGAAGACACAAATAATGTAAATAAACAATCGATTTTCTTAGTCTAACCTCAAAGCAAACACTCATTGACTTCGTGTTACTTAACAACGCCATCTGCTGGAATAACTTTATTGCTCACAAAAAATAGTATTATTATTCGCCAATAGATGTCAGGAAGAGTCATATTTTTCAGTTTAAAAACGATCGATAAAACACGAATAAAATGACAGTTTCTAAAATGACTTTATTGCTCACAAAAAATAGTATTATTATTCGCCAATAGATGTCAGGAAGAGTCATATTTTTCAGTTTAAAAACGATCGATAAAACACGAATAATATGACATTTTCTAAAAATGATTCCTAGCTAGATCGATTTATCGCCCCCGAAACCCCCTATATACACAATTTCATGAAAATCGTTGGAGCCGATTCCGAGATTCCAATTATATATATATATATATATATATACAAGAATTGCTCATTTAAAGATATAAGATATATAGTCAGAAATGAAAATTGTGGCCGCCATTTTAACTTATTAGCTATCGGTCGATTGCTCTAACATTCGATATCTAAGGGACCCTTCGCCCCGATAATTTATATATTTTAACCTTTCTTATGTTTTTCTAAATTGATAGTCCGCCATTTTGAACTTTTTAGTTATTGCTCCGATTGGCCTCAAATTGGATATCTGAGGGAACCTTTCTTCCGATATGCTTAATCATAATACTTCGTCAGAATTTAAACTTTAGCCGTAAATTTTGAACTTTTTTGTTAGTGTTCCGATTGACCTCAATTTTTTATGTAATAGGGAATATAATTTAAAAATAAAAACTGACCTCCGCTTTGTAATACATTTAATTAATCCATAATAATAATATTATAAAGAGAAAAGATTTGTATTTTCGTTTATTACGAATACACTCAAAATATACAGGACCGATTTTTTTCATTCTTTACCATTAGAAAATATGCTATATATTTTTCCTAAAGGGGTTGCAATAAGGGATGAAATGGAAATAGAAATTTGAAACTAATGAAAATATTTATTAGAAAATTTATATTATAGCTACTTATTACAAACAACAAATAATTTAAAAAAATAGTTGTTTTAGTTTTCTGTACTCGAGAAACCCAAGTTCATAGTCAGAAATGAAAATGATTGCCGTTATTTTGAACTCCTTAAAAGTTAGTCAGATTGGTCTCAACATTAATATCTCTCTCAGATCCATAGATCTAACCATTAATTTTAACATATTAAACTATTTGTTCTGAGAGCCTAACTTGAGTCAGAATTGAAAATTTGTCGTCGTCATTTCAATTTTTTGGATCCGATTGATCTCAAATACGATATCCGAGAGTTTCTTTATTCTGGTATTCTAAATTGATAGGCGTAATTAAAAATATAGGTCGCAATTTTGAAGGTTTTAGTTATGAGTCGAATTAAAATAGAATAAACACACCCAACAGTCACATACATGACTGTTGTGACTATCAAAAACTACGAGAGACTTTTCGGTCTCACAAACACCCGGACCCGAAACAAATACCACAGCTGGTATTTCTTTCAGTGAGGGGATCGAACCCGTAGTCTCACTTCTCACAGTCAGCATCTAACCAACTGCGCAACGGAGACTGTCAAATCAATAATATTAATTTGCATCATTTTTCGATGTTTAAAAAGTGTGCCGCAATCATAGTTTATTTAACTAACACTATACACAACCACGAACTTTCATAAACTCATAAATAATACATTAAATTAATTCATACGTAGAGTAGCTTCGCGGCTGCTATATTTTTTTGCAATAAATACAAATATCGGGATTGGGGCCGTTACCGATCGCGGGGCCCTGAGTAAGTTGTGGGAAAGAGGAGACTGGTGAGGTGAAGTGACGCCCATGCCTAACCAAAAAATATGGCGGTTGGCCACACCTATTGGAGAGGGCGTATGGCCATTTTATATGATTTTATGTTGAATAGAATATTAGTTTCCGCCTACACCCTATCCCTATGATTAAAAGCCGTCATATTTGGAGAGTCCCAGACTTAGGGACATAATAAATAAATATTCTGGGCTACCGGTATCCAAGTTTTATTCCATTAATACGGCCAGTATCGAACAGCGGGCTGGAGTTGCCCTGAGACACCCCCTGCCCTTCGTAAACATCCAATATTAAGCACTACTGACTAAAATGTCCTTCAAAGATTGCTTCTTGGCGGCAGAAATAGACAGAGCGGTGGCAGCTGCTCAATAAGTTTGGAAGATGTTGAATGCGGACTATGAATGGAAGGATGTAGTCAAGAGTGTCCTTTACACTAACGATCAAATATTACACGAAGTGTTAAAGAATTTGAATGGGGCAATTTCAGAGGCAGGAATGAAAAGTAATTTAAGTAAGATGAAAATTACGGCAATACAAAGTGCAGAATATGTTACAGAATGTGACATACGGATTTTTATTTTTCATCTTTTGATGAGAAATTAGAACACATGAAAGAAAGAACTTGTACATCAAGCTTGATTACAACATGATGGGAAATGCAAGAGAAATATAATAAGAAGCAGAGAAAAAGTGAATACCGCCTTGGTCATCATAAAATACAAGATCAATGGTTTTTCGTATTAGCGTGCAGATGTTGACACTCTTACAAATAATATTTCGATGCAATGCAGAAGAAGCAAAGTAAATTCAAAGTTGATTTTCAGTGAACATGTGCTGCTTACGGAGTGTATGTGGAGTCACACTTGCTGATAGGATGAAAGCGGTGTGAATACTCACAAATAAAACACAGGTTATGCTATTGATGTATTTATTTTTGCTTCAAATAATTTAACTGTAGTTTAAGTGAGCCATATGTTTTTATTAATAAATGGCAGCAGTCAACTAATGAACGAATGCCATTCGTTTCTACTGCTTTGATATATATACAGAAATGTAATTGAAATGTATGAAAAATATTAATAAGTTCAGTAAATTGTTCAGGTGCCTTTGTATGACGCGTTTCCGTTTAGACCGAATCTGTGAAGAGAAGAAACAACATAATTAGTGTGTTTGCTGTGGCTGGCAATGTCCATGAATTGGGTAATATTGTAGAGAATACAAAAGTACTCAGAATGTTAGAATTATTGTAAATCTAGTCTTAAGCATTTTATGGGCAGCTGTGATTCAGCTTAAAAACATTTTTGAGCCTCTCTTAAAGATATTCAGGTTCCACATAAATCTTATGCCCAGCTGTTAAATAGCAACGACGGATGTTGATGTTTGAACTGCCAACTGAAGTTGTCGAGTTGTTCTGTGCCGTGGAATGGTTTAATATGTTTTCCGAAATGTGGCCGCCTTTGTATTCTAACAGTCTTTACTCTAGTACAACACGAATATGCGTTCTAACATCTGAGCTACATAGGTATATCCCTCACAATACTTTATACTATATATCCTCTCTCTACTCACCACTCATGTTACAAACGTTGGAGACAGTATCTTCCTCCATGTTTGTTCCTCGCTAGCCCTTGATAAACCTTTCAGATCCATCTACATTATCCGATTCGCTTCCAGACGTTACGTTGGCTTCAGGTGTTACTGTTGTAGCTAGAAAACAATGTCGTATTATATTTCTTTACTCAGCGTCGTGAAGAAATTAATTTAATTACTGACCAAAACGTGTAATACTCATTAGCACTTTGAATAGTAACACATCAGCTCTTAAGTTTTGTTTAAAGTTAAATTAATCTTAACAGAAAATAAAGGATAATGCAGAATACATACATGAATCATCAAGGACCACATCGATTGTCGATGAAGGGTCAGTAGAGGTATCTAAAAATAAATGATGTAATAGATTAAATATTATTTTGATAAAGTAACACAATTACGATAGTAATATAACATTACCCTCACTGTCTGGCCTTGCGAGCTGGAACAAAATAAATCAACTATAATTTTAAGCTAATAAAATATATATCTGAAGCCTCTAAGTCTGTGTGGCTGCATTTATCTGTGAGCTGTGATGTTCTGAATTCTATTCCTAATTAGTCGGAAAATCTATTTTATGTGATTTTTAGTGATGCGGAATAGTTGACATTAGGCTGATGGTAAAATTGTACGTCAAACCTTGAAGGTAAAGCATTCTGCAAGATGCATTGTATAAAACGTAATGTTGATCTTGCCTTCAATTCGACCCCACGTATGTATGTGATAAAGACAGTTAGAAATTAATGAATATACTTACCGCTTGCACGAGCAATGCAGCGATGAGGAAGAAATACAGAGCTTGCTTCATTTTAAAGAATTGTAGACGAAATTGATGTCGGCTAAGCTTGCTAGCCTGCTTTATATACGAATCCGTCTTAGCAGCATAGTATCGGCACAATTGGAACAAACAACTTGGAGAATATTGAAACAGTTGTTTCCTGGCGAGAAGTATTCATTGTAATGTCGCTTCAGCTATTGACAAATGGATTAAAATCAATATAGACATCTTCACATGGCTTTGTGTTCGGTTAATTCAAATAGACGAACACATTCACTGTCTATTTTTAGACAATGTGAAATTCTTGCAAATTCTCTTGTATTTTGTATAATGGTAATTTTATATTTACATTTTATTGAGTAAATATGGTTTGTGTGCGCGTAGATCTCATTGAGGCGATTATACAGTTAATATTGATGAATTAATCACTGTAACTTTAATGCCTACTTACGTAAACAGTTTTATTGTCATTCCGTTTAATGTTTTTGCTAACATCATAATTTAAAAGCTTGCGTAACATAGCGGCTTCAAAAATAAAAGGGTGACCATTATTATTTTGGGAACAACTATGTATTTACTGCCCAAATGAAAAATAAAAAAACAGATCGTGGCTTTTTTAGTTGCATTGTGTCTGAAGTCACTGAAACTACCACTTGGCTTTGTTTTCGGTCGTAGTGTGGATATACCTAGTATATTTAGAGTAAGTATATAAATATAGAGGGAGCGCTGATACTTCAAAAACTTAGATACAAAATGGTGATGCTGGGCCCTTTTTTTCTGTCCTCCTATTGGCTGACATTCAACTGGTTGTCCAACATGCACGAATTATTTGAAAAATAAACATTTAAAAATATGTTTAAGGCTATTTAATTCCACTCAAATCCGTTTTAGACGCATAATGACCAAATTTACTTTCGATTGGCAACGGGATTCATTATAGCAATCACTAGTTCAAATTTCACAAATAAAGCAGCGCTATCACATTACGAACAAGAAAATATCTACGTTTTTGAAGACGCAAACATATTATGACAGCGCTCAATCTATATTATAAACTAGCGGCCCGGCCCAGCTTCGCCTGGGTGCTAAGATGTTTAGACTCCACTCCACACCAGAAATATCTTATTCCCGTTCAAACTTTTGTACTCCTGAACTCAACCTAAGTACCTACTATCCCTTTTCCTATCGTATCCCATCCCATCTCATCTGGCTCCTTTTCTTTCTGTTACATCCCGTCCCATTATTTCCCATCGAATGCAATCCGGATCCGACCGGTTTCATCGCGTTCGTCCCACTTTATCCCATTTCATCCCTTAATGCCTAAATAGGCAAGTTGTAAATTTTTTGTAATTGCTTTTATTTTGTAGATAGGCCTTATATAAACACGAAAATACGACGAATATCATTTAAAAAATACGCAAACACAAATACTTTGCAAAATTCCTGCTAAAACTTTCCGCTCAGCCAAAATTCTGACTACGAAATTGATTTTTTAAAGTATAATGAACTACTTATTTTAAATTTAATTAATTTTATAGCGTCAACAACACGTGGTAATTATACTGTTAAAATGTAGCTTATATGACACGTTCGTAGATTTACCATAGCAGCGCCATCTATTGATTACTTACTCAACCCAGTCGAAAGGTATCGACATCTGTTAGAATCATTTGGAGTTAACAGATGATTGTGACTGTCAAATAATAACAGACAAATAATTAGCAATAAATTAAAATTGCGACTATAATTTGAGATTTAAACTATCCTATCTCTCAAGTTGGATCGAACTGCACATGGTGTGCAAATTTTATTATAATCGGTTAACTAGTTTAGGAGTCCATTGAGGACAAACATTGTGACACGAGATTTATATATATTAAGATATAAGATACAACGCCGATAGAGATGACGGCTACTAAAACGCACGAAGCTGCTAAATTTCTCATTGCCGCATCTCTCATGAAGGACGTCTCTTCAACTCCTAGGAACACGTCTATGTCTATGCAACGACTCATTATTTCGTATCCACTCTTTCTGTTGAAAAAGTACGAGTTAATGAGAAATAAATTGGCGTACGTGACAAAATGGGCGACTGTTAAAATTTCTGGAAATTTCAAATCATGTGTTTGCCACAACTATAATGAATAGGTTGACAAGTAATGTTTTGTACGATCTTGGCACAATGCGGTTATTTGTTATGTCAAACCTGCCGAATCCTGAGTATTTCAATCGTAGAAATATAATTCGATTGAATCTTTTGATGTATTCACGCATAAGATGTTCATTTTTTATGGGTTCCATATTAAAAACAAATGGTGTGGACAGTGAAGTTACACAAAATAAAGTTATAGAATCAATCTGTGTGAGTTCTCAATGGCCGATTATAAACCATTTAATTTATTTACTAATGCTGTCGTAAACCCTCAGAGGGCCGATAAGCCTTTTCATAATTGTGCCTCACGTGAATTCTAATTGATTTAATGGGTATTATTAAAAGGGAAGTAATATTAAATATAACTCAGGTTATTATAAGCAACTAATGTCCTTAGCTATTTAGTTTAATAAAAAGGCCTATTTACACGGAGAGAGTTTCTCGCGGCGAAAATCGAATGCCATAAGCGCATGACATAACTGCTATAGATTATCGTGTTCTGACAAATGTTTACACGATGCAACTTCTTTATATCCTTTAGCGCATTACACACCAAACCCGCCGGACCGACTGCATTTATTATGCCGGCAACATTTTGTTGGCGGGCTAGCCGGCGCGCGGCTTCCGTCATTGCAAGTTGGAAAACTAACGGCGACATCGACATTCGAGGCGAGAAACTCCCCCGTGTAATTGGGGCTTAACATACATTTTAAACATCTAAATCGTTTTGGATGTGTGAGGTGACGATTGAAATTTTATTCCTTGTGTGATTCAGACTGACAGTGACATTGGTTAATAATATTTGTTTTTTCTTTGATCCACAATTTAAAATTCTAATTTTAATATAGAATTATACTCATCATATAACAATATCGGAGGCGCTATTAAGCGTATTCCAAAATTATAAATATAATTAATGCGCATAAATTTTGCATAGTCACAAAACAGACATTTCTTATTTGGCTTCCGACTACCGTAAGAGTGCAAATATCTAAATGAATGCTTTCGTAAATTATATATTATCCTTGGAATTCTATAATTATCGCGCGAGTAGCATGAGCTCCTTCTAAAATGTACCTATTATATAAAAATAAATGATTAAATATGTTAACAAACGAACTATAAAATAGTAAAAGAACTAGTTGTATTAGTTAATATGTAGACCTATGTATGTGTATAAGGTGGCTATGTATGAGGCTCAAAGTCACTCAACGAGCTATGGAGAGGGCTATACTCGGGGTTTCCCTACGAGATCGAATCAGAAATGAGGAGATCCGTAGGAGAACTAAAGTAACCGACATAGCCCAGCGGATTAGCAAGTTGAAGTGGCAATGGGCGGGGCACATAGCACGGAGAACTGATGGCCGATAGGGCCAAAAAGTTCTCGAATGGAGGCTACGAAGCGGAAAGCGCAGCGTAGGACGTCCACCCACTAGGTGGCCAGACAACCTGGTAAAGGTCGCGGGACGTCGCTAGATGCAGGCTGCCTTCAACAGGTCACTGTGGAAATCATTGTGAGAGGCCTATGTTCAGCAGTGGACTTCCTTTGGCTGATGGATGATGATGATGATGATGTATAAGGTGGAAGGTCATCCGATTTGTCGCTGATAAAATAGATAACTGATAACAATAGTGGTATGAATATAGTTGGGGCAGCTCTTGGGTTAAAAAGTGCCTATTTCCTAAAACGGTATTCCGAAACTAATGAGAATTAATGAAAAAATATTATCGGTTTAGTGGGCGAGAAAATATATAGGTGATCTATCGCTTTATACAGGTGTACTAGAACTAGATGATAAACCAGCAAGATAGACCAAATTATGACGGCACTGCAACAAAAAAAAAAAATAGTCCTCTCCCCAATAGTTTTCAAGAAACAGTCATTCTAGTAAACATTTAAAAAATCTATTTTTTCGAACACTTTGTAGCATTGTGACGAGTGATTTCCATAATTCACTATTTTAAATGAAGTTTTGCAATGTTTAATACATAAGTTTTATAACTGTGTACCAAATCGCATCAAAACAAGTCTTTATTTCAAGAAATACGATCGAGTTCCTCAAAGAAGATTTTTTCAATTATTTATTGATCAACTTTGACACGACGCACTAAAAAAATATGTACTATAGTTATGCCCATGGCATGTTTTATCAAGATTCCGAAAAGCTACTACACTTAGTATTTTATTCATAGATATTCTTTTCATAAAATTTTTAGTTCCGGATGACCTTATTTTTTTAACAAGTCTTCATAATAAATTTAACATTTTTCTACACAATCTTCTACTTTTTCAGAGATATTATCTCGTGATAAAAAGAGAAAGTGAAAAAGAAAGAAATACTAAAATAAGTAAGCACTTCACCACCAGCCATGCCACCAGTCGGCATGTTCGTTAAATATAAGTCCATTAGATTCCTTATAAAGTACGAGGTGGCCTGTTGGCCTAGTAGCCAGCGAGTCTGGACGCTGCTGCCGATAGAGTGGTCGCGGGTTCGAATCTCAGGGCACACCTTTGTTTTTTCGGAGTCATGTGTGTATGGACAATTATTTTCCAAGCACTTTAAAGGTAAAGCAGAACATCAGCACACATCAGGAAAAATATTATTATTAGAAAAGAAAAATATTATCAAAAGAATTAAATTAGTATCAAGTGGTGTGGTGGTTATTTTTCAAGAGGTTGTTCTTAAATAGGTGCAGAATAGGCATACGGGCCGAAAGTAAGCAATTCGAGAATTTGCTACTTGGTATTATTTTTTATTCCACCTTCTCTTTCTTAACACGAGACTGACCTCAATATTTACAATAACTTACTATACCACGTTTACATGTAACCGAGTGTGCCGTTACACTGTATTGTATCAGCCCTATAGTCGCTTACTGATGCACACGAGACTTCTCTATAAACGATCGAATGAGAGTGCTTAGGCCATAGTCCGCGCTGGTTTTGTGCGGGTTGCCAGACTTCACACACCATAGACATCCTTATAAAACGTTATCATTCGTGGTAGTTGACTGTGTATAGTTAATACTCACATTACTTCGGAAAGTCAATGCCGGGGACCCGAATCCGTGACCAATGTTTAGTCGGTCGCATCCGGTGCCTGGTCACCATGTGCTTTGACAACCAAGTGTAGTTGAAGTAATATAAAAGAGTAATGATTACTGTGAACTCGTTGTTTCCGTTAGTGTTGCCGGTAAGTGATGACGGTCGTAATTTCAAACTATTTTCAAAAACACGAATTGATTATAGACGTTATTAATATGATTTTTTTTTAAAGACGTAAGTTTGCGTGTTTGTTACTTCTCCACACTCAAACGACTGAAGCAATTTCGATGAAATTTGAAATCGACGTAGCTGATACTCTGAATAAATGCATAGGCTACTTTTTATCCCGAAAAATTTAGTGTTACCGTGGGATATTTGAGGAGTCTTCCCGCTCAAAAGGCTGGACCAAATTGTAATGAAATTTAGTATGTATTAACGCATATGCTTCTTTGTATCCGGAAAATGTAGTGTTCCCGTGGGATGAGTAAAAAATTCAAATATGTATATTTGCTACTCTTTCAAACTCAGAGGGATGGTTTAGGACAGAATATAGGGTAGATGAAATTGGCTATAAGAGTACAGGATTGCATGCCTTGAGTCATGAAACAGATTGAGACGGAACAGAACGAGATGAAACGAAACGGGACGAGAAAAACAGTATAAAGGACGGCAGTCACGTTGAGATTAAATATAAAACAGTTAGTACGCGAAATAGTATGTATCTGATGTGGACTGGACTCAAAAAGTGTCTGCGCCCGGACGAAGCCGGGTCGGCTCGCTAATTAATACAGAATATTGTTTGTTGGCAAGGCACTAGGCAGCTTTATTTTCAATAAAAAATATTAATATATTTAAGGGAGAGCTTATGTTACTGGTGAAATAATGGAAGAATTCCAAGGGTTAAGGCCTACATTATTTATAATATAGAAGGAGCCCTGTCATAATATGATTGCGTCTTCAAAAATGTAGATATTTTCTTGTTCGTAATGTTGGTAGCGCTGCTTTATTAGTGGAATTTGAACTAATTATTTAACAACTGATTGCTATAATAAATGCCGTTGGCAACCGAAAGTAAATTTGGTCATTATGCGTCTAAAATGGGTTTGAGTGGAATTAAATATCCTTAAACATTTTTTAAAAGTTTTATTTTTCAAATAATTCGTGCATGTTGGACAACCAGTTGAATGTCAGCCAATAGGAGGACAGAAAAAAAGGGCCCAGCATCACCATTTTGTATCTAAGTTTTTGAAGTATCAGCGCTCCCTCTATATTTATATACTTACTCTAAATATACTAGGTATATCCACACTACGACCGAAAACAAAGCCAAGTGGTAGTTTCAGTGACTTCAGACACAATGCAACTAAAAAAGCCACGATCTGTTTTTTTATTTTTCATTTGGGCAGTAAATACATAGTTGTTCCCAAAATAATAATGGTCACCCTTTTATTTTTGAAGCCGCTATGTTACGCAAGCTTTTAAATTATGATGTTAGCAAAAACATTAAACGGAATGACAATAAAACTGTTTACGTAAGTAGGCATTAAAGTTACAGTGATTAATTCATCAATATTAACTGTATAATCGCCTCAATGAGATCTACGCGCACACAAACCATATTTACTCAATAAAATGTAAATATAAAATTACCATTATACAAAATACAAGAGAATTTGCAAGAATTTCACATTGTCTAAAAATAGACAGTGAATGTGTTCGTCTATTTGAATTAACCGAACACAAAGCCATGTGAAGATGTCTATATTGATTTTAATCCATTTGTCAATAGCTGAAGCGACATTACAATGAATACTTCTCGCCAGGAAACAACTGTTTCAATATTCTCCAAGTTGTTTGTTCCAATTGTGCCGATACTATGCTGCTAAGACGGATTCGTATATAAAGCAGGCTAGCAAGCTTAGCCGACATCAATTTCGTCTACAATTCTTTAAAATGAAGCAAGCTCTGTATTTCTTCCTCATCGCTGCATTGCTCGTGCAAGCGGTAAGTATATTCATTAATTTCTAACTGTCTTTATCACATACATACGTGGGGTCGAATTGAAGGCAAGATCAACATTACGTTTTATACAATGCATCTTGCAGAATGCTTTACCTTCAAGGTTTGACGTACAATTTTACCATCAGCCTAATGTCAACTATTCCGCATCACTAAAAATCACATAAAATAGATTTTCCGACTAATTAGGAATAGAATTCAGAACATCACAGCTCACAGATAAATGCAGCCACACAGACTTAGAGGCTTCAGATATATATTTTATTAGCTTAAAATTATAGTTGATTTATTTTGTTCCAGCTCGCAAGGCCAGACAGTGAGGGTAATGTTATATTACTATCGTAATTGTGTTACTTTATCAAAATAATATTTAATCTATTACATCATTTATTTTTAGATACCTCTACTGACCCTTCATCGACAATCGATGTGGTCCTTGATGATTCATGTATGTATTCTGCATTATCCTTTATTTTCTGTTAAGATTAATTTAACTTTAAACAAAACTTAAGAGCTGATGTGTTACTATTCAAAGTGCTAATGAGTATTACACGTTTTGGTCAGTAATTAAATTAATTTCTTCACGACGCTGAGTAAAGAAATATAATACGACATTGTTTTCTAGCTACAACAGTAACACCTGAAGCCAACGTAACGTCTGGAAGCGAATCGGATAATGTAGATGGATCTGAAAGGTTTATCAAGGGCTAGCGAGGAACAAACATGGAGGAAGATACTGTCTCCAACGTTTGTAACATGAGTGGTGAGTAGAGAGAGGATATATAGTATAAAGTATTGTGAGGGATATACCTATGTAGCTCAGATGTTAGAACGCATATTCGTGTTGTACTAGAGTAAAGACTGTTAGAATACAAAGGCGGCCACATTTCGGAAAACATATTAAACCATTCCACGGCACAGAACAACTCGACAACTTCAGTTGGCAGTTCAAACATCAACATCCGTCGTTGCTATTTAACAGCTGGGCATAAGATTTATGTGGAACCTGAATATCTTTAAGAGAGGCTCAAAAATGTTTTTAAGCTGAATCACAGCTGCCCATAAAATGCTTAAGACTAGATTTACAATAATTCTAACATTCTGAGTACTTTTGTATTCTCTACAATATTACCCAATTCATGGACATCGCCAGCCACAGCAAACACACTAATTATGTTGTTTCTTCTCTTCACAGATTCGGTCTAAACGGAAACGCGTCATACAAAGGCACCTGAACAATTTACTGAACTTATTAATATTTTTCATACTTTTCAATTACATTTCTGTATATATATATATATATATCAAAGCAGTAGAAACGAATGGCATTCGTTCATTAGTTGACTGCTGCCATTTATTAATAAAAACATATGGCTCACTTAAACTACAGTTAAATTATTTGAAGCAAAAATAAATACATCAATAGCATAATCTGTGTTTTATTTGTGAGTATTCACACCGCTTTCATCCTATCAGCAAGTGTGACTCCACATACACTCCGTAAGCAGCACATATCCACTGAAAATTAACTTTGAATTAACTTTTTCTGCATTGCATCGAAATATTATTTGTAAGAGTGTCGACATCTGCACGCTAATACGAAAAACCATTGATCTTGTATTTTATGATGAACAAGGCGGTATTCACTTTTACTCTGCTTCTTTATATATTTCTCTTGCATTTCCCATCATGTTGTAATCAAGCTTGATGTACAAGTTCTTTCATGTGTTCTAATTTCTCATCAAAAGATGAAAAATAAAAATCCGTATGTCACATTCTGTAACATATTCTGCACTTTGTATTGCCGTAATTTTCATCTTACTTAAATTTCTTTTCATTCCTGCCTCTGAAATTGCCCCATTTAAATTCTTTAACACTTCGCGTACTATTTGATCGTTAGTGTAAGGGACACCCTTGACTATATCCTTCCATTCATAGTCCGCATTCAACATCTTCCAAACTTATTAAGCAGCTGTCCACCGCTCTGTGTATTTCTGCCGCCAAGAAGCAATCTTTGAAGGACATTTTAGTCAGTAGTGCTTAATATTGGATGTTTACGAAGGGCAGGGGGTGTCTCAGGGCACCTCCGGCGCGCTGCGTCCGGTACTGGCCGTATTAATGGAATAAAACTTGGATACCGGTAGCCCAGAATATTTATTTATTATATCTCTAAATATGACGGCTTTTAATCATAAGGATAGGGTATAGGCGGAAACTAATATTCTATTCAACATAAAATCATATAAAATGGCCATACGCCCTCTCCAATAGGTGTGGCCAACCGCCATATGTTTTGGTTAGCCATGGGCGTCACTTCACCTCACCAGTCTCCTCTTTCCCACAACTCACTCAGGGCCCCGCGATCGGTAGCGGCCCCAATCCCGATATTTGTATTTATTGCAAAAAAATATAGCAGCCGCGAAGCTACTCTACTATTCTACTCTGGCTTGAAAATCAAGCTTCTCGGAAGCAGCATATTTCCCTACACTGTTGTAAAGAAAAGTCGGCCGTGAACTAGTTATATCACAGAGTTACATACACACACACACATACTTCATATTTCGTGTTTTTCGAGAGTTACGATAGTGTCTCGTCCAAAATGATGATGAGGTTTGAATTAACCAATTTAATAAAGAAAGTGTATTAGAAAATTATGGTAAGTGCGTCTCAAAATTTATTAAGTATGTCATCATTATTCCCGTGTTTAAGCCAAAAAAGAACTTTAAAACGAATGGAAAGTCTTATTCCGAAAACAAAAAAATAGGTAACTATGACGAAAAATGTACACTATCCGTGGGAAATTAATGAAATAGTATGTATGAATTAATTGAATGTATTATTTATGAGTTTATGAAAGTTCGTGGTTGTGTATAGTGTTAGTTAAATAAACTATGATTGCGGCACACTTTCTAAACATCGAAAAATGATACAAATGAATGTTATTGATTTGACAGTCTCCGTTGCGCAGTTGGTTAGATGCTGACTGTGAGAAGTGAGACTACGGGTTCGATCCCCTCACTGAAACAAATACCAGCTGTGGTATTTGTTTCGGGTCCGGGTGTTTGTGAGACCGAAAAGTCTCTCGTAGTTTTTGATAGCCACGACAGTCATGTATGTGACTGTTGGGTGTGTTTATTCTATTTTAATCCGACTCATAACTAAAACCTTCAAAATCGCGACCTATATTGCTTACATTATTATAAAAATGGTAGAAATATTTTATATTATATGTCCTTATTTTTCTTATAAGTCTTATTCCGATGATGTAGAATGAAAATAGAATGAGAAATAAACCTAAAAAAATAAGCCAGATTTTTTAGTCATCATGAATTTCTTGCCCGTACTTGGACCAAATCGACTGATCTCCTTTAATGATTAATCATGGATCTCTATTGACAATTGTCAACTTCCGTTGTCTTCATCGTGTCACAGTATTTCCGTAACGCTCTGGTCATGCATTCGCCAGTTTACCCCCCAAGTCAAGCGTGCCTAAAGAAGTTTTACTTAAAAAAATTGATGAAACATTACAACACATGAAAGAACTTGTTCATCAACCTTGATTACAACATGATGGAAAATGCCTGAGAAATGTATATAGAAGCAGAGAAAAAGTGAATACCGCCTTGGTCATCATAAAATACAAGATCAATGGTTTTTCGTATTAGCGTGCAGATGTCGACACTCTTACAAATAATATTTAGATGCAATGCAGAAGAAGCATGGAAGTCAAGTAAATTCAGTGAACATGTGCTGCTTACGGAGTGTATGTGGAGTCACACTTGCTGATAGGATGAAACCGGTGTGAATACTCACAAATAAAACACAGGTTATGCTATTGATGTATTTATTTTTGCTTGAAATAATTTAACTCTAGTTTAAATGAGCCATATGTTTCTATTAATAAATGGCAGCAGTCAACTAATGAACGAATGCCATTCGTTTCCACTGCTTTGATATATATATATATATATATATATATATATATATATATATATATATATATAATGTAATTGAAAAGTATGAAAAATATTAACAAGTTCAGTAAATTGTTCAGGTGCCTTTGTATGACGCGTTTCCGTTTAGACCAAATCTGTGAAGAGAAGAAACAACATAATTAGTGTGTTTGCTGTGGCTGGCAATGTCCATGAATTGGGTAATATTGTAGGGAATACAAAAGTACTCGGAATGTTAGAATTATTGTAAATCTAGTCTTAAGCATTTTATGGGCAGCTGTGATTCAGCTTAAAAACATTTTTGAGCCTCTCTTATAGATATTCAGGTTCCACATAAATCTTATGCCCAGCTGTTAAATAGCAACGACGGATGTTGATGTTTGAACTGCCAACTGAAGTTGTCGAGTTGTTCTGTGCCGTGGAATGGTTTAATATGTTTTCCGAAATGTGGCCGCCTTTGTATTCTAACAGTCTTTACTCTAGTACAACACGAATATGCGTTCTAACATCTGAGCTACATAGGTATATCCCTCACAATACTTTATACTATATATCCTCTCTTTACTCACCATTCATGTTACAAACGTTGGAGACAGTATCTTCCTCCATGTTTGTTCCATGCTAGCCCTTGATAAACCTTTCAGATCCATCTACATTATCCGATTCGCTTCCAGACGTTACGTTGGCTTCAGGTGTTACTGTTGTAGCTAGAAAACAATGTCGTATTATATTTCTTTACTCAGCGTCGTGAAGAAATTAATTTAATTACTGACCAAAACGTGTAATACTCATTAGCACTTTGAATAGTAACACATCAGCTCTTAAGTTTTGTTTACATTTAAAGTAATCTTAACAGAAAATAAAGGATAATGCAGAATACATACATGAATCATCAATGACCACATCGGTTGTCGGTGAAGCGTCAGTAGAGGTATCTAAAAATAAATGATGTAATAGATTAAATATTATTTTGATAAAATAACACAATTACGATAGTAATATAACATTACCCTTACTGTCTGGCCTTGCGAGCTGGAACAAAATAAATCAACTATAATTTAGGCTAATAAAATATATATCTGAAGCCTCTAAGTCTGTGTGGCTGCATTTACATATCTGTGAGGTGTGATGTTCTGAATTCTATTCCTAATTAGTCGAAAAATCTATTTTGTGTGATTTTTAGTGATGCGGAATAGTTGACATTAGGCTGATAGTAAGATTGTACGTCAAACCTTGAAGGTAAACCATTTTGCAAGATGCATTGTATAAAACGTAATGTTGATCTTGCCTTCAATTCGACCCCACCTATGTATGTGATAAAGACAGTTAGAAATTAATGAATATACTTACCGCTTGCACGAGCAATGCAGCGATGAGGAAGAAATACAGAGCTTGCTTCATTTTAAAGAATTGTAGACGAAATTAATGTCGGCTAAGATTGCTAGCCTGCTTTATATACGAAACCGTCTTAGCAGCATAGCATCGGCACAATTGGAACAAACAACTTGGAGAATATTGAAACAGTTGTTTCCTGGCGAGAAGTATTCATTGAAATGCCGCTTCAGTTATTGACAAATGGATTAAAATCAATATAGACATTTTCACATGGCTTTGTAGTCGGTTAATTCAAATAGACGAACACATTCACTGTCTATTTTTAGACAATGTAAAATTCTGGCAAATTCTCTTGTATTTTGTATAATGGTAATTTTATATTTGCATTTTATTGAGTATACAATATGGTTTGTGTGCGCGTAGATGTCATTGAGGCGATTATCCAGGTAATATTAATGAACCAATTACCGTTAACTTTAATACCTACTTACGTAAACAGTTTTGTTGTCATTCCGTTTAAAGCCCGACTGCCTCGGTGGCGTAGTGGTACTACGGTATGATTGCAAAGCTGAGGTCTCGGGTTCGAATCCCGAGTCGGGCAAAGTGATATTGGATTTTTCTATTCATTATTAGCCCGGAGTCAGGAATTTGTGCCCGATATGGCGATGGGCTCGCCCCCTATCACATCGTGGGACGGAATATACAAGGCGAAACGTGGGTGTTCTAGTAGCACCTCTGCCTACCCCTTCTGGGAGAAAGGCGTGTGGTTATGTATGTATGTTTAAAGCCCGTGATTTTGCAGCAAAAACTAGTGATATTGTATTATACGAATTCGTGACTGAAATCGAAAATGACGGCCACATATTTACATCCTATTGGGATAACGTAATTGTAACGGAAGCCAAGATCTTATGATAGATGAAAAATATATGGGCTTGAAGTTGAAGATCATGTGAGAACCAATTTAAAACGTCAAAGATCAAGTTGAGGAAATTAAATATAAAAATTAAGTACATAGCTTCAGTTGTGACATTAATTTATTCGAATGAAACATGAGTACTTGTTTCTGAAACGACTAGGTTAATCAAATTGCAAGTGCACCTAGTAGTTAAGTCACCTTATACATTAAACCTGCTCTGAACATGAATACGGCGGCATAAACGCACAAGGAGGTGTGTACAATGTGATGTTTGCAACCCGAGGTTCATCCAATGTTGAAAAAGCCATTTGTAACTGCACGGTTATGTATACAAATGTGGAAGCGGCTATTCGAAACACCAATCCCGTGTCGACGAAAAACAGCCCATACGCACTGATGCCTCGCGAGTCGCGTACTTCGAGCGTACGAAGAATAGCTTTTGCCAACTTGTGTATTTCACCTGAAAATACAAATAAATTATGAATTTTATGCTTTTTTTCCTACGAAAGCTTATAATTAGAATAACTAAAATGTTTAATAAAAAATTGAAACCGTCTTCAAAAAACCACTATAAAGTAAAAATAAAAAAAAAAACTACAAAGTAAAAAATCATGTCTATTTCACTATACGTTGACTAGTTTGCGTTACATATGGAAGGCGGGGCGCAAACTGCTGACCACGTAGCAATTTAAATTAATATGAGGCATAGGGTCTACATTGAAGTTGCAATGGGCGGGGCACATAGCACGGAGATGGCCGATGGGGCCAAAAAGTTCTCGAATGGAGGCCACGAAGCGGAAAGCGCAGCGTGGGACGTCCACCCACTAGGTGGTCAGACGACCTGGTAAAGGTCACGGGACGTCGCTGGATGCAGGCTGCCTCCAACAGGTCACTGTGGAAATCATTGGGAGAGGCCTATGTTCAGCAGTGGACTTCCTTTGGCTGATGGATGATGATGATGATGATAGGGTCTACGTGTTAGTGTTATTTTTATTTTTTTCTACTTTACGATATTATTTGTGTCGTTTTAGTGTTGGTAGGCATTTAAATGACGGGGAGGTGGTCATGAAAGAAATCATTAAAAAATCGATAAACCATTGGAATATTACTTAATTTTGAAGAGTTTTATTCTCCAAGTCCGAAGATATTCGTCAGATCTTGACCAATTTTATAGGACCACCAATGGAGTATACGCTTTGAAACAAAACAGGAATTTTCCAAATGGATTCAAGCGTCTTCGAGTAATCCGTGAACATACATAAAAAAATAAAAGATTTCGACGAATTGAGAACCTCCTCCTTTTTTTGAAGTCGGTTTAAAAGGAGTCAGATGATCGAACTCTAGTTGTTCTCGTAGTTGTAACATAAAATACTTATGTTAACGTTGATTAGTTTGTATGCTGAGGTAGGGACGGTACAGTTACACTGATCGTACCTAGATCAGCACTCGATCGACTATCCCACATACTGTTGGAAAGATGTAGATGACAGTTAAGAAAGGCTTGAGTCTCGGCAATGATGCAGAATACACACAAGTGTAGGTTTCTTAACGCAGGTTTCGCTGAGTCACTAAACTCAGTTATAATTTCTAGAGAATTGCTACTTACGCGAGACGTTTGGTTTTAGTTGTATGTAAGAGCATATCAAAATTGTTTGCTCTATTTGTTGAGCAAACATGTCTTTTAGTTGACTAGTGAACAAGGTGAAAAGCCAAGTTCCTACTGCCCATCCTGTCACAGCGCTCGCTCGCAGTATATCAACTCGCTAGAAAGTAATAAGAAACATTTATATAGGTACAAGATACACAGTAAGTAGTTACAAAACTCAAACCATAGCAACAATGAGATGTATGTAGTTGTAAGATTACGTTTACTAGGTTTATAAGAAATTTACAACTAAGCTGAAGGTTATTTATTTAAGAAATATCACTGTTTCTTTTAAGTTCGAAATCAAAACGAAAATATAGACGCGCTACCGTGGAAATTCTAGGCGACAGCTTATGTCGTGGACTTCTTCTGGTAAACAGTCATGATGATAACAACGGCGATACAGTAGCATGCAAGTAAGGATTGTTCGACTGTAGAGTAGAGTAGAGTATCACAAATATACGCACCGAAGATTTTAAGTAGATTATAAAAGCTTGAACGGAAACGAAAGTACCCATGACGACCGTCCAGACTCCAAGGACTAACTGAAAATTTATTATGATGACATACGCAAACATTAGTTCTAAATCTATTGAATCTTCTTTTTACCCTTGGTCAATGGTTAAAATTTACAGACATGGATCGCTTACAAATGTATTATATGCATATATATATATATATATATATATATATATATGTTACCAATAGTACAGATGGCGGTCTTTTAGCTCTAGGCGATTTTTTACAGACCACCTTAAGATTGTGTTGAATTTGATCAAATTGTGTACTTATTAAAAAGTTATGATTTTTTAACAAAAAAATGTAGGTACAATTGATTTCCTGACCTATAGTTAAACCCGTAATTATTATTCAGAAATAATATAATGTACAATATACTGTACCACCGGACAGATGAGCAAATAAATTGTGTACATAATATTCACCCTGAAATACTTGAACATATTTTATAATTACTTACAGCAAATTTGTATCCTTGCATCACCACATCATATAAATGAAATAACATCCTGAAGGCCTGTGTAAACTCCTTCTGGCCTGCTCTTGTATGAAAAGTTATGTTTTTATCAAAATCTTTCCTCCAATACAACAAATGAAAGATAAATAAATCCGGCACGTAATCAGTATTCATAGCAGAAAGTTTCATTATAGCCAGATTTAAATACTTTATTCTCATAGACATTAGTCCAAAAATCGAAATAAAAAAACAATAGTCATCATATACACAAAATAACCAGATAAAATATATTGATCCGATGATGTGAACTTTCATCGAAACTATAAATATATAATACATATAAGATACAACGCCGATAGAGATGACGGCTACTAAAACGCACGAAGCTGCTAAATTTCTCATTGCCGCATCTCTCATGAAGGACGTCTCTTCAACTCCTAGGAACACGTCTATGTCTATGCAACGACTCATTATTTCGTATCCACTCTTTCTGTTGAAAAAGTACGAGTTAATGAGAAATAAATTGGCGTACGTGACAAAATGGGCGACTGTTAAAATTTCTGGAAATTTCAAATCATGTGTGGCTGTTGCTGATAAAAGAACAGATGCGCCGATGTTTGCCACAACTATAATGAATAGGTTGACAAGTAATGTTTTGTACGATCTTGGCACAATGCGGTTATTTCTTATGTCAAACCTGCCGAATCCTGAGTATTTCAATCGTAGAAATATAATTCGATTGAATCTTTTGATGTATTCACGCATAAGATGTTCATTTTTTATGGGTTCCATATTAAAAACAAATGGTATGGACAGTGAAGTTACACAAACTAAAGTTATAGAATCAATCTGTGTGAGTTCTCAATGGCCGATTATAAACCATTTAATTTATTTACTAATGCTGTCGTAAACCCTCAGAGGGCCGATAAGCCTTTTCATAATTGTGCCTCACGTGAATTCTAATTGATTTAATGGATATTATTAAAAGGGAAGTAATATTAAATATAACTCAGGTTATTATCAGCAACTAATGTCCTTAGCTATTTAGTTTAATAAAAAGGCCTATTTACACGGAGAGAGTTTCTCGCGGCGAAAATCGAATGCCATAAGCGCATGACATAACTGCTATAGATTATCGTGTTCTGACAAATGTTTACACGATGCAACTTCTTTATATCCTTTAGCGCATTACACACCAAACCCGCCGGACCGACTGCATTTATTATGCCGGCAACATTTTGTTGGCGGGCTAGCCGGCGCGCGGTTTCCGTCATTGTAAGTTGGAAAACTAACGGCGACATCGACATTCGAGGCGAGAAACTCCCCCGTGTAATTGGGGCTTAACATACATTTTAAACATCTAAATCGTTTTGGATGTGTGAGGTGACGATTGAAATTTTATTCCTTGTGTGATTCAGACTGACAGTGACATTGGTTAATAATATTTGTTTTTTCTTTGATCCACAATTTAAAATTCTAATTTTAATATAGAATTATACTCATCATATAACAATATCGGAGGCGCTATTAAGCGTATTCCAAAATTATAAATATAATTAATGCGCATAAATTTTGCATAGTCACAAAACAGACATTTCTTATTTGGCTTCCGACTACCGTAAGAGTGCAAATATCTAAATGAATGCTTTCGTAAATTATATATCATCCTTGGAATTCTATAATTATCGCGCGAGTAGCATGAGCTCCTTCTAAAATGTACCTATTATATAAAAATAAATGATTAAATATGTTAACAAGCGAACTATAAAATAGTAAAAAAACTAGTTGTATTAGTCAATATGTATAGACCTATGTATAAGGTGGCTATGTATGAGGCTCAAAGTCACTCAACGAGCTATGGAGAGGGCTATACTCGGGGTTTCCCTACGAGATCGAATCAGAAATGAGGAGATCCGTAGGAGAACTAAAGTAACCGACATAGCCCAGCGGATTAGCAAGTTGAAGTGGCAATGGGCGGGGCACATAGCACGGAGAACTGATGGCCGATAGGGCCAAAAAGTTCTCGAATGGAGGCTACGAAGCGGAAAGCGCAGCGTAGGACGTCCACCCACTAGGTGGCCAGACAACCTGGTAAAGGTCGCGGGACGTCGCTAGATGCAGGCTGCCTTCAACAGGTCACTGTGGAAATCATTGTGAGAGGCCTATGTTCAGCAGTGGACTTCCTTTGGCTGATGGATGATGATGATGATGATGTATAAGGTGGAAGGTCATCCGATTTGTCGCTGATAAAATAGATAACTGATAACAATAGTGGTATGAATATAGTTGGGGCAGCTCTTGGGTTAAAAAGTGCCTATTTCCTAAAACGGTATTCCGAAACTAATGAGAATTAATGAAAAAATATTATCGGTTTAGTGGGCGAGAAAATATATAGGTGATCTATCGCTTTATACAGGTGTACTAGAACTAGATGATAAACCAGCAAGATAGACCAAATTATGACGGCACTGCAACAAAAAAAAATAGTCCTCTCCCCAATAGTTTTCAAGAAACAGTCATTCTAGTAAACATTTAAAAAATCTATTTTTTCGAACACTTTGTAGCATTGTGACGAGTGATTTCCATAATTCACTATTTTAAATGAAGTTTTGCAATGTTTAATACATAAGTTTTATAACTGTGTACCAAATCGCATCAAAACAAGTCTTTATTTCAAGAAATACGATCGAGTTCCTCAAAGAAGATTTTTTCAATTATTTATTGATCAACTTTGACACGACGCACTAAAAAAATATGTACTATAGTTATGCCCATGGCATGTTTTATCAAGATTCCGAAAAGCTACTACACTTAGTATTTTATTCATAGATATTCTTTTCATAAAATTTTTAGTTCCGGATGACCTTGTTTTTTTAACAAGTCTTCATAATAAATTTAACATTTTTCTACACAATCTTCTACTTTTTCAGAGATATTATCTCGTGATAAAAAAGAGAAAGTGAAAAAGAAAGAAATACTAAAATAAGTAAGCACTTCACACATAGATAGATTGAGACTGGGTACGATCCACCAGTCGGCATGTTCGTTAAATATAAGTCCATTAGATTCCTTATAAAGTACGAGGTGGCCTGTTGGCCTGGTAGCCAGCGAGTCTGGACGCTGCTGCCGATAGAGTGGTCGCGGGTTCGAATCTCAGGGCACACCTTTGTTTTTTCGGAGTCATGTGTGTATGGACAATTATTTTCCAAGCACTTTAAAGGTAAAGCAGAACATCAGCACACATCAGGAAAAATATTATTATTAGAAAAGAAAAATATTATCAAAAGAATTAAATTAGTATCAAGTGGTGTGGTGGTTATTTTTCAAGAGGTTGTTCTTAAATAGGTGCAGAATAGGCATACGGGCCGAAAGTAAGCAATTCGAGAATTTGCTACTTGGTATTATTTTTTATTCCACCTTCCCTTTCTTAACACGAGACTGACCTCAATATTTACAATAACTTACTATACCACGTTTACATGTAACCGAGTGTGCCGTTACACTGTATTGTATCAGCCCTATAGTCGCTTACTGATGCACACGAGACTTCTCTATAAACGATCGAATGAGAGTGCTTAGGCCATAGTCCGCGCTGGTCTTGTGCGGCTTGCCAAGCTTCACACACCATAGACATCCTTATAAAATCTCTACGTTTAGCATGTTATCATTCGTGGTAGTTGACTGTGTATTGTTAATACACACATTACTTCGAAAAGTCAATGCCGGGGACCCGAATCCGTGACCAATGTTTAGTCGGTCGCATCCGGTGCCTGGTCACCATGTGCTTTGACAACCAAGTGTAGTTGAAGTAATATAAAAGAGTAATGATTACTGTGAACTCGTTGTTTCCGTTAGTGTTGCCGGTAAGTGATGACGGTCGTAATTTCAAACTATTTTCAAAAACACGAATTGATTATAGACGTTATTAATATGATTTTTTTTTAAAGACGTAAGTTTGCGTGTTTGTTACATCTCCACATTCAAACGACTGGACCAATTTCGATGAAATTTGAAATCGACGTAGCTGATACTCTGAATAAATGCATAGGCTACTTTTTATCCCGAAAAATGTAGTGTTACCGTGGGATATTTGAGGAGTCTTCCCGCTCAAAAGGCTGGACCAAATTGTAATGAAATTTAGTATGTATTAACGCATATGCTTCTTTGTATCCGGAAAATGTAGTGTTCCCGTGGGATGAGTAAAAAATTCAAATATGTATATTTGCTACTCTTTCAAACTCAGAGGGATGGTTTAGGACATAATATAGGGTAGATGAAATTGGCTATAAGAGTACAGGATTGCATGCCTTAAGTCATGAAACAGATTGAGACGGAACAGAACGAGATGAAACGAGACGGGACGAGAAAAACAGTATAAAGAACGGCAGTCACGTTGAGATTAAATATAAAACAGTTAGTACGCCAAATAGAATGTATCTGATGTGGACTGGACTCAAAAAGTGTCTGCGCCCGGACGAAGCCGGGTCGGCTCGCTAATTAATACAGAATATTGTTTGTTGGCAAGGCACTAGGCAGCTTTATTTTCAATAAAAAACCTTAATATATTTAAGGGAGAGCTTATGTTACTGGTGAAATAATGGAAGAATTCCAAGGGTTAAGGCCTACATTATTTATAATATAGAAGGAGCCCTGTCATAATATGATTGCGTCTTCAAAAATGTAGATATTTTCTTGTTCGTAATGTTGGTAGCGCTGCTTTATTAGTGGAATTTGAACTAATTATTTAACAACTGATTGCTATAATAAATGCCGTTGGCAACCGAAAGTAAATTTGGTCATTATGCGTCTAAAATGGGTTTGAGTGGAATTAAATATCCTTAAACATTTTTTAAAAGTTTTATTTTTCAAATAATTCGTGCATGTTGGACAACCTGTTGAATGTCAGCCAATAGGAGGGCAGAAAAAAGGCGCCCAGCATCACCATTTTGTATCTAAGTTTTTGAAGTATCAGCGCTCCCTCTATATTTATACTTACTCTAAATATACTAGGTATATCCACACTACGACCGAAAACAATGCCAGGTGGTAGTTTTAGTGACTTCTGACACAATGCAACTAAAAAGCCACGATCTTTCTTTGTATTTTTCATTTGGGCAGTAAATACATAGTTGTTCCCAAAATAATAATGGTCACCCTTTTATTTTTGAAGCCGCTATGGTACGCAAGCTTTTAAATTATGATGCAAGCAAAAACATTTAACGGAATGACAATAAAACTGTTTACGTAAGTAGGCATTAAATTTACAGTGATTGATTCATTAATATTAACTGTATAATCGCCTCAATGACATCTACGCGCACACAAACCATATTTACTCAATAAAATGCAAATATAATATTACCATTATACAAAATACAAGAGAATTTGCAAGAATTTCACATTGTCTAAAAATAGACAGTGAATGTGTTCGTCTATTTGAATTAACCGAACACAAAGCCATGTGAAGATGTCTATATTGATTTTAATCCATTTGTCAATAGCTGAAGCGACATTACAATGAATACTTCTCGCCAGGAAACAACTGTTTCAATATTCTCCAAGTTGTTTGTTCCAATTGTGCCGATACTATGCTGCTAAGACGGATTCGTATATAAAGCAGGCTAGCAAGCTTAGCCAACATCAATTTCGTCTACAATTCTTTAAAATGAAGCAAGCTCTGTATTTCTTCCTCATCGCTGCATTGCTCGTGCAAGCGGTAAGTATATTCATTAATTTCTAACTGTCTTTATCACATACATACGTGGGGTCGAATTGAAGGCAAGATCAACATTACGTTTTATACAATGCATCTTGCTAAATGGTTTACCTTCAAGGTTTGACGTACAATCTTACTATCAGCCTAATGTCAACTATTCCGCATCACTAAAAATCACATAAAATAGATTTTTCGAATAATTAGGAATAGAATTCAGAACATCACACCTCACAGATATGTAAATGCAGCCACACAGACTTAGAGGCTTCAGATATATATTTTATTAGCCTAAATTATAGTTGATTTATTTTGTTCCAGCTCGCAAGGCCAGACAGTGAGGGTAATGTTATATTACTATCGTAATTGTGTTACTTTATCAAAATAATATTTAATTATTACATCATTTATTTTTAGATACCTCTACTGACCCTTCATCGACAATCGATGTGGTCCTTGATGATTCATGTATGTATTCTGCATTATCCTTTATTTTCTGTTAAGATTAATTTAACTTTAAACAAAACTTAAGAGCTGATGTGTTACTATTCAAAGTGCTAATGAGTATTACACGTTTTGGTCAGTAATTAAATTAATTTCTTCACGACGCTGAGTAAAGAAATATAATACGACATTGTTTTCTAGCTACAACAGTAACACCTGAAGCCAACGTAACGTCTGGAAGCGAATCGGATAATGTAGATGGATCTGAAAGGTTTATCAAGGGCTAGCGAGGAACAAACATGGAGGAAGATACTGTCTCCAACGTTTGTAACATGAGTGGTGAGTAGAGAGAGGATATATAGTATAAAGTATTGTGAGGGATATACCTATGTAGCTCAGATGTTAGAACGCATATTCGTGTTGTACTAGAGTAAAGACTGTTAGAATACAAAGGCGGCCACATTTCGGAAAACATATTAAACCATTCCACGGCACAGAACAACTCGACAACTTCAGTTGGCAGTTCAAACATCAACATCCGTCGTTGCTATTTAACAGCTGGGCATAAGATTTATGTGGAACCTGAATATCTTTAAGAGAGGCTCAAAAATGTTTTTAAGCTGAATCAGAGCCCATAAAATGCTTAAAACTAGATTTAGAATAATTCTAACATTCCGAGTACTTTTGTATTCTCTACAATATTACCCAATTCATCGACATCGCCAGCCACAGCAAACACACTAATTATGTTGTTTCTTCTCTTCACAGATACGGTCTAAACGGAAACGCGTCATACAAAGGCACCTGAACAATTTACTGAACTTATTAATATTTTTCATACTTTTCAATTACATTTCTGTATATATATCAAAGCAGTAGAAACGAATGGCATTCGTTCATTCGTTGACTGCTGCCATTTATTAATAGAAATATATGGCTCATTTAAACTACAGTTAAATTATTTGAAGCAAAAATAAATACATCAATAGCATAACCTGTGTTTTATTTGTGAGTATTCACACCGGTTTCATCCTATCAGCAAGTGTGACTCCACATACACTCCGTAAGCAGCACATGTTCACTGAATTTACTTGACTTCCATGCTTCTTCTGCATTGCATCTAAATATTATTTGTAAGAGTGTCGATATCTGCACGCTAATACGAAAAACCATTGATCTTGTATTTTATGATGACCAAGGCGGTATTCACTTTTTCTCTGCTTATTTATACATTTCTCTCGCATTTTTCATCATGTTGTAATCAAGCTTGATGTACATGTTCTTTCATGTGTTGTAATTTTTCATCAAATTTTTTTACGATTGAGACGGGTCAGAACGAGATGTAACGGGACGGGATGAGAAAAGCGGTATAAAGGACGGCATTCACGTTGAGTTTGAATATAAAATAGTTAGTACGCGAAATAGTATGTATCTGACGTCGACTGGACTCAAAAAGTATCTGCACCAGTAGGTTAATTCACGTAATTAAATAAGTTCAGTTGCAGTGCAACTGCAGTTAAGTTTCGATCAAAACAGACCTTTTCGTATTCTCGTAATTTTGACAACCGCTGTCAGATTCGCTCGCGTCAAGTTCGCGTCACGCGAGCGGTTTAGTGTATTCTACTGCTGCGTGTTTTATGTGCGTGATTCAGATCGCAACTTGATCCGTATTCACGTATAAGCTTCTTGCATACGACTGACGTACAGTTGACGCGCAGCACACGCGCAGTTTACGCATAGCTTAGGTGCAGTTCACTCGCAGCTAAACAATTACAAGAATACCATTTTTCACTAAGACGTAAACTTCATTGCAACTGCACCGCAACTTGATCGGCGCGTCAAAAAATTACGTGAATTAGCCAGCTGGATAGATTCTTTCATTATTGCAATATAAACAAAATCCATCGTAACATTTCTAAATGTTTATCAATAACATTTACAAAATATAAAAATATTATATCCTATAATTATGTATTAAATCTCATTATTTTACAAAAAGTATCGTCGGTCCGTGACCTCGGAATATTATTAGACGACAAACTCTATCGTGATAAACATATTGATAAAATCGTAAACAATGCGTACCGAATGTTCGATTTCGTCATGAGATCCGCGGCGGTCGTCATACGTCCCGACACTTGTATTAATTTATATCTTTGGTTAGGTCTCAGTTGGAATATGCTGTAATGGCATGTAATGGTAATGGTATGGAATCCCGTCTACAAGAAGTAAGATGATTTTATAGAAAATGTCCAACGCAAATTTCTCAGAACAATGTAAGACGGTTGTTATTATAAATATGTATCCCATAATACGCTAACTAAAAAATATAAATTTACGAGTCTGAAATCCAGACGTATTTTTGTTTAAATAAAATTTCCTTTTGATTTATGTAAGGACAGATATGATTGTTTAGATATAATAAGTAGTATTTGTTATTTTGTTCCTAGAACTGTAATGGCTGTAGGCGCTTAAGGCCATTATTTGCTGTCTCCTCTTGCCGTACCAATGCAGGAGTGCGCGCACCTTTGCGCTGTTTAATGAATAACTATAATATGCTTTTTCACAATATAGATATAGTTACAGTAAATTCAAACTTTCTTTAATTAAAGTCATTCAAACTTTGGAAATTGAGTGACATGTTTTTGTACCAATTCCATGTTTACCATGATGTCACAAATATTATGTTACTAGTGTTAATTAGTGTGTAGGTAATTGTATCAATGGATAAAATATAAATATACCTAACGCTAGATTAAATCATCTGTGGATAACGTAGTTAGTTGCGCATTTAATTCTATCTATCCTTTATTTATTAAAAATGGGTAACTGTTTGTTTTCCCAAACAAAACAAAAAAAATCTGACTACGAATTTGGGTTTCTCGCGTACAGAAAACTAAAACAACTATTGTTTTAAATTATTTATTGTTTGTAATAAGTAGCTATACGAATAATATAAATTTACAAATAAATATTTTCACTGGTTTCAACTTTCTATTTCCATTTCATCCCTTATTGCAACCCCTTTAGGAAAAAATATATAGCATATTTTACTCAAAGACAATGTAGCATTCTAATGGTAAAGAATTAAAGAAATCGGTCCTGTATATTTTGAGTGTATTCGTAATAAAAGAAAATACAAATCTTTTCTCTTTATTACATATATTACAAATCGGAGGTCAGTTTTTATTTTTAAATTATATTGCCTATTAATACATAAAAAAATTGAGGCCAATTGGATCACCAACAAAAAAGTTCAAAAAATTAAATTCTAACCGGCCGAATTTTTAATTCTGACGATGTATTATGATTTAGAATATCGGAAGAGAGGTTACCTCAGATATCCAATTTGAGGCCAATCGGAGCAATAGCTAAAAAGTTCAAAATGGCGCCCACTGTTTCCAATTCTGACTCTAAATTTATAATATCGAGGCGAACGGCCCCACAGACATCGAATTTGAGACCAATTGGATCAAAAACAAAAAAGTCCAAAATGGCGGCCAAAATGTTCAATCTGACTATCAATTTAGAATATCAGAAGAAAGGTCCCCTCAGAATTGAAATTTGAGAGCAATCGGACTAATAACTAAAAAGTTCAAAATGGCGGCAACAATTTTCAATTCTGACTATCACTTTAGAACATAAGAAGAAAGGTTATAAGGTATAAATTATCGGGGCGAAGAGTCCCTTTGATATCGAATGTAAGAGCATAAGACCGACAGCTAATAAGTTAAAATGGCGGCCACAACTTTCATTTCTGACTATCAATTTGGAATATCGGGGCTTAAGGTCTCTCAGATATCGAATTGGAGAGCAATCGGACCGATAGCTAAAATGTTTCAAATGGCGGTCATATGTTTCAATTCTGACCATCAATTTAGATTATCGGGGCCTATTGAATTCGAGACCAATCAAACAAAATTATGACATTTCATATATCATATATTTAAACAGAAAAGTAGCCTTTTTCGTGTCGCATTTTCGTTTCATAAATTTTCAAATCACCATGATTTTATAGAAGTTTCACTTCAATAAATCTAACACTGCGACTTTCTTTGTCTATCCCCACGACACATTGCTCTGTAAAGGTCGTAGGGGCCTCATTATCCCAATGTGCCCAGGTCCTCCAATTGAAGACGACCCTGTATATAGTGCTGGGTATAAATAAAATGTATAAACTACTGAATGTATCCTTATGAGGATGTCCATAAAGACTAAATCAATTCTCCAGTCTCCACTCCACACAATCAGGCAGGTAATCCTCTTCACAGCCTTCCGATTTATCCTTTTTATTTTTAAAAACCACTTGTACTGGTATTAATATTTACTTATCCGGTTCGTAATGTACCATGTATAGATTTGTGGTAAATTCAAAATCTTTTCGGATCGCATGGAGTTTTTCAAAATGAAACTTCATCGGCCAAGATCTAAAGTATTTAAGTAATAAAGTATTAAGGTAGTGATTTGTACCAAAAATGACACAAACTATAAACAAAAAAGCGCCTGATGAATTACTAATAGCATATATTCCTAACTGTCATTGAGCTAATCGTCATACAGAAGTAATGATAACTTAAACGATACAGAAATAATTAAAGATTATAAAACTAAGAATAGAAATGCTGCAACACTGGGCACTGTGAGATCCACGATTGTATCAAGCAATAGCAAGTATAACATAAAAAATAAAATTAATTAATATATTATGAAACGACATATAATAACAAAATTGCTATGTTTGAATGTGTAAGACAAAGCCAAAAGCTTGGCTACTCCATGTGCTTATATTTAGCAGTAGACATCCAAGACATGGAATTGGAATGATACACTTGTATCTATTCCAAACGATATACCAATCAATTATTTAAATGAGCAAATCCGACAACAGAGTCCACCTCTTGCAATCAGACATTACAAGTAATAAATAATAATGAGATGATACATTCCCTTAGATAATAATATTTTTATATGACATGAAAATTAATAGCTCTCCATCACATTAGTTGGGATAGTGTTTGCAATATGGGTGACAACGATATTTTAAAACTAGTCCATCAAAATAGTCAGGGCATGCTAGGAAAAAGCAAAGAATTGCAAATGGAATTGTTCATGAGTTGTCAGGAAATTGATATACTTTGTATTACCGAACATTGGCTGAGAACTGAACAACTTATGTTCAATTTAAATATCATATAGTTGGTAGCAACTTTTGTAGGAATAGTGCAATACATGGTGGCTCACCAATACTGATCAATAATAATATCAAATTCAAAGAACGAAAGGATATAATGAGCCTCTTTGTGGAGCAAATAGTTGAAATAGCATGTATAAAGTCGGAGCAGTTCATCATTGTAAGTGTATACAGACCGCCCTCCTCATCATATGATAGTTTTGAACCAACAATTGAAGATGCATTGAGGAAATCGAGTAAATCAATTAAAAGATTGCTGGTGTGTAGTGACTTTAACATTAATTTGCTAGAAAACACGTTAATGTCTGTAAAGTTAATAAATCTCGTTTTAATCAACTTCAAAAAAAGAAGATTATCTATTCAATGTGTATGTATGTAATTTTCTCAGAATTGCACGATTTTTGGATATGTTGGTATATACACCTTCTGAACACGTGTGCCAAATTTCATAAATGTATGTATGTTTGTATATTTGTATGTTTGTCCACGCGTATCTCAAAAAGTATTAGTCGGATTTCAAAAATTCTCTACAATATTACCCAATTCATGGACATCGCCAGCCACAGCAAACAACATTAATTATGTTGTTCCTTCTCTTCACAGATTTGGTCTCAACGGAAACGCGTCATACAAAGGCACCTGAACAATTTACTGAACTTATTAATATTTTTCATACTTTTCAATTACATTTCTGTATATATATCAAAGCAGAAGAAACGAATGGCATTCGTTCATTAGTTGACTGCTGCCATTTATTAATAGAAATATATGGCTCATTTAAACTACAGTTAAATTATTTCAAGCAAAAATAAATACATCAATAGCAAAACCTGTGTTTTATTTGTGAGTATTCACACCGGTTTCATCCTATCAGCAAGTGTGACTCCACATACACTCCGTAAGCAGCACATGTTCACTGAATTTACTTGACTTCCATGCTTCTTCTGCATTGCATCTAAATATAATTTGTAAGAGTGTCGACATCTGCGTCGCTAATACGAAAAACCATTGATCTTGTATTTTATGATGATCAAGGCAGTATTCACTTTTTCTCCGCTTCTTTATATATTTCTCTCGCATTTTCCATCATGTTGTAATCAAGCTTGTTGTACAAATTCTTTCATGTGTTGTAATTTTTATCAATTTTTTTTACGATTGAGACGGGTCAGAACGAGATGTAACGGGACGGGACGAGAAAAGCAGTATAAAGGACGGCATTGACGTTAAGTTTGAATATAAAACAGTTAGTACGCGAAATAGTATGTATCTGACGTCGACTGGACTCAAAAAGTATCTGCACCAGGTCCAATATCAGATAAGTGCAGCATATATGCCACCAAATTCTCCAGTGGAAGCTTATATATCACATTTTGATTTGTTGTCCATGGCCCTGGAAAAATATATTTCAGTTAATTTATTCATATTTGGTGATCATAACTTATCGGATGTAGAATGGGTATGTGCTTGCGATAATTATAAATTAACATGTAATAATAATTCTTTTGTGTGTAAATATATGCGGTCTTTTATGACACAATTTGATTGTTTTCAACTAAATCATAATAAAAATCACAAAGGGCATACTTTGGATTTACTGATTAGCAATAATTCGTGTAATGTTTCTATCCCTTGTTCTCCATAACTACCTATTTATTACCATCACCCACCCTTCTGTGCTTCATTTTGCTTTAAAACTTGTTCCTAAGTTATACCAAGTCCAAAAATGATAAAATTTAACTTCCACGGGGCAAATTATAACAATATTAATCAGGAATTAATTAAAATAAAATGGAACGAAGTATTGCACGAGTTATCAGCAGAAAAAAGTGTAACATTCTTTTATAACACTGTTTTTTATTTAATAAAGAAATATGCTCCCTTTATACGAAATAAACCAGCTAAATTCCCATGGTGGTTCTCTCATTCACTTATACACACCTTTAAAAACAAAAATAAAGCTTGAATAAAATGGAAAAAGTATGGCAACATATCTGATTACGGACAATTCTCATTCGTTCAGAATGCAAAGATAACTACAAGGCATATATAAATACACTGGACGACAATATAAAGAAAAACACTAAATACCTATGGACTTACATATCTAACCGCAAAGCTAATTCTATGATATGCCATCTTCTATGTTTTGTTAAAACCACAGTTCTAGTGACCCCACCAGAATATGTAATTTTTTTAGTGACTGTTTTTGAATCAGTATATGAACCTACGACATTGAATTGTAGCAAATGGATACCCCCTATAAACTATGTAGATAACTTTACTATAATTAACACATTGTCTTTTACTACGGAAGTAGTGCGAAAAGCTATAACGGCCCTGAACAGCACTAAAGGTGATATCTATATTATCGACTTTGTCAACAACAACATGGATATGTGAAAAGAAAGTCCACGGTTACCAACTTGCTTCTCTACACCGACTATCTATTGAACTGCATAGATTACAAAGCCCAAGTAGATTCAGTGTACACGGATTTCTGGAAGGCTTTTGGCAAGGTCCATCACAAAATTTTGCTCAATAAAATCGCATTTAATGGCATAAGAGGTGATTTGCTGCGATGGTTCACATCGTATGTGACTAACAGAACTCAAAGTGGTTCCATCAAAGGTTTTTATTCTAAATCTGTGTCGGTTTCATCTGGTGTTCCGCCAGGATCTATATTAGGACCTTTATTCTTTTTATTAATGATATTTCTTGTTGTTTCAAACACTCAAAATATTTGCTTTGTGCCGATGACCTTAAAGTTTATAAAAAGATTAAAATCGACATTGAATGTGGTTTATTACAGGAAGACCAGTAGGGTAATTCACGTAATTAAATAAGTTTAGTTGCAGTGCAGTTGCAGTTAAGTTTCGATCAATACAGACCTTTTTGTATTCTCGTAATTTTGACAACCGCTGTCAGATTCGCTCGCGTCAAGTTCGCGTCACACGAGCGGTCTAGTGTATTCTACTGCTGCGTGTTTTATGTGCGTGATTCAGATCGCAACTTGATCCGTATTCACGTATAAGCTTCTTGCATACGACTGACGTACAGTTGACGCGCAGCACACGCGCAGTTTACGCATAGCTTAGGTGCAGTTCACTCGCAGCTAAACAATTACAAGAATACCATTTTTCACTAAGACGTAAACTTCATTGCAACTGCACCGCAACTTGATCGGCGCGTCAAAAAATTACGTGAATTAGCCAGCTGGATAGATTCTTTCATTATTGCAATATAAACAAAATCCATCGTAACATTTCTAAATGTTTATCAATAACATTTACAAAATATAAAAATATTATATCCTATAATTATGTATTAAATCTCATTATTTTACAAAAAGTATCGTCGGTCCGTGACCTCGGAATATTATTAGACGACAAACTCTATCGTGATAAACATATTGATAAAATCGTAAACAATGCGTACCGAATGTTCGATTTCGTCA
This sequence comes from Theretra japonica, assembly GCA_033459515.1. Lineage (NCBI taxonomy): Eukaryota > Metazoa > Arthropoda > Insecta > Lepidoptera > Sphingidae > Theretra > Theretra japonica. The sequence continues at coordinate 9,257,967 of CM065939.1, forward strand.
TGAGATCCGCGGCGGTCGTCATACGTCCCGACACTTGTATTAATTTATATCTTTGGTTAGGTCTCAGTTGGAATATGCTGTAATGGCATGTAATGGTAATGGTATGGAATCCCGTCTACAAGAAGTACGATGATTTTATAGAAAATGTCCAACGCAAATTTCTCAGAACAATGTAAGACGGTTGTTATTATAAATATGTATCCCATAATACGCTAACTAAAAAATATAAATTTACGAGCCTGAAATCCAGACGTATTTTTGTTTAAATAAAATTTCCTTTTGATTTATGTAAGAACAGATATGATTGTTTAGATATAATAAGTAGTATTTGTTATTTTGTTCCTAGAACTGTAATGGCTGTAGGCGCTTAAGGCCATTATTTGCTGTCTCCTCTTGCCGTACCAATGCAGGAGTGCGCGCACCTTTGCGCTGTTTAATGAATAACTATAATATGCTTTTTCACAATATAGATATAGTTACAGTAAATTCAAACTTTCTTTAATTAAAGTCATTCAAACTTTGGAAATTGAGTGACATGTTTTTGTACCAAGTCCATGTTTACCATGATGTCACAAATATTATGTTACTAGTGTTAATTAGTGTGTAGGTAATTGTATCAATGGATAAAATATAAATATACCTAACGCTAGATTAAATCATCTGTGGATAACGTAGTTAGTTGCGCATTTAATTCTATCTATCCTTTATTTATTAAAAATGGGTAACTGTTTGTTTTCCCAAACAAAACAAAAAAAATCTGACTACGAATTTGGGTTTCTCGCGTACAGAAAACTAAAACAACTATTGTTTTAAATTATTTATTGTTTGTAATAAGTAGCTATACGAATAATATAAATTTACAAATAAATATTTTCACTGGTTTCAACTTTCTATTTCCATTTCATCCCTTATTGCAACCCCTTTAGGAAAAAATATATAGCATATTTTACTCAAAGACAATGTAGCATTCTAATGGTAAAGAATTAAAGAAATCGGTCCTGTATATTTTGAGTGTATTCGTAATAAAAGAAAATACAAATCTTTTCTCTTTATTACATATATTACAAATCGGAGGTCAGTTTTTATATTTAAATTATATTGCCTATTAATACATAAAAAAATTGAGGCCAATTGGATCACCAACAAAAAAGTTCAAAAGATTAAATTCTAACCGGCCGAATTTTTAATTCTGACGATGTATTATGATTTAGAATATCGGAAGAGAGGTTACCTCAGATATCCAATTTGAGGCCAATCGGAGCAATAACTAAAAAGTTCAAAATGGCGCCCACTGTTTCCAATTCGGACTCTAAATTTATAATATCGAGGCGAACGGCCCCACAGACATCGAATTTGAGACCAATTGGATCAAAAACAAAAAAGTCCAAAATGGCGGCCAAAATGTTCAATTCTGACTATCAATTTAGAATATCAGAAGAAAGGTCCCCTCAGAATTGAAATTTGAGAGCAATCGGACTAATAACTAAAAAGTTCAAAATGGCGGCAACAATTTTCAATTCTGACTATCACTTTAGAACATAAGAAGAAAGGTTATAAGGTATAAATTATCGGGGCGAAGAGTCCCTTTGATATCGAATGTAAGAGCATAAGACCGACAGCTAATAAGTTAAAATGGCGGCCACAACTTTCATTTCTGACTATCAATTTGGAATATCGGGGCTTAAGGTCTCTCAGATATCGAATTGGAGAGCAATCGGACCGATAGCTAAAATGTTTCAAATGGCGGTCATATGTTTCAATTCTGACCATCAATTTAGATTATCGGGGCCTATTGAATTCGAGACCAATCAAACAAAATTATGACATTTCATATATCATATATTTAAACAGAAAAGTAGCCTTTTTCGTGTCGCATTTTCGTTTCATAAATTTTCAAATCACCATGATTTTATAGAAGTTTCACTTCAATAAATCTAACACTGCGACTTTCTTTGTCTATCCCCACGACACATTGCTCTGTAAAGGTCGTAGGGGCCTCATTATCCCAATGTGCCCAGGTCCTCCAATTGAAGACGACCCTGTATATAGTGCTGGGTATAAATAAAATGTATAAACTACTGAATGTATCCTTATGAGGATGTCCATAAAGACTGAATCAATTCTCCACTCCACACAATCAGGCAGGTAATCCTTTTCACAGCCTTCCGATTTATTCTTTTTATTTTTAAAAACCACTTGTACTGGTATTAATATTTACTTATGCGGTTCGTAATGTACCATGTATAGATTTGTGGTAAATACAAAATCTTTTCGGATCGCATGGAGTTTGTCAAAATGAAACTTCATCGGCCAAGATCTAAAGTATTTAAGGTGTAATAATAACTTGTACCAAAAATGACACAAATTATAAACAAAAAAAGCGCCTGATGAATTACTAATAGCATATATTCCTAACTGTCATTGGGCTAATCGTCATACAGAAGTAATGATAACTTAAACGATACAGAAATAATTAAAGATTATAAAACTAAGAATAGAAATGCTGCAACACTGGGCACTGTGAGATCCACGATTGTATCAAGCAATAGCAAGTATAACATAAAAAATAAAATTAATTAATATATTATGAAACGACATATAACAAAATTGCTATGTTTGAATGTGTAAGACAAAGCCAAAAGCTTGGCTACTCCATGTGCTTATATTTAGCAGTAGACATCCAAGACATGGAATGATACACTTGTATCTATTCCAAACGATATACCAATCAATTATTTAAATTAGCAAATCCGACAACAGAGTCCACCTCTTGCAATCAGACATTACAAGTAATAAATAATAATGAGATGATACATTCCCTTAGATAATAATATTTTTATATGACATGAAAATTAATAGCTCTCCATCACATTAGTTGGGATAGTGTTTGCAATATGGGTGACAACGATATTTTAAAACTAGTCCATCAAAATAGTCAGGGCATGCTAGGAAAAAGCAAAGAATTGCAAATGGAATTGTTCATGAGTTGTCAGGAAATTGATATACTTTGTATTACCGAACATTGGCTGAGAACTGAACAACTTATGTTCAATTTAAATATCATATAGTTGGTAGCAACTTTTGTAGGAATAGTGCAATACATGGTGGCTCACCAATACTGATCAATAATAATATCAAATTCAAAGAACGAAAGGATATAATGAGCCTCTTTGTGGAGCAAATAGTTGAAATAGCATGTATAAAGTCGGAGCAGTTCATCATTGTAAGTGTATACAGACCGCCCTCCTCATCATATGATAGTTTTGAACCAACAATTGAAGATGCATTGAGGAAATCGAGTAAATCAATTAAAAGATTGCTGGTGTGTAGTGACTTTAACATTAATTTGCTAGAAAACACGTTAATGTCTGTAAAGTTAATAAATCTCGTTTTAATCAACTTCAAAAAAAGAAGATTATCTATTCAATGTGTATGTATGTAATTTTCTCAGAATTGCACGATTTTTGGATATGTTGGTATATACACCTTCTGAACACGTGTGCCAAATTTCATAAATGTATGTATGTTTGTATATTTGTATGTTTGTCCACGCATATCTCAAAAAGTATTAGTCGGATTTCAAAAATTCCTTGTGCGTTAGATTAGGTATAGTCCAACTTAGGAGCTGTGTAAGTTTCATAAAAATCAGTTCAGTAATTCTTGAGATAGAGCAGGGGTGCCCAACCTTTTTCAATCCGTGGCCCACATACATTTTGTCTCGGCACCCTAATGCATCTAGCTGGTTGAAATTTAAAATGGTAGTAGTTAGATAAATAGACACAAATTTTGAAATCCAGAGAGAGAGAGAATTTTTTCGCGGCGCTCTCCTCTACTTTCCACAGCGCGGCGCGGTGCACCAGGCCACATACTTTAGGACACTATGAGTTATAGAGTAAAGTTTGTATCATTCACTAAGAAAAAGTAAGAACTTTGTTTAAATTACTGCTACAGAAATTAAAAAAATGAAGAAATAAAAAATAATTTGAAAAAACTAAACCGACTTCAAAAGTGTAATAAAAGATAGAAATAAATCTAATCTTTTATTAAATCTATAATACCTAAATATACAATCATTTTTTTGAGGTCGGTGCCAGTTGGCCGTATATAAGCTATATAACAAGCTTTGAACTATGCGGGAAAAACCGCGAGGTATAGCTGGTCGCTTATTAACATTTTCATTTTCATTATCATTTTATCGTCAGGCGTAACATCAGCTACTCGCTGCGCGAGCCCACGCCACGTCGCAGCCGTGCCGTGAAAACCCGATGTCATCCTTCTTTAACATTTGTCTCATACGGAAAGATTCATAGAGTTTTATGGTCTGCCTTAGTAATAAGTTGGTTTTATTGTTATATAGAATTTAGATTCTAAAAAGATTTCCACAATCATTTTTTTTATTTTTTTTTTTTCATTTTTCACTTTTACTTGTTCTTACATTCTCTCTATCACTGCGAGATCCACGATTGTATCGTCAGGCGTAACGTCAGCTGCTCGCTGCGCGAACCCGCGCCACGACGCAGCCGTGCCGTGAAAACCCGATGTCATCCTTCTTCAGCATTTCTTCTTACATACGAATAAGTACATACAGTAATTAGAAAGCTATTTTGTGAAAATAGGCTTTTTATATTAATTCAATTTTTTTAAGATTTCCTTTTTGTAAAAGGCAGATGTAGTATTCCGTACTCTTTGGGAAGAGGAAAAGGGTATCTGGCATCCAGCAATCTCACTGACCGAACGAAACGCGACAATAATGGTAATCAAATTTGTTCTTATATATTAAATAATGCATTATTTGCGAAAAAGTTTTTATAAATATTGTACACGCGTACCATGAGGTACCACTGAGAAGAGCGTGGTGACTCTTTAGTAACTGACCAGATGCGGCTGCTAACATGATCAAGGTTGTCACGGGTTCAAATCCCAGGCCACACTTTTTACTTTTCGGAGTCATGTGCGTATTGGTAGTCAATCACCGCGCACTATAATACAGACAAGGGGTGGTACGGGTAGTCCAACGTACGAGAAATAATTGAAAATGAAATTTATACGGGGTATTTCTTTGTAAAGTATAGTCATTGTTTACAACACTGTTGTTTATTACGCGGATATCTTCTTCTCGACTGTAAGAACAGATGAGTGTATATTCATGTTTCCTATTAACTTTTAAACAGTGGACAAGATGGGAAAGGAAGTAAAGAGGACGGTGTGGTGCCTAAGTTGAGTTTAAATATACAAAAGCTAACTTGGGAGATGTTTCTAGTATGAAAGCTGGGTCGCTAGTTTATTATAAGTAAGAGTAATCTGATAAGTAGATTTTTTAACATTGCCATTATTAAACATATTATATGTAATTTGAGTACGTCATGCTAACTAAAAATTCCGTGCTTGCGGTGGCGTCGTGTGCCGGGCCGGTCACTTCCCTGTAACATGGTTGAGAAGGCCGATAGCTGTCACATGCGTCACACTCGTGAACGGGTGCTGCTTGTGTGAACTGATCTGCTCGATTTGATTATAATGATAACTTGCTTTGGACAAATTGTGCATTCCGATACCGAGTTCTGGGCAACTTAACCCAACCGTACAAAATAACTTAGCCAATATTATTATTAATCAATCATTATACATTATATAATGAACTGCTCTGAATTCATTTGAATTAATTAAGCAGCTTAATTAAGCTGCGAGTCCTGTATAACCACTGTATTGTTAACTTTTTTTGAAAAGAGCAACACTAGTGTTTCTTGCCCGTTCTTCTCTAATGAAAACAGCCTTGTGGACCGGGTGGTAGTGAAAAAAGAAAAAGTGACTGAATCTAAATAATGTATATTTTATGGGTTTCATAAATATTTTCATTTCATTGCATTTCATTTTATACATACGTTATCCTACTTCCTACTAATATTATAATGGCGAAAGTTTGTGTGTTTGTTACTTCTTCACGCCGTTTTAACGTCTGGAATAATTTTTATGAAATTTGGTATGGAGGTAGATGATACCCTGGATTAACACATAGTTTTTTTCTAAAATGTAGTGTTCCCGTCGGATGAACAGGGAACTCAGCTCTTGCAAATGCTTCCGCTTACAAACTCACAGGGATGGTTTGGGATATAATATAGGGCGGATGAAATAGGATATAAGAGGACAGGATTGCATGCCTTGAATCATGGAACAGACTGAGACGGGACAGGACGGGATGTTAACATATAAAACAATTAATACGCGAAATAATATGTGTCTGATGTGTACTGGACTCAATAAGTATCTATCCGGGCGAGGCCAGGCCGGGTCGCTAGTTATAATATACAGGGTATATCCAGACTGCGACTGAAAACGAAAGCAGATGGTAGTTTCAATGATTTCAGACACAATGCAAATTAAAATCTTGCAAAAAAAAAGCGTCGATTTGTTTTCTTTTCGTCGTATTCGGGTGGTAAATACATAGTTTTTCCAAAAATAATAATGTACATCCTTTTATTTATAAAAGCGCTATGGTGCACAAAGGTTTAAATAATAATTTTAGTAAAAACTATAGATTGACCACCCAAACACATTGATATTTAAAACATCACAAAAAAATATTGTCGCGTTTTTTTTTTTGCAAAATTATTAGTTGCATTGTGTTTGTTATCATATAAACTACCTCTCGCCTTCGTTTTCGGTCGCAGTTTGGATATACCTTGTATACTCTAAAATTCTATGTAGCATCCATAAAAATATATTTGTAAAACAATGCTTAACATGGTGGTTTAATAGCATTATTTTCCGGAGGCCTGTGTTCATCAGTAGGCATCTGATTACTAAAATGATGGTGTTCATAAAGATAAAAATAAAATATAGGTAGTCGTGGGCAGCATTTTTCAGTTTTTGCCCCGCCTCGAAAAAAGGGAGCTCATGCTTGTCGACATCCATAAATCGAGTGAGCCAAACTGTATCCCCTTAGTAGTTCTTAAGACGTGCGCCTCTGAGTTGACCCCCGTGCTCACGCGCCTTTACCGTCTTTCATATAAAACCAACCGGGTTCCGGCGTCGTGGAAGGTCGCCCATGTATACCCAGTCCCCAAAAAGGGTGACCGTTCGGACCCTTTGTGTTACAGGCCGATTGCTGTCACATCCTTACTCTCCAAGGTCTTGGAGCAAGTTATAAACACTCAGCTCCTGTGGTGTCTTGAGGACCACCAGATAATTAGTGACCGCCAGCATGGTTTCCGTCACGGTCGTTCGGCTGGTGATCTTCTCGTGTACCTGAAATATATCGTGAAGTCATCAATACCCACAGATTTATGCAGACGCTGTAATAGTCTATCAGAAACCATCCAACACAAAACAATAGTACAGACCGACTACAAATACAGACATAACCAGATAGCTAAGATAATTCACCAAAAACTTGCGCAGAAATATAATTTAATAGCTCCGAACGCACCCTCGACACCGTATTATACGTAAATATATTCCATTGACCATTTTAGAAAACGATACGTACAAATTGTATTACGACAGAGCCATATTAACAAATACCTACCCATAATCTCCAAGCAACCGTAACAGAAAAATTTACTAAATATACCGCACTGTCATATGAAATAGCCCGAATGTGGAAAATTTATAAAGTAAAATTAGTACATATAATTATCTGTACCACAGGAGTAATACCGAAACAGTTGCACGAATCAATAAAATTGTTAGATCTTCCGTCTACTCTATATAATGAACTTCAAAAAGCAGTAATTTAATTTTAATTAAATAAAATTAAATACATGTGGAATTGTCAGACAATTTCTCAACACGGACACAACACAACGCATTCATATAACAGAGATCAAATAAACATTAAAAGTAGTCAACTATAAACCCCAGCTTTCAATTACACTCACTTGGCATAGGCCCGTGCGTACTATTTTAAAGTCGGTTTGCAAGAACCAAGAAAATACAATGTCTTTACCAAGAAATGGTAATAATAATTAGTTTTTTTTTTCATGCTCGGAGTTTTTTATGTTATTAATATGTTGTCTGGAATTACGTGTGTCTACAATTTGACAAATCATTAAATTATTATACTATTGAAATAGCTTAAATATTTTGTAGTTGTATTTCAAATTTAAATGCCAAGTAATGATGCCACCCACAATTCTTTGTCTTAACCATGTTTTATTCAGTATTAAGTTTCTACGCACACGATGTTTGCTGGTGAAACTTATTTAAATGGTACGACAGTATTTCGTTTTTTAAATTTACACAAGTGTTTCATTACAATATATTTTGTGCGATATGCCGTCTTCAAGGACAGTAATATTTATCATATTCGCTTTCGCGGCGACGTAGTCAAATATACATTGTTTATTTATGATAAGTGTGCATTTTATCAAATATAAAGAACACCTTAAGACGCTACAGTTTTAAAACCATAACATATTTATACAAACACATTATGGTTTATAATTTTTATAACAGTCTATCTCAAGAAGCTTCTCACCAAGTGGAGACTTCACTCCTTATATCAAACTGAAGCACAAAAACGTGGCCTTGAAATGACGTCACTTTTGTCTGTGTCCAGTTCTTTAGAGTGACTGTTTTCTTTTTTAAACAGGACATAGTAAATTAAATTTTGTAATATGGAATCGAATCTATTAATATTTATCTATACACTTAATATGACTTAAATTCACTATGAAAACTGACTATTACGGCTAGAAATTAGTTCAAATTTAAGAAAAGTCAACGCGAGTCAGGTGCCGTGAGAAGTGTGCCGACGGGGTAAGGGAACCAAAACAAAAATATAAACTACCACAAACCACTTGCATATTCTACAGCGCGGTGTAGGATTTCTAACACATTAGTGTAGCTGCACTTATGTGCATAAAATTCCGTATCACTCGATTGTGTGTTCCAGTTCTTAGGTCGTTATTTCACAATCGATATCGTGAAGATAATACTAACCAATGAAGCATGGGTAGGATGTAAAAAAATTGGGTTATACGAAAATGAAAACTGCAGTAAATTTTATACTAATAGTAATATGATAACAGATATAATTAAAGTAAAACAAATAATATCGATATAAAACACATTTTGTATATGATACAACTTGAAAGATATTTCATGCGACTTCTTAAGATTTACTTTCGTGTTGAAATCTTTCAAAGCTCGGCGATTCAATGGTTGTATATTTTCCTTTTTCTGTCATAAAATATACAAAGTAATTATAAAACATTTATTTTTTAAAGAACCCCCCACCTTTTATCCTCTAAAGGCGTAGGCATAGGGACAAATAAAATATATATGTTTCAATGAGCTGAGTTCTAACCAGTGGTTGGAGCAAGCTACTTATCCTGTAAATAATAACAGCCCTGTATTTTACTGCCCCACGGATGGCTTAAGAGGGATTGTAGGCCTTAGTTCACCACGCTGGCCTAGTGAAAGTTGGCAGATTTCACATACCTTCGAAATTCTTATTGAGAATTATTAGGTTTCCTCACAAAAAAAATATTAAATCGTACGTATACTTCTATATGTATACGCATCGAAGTAGGGCGAGTGCGGTCCATTGCCTTTGAACGTGTACATCGTGTGTTTCATTGCAACCCCTACCCCGAGTAAACCGCACCTTTCGGAGCGACCGCGTTCCCAGGGAATACTAGACGTCAAAGGTCTACTCTTGTGGAACATTGCGTACGATGCAGTCCTGCGTGTCGCTCTCCCCGATGGAGTAAGTATTATCTGCTTTGCAGATGACACGTTAATATTAACTGTCGGGAGCAACTTTGAGAGGACCAAAGAGCTCGCTGAAGGCGGGGTGGCAAACGTTATTGCTAAGATCCGCGAGTTGGGTCTTCAAATAGCACCTCATAAAACCGAAGCTCTATGGTTTTATAAGAAACGCCGAGGTAGGGCACCACCCAACTCGCTAATACGAATAGGAGAGTCAGAAATTCAAGCGAGCCCACATATACAATATTTGGGGCTCATTCTGAACGGACGTTGGGGCTTTGAGGAACACTTCGATCGTCTATCTCTGCGCATTGAGAAGGTAGCAGGTGCTATGCACCGGCTATTACCCAATCTTGCCGGCCCGAGGGAGGAAGTTCGCCGACTATACGCGGGAGTGGTTCGATCCATGGCTCTCTATGGCGCGCCTGTTTGGTCAAACAGATTAAAAGTTCGTCGCTGTAGGATGAAACTATACCGAATACAGCGCAGGATGGCCATCAGGATAGTGCGAGGATATCGTACGATATCCTTTGAGGCGGCGACAGTATTGTCACGATTTCCTCCTTTGGACATACTAGCGGATATGGACGCGAAGGTTTACAACCGTATACGCACTGTGCGACAAACAAGCGAAGGTCAGCCAACAATGGCGACCGAGGTGGCAATACGGCGGCAGGAACGGCGAAATGCTTTCGCTACATGGCAGTCAAGACTCTGTGAGGAGCCTTACAGACATAAACGAGTCATAGAAGCTATCCTGCCAGTCTTCGAAGCCTGGATACAAAGGAACGAGGGACGACTCACCTATAGACTTACTCAGATAATTACAGGACATGGGTGTTTCGGTGATTATCTGAGTAAGATTGGACGGGAAGCACTGGCCAATTGCCTCCATTGTAGTTCTGGAGATCAGGATTCCGCATCACACACCCTTATGGAGTGTTCTGCATGGGAGGTCGAGAGGCGAGTACTTATCAACCAAATCGGCCAAAATCTCACCCTGCCGGCTGTCGTAATGGCAATGCTGTCAGGAGAGAGTAAGTGGAAAGCCGTAGCTTCCTTTAGTGAAACCGTCATGGTTAAAAAGGAGGCTGCCGAGCGGGATCGGGAGAGAGCTGATCCTGCTCGGAGACGAGAGCGGCGAGCCCGGGGCGGAAATCCTCCCGGCTAATACATGTATATATGTACATGTGTATGTATATGTGTATAGATATGTATGTGCGTGTGTGTGTGTGTGTGCGTGCGTGTGTGTGTGTGTGTGTGTGTGTGTGTATATGTACATATCCTGTATGAGAGAATAGAGGTAAATTTCCTCCGAGTGGTGCTTTTCTTAAGCAATGCGCTGGGGAAACTTTGGCGTGTTCATTTTGAGGTCCCAAAGTTTCTCCAAAGTGCTGATGGAGTAACATGGGGTTTTTAGCCGGTAAAAATCCGTCATACCTTGCTTAAGGCGGGTATCCAAGAGGATTTTCCCCATGAAAAAAAAAAAAAAAAAAAAAAAAAAAAAAAAAGACGTCAAAGGTCTACGGCATCACTGCGGTGCAAGTACTGAGCTACCGGCGCCCGAGAGATCCTCGGATCTTTGACCAGTACTGCTCGCGGCGGAACGACGGTGCCTGTCAACGGATACCCGCAACCTCCCATCGCAACAGTTTGGATGCACCATTTTACACTTGGAAAACATATCGCTATAAAAAATATTTATATAATTATTGAGCTTAGAACTCTTTCATAAGCAATGGTATGATTTTATTAAGGTATCTACGTAAGCCAAACTAAATTAAACGTTAAAATCTAGTAATTTGAAGTTATTTCAAATGAGAACTCCCTTTCTGTCGCCCCGCATGAAGTTGATGCTTGAAGCAGAGCTGCTCGGCGTCAGTTTCCCGAGATCTTGTTTGACTCTGTTTTCAGCTGGCGCACCACGCTTCTCCTTAATCATTTGAGATACCTGCCAACACAATCTTATAAATCAGTATTTTATTATCAAACATAATAACCCTTAATAATTCTTTAGCTTTTGAATGTTAATGTTTTATTCGCCTAAACTGAAGATTCTGACAAATAGTATTCCGATCAATCAAAATTATCTATTCCTCCATTATCTACTAACTTGGATAACATGTTCTGAACGTTGTCAGCAAACCAAGACTGGCGGTTGTGGATATATATGTCGCCGTAAAATTGTAAATACCGTTAGATTACAATCTATCTCGCGAGATTGTGAACTATCGAAAGATTGTGAACCGTAACATACTGCTTACAATTTAACGCATTATTTTTCGGAAGATTACAATCCATTATATAGGTATTATAACCTAACCTAACCGAACCTAACTCTACGGCTGTGAAACGAGAGGCGATCCCCGCACCGAGACAAAATAATGCGTTAATTTGTAAGCAGTATGTTACGGTTCACAATCTTTCGATAGTTCACAATCTCGCGAGATAGATTGTAATCTAACGGTATTTACAATTTTACGGTGACATATACATCTTAACTACGAACATGTCATGCCACTTTTTCATTTTCAATCCAAAATTAATAATATTATGGATACAAGTTTTAGAGTTTCGTTTCCAGCTGCTCTCTCTTCACTGTTTTTTTTTCCATAGTTAGGAAAATTTAAAAAAAGCAGAGGTGCTTACAGCGTCGTCAATAGCTTTGAACTGCCAGTTCCAGTGCACGCGGTAGAGGAAGGGTCGGTGGTCACTGGTCGAACCTGTTGTTGTCGGGGCTGTAGCTCTCCGCGTGGTACGAGGGCGTCAGCACCGTCATCTTGTGACGGTTGATGGCGTAGCAACGGAAAAAATGCTTCATTTTCTCTGCCACCTGTGTTCAAAATAATTGTACCTGTATCAGCCCGGTGTCACCAGACTGCCTGGGTTGCGCAGTTGTACTACAGTACTATTACAAAATCGAGGTCTCGTGTTCAAATCCTGGATTAGGCAAAGTGATATTGGATTTTTCTAATTCATTATCAGCCCGGATTCAGAAATTTGTGCCCCATATGGCGATAGGATCGGCCCTACAACATGAGAAGTGTAAGCCTCGTCGGCAGGCACACTCTCAATCTAACTCTAATCCATCCTAATATAAAGTGTGTGGTGGCATTTTGGTAACAGACCAAACGTGGCTGCCAACATAATCACGGTGGTCGCGGGTTCAAATCCCAGGCACGCCTCGGACTGATAGCCGGATAGATTGATAGCAATCATCAGGCACTTTAACCACATGCTTTAACTGTGAAGCAAAATGTCGTGAGAAAAGCTACATGCCCTAGCGAATTTTAAGAATTTCTATGGTATATAGAGTACGCCAACCAGCACCAGGCCAGCGAGGTGGACTGTAATATCGCCTAACCCCTCTTAATCGTACTCTCCACTGTAGACTGTAGATGTGGCCCATGCTCTGCAGTGAGACGCATACAGATTATTTATTAATCAAATATGACCTGGCCATCTCGTCACTCTTGCTCGCAGAAATATAAAAAATATTAGTTAAACATCCCATAATATAGACTGCATCAATTTTAGTTACCTATACATATAGAAAGTATGCAAATAAAAGTTAACATTGTACAAGATACAAAAGAAACTTCATTTAATGTAAGAAATAAATAGAAAGTGATTTCGGCTATTTGCAAAAAATAAAGTAAATCTATATCATATAATATTTCCGAGTTTGCAAAGCAACTTGTCAATTGTTGATACTGCGAGTTCGTGAATAATAAGATATCTTGCGCAAAACAATTGTATCAATATTTTCCAAATTTTTTTTGTTTGTTCCAATTGTGCTCATGCTCCAGGGCCAAGAAAATTTCATATATAAGGTGGAATAAAAGCGTTGTTAATATAAGTCTCATCTGAACTCTTCAGACGTTATCTACCTATCATTAAAATGAAGCAGGCTCTGTGTTTCTTCGTCGTCGCTGCATTACTTGCGCAAACGGTAACTATACTCATAAGTATTTTATTTATTTTCTTTTTCTGGGTTCCCCTTACCGCAGATGTAGTGAGGTAAGAGGTCGGAGCAAGATGATTTTTTAATATGCTGCTTGCATAATGTTTGGCATGTCATGAGGTTTACACACGTGTGACCGTCTGTTGAACTTGACTGCTAAATTGGTGGTTGGGAGTTCAAAATCTTCGAATCCTAGGGAAAACCTTTGTGATTTCGGATTTAGTGTGTTTTCTTGGTAATCTACCTCAATCCTCATACTTTATCAGTGAAGGAGAAGATTGTAAAGAAACCTGCATATCTGCCTTGAAACTATGCCTTAAAACTATGGGGCTATAGATATATTTTTGATATATTAGTATTTTTAGTGCTGTTATTAAAGTTAGTTTATATTATTTTTTGTTGTTTCAGCTCGCAAGACCCGAGACTACAGGTAATATTACGATCGTATCGTTTTATTAGCTGATAAGATTTAATTAACATGTTCTTTACGATAGTTATTTCTCTTTTAAGATGCCGCTGCTGATACCTCAACGTCAGTCTCAAACACTACCTCTGCCGTAAATGGTACGTATTGTCTATTTCCGTTATTGTACCTACAAATATACTCTTAAACGTCTAAATTGAGGATTAAATCTTTAAAAATAAAGATAAATGTTCTAATCCAGAAATTCCCCATAATAATAGGCTAACTCCTGAGACATAACAGTTCAGTACCATTTTCATCGCTAACTTCTAAACTATTTTGTGTAGTAGATTTTAATGAGCCTCCATGTTGGCAATAAAACAAAGAGAAATTTACTTATTATTGTTATCAATTGAAATAACAGTGTCCCTATACCTACATCAATTCAAGTAGGCAGGTTCGAAAAATATGATCGCCATTATGAAATTTTTGGTTATTGATACGATTCCTGTTATTTATTATTATTATTATTTTGAACCACGGTCAAATTTTTAACGCTGGACTATCATCAAAAATTATAGTTAGATAGATAACACTTTATTGTTCACCACATATTAAATACAACAATACAGTTTTGATTCTTTTGAAATAGTGTACCAACTGGCGGTCTTACCGCTATTATCAATCTCTTATAGAGAATCAAATAAATATAAATATTTTTTTATTATATATTATTGTGTGTCGTCTTTAATATGGGGAAATTTAATATGGCGTTGTTTACAGCTACAGCATCTGGTACCGCATCAAAAGAGAGTACTGAAAACGAATTAGTTACCAATTCGAGCGCATTGAAACCAGCATTGGAAAAGGTGTTGGCTGAGGCCGTAAACACCACTGTGGCAGGTGAGTAGACACAGATTATGAATATTGGTACAATCGAGATATGATTGTAAGACGTTCATTAACAATTTTTCGTCGGCTTTGAACGTCTGTCAAAATGGTCAAAAGTGTTATCTACCTTAAATCTAAATTATGACTGTTAAATTCTACAATTCTAATACTTAAACACAAAATATTGTTGTGGAAAATGCTGATTCGCACCTCGGGAATTCTGCACGGGTGAGAATTCTCGGGTGAGATCGATATCTCAGCTATCGCTTTTCAACACAAAGCTACTCAAAAATAGATTTAATGGTATAAATACCTATGACAACACTGAGCCAGATTTAGAATTAAAGATGAACGAAGAATGAAATTTAAAAGAACGTCCATCTTTTAAAAACACCTTGTAATTTGCTGATCACTACCTAATTATATCTTTTCTTTTTTTCATGACAGTATTGAGCGAATTGAAAAATGGCGTCGAAAGTGAATTCAAAGCTACAATACAAAATATATTGGGTTAGATTGAAACGGTACTTTATTTTTCCATGTTATTAATTACCATAACTTAATTGACATTCATAATTTTATTGCTATAATTTATGTATAGAGTAAATATGGCCCGATGATTCGTTTCTTTCATTATCTTTTATATTATTTTCCACAGCAAAATGATTTAATACAGAAATAAATATTTCAATTGCAAAAACCGTATTTTATTTTAATAATGTTTCCCAATGACGTTATTTTACAATCATGTAAAATATATTTTCCATTGCAATCGATCTTATATTTTAGGATTAGTATTTTTAATTAGTACTAAGTTAGTTAGAACTTGGTAAAAGTTGTAGTTATTTTTAATTAATGAGAAAGCAGTTTAAATTTGTCATCGGAGGAAAATTCAAAGAAACGAAAATACAATAACTTACTGATTTATTTTTCAACGTTGCTCAGAGATATAGACGCAGTATATCCAGACATTAAAAATATAATTTTAAAGATAGTAAAAAGTACATAATTATCTAAAAGAGATTTATGATGTCACCAAAAAATAATCGCCGAAGTCAAAGTTGAATGAAAGTTATAATTAGTTTGTTCTCGGTTTTCTTGTGATTACGTAAGTAGGTACTAATTATCCGGGCATGCAACGAAAAAACAAGTGCAGATGTAATAAAAAATAATTTAATAAATTATACCGACTTCAAAAGTGGAATAAAAAGAGAGATATAAAACTAATCTTTTATTAAATCTATAATACCTAAATACACAAACATTTTTTTTCGAGGTCGGTGCCAGCTGGCCTACTATAAGCTATACGGGTAAAACCGCGAGGCATAGCTGATAGGCTGACAAAATTACATACATACACGTTGAATTGATAATCTCCTTTTTTTATAATTTAATAAATCAACGGGTTAGGCAACTAACTTCTTATCTTTCTAACGACTACTTTCCTCCAAGGTACAGTGAGTTGAGAATCATCTATAAATAAAAGTTTACACTCAATATCCTTAAACTTTTGTAAGTTGTGTATGTGTATTAAGCTGTCGCCATGAGGGGTTTTCGCCGATACTTGCCACGTTTGGCAGGCGGGTTGGCGAGCGCGCGACGTAGCGTCTCGCGCTGCTCTCCATGATCAGCCTGTCATGATCATGGGGGAGGCCTATGTTCAGCAGTGGACTTCCTGTGGCTGAAGAGAAGCAATTTTTAGCAATAGATAGAGTGATTCAAGGAGAAGGTATATGGGTATAACACGTATACAGAGGGTCCCACGGCGATGCCACATGGAGGGAAAGTATCTTAAATATTGTACATAGAAAATTTTACTGAAAGAAGACATCGCTTTAATTTAAAAAAAAACAACTGTTTTGGTATACAAGAGTTTGTAAGAAAAATAGCATGTAAGTATCTGGTGTGGAATGGAATCAGAAAACATCTGCACCAGGCGAAGCTGGAAGCTGTAATTTTATATTTAAAATCGAAATAAATATAAATGAACTCTTTTTCATGAACAGTAATAAAAAAAATTGAACCTGCATCCTCAATGAACAATTACAATATAAAAATTGAAAAATAAATCAATACACAGATCACCTGCATCATATTTATTAACGATAAATGTAACAAATAAAGTCATAATAAAATATCTATAATAATCATCCAAAGCTTGCTTACACTCATAAAATACACGAAACATTGCTGTGCAAAATTAAAGGCTGCGAAATAGGTTGCTCTACTCTGACATTAATTGCGAAATATCCAGCAACGGTTTGCTTTAAATGTATTTTCATCTAACGGTGCTATACTTAGTTTAAATGTCCTGTAGACATAGACCACTGAACTGCTTGGTGGGAATGCTACTGAGGGGTGCATTTATCACTTTAACACACTACACCCGATTTTAGCGAAGCTCGTACAGTGCTATATTTAATATGGACTTAAAATAAAAATATTGTGCCAAATGCGAGTCCAGCTCGCGGTAGCCACCCTGAAACTCAGAATACAGAAAAAAACGAGAAGCCGCGAAAGAGCCTAAAACGATAAATAAAAATATCTGTTGTGCTCACCTTAACGTTGTAGGTGACTAGTCAATTTATAATATCCACTTACGATACTTAATTTTATTTTATAATTTACAAACTTTCAATAGCCTTGGTAGCGCAATTGCAAAAGAGTCCGATTGAGGACTCGGGTTTGAATCCCGGATCGGGCAATGTGATTTTTTATTTTTCTCCTCATTGTAAGCCCAAAGTCAAGAATTTGTGCCCAATACGGCGATAGACTGGTCCCCTATCACATCATGGAACGGAACACACAAGGCGAAACAGGGATGTCCTGGTAGTACATCTACCTACCTCTTCTAGGAAAAAGGCGTGAACTTATGTATGTCAATGTTCTCATCGTTTACCCCTGAATCGAGAAATAACGTATGTAGTAGAGATGTTTACGGAAGTAGGAAATGAAGCGAGGACGGTACGCTGCTTTGAATTTCGAACACTACCTGTGCCTTGCAATGGCAGCGGGATGCGCTTTATGGTTGTTTCTGTATTCTCCGCCCTGAAATTATAAATATCTATTTAGCAAAAATAGTCCCGGTTATTTAGAATCAGTCAGTGACTTTCATTAATAGAAATTTAAAAAGTAATGTAAAAAGGTTCTCAAAGGCTCGATTGTCTTTTTTTTGTAAGTATCTATAGTACGCGACAAGTCGGGATGGCAATCGGGGTATGAAACGACGCGTGGGGGAGGGCACGCGCTGCACTCCTGGACGTCACCCGCGCCCGTTTTAGTTGCTGTGCTGCACGAGTCCGCATCCACCGCAGTTATCGGTGCCGATCCCGATCACATTGTCCTTTGTGTAATATTTTGTTGTGTATTGAAATCACTACGGTAGCTTTTAAAATTAAAGACAAGGCGGTATACTTTCTCCTCTGTTATTCTCTTTTTTTATAAATCTAATATCCCAAGATCTTTAGTGTGCGTATCATCTTTGTGCCGACGACTTGCAGATTTACTCCCAAGCGAGTGTGGATTGCGTGACTACAGCGATCGACAAAGTGAACAGGGACTTGGAACACATTAAACACTGGTCAGATTGCTTTGGTCTGTCAGTCAACCCCACTAAATGTCAGGCCATTCTTGTCGGCAGTCCAAGGATGATTTGCAGATTGGATACCGCACATTTACCGCCTGTTATTTATGATGGGACGGCCATCGCTTGGTCAAGGACCTACGTATATATATTGACTCTGCTTTAAACTGGCGAGCTCAGGTTGCTTCTGTATGTCAAAAGGTCACAGGTACCCCACGTGTCCTCTATCGCCTGAAGAATTTTCTTCCTATTAAAACCAAGACAATGCTTGTGCAAGCCTTCATTTCCCCCTTAATCGACTATGGTGATGTGTGCTGTTTTGAATCCAGAACTCCTGAACAAACTCCACCGACTTCTCAATAACTGCATTCGATTCATTTTTAATCTTCGTAAATATGATCACGTTTCTTCTTTCCGCTCCCAGCTAAAATGGTTACCTATTCGCCAGCACTTTTTTCTATTCTTACATCACCTACACCACTTTCTTATTTCACTTCTCAATTTCAATACTTAGGCAGTAGCCATAATAAGAATCTTCGCTCAAACAATAATCTCAGGCTCCATTGTCCTATTCATAGCTCAGATTTTATTCACTCTTCCTTCTCCGTCCCATCAATACTTCTCTGGATCGCACTCCCCCTCGATATCAGGGCATCGGGCACTCGTTTGACATTCAAGGTGAAGGTTCGCCAACACTTACTACAGCAACTCTGCCAATTTGTTAAATTGGCAGAGTTGCTTTAAACGTATTTTTCCAGTCTAGATTTCATATGTGTTATATATATTTATTTTATTATATATTTATATACTTATGTACAATGTATATATGTGTGTATTTATACGTGAATGTATGTTTGTATATATTTAAGTATTGTTTACATATAAACCCTCAATTCTCAAGTTTCTATAATTTATGCGCCCACTAATTTTCTCTCTGCACTATCCAAAGGTCGACTGGCAGAGAATGCTTCAGGCATTCAGTCCGCCTTTATACTCTGGATAAAAAAGTATAAATAAATAAATATATAAACAAAAAACATTATTTCATTCTCATTCTGACGCTTGTATTACGTTCAAACAGTGCCCCATAATAGTTTTCCGCATATATCTACCATATGCAAACATGGATCAATTACAAATTGTATGTATATTTTATCATATTGCATATAACTTGACTTAATTATTTTTACTCTTATGTTATTGCGTTGCAAAAAAGATATCGATATAAGCTACTCGAAACGCTCAGAACAATTACTGAATTGGAACATGATACTACATCACTAGAAAACTGTCATGCCGACCTGTCGCGTATAGTAAGTTTCGTTTTCTAAATCCAACTTAAAAATTATTACATAGTATAAAACAAAGTCGCTTCCCGCAGCCTGTCTGTCCCTATGTATTAGTGATGTACAAATGTTGAATTTCTCACATTCGATAGAAGTTTTGATTTTTTTTAATGTTGGATAAAGCATTGAAATAGGGATGTATCCAAGATTTTAATAGTTCCTAAAAAATATCGCTTATAAAAAATATACATTAGAAAACAGCATCAAAATTGGTTGTAAAATAATATATGATATTAATAGTTTTAATAGTGTGGTGGGGACACTCGCACCTTACGGAGGACGACGTCAACTCGTGCATGTTGCATCTTCTTCTATTACTCCTACTTCTGTGGAGGGCTATTTCTGTTTGTCCAGTCTCCCTCCACTAAACCTGACAACAGTTTCTCCTATAGTACACAGGAGAAGGCCGATCTCTTGGCCTAATTCTTTGCCGCAAACTCAACGTTGGATGATGGAGGCCGCCAAATATCCCGCGGTGCGAGTCTCCGGTCTCAAAATAAAATTAGCCACCGTACTGTCAGACAGGACCTCAGACTTCAAGACATCCATAAATCGAGAGGGCTAGACTGTATCCCCGCAGTGGTTCTTAAAACGTGCGCCTGAGCCGACCCCCTTGCTCATGAGCCTTTACCGTCTTTCCTATAAAACCAACAACCGGGTTCCGGCTTCGTGAAGGTTGCCCATGTACACTCAATTCCCGAAAGGGTGACCAATCGAACCCTTCGTGTTACAGGCCGATTATTGCCACATCCTTACTCTTCGAAGTCTTGAAGCTAGTGATAAACACGCAACTCCTAAGGTACGTTAAGAACTACCAGCTGATTGGTTAGTACAGTTTCTCGTGTACCCCACGCACTGTTGGGCGTAGGCTTTGGAGAGTGGAGGTGAAGCTATAGCGGTCGGCCTTTTAATTACGAAGGCGTTCGATCATTTGTGGCATGGTGCCCTTCTTACGAAGTTACCTGCCTTTGCAATCCCCGAGGGATCGCAAATGGATCGCCAGTTTTGTGGATGGTCGGAGCATAGTAGGTAGTCGAGGTGGACGGCTGGCGCTCCGTGATCTAGACCATTAATGCTGTTGCTCTACGTGGCTCAGTGCTATCGCCGACTCTCTTCGTCCTGCATATCCATGACATGTTGCTTATCGACAGATGCATTGTTATGCAGATGATAGTATGAGTGACGCGCAATACGTCGACCAATAGAATCTCCCTGGGGTTCCATTGAGGACAGACGGTCTCAACTTATGTCTGAAGTCGAAAGCTGCCTGGGGCGGGCCTACAAATGGGGTGAATTAAACGTAGTTCAATTTAACCCTTTGAAGACACAAGTTTGCCCGTTCACTGCTAAGAAGGACCCCTTTATCATGGCGCCACAATTCCAAGGAGTTACTCTCCAACCTTTTGATGTAAACAATAATCAAAATTGAGGCAACTAGCCTTTTATAGAAGACCCTATTGTTTTGTGGAAGATTAGAAGCAATTAATGTGATATTCTTTCTCGGTAGTCAGGGAATATTTAGCAAATACGTGCACAATAATTTTGCCCCGTAAAGAGTTTTTAGTGGAGCTAGACTTATGTAAACACCTCACAGAAACAACCTTTGCTTGAATTCCGTTACTAATAATGTAGGGTTAGAAGAGTTTCAGTTTAAACAGCCAGATTAATAATTATACTTTTGGTCAATGGTCTTAGTAACAAATAATTTTATTATCGTTAATTCATAGAAAAAGAAAATAATATATATAGTGACTAAAAATATGATAAATACACCCAACAGTAACACTTGTACATAGTCCCGACCCCACACCAAGATCGAATCTTGTGTCGTGGGTATGAGAAACAACATGAGACTTTTCGGTCTCACAGACACCCAGACCTGAAACAGACACCTGTGGTTCACACAAACATCTGTCTCGGTGCGGGGATCGAACCCGCGGCCTCTCGCTTCACAGCCAGCGTCCAACCAACTGCGCCACGGGGGCTGTCATGTCATAATAAAACCAAAGATTATATACACTCATTTGCAAAAAAACGGGCGGTTTTGATTTTAATTCTTCTTTAAAAAAATACGGTACCAAAATGATTTCAATCATTTGTACATGTTACTGGCCGGTTTTAAAAATGCCGTGGTGTTTAAAACAATACGTTCTAAATTCAAATTTTCGTTTGATGCTCGTTTTTACAGAAAACCACTTTTTATCCTACATTTTTGGTGCGAAGTTCCAAAAGATAATATCGGTTTTCATAACTTTTAGTCAATTTTTATGAATTTATTTCATATTCTTAATTGTCAAAGCTTCATTTATTGCTGTTTAGCTGTCTCAATAATGTTAGAGAAAGTGGTAAAAGCTACCAAAATTATTGCGCTGCTCGAAGAGGGTTGCAGCCAATGCTTCGTAGCTCAGAGGCTAAGTGTGAGTCGCTCGACGGTTCAAAGGACCTGGCAGCGGTATCAAGACACCGGTTCCGTCGAGAGAAGGCCTGGTTCTGGAAGAAAATCATGTACCCAACCACGGGATGATCGTTTTCTTGTGAGTCGCGCATTGAGAAATCGCAAGTCTTCGTATGTGGACCTTAAGAACAACCTCGAAGAAGTAAGAAATGTGCATATTAGTCTATGGACGGTCAGGAGGAGGCTTCTCGCGGCCAATATACGCAGTCATCGCCCGGCCCGCGGCCCTAAGTTACTCCGTGAGCACAAGGTTGCCAGGCTTAGGTTTGCTCGAAATTGTGAGTCATGGACTCAAGAAGACTGGAATAGGGTATTGTTCTCCGATGAAACCAGGATATCTCTGTTCGGTGAAGATCGACGTCGGCGAGTACTACGAAGACGAGGAGAAAGCTTTGCAGAGGCTTGTTTTGAAGAAATCACACCTTATGTATGGTGGGGGCTCTGTTATGTTTTGGGCAGGAATAAATTCAATGGATCGTACAGAGTTAGTCCTCATTGAAAACGGCTCACTGACTGGACATCGATACATAACGGAAGTTCTAATTCCTCATGCACAACCCGCATTGGCCGCTTTAGGCGAAGACTCAATTTTTATGGACGACAACGCTCGCGCCCACCAGTCTGGCGATGTGGAAGCGTATGTGCAAGAGGTCGGCATTCGTCGTTTGGATTGGCCAGCTCGAAGTCCCGACCTCAATCCTATAGAGCATGTCTGGGACGTTCTGAAACGACGCGTGAGATCAGTAAAACCGGCTCCGCAGACCATCAGAGAGCTGAAGAATGTGTTTAGCGCGGAGTGGGAACGTATTCCGCAAGCAAGTATCCGGGATATCCTCGCTAGCATACCCAGACGAATTCAAGCTGTGATTTCAGCTAGAGGGGGTCACACTCGATACTAAACATTTATCTGCTTTCACTTTATTAAAGAAAAAACAAACAAAAATCTTTGTTAACTTACCTACTTACTTCACGAGCATATGCACTACTAGCGAGCATACACTACTAGTGAACTTTAGCATTAAAACCCATAAATTTTATCAAAATTTTATGATAATACTGACGAAAACGATTATTTGCTTATTAATTTACAAAATTGTGAAAGTAAAACTACCTATAATTATCAAACAAACCAATAGTAACATTTGAAATGGTTCATTGCTTAGGTGCCCGTTTTTTTTTTGCAAATGAGTTTATAACATTGTAAAGGTTTAAATTTTACGTTTGTATATAACTAAATAAGTAGTCCTTTGTCTTTGTAAAGAAAAAAATATAACTTTTTGTACAGATAGGTATTCATGACTGTTTGTTGCTGTTGGGTGTATTTGTTGTGTATGTTTATTTATTCTTATGTTATGTAATGCTTATATTATTTCCTTTTTGTTTGTCAAATACATTCGCAAATCATTCACTTCGTTTGTTACGAATGCAAATGGAAATTCGCGAATGCGAATATTTGTTACATCACTACTATAATATGTATGCTGTCTGCTTAGACCACAGACATATAATAAAGAAGCAGACTAAACACATTTGATTAGCACACATTGACAATAATAACAAAATAGTCTATCCTGCTCATGAGTCTAATTACAGCATAACTTTGTGTCTGTTTGTCCTATGTATTGCAGCACTAACCACTACACTGACAGATTAGCCAGCGTGGCAGGTCGCCATTGAAAATTGCATCGAGTAAGCTACATGTCATGCAGTCATCATTTGTGATTTTCTTTATTTTATTGTTAATCTATTGTTATTCACAACAAAAATGGTTAAATACAGAGTGTACAAGTGTGGAAGTGCTACTTACAAAAAATAGCTAGGACTAACTTTCCACCGGTAAGTAAAATAGAAGGATTTGTTGACTTGCCTATTAATGTCATATTTTTGTTAAATTTCTGCAATAATGAGTATTCTTAGGTCTTTGAAATGGCATTTATACGTTATTTCGAATATCTCTTACTTATATACTCCATAAATTATAAACCCCTTTTTGAATAAACTTGCTTTATTTTAATAATTTCGTAAATAACCCATGACATTTGACAGATCAAATACTTTCATAATATAAAGGGGACGTATTGAGGGAAAAGGATATAATAGTGTTTTACAATTATTTTTTCCTTAATACCACGTCGTAATATCTAGTTTTGTTTTTATAATATGTATAATTATTTCAGGTTTCCTAAGGATAAAAATCTGTGTGATGCCTGGCTTAATTTAGCTTTTCCTGATGAAATCGGCCGTTAGTTGTTAGTAGCTTATAAGGGGCATCTCCGAAGTCCGGCCCATGATAGCGTATCTGTGTGTCACCTCTTTATCTGTGTGCATTTTGTCACGCAAATTTATGCGATATGTTTAGTCTGCTCCTCTATATTATATGTCTGTGGGTAATATCACAAAAAAAATTAAGCTTGACCTACATAATAGGTTTAAGTGGTAGAGCCCCGCTGTTATCAGTCATGACTCAGCATGAATGGCTAGGCTCATCCGGGGCGATACAACAGTCTCACAGAAAATCGACGTGAAGCGACAGCTTAGCTGTCGCGTTTCATTCAGTGAGTGAGATTGTCGGATGCCCAATACCCCTTTCCTATTCCCATCCTTTTTCCTTCCCGCTCCCCTCCTAATTGCGCCGGCAACACATCCATGATTCAGCGTTGTGGATGCTCATGGGCGGCAGTGAACACTTACCAACAAGTGACCTGTTTGCTCGTTTGTCGGATCTAAGAAATAAAAAAATAAAAAAGTTGTAATAGAGTGCCGATTTTTATTTGAATAATTTGTCCATCTATGTAAAGCCGGCTTCTAATTAGCTACTAATGGCTTATAACTGTATATTTATTTATCACTGGGCTATTAAAATTAATATAATATAATCAGTATTACATAAAATTATCATTTACATAACTAGGTACTTCTTTATATAAAACACTAGCGGCCCGGCCCAGCTTCGCCTGGGTGCTAAGATGTTTAGACTCCACTCCACACCAGAAATATCTTATTCCCGTTCAAACTTTTGTACTCCTGAACTCAACCTAAGTACCTACTATCCCTTTTCCTATCGTATCCCATCCCATCTCATCTGGCTCCTTTTCTTTCTGTTACATCCCGTCCCATTATTTCCCATCGAATGCAATCCGGATCCGACCGGTTTCATCGCGTTCGTCCCACTTTATCCCATTTCATCCCTTAATGCCTAAATAGGCAAGTTGTAATTTTTTTGTAATTGCTTTTATTTTGTAGATAGGCCTTATATAAACACGAAAATACGACGAATATCATTTAAAAAATACGCAAACACAAATACTTTGCAAAATTCCTGCTAAAACTTTCCGCTCAGCCAAAATTCTGACTACGAAATTGATTTTTTAAAGTATAATGAACTACTTATTTTAAATTTAATTAATTTTATAGCGTCAACAACACGTGGTAATTATACTGTTAAAATGTAGCTTATATGACACGTTCGTAGATTTACCATAGCAGCGCCATCTATTGATTACTTACTCAACCCAGTCGAAAGGTATCGACATCTGTTAGAATCATTTGGAGTTAACAGATGATTGTGACTGTCAAATAATAACAGACAAATAATTAGCAATAAATTAAAATTGCGACTATAATTTGAGATTTAAACTATCCTATCTCTCAAGTTGGATCGAACTGCACATGGTGTGCAAATTTTATTATAATCGGTTAAGTAGTTTAGGAGTCCATTGAGGACAAACATTGTGACACGAGATTTATATATATTAGAAGATATATTAGGGTATTGGCATCAGGAACTTTTATATCAACGTACCTATATATTGTAAAGAAGAGATACAATATCATGTAATTTGAGCAAATGTGTCCTAAAATTATACACAACAAATAACATTTACAAAAACAGGGACTATTAAACTTTTATTATTATTGCCAAACAAATAAATTTGACTACCATAAACATTGCTTTACAGACACAGATCACTTTACAGAAAAGTTAATTTTATTGTATCTCACGTCCTATTTATGCCAGACATAATAGTCGGCCGTTACAGTATACCTAAAATGAGATCGTCAATCTGTTAAACTGCACGTTTTGATACGAAATATAGAGGCACTTTACGTATTTAATATGAATCATTATATATTAGTGCTATTGCTCGGTACCATACAAGTCGTTTCGTGTTTGTACGCATATTTTATACTAAAATACTTTGTGAGTATTGCAGTACCATTGAAAAAAGTTTTAATTTGCTTTTGTGTAATTTTAATGCTCGGAGGTTTCATGTAATCAATATGCGTGTCATTTACGCGCGAATTTCTGCACCTATTGTCGGGAATTATTTGTGTCTACAATTTGAAAAATCATTCAATTATTATGCTATTGAAATAGCTTAATATTTTTACATGTATTTACAATTTTAATGCTAAGTTATGATGCTACAATTCCTCGTCTTAACCATGTTTTATTCAGTAATAAGTTTCTACGCACACGATGTTTGCTGGTGAAACTTATTTAAATGGTGCGACAGTATTTCGTTTTTTAAATTTACCCAAGTGTTTCATTACAATATATTTTGTGCGATATGCCGTCTTCAAGGACAGTAATATTTATCATATTCGCTTTCGCGGCGACGTAGTCAAATATACATTGTTTATTTATGATAAGTGTGCATTTTATTTTATTTATTATGCTTCTTGTACAAAGACGGTATAAAGGCGGACTTAATGCCTAAGGCAATCTCTAGCAGTCAACCTTTGAGTGGTGCAGAAAAAAAACTTGGTAGGCGCATATAAATAATAAAAAAATCAAATAAAATCATGAATATATTATTTATATATAACTGTATACTAAAAACATACAATCAAAGGTATGATAAATACATAAAACATTAATAAATACATATGATGTATAAAATATATTATTATATATTTTTCATGTTTATTTTGTTAAAGCTGTCAGTTATTTTCGTTTTTGGGTATGTTGGAATTTTAAAAACGTATTTTAATACTAGGCCAGTTTATGATTCTGAATAAATGATTATTATTCAATATTACTCGTGTATATAAAAGCTAACCCAATATATTGATAGAAGTATGGACTGGATAAAGAAAGATGAATGGATGTAATCGGAGTTGTGAGAAGGACAATAAAGAAGCACATCATTATTTGAGCGAAGGTTCGCATTATGGTTACTGTTTAAGTACTGGGATTAAGAGGTAAGGTAAGAAGGCGGGCAAGGATATTTAAGAATAGAAAAAAGCGTGTAAATTGCGTGCAAATTACGACACTAACGAATAGGTAATCATTTTAACTGGGTGCGAAAAGAAGTAATACGATCATATTTACGAAGGTTACAAATGAAAGAAAGCAGTCATTAAGAAGCCGGTCAAGTTTGTTGAGGTGGTATACATTGAAATCAAAGTAGCACACATCATCATAGTCGATTAAGAAAAAAATAAGGATTGCACAAGCATTGTCTAGGTTTTAACAGGGAGGAAGTTCTTCAGACGGTAAAGGACACGCAGAGTATCAGTAATCTTTTGGGAAACAGATGCAACCTGAGCTCGTCAGTTCAGGCTGGAGTCGATCATCATGCCCAAATTTTTGACTACAGTAGACCAGGTGATGACAGTACCATTGTACATTACAGGAGGAATAATTATTGTGGCGTCCTAACTGCTTATCATTCTTGAGCTACCAACAACAGGCGTGACGACAGTATCAAAAAATCAAAGGCTTTATGATTTTAGGAGGAAATACATATTATAAGGATTTAAAACGATGATTTAGTTTTAATCTTATTGTCATATCATCGTTTATTGGAGATTTATAAGATTTTCAATAAAATAAACGTACAAAATATAGCAATCGGCCATTTCGACTGAAACACCAATGACGTCACGCCTATGTAAACATTAGTGTCATAGTGTGTCGCTTAGGCTTTCATTGTGGTTGCATTTAAATTGAATTTTGCGAGGATTTTTAATTCAAGTGTGATTTCTAGACTCTTTAACGATGGAACCAGGCTTTGTTAAAGCAAACAGCTCTAATTTAACATAAACATAAACAAACAATTTGTTGGGTGTTGATATTGATGTATTTTTACACAGAGGGACCGCACACCACTTATAAACTTCAGAATTATTTTTAGTAGTAATAAGTAATGTTTCGTTTACTTTCTTCGCTGCGCATAAACAATGATATGTTTACCTAGGGGTGACGTCAGAGCGGATGCCAAGAGACCTACTAGCTTTTTATGGGCACTATTGAAAAAGTATTAGAAAAGTCGATTAAAACTGCGTTTAACCTTTGTTAATTATTGAAATATAGATTTTTTCGTAAACAATATATGTGGATCCACATCATAGAACATGATTTTAAAATAATTCGTTATGCCTATTATGGCCTGACATTTGGTAGGGTTGACTGAGAGACCAAAACTATTCTACCAGTATTTAATATATGCCAGGTCTCAATTCACCTTATCGATTGCGGTCGCGACACAATTATAGTAAATTTGCAAGTCATTTAGCGTAAATATGATACGCACAATGAAGATGATTTTACCAAATTTAAAGAACTCGTTAAGACGCTACAGTTTTAAAACCATAACATTTTCATATAAACACATTATGGTTTATAATTGTTGGAACAGTTTAGTCAATAAAATCTTACAGATATCAAAACCTATTGTGCGATGATTTATAATGTGTTTACGCCTGCATCCGTGCCTACGCCCAACACATTTTTTAAATTATGTTGCATCCCAATCGCTGTCACTTTTTGTTGAGCAATATTATGCAACACCATTACATTCACCAACAATCTATAACTTTTGTTGCTACTTGTTATTATTTGTTAAATCTTTGTAATCACGTTCATACCGTCAATAATAGAAATAAGAAAATTAAACAAAGAGCAAACACATTTCTATTTTACTTTCGATTTTTGACAAATGTTGACTGTTTTTTAAAAGGTGGGCATCATTCCTTAAAATATTCAATAACATAGCAACATGTATATATACTAACATTGACTAACATTTTGTTATTAGATGCTGTCGAGTAACATTTGGAAACGTTGCTCAACAAAAAATAACCACGGTTTGGATGCATCATGTTACATTTGGAAAACATATCGCTAAAAAATATTTACATAATGATTGAGCTTAGAACTATTTCATAAGCAATGGTATGATTTTATCAAAGTATCTACGTTTGCCAAACTAAATTAAACGTTAAAATCTAGTAATTTGAAGTTATCTCAAATGAGAACTCCCTTTCTGTCGCCCCGCATGAAGTTGATGCTTGAAGCAGAGCTGCTCGGCGTCAGTTTCCCGAGATCTTGTTTGACTCTGTTTTCAGCTGGCGCACCACGCTTCTCCTTAATCATTTGAGATACCTGCCAACACAATCTTATAAATCAGTATTTTATTATCAAACATAATAACCCTTAATAATTCTTTAGCTTTTGAATGTTAATGTTTTATTCGCCTAAACTGAAGATTCTGACAAATAGTATTCCGATCAATCAAAATTATCTATTCCTCCATTATCTACTAACTTGGATAACATGTTCTGAACGTTGTCAGCAAACCAAGACTGGCGGTTGTGGATATATATGTCGCCGTAAAATTGTAAATACCGTTAGATTACAATCTATCTCGCGAGATTGTGAACTATCGAAAGATTGTGAACCGTAACATACTGCTTACAATTTAACGCATTATTTTTCGGAAGATTACAATCCATTATATAGGTATTATAACCTTTTTTTTTTTTTTTTTTTTTTTTTTTTTTTTTTTTTTTTTTTTTTTTCTCGCGGGGAAAATCCCTTTACGGACCATCCCACCCCCGAAGGGGCGAGGGTGTGTCGGACTCACCGGCGCCTTCCGAGCCCAGCGAGATGTTGTGCCGCCCGTGGATGTGGACGGGCGGCCGCTGGGTCGGGTCCCTACCATACCGAAATACCGACTAAAAACCCCGCGTCGGCCACCATCGGTGCACTTGAGAGACGGCCCCGGGATACCGATGAACGGACGCGCCAGGACCGCCTCTTTGTGCACCGCCGCTTTAGCGACGCGGCGAATGACGCGTGTAGCGTCACGTCTCGGGGGCCGCCAAGGTAGGGACGGCGGCCCCGCGTGGCCCCTGCGGCGCCGGGTTAGTTGTTGTCCCGGCGCCTCCTACGTCTCCTGTGGCGACGAGCGGGATCGGTCTGCTCCCGATCCCGCTCAGCGCTCTCCTTCTGCGACATGGCACGTTCGCAGAAGGAGAGCATGGCTCGCCACGAACTCCGGCTGCCGACCATGGCGGCGACCACGGCCGGCAGCGAAAGGTCACTTCCCACGACCGCGATGAGAGCGCTGCGCTCCTCGTCCCAGGCTGGGCACTCCTCCAGCGTGTGCTGGGCCGTGTCCTCACGGCAGTTGCCACAATGGTGGCACACGGCGGACTCCTCCGCTCCGGCTATACGACACAGGTACGCACCGAAGCAGCCGTGCCCGGTGAGCACCTGCGTCAGCCGGTATGTCGGCGCACCGTGGCGCCTGTCCAGCCACTGTTCGAGGACAGGTCGCACTGCCGCGACGGTCCTCGCACCAGCACTAGGGTTCTCCAGCCTGGAACGCCACTCCTCCACAGCGGACCTGCGGAGGGAGGCCAACATGGCCTCGACCTCTCTGGGATATAGGTATTATAACCTAACCTAACCGAACCTAACTCTACGGCTGTGAAACGAGAGGCGATCCCCGCACCGAGACAAAATAATGCGTTAATTTGTAAGCAGTATGTTACGGTTCACAATCTTTCGATAGTTCACAATCTCGCGAGATAGATTGTAATCTAACGGTATTTACAATTTTACGGTGACATATACATCTTAACTACGAACATGTCATGCCACTTTTTCATTTTCAATCCAAAATTAATAATATTATGGATACAAGTTTTAGAGTTTCGTTTCCAGCTGCTCTCTCTTCACTGTTTTTTTTTTTTTTTCCATAGTTAGGAAAATTTAAAAAAAGCAGAGGTGCTTACAGCGTCGTCAATAGCTTTGAACTGCCAGTTCCAGTGCACGCGGTAGAGGAAGGGTCGGTGGTCACTGGTCGAACCTGTTGTTGTCGGGGCTGTAGCTCTCCGCGTGGTACGAGGGCGTCAGCACCGTCATCTTGTGACGGTTGATGGCGTAGCAACGGAAAAAATGCTTCACTTTCTCTGCCACCTGTGTTCAAAATAATTGTACCTGTATCAGCCCGGTGTCACCAGACTGCCTGGGTTGCGCAGTTGTACTACAGTACTATTACAAAATCGAGGTCTCGTGTTCAAATCCTGGATTAGGCAAAGTGATATTGGATTTTTCTAATTCATTATCAGCCCGGATTCAGAAATTTGTGCCCCATATGGCGATAGGATCGGCCCTGCAACATGAGAAGTGTAAGCCTCGTCGGCAGGCACGCTCTCAATCTAACTCTAATCCATCCTAATATAAAGTGTGTGGTGGCATTTTGGTAACAGACCAAACGTGGCTGCCAACATAATCACGGTGGTCGCGGGTTCAAATCCCAGGCACGCCTCGGACTGATAGCCGGATAGATTGATAGCAATCATCAGGCACTTTAACCACATGCTTTAACTGTGAAGCAAAATGTCGTGAGAAAAGCTACATGCCCTAGCGAATTTTAAGAATTTCTATGGTATATAGAGTACGCCAACCAGCACCAGGCCAGCGTGGTGGACTGTAATATCGCCTAACCCCTCTTAATCGTACTCTCCACTGTAGACTGTAGATGTGGCCCATGCTCTGCAGTGAGACGCATACAGATTATTTATTAATCAAATATGACCTGGCCATCTCGTCACTCTTGCTCGCAGAAATATAAAAAATATTAGTTAAACATCCCATAATATAGACTGCATCAATTTTGGTTACCTATACATATAGAAAGTATGCAAATAAGAGTTAACATTGTACAAGATACAAAAGAAACTTCATTTAATGTAAGAAATAAATAGAAAGTGATTTCGGCTATTTGCAAAAAATAAAGTAAATCTATATCATATAATATTTCCGAGTTTGCAAAGCAACTTGTCAATTGTTGATACTGCGAGTTCGTGAATAATAAGATATCTTGCGCAAAACAATTGTATCAATATTTTCCAAATTTTTTTTGTTTGTTCCAATTGTGCTCATGCTCCAGGGCCAAGAAAATTTCATATATAAGGTGGAATAAAAGCGTTGTTAATATAAGTCTCATCTGAACTCTTCAGACGTTATCTACCTATCATTAAAATGAAGCAGGCTCTGTGTTTCTTCGTCGTCGCTGCATTACTTGCGCAAACGGTAACTATACTCATAAGTATTTTATTTATTTTCTTTTTCTGGGTTCCCCTTACCGCAGATGTAGTGAGGTAAGAGGTCGGAGCAAGATGATTTTTTTATATGCTGCTTGCATAATGTTTGGCATGTCATGAGGTTTACACACG
Organism: Theretra japonica; assembly: GCA_033459515.1. NCBI lineage: Eukaryota > Metazoa > Arthropoda > Insecta > Lepidoptera > Sphingidae > Theretra > Theretra japonica. The sequence continues at coordinate 9,290,790 of CM065939.1, forward strand.
TGTGACCGCCTGTTGAACTTGACTGCTAAATTGGTGGTTGGGAGTTCAAAATCTTCGAATCCTAGGGAAAACCTTTGTGATTTCGGATTTAGTGTGTTTTCTTGGTAATCTACCTCAATCCTCATACTTTATCAGTGAAGGAGAAGATTGTAAAGAAACCTGCATATCTGCCTTGAAACTATGCCTTAAAACTATGGGGCTATAGATATATTTTTGATATATTAGTATTTTTAGTGCTGTTATTAAAGTTAGTTTATATTATTTTTTGTTGTTTCAGCTCGCAAGACCCGAGACTACAGGTAATATTACGATCGTATCGTTTCATTAGCTGATAAGATTTAATTAACATGTTCTTTACGATAGTTATTTCTCTTTTAAGATGCCGATGCTGATACCTCAACGTCAGTCTCAAACACTACCTCTGCCGTAAATGGTACGTATTGTCTATTTCCGTTATTGTACCTACAAATATACTCTTAAACGTCTAAATTGAGGATTAAATCTTTAAAAATAAAGATAAATGTTCTAATCCAGAAATTCCCCATAATAATAGGCTAACTCCTGAGACATAACAGTTCAGTACCATTTTCATCGCTAACTTCTAAACTATTTTGTGTAGTAGATTTTAATGAGCCTCCATGTTGGCAATAAAACAAAGAGAAATTTACTTATTATTGTTATCAATTGAAATAACAGTGTCCCTATACCTACATCAATTCAAGTAGGCAGGTTCGAAAAATATGATCGCCATTATGAAATTTTTGGTTATTGATACGATTCCTGTTATTTATTATTATTATTATTTTGAACCACGGTCAAATTTTTAACGCTGGACTATCATCAAAAATTATAGTTAGATAGATAACACTTTATTGTTCACCACATATTAAATACAACAATACAGTTTTGATTCTTTTGAAATAGTGTACCAACTGGCGGTCTTACCGCTATTATCAATCTCTTATAGAGAATCAAATAAATATAAATATTTTTTTATTATATATTATTGTGTGTCGTCTTTAATATGGGGAAATTTAATATGGCGTTGTTTACAGCTACAGCATCTGGTACCGCATCAAAAGAGAGTACTGAAAACGAATTAGTTACCAATTCGAGCGCATTGAAACCAGCATTGGAAAAGGTGTTGGCTGAGGCCGTAAACACCACTGTGGCAGGTGAGTAGACACAGATTATGAATATTGGTACAATCGAGATATGATTGTAAGACGTTCATTAACAATTTTTCGTCGGCTTTGAACGTCTGTCAAAATGGTCAAAAGTGTTATCTACCTTAAATCTAAATTATGACTGTTAAATTCTACAATTCTAATACTTAAACACAAAATATTGTTGTGGAAAATGCTGATTCGCACCTCGGGAATTCTGCACGGGTGAGAATTCTCGGGTGAGATCGATATCTCAGCTATCGCTTTTCAACACAAAGCTACTCAAAAATAGATTTAATGGTATAAATACCTATGACAACACTGAGCCAGATTTAGAATTAAAGATGAACGAAGAATGAAATTTAAAAGAACGTCCATCTTTTAAAAACACCTTGTAATTTGCTGATCACTACCTAATTATATCTTTTCTTTTTTTCATGACAGTATTGAGCGAATTGAAAAATGGCGTCGAAAGTGAATTCAAAGCTACAATACAAAATATATTGGGTTAGATTGAAACGGTACTTTATTTTTCCATGTTATTAATTACCATAACTTAATTGACATTCATAATTTTATTGCTATAATTTATGTATAGAGTAAATATGGCCCGATGATTCGTTTCTTTCATTATCTTTTATATTATTTTCCACAGCAAAATGATTTAATACAGAAATAAATATTTCAATTGCAAAAACCGTATTTTATTTTAATAATGTTTCCCAATGACGTTATTTTACAATCATGTAAAATATATTTTCCATTGCAATCGATCTTATATTTTAAGAATAGTATTTTTAATTAGTACTAAGTTAGTTAGAACTTGGTAAAAGTTGTAGTTATTTTTAATTAATGAGAAAGCAGTTTAAATTTGTCATCGGAGGAAAATTCAAAGAAACGAAAATACAATAACTTACTGATTTATTTTTCAACGTTGCTCAGAGATATAGACGCAGTATATCCAGACATTAAAAATATAATTTTAAAGATAGTAAAAAGTACATAATTATCTAAAAGAGATCTATGATGTCACCAAAAAATAATCGCCGAAGTCAAAGTTGAATGAAAGTTATAATTAGTTTGTTCTCGGTTTTCTTGTGATTACGTAAGTAGGTACTAATTATCCGGGCATGCAACGAAAAAACAAGTGCAGATGTAATAAAAAATAATTTAATAAATTATACCGACTTCAAAAGTGGAATAAAAAGAGAGATATAAAACTAATCTTTTATTAAATCTATAATACCTAAATACACAAACATTTTTTTTCGAGGTCGGTGCCAGCTGGCCTACTATAAGCTATACGGGTAAAACCGCGAGGCATAGCTGATAGGCTGACAAAATTACATACATACACGTTGAATTGATAATCTCCTTTTTTTATCATTTAATAAATCAACGTTTTAGGCAACTAACTTCTTATCTTTCTAACGACTACTTTCCTCCAAGGTACAGTGAGTTGAGAATCATCTATAAATAAAAGTTTACACTCAATATCCTTAAACTTTTGTAAGTTGTGTATGTGTATTAAGCTGTCGCCATGAGGGGTTTTCGCCGATACTTGCCACGTTTGGCAGGCGGGTTGGCGAGCGCGCGACGTAGCGTCTCGCGCTGCTCTCCATGATCAGCCTGTCATGATCATGGGGGAGGCCTATGTTCAGCAGTGGACTTCCTGTGGCTGAAGAGAAGCAATTTTTAGCAATAGATAGAGTGATTCAAGGAGAAGGTATATGGGTATAACACGTATACAGAGGGTCCCACGGCGATGCCACATGGAGGGAAAGTATCTTAAATATTGTACATAGAAAATTTTACTGAAAGAAGACATCGCTTTAATTTAAAAAAAAACAACTGTTTTGGTATACAAGAGTTTGTAAGAAAAATAGCATGTAAGTATCTGGTGTGGAATGGAATCAGAAAACATCTGCACCAGGCGAAGCTGGAAGCTGTAATTTTATATTTAAAATCGAAATAAATATAAATTAACTCTTTTTCATGAACAGTAATAAAAAAAATTGAACCTGCATCCTCAATGAACAATTACAATATAAAAATTGAAAAATAAATCAATACACAGATCACCTGCATCATATTTATTAACGATAAATGTAACAAATAAAGTCATAATAAAATATCTATAATAATCATCCAAAGCTTGCTTACACTCATAAAATACACGAAACATTGCTGTGCAAAATTAAAGGCTGCGAAATAGGTTGCTCTACTCTGACATTAATTGCGAAATATCCAGCAACGGTTTGCTTTAAATGTATTTTCATCTAACGGTGCTATACTTAGTTTAAATGTCCTGTAGACATAGACCACTGAACTGCTTGGTGGGAATGCTACTGAGGGGTGCATTTATCACTTTAACACACTACACCCGATTTTAGCGAAGCTCGTACAGTGCTATATTTAATATGGACTTAAAATAAAAATATTGTGCCAAATGCGAGTCCAGCTCGCGGTAACCACCCTGAAACTCAGAATACAGAAAAAAACGAGAAGCCGCGAAAGAGCCTAAAACGATAAATAAAAATATCTGTTGTGCTCACCTTAACGTTGTAGGTGACTAGTCAATTTATAATATCCACTTACGATACTTAATTTTATTTTATAATTTACAAAGTTTCAATAGCCTTGGTAGCGCAATTGCAAAAGAGTCCGATTGAGGACTCGGGTTTGAATCCCGGATCGGGCAATGTGATTTTTTATTTTTCTCCTCATTGTAAGCCCAAAGTCAAGAATTTGTGCCCAATACGGCGATAGACTGGTCCCCTATCACATCATGGAACGGAACACACAAGGCGAAACAGGGATGTCCTGGTAGTACATCTACCTACCTCTTCTAGGAAAAAGGCGTGAACTTATGTATGTCAATGTTCTCATCGTTTACCCCTGAATCGAGAAATAACGTATGTAGTAGAGATGTTTACGGAAGTAGGAAATGAAGCGAGGACGGTACGCTGCTTTGAATTTCGAACACTACCTGTGCCTTGCAATGGCAGCGGGATGCGCTTTATGGTTGTTTCTGTATTCTCCGCCCTGAAATTATAAATATCTATTTAGCAAAAATAGTCCCGGTTATTTAGAATCAGTCAGTGACTTTCATTAATAGAAATTTAAAAAGTAATGTAAAAAGGTTCTCAAAGGCTCGATTGTCTTTTTTTTGTAAGTATCTATAGTACGCGACAAGTCGGGATGGCAATCGGGGTATGAAACGACGCGTGGGGGAGGGCACGCGCTGCACTCCTGGACGTCACCCGCGCCCGTTTTAGTTGCTGTGCTGCACGAGTCCGCATCCACCGCAGTTATCGGTGCCGATCCCGATCACATTGTCCTTTGTGTAATATTTTGTTGTGTATTGAAATCACTACGGTAGCTTTTAAAATTAAAGACAAGGCGGTATACTTTCTCCTCTGTTATTCTCTTTTTTTATAAATCTAATATCCCAAGATCTTTAGTGTGCGTATCATCTTTGTGCCGACGACTTGCAGATTTACTCCCAAGCGAGTGTGGATTGCGTGACTACAGCGATCGACAAAGTGAACAGGGACTTGGAACACATTAAACACTGGTCAGATTGCTTTGGTCTGTCTGTCAACCCCACTAAATGTCAGGCCATTCTTGTCGGCAGTCCAAGGATGATTTGCAGATTGGATACCGCACATTTACCGCCTGTTATTTATGATGGGACGGCCATCGCTTGGTCAAGGACCTACGTATATATATTGACTCTGCTTTAAACTGGCGAGCTCAGGTTGCTTCTGTATGTCAAAAGGTCACAGGTACCCCAAGTGTCCTCTATCGCCTGAAGAATTTTCTTCCTATTAAAACCAAGACAATGCTTGTGCAAGCCTTCATTTCCCCCTTAATCGACTATGGTGATGTGTGCTATTTTGAATCCAGAACTCCTGAACAAACTCCACCGACTTCTCAATAACTGCATTCGATTCATTTTTAATCTTCGTAAATATGATCACGTTTCTTCTTTCCGCTCCCAGCTAAAATGGTTACCTATTCGCCAGCACTTTTTTCTATTCTTACATCACCTACACCACTTTCTTATTTAACTTCTCAATTTCAATACTTAGGCAGTAGCCATAATAAGAATCTTCGCTCAAACAATAATCTCAGGCTCCATTGTCCTATTCATAGCTTAGATTTTATTCACTCTTCCTTCTCCGTCCCATCAATACTTCTCTGGATCGCACTCCCCCTCGATATCAGGGCATCGGGCACTCGTTTGACATTCAAGGTGAAGGTTCGCCAACACTTACTTAACAAATTGGCAGAGTTGCTTTAAACGTATTTTTCCAGTCTAGATTTCATATGTGTTATATATATTTATTTTATTATATATTTATATACTTATGTACAATGTATATATGTGTGTATTTATACGTGAATATATGTTTGTATATATTTAAGTATTGTTTACATATAAACCCTCAATTCTCAAGTTTCTATAATTTATGCGCCTACTAATTTTCTCTCTGCACTATCCAAAGGTCGACTGGCAGAGAATGCTTCAGGCATTCAGTCCGCCTTTATACTCTGGATAAAAAAGTATAAATAAATAAATATATAAACAAAAAACATTATTTCATTCTCATTCTGACGCTTGTATTACGTTCAAACAGTGCCCCATAATAGTTTTCCGCATATATCTACCATATGCAAACATGGATCAATTACAAATTGTATGTATATTTTATCATATTGCATATAACTTGACTTAATTATTTTTACTCTTATGTTATTGCGTTGCAAAAAAGATATCGATATAAGCTACTCGAAACGCTCAGAACAATTACTGAATTGGAACATGATACTACATCACTAGAAAACTGCCATGCCGACCTGTCGCGTATAGTAAGTTTCGTTTTCTAAATCCAACTTAAAAATAATTACATAGTATAAAACAAAGTCGCTTCCCGCAGCCTGTCTGTCCCTATGTATTAGTGATGTACAAATGTTGATTTTCTCACATTCGATAGAAGTTTTGATTTTTTTTAATATGTTGGATAAAGCATTGAAATAGGGATGTATCCAAGATTTTAATAGTTCCTAAAAAATATCGCTTATAAAAAATATACATTAGAAAACAGCATCAAAATTGGTTGTAAAATAATATATGATATTAATAGTTTTAATAGTGTGGTGGGGACACTCGCACCTTACGGAGGACGACGTCAACTCGTGCATGTTGCATCTTCTTCTATTACTCCTACTTCTGTGGAGGGCTATTTCTGTTTGTCCAGTCTCCCACCACTAAACCTGACAACAGTTTGTCCTATAGTACACAGGAGAAGGCCGATCTCTTGGCCTAATTCTTTGCCGCAAACTCAACGTTGGATGATGGAGGCCGCCAAATATCCCGCGGTGCGAGTCTCCGGTCTCAAAATAAAATTAGCCACCGTACTGTCAGACAGGACCTCAGACTTCAAGACATCCATAAATCGAGAGGGCTAGACTGTATCCCCGCAGTGGTTCTTAAAACGTGCGCCTGAGCCGACCCCCTTGCTCATGAGCCTTTACCGTCTTTCCTATAAAACCAACAACCGGGTTCCGGCTTCGTGAAGGTTGCCCATGTACACTCAATTCCCAAAAGGGTGACCAATCGAACCCTTCGTGTTACAGGCCGATTATTGCCACATCCTTACTCTTCGAAGTCTTGAAGCTAGTGATAAACACGCAACTCCTGAGGTACGTTAAGAACTACCAGCTGATTGGTTAGTACAGTTTCTCGTGTACCCCACGCACTGTTGGGCGTAGGCTTTGGAGAGTGGAGGTGAAGCTATAGCGGTCGGCCTTTTAATTACGAAGGCGTTCGATCATGTGTGGCATGGTGCCCTTCTTACGAAGTTACCTGCCTTTGCAATCCCCGAGGGATCGCAAATGGATCGGCAGTTTTGTGGATGGTCGGAGCATAGTAGGTAGTCGAGGTGGACGGCTGGCGCTCCGTGATCAAGACCATTAATGCTGTTGCTCTACGTGGCTCAGTGCTATCGCCGACTCTCTTCGTCCTGCATATCCATGACATGTTGCTTATGGACAGATGCATTGTTATGCAGATGATAGTATGAGTGACGCGCAATACGTCGACCAATAGAATCTCCCTGGGGTTCCATTGAGGACAGACGGTCTCAACTTATGTCTGAAGTCGAAAGCTGTCTGGGGCGGGCCTACAAATGGGGTGAATTAAACGTAGTTCAATTTAACCCTTTGAAGACACAAGTTTGCCCGTTCACTGCTAAGAAGTCCTTCTTAGCAGTGAACTTTATCATGGCGCCACAATTCCAAGGAGTTACTCTCCAACCTTTTGATGTAAACAATAATCAAAATTGAGGCAACTAGCTTTTTATAGAAGACCCTTTTGTTTTGTGGAAGATTAGAAGCAATTAATGTGATATTCTTTCTCGGTAGTCAGGGAATATTTAGCAAATACGTGCACAATAATTTTGCCCCGTAAAGAGTTTTTAGTGGAGCTAGACTTATGTAAACACCTCACAGAAACAACCTTTGCTTGAATTCCGTTACTAATAATGTAGGGTTAGAAGAGTTTCAGTTTAAACAGCCAGATTAATAATTATACTTTTGGTCAATGGTCTTAGTAACAAATAATTTTATTATCGTTAATTCATAGAAAAAGAAAATAATATATATAGTGACTAAAAATTTGATAAATACACCCAACAGTAACACTTGTACATAGTCCCGACCCCACACCAAGATCGAATCTTGTGTCGTGGGTATGAGAAACAACATGAGACTTTTCGGTCTCACAGACACCCAGACCCGAAACAGACACCTGTGGTTCACACAAACATCTGTCTCGGTGCGGGGATCGAACCCGCGGCCTCTCGCTTCACAGCCAGCGTCCAACCAACTGCGCCACGGGGGCTGTCATGTCATAATAAAACCAAAGATTATATACACTCATTTGCAAAAAAACGGGCGGTTTTGATTTTAATTCTTCTTTAAAAAAATACGGTACCAAAATGATTTCAATCATTTGTACATGTTACTGGCCGGTTTTAAAAATGCCGTGGTGTTTAAAACAATACGTTCTAAATTCAAATTTTCGTTTGATGCTCGTTTTTACAGAAAACCACTTTTTATCCTACATTTTTGGTGCGAAGTTCCAAAAGATAATATCGGTTTTCATAACTTTTAGTCAATTTTTATGAATTTATTTCATATTCTTAATTGTCAAAGCTTCATTTATTGCTGTTTAGCTGTCTCAATAATGTTAGAGAAAGTGGTAAAAGCTACCAAAATTATTGCGCTGCTCGAAGAGGGTTGCAGCCAATGCTTCGTAGCTCAGAGGCTAAGTGTGAGTCGCTCGACGGTTCAAAGGACCTGGCAGCGGTATCAAGACACCGGTTCCGTCGAGAGAAGGCCTGGTTCTGGAAGAAAATCATGTACCCAACCACGGGATGATCGTTTTCTTGTGAGTCGCGCATTGAGAAATCGCAAGTCTTCGTATGTGGACCTTAAGAACAACCTCGAAGAAGTAAGAAATGTGCATATTAGTCTATGGACGGTCAGGAGGAGGCTTCTCGCGGCCAATATACACAGTCATCGCCCGGCCCGCGGCCCTAAGTTACTCCGTGAGCACAAGGTTGCCAGGCTTAGGTTTGCTCGAAATTGTGAGTCATGGACTTAAGAAGACTGGAATAGGGTATTGTTCTCCTATGAAACCAGGATATCTCTGTTCGGTGAAGATCGACGTCGGCGAGTACTACGAAGACGAGGAGAAAGCTTTGCAGAGGCTTGTTTTAAAGAAATCACACCTTATGTATGGTGGGGGCTCTGTTATGTTTTGGGCAGGAATAAATTCAATGGATCGTACAGAGTTAGTCTTCATTGAAAACGGCTCACTGACTGGACATCGATACCTACATAACGGAAGTTCTAATTCCTCATGCACAACCCGCATTGGCCGCTTTAGGCGACGACTCAATTTTTATGGACGACAACGCTCGCGCCCACCGGTCTGGCGATGTGGAAGCGTATGTGCAAGAGGTCGGCATTCGTCGTTTGGATTGGCCAGCTCGAAGTCCCGACCTCAATCCTATAGAGCATGTCTGGGACGTTCTGAAACGACGCGTGAGATCAGTACAACCGGCTCCGCAACCCATCAGAGAGCTGAAGAATGTGTTTAGCGCGGAGTGGGAACGTATTCCGCAAGCAAGTATCCGGGATATCCTCGCTAGCATACCCAGACGAATTCAAGCTGTGATTTCAGCTAGAGGGGGTCACACTCGATACTAAACATTTATCTGCTTTCACTTTATTAAAGAAAAAACAAACAAAAATCTTTGTTAACTTTTACTTCACGAGCATATGCACTACTAGCGAGCATACACTACTAGTGAACTTTAGCATTAAAACCCATAAATTTTATCAAAATTTTATGATAATACTGACTAAAACGATTATTTGCTTATTAATTTACAAAATTGTGAAAGTAAAACTACCTATAATTATCAAACAAACCAATAGTAACATTTGAAATGGTTCATTGCTTAGGTGCCCGTTTTTTTTTTGCAAATGAGTTTATAATATTGTAAAGGTTTAAATTTTACGTTTGTATATAACTAAATAAGTAGTCCTTTGTCTTTGTAAAGAAAAAAATATAACTTTTTGTACAGATAGGTATTCATGACTGTTTGTTGCTGTTGGGTGTATTTGTTGTGTATGTTTATTTATTCTTATGTTATGTAATGCTTATATTATTTCCTTTTTGTTTGTCAAATACATTCGCAAATCATTCACTTCGTTTGTTACGAATGCAAATGGAAATTCGCGAATGCGAATATTTGTTACATCACTACTATAATATGTATGCTGTCTGCTTAGACCACAGACATATAATAAAGAAGCAGACTAAACACATTTGATTAGCACACATTGACAATAATAACAAAATAGTCTATCCTGCTCATGAGTCTAATTACAGCATAACTTTGTGTCTGTTTGTCCTATGTATTGCAGCACTAACCACTACACTGACAGATTAGCCAGCGTGGCAGGTCGCCATTGAAAATTGCATCGAGTAAGCTACATGTCATGCAGTCATCATTTGTGATTTTCTTTATTTTATTGTTAATCTATTGTTATTCACAACAAAAATGGTTAAATACAGAGTGTACAAGTGTGGAAGTGCTACTTACAAAAAATAGCTAGGACTAACTTTCCACCGGTAAGTAAAATAGAAGGATTTGTTGACTTGCCTATTAATGTCATATTTTTGTTAAATTTCTGCAATAATGAGTATTCTTAGGTCTTTGAAATGGCATTTATACGTTATTTCGAATATCTCTTACTTATATACTCCATAAATTATAAACCCCTTTTTGAATAAACTTGCTTTATTTTAATAATTTCGTAAATAACCCATGACATTTGACAGATCAAATACTTTCATAATATAAAGGGGACGTATTGAGGGAAAAGGATATAATAGTGTTTTACAATTATTTTTTCCTTAATACCACGTCGTAATATCTAGTTTTGTTTTTATAATATGTATAATTATTTCAGGTTTCCTAAGGATAAAAATCTGTGTGATGCCTGGCTTAATTTAGCTTTTCCTGATGAAATCGGCCGTTAGTTGTTAGTAGCTTATAAGGGGCATCTCCGAAGTCCGGCCCATGATAGCGTATCTGTGTGTCACCTCTTTATCTGTGTGCATTTTGTCACGCAAATTTATGCGATATGTTTAGTCTGCTCCTCTATATTATATGTCTGTGGGTAATATCACAAAAAAAATTAAGCTTGACCTACATAATAGGTTTAAGTGGTAGAGCCCCGCTGTTATCAGTCATGACTCAGCATGAATGGCTAGGCTCATCCGGGGCGATACAACTGTCTCACAGAAAATCGACGTAAAGCGACAGCTTAGCTGTCGCGTTTCATTCAGTGAGTGAGATTGTCGGATGCCCAATACCCCTTTCCTATTCCCATCCTTTTTCCTTCCCGCTCCCCTCCTAATTGCGCCGGCAACACATCCATGATTCAGCGTTGTGGATGCTCATGGGCGGCAGTGAACACTTACCAACAAGCGACCTGTTTGCTCGTTTGTCGGAACTAAGAAATAAAAAAATAAAAAAGTTGTAATAGAGTGCCGATTTTTATTTGAATAATTTGTCCATCTATGTAAAGCCGGCTTCTAATTAGCTACTAATGGCTTATAACTGTATGTTTATTTATCACTGGGCTATTAAAATTAATATAATATAATCAGTATTACATAAAATTATCATTTACATAACTAGGTACTTCTTTATATAAAACACTAGCGGCCCGGCCCAGCTTCGCCTGGGTGCTAAGATGTTTAGACTCCACTCCACACCAGAAATATCTTATTCCCGTTCAAACTTTTGTACTCCTGAACTCAACCTAAGTACCTACTATCCATTTTCCTATCGTATCCCATCCCATTTCATCTGGCTCCTTTTCTTTCTGTTACATCCCGTCCCATTATTTCCCATCGAATGCAATCCGGATCCGACCGGTTTCATCGCGTTCGTCCCACTTTATCCCATTTCATCCCTTAATGCCTAAATAGGCAAGTTGTAATTTTTTTGTAATTGCTTTTATTTTGTAGATAGGCCTTATATAAACACGAAAATACGACGAATATCATTTAAAAAATACGCAAACACAAATACTTTGCAAAATTCCTGCTAAAACTTTCCGCTCAGCCAAAATTCTGACTACGAAATTGATTTTTTAAAGTATAATGAACTACTTATTTTAAATTTAATTAATTTTATAGCGTCAACAACACGTGGTAATTATACTGTTAAAATGTAGCTTATATGACACGTTCGTAGATTTACCATAGCAGCGCCATCTATTGATTACTTACTCAACCCAGTCGAAAGGTATCGACATCTGTTAGAATCATTTGGAGTTAACAGATGATTGTGACTGTCAAATAATAACAGACAAATAATTAGCAATAAATTAAAATTGCGACTATAATTTGAGATTTAAACTATCCTATCTCTCAAGTTGGATCGAACTGCACATGGTGTGCAAATTTTATTATAATCGGTTAAGTAGTTTAGGAGTCCATTGAGGACAAACATTGTGACACGAGATTTATATATATTAAGATATATTAGGGTATTGGCATCAGGAACTTTTATATCAACGTACCTATATATTGTAAAGAAGAGATACAATATCATGTAATTTGAGCAAATGTGTCCTAAAATTATACACAACAAATAACATTTACAAAAACAGGGACTATTAAACTTTTATTATTATTGCCAAACAAATAAATTTGACTACCATAAACATTGCTTTACAGACACAGATCACTTTACAGAAAAGTTAATTTTATTGTATCTCACGTCCTATTTATGCCAGACATAATAGTCGGCCGTTACAGTATACCTAAAATGAGATCGTCAATCTGTTAAACTGCACGTTTTGTTACGAAATATAGAGGCACTTTACGTATTTAATATGAATAATTATATTTTAGTGCTATTGCTCGGTACCATACAAGTCGTTTCGTGTTTGTACGCATATTTTATACTAAAATACTTTGTGAGTATTGCAGTACCATTGAAAAAAGTTTTAATTTGCTTTTGTGTAATTTTAATGCTCGGAGGTTTCATGTAATCAATATGCGTGTCATTTACGCGCGAATTTCTGCACCTATTGTCGGGAATTATTTGTGTCTACAATTTGAAAAATCATTCAATTATTATGCTATTGAAATAGCTTAATATTTTTACATGTATTTACAATTTTAATGCTAAGTTATGATGCTACAATTCCTCGTCTTAACCATGTTTTATTCAGTAATAAGTTTCTACGCACACGATGTTTGCTGGTGAAACTTATTTAAATGGTGCGACAGTATTTCGTTTTTTAAATTTACCCAAGTGTTTCATTACAATATATTTTGTGCGATATGCCGTCTTCAAGGACAGTAATATTTATCATATTCGCTTTCGCGGCGACGTAGTCAAATATACATTGTTTATTTATGATAAGTGTGCATTTTATTTTATTTATTATGCTTCTTGTACAAAGACGGTATAAAGGCGGACTTAATGCCTAAGGCAATCTCTAGCAGTCAACCTTTGAGTGGTGCAGAAAAAAAACTTGGTAGGCGCATATAAATAATAAAAAAATCAAATAAAATCATGAATATATTATTTATATATAACTGTATACTAAAAACATACAATCAAAGGTATGATAAATACATAAAACATTAATAAATACATATGATGTATAAAATATATTATTATATATTTTTTCATGTTTATTTTGTTAAAGCTGTCAGTTATTTTCGTTTTTGGGTATGTTGGAATTTTAAAAACGTATTGTAATACTAGGCCAGTTTATGATTCTGAATAAATGATTATTATTCAATATTACTCGTGTATATAAAAGCTAACCCAATATAATGATAGAAGTATGGACTGGATAAAGAAAGATGAATGGATGTAATCGGAGTTGTGAGAAGGACAATAAAGAAGCACATCATTATTTGAGCGAAGGTTCGCATTATGGTTACTGTTTAAGTACTGGGATTAAGAGGTAAGGTAAGAAGGCGGGCAAGGATATTTAAGAATAGAAAAAAGCGTGTAAATTGCGTGCAAATTACGACACTAACGAATAGGTAATCGGTTTAACTGGGTGCGAAAAGAAGTAATACGATCATATTTACGAAGGTTACAAATGAAAGAAAGCAGTCATTAAGAAGCCGGTCAAGTTTGTTGAGGTGGTATACATTGAAATCAAAGTAGCACACATCATCATAGTCGATTAAGAAAAAAATAAGGATTGCACAAGCATTGTCTAGGTTTTAACAGGGAGGAAGTTCTTCAGACGGTAAAGGACACGCAGAGTATCAGTAATCTTTTGGGAAACAGATGCAACCTGAGCTCGTCAGTTCAGGCTGGAATCGATCATCATGCCCAAATTTTTGACTACAGTAGACCAGGTGATGACAGTACCATTGTACATTACAGGAGGAATAATTATTGTGGCGTCCTAACTGCTTATCATTCTTGAGCTACCAACAACAGGCGTGACGACAGTATCAAAAAATCAAAGGCTTTATGATTTTAGGAGGAAATACATATTATAAGGATTTAAAACGATGATTTAGTTTTAATCTTATTGTCATATCATCGTTTATTGGAGATTTATAAGATTTTCAATAAAATAAACGTACAAAATATAGCAATCGGCCATTTCGACTGAAACACCAATGACGTCACGCCTATGTAAACATTAGTGTCATAGTGTGTCGCTTAGGCTTTCATTGTGGTTGCATTTAAATTGAATTTTGCGAGGATTTTTAATTCAAGTGTGATTTCTAGACTCTTTAACGATGGAACCAGGCTTTGTTAAAGCAAACAGCTCTAATTTAACATAAACATAAACAAACAATTTGTTGGGTGTAGATATTGATGTATTTTTACACAGAGGGACCGCACACCACTTATAAACTTCAGAATTATTTTTAGTAGTAATAAGTAATGTTTCGTTTACTTTCTTCGCTGCGCATAAACACAATGATATGTTTACCTAGGGGTGACGTCAGAGCGGATGCCAAGAGACCTACTAGCTTTTTATGGGCACTATTGAAAAAGTATTAGAAAAATCGATTAAAACTGCGTTAAACCTTGGTTAATTATTGAAATATAGATTTTTTCGTAAACAATATAATATGTGGATCCATATCATAGAACATGATTTTAAAATAATTCGTTATGCCTATTATGGCCTGACATTTGGTAGGGTTGACTGAGAGACCAAAACTATTCTACCAGTATTTAATATATGCCAGGTCCCAATTTACCTTATCGATTGCGGTCGCGACACAATTATAGTAAATTTGCAAGTCATTTAGCGTAAATATGATACGCACAATGAAGATGATTTTACCAAATTTAAAGAACTCGTTAAGACGCTACAGTTTTAAAACCATAACATTTTCATATAAACACATTATGGTTTATAATTGTTGGAACAGTTTAGTCAATAAAATCTTACAGATATCAAAACCTATTGTGCGATGATTTATAATGTGTTTACGCCTGCATCCGTGCCTACGCCCAACACATTTTTTAAATTATGTTGCATCCCAATCGCTGTCACTTTTTTTTGAGCAATATTATGCAACACCATTACATTCACCAACAATCTATAACTTTTGTTGCTACTTGTTATTATTTGTTAAATCTTTGTAATCACGTTCATACCGTCAATAATAGAAATAAGAAAATTAAACAAAGAGCAAACACATTTCTATTTTACTTTCGATTTTTGACAAATGTTGACTGTTTTTTAAAAGGTGGGCATCATTCCTTAAAATATTCAATAACATAGCAACATGTATATATACTAACATTGACTAACATTTTGTTATTAGATGCTGTCGAGTAACATTTGGAAACGTTGCTCAACAAAAAATAACCACGGTTTGGATGCATCATGTTACATTTGGAAAACATATCGCTAAAAAATATTTACATAATGATTGAGCTTAGAACTATTTCATAAGCAATGGTATGATTTTATCAAAGTATCTACGTTTGCCAAACTAAATTAAACGTTAAAATCTAGTAATTTGAAGTTATCTCAAATGAGAACTCCCTTTCTGTCGCCCCGCATGAAGTTGATGCTTGAAGCAGAGCTGCTCGGCGTCAGTTTCCCGAGATCTTGTTTGACTCTGTTTTCAGCTGGCGCACCACGCTTCTCCTTAATCATTTGAGATACCTGCCAACACAATCTTATAAATCAGTATTTTATTATCAAACATAATAACCCTTAATAATTCTTTAGCTTTTGAATGTTAATGTTTTATTCGCCTAAACTGAAGATTCTGACAAATAGTATTCCGATCAATCAAAATTATCTATTCGTCCATTACCTACTAACTTGGATAACATGTTCTGAACGTTGTCAGCAAACCAAGACTGGCGGTTGTGGATATATACATCTTAACTACGAACATGTCATGCCACTTTTTCATTTTCAATCCAAAATTAATAATATTATGGATACAAATTTTAGAGTTTCGTTTTCATTATCTCTTTCCAGCTGCTCTCTCTTCACTGTTTTTTTTTTTCCATAGTTAGGAAAATTTAAAAAAAGCAGAGGTACTTACAGCGTCGTCAATGGCTTTGAACTGCCAGTTCCAGTGCACGCGGTAGAGGAAGGGTCGGTGGTCGAACCTGTTGTCGTCGGGGCTGTAGCTCTCCGCGTGGTACGAGGGCGTCAGCACCGTCATCTTGTGACGGTTGATGGCGTAGCAACGGAAAAAATGCTTCACTTTCTCTGCCACCTGGGTTCAAAATAATTGTATCTGTATCAGCCCGGTATCACCACAATGCCTGGGTTGCGCAGTTGTACTACAGTATTATTGCAAAATCTCGTGCAAAATGCAAGGTCTCGTGTTCGAATCCCGGATGAGGCAAAGTGATATTGGATTTTTCAAATTTATTATCAGCCCGGAGTCAGAAATTTGTGCCCGATATGGCGATAGGCTCGTGTCGTAGGCGGACACGTGGAGTGTAAGCTTCGTCGGCAGGCACTACAAACATAACTCTAAATATGAAGTGCGTGGTGGCATGTTGGTAACGGATCAGACGCGGCTGAAACCTGTACACCATTGCGATTTGTAAGATTTTTTATTGTGTGTAAAGACCGCCAGGCGCCAAACCGCGCTCTGTCCGCGTGGTATATAGACTTACCGCGCATAATCGCACTCTCGATTATCAAGCAAGTCCGAACCCTACACTGGGACGTACATGGACTGATACAGAACTCTAAATATACGAATCAAACCTGTATTTAGTAACTTATATATATAAATTGTGAATCACTAGCGCATTAGCAATAAAGGACCATACCAGTTGGACATCACTACCAACATATCAACACTAACAGCCTTATTTGAAAGATAGAAGATGAAAGATTAAGATTTGAAACCTATTTTAATCACGAATGTTTTGTCCCTTTCCAACGAATTTAGGATTCAGTTTTAGCGAAAAAGACAAAACATCCTATAACTAAAATAGGTTTTAAATCTGTCTATGAATAAGATCCCTAGTTTTTCCAATATGGTATTTGCACTGTAATAGCTGTCTTATAACATAAGTGGACATCATTTATTTCCAACTCCTCCTATTGCGGGTTAAAGACAAGTTAGACATTCCCGGAGACTCGCTGAGCTTCAATACTCGGTGTCATTACACTGCGTGCAACTGTTGATCCAGGCTTTCAGGAGTTGTAGTGGTGAGGGTGGGACAGTCTCCAAGCTATCTTATGACGACACGCGGTTTTTTTAAGACTCACCTCTTGCGGCGTACACTTATCATTCCACGTGTGCACTAGTTTCTGGAACATACTGTAAGGTCCGCAGTTGTAAGTCTTGCGCAGTCGACCGAACTCGGATAGTTCCGCATAAGTCATACCCATGTCCTGTTCGTCTGTTTGTGTTATTTGTCCGTCGGTAAGCGGTTCTAATTCGGCAGTCGGTGGCGCGTTGAGTATCTCCGAAAGGGAGGGCAGAAAGAACCTGCGCAAATTAAATCTCTTTGTTATACGAGATACCTAAAATACAATACAATACAGATTTTGGTTAATAGGGTTCACCAACTCGTATTGATAATAACCTGCAAGGAGAACTCCTATTTTGGGCCCAACGTAACAAGAATGAATTAAGTTTTTACAAGAGCTTTACTTTTATTTTGTTACTTCTTTTAAATATGACCCCCCTCGCTCATAGCCAAGTGAAAAAAACAGTCTTTTTTATTTTTCATATTCCAATTCTGCATCAATCCTCTATTAAAGTAGTAAATTATTGTTGATATACTTTTCAGTGTTAAGTATAAAACTTGCAAATTGATAGTACGCCTGGCGACCGCGGTGGTCTAATAGTGGGTACCAAGTTTTTTTTTATGGGAAGAGGAGATACTTATTTCTAAGTTAAATTTCATTTAATACGCATATATATTGTGACGGTAATAAAGTAACGAAAGTGGAGCATCCCAGTTTTCTTGACACAAAAATAAATTTAAAACTCTTTTCTGTCGCAAAATGGTACCTGTTCTTGGCGTAGTGCAGGAAGGCCTTGAGATCAGTCTTGGAGATGCCCCCTATGGGGTTGACGTCGGCGCTGGAGCAGTCGTACTTGGTCATGTAGCCGCGCAGCGCCTCGTCCACGTTGGAGGAGCCCAGCACCAGCAGCCCGCCCGGCCGCCCGCGCACCCACAGCATCAGCTGCGCCAGCAGGTACGACACCACCATGCGCACGCGCGCCTGCACACACACACTCACACATACACACACTCTTCACTCAACGTTACAGGAGCCCAGCACCAGCAGCCCGCCCGGCCGCCCGCGCACCCACAGCATCAGCTGCGCCAGCAGGTACGACACCACCATGCGCACGCGCGCCTGCACACACACACTCACACATACACACACTCTTCACTCAACGTTACAGGAGCCCAGCACCAGCAGCCCGCCCGGCCGCCCGCGCACCCACAGCATCAGCTGCGCCAGCAGGTACGACACCACCATGCGCACGCGCGCCTGCACACACACACTCACACATACACACACTCTTCACTCAACGTTACAGGAGCCCAGCACCAGCAGCCCGCCCGGCCGCCCGCGCACCCACAGCATCAGCTGCGCCAGCAGGTACGACACCACCATGCGCACGCGCGCCTGCACACACACACTCACACATACACACACTCTTCACTCAACGTTACAGGAGCCCAGCACCAGCAGCCCGCCCGGCCGCCCGCGCACCCACAGCATCAGCTGCGCCAGCAGGTACGACACCACCATGCGCACGCGCGCCTGCACACACACACTCACACATACACACACTCTTCACTCAACGTTACAGGAGCCCAGCACCAGCAGCCCGCCCGGCCGCCCGCGCACCCACAGCATCAGCTGCGCCAGCAGGTACGACACCACCATGCGCACGCGCGCCTGCACACACACACTCACACATACACACACTCTTCACTCAACGTTACAGGAGCCCAGCACCAGCAGCCCGCCCGGCCGCCCGCGCACCCACAGCATCAGCTGCGCCAGCAGGTACGACACCACCATGCGCACGCGCGCCTGCACACACACACTCACACATACACACACTCTTCACTCAACGTTACAGGAGCCCAGCACCAGCAGCCCGCCCGGCCGCCCGCGCACCCACAGCATCAGCTGCGCCAGCAGGTACGACACCACCATGCGCACGCGCGCCTGCACACACACACTCACACATACACACACTCTTCACTCAACGTTACAGGAGCCCAGCACCAGCAGCCCGCCCGGCCGCCCGCGCACCCACAGCATCAGCTGCGCCAGCAGGTACGACACCACCATGCGCACGCGCGCCTGCACACACACACTCACACATACACACACTCTTCACTCAACGTTACAGGAGCCCAGCACCAGCAGCCCGCCCGGCCGCCCGCGCACCCACAGCATCAGCTGCGCCAGCAGGTACGACACCACCATGCGCACGCGCGCCTGCACACACACACTCACACATACACACACTCTTCACTCAACGTTACAGGAGCCCAGCACCAGCAGCCCGCCCGGCCGCCCGCGCACCCACAGCATCAGCTGCGCCAGCAGGTACGACACCACCATGCGCACGCGCGCCTGCACACACACACTCACACATACACACACTCTTCACTCAACGTTACAGGAGCCCAGCACCAGCAGCCCGCCCGGCCGCCCGCGCACCCACAGCATCAGCTGCGCCAGCAGGTACGACACCACCATGCGCACGCGCGCCTGCACACACACACTCACACATACACACACTCTTCACTCAACGTTACAGGAGCCCAGCACCAGCAGCCCGCCCGGCCGCCCGCGCACCCACAGCATCAGCTGCGCCAGCAGGTACGACACCACCATGCGCACGCGCGCCTGCACACACACACTCACACATACACACACTCTTCACTCAACGTTACAGGAGCCCAGCACCAGCAGCCCGCCCGGCCGCCCGCGCACCCACAGCATCAGCTGCGCCAGCAGGTACGACACCACCATGCGCACGCGCGCCTGCACACACACACTCACACATACACACACTCTTCACTCAACGTTACAGGAGCCCAGCACCAGCAGCCCGCCCGGCCGCCCGCGCACCCACAGCATCAGCTGCGCCAGCAGGTACGACACCACCATGCGCACGCGCGCCTGCACACACACATAGGCACGCGTGCACGCGCGCACGCACGCACGCACACACATACACCTACATAGCCTACCTACAGCCAATGCACTGCTGTATTCCAGTATGAACATTGTAGCCGAGGGAACCTACTGGACATAATGAGACTTAACAACATCTTATGACTCAGCAGTGGCGAAGCCTCCATGTATGCCGATTCCTACCGGCTTCCCTTTTGTAATTTATGTGTCTTATAAACTTATATATTTTTATTGTATATAATATTAATAAAAAACAAAAATTTTTATTAATACAACATTATAAAACAACACCAAACATCATCTTAATTAATACATACATACATAACCACACGCCTTTTTCCCAGAAGGGGTAGGCAGAGGTGCTATTAGAACACCCACTTTTCGACTTGTATGTTCCGTCCCACGACGTGATAGGGGGCGAGCCTATCGCCATATCGGGCACAAATTCCTGACTCCGGGCTAATAATGAATACAAAAATCCAATATCACTTTGCCCGACCCGGGATTCGAACCCGAGACCTCAGCTTTGCAATCATACCGTAGTACCACTCCGCCACCGAGGCAGTCGCCGCCTTAATTAATACAACTTATCAAACAAAATATATAAACATAAAACGCACTGCAACGCGTTAAACGTTCAATGCTAACGCAAACTAAACGCACGTTGCGAGTACAACGCGAAACAAAGTACAACACGCCTCAACAGTACGCGATTTCTACATTTTTTATCAGCTTCTTCTTGCCATTGCGCTCGCGCTCATATACGGTACGGTATTTGCTATCTCTGTCATATATTTTATGGTCAGAGCTACACGCAAAATTGCACCTGCATGCATAATTTTTAAACTCTATATTTATTTGTAGATGATATGCGATGATTTTTGCGTGGGAGTATGCTGGCCGGCCTGCGGCTTATAAAGTAATTAGCTAGTTCGCGCCTAATTTTTTTCGTGTTTGTAATTAGAAAATATTATGTACTACTGTATTGTTTTACTGTTTCTGTATAATGTCGTGTCTACTTTTAGGTTTTAATATAATCGGAGTTATTAAACTTTATAGTACGCAACGAGAACAGTGCAATGCCGTGCACGTTTGTAGCAAGTGGAAGAGAAAATATTGTTAATATTAATAAACAAATATATCGCGGAATATAGGGGGTACATAATGGAGTAAAAATATTGTTGTTAATTTAATAAAACTAGTAACCAGAAATATCGGCTTCCCATTTGAAAAAAGTCACCCTTCGCCACTGTGACTCAGTATGCCAATCATTGCTTTGTGATTCAAGGTGTTTGGTTTTGCTACTGTCCATGAGCGGTCGTATCGCTTACCATCAGGCGAATGGCATGCTCGTCACGCCAATCATGGCAACAAAAAAAACACACGCAAACGGACTCATACAGAGGTCCCACAACCAATGTGCGGCACTAAACACAAACATCAATTTATACGTACTTATATACCACTTCGAGACGAACTCGAACTGAGCTTATGAACGTAAGACCTCACGTAAAAGCACCATATTAGGACAACATACATACATCCCCACTTTGACTAAACCAATTGACAATTTTGGGATATGAACGAAAGCACCAATATTATATTTTTTATTCAATAAGGAGTAAATGATCAAACAAGCCATCTAGTGATAAGTAATCACCGTAATAAATGAACACCGCGAACCACGCCTTACTTTTAACGATTATAACAGTAATTGCTTCCTCTATTAGACTCTACTTAGCAGAGACGACTTCTGCCATCGACTCTACATATTACTCTTCGAACAAGATCAGCCCTATCTCATATTGCCGGCCCTATATAACCTACGAGTCCTACAACACTACTTACTTGGATGTTCTGCAAAGCGAGATTCTGTCGTGGGCAACCGCCCTTGTTTCTGAACTTGGGTACCAGTCCAGTGGCTGCAGTGAATATCCCGATCACAGCACTGACAGCGGCGTCGATCACGATTGGGAAGTGGTAACTACCTATCTGACTGGCGAGCTGAAACGAAAATAATTGCTTTATTTAATAGAAGAAAAGTCATCTAATATTCATTAGTTACCACTTTTTATAAGGTCGTGGTAATGACTCTAGATATCATCATTACCTTCGTTTTGAGAGCGGATCTCTTGGACAATTTAAGGGAAATGAATGTCTACTCATGGCATGACTAAGCCTAAATTCTATAGAAAATTATAATCTCTCCATTGCTATTGTAACTAAAAAATACTAATCAGAGGCAATATCTCTATGAAACAAATAGAAAAATTTTGATGAAGTTTTTGATAGATACCGTCGAACTTTAAAAAATAGAGCGAGTATTTTTCTTCTTGGAATAATTAACATTTCATTTTTCTACCACAAACATTTTTTTAATAAAAATTAAATTACATAAAAACGAAGGGACCCATATTTTGTGGTTTTTTGAAATGGTTTTCATTCATGAATTTATGTTTAAGCTTTGGTTCATTCTAAAGAGACGTAAACGCCAAATGACGTCATTTATATGGCTTTATGGCATGTGTGCTTTTAATTTATACTTGAACTATAAAAAGATATCAGAAGTTGTCACTTGTCTGTTATCAGTTGTCAGTTGTCACTTCAAAATTAAAAATTCAAGTTTGCCGTTGTTAACGTTACCAATTTTATTTTATTTTATGATATTAAACGCAATTAATAATAAATTAAACAAGTATTCTCGAACACAATTTTATAACTATTGATGTTTCTGTTTTTTAGACAATGACATTTGTCATTATCAAAAATGTCAGACATTTCAAGCAGTTCTTTACATCTTAGAAATTGTAGGCAAAGAACATAACTTACAAAATCGTATAAATGACGTCATCACACCTTTATTAGTTTTTTTTCTCCGTAATTAAGTAATTTAAAAATATATAAAATCGAGAACGTGCTCAGGGCAGGTTACTAAAGAAACGGTATTTTTATTTTATGCACTTTGAAATTATGAAATGTTGTCAATTAATTGTTTTTTTTATTACCTGTGATGCTCTTTGTTTTGTCTCTGAGCTAGAGTTTTCTGTAGCCATATAGCACGTTACCAGTAATCTGTTGCATAGCTCCATCGGATCGGTGGGCGTGTAGTCCGATTGACACAGAATTTTACGTACATCGTAAAGTACTTGTGTTTCTGTAATTTAAAAAAATATTACGAATCATTAACGACCTTCAAATAATTATCAGCACGGAGTCAGGAATTTGTGCCCGATATAGCGATAGGCTCGCCCCCTATTGTATCGTAGGACAGAACTTACAAGACGAAATGTGGGTTTTATTGTGGCGCCTCTGCCTACCTCTTCTGGGAAAAAGGCGTGAGTTTAAGTATGTATATATGTATTAACGACCTTACAATTTTTCATATCAAAATCTCGATAAACTATGCAATTTAAGATTAATTTTAAAATTCTTATTACAAGAAAATAATGCATATCTTGCAAATTCAAATCAAATGCCAGAAAAAATTAAGCCGAATTTTTTACATAAACTTTTTTTCATCAATCATAGATTGGTGTTTACTAACCTCCCTTTTGTATAGCGTCGCAGATTTGTGTGCACATAGAGAACACGATGCAGGCAGTACTGGTGGAGTCTACGCCACCGCTGAGAGGCAGGAAGAACCCGCCCTGACCTGATCTCCGCAAGTAATCCCATAGCCAACACGCGGGGCCTGCAGATAATATACATCAATTGTGTAACTAGTATAGAAGCGAAACGTTTTGGATCAATTTAGATATAAAAAAGGGAAAATTGTATGTAATTTTTTTATGCACAATTTTCTTCGAAGTTTTTCTTCAGGCACTGCACAGTTTGTATATGTCAGTGATAAGTGTATATTTTAAAATAATGTAATAATACATAACAAAACAACATTTTTGCATGGGTTTTAAATGAATGATAGGGTACGCTTGAGCGCAACAGAAACCCCACCCAGCGTTAGTGATAAAGCCGCTAAAGCTCGCCTCCTCCACTTATTTCCAAAGACCGCAATCTTGACTATAAACTACGCAAAAACTAATAAATATAACCTAGTTCAATTTCCTCTTCGGGCGTCAAATATTTCCATTCAATAGGGGTGCTGGTAGTCCGATATACATCATCGTCATCTGACAAAGCGAAGTCGACGTTCACCCTCGGAAATGGTTTGTTCGACGCGGCCAAGTGCGAGCGGGACCGTAACTGAGTGCGGTACGATCGTATGTCTTCTAAATCTATGGTGGCGGTTATTACTTCCTGAAACAAATTTTATTAAATGTTCCATCTTTATCCTACCCATATGCAATATCAGTTGTTTGTGTAAAGCAAAATAATTATGAAAAAAAATATATAACAAAATACAATTTGAGAAAAAAAATTACAATTATTAACTTATATTAAATAGTAACTGTTATTTTTATGCAATAAACTGGTCACCAAGTAAATGGTGTTAAAGTTCAAATTCTCATATAGCCATTGCGATTAGAGATATCTTTTTAAGGGTTTATCTCTCGCAGTAACTTGCTACAGTATGAAAATGCAAATGATGATATGTACTTACCACATCATGCAAGGCAAACTGCAGGCCGCGACTTACAATCTGTCCATTAACAGCGACACAGGAACACCCATTAAAATAAACCCGTTGGCCGTCACATCCTCTTAAATTGCTGAACAAATAAGCACCGCCGCTCTTGAAAGTCGCGCTCTTAACCAAATCTACTGTGACGTATGCTTTACGTAGCTCCATGTAACTGCCCGACCCGTTTACTATTATCTCTGCCCCGTCAAGACTTAGGGGTATGTGCCGACTAGAAAAATAAATTAGCTTCAGTGGTGCAGTTGGTTAAGTTGTGAAATAAGGGGCTAGGATAGAGTCAAGTATACCAGCTCTGAGCTCACATAATAGATCCCATTTAAAAGATATTTTTTTCATAGCATAGGTCCGGCAAACGAGCAAGCAGGTCACCTGATGATAAGTGATCACTAAAGCCCGTTAACATCCACAACACTTGGATCATGGATGTATTGTCGGCCCATCAGATCGGGAGGGTAGCGGGAAAGAAAAAAGATGGGAAGAGGAAACGGGTACTGGGCAAATATACTAATAATTCGAATCGTAATACTTTATAGCTCGCTTCTCTGGCTGTAAATTTTTATTTCAGAGTTTGTTTACCTTTTCAGTTCATTGTTTTGTCTCCCGCTTTCCTATAGAGGAAAATGGACAAACATTTGCAGATCCTATTAATGTTGCTTTAGGGGCATTTCACATGAAGCGGACAACCATAAAAAAATGAGGTCATGAATTTTGTTTATACTCCGGTTAGTTATACTTCTAGTAGACGTGGATGTCTACACACATTTTTGTTTTAGTATGAAGCTTTATTGCATAGTAATGAGATTTTAAAAGTTTACCAAGAATGAAGACATGAATTTTTGGATGCTTATTATCTGCATCAATTAATTTGTAAAAATTCTAAAAATATATTGTTTCTTAAAGTTAAAAAGTCGAAGTTTTTAATTTTTTTGTCGAATTCTAAATTTGAATTTTTTTAGGTAGATTAAACCTGAAGTGAAAATTTCAAATCGATATTTGAGTAACTTCAACACTTTTTTTTTAATATTTTAACCTTAAATGAAAGCCTTAAACGTATTAATTCTTCACAAAAAAAAAATTAAAACGTGATCTCCAATAGTTTAAGACTTAGACCATATGGAGTACATACACATAGCTATGAGCACTTTATAAGCAATCGAGTTTATGCGCATAAAACCTTGATGAGCATAAAATTGTGGTTTCTGTCATGAAATACATTACAGGCTGAGCTCCCCAACATTATAAGAATAGGTTCAATTTTGTGAACCTATTTCACTACAACCAAGATTTTAAGATAGAAGCACAGTTACACTTCCATGCCACCGCTCATGGAAAAAGGCCGTGTGCCGGTCTTGGGGGAAACCTTAAACGTTTGGCACCCCGTGCAAGCTTACAGTCCACGAATAACGCTATCACTACACCTATAATATTATATGAATGGACTAAGTCATCATTGACTGAGACTTCTATTTACAACTGCTCGAAGGAAAGTATTCAAAAAGAGCGAGATTTTCTACGAATCCGTTTTGCTTCCGCTATCACCGTTCCAGGAACTAAACAACTGCATGCTTTTCTTCAAACCAAGGAGGGCTTATGTATAAATAGAATTAGTGGCGGTGCGAATAGTAAAAATTACAAAATAAATCTCTATTTTAGTTAAAACTGTTTCAATCTCAATAAAACCGCTCTAAGTCTTAAACTATTAGCGATCATGCTTCAATTTTTTAGTGAAGAATTAATGAAATCGTTTATTTTTATATTTTTGCATGTTAAAATAAAGGAATAAAATATTAATAGCGTAGTATTTTAGCATGTTACCGCATAAACCCGATTGCTTAGAAAGTGTTCATAGCTATGTGTTTGTACACTATATGCTCTAAGTCTTAAACTATTGGGGATCAGGTTTTAATTTTTTTTTGTGAAGAATTAATACGTTTAAAGCTTTCATTTAAGGTTAAAATATTAAAAAAAAATGTGTCGAAGTTACTCAAATATCGATTTGAAATTTTCACTTCCGGTTTACTCTACCTAAAAAAATTCAAATTTAGAATTCGACAAAAAAATTAAAACCTTCGACTTTTTAACTTTAAGAAACAATATATTTTTAGAATTTTTACAAATTAATTGATGAAGATAATAAGCATCCAAAAATTCATGACTTCATTCTTGGTAAACTTTTAAAAGCTCATAACAATGCAATAAAGCTTCATACTAACACAAAAATGTGTGTAGACATCCACGTCTACTAGAAGTATAACTAATCGGAGTATAAACAAAATTCATGACCTCATTTTTTTTTGGTTGTCCGCTTCACGTGAAATGCCCCTTTAATATTATTTTTTTTCATTGCAAGTTAAAGACAAGTTAGACATTCCGGGACACTTGCTGAGCTTCAATACTCGGTGTCATTAAAATGCGTGCCATTGCTGATACTGGCTTACAGGAGCTGCAGTAGCGGGTACGAGGGCGGGACAATGGACATATCTCAGAACTTCCCGGTCACTAAAAATAATTGTGAATATTCATCCAGCGCAACCTACCTTTGTGGGTTCCACAATTCCTCGCATATTTCAAACCCGATACACGTGTCTCTGGTCGCAATGACTGCGTCGCCTATAGGCACTGTCGTTTGATTCGTGATGGCCGATATCATTCTCGGTAAATAGTACTCCTCTGTTTGTCGGTCCTTAAGAAAAATCACAATTAACAAGCTTTCATTGCTCCATCCACATCAGTTCTGTATCCTGACAGCAAAAATAATGTTTTTACTAACTGTAACTAGCATTTTTTAACGTTTCTAAATGCAACAACATAATATATCTTTAGCGATGTAAATACTTTGAACATTGAAAAGTAACGCACCGATGTAAATTAGTGACTTTTTATATAAAATAATTAAGCCTATCTTTAAGTTCAATTTCTTTTATGCTAAGACATTTACTTCGTAATCAAACTTCTTTGACTTTTTGTAACACACTTTTCTCGTCTGCCCCTTCTCCAAGAATAATAACAAATCGTAACCTAACCTAACAAATACAACACATTTAATCAACAATAAACCGTATTCAACCGAAAATAGCACTTACTTTCGTCCAACAAGAGAACCATCTAGTCTCCCTGTAATTCCCATCTTCACACAACAGCATCTTTGGTCTGATGAGCAGTATATTTTTGTTGTAGAAGGCCACACGACAGTTGTACGACACATTGCGATGTTGTACTGGCATGCCAACGTCTATCAGCATGTCTTTACATGTAGGAGACTTCAATAGTTCAGCAAGAACTTGCCAACTATGTAAATATGTGTCGGGTTCATGAAAGTGATCTTCGCAGCTGTAGCCGCTGTGGAAAAAAATCTTTATGAAAATGGGTATTAAATACAGATACCTTTAAATGTAATGCAAGTTTCAGATCCTCAACACCACAAAATTTTCCCATACCTCGAAATAAAAAAGTTTTTTTTTTATTGTTCGCTTGAAATTAATTTCATAATATTCGTTCTTTTTTTTGGAAATTATTTATATCCCTAACTCCATTTTTTTCCTTTATTTGTAAAACCAGCGACTTACCATATTTCTAACTCCGGTCCAGTTCGATAGGCGGCTCCCATTTCTTTAGCTTCTTGTATCGACTGTAATATTCGATTCAGATTCCCTTCGAAGTCTAGAGCCCACTGATTCAAAGTACATACTGCCACCGTCACTTTCCGACCCATTTTTATGTGTTAAAGTTACCTGATAACAAATATAAGTGTCAAGTTATATCACACATCGCTCAGTTTGGTTATTTTTATGCTGTTTGCAGAGTTGCCATTCTGCTAAAGTCACGCCACAAATTGCAGTGATTCTGCTATCACCGACCATTTTAGACAATTTGCGAATTGGCAATGCTGACTAAAAACAACGCAAAACGTAAACTAATAGTTAGAATAAGGACAAACCATCACCTTTCAGGTTTCGCTGTGAAAAATAATAGATTTTGGCCCACCCAATATATAATTATTAAAGAATTATTAATGCTAATCACGTCATCATAGATATACGTAATGAACAGTATTCAATACTTGATATATTTTATTTCCTCGGAAATACATTTCATGATCAGTCATATTACTATCAACATTACCGTATTTATAAACCAACGTTCATGTCATGCCAAATAATATTATTTTCAAGAATTCTAAACACTGAATAAAATTCTTGTTAAGGTACCAATAACCTTTTCCTTACAACTAACAAATCAATAGCAAAGCATAGACATAGCAATTTAAGCGAAATTGAATCAGCCAGCAAAAACGGCGAACGAAATCTGCTTCCATTGACGGGATGAATGACATAAAACAATAAGTTTTGATAGACCCAATGTTGGATCGATCCGCGCCAGTCGGTGCCACGACGCGGCCAATCACCCCACAGCACAAACTAAGGGCTGGCTTCACACATCGTTCACCAACCACCAAACACACGTGACGTAGTAGTCATAAAATTCATAATAAATAAGTCAGTACCGAGACCGTTTTCACTAGTGGACTTCATTTGGTTGGAGAAAAAGAAAAAAGCCAACACTACTGTTGTAACAATATTATAAACCGAATCAAGTGCATTGAACCAGCATTAAAACGTAAATCAAATTGCATTTTCATAAGAAGTTTGAAAAGCTAATACCTAAAAATTTCAAGCATTTTGAAAGATAAAAATATGTTAATTTAACAAAATATTTTTGATGTATTTAACGCAAAATGTAATACAAATAATTGTAATACATGTTCCGATACAAAAATTGGATTTTAATTTTAACCTCGATGTCCAATTCTGAGTATTGGGAAAACGACTATTTCGAAAATCAAACTCCTCAATTTTGTTAGATATAAAATAATATGCATTGTTCACTGTAATGAATCCTGTTCTAGCCACAGTACAATATTCTCTAGTTTTATTTTACCTTGTACAAACTAGAGGAGCGCAAAAAAATACGTCCTTATTATGCCTATTGGTGAACAAGCGAATGCCATGATTCTTATGAAATGGTGCGTGATACTTCAAAAGAAATGATCACTTCTTGACCTGAAAATGTAACATTTTGATTCAAACAAATTTTTGTTAAATTGTTATAGATAAATATTAGGCTTACCTGAAAAATTCCGTGGATATAGTGGGAGTAGAAACGTATCGATTTCACTTCAGCGTTGCCCTAGCAACGACGAATAGATATTTTTATGGATATTTCTGATTACATATGGATACCATATTACCTTTACCCTGCTTTGTCAAATATGAATAGAATCACAACGAGATATTATCATAATTAAAGGTAGACACATATTTTTTGAAATTAGACTTATACAAATCATTTCTTATGTAGCAAATTAATTCTACTATCAAAATGTTTTCGACAATTTTGAAAAAACTCTCCTAGTAAACTCACAAGTTCAGATCGGAACTTTCACAACATAAACAAAAAATACTTTTAATTTCGATTAATCAAAATTGTTATTACCGACTTTTGAAACATAATTATCAGCTGTTTTTGGCAAAATATTTCGTATAACCTGCGTAGGATAAAAATATCCTAATCTCAAAGAAATCATATAATAAAAATTAAAAATGGGTCATGGTAACTAGTGAAGTCACGTACCTAATGGGTAACTTAATTACCTCATTCCAAACATCAGGTACATAAAGGCGTCATGTACTTCTCAATGATTGATGTATCGTGGTCTTCAGAAAATACAGAAACGCCTTTGAAAATATCTGGACTTAAAAGTTAGTCATCATCGTCACTTTCACTCCGCACCGCCCACAGTTGGACATAAGTCTCGTTTGTGGTTTTGTGGTTTTCCACTTGTTTCTATCTTAGGCTAATATCTTCAAAATATTCTCGACTACAAAGGGTCGTAATTAAAAGAAATAAAAATACGAAATAAAACATGTATTTTATACAGATTATTTCAAATGAAAAAAACCGACACCCAATATTTGTGAACGAATTAAAGTACTTTCGCGTTTGTTTACACAAGAACAATATAGCTACGAAGTCGATTTCATGCATAGAAATATTCAACCACAATTACAGAGCAAAAAGTTAAATTGTTCGGAATTGTTTGCAGTAAAATTTATTCTATTCGTTGGTATATCTACGACATCATTAAAGTTTACGACCATTAGAAGGCAGCTAGGAAGTTTTCATTTTGTACACGAGCTCCACGAGTTTCCATATAAAAGTGCAGTCACCTTTCAAGCTTTCGCGGAAACTAACACTGCAGTGATTAGCGATAATACACGCTCATATCTTGTAGAGTAAACATTATGTACAAGATACATCTAACTTTCATATTTTATAATATGCATGATTTTTAACACACTTTGGTGACGTGCTAAATACAACCGTAATCGAACACTAAACAAAACAACACAGCATGTGATAAAGTTAAAATTAATGATAAAATGCAACATACGCTTAACAACCTGTAGTCTAGACAAGACGGAGGTGTTGACTGGAATTTGTGAAAGCCCGTCACCCGAAACAGCCACACGCCTACGCAAAATGCCGAAAGGATTACTAAATTACTAACTTTTTCCGGTATAGGTTTACAAAAAGGCGTATAATTATAAAGTAAAATGTTTTTATGAAGTGTTTTAATAATGGAGGAAAACAATTTGGAAGTCGCAAACGAAGTGACGGAGAGTAACAAAGGTACGTTAAATATTGTGAAGATACCTATGTAATTGCTAAAAAATATCAAATCTGTTTGTTAATAGCATTCGTGTGTAAAGCGAATACATCAAAACTTATGTACAGAGTTATGAGTCTTGTGGCCTAAATCTGCACCAAAAATCCGATATCAATCATACCTTTCCGGTATTGAAATTTCCATAAATTCCAAGTATTCGCATGAATAACTGTTTGACGTCACCAATCACCTAATAAGCTTTATACAATCGCAGTCGGAGCATGACATTACTAGGGCAATCCGGACAGTCGTCTTTCATCCAATAACCGAAAGCATGTACCCCTATTTTAGAAGTCGTCAGTACTGTTCGGATCGTCGTGCAACCCGCAGGGTTTACACGCCCTAACCTGATAGCAGCCTATTAAACATCTAAACAATTGTGTAGTCATGGTGACAATAGTATACGCGGTGATACGGAGAAGGAAATCAAAAATAACAACCATTTACCTGTGCTAATGAGCACTTGCGAATGTTGTTGACTGAAAACTTTATTAAAATGTTATGGTGGAAACACCTCGAGTGCACCCAAGACAATGTAATGATGATCGAAATGGAGGAACAAAGGAGAAGAGAATATATAGACAACGCGACAGTATCGCTCACCTTGCCCTCGATTAATCCAATTATACAAGATCATCTTTTAATCGCTAATTTAGAACACGTGAAAGCATTACAAGCTTCTTTGTTTCCGATATATAGCAAAGGTAAATAAAGTAGATTAAAAAAAAAACATACTTGCCTAGACTTAGATTTTAGAGTTCATTTATACTTACATAATAAATTATAGAAAAAATCTTCTCATTCATTTGTGTCCTAAGACAACATTAACTATGCGACACAAATAACTTCAATAAAATGTGTTACTGAATGTAGTATGATGAGCCAACTATTAAACAAGCTGTTTATTCACAGTTCACACTCACTTTTCATAAACAATAATTTAAAGCGCGCTGTAGAAAGTCGCGTGTTGAGGTAATTAGTTGAAAGTGAAGACTTCAGTACGAAACCCCCGGTTGTATTTGTACAGATTTTATGAAGGAGCAATTTACAACTTCACACTTTGATATTTTGTTAACAAAGTAAAATAAAAAATATGATTATTGCCTTAAAAATCTACGAGTCCGTGTTATAACTTAATCTGTTAATACTCAATCATTTCAGGGACATTTATATCAAACTTTTTAAAAAACAACATTAAAACCAATCAGTTAGAAATCAATACTGATGTAGCAACATTCCGAACAACAGCTAAGCTGAAGGAGCCACGTGATTTATTCGCGCTTCCAAAAGAACTCGACTGTCCACAGCAAGCTCCTCGTTGGCCTTCTGAATGCCAAGTAAGCTTACATATTACTCAATAATTGAAACATAAAATAGTAATTTATTTACATTGACTTATACCCAAACATAGGTCGTTGAGGAAAGAATACAACACATTGTTTGGAGTCCTGCCAGTCCTGAACCATACTATACCGCAACTGGCAAAGAATTACGACCACAGCCCGTCGGAGAAGAAGCAGGAACTGTTATATTCCAATACTATCCTATGAGCGCAGTCAATTACGTAAGTAAACATCTTAAAACACAATGAATTGGCTGATATTATTTGGTAGACGTTTTTAGCATCTCTTAATAAACATTAAACACGAAACTAATATAAATTTAAACATGATATACATTTCAGTTCAGTCGATCTATTGTTGGTGGATCTCGATTATATCTCTCTGCATGTGCCAGTACCGGTGGCGAGGATGAATTAAGATTCGAATCACGATTTGAAAGTGGCAACTTAGCAAAAGCAATACGGATCACATCAGCTTACTACGAACTGCATCTACGGACGGATCTTTATACAAATCGACATATGCAATGGTTTTATTTCAGAGTTACTAACACTAGAAAACAAATGATGTATAGGTAAAATAACTTTTCAAATTCTTTTCGATCTATTCTTTTAGTCTTGAACTGTAATAAGTACTTATTTAACACAATTACGTCATTCATTCCTATTCAGGTCAGCAAACTCGTTCATTTACTTAAAACTTTAACAGTTTGCTTGACTAATTTACAAGTTTTTGCTTCGGTCTGTTTATATCACATTAATAAATCTTTAATTTAACTAAGTGCTGTTGTGAAGATTGTTTCCAGTATGTATTTATTCAAATAAATCGTTGAGTGTGTTTCTGTGACGTCCCCATGTCACTTTCTCCCATTAACTATAGAAATCTCTTTTGCCGGTCTCTATTCATCCATCCTTTCAGTGTAGCCAAACCAGTAAAGCCTCATTTTTCCTTTAATAGCCACCAAATCTTTCAATGCCTTGATTTTAATGTTAATTTAAATAATAAGTAGGTATAAATCGAGCAAACAATTTTGATCGATATATGGCGTATTCATTAAAATAGTGTTTTTTAATATGTCACTAAGGTATAAAATCAAGCTTACAACATTTCTGTTTAGATTTTCAATAGTAAACTTATCCAAGGCTGAAAGCTTATACAACGAAGGTATGCGACCTTTACTGTACTCCACAAAAGACGCGCATTTGCATTCGATAGGGTGGAGACGTTGTGGTGATAACATCGCATACTATAAAAATGATTCTACGTGAGTATACATTTGTATAAGTATATTATATTATTTTTATTAAATAAGTTTAAAAAACCAGACATTTTGCAGCACTGAAGAAGAAGAACAATTTCCGAGCTATACTTTAACTTTCAATATTGAATTTCCGCACACGGACGATGCTGTTTATATTGCACATTGTTATCCATACACGTATTCAGATTTACAAGAATACTTGTCAAGATTACAATTGCACCCAGTTAAATCAACCTTCGCAAAACTCAGACTTTTATGCAGGACATTGGCTGGCAATAATGTGTACTATTTAACAATTACCGCACCACCAAATCCAAACGAAGTAGAACAAAAGGTATTGCTATTAAATAATTGGGATACAGATTAAAATAAAAATCCTATTAGCCCAATTTACACGGGGAGAGTTTCTCGCCTCGAATATAAGATAATCGTAAGGTTATAAAAAAGTTTCATCGTATAAACATTTGTCAGAACACGATAATCTATGGCGGTTATGTCCTGTGATAATGGCATACGATTCTAGCCGCGAGAAACTCTCTCCGTGTAAATGGGGCTATATTATCGACCATAAATTGTATTAATATTTATTTAGAAAAAGAAAGCTGTTATCATCACAGCAAGAGTACACCCAGGAGAAACTCCATCTTCGTGGATGATGAAAGGTTTTATGGACTATTTAACAGGCGATTCGAATCAGGCCCGCGAATTGCGTGAAAAATTCATATTTAAATTAGTACCTATGTTAAATCCGGATGGAGTGAGTATGAAACATCATTGTTTGCGCAAACACGAATAGCAATTATGTGCCATAATTATATAAGTAACACAAACTTTTTGTGACAGGTGATTGTGGGCAACAATCGCTGTTCGCTAACCGGAAAGGACCTAAATAGGCAATACAGAACTGTAATACGGGAATCGTATCCACCGGTTTGGCATACCAAAGTAATGATACGTAGGTAAGCCAAATGACAGTTTTCCATGCAAGGTAACCGGAATGCTTATTTAAATCCTTGTATATTTCATAGATTGCAAGAGGAATGTGGAGTTGCAATGTACGTTGATTTACATGCGCACTCGCGTAAACATAATATATTCATCTACGGATGTGAGAGTCGAAAAAACACAGATAAAAGATTACAAGAACAAGTGTTTCCATTAATGCTGCACAAAAACGCTGCAGACAAGGTACAATCGCCAATTAATATAGAAATATAGTAACATGTACTAAGTAGTATTTATTGCTAAAAACCTCGCAATCATTTCGTAATTATATTTCAGTTCTCATTCGAAAACTGCAAATTTAGAATACAACGGAGCAAAGAAGGAACTGGAAGAGTTGTAATATGGATGTTAGGAGTAGCCAATAGTTACACAATGGAGGCGTCTTTCGGGGGTTCCGAATTGGGTAGCAGAATGTCAACTCACTTCTCCGTTCAAGACTACGAGAGTCTCGGCCGTACATTTTGCGAAACTCTGCTAGACTTTTACGATGAAGATCCAAGCAAAGAAAGATTGAGAACAAAAATTGTGACAAGGCTTTTGAAAGAGGGATCCAATGCAGATGAGCCAACTAACATTGATCTATCGGATTATTCAAGGTAATAACTAATAATTCAATTAAAAGGCATGAAATAAAAGTGTTATATATGGTACCTACATTGAGTTTAATTATACAAAAGCTAACACGGGAAAGAAGATGTTTCTGATATGAAGGTGATTCAAGATATTACTCCGCCCGAGCAAAGCCGGGCCGGGCCGCTAGTTCTAAATAGGCATAAAAAATTTTTTTTGCTACATTTACATGATACGAATGAATCATGTCGAAAATATTATATAATAAGTAATAACATTATTTATTTTACTAGTGATGAAGGAGATACCTCAAGCAGTAGTTCTGACGCTGTTGCCGTG
Organism: Theretra japonica; assembly: GCA_033459515.1. NCBI lineage: Eukaryota > Metazoa > Arthropoda > Insecta > Lepidoptera > Sphingidae > Theretra > Theretra japonica. The sequence continues at coordinate 9,327,061 of CM065939.1, forward strand.
CGGGAAGCAGCTGAAAGCGAACAGATAGTACCTCCACCATCCCCAATATTTCCAGATATCAACAAAGGTTTCTTAGAGGTATATACTTTAAACGAACCCTAATACTTTTTTGGCTTATTTCCATGACAGTATTTCGTTCGATGTAATAAAAAATATCAAGTTTTCTAAATTACAGAAACCTCGAAAGTCAAGGCCAAAATTGGAAAAAACAAAAAGACTTGAGAAAAAGAAGGCCAAACGGGAAACTTTGCAGGTACAAAAATTTACACAACCGCCCAGATTTGTATTCTTATATATTTGTATTTTCGCATGATGTCTCGTTGCAGGTATCAAGAGCAACAATAGATTTAACATCTGATGCAATGTCAGATGCATCTTCGGACGCCGATTCATATGAAGGAAATTTTAGCCCAGTAAGGAGAGTTCAGAAGTTATTTCATAGTTCAGGAAAAGCAAAACCAAAGAAAAAGAAGAAAATGCCACCAGAATTAAAAATTATTCGAGCACATGTATGTATTGATTAATATCAAAGATGACGTTCTAAAATTAAATCATACTTATAAATTCTTTAATCCACAGACAAGTGATTCGCCATACCATTCCGATCACGAAAAAAAAAGTGGCAAATCCCGAAGGCCCCGCAGTGTGTCAATGTCTAATCAACTATCAGATAAGCCCAGATTGCACCCAGCATCATGGCACCAATTCAAATGTTTACCTCCTGCAAAGTTAGTAACTGATTGTTTTGTATGAGATCTATGTTAAATAAGTATTTGCAAATACCTTTGTGTGCTATAAAGTAATTTTAGTATTTAGATAATATGGACTATTATGATTTATATTTCATCTGCTTTAAGGTGTTTATCAGAAATAAAAAACAGACAAACACAGCGTTCAGAACTACAGGTAAAATTAAATTCTCTGAAGAGGAATGTATGGAGCGGAGTTTATCCTGAGGAAAAAGGTCCATTGTCTTGGGGAATTTCCAGTTTTGCAATGAATTCCTACTTCACTGATAGTGAAGCATTGCTAAGGTAAATATAATTATTTTGTTATATGATGATAACTAGAGTATTTATATATAGAGAGAGCATTAGTACTTCAAAAATGTAGATAAAAATGGTGGTGGCGGGCCACCTTTTTCAGCCTTCCTATTGGCTGATACTTGACAGGTTGTCCAACATGCACAAATTATTTGAAAAAGAAAATTGAAAAAAAAGTGTTTAATGTTATTAAATTCCACTCAAACACGTTTTTTTTTTGGATGGATAATAATTTAATTTAATTTCCGATACCAATGGAATTTATGAAATTTGTTGTTAAATAATTAGTTCAATTGTCACTAATGTAGCAGTACTACCAAAATTATGAACAAGAAAAATAATAATAGTAAATAATAGTGAGAAAGATGTTCTTTAGGACATATTTAATGGGCAGGTCTTGTTCCAAGAAGTTAGAAGAATTAGAAGGAGAAAGAACTAAAATAAAAGAAGACAAAAAGAAAAAGAAATCTAAAAGTAAAAAGCAGTCCTCTAAGTCCACAAGCAATGTGACTGAATCTTTAGAGCCAATCAATAAATTACCTAAAACAGCTAAAAAGAAGGGCAAGTGAGTATATTCTATATGCAAATCTAAACAAATTTAAGTACCTAAAAACCATTTGTGAATACCTTACAAGTTAGGAGTACAGCACACTAAAATACAACTCCGGTTGCTTGATGGGGGGGGCAGTGTTGAATTTCAATTGGGGAGCATGATTGCCAGAAATCCAAAAGCTGGTGGTACAATATTCATACCTGCCCAAATAGTACAAAATCCATCAAAGGGACAGATTACATATGCCTGACCCCATGCTAAGAATGAGTCTTGTGTCATGGGTATCAGGAGCAATGACAGACTATCTGTCTCACAAACACCCAGACTTGAAACAAATGCTTGTGGTTCATACAAACATTTGTTTTGATGCGGGATCAAACCCGCAGCCTCCCGTTTCACACCCGGCATCCAACCAACTGCACCACACAGGTTGTCAAACTTGTTATTTTTTTTTTTTTTTTTTTTTTTTTATTCTGGCACGGCATGATGACTGCACTGCACCTGATGTTAAGCGCAAATGCCGTCCAGACAGAGTATCGAATGGCATCAGACGGCGGTCCCATGCCATTCGACACAATTATGCCGGCCTGCTGAGATGCTTCTTCACACTACGGCGGAAGGACCCAGGATTATAGGAAGGAGGGAACACGTGTGACGGCAAACAATTCCACAGCTTCACAGTGCGGCACAAAAAAGAATTTGCGAACTTTTTTGTTCGCGCCGAGATGGTTTGAACCGTCAAGCTGTGGCTTCGCAAGCCAGCACGCGTGGTTCTGTTAAGGAAAGGAGAGGAGGGGATCAAACTAAACAATTCCTCAGAGCATTCACCGTGATACAGACGGTAGAACACGCTTAGAGAGGCAACATCCCTCCGCAACTGTAGCGACTCTAAGTTGCTCGTAACGTCTGCATCATTTACAATGCGGATGGCCCGCCGCTGCAAGCCATCCAAGGCATCGAGTAAATACTGGGCGGATCCATCCCAGAGGTGCGAACAGTATTCCATACCCGGCCGAACCTGCGCTTTATACAAGCGGAATAGTTGACCGGGCGTGAAAAACCGACGCACCTTGTTCAGGATTCCGACCCTGCGCGGTGTGGCAGATATTACGCCCTCGATGTGATTCCTTGGATTAAGATCACAGCGGATATCCACACCAAGGATACTCAGGTCATTCCGCATTGAGAGGGGAATACCCTGAAGATTGGGGAGGGGAGAGAACGGGGATTTTTTGCACGTGAACGCACACACCTGGGTTTTCCTGGCATTGAACTCAACCATATTCCTGGAACCCCATGTAGAAATGAGATCCAAGGACCGGTTGAGCTCAATGACAAGATCTTCGCGCCCGCTCACAGTGCCGTCACGGCAACCTGGGGGCCCATAGCAGTATCGCCCATGAACCGTGCTGTCATCTGCATAGCAATGAATGTTGCCGAGCGACAACATATCATTGATATGCAGAATAAACAGGGTGGGCGACAGTACCGAGCCCTGTGGAACTCCGGCATTTACCGACATGAGCGCCGAAGCGTGTCCGTCAACGACAACACGCATTCTACGCCCATGCAGAAAGCCAGAAATCCACGAACACAAGTTGCCGGGCAGACCGTATGCCGGAAGCTTGGAGAGAAGACCACGGTGCCAGACCCTATCAAACGCCTTGGCTATGTCGAGGCTCACAGCAAGAGCCTCGCCACGCCGGTCAATCGCTTCACCCCAGCGATGCAGGACAAACGCTAGAAGATCACCCGTTGATCGGTTGTGACGGAAACCGTATTGTCTGTCACTGATCAACGAGTGATCCTCCAGGTAGCGGACCAATTGAGCGTTTATGATCCGCTCCATGACTTTGCACATCACTGAGGTGATAGCGATAGGGCGATAATTGGTAGGGTCTGACCGATCACCCTTTTTGGGGATCGGTTGCACATTGGCCTCCCTCCAAGATTCCGGCACAACACCTGTGCGGTAAGACGCTCGGTAGAGGCGTGTCAGTGCAGGAGACAGCTCCGCTGCACAAGCCCTTAAAACCACCGCCGGTATTCCATCCGGACCACTGGCTTTCCGGACATCGAGGGATCGTAGCTCACGCCGCACATCACACTGCCTGATGCGAATATCAGCCATTGAGAAACCGCAATCAGGCAGCGTGGGCGGCGTCTGGGAACCACGGTCCTCGAGGCGGGAATTAGCCGCAAAAAGATTTGCCAGTAAGGTGGCTTTCTCTTGCGGCTTATGAGCCAGTGATCCTTCCGGGTACTTCAGTGGTGGCAATGTAGGACGGCAGAAGTTAGACTGGACGGCCCTGGCCAAACTCCAGTAAGCACGACTGCTAGTTGGGTGATTGGCCAATGCACGCCCAATGCTACAAACGCGCTGGGCATCCGCTCTAACGTAGGCCTTCCTGCAGGCCTTGGTGGCTCGGTTATAAGCTTCCTTGAGGGAGCTGATATTGGGATCCTTCTTGGCGCGACCCCTGATCCAAGCGCGATACGCCGCTTGCTTGTCGCCGACAGCAACGGCGCATGCACGATTGAACCAGGAGCGTCCACGGCCCTTACTGGCGATCTCAGAGGAAGGAATGTAGTATTCCATACCTAGACTGATCTCGCCAGCAATAGCGTTGGCACTCGCTGAAGGATCTTTGCCCTCAAAGCAGCGCTGCCGCCAAGGGATGGATGCGAAATATTCCCGCATACCATCCCAATCCGCCGACGAGTAGTGCCAGACCCTTCGCTTAACCTGCACGGGACGTGGAGGTGAAGCGAACGGTACTGACGACCCGACCAGGCAGTGATCGGAGGTGCCCAAAGGCGCACTAACTGTCACACGATACCCGGCCGGGTGACTCGCCAGCAGAAGGTCCAGCAGTGAAGGCGCATGACTCGCCACATCCGGGATCCTGGTGGGCTGGTTTACCAGTTGTGTCAAGTCATGAGTCAGAGCGAATGCATGGGCAGCCCTGCCAGCATGATCAGTCTTAGAGGAGCCCAACCACAACTCGTGATGTGCGTTGAAATCCCCCAAGACCACCATTTCGGCTGACGGGAACTGCACCTGCGCGTCATCTGTCGCCCGGCTAAGGTACCTGAACAGCCGAGTCGTCTCATCATCCCCATTGTGCGACCTGTAGAGGCACACGTAGATGCGGCTCAGGGAACCAAGATCCACGTGCACCCACAGAGCGGAGAAGGAAGGGTCCTCCATGCAGCGCAAACGGCGACAGCAGACGTCCGACCGAACATACAAGCATACCCCGGCTTTAGGCTTGAAGTTTTCTTCAAGCGAATAACCGGGGTACAGCAAGTAGGAATTGTCAGCCGGACAACGAATCTGCGTCTCCGTCAAGAAGAGCAAAGCAGGCCGGGCCGTCTCGAGATGGTGGTGGACGGCATTGAGGTTCGTATGGAGTCCGCGGATGTTGGCGAACTCCATAGTGAACGCGGTGGTGGGGTTATGCACCGCTGAAGGACCTGCTCTCTTGATTTGCACTGTCATGGGTTCGGGATGGGTTTGGTGAAGAAGCATCGAGAGACTTGAGCTCGGGCACTAAGAAGACCGAATGGGTACCGGGACGAAAGAGTCGATAGGAGGCGAATTGATCCGCCGGACGGAAGGGCCCCCGTACCCTCCCGGGATGGGCCGCCGGGACCCCACATCCGGTCACCAACCGGCACGACGGACCCACCCAAGATTATGCGCGGCATGGTGAGGCAGCCTCTCGTGGTGGTTAGCCACAATTGGGCCCCTGTACTGTACCGCGGGCGGCCAGCGGACAACCGTTTCTACGGGTCTCCCTGGCCGACGGGTCAACACTCCTCCCACCGACAACGAACCGAAAATACCCACAGGGTGCAACCTCATGCCCGGACTCAAGCCCCTCGAGAAACCGGCGGAAAACGGGCTGATCCCGGAACGCGAACCCCCTGCGGGGATCACTATGGCGGTATTTACGCCACGTTGATGGTGGTCGCTACCCGGGCGGATATACATCCTACCACCGCGAACTGTGTCACTCATTTGGCACTACCCAGGGGTCACGTGTAGGGAAACTAGAGTCAAAGCCTACGGACGCGAGTGACATTAACCCCCAAATTACACATATTGGTGTTAAAAGTTTGTTTCAAGGTGCATAATAACTTGTAACTTCATTTTGTTTATCATGCTTTACATCAGAAATAATTTTCTATAACTTGCCCTTGTAACGAAGTTCCTAGAACCATTTCTAACATTTGACAACAACAAAAGACTACATAGACATGGTTTGTTTACTTTGTCAAACATCAGTGGGAAAATTTATTATTCTTATTATTTCCTTTTGAACATATCACATTGGGCCAATTCTACTTTATGTGTGTAATACTTAATGTAACACTATAACCAATGTGTTAAAAATTATCTTGTATAATTTATACTTCAGCCATCATCCATCAGCCAAAGGAAGTCCGCTGCTGAACATAGGCCTCTCCCAATGATTCCCACAATGACCTGTTGGAGGCAGCCTGCATCCAGCGACTGGATTATTATTCCAATTTATACTTATTATTATGTAAATAACACTTTACTTGTAATGTTATTCATTGCATTGTTATTTCAGGTTAAAACATACAAAATCTGAAAGTTCCTATGGAAACAATATCAGTTTTACAGAAGTACCCCGCAATACACAAAATTTAAGTCAGAAAACAACTTCCAGTGAGACCAGACCAGCAAAACTACAATTCAGAAAAGGGGCCTATGTCGCCACTGCTGTGCAGAATAAAAAGAACACGAAAATAAACAATCCAATGATAACTGAAAACTCCGACAGTGATGACTCTGTACAGTTCAATAAGAAAATAAAAAAGAAAGTGAAAAATAACAAACCTAGAATTACTAAGAGTTGTTCTGAAACTAAAACTAAAACCTAATAAAACATTTTTAATACTTCAATTTACTTTTGTCTGATTATAACCTTTAATCATTAAATTATACCCAATATACGCCTTACATTCTTAATTTATCCTTATCCTTATTTTTAAACACAATTATTATAAAAACTGTAAAACAACAATATTGCACCTTTTACATTAAATAAAAATGTACTTGCTTTTCATTCAAATACGCCGAAAATTAATTTACTAAGTTCATAAAATAATCGCAATTTGAAATAATAAATTACATAATAAGATATCACTTACACAGCAAAAGCGGCAACGTAACGTAAAACTATCACGGTTACAAAATTCTGTGATTGTAGTCAACTTTGAGTAATCATTAAATAATTCAAAACAATACAAAATTAAATTCAACAAACTTCACAAACAAGTATAGATGACAGATCACAGATGGTATGCTGTCATGTTACACGCAGTTTTACAAGTATAGCCAGATCTTTAGCATAAAGTAAGTAGTAGGCTTTGGTACCTTGTCTCCTGGCCCAGAACAGTCAGAACAGTCTCCAGAACCGCTGAAGATCGTCCATCACCCATCTGATAACCAAATGAGACATTTTGAACGCTGGGATCATGGATGTGTTACCGGTCCATCAGTTCGAGAGGGGAGCGGAAAAGAAAAAGGATAGGAAGAGGAAAGGGGTATTGGGCATCATATCCGACAGTCTCACTCCCTGAACGAAACACCACAGTATAGCTGCCGCTTTACGTCTATCTTCTGTGAGTTAATGTACCACCCCGAACGAGCCTGCCCATTCGTGTGGAGTCATGGCTGACAACAGCGTGGCTCTTCCACGTTCAAAACGTGTTTATTTCTATTTTTTTTTTTCAAAAAATATTGATAAACAAACATGCTTATGATAACTTACCTAACGAAAAGTGTCCATGGCTATTTTTTTTTTGCAGGCAAGCCCATACGATTGTTTTGGTAATTAAATTATCTTTCTTAAAATACCAATTTGGATTGGATAACAGAATGGTGTAGTTACCTATACTGATTTACTTGTTCATTTGCTTGCCAGATAGCCACGAACAGAAATAAGTAGGCAAGCCTACCTAGGCATATTATCTGTGTTAACAACAATCAGTTGCGATGAAATTCATTCCGTTATCAAAAGAGTGAAGGTGATGAAAGAAAATTAATACAATAAAAAATAGCCATGAATACTTTTCGATAAGCAAGTTATCATACGCATGTTTGTTAATCAATATTATTTGAGAAAAAAGTCCCATCTGTTTGTTTGTTGTCTGTCAATTAGGTCGATCTCCCCTACCATGTATCAAATCTACATGTGATGTGACGTCATACTTTTTTTTGTTGTGTTCAAGAGGAAAAGCTATTAAGCTCCCCTTTCGTTACCTCGGGGAAGGTGGAAAGGTGTATGTCAGTATCTCTGGCCTTCCAGCCCGGCACAATGCCGCTGTTGTGGCCGAGCTGGGTCCCTCGTTATACTACATCTATGGACGTCATGCTACATCTTCGGCACAATCTGAGGATTTGACCAATCTTGAAACTGCTAGAAACTTTCAATTAGTGTGAATATAACTATTCAATAATTAAAAAAAACATTTTCTCTCACAGTAAGGGAGAAATTATATAAATTCAGCACTATTCAAGTGACCCTGGACGTTTTGATTACATTAATTATTAAGTGTGTACGGCGCTGCCAACTATTACCACGCGCAAGAATGTCCAAAACTAAAACACAGTTTTCCTCATTCGATCCGTTTCCCACGAAAGTCAAATAGATGCAGAAATGCACGGAAACTTCAATATGGACATGCTCACGCGTTTTCATCCCAAATATTTTCACCCATATCTTTTTGATGTGGCCTGAATCTAACGACTTCCTTAGGCCTTTACTGAGTCCTTCCTTCACCATAGATATATCTGCCACTTAATTAAGAATTAAAAACCAAAATAAAATAAATCGTTTGTTCAATTACACAATTTAATATAATAACCTATATCACATGAGAATAGGAGGAGATCACTGTCCTCAATTTATTTATATTTATGTTTTCAATGATAGTGTCATTAATGCTGGCAACTTAATAAGCATTTTTGAAAATTTATTCAATACTTCCATAGACTTCTCATCTCTATAACTTGTAATTGTGTGATCCACAGGTATTTGTTTCGGATCTGGGTGTTTGCGAGACCGAAAAGTCATTCGTATTTTTTAATACTCACGACATAAGACCCAATCTTAGAGTGGGGTCAGGACTATGTGTGTGACTGTTGGGTGTATTTATTATTCTCTTCTAACAAACATTGGTCAACCAACTTGTTTCTGTAAGATTGCTTAAAGACGAACAAAATGAATTTGCAACAGGAGTATTCGTTGAAAATGCGAGTATTCTCAATTCTCCAGCGGCCGAAAACTGAAGAGCATTACTAACCCTCGTTCCCGAGGTTGTATAACCTGGAACTTGAGGATCTCCAGTAATAGGATTAAACGAGCCACATCGTGCTTTGGCTAGTATACAAGAAGTGACGTTTGTATAAAACCGAACATTGTCAGCATCCAAAGTAATATTAACTCCTGTTCTTGCTTCTCGGGTACATTGAGTAATCTGAAAGAAAAAGTTACATTACAAAACGTATGCGATGATTAAAACTATAAATATTTGGTTTAAATCATACCAAGTTGACAGAGTTGGTTCTTCGCAGACATCGTACAAAGTCACAATATCCCATATAACAACCGGATGGTTGCACATTTAAAGCTGATGTAGACAAAGCCTGTAAAATTGTAAATAAAACTTAATATATATGAATTATTCAGTGCTATTAAAAACTTTAATAAAGGTAAATCGTAAGGGTATCATTCAATAGATATATACCATAAGTGCAGTAGCACAACTGGCATACGATGTATTTGTAAAATATTGAGTTGCACAAGTACTGAGTGCATTTAATTCCTGGGGACCCTGAAAAATATGTAATATTTTTAAATTATTTCTTAACAAAGAGCAGAGCTAATTAATAAACTGAAGAAACTTACCTCTTGCATAGCAGTTACTCGTGAAAAACAAGTTATGCATGCGTCGCGTAAAGTCACATTGGTGGGTTGAGCGGTACTACATACGAGATTTAATAAATTTTGTAGTGAGGCCCTTTAAATAAAATAAACAATGTAAGAAATAAGTAACATTAAAGCAAATAACGTGAAAACCAAAGAACATACCCATTTGATGGACATAATGCTGCAATTTTTTGTGATTTCCATTGCAATATTTTATTTTTAACTTGATTTATATCAAAAACACCACTAGTAGCTGCACCGATCTAACAGCACATAATCATTAATTTGGACATGCTTTAATATAATGTTAATTAAATAAATACATAAAGCAGCTAAATACTATATTAAATTGTATAGTATGTGTGAAAATATACGGAATACGACAACTTATTAATCTGTGACTGACCTCGCTAAAATTCAGTAAGTTCTGATTTTTCCATTGGAGAATATTTTTATAAACCTCCATAAAGTCTATAAATGTCCCGTTATTCCCAATCTGCAGTAAAATATTATAGACATATTGTCTCAATATTTATAATAAAATATCATATATATATTCTTAAATATCCCATACACTACATAATAAAATTGTAACAACAGAAAAACTTACAAGAAATATGAAGAAAATGCAGTGATGCGTTTTAATCATTTTAAAGCGATTTTAATAAAGTTTGCGGAGGATGTGTATTTGATGTGTTCATGGCGACACAAATGCGAACGCAATGTGACAATCAGTTCACATCGCAATACAATAAAATAGAGAATTATCAGTTTTATATTATAAATGGTTTAGAACATTTTTCTATATGCGCAGTAACCGTGAACAGGAGAAAATTTTAGCACAAATAAATCATTTTGTGGCCTATTACTTGATAAAATTGTAGCTTACGTTAAATATTTTGATTGCGACATTTACTTTATTGCGTGATAAATTGTTGTTTTGTTCCCTTATTATAACGTGGTTACTGGTTAGTCATAAACATGAACATTCAATAATGTTTTAGAATCTCTATTTCGAAACTCTCCACAGTTTAAATATCGCATAATAGTCCTTAAACACATGCGAAATTTTAAATTATAGTGTTATTGAATTAAGACGACTCTTGGATATATCTCTGATGAGAATTTATCCTCTCATATTCTAGTCGGTCACTCATGTCGGAGGATCGTGGTCAGCATCAGGGTTGCATCTGGAGCGGATGATCTAAGAATATCTGAGAATTTATTTAATCGTCTGAAAATCATCAGCTCTTTTCCAGTTATTTTATAACTAAACAATTACCTACACCAGAAAATTAAAAAACTTGAAATAAACATCCAATATAGATAAAAAAAAACTCCTCCCAAATAATTTGAATATGAGTTATAAAGATTTGTGCTAGAAGTATGTTATCTGGGTGGTGGGTGTTATCTAAGTGGTGGTGGTACTAACCTGGGTGGTCGTATTTAATACATTTTTGTACAGGTATTTAAGTCTGTTGCCTCGGTGCGTAGTGGCTTGTTTATAACATACTAGATGCTGCTGGCAACATGTTTAGGGTGATCGCGGGTTCAAATCCCAGCACACATCTCTGACTTTTCGGAGTCATGTATGTATAGTTAATCAATCATCAGACACTATAACGTAAACATCGTGATGAAACCTGCATACCATAACGATTTGTGAGATTTTTTATGGTATGCAAAGTCCGCCAACCCACACTAAGGCATCGAGGTGAACAATAATATGCTTGGTTTTCTCCGTGATAATATGGCCTAGCCCCTCTCAGCAGTACTCTCGATTATAGAAGAGGCCCGTGCCCAGCAATGAGATGTATATGGAATGATATCACATATATATAATATATTTTATATTCATGAAAAAGGTTCTTTAATATCAAACAAAATAGTGCGTGGTGGCCTGTTGGTAACGGACCAGACGCGGCTGCCTACATGTTCACGGTGGTCGCGGGTTCAAATCCCAGGGCACACCTCTGACTTTTCGGAGTCATGTGTGTATTGATAGTCAATCACCACGCACAATAACGGTGAAGGAAAACATCGTGAGGAAACCTGCATACCATAGCGATTTGTATAAATTTGTATGGTATGTAAAAGTCCGCCAACCCGCACTAGGCCAGCGAGGTGGACTATATGACCTAGCCAGTCTCAATCGTAACCTCGATTGTAGAGGAGGCCGGTGCCCTGCAGTGGGTCGTATATGAGCTGATACAATACAATACAAACAAAATAGGGTGAAAGAAAAACAACATACTCACGTCTAGAGTTTATCGTTAACCCATAAACAAGGAATTATTGTTGTTATCAAAATATTATAACTCTTAGCAACACGACGCGAGCGATGTCTCGTTATTTTTTCAATTTATCCTATGGGAAAGGCAAAGCTTTAAGGTACCTACACGCAACGTGTTATGTGGTACACGACGCCTCGTCAAAATTCCCGCCTTAACTATCTTTTTTTTATAAAACCTTTTACGATTTGGCTGTGTCTCAATCTCAGTCTACGTTTTCTACATAAATGAATCTACTCTTTGGTTTACGTTTAGATTGCCAGCCTAAATATTATTGCTATCAACGATTGGATTGGGTTGGATTTATGTTGATGGGTTGTACAAAGATGGATACGGTATTCATTCGGTCTTTCCAGTTTTTGGGGATAATGTCATTCATTCATTCATGTGATCGATCATTAATGAAGGCCGGAGTAGGTGCTAGAATTTTTTGATTTTACTATTTATTTTTCTTTTAATTTTGTCTTATGATGATTGAAGGGCGTGCAAATGTAAGTTACACTACATATATCTACACAATATTCACAACTTTAAGTTTACCCATACCTAACTTTAACCCGATAACCTATTTTATTTCAGGAACTACCCGATTTTCAAGTCTTTCGGACGGTGATTAAGTATTGCTTAGTCATTATAATAGTGCCTGTGTTATCGTTCTTCTTGGTGAAAAGCGTACTGTTTGATGGCATTCTGCGACTGGAGCCAATCAATAGCAGCGTTTACTCGGCAGTAGTTGCGGTAATCGTTTTGCACGTTACGCTTGGATTATACATCTATAAGGCGTATGGTGAAACGGAGCCACCATCTAAACCAGTGAAAAAAGATTAAATAATAGTACTTAACTCTCCATTATCACAATTCTATTAAAATGGAGAAACTTTATATGAAAGGGGAACTCATACAAGTACACACCAAAAACTGCGAAGTATTTGAAGGAAGATTCTACGGTATTACCAACGATATGTCCAAAATATCGTTATATGATGTGAAAGAAATGCCACAAGGCGACACCAGTGACGGAATACTCCATTACTATGACTCCGAAATAAGAGACATAGTCAAACTACAAGAACCAATTGAACAAAAAATTCTCAAGATATCACAAAAGGAATGCGAGGATATTATTAAAGTATCAAAAACGTATAAGTATATTAATCAAGTTGACAACACTTTTCATGAGGCTATAAATGACTTGAACCAGTACAACTATATTGCCCTCAGCACTGATGGTGCAAGTATGGGCAGAAAATGTAAAATGCCATTTTTGGTACTCTCTACCATTCAACAAATCTATATATTTGACATACAAGTCATGCAATACCATGCATTTGATGCAGGCTTGACTAAACTGTTACAAAATGATATTCCAAAGAAGATTGTTCATGACTGCAGGAAGATATCTGATTGCTTATATCACAAACATAATGTTAAACTCAATTCAGTCTTTGATACCCAGGTAAGTACTATTTCATCAAGATCATCCATACATATAATGTCCAATATGTCTGAGTAGCCATACAAGTACTGCTTTTTGTTAAAGGTGGGTGACCTCATAATCATGAAAAATAAAAAAGGCTGTCTGCCAAGCAAGGTTAAGTCCTTATCGGAATGTCTAAACACATATCTTGGACTACAACAGAATACCATTGATGAGAAGGTAAATTTCAAACTGCATTTTTCGTTAGTATTCAGTTCTTAATTGCCCTAAAATCTCAGCAACAGGAATCATCCATCCATCCATCAGCCAAAGGAAGTCCACTGCTGAACATAGGCCTCTCCCAATGATTTCCACAGTGACCTGTTGGAGGCAGCCTGCATCCAGCGACGTCCCTGACCTTTACCAGGTCGTCTGACCACCTAGTGGGTGGACGTCCCACGCTGCGCTTTCCGATTCGTGGCCTCCATTCGAGAACTTTTTGGCCCCATCGGCCATCAGTTCTTCGTGCTATGTGCCCCGCCCATTGCCACTTCAACTTGCTAATCCGCTGGGCTATGTCGGTTACTTTAGTTCTCCTACGGATCTCCTCATTTCTGATTCGATCTCGTAGGGAAACCCCGAGCATAGCCCTCTCCATAGCTCGTTGAGTGACTTTGAGCCTCCTATATAAGACCATGGTATGGTGGACCTTGGCCCATAGTAAGAGGCCACGTCTCGGTGCCGTATGTCATCACTGGTAACACACAACTATCGAAGACTTTCGATTTGAGGCACTGAGGTATTTTGGACAGCAACAGGAATATGATCTAATAAAAAAAGTTAAATTATGAACAGAATAGTATTAGTTTACAAGTTGATTGTCAAATACCTAAACCAATCTAGTCTTTAAATATTCAACTGGTTTCTGTTTCACTTAGTAAGTCTTTTTATATTATAGGAGGAAAGCAAACATACGGCTCACTTGATAGTAAGTGTTCACTGACTGAGGCCCATGAATATCAGCGACACCATAGGACGTGGAAATGTGTTGCCGGGCTTGTCACCTAATAAGTTCTATCTAATATTCCAGCTTGACCTAGTACAGAGTACTGAGCGCCCCCTTGCATCCGCAATCAAAGAGAGTTTAGCTAAGAACATAGCATTTCTGCACCGTTTATCAGAAATCATTAATGAAGAAATGCAGTTACCGTTTAATCGAGGAGTTGAATGTTATGTGGAAAATGTACGCTCTTGTGATGATTTCAAAGCTTGGGAGCTGTGCGGCAAACTTCACCAAGCTCCAAAGGATTTCAAGAGTGCAATTGATTATTAAAACATTCCTCTACAGCTTAGAATAGATTTTTTGACTTGATATTTTGTGAAAGTAGTGTTTTGGCTTTTAGATTACATAAAGGCAGTATTACAACATTGTCTAATTAATAGATATTGTGCAATATTAAATGTTAAATAAAAAATTTGCTAAAGTTCAAATCTGCTTTGATGATGTACTTCAGCTTTATTGTTAAAAATGTCTTGATAAAATTTTATATGTTTAAGAAGCACAGTAATACAATAGCTTCTTTAATTTTATGTATCTGTGATCACTCAATACAAGTGTCTAAATAGCTTTTTACACAAAAATGTACAAGTTGTTGGTATTATTTTTGTACTTATGGAATAATAAGCAAAGACACTATTAAAATATTTATGTAACTATATATTGTATTTAATATTTCTTCATCATATCTTGTAGTAGATGTAAGAAAAATTGAATTGTAAGATTGAGAATATTTTGTGAGAAGGTTTACAGAATTGGAAAGTAGTAAGGAATGATGTAATATTAATCATAATTGTGTTTATCTTGTATGAGCCAGCTTATGTGAAGTTAGAAGCATTGCTTTAAATAAAAAACTATTTGTGCTTTGAAGATAATTGTTTATTTATAAAAGTCCACCAACAGTACAAAGTAGAGCCAAATAATGTGAAACTGCTGGGATAAATTTTGCAGGCATTGCATAAGGCAAATAAATATTAGTGCTACAGTCAAGTCTGCAATGTAAATGAAGTTTTATGCATATTATGCTTGTTTCTGCATTTAATTTTGATATGATTATTTGATTTGATGACTAAATATTGATTTTATTACAATTGACTAGTTGCAGCTGTAGCATTACCCAGCTAAACTAACAATAGACTTAGTACAATTCAAGTGATATACATTAAAGTATACCTACTTTTGATAACTATATCTGTCTGAAACAGGTTGAACGACAAGTTACAAGGTGACCTTAAGTACATGTACCTACTCTTGGGACTCGAATTATTGGATGTGGACAATAAACACGAAAACGCAACATCAAATGGTTTATTTTTTAAAAAGTTAACAATAAAACTATGAGGCATTAAGGAATCTATTGGGGTAGAAGGCTAAGCCCTCTATAGATTCGTCTCGACATGCCAAACCAAGCCGTTCTGTGGTGAAGAGTCGCTCCCGTGCTAGTAAGACGGAAACACTGGCGATTTGAGACAACTTTTCGGGCGTCAGGAAACCATTTTCTTCGATCTGTAATATTGAGGTGAATTATATTTGGTGTGTTACGAAACATGGAAAGAACAATTTTCTTGCATTTTCCTAATATTGAAACAAACGAATGGGGAGACATGGTGGAGACACTCGGAAAAACGTAAAAAAATTAATTGTATCAATTTTTTTCAACAAAGTGTCTTGCAATTTTTAATATTTCACAGGCATATTTACAACCGTCGGTCACATGCATAGTTCTGACCACACATTAAGATATTATAAAGTTTGAGACTTCAGTCTCGCAACACTCAGACCTTTAAATATATTTTGTGATAATAAATTTCAAATATTCGTCTCCACGCCGGTATAGAACCCATCGCCTCTCTTTTAAAAGCCCTCACGTTAACAAACCACACCACAGAGACATACATAAACATTTATTGAGAGAACAATGTTAAAAACCATTCAGAAACTTACCAAATCGCTAGTCGTTTTAGCAACTTCTTCATCTCTGTTACTATTTAATTGTAACACCCGCGCACCACTAGGGAATTTCCTAAGCGACATCGGTGCGCCAATGGTTTGCAGTAATCTACAAGAAACATTTTTTTTAACAAATTCGAAATATATTTAACATTATCTAGTTATAATTATACCTACTTGCAAGCATTCAGTAGGTCTTCGGGAGATATAAGTTCTAAGCCTCTGGCTCTATTAACACGGCACCACACATCCGCTAATGACATTATTCCACCGCAATCCTGAAATTATAAAATATGCTTTAACCACACTTATCTAAATAAATAATAATAATAAATAAATACACCCAGCAGTCACATACATAGCCCTGACCCCACACTAAGAACCATTCTTGTGTCGTGGGTATCAGGAACTACGAGAGACTTTTCGATCTCACAAACACCCGAAACAAATACTTGTGGTTCACACAAACTGTTGTCGGTGCGGGCACCGAAGTCTGTACCCGCGGCCTTACATTTCATAGATGGCGTCCAACCAACTGCGCCACGAAGGTCGTCAACAAAAGCTCTACTAACTTATAGCTAGTTTGGCAAATCAAGAAAAACCTTAAAAAGCGGTTAGCCCTTTACGATTTAATGTGGGGAAATTAATTATTATAGCTGCAATCCAGTAGAACCAGTAGCTATCTTTTGGCTAGTTAAGTTGAACATGGTGCATGCTACCGAGATGCGCCCAGTATTATTCCACAGACACCTGGTTATACCCATTCTGATATAGACACTACTACCTTCTATTTCTACAATTGATTAAGAACATGAATATGGGGTCATGAATAGTAACAAACCATTAGTACAGCCACCATCATGTCAGATATTTGCTGCGCCAATCCCATGAAGTATTCGGAATCAGATCTGAATGCATCCCTGGTCACTGGATCATCAATACCCAAGCTCATGAGGTATGATTTGAATCTAATTGTGTCATCTTCAGATATGTCACCTTGTTTTTCCTGCACATATAAATAATCACTGTAATAATAACCATAGTTTGTAACATAACACAAGCAATAAGGAAAATCCATAGATATATTGTACATTTATAATTACCAATTATAGACAACTGTGAAGTAGACATATCTTAGAGCTATTTGGTAATTCACTATAAGAGATATATGACATTAAAATAAGTAAAATATATAACTAATAGAAAAACATTATCTCAATGTCTTGGATTTTAAAACATCAAAAAATTTATGTATTAGTGTACTAATAAAATAACATTGGTAATCTTCATAGTAAACCTACCACCAACTAAAATTGTGGTAAACTGTAAAAGCCAATAAAATATATACCATATTGTGACATAATTATTAGATAATACCAGAATAGCAGATTCCTGCTAGAGGAAACACAAATGACTACAAAACAATAATAATGATGTTTACAATGAACCATACCCTTATCTTCGTAGATATATTCTTTGAAATAGCCACCATATCCTTTGCTTTCTCCATAAGTTTGGTTAGATCTTTAAATGCAACAGTTATGCTAGCATCGGTAGCCCTGTGTTGCTCTTCTATGCTTCTTTCAATGCCAACAATTCCAGAACGCATTTTCGAATTTACTGGAGCTACAGGTTTTGGGCTGGAAGAAGGGCTACCAGCACTGACAGGTGACGCTAATGTGTTTGTTCTCTCCCATGCTTTAGCTGCTACAGCATCACTAACTGCTTTGTAAAAAGACGGATCTATACCATCTTTGAAAGAAAATTTTACAAAATGAAATGGGCTCACTACAGCAGGACCAGGCCTTTTTCCTGCAAAATGAAGTAAAATGAAATACAAAATCTATTATTGCACTTTAAGTATTAACACATAAATAATTCAATAAAATATTTAAAAAGCAAGAGATATACATACAACTTATTATTGTTATTTTTATAAAGAAATAAAGTTTTTTTACAATGAATGAAAACACTATAATCATAAAGCAAAGGAACATTACACACAATGACACACAACACAATCATGACAATAGGATGCCATACAAGCCTTATTGCTCTGTTATCAGTGGAACAGCAATAAAGTGTGGGTTTTTGGAGTCAACCAGCATATACAACAATTATTATAAACTATTATTCAAAAACAAAATGTCTTTGTACCTGGAAGGGCAGGTCCTAAATGCAATATAATTCTCTTTGGTCCACCAAGACCAAACACACCACCACTTTCTTCCTCCAAGCAGAAAACATAGTATAAATGTAGTGATAAGCAGGTCAGGCCCTTGGGTATGTCACCAGGCTTGCCCCATAATATTCTATGCGTAGTCAACACTACCTCACCATCGGTAAATTGGGTCTAAAAATTAGTACAGTAATAAATTAAAAAGGGTTGTTTTGTAGATGTAATGGCAGGATAATGGTTGAGTAAATAATTTGTTTTTGGAGGTGACGTTACCTCACAATAACCAGTATTAATTATTTTGCTATTACATTTTAAGTTTAGAAGTTCTGCTTCAAATAAAATCCTGAATAGTGGTAAGCATACCTTGTCATCACCATCATAAATTTTAACGTTTTTATCTCGTTTAATGTAACTCTCTCCTTCGAATAATCGCGCCTCTATGTATTCGAATCTATCCATTTTTCCTACTTAATAATATTATTTAATATTGCTTGTTTTACCATAAATAAAAAATACTACTACAAGGTCAACAGTTGAACTGTCAATGTCATAACTCATATGTCAAGAGTTAGTTTTTAAAATTGTTGACTACCTGATAGCAAACGCACAGCCTAATTCAGCATATTTTTATGAAAATGATTTATCGCCCAATTTGGTTTTCAGTTTAACATTATACCAATCTAAAACATAAACTTCTCTCAGGGGTTATAGTAAAGTCCTATTGAAAATTGGAAGAGGAAGTATCGCAAAATATGGAACTAATCTCCAAAGAGGTCATTGCATCGGCCAGATGACAAGTGGTAATATAGGTAGGGAGCTCACTGAGTTTTCTGTGACTAACTCGAGCGCGTCAGATGAATATAAAGGAGGATCCTCGCATCCTATTGAGTACCTCTACCACATATGGGTTCTTTATGTAGGGACTTGCGTCTAGGACAGCCCGTCAAATTAGTATAAAAAATCGCTCCTCGGAAATACGGAAGCGCGTCAGATTAAGATAAGGTTGGTTTACAAGTGTATATTTCGAAAACACGACGATTCGAGTTTAACGTAAGAGAGTGGGACGGCTACAAAGTTGCAAAAAAAAATCGTCATCTTGATATACTCGAGCGCGATTAAGCTTTTTTTTTTTAAGTAAACCCTGCAAGAATTACGAATATACCATTCTGAATTCTGAATTCTGACGTTTTCCACAAGCCGAAGTAATAAAACTTGTCTTTGGAAATTAGATCGTGCAGCTAGAGTAAATCACGTATTACCCACTCCACACTTATTTCTCCCTTTCATAGGTGTCATTCTCGTAAAGTTGGCCAATATGAAGCTCTAAACATCAGTTTAGATATGGGTGGATCTTGGGTTGAACGCGTTTTATGTAACACTTAGCGGTGTCCGTACACCGAAAAATTCAATGTGACTATTTTTTTTGCATGTTTAATCTTCTGTGAAGCGACTACAATGTCTTAGACACAAAAACACAATGATATTAAAAACATTACCAAAAAACATCGTCACTATTTATTGCAAAATTTTTAGTTGCATCGTATCTGTAGACTGTAGTCACTAAAACTACCACCTGGCTTCGTTTTCGGTAGCAGTCTTGATATACCCTGTATACCCAACAGTCATATACACTGAACCCAGACTAAAATATAAACTTAAGTCGTGGGTATTAGAAACTACAAGAGACTTTTTAGTCTCACAAACATCTGTCACATATAGGCTACCATATATTTAAGTATATCCCGTTTAAAAAATACAATGTAGCTTTTGTTTTTTCCATGAATGGATGAATTAATATTATAATATTACTAATCACCTCAGTCTCCGTATAAGTAGAAGCCCCTTCTTGATCACGCCATTCTTAGCCGTCCTGTGCGCCATACGAGCCACATCCACTGCTTATCATAATAATATATTTTCAAGACGCCCACAAAGTAATACTCATATAAATACTTTAAGTTAGTAGTATTCATATTAATACTTTAAGATAATTAATAGTATTCAAAATGCCATCCATGATAGTCCCTTATGGTACTAATTCGTCAATTTTATAATGGAAAGACAAAGTTGGAGGGCAGAAAAGAGATTGCCTCGGTGACGTAGTTTACCACGGTACAATTACAAAGTTAAGCTCTCGAGTTCGAATCCTGGGCCAGGGAAAGTGATATTGGATTTTATTATACATTATCAGCTCGGAATTAGGATATTGTGTTCGATACAGCGATAAGGTCGCCCCCTATCACATCGTGGGACGGAACACACAAGGTGAAACGTGGGTGCCCACTGCCTTCAATTGCACCTCTGCCTTCCCCTTCTGGGATAAAGGTATGATGATTATGGGTGACTTTGTCTTAAATCTATATATATAAAAACAAGTCGTGTTTGTTACACTATTTATAACTCAAGAACCGCTTTACCGATATGACTGAAAATTGGCGAGGAGGTAGCTTAGAGTCAGGAGACGGACATAGGCTACTTTGTTTTGTGAAGAAAAGGCTTGAAGGGGTTGAAATAAGGGATGAACGTTTGTATGGAAAAATCTAAACCGTTAAAGTTAAGATGTTAAATTTTGCACTTTTGTTACTCATTTAAAAATAAAAATATATAAATTAACCCTAAAGGGGTTAAAATAAGGGTTGGAATTTTATATGCAAAATCGAAACCGCCGAAGCTATTTCTATAAAAATATATATTTCAGCTCCTTATTACAAACAAAAAATAATGGCTTACAATAATTTTGGAAAAACATAATTACAGGGGTAAAATAAGGGTAGAAATATTATACGGAAAATCAAAACAGCTATTGATATAAAAACTTATAATTTGACACCAGTAAGGAAAAATAATGTGCACTATAAAAACATCTTAGGTAATGCATACATAAACACACGCCTTTTTCCCAGAAGGAGTAGGCAGAGGTGCAACCAGAACACCCACGTTTCGCCTTGTATATTCCGTCCTACGATGTGATAGGGGGCGAGCCATCGCCATATCGGGCACAAATTCCTGGCTCCGGGCTGATAATGAATAGAAAAATCCAATATCACTTTGCCCGACCCGGGATTCGAACCAGAGACCTCAGCTTTGCAATCGTACCGTAGTACCACTACGCCACCGAGGCAGTCAATAGGTAATGCATAGTCTTCTTTATTAGCCTAAAGCGACGAAAAGGGGTTTGTTTTGACGAACATTCTTATCGCTGTTTCAGGTAGGAATTAAACAACAGAAATTACTAAGAAGGGAAAAACGTTATGATTATTGCATTGTTTACATTTGAGAAATAAGTAGTTTACTATACTTCAAAAAATCAATTTCGTAGTCAGAATTTTTGCTGAGCGGAATTTTTTTAGCAGGAATTTTGCAAAGTATTTGTGTTTGCTTATTTTTAAATGTATTCGTCGTATTTTCGTGTTTATATAAGGCCTATCTACAAAATAAAGGCAATTCCAAAAACTGGTCAACATGCCTATTTATGCATTAAGGGATGAAATGGGATAAAGTGGGACGAACGCGATGAGACCGGTCGGATCCGGATTGCATTCGATGGGAAATAATGGGACGGGATGTAACAGAAAGAAAAGGAGCCAGATGAGATGGGATGGGATACGATAGGAAAAGGGATAGTAGGTACTTAGGTTGAGTTCAGGAGTACAAAAGTTTGAACGGGAATAAGATATTTCTGGTGTGGAGTGGAGTCTAAACATCTAAGCACCCAGGCGAAGCTGGGCCGGGCCGCTAGTATGTATATAATTATTATTATCCAATTATAAGCGTTTAATAATAATTTTCAAAAATAATTATTTTTTGGTGTGGGTGTTTGTGAGACCGAAAAGTCTCTCGTAGTTTCAGGACTATGTATGTTACCGTTGAGTGTATTTATTTTATTTATTTATCACTTTGAGAGTTAGGGCCAAAAATATTTATACTGCGGTCTGAGGTTATTGTAATTTGTACTAAACTATTAAAATGCTTTAACCATACTAATAAATGTATAGCGCGTAACGGAACGTAAACTAACCTACAAATACTATTGTGGTTACTTTCGATTTCTACTGAATGAAAAAAAATGAAAGGAACTACAAATTGTGCTACAAATCGAGAGGCTAACGTGCAATTATTCTGAGTACTTTTACTTGTGTGCGCAGCCTTGGAATAGTGGTAACTGCTTTTGGTCTAAGAAATAGATTATTGTCACATAAAGTCTAAAGTATGGCAGATTCTTCAGAAACATTATTGTTGAAGATTAAAGAACAAGGAGATCTAGTTAGAAAATTAAAAGCTGCAAAAGAATCTAATGAGAAGGTAAGTAACCAATGTACATACGTTAGAAACTTTATGTGTGAACAATCTTCTTGTAACATTACATCATGTCGTTCCTTACTTATTTTCTAGGGAAAGAATAATCCTGCTGAATATAATTTCGGAGAAATTGACAAACATTTATCTCAATATAGTTATATTTGTGGCTTTTTACCAACTAAATGTGATGTAAAATTAATAAAGGATTTTAAAACAGTAGATTTTCAAAAATATAAACACATTAAAAGGTGGTGGTACCATATGGGGAGCTTCAGCAATTCTGAAATATCATTGTTACCTGATTCTAATCCTCCAAATAATATACAGAGGGCAAAAGAAAGTCCTAAATCCATTGATAACCAGGTTTGTCAATTATGTTATTGCATTTTAGTAGTCTTTTTTGAATTGGTTGCAGTATTGATGTATTTATTTTAATTTTAAAGTTGGATTTGGTATTTTTTGCAATTGGTGCACCTAAAATATGATATGCAGTACTTGAACCTCCACATATGGTTATTTCGTCATCTTGAACATTTTCTAAGTTGTCATAAATGATTATTGTCATTTATTTTCTTTTTCGGTACAAAGTATTGAAGTCACGGTGACGAGATATCATATTGGTGATTATATAAGGAAAAATTAGTGAAGCATGTCTTATAAATTGCTGAGATTGTTAAAAAACCATGCTACGTTGGTGAATTTACATAACAATGTTCTGAGCAGCAGTTTCACTAAAACCATTACAACATCATCATGCTGCAAGGTATTGGAAAGTTCTTAATGCTTATTAAGATTTAAAAACTTGATGAATTAATTACAGAACATATTTAAGCAGTGTAGTAGTAGTATGCAAATTTGTTGTAACCAGGGTCATATGAAATCGTAACCTTGACTCAACACTATCAGTGTTTGCTGAATGTATCCATATTTTAATTTCTCGAATGTGGCAAATGTAATTTTCTTTATTTGTTTCTTATTAGTAAATAATGCTGGTTGCTGAGATTAATTTATTTTGCTGTTTATTGTATTAGGATAATTATTGAATTCAAAATTTTTAGGTATTTTATGAATTTGGTTTGATATTCTACATATTTCTTTTTAGAAATAAAATGTCAGGAAATATTACATGAAAAAATCCATAGTAAAGTTTCTTCATAAAAGACCTTAAAATTCTACATATTTTACACCATATTTTTGTTATTGATTCTATTTATTTCTATAAGTCTCAAAAAATCATCAAATGTTAATGGCTTTATTCATAGACAGTTTTAAACCCTATTTTAGTTGTAGATTGTTTAACCCTTTCAAACAACTTTTGAAGTCGGTTGGAGCGAAGAAGACAAAACTTTTGATTACTAAAATAGGTTTCAAAACTGTATATGAATAAAGTCGTAATTTTTTTTTGGCAAACTTTAAAGTATATGAATTCTTGTAATAAAAAATGTATTGTACATAATGGTGAACAGTTTTCAGTGCACCCTAAAAGTAGTGGTTATTGCACTCAATTAAATATCATTAGATGATGCGTCATGCATTCAGTAGCACAGTAATGATATATTTATAATAAAATCAACCTTAGTAATATGTTTTTTTCTATTTCAGATTCAGGAAGAAGTGTCAAAATTATTGGCACTCAAAGCTCAACTCAACACAGAAGATGCGGGCCCACAGAAGTTTACTCTCAAGACACCCAAGGGTACACGGGACTACAGTCCTCAGCAGATGAGCATCAGGAATGATGTACTGCAAAAGATTATTACAGTATTTAAGAAACACGGAGCAGAGTGTATTGACACTCCCGTGTTTGAATTGAAGGTAATCAAATATTTATTTTCATCTAAAAGACCTTTGATCTTCATTCAAGGAAATACCATTATTCCTTCATGTACATAATTAGATATATGGGTACTCCATACTAGGTAGTATTGATGTGGCAAACACATGGTATTTAATTTATAACATTTGAATATTATTTTAAGCATTTCATGATAAATTTCTTGTTATATTTTTATAATAATTATTCTTTGTAATGTCTTATGAAAACAATTTTCTTGTATTATGACCAATCAAAAAAGATTCAGTTTGGTAGTAATATAAATATTGTTGACTTGAAAGGGTATCTGAATATAATTTTCATATTCCTTACTTAATTTTCAGGAAGTCCTCACTGGAAAATATGGTGAAGATTCGAAATTGATTTATGATTTGAAAGACCAAGGAGGTGAAATTTTGTCTTTGAGATATGATCTGACTGTGCCTTTGGCAAGATACTTGGCGATGAACAAGATTACCAATTTGAAAAGATACCACATAGCCAAAGTATACAGGAGAGACAATCCTGCTATGACAAGGGGCAGATACAGGGAGTTCTATCAATGTGTAAGTGTTTTACTTTGAGTCAATTAAGAGACTGTGTTGCTGAGAATATCTTTACAGAATACACAGTCACATAAAACATAATTCAGACTGAAAATCCACTTGATTATACAATGACATGTCTGTTTAAATGCAAACATTTTTCATGCAAAGCATTTAAATGTTACCTCACAAAAAATGTTTTTTATTGAATACTTGAAGAATACCAATTTTTGTATTTGTCTGAAAAAGGCAATATCAAGGAATATTTTTTCAAATGATATAAATAACTACTGTAAACAATGGTGGAAAAACCGTCATACTAATTTACGCAAGTGTGTTTTTGAATTAGCCTATGTGTTTCTGTTTTCGAACAGGCAGACATAAATGTGTCGAGATCACGAGAAACAACTGCACTTTGTCGTGGCAGTAATCATAAATCTCATGCATATATTATCGACGGTATAGGCAGAGGTAACAATAAGGCCCCCATAGTTCGCTGAGCTTATATTCGTCTCGAATATGATGAGTGTGATTGCCGGATGTCCAATACTCCTTTCCTTTTGCATCCGTTTTCCTTCCCGCTCTCCTCCTGTTTTGAAGGGCCACCAACACGTCTATGATCCAAGCGTTATGCATGGTCATGGGCGGCAGTGATCACTTACCGTCTGGTGACCTGTTTGTTCGTTTGCCAGACCTATGCAATACAAAAAAAGGTGATGATGGCTGAAGAGCCTTTTCGCCGAGCACTAGTTGCATCCCGGGCATGTGAGATTTTTTGAGTCAAAGCAACATAAAGTGGATTGTCAGATCTATGTTTCTTTGTTCCAAATCTATTAAGTGGTGCCAGCATTATTCTATTGATTGCACTAATGATTAGACCAGACCATATTATTCCAAAATGGTTGTATTATACAACAGGATTTCGACATCGCCGGCGCGTACGACCCGATGGTCCCAGACGCAGAATGCCTTAAAGTAGTGACTGAGATACTGGATGCACTGGAAATCGGCCAGTATGTGCTGAAGATCAACCACAGGCGGTTGCTGGATGGAATGTTCGAGGCTTGCGGAGTGCCCGCGGATAAGTTCAGGGCAACTTGCTCTACTGTTGATAAGCTGGATAAGGTAGGATTGTTTGCTTCCTATTTTGATCCAGTTTGATAGTTGTAGATTTGTAAAAACTGGTTCGATAAATAGAAGTGCAGTATTGTACTATCAGTACTTACAGTATGGTAACAAAAAGTAGAAGAGTGCCAACAAATGTATGACACCATTTTCATTCACCATTATGTTTTATAAGCCTAATTTATTAGAATTTTGGAATACCAGTACTTTTTTGTTTATCATTATTTTATTTGCATCATACAAAAATAAACTCTGGCGTCTGGCGTGTTTAAATAAGTTCCTTATTTAGACACCCGTTAATAATCTTATGATGTTAATAAAAGGAATATTAAATTTCAGTCTCCATGGGATGAAGTGAGGACAGAAATGATCAACGAAAAAGGTGTTACGCCCGAAGCGGCAGACAGGATTGGCGAATACGTTCGTCTGAACGGAGGCGTGGAGTTGGCCGACAAACTTCTGCAAGATGAGAAACTATCCAAGACAAAAGCCGCGGTTGAAGGGCTTGAAGGCATTAAGTTGTTGCTGGAGTATTGCGAATTATTTGGTATTAAAGATAAAATACTCTTTGACTTGAGTTTGGCCAGGGGCTTGGATTACTACACGGGAGTGATTTATGAAGCAGTTTTGACACGTAAGTTAGTTTTAATTTCATTTATTTCTTGATAGTGATGGATTTTATCATAATTGGGATGGTATTTAATAAGAAATAGGCCTTCTTTATTTTATTTAATCCCTATAAAAAATAAGCTTCCTAGAATAGTTGTATGATGTATAGTTGAAAATTGAGTACTATTTATGTGGCAATAATTTTCTATAGTTAACCGTCATATCATGGCGATCTCAGAAATTTCAGTTTTTTTAATTTTTAGACATAAAACTTACCATCTGTATGAATTAAAAGTGATTGCATACTTTACAAATATTTTTTATGACACTAAAGTATATACTCTAATACAATAGTTCTAAATGTTTGTTCATTTTCCAGACCCAATTAAAATCGGCAATGAGGAGCAAACTGTTGGTTCCATTGCTGGTGGAGGCAGATACGACAACCTCGTTGGAATGTTCGATTCCAAACACAAACAGGTATGTTTTTGTGTACAAGTAAAGTCAATATTATTTATAGTTGTATTGTCATCGCCATCGTGTTGAAGACGGTTAAGAAGATGATTTTGAAATGTATGGCAGTGGATTCATTCTCCGCACCGAGATCAATATCGTATGAGTATGACGCTCGCGTCTTACAGGCGTTATTTATAGTAAAAATAATCTCCCAGTCTTGATACTGTTTAATCAATTTACCAACAACAAAAACCTTTGTATTTTACTAATAGGTCAGGTTTTTGTGTGACTTTCAGGTGTATTTGTACTAATATTTTATAGCCTTATAATTTTTTTGTTATCATTCTATCAGGTGCCGTGTGTGGGCGTGAGTATCGGCGTGGAGCGGGTGTTCTCGGTATTGGAAGCGAAGTTGTCCGCAGGAGACATCACAGTTCGCACCACCGATGTGCAAGTGTACGTGGCGTCTGCGCAGAAGAACTTCCTGCACGAACGAATGAAGGTCTGCGCTGAACTGTGGAATGCTGGGATTAAGGTGCGTATTTATTGTCTTTTCTCTTCCCTTACTGATTCCTGTTCTTTTGTCTCCTATTTTGAGAGGACGGCAACGCATTTACTATCTCAATGTCGTAGGGACTATGTGATGACGATTAAATCGACGACAATTTTTTTATGTGGTATAGCCACGGTGTTGTTAATCATGACTCAGCACGAATGGGCAGGCTCGTCCGGGGTGGCACGACTATCTCACAGGAAATTGACGTGAAGCGACAGCTGCGCTGTCGCGTTTCGTTCGATGAGTGTGATTGCCGGATTTCCAGTACCCCTTTCCTCTTCCCATCCTTTTTCCTTCCTGCTACCTCCGTATTTTAAGGGCCGGCGTCACATCTATGAACCAAGCGTTGTGGATGGTTATGGGCAGCAGTGATCACTTACCATCAGGTAACCAGTTTGCTCGTTTGCTGGACCTGTGCAATAAAAGAATCGATGAAACGAGCCTTTTACTCGTATAACCGTACCTTCGAAATAATTAAAGAAGTCTCCATAGTACAATTAGCGAAAAGCAGTCGAGAAGTGAGAGACGCAGGCCTCTTTTTTATTACAAGTTGGGAAGAAGTATAACAAAGAGTTTAAAGTATTAATTTTGAAAACTTTTCCAGACGGAGCAATCCTATAAGAAAAATCCGAAAATGCTGAATCAAGTGCAACACTGCGAAGAGAATGGCATCCCTCTTGCAGTTGTTCTGGGCCAGTCTGAGCTCGAACGAGGTGTTATCAAGATAAGAAATATTTCGACAAGGCAAGAAGATGAAGTGCCTAGAGAAAATTTAGTTCAAGAGCTACAAAGCCGGTTAGCCGCGCTAAATGTTAAGGCAGTGAACGGAGCAGCGTAGTTCATCGCCTCAAATATATCCTATTATAGCATTTAATGTTTATTTCCGTTTTTTAAGCTAAAGTCAGTTTGTAAAAGAAAGAGAATAATGTGCAACACTTTTATGTGCTGAAAATATATTTTACGAGACGTCCTTGTTTGAAAGGATGTTTTTAGTACCAACTATCTATCGTCTATTGGTGTCTGACGCTGTGGGCGGTCGCTCATAGTCACCTATATGTAATGCCTCTGATATCTAAAAATACAACATCATGAATATGCTTGAAACAGGTTTTTGTTAAATTTTAATAGGATTTGTTTTAATACGGTAAAACTTAAGGTATTTTAATGAGAACTTAAAATAGGAATACGTCTTCTATTTTTACAATAAAATTTTAAACCGGATTAGAAATGTTAACATCGTGCTTTATATTGTTTTTTTTTTTAATTTGTTTGAGTTTATTACGATAAAAGCAATAGACAATTCTTAAACGTGTTTTTTTTTATTGAACACTTAGTGACCTATTATTTTTATTTTGAATACCAAAACACTTTAAAACAGTGTAAACTACAGGTTTACTTTGCAATAAATAGAATAATTAGCTTTCTAAGTAATTTATTGTAGAAAAGTTCAAATGTTCCGTTTATGTCAACTTGTTGTAGTATTTATTTTTATGTATGGGCGCATTTTCCATAATAAATATATATTTAATCAGTCAATTCATTTTATTTACAATAATTTTACTACTCACATAATCTATTAACTGGTCTATGGTGAAGTGTTTGCAAGCCTTGTTTGTCGTCGCGGCGAAAAGCGATTTATCGCTCACTGCCTGGGTGTAGGCGGAGCGGTGATGTTGGGCTCATCAGTCTTATGACTCCATGTTGAGCCGACCGGGAATGATGTTACCATCGAGGCGACCGTTGAGTCGAGTCTACTAAAGGGCTATTTACACTTGGCGAGAATCATACACCATTATCGCATGACATGTCCATCATAAGATGTAATGTTGGCACGATGCCACTTTTTTATATCGTTACGATTCATTGTTGCCAAGTCGTATTGCAAACCATTGGGTTTATTAACATTATTTTTTGGGTGTCTATGTTCTGATGTTGAAATATAAAACAAAAAAATTCTACAACCATATCTCCGATCCATGAGTCTAGCGGAAAGGTTAGGTATTTACCAGGTATATCAATAATGCAATGAAAGTGTGCAACTTATTTCATAGCACCAACTTATTAAAGTATTTAAAGTCACTGGCGTAATTACAATACAAGAAGGTGATTTTTGTTCAATTATTCACATTTATTTTAAATCAATTAACATCACATGTTAATTATATATTTATTTTAAACAGTCATTCCACAATGCTGCAATAGTGTGATCTGGAAATAACGGGAATACACCTCGAATGGTTACTGATACATAGGACATTCAGTAAAAGGCCTCGATAAGGTTCTACCGGCCTCGATAGTTTGTCCCATAGGCCCACTTGCCTAGCTCGATAATGTCATGTCACGGACGCGCCCGCTGCCGGTTTTGATCATTGTTTCCTCACACTGTGCTTCCTACCTTTGTACCCTAACACAGCGTGAAGTCGAACGCGATTTTCGACATTATAAAACTCTTTATACCGTATTATTCCCGCCCATTATACGACTTAAAGCGCTGCTAACAACACCTGATAGTGATCACGTTCATTTCACGCAATGAGATGACTTCTCGAAACAAGTACTGTTTTGGTTTTATTTTTGTGTCCATTTTGATTTCACAAGTTAAGGTATCAGTGTTAAAAGATGCCTTAGAAGAACATTTAAAAGATGTTGCTCATGACGAAGCAGCTGAATCAATCAAGCACGACAAGCAGAAGGGAGAAAAGGTACATCAGTTAGAAAGCAAACTAAACGACAATCATAAAAATCATTATTCGAAAGCAAATGATGAAGCGAAATATCTGACAAAAGAGCACGATACTAAATCAACTGCTGATAGTAATGCATACAAAGGTTATAATACGCAACAAGATAAAGCAGAAGATAGCCATGCTACCGGATACAAGAGAGGACATAAAAAAGGACACCACAAGCAAGGATTCCAGAATTCCTATCACAAAGACGAGTCTTCCAACAAGAGCACATATTTTGACGACTTCGACGATGAGGGTAATCAAGCTGCTTACAACAGTAGACTAAATAGCCACGATAACCAAGGCGGCAGGAGATACCATGGCTCGAATAACAATGGCCAAGAGCACTTACGAGATAATTACCGCGGAGGCGGGTACAATCGATACGGTGATGTTGGGAACAAGCATCATGCCCACCAAGATTACGGTAAAAAATATTACTTAGATGACGCTTTGAATTATAATAAATATCGCAACGGCCACAATAGTTACGATAGAGGGAATGTTCACGATGTTCACGAGTACAGAGCGCCAGAAACTCACCGTGATCCCGGCTGGGATTGGAAAGGATGGGACGAAAGGAGAGTGTGGGATGAGGCTGGTTGGCGAAGAGATCCCGGGTGGCAAGATAATCGAGGACGGCAACGTGACTCTGGTTGGGATCGAAATTACGGCGGCCCTGGATATTATGACAACCGTGGGTTGAGACATGAAGGGGGATATGGTTACGGACCTAATCATGGCTATGGTTATGGATACGATGAGACTCGATCTGCTCCTGTTGCACAGATTCCTAAAAACGTACCAGTGGTTGCTCACAGAAAACAAACGATTACCATTTACGAAGATCCGAGATATGAGGGAAAGAACAATGGTCAATTAAGACGGGAAGAAGGTGATTATTTACAATTAGAGTTTAAGCCAAGCAACCAAAGATATGCAACTGCGACTTACGATGATTATTACCGTGTTCCGGCTAGAGATGGGGGCGTAGAATCAAGCAAAATCAACAAACTTGTGTATAATTTCAGACGACAGTAAATAAATGCTTTCTATGAATACTTACATACATTTTTAAACTATCATTCGTAGCCACATCACATGTATGAAACACTTTATAATATTTGCTCATAATTATAAATCGAAATAAATTATCTCAGCAAAGTTGATGTTCCTGGGGCGGTGTTGGGAAATTATAATTTATTTAACTTCGACTTACGACTTACCTATTCCTATTTTTATGAGAAATGTCAAGATTGAAAATAATAATTCGAATACGCCGTTCAAAAACGTTTCATTCAATTTTTCCTTTGGAAATGTGAATAAGTCTGAGATATGTGGATATTAAGGATCTCAATATTGCATATTTACGAATATTCAGTGAAGCGTGATATTCAAACAGGTAAAGGCTCTCTAAAGGGAGGATTCCTTAGGGCAGTTGCCACGGCAAGGGTAGCTGAACGGTCAGTCGGGCGGCATATTTCAATATGGTGCATCTGGTACAGTTGAGTGCCTCGGTCCTCCGACCGTAACGCCGCGCCGTCACGAACCTGTAAAATCGGTGTCAACGTAGGATTAAAAGTACCGTTGGCATATTAGTGTTTCAGATAAGTACCTACTTATATTTTCCACATTAAAATATACAGAGCCTAATTGATCTGTATGTAACATTTTAAAACTATTCCATTTTAAGTAATAACATTTACGATTATTGCTATGTTTAGTGTCATTAACAGGAATGTACTTTGTTTTGGTTTATATGATAAAGTGCATTCTTTAAGGGTTAATGGGTAATAACTTGCTCGGCTAAATAGCCGATTCCACGTCGACGAGTCCCAATTAGTTCACAGCGCCGTGAACTCGTGCAAAATTTACAAAACTCCTGGGTGTCTTTGACAATAATTTCGACCAAGTTTCCGAATTAAGTCGCTTTATTACCCTTTCCGCTTTAATTAAAAGACATCGTTATTGAGCCACTACCCACTCGGTAGATATTTTTCAGTGCTTTTATTTGTAATTTAAATTTTGCAACCCTTCGTTGTGGTTCCGCTTTAGGGGGATAAACTAATTTAAACGTTAAGCTCCCGACAAAGTCTCGTTTTATAATATGTATGGTCTGGGCAACATTTTAAAATTGGATTAGGCGAATATCCATTCAGAATAAAGAGTCATTTATTTTAGCTGTTTTGGGTGCTGTTGCTATTTGCAAGTCTGGTAGCTGGTTTGCGTTTGTATCACAATGAAAATTTCAACGGGTCTAAACATTGTAGGGTCTTTATTATACTTTATTATGTTTTTAATGAAATTTCCATATTTCATAAGACAACCTCCGTGGCGCAGCTGGTTAGACGCCGGCTGGGAAACGTGAGTTCGTGGGTTCGACCAAGCACCGAGAAATATTTGTGTGATCCCAGACCCAGACATCCCAGACAGGCATTTGTGTCAGGTCTGGGTGTTTGTGAGACCGACAAGTCTGTCTTAGTTCCTGATACCCACCACACAAGACTCGATAGTTAACCAAGATAAAAAAATATTAATTAAAAAATAATTAAATACACCCAACAGATACATTCATAGACTTGACACCTTAAGATCGAGTCTTGTGTCGTGGGTATCAGAAACTACGAGAGAATTTTCGGTTTCACAAACACTCAGACCCGAAACAAATACCTGTGGTTCACACAAATATTTGTTTCGTTCGGGAGATCGAACCCGCAGCCTCTTTTTTCACAGGCGGCGTATAACCAACTGCGCCGTGGAGACTGTCATTGTAATATTTAGTCATTAAACAGATTCAACTAATTCGCTATTTAACATATCTATATTACCTGGGTAAAATCCTCATCAGTCGTCTAACTGGTGTAAACGTGTAATGTGTTCACTTACCGGCCTTGCGGAAGACCAGTGTTGATTTTATTACCAGCACACGTTGAGCATGAGCCGTTTTGTTACAAGCACCGTTATATTAGTACCTTACAAGTTAAATGAAATATAAGCATAGCTGTAATTAATAGCTTGTAACAAATAAATGTTTCTTTCTTTCTTTTTTTAAAATGTAACTATTTTTTTGTTGATCTTCTAAGTTGCATACAGTTGCGTCAAGCGTTTGTTCTTATTTCACATTCCTTGTAAAGGAATTTATAATTAAACGCCATGAATAAAACCAGGAAATTGAGACGAAAGTTTTGTGAATATGCATATTGGCGGCCAATTTGCAATTTCAAAAATATCCGTCCACTTACGTTCCTTTGTGGCAACATTTAGATCGGGTCTTTGATTTGTACCTATTTTGTTTTGTTTCGTCAAGTGGGTAAATGAAACATAGTTTACATAAAATTGTTTGAGAACCTATTAAGGGTTGTCGCTTATAACGTATGAAATATACATATCATTAATAAAATAGAAACTACGCGCATGATGTCGGTATGCATTAAAACTCTTTAAGGAGATAAAACTCTGTAAATTCAACAAATACATCCGTATAGTATGCAAGTTAAACTTATGACTGATTTCAGGAAAATAATCACGTAAGTAGACGTTGATTCTTTTGATTTAAATTTTGCATAGAAATTAATGTGCTTCATCTACAAACTTACAGGCAATAATTATTTAAGTAGTTCAAAATTAATAAACACAACTTGTTTTTCTTTCATTAAAAGGATTCCTCGAACAGGAATCTAAGTCGTCACCATGTGGTTCACAATCTGAACTCGGGTTTGCTCCGACCAAGGGGCGATAGTCAAGAATTTACGAATAAAACAAACTTCTCATCGATACGCAGCCGATTACATTCGTTAAACTAACATTTAACTACACGGCTGTTTATTTCCATGTACTCGTTAACGACTTGTGTTTAGTACACTAAAGCGATTTCGAAATAGCACCCGAATAACACGCCAATAATCGTTAGTAGCGATTGGAAAACAAAACTGTGATTATAGGGTATTATCTAGCATCTACCCTCTCTTTCCCGCACTATGATCAAACTATTTTTGTCTCACTCGTCTCGAGAGGGGATGGACGAGATAGTGGTGTTATTTTAACGAAGTTTTGATGGTTCAAGTCGGCACGACGTAGTTAGGGTCCGGAGATGTACTTGAATGTATTTTGAATGAATGGGGTTGAAACGAGAAATCAGAACAAATCTAAAACTCATGGGATATCGAAACATTCATAAAAATGTATTTTTACGTGTTTTGAATAAGCACAAGTTAGAGGACAAAAATATGTTTCCAACTCATCCTATGTATTTTACAATTTTTTTAATATCCTTGTATTTAAAAGATAACTTAAATACCAACTCCTAAGACCTGCTAGTCGTTGAGCTCTAGTGTTCGGTGTCAATAAAATGCGTGCCACTGTCCATCCTGGACTCTGGTTAACAGAAGTTTCAGTAGGGTGTGTAAGGATGGGATAGTACTAAGTACAAATGACGCGATTAAAATAAAACTTATCATTCGCAATAATGTGAATACTTCACGTTTACCCTACTCGTCTACTAATAAATAGATACTAAACTAAAACTACGCATATAATGTAAAAACTATATCCTTAAAATATTCACACACTAAATACCTTATTAAAACAAGCACACGGTACATAAAAACCTGAATAGAATAAGTCTAAATGTGTTATTTCACCACTTCTGTCTAGAAGGTACGTTGAAAATGCTTCACTAAACCACGTTATATCATGAAAGCGGTTTCTAAGCAGTCGGTTCAGTGGCTGTGTTGCGTATCTTGGCAACAATAGACACAGCGCCACTCCGCGTTATCTGCTCGTGTTTATTGTCAGAAGTTGGCTAGATGGCCGTTTTGTTGCCGATTCCTCGACCAGTTGTCGAGGAATCGGCAACAAAACGGCCAGTTTAGATGTGCAAGTTTGTCGTCTCTTACGGTTCGTTCAAATCTTTCGATCGTCTATTTCCATGTCCCGATTTTGGGAAATTTCTTTTGTTGTTACTAATAGACTTATTGCTTCAAATTTTTTAAACGTTTTATTTTAAATACATAATTGTACAAATCATTCCCGATTGTAGTAAATAATATCAATAATCTTTTAGTGTTTTCAAAATTATACGCCATAACAAGAGTTTCGTCATGCCTAATTTTGTAATTTTGATTAATTTTGAGTAATAATGATTTTTCTGGCATATTTCGCTTGCTCTTTATTTCTGCAACTGTTCACGCAGCTTTGTACCAAAACTATAAACGTCGTGTCATTAAACACTATTAATATTCACTTAATCGATATAACTTTTATTAATCGATAGCAAAATATACATTCGCATTTGTTGGACACCCACCTATCTCCATCACATCGGCGGTTCAGAAGCAGTACCACTTGTAGGTTTAGTGTGCGGGAACCGATATATCGTATCGTGTAAGCAAGCCCTTCAAAGGGGTACTCATTCACTCGTGACAAATCCGCCGCCTGTAGCTAACTAATTGCTATAAAATTAAGCACTCTCGTGGGATTTCTCCCCGTTTTTGTTTTAATCGAAATTTTCTACACAAAGTGTCGTATTCGGAATCATTTTTGATGCAATATTAGACAGGGATTTGAAGGGGAACACTGCTGTATGTGTCTTACTTCGCGAACATTGTAATGAATGGTTTCTTCGTATTAGTTTCATAGGAACAAAGCAATATTGTGTTTTTATCGTGTCATAAAAGTTTAATTGCGTCAATATTATATTATTTATTAAGTATTTAATATTGTATAATGCGCACATCTTACGATATATTATGTAAAAGTGGTTTGTTATATGTTAAATAATGAATGCTCTATGATTGTTTAACGTGAGAGACAGAATTGGCTTTTCACGGTGACATATTAATATTATATATTTGAATAGAGAGAAATATGTAAGGAACAGCCAAAGAATGTGTTGTAATAAAAGTTGAAATTTCAAGAAAACCCTGAGTTTGCCTTTCAATTATTAGCTGTTTTCTCACGATATTTCTTACGTTGAAAATAATTCAAAAATCATATCAGGGTTTCTACTATTGACGAACAATAAAATTAAAACAACGGTTAGCTTTTCCCGACATTGCTAGGGATCATCTCAATATTGGGCACATGTACACGTTGCTATGATTATATATATACATAATACATATATACATGCTGTTATGATATCCACTAGGTGATAATATAATGTATATTTAGAGTTCTTACTTGGAACTAACACACCTGAGTTTAAATTTAGTATAAACATCTTACACAACAAAACATAAAAATATTTCGCAAGACTCAATTTGTTGACAAAGAAAATATTCAAAGGTTTTCTGTGAAATTTCTTTGCTGTTCATTTTATTTGATGATACGGCTTCGTTTTGTACGAGTACACTTTCCCAACTTTTAAATGATTTTTTGAAAGGGTATAAAACATAAATATAGAAACGAGCTCTTTTCAGTCTCTTATGTATTATAAAACAAATGAATGTATTATTCAAACAATATAGAGATTTCGCAAAATGAACTCGTAAAAGTAGGTGTGTTTCGATCATTTTATTGTCGGCATTGTTGTTAAGAAGCGGGTTACAGAAAGTTACATCATATATTTCTTGTTACAATGTAGAAAAATTGGACATTAATCTATACATCTTCTAATTCATATAATAAATTTGTAACCGATCGATGTCTGTACATGGAAGATAAATGAGAAAAACTGATATGGGGCGACTATATTAACGTAATAGAACCCAAAACAATGATTTTTAGAATTTTGGACTATTTGTCTGTGCGGATGTGCGCGATGAACTCAGAAACCGCTTAACGGATTTCGATGAAGCTTATTATGGAGGCAGCTAACATTCTGGATTAACACTTAGGCTATTTTTTATCGCGAAAAATTCAGTGTACCCGTGGAATGAGGGAAAAAATCCTATATATTTGTTTCTTTTTGATACTGATATGGGATGCAATGTGACTTGATTACATGCCTTCAGGGAGTATGAGACGGGGCCTGGCAAGATATAACGAGACCGCACGGCATGGAAAACAAATAAACTTAATGACTCAGATGAAGTTTAGAAGCAGAAGCAGAAGGCAGAAGCTATTATAATAATTATACTGATTTAGGACTGCGTGCAAATAATACTATGATGTTAATCCATAGGATCTGTGACAGCCATTAAGAAAATATAACTAGTTTTTCTTTAGCTCCTTACATTTAATTGTATGTGTTTTATTAATTAAACACGCGTCCAATTAATATCTTGATTAGTCAAATAAAACTACTTCCCTTTTTACAACACGTTCATAGTCAAGGAAATACGGCTATATTTAGACAAACTGCCTTGGTTGAACTTAGCAAAAATAAATTGGTAATTTTTTGCACTAAGGACAGAATTGTTTAAGTATTGGGCCTAGTTCCAAGTCCCTTGTCCCAACTCAAACACTCCGATAAAAATACAAACGTCAATAAACCAATCGAATTGATCGGCCTAAATAGCACGTAAATGATATTGTGTACACAGCTAAGCGCGCGTTACTCACTGGGTCTGTAGAAGTTTGCGTACGGCGGGGCACAATGTTCAAACAGCCTTCAGGTAAGTTATGACGGCCCCTGTGTGCAGTTTTGCTTATTAACCAAACCAACATGGCGGACGTTTGCCAAGATTTCGGTTTGTCTTGGCATTCGTGCCTTGGGGCGGTCTCCGGGCATTTGGAGTTGAGACCGCTGAAGTACGTTGATACACATGTTTGATTGGTGTATGCTCTACTTTGTCGCGGAATATTATATTAGTCAGGGCGTTTATTAAATGTTATAATTTGTCATTTACAGTTAATATAAAAACCGCAGACTGTAGCGATAATGACTATCTCAGTATTTTAGTCGAGCGACGTAAGAATAAAAGTGTTCTTTTTTTAAAACACATATATTGCACTATGTATATTTTTTATTACCGACTCGCATATATTCACTATATATATAACTATATATACATATATATATCGTTGATTATTACTTTTATACTA
This sequence comes from Theretra japonica, assembly GCA_033459515.1. Taxonomy (NCBI): domain Eukaryota; kingdom Metazoa; phylum Arthropoda; class Insecta; order Lepidoptera; family Sphingidae; genus Theretra; species Theretra japonica. Next base: position 9,365,636 of record CM065939.1, read on the forward strand.
GCACGACCAAATGAATGTACTACAGTTGAAATTAAAAATCTAGTCGAATATCGCATGAAGTGAGATCATCTCTCTCTATAATATTACGATGCTGCTAAAATATTACGATGTTTTTAATACAAATACAATTTTCAGTGTGATTTCAGTAAGTGGAGTATACAAAGCAGCGTTCCGCTAAGATATTTCCTTGCACCGTGTAAAGCGCGCACGACGCATACCTACAAGACGAGGTACAAATCGCCGGACTACCTCAGATAGCTGCCATGTTGTGTGTAGGCACTAGTTACATTGCTAATATCATGTATTACATGAATTTCGAATCAAATTACTACTTGGCTCCATGTATATTGCCCTATTTGGACTTAATTATACCCCACTAGTATCTAAAAACCTCCCGGTTTTTTTCATTGTTTCAGACTGCCGTAATATTCGTTCAAATGCTTCAGTGTGAACTTTCACGTTTTTAGTAGTTCTATTTGCTGTTATTTATATTGATTGCATTGCATTGCAATTATGCAATTAACAGCGTTTTGATACACATTGTAACAATATTACCTTACATGCAACTGATCACAAAAGCGTATCATAGTTAGTAATTACGTCACATAACTGTTTATATTTTGCTACATAAGGTGTGAGGTAACAATGATGTCCCTATTTAGCAACGCAAACAATCCGAGGCTGCGAGGAAGAGCTTAGCAAGTAGGCTTTAGCCCCGTCTTGTTATCTCTACAAAGTTTCAAATTTGCAAACGCCTCGGGCTTCTCGCAAAATATGAGCCTCTGGAGCTAAACTGTAAAGCCTCCAAATAAGATTTCCGGATCAGTTGTTGTACTCGGTTTCGGGAGTCACTTTAAGTTATGTTATAATATTGGTAAATAAATTATGTTTTATGAATAAGTATCGGTCGATAAGACCTTCAGTAACAGTTTAACAGGTTTTTATTAAATTAAATTAATGTATTTTTTTATTCTGTTAATGACAGGACAATATAAAATGTAATCTAGGTCTCCTTTCTAATGGAAATAATGTCATTTAAGACACGTTTTTAAAAAATGCTGAGGCTTGAAATGTGTTATTAACGGTTAGCAATTGGCAGAGATTAGCAAGCGCCAAATACAAACTGGATTGGAGGTCTCAATCTCTCAAACGAGAGGCAATTTATTTGAGCATAACAGATTGCCAAGTTGAAGACATGGCTCGACGACTAATCCATTCGATACTCTGTTTACTAACCAATTGTAGATAGGTAGAGTATTCATTTATTTTAGCAATCATACCTTATACTAGGGGGTCTACATAAGAAGAAAACCATTATATACTTAAAATAATTTACGTAGGCGCCTACCGGAATACCCAAATTTAAAGATGATTACTAAAGGTAGACATATACATTTAAATACCGCGACAGCCCGCCACAATTAAAATAATTACATCGTAATATTTATCATGATATAAAATTAAATTTCAACCCTTCGCTGCTCAAAGATATCAAGTTGAACATGGAATAAATGCTGCCATTTCTCATTTTAACCGAAGCAAAACTTAATAACCCCTACTGGAAACGCAATAATTACGAGTGCTCAGTGCGAGATTCTGGGAGAAATAAATGAGAGCCATTAAGAGACTCGCGTTTAGATATTTCATTCCCCTTGAGGAAGACGTTAGCGGGGCCAACAGTGTGCCACTGATGTTCGCTGTTCCCACGGATTTGGACAAAGAAAAATTGATGACTTTCACAATAGACAATGCTGGTGCTGTATTATTGCTAAATAAATCTGTCATTTAAGTAATTCAATGTTTTTTTATTTGCAATACAAAGTGACTGTCATTACGAAGCCTTTATAACGGTTTCAGATTATTTAAGGTACAATACTAACCTAGAATATATATTATGTTTAAACCTTGTATATAACCTATGTAAAAATATTTTATGTTGACAAGGTAAAAAAATTGTACATACTAAAAAAGGCATCAAAATTCGAAGATTGGTAAATTCTATACTTACAGCAATGCAAGGGCTAATCTGAGTGTCTCCGTGATGAGAGATGTTTCTTATGTCCGTTCTACTGCACATACATATTCTTTGATCAAGTAGCACCTGACGAATTATCACCGTTCAGACGCAATCCCCACATTTGTTTTTGCAAAATTTGTGATGTGCTTTTCAAGCGAGAGACTAATGTTGCCTACACGTTGTAATGTGGATGAATAAACAAAACACATGGTGAAATAGCAGCTAATAAAAAAAATGGCGTTGAGTAAAAATATTTTTTGATCAAATTATTTTTAGAGTAACAATTGGAAGTAAAATCAAACTATGCTACCAAAAATATCTAAATCTAAAGAATCTAAAAAATATCTAAATCAATTTTTTTGGAAGACCTTCTAGCAGAGTATGAGTGGAGAGGGCACTGGAAGGATTATTACGCCACAAATCGATATGATGACTACTGCAAATCTTGTTAGTCGAGATCAACAGCACGTAAGGAATTGGCACCGAGTTCTGGAGGTCGGCGAGTCTCTTAGAAACACTAGCTTATCCAGCCCAACAATCACAAACATAGTCCTAACCTTCACTAAGATCGAGTCTTGTGTCGTGGGTATGTAGTGGAATTAGTAACTACGAGTAACTTTCGGTCTCATAAACACCCATACCCGAAATAAATACATATGTGACACATGAATATTTGTCTCGGTGTGAAGTCGAACCCGCGCCTCACGTTTCACAGCCAGAGCCTATCCAACTGCGCTACGGAGGCTGTCCAAAAATTATCAGAAAAAAGCAAAATAGCTGGAATTGGAAACAAAGCGTCGACTGTTTACTGGCAGCAAATAATATAAAATTAAACATTGTAGCGCGTATGACCGCGCACGGGAGCGTGTTGACAGCGCGCGATTGCGGACGCGGCCGCTCACGCAGAAGCGACCTGTTTGCCTCACAAATACCTATCTAGCCACTATTGACATATTCTGTACGGTTTTATTGGTGCTAGTGTTGATTTTTTATCGATAGTATTTACATACGCCTTGGTCTTTTTTATTGTATTGGCATTTGGCATGCTCCTGAAGCGAGTACCGCTCCGAGAGGCTCTCGTTTTCGGTAGTAGTCTAATGATATGCAGCTTTCCGTACCAGTAAGCAGTACGTTTTTTAATTGTCAGCATTTGGCTTTTCAATTCATTAATTTTATGACTAGAATTACCATGTTTGTTATCACAATCCTGTAGAAGTAAAACGGCTTCTTAAAAGTATTTTGTAGCGTTATTTAGGATTCTGGATCAAGTTAGTGAAAGTCATGGAGATGTGAATTAGTCTCTTCTGCTTTGCCAATTATAAATAAATTTCTATTTTAAAATCCAAATCATCTTTTATGTTGTAGCAAAAAACACAAAAAAAAATCCAAATAAATGAAAAAATAACGTTGAAAAACGCTCATCGTAACAACGATGGGCCTGCACTACGGGCGACCGCAATAGGCACGCGTCATATCAGCGGCGCAGTGCGTTCCGCATATAGAGCGGGAGTTTTTTCCACAAAGCCCCTATCAAATCGACACCTATACGCCGCGGTTTTGGTCTATTTCTACTATAGTTTCATGAATTTAAAAGAGACGTCGACTTTTAGTATAATGTTCAGATTAACAGATGGCAAATTGCAAAAGAAACACGATGCAATGATGCTTTTTTTCAGTTTCTTAGTATTATAATGATGAGGAACGGGTTATTCAGGTACTACTACTTCGTCTACTATGTTTTATAACTTTTAAAATAGTTAATTAATTTAATATAAGTGTGGTTGTGGTAGGTTGATTTCAAATAGTGTCTTATATAATAAAAGTTCATGATTTTATATTTTTAACAAACATATTTAATCCGCTATATAATTTTCCAAAATAAAGTACGATCAGCAACAATGTGATATTTATTTGTGTCTGCAGATACTAGGGAAAGGTTTTATTTTGAATAATTTAGTTGGCGGCATCGTCACGTACTTCCCGCTCTGATCCGCGTTACTAATGTAGTTCCGCGCGTGCCATGTGATTTAAACGTGACCTGAAACGGTAGCGGATTGTTGCATTTCTCATGAGAAAGCAAAACATTTAGAAAGAACAGCTCATCAGTTAGCACAAATATAATATAATTCGTTTTAAAAGAAGATTAAATAAGGACTTATGTAGACATGTTAGGAATAAAAAATATAGTTAAATATATTTATCGTATTCCAAATTGTTTATATACAATAGATAATAATTATTTTATTATCTATGTAAAAATACAGCTTAGAGTCGCAGTGCTTAATTTTGCTTGATTAACTAGTCCTTAACATATAAGTGAATCAGATTTTTCGAAAGCATTGTGCGGGACAATTTTCCGCTGGTTACAGAAATTCAAATTCAAAACAAGCGGCCAATTTTACTCAAAAAGCGGTAAAATGGAAATAATAATATTAAAAAAAATAATTTCCCCATTAAAAGGATTTTATACTGAATGTTAAGATAGCAAAATGCCACACCGTCGGCGACAGTGGCGTGCTATGAACAGCGAACAAAAGGGCCGTAAGATTTTATTACGTGCAATCGGTGCCAGTAAACCTCGAGATTGTACTCCCGCCAACAATTAAAGGGAGCAGATAAACCCGCAGCCTCCTCCGACACTCCTTTACACGCCAAAATATCATGTAACTTACAATTGTAGTTCATTTTGGTGGATTTTATTATCACTCATAACAATTATACGTATTTTCATGAAATGGTTTAAGATCGACGGTTTATGTATAAACTTTTTTCTGCCAGTCTTTGTATAAAAAAGCCACTTTAAATACCTCCCAATTTCAGGAGATTGTTCAATCTTTCTTTTTATTTTGAGAATGTTATGTACAGCAGTGATTTACGAACACAATGGCGAAATTCACTTAAAAGCTAGTAATAAATATTTTTTTTAAAATCATCATGTAATAGTATACCTCATATCATTTAAAACTACAATAAATGGCGCAATAAAAATGTGCATTTTATGTTCCTTTTTGAATGTTTGAATAAGCAGTTGCGCCGAAAATTAATTGAAAATGTATTTAAAGAATTATTTACGAATTTCACATATTCGCGTAACACACAACTATCGAGACTTTTTTATTATTTATAGCAATCAGTATAAGTGTTTCTTGGGATGTATATTCCTATGTGTATGTTCAATATTATTATTTCCTTATATAACATAGTTTTGAAACAGTTTTTGGTTCCAGAACTGGGCTTGAAGTTTACTGTATTTTTTGAGATTAATTAATTTAAAACACTAATCCAAAAATATCACATTGAAATAAGGTGTTATTTCACTTGAGTAAAGTGTATTGGGTAAAATAAACAATACTATTAAGTAATTAAACATGGTGGACTATATAGCCTAACCCCTCTTAATCGCGCTTACGATTGTAGGGGAGGCTCGTGCCCTGCAGTGCGAAGTATCTGGGCTGATATGTACAGTACAGTTAACTATGAATTTTGCTTTGCATCATCATTATCCTTAAGTAGTTTTTTCAGAAAAGACATAAAGTGTTACAGACACGTGTGAATTAATATTTATCATAATTATTAGACGTATGGACCCTTAGTAATGTGTAATCGGTTTCTGATTCATATTAAATTCAGTTTTTGAAATATTACATATGATGTATGTATTTTCTTATTATCGGTATTTTACCACAAACAAGTCACATATAATTTAGGTAGTACATTATTTTATCAATGAAATGAACTTACAAGTATAAAAAATAATAGTTTTTATCTAAATTACACTTATTAGACATATATTTTTCATTAAAACTTCATGGCTAACTTTTTGTTAAATTTCGCCACTCTGAAGGTACAAGCAGTAATACTTGTAACTCGCTCTTAAAATAAAACACGTACTTATATGAAAGGTAAAAGCAAATATGTTGAGTAATCGTTTCCGCATAATTCACATCCAAAATAAACGCGAATTGCGCTTTCGAATGAAAATCACGAATTTAATCCTTCAGAATAGCTACAGAGGTTAAATCGGCAACAAAGAAGCCTATTAAATCAATTACCGGCAATAAATTTCTATAGGGGAGGCAATTTGAATAAGCGCAGGCTAATAACGCTAATTTCGTCAGGCATTGTCCATTTAATAAAATTTTATCAAACATTGTCTGGACACCGATTTCCCTTTTGATTGTGGGTGGAAATTAGGGTTGCACAGGATTATTCGTAAAGTTTCATATACGTAACATTCATTTTGATATCACTGTTTATCTTTTGTTTTGTTTAATTCTAATTACATAGAATGTGAGTTATTAAAATCAGTGTTTTGTGTCTCATAGAAAGAAATAAAACGCGTTATTAAGAATTTTCGGGCATTCAATTTTCTGTCTCAAACCGTGAATTGTAAATAAACGGTGTTTATTATATTGAATAATGTTATTGTTATTTTAGTAGCCATAGATATTTTTTTTCTTCATTTCTTAATAGCATTTGCTAATACAAATTCTTTCATAGTAAACTCACTCGCCGTCTAAACGTTTTAGATTACAAAATAATTATCCCTCCAAAGGAAAATTACACAAATTGTAAGCCATAATGGGATAAAAGATGTTTATTCATTTGAAAAATGTGTCACAATTATGAAGAGACCTGGAGCGGGAAATCCTTTACACTCATGTTTTCCTCCGTTTTCCTAATGAATGAGTTTTACAGTGTCAATAACCGCGCGGACGCCGTTCGCCCTTACTTGGTGACATGGATTTCCAATAGAATAAACACCACTTAGAGGGTTCATTGTAGGTCATTAATTTATGCATGAACGAGAATACAGAATTAAAATTTGGATGTTTGAAATAATTTGTGGGGCAAATGCGATTTGGAAAATGAATCGTGTCCTCGTTAATAGGTTAGTGGTTGAGGATGCTTTTGTCGTTAATATTAACATTTAATTACTGTAATTGGTGTGTGCCGTTTTAATTAAATATTTTTCGTGTATCAAATTTGCTGGTTATGACTGGAAATGCGAGGTTCGACTATCGTTTCCGGTATAGAGAATCCACATAGTGTGAGGTTTTCGTTTAAAAAGGTTTGTAAGTTTTGTATTTTGAACATAAAAATTATCTACAAAGGCATTAATATAACACTATGATAAAAACATAATTTCTGAAAATACCCGTGAATAAGTGCAGTAACCTTAAAAGAGTGGAACGCTTTTGTAAAAAAGAAAATGAAAACTCTATAAAAAATTAATAGCATTCCCCACTAGCTGGTAGCACGCCCAATGACTTTGATATTTTCGACGGTATTAATTAAAAAATTATAAAGCTTCCCCCCCTCCCCCTCCGCGGTCCGCGCCCCGCAGCTATTGTTCAGCATCACAAAGCATTTATATCGCGGAAAAAGATAAATATGCGAGACGCAGGTAATTGCGTTCGCTTTTATTGAGCTGTTGTTTGATTTCAAAGGCTTTTATTGTGTCCACGTTTTATTGCGAATATTCGGTGTACTTTTTACACATACCGTTGTAATAAAGTACACTCGTGTTTAAATACTTTACAAGTTTATTTTAAGGTTCAGAATTGTTGTTCTTTTTAATTAAATAAAACTGATTCAAACGTTATTTACGGTAGTTTACCTCAATTAAAAAATTAGAACAATATTTTTATAGTTTATTATTCTGTTGAAATAAAACGAATTCTTCGGATTTTATAGCCACGAATCGAATTTCCCGATGTTTCGATCACTTTACAGTTTTCTTGGTCACGGGACGGACTGTCCGCAAATCTGTAAGAATTCGTTTTACTTTAATGTGTGTCACTCCCGTATAACTAAGACACCATTATAGTTTATTCTCCTTATAAATTCGAACCATGCATTTAAATTAATTACAACACATTAATAAAAATGTGCGAAAAAATAATATGAAAATACCCTGTACCTCTTAAATGCGATGAAAGGCGCTGCCGATGATTTTACGGGTGTTTCCCTCAGGAAGGTACAGGTAATTATGATTGAGCACAAAATGGGTAAAAATAAGTCGGTGTATTGTTTCAGATATAATTAGGGTTTGTGGTCCCCGCGGACGCGGCGCGTACAAACGCAAGTCACAACACCTTTGCCGTACCACTGGGTGTTGTATTTTGATTTCTACGTTTACTCTGTTGTTTGATGGGGTATTTTCAAATTTGGTTTACAGATCTATTTTGTTTGGGAATCCGTGATTCATTAAATCCATTAAGTAGTTAATAAAAAGTGTTTAATTTTATTGTAATTTATCTTTATTTTTGAGGTAAGTTAATATTTAACGCGACATTGATTTAAGATTTTTCCATTCTTTTTTAAAAGCAGTTTAAGGTTTTTAAACTGTTTTAAAATCTCAATATAATACATAATAGGTACGTTGTACCACAGAGCCTCCTGTACGACTGAGAGGCCTTAGGCCATGATTCATTGTGATGATTATATTATATTTTACTAAAACAATGCGTTCAAGTGCTTTGAACCCTTACGCAGATAGTAGGTACTGTTACTTATAATTAATTTGTCTGAAGGAATGTGTCATATTAAATTAACACGTCAAGTTTCGCCCGCGTTGTTAGCATAGCGCGGAGGAGCGTCGATTATGAATATTAATATGGCGACATCGCAGGTTGGCGGTTGACGTTAATTCGCATAGACAAATCTTCCTCCCAGCGGTTTGTGTTACGAGGTGAACCGAGGGCATGTGGTAGCTATGTGGTATGTACTTATTGCAGGTATTTGAAGCAGCCAAAACTACCTGGTAGTTTTGTCAAAAATCGCGATTTTAATTTCCAAAGCCCTTGATCTACTTGTACAGGTACGATTCTTTTCACGGCTCAGGTAAGTTCCCGAACCGAACTGAAGTTCAGTTAAGCTGTAAATATACTAGTATCTATCTATACGGGGTGGCCAAAAAACGTGGAACTAAAAATTATCACAAAAAAATAATGACAAAAAATCACAATATAAATTTTATACAATGTCACCTGAGGTTCACATGTAGGATAAATTAAGTAACATTTCTCAATATCACCCTGTATAGCATTGAATATATATAAATATAGATCATACAAATATTTGTTCTAGCAGGGATCGAACCCGCAAGCTCCGGTACATAATTTTTAATCCTCTGCTCTAATTGCTCGGTAATACGTCTACATATGAAATCAACCACCTTAAGTTAAACAAAGTTCAAGTATAGACGTTAAGCATAAATAAATAAGTTTTTATCCAGCTAAAAGGCTTTAATCCTTTGACCCTCTAGTACCAATGAATTACCCCGCAACTTCGTACTCACGTTAATTTAAGTCAATTTAAATCCGGTCTCTTCGATCCTCATTGCTTAAGATAAAGCCATAATTAAGCGCCTTCTCGATCGATTAACTTGAGCCGAGTTAAAATAGACGCTAACTCCGGGAGAAAGGTTTACTCCGCCGTGAAATGGCATTAGGTTTTCGCGCGTTTTATGCCTTCAAAACGGAGACGAGTCGCTAAGAAAGGGGGATTTAATGGGAGATTGACTTAATTAGGCACCGTCGTAAAATTAGCGGAAGTATTTTTGATTGATACGATTTGAATGGATTTGTTCGACACTTACAGTGGATTACGTAAGCCGATTGTCTAGTTTTGGCACTGCTGTTTTAGGACTTTAGTAAGATTTAAAAAAATAACTTGCGGATACTGTCGTTTTAATTGGTAGAAGTTACTTTATTTCAATAAGTACGATGACGTGTGATAATGTAAAGATTAATGAAATTAAAAACCTCTTCCACTATTTTTTTTCTTTATTATAGTTTTGTTACTTAATAAACAATCTTCAATTTCTCTGAGTTTGTTGGTGACCCACTTGGTTAAAAAAATCTATCACAAAATGTAATCCCATAATGTCAAATAACCAAACACATTACCATAATTATAACGCTAGTTTACTTGTTTCTTTGCGTTTCTGCACACCCCATAACGGTAAACGGAAACCCACTAACGCTGCAATGACCCTTATTTATCAACATTATATATTGGAACAAAGATACAGGCAATATGGGCTAACAACTGAAAATGGTCTTTATCGCATTATACCACTATAAATAAGCTCGTATAAATTAATAAACATTTCTCGTTTCGAACCGAAATGTTAGCACGTTCTCAACTAATAAAATGGTTTCATGCTAACAGGCAGTTAGATTATTGTCGTTATAATTAAATCAAGCATTTTTTCTTATGTTTCGTATCAATAATTTAATAAAGGCGTTGTGACAGGCCGATTTCGTCTCAAGTACGTGCGATATAAACGTTTCCCTAAAGTTAAAGGTTGGCGTGGTAATGTCACGATAAAATTAATGTATCAATATAGAATTTATTTTTGTTCGTACTTTCAAATAATTTACATCATCATCATCATCATAATCATCAGCCCGTTGCAGTCCAGTGCTGGACATAGGCCTCTCCCAAGGTACGCCACAGAGCCCGGTCTGCTGACTGCTGTCTGTGGAGACCAGGTCTTGGTAAATGTAGCCTGGAACGACCTCTGGCCAGCTGGCGGGACGACTTGCACAAGAGGACCGGCAGCTACTGAATGCATAAATCAGGTACATACCTTGATTAAAATTAAACTCTATTTTTGTACAGACTAGATATTTATAAACATAGGTACTTGTTTTTATCGACAACGCTTATCAAGATTTTTTTCCACACTAATGGGACTTTGGGAAATCGACCAAGTCAACTACTTTATTTATAGCGCTACGCTAAATTATATATACACAATAAACATTAATCACTAAAGGTAATATTTAGTAATTTTTTTTTATAGATATAAAATGAAACTTAAGAAATGTCGATAAGTAAAGTCTGACAACACTACAATCACGTTGCGTGACGCCAGTTTTCCTGTGTTTCGATATAAATTCGCGGCGACGTAAATGTTGTTCGAAATGTCAGTTTGACCTTATGCTAAGCGTTGGCCCGCCCTTAAATTATATAATAAGCTACTGTTTGATCTTTGAAAGGTGCCCTTTAGACGATACCTGTCTTTACACGTTAATATTTGATGCTCGGTTCATATCTGGTCTGATTGGTATCGTCTTAGTTATGTATGTATGATACGGTGCCTTGGAAAGCGTTTGGTGTCAGAGACAAAATCACATCAATCGACTGAACGGATTTTGATGGCACTTGAGACAGTTACGGGATCTAGTCTGGACTCTGGAGCTAATTGGAGTACACGTTACATCCCTTGATTCAGTCAAGAATGCGTACAATTTCTCCGATGTCTGGAGTTTGATACACTTGAATATATTAATAGTTCTGCAGTAGGTATTATCCGATTAATTTTATGTAATTAGATGTTATATTATCCCTAGATTTTATTGTATGTATCTTTGAAAATTGCAAATATTCTAGTAATTTAAATAAAGTAAAGCATTTCTTTTAACTACGAAACATTTTGAGTAGATAAGTTATTCCGCCGTAGGTCATTAAGGAACAGGTGCTCTTAATGCGCAATTTTATATTACTTTGCATAATATAAGACGACTCTCGAAATTTATTAAGTGTGTAGAGCGCGATGAATGAGAACAATTTGGTTTATTAGGTTTGTATCAAAATAAACAAATAGCTTCTTGTTCTTGTGCGCAGATTCTAAGCGATTTGTATGCTGACCTAATGTGGCATTATGGAATTATCAATTAGTCCATTGCTGCAATGGAAAAAGTCAATTCAAAGTGATATATATAAGAGAGATGTATAACATATAATACCAGTATTATGATTGTCACCAATCGTTATTCCTCTTGATTTGTATAAATATCTGCTTCTACCAAGCTAACATTAATTACGTGCTTTTCATATTTCCTCCGTTCTCTTTATTTCAGCCGATAATTAAGAAAATATTTTTTCTTTCTGCTTTCCTTAGAACGTTGGTAGAAAAAGCACCAACATCTACATTTAATATTAACAAAAACATGCACAAAAAATGTTTAATAATAATTAGCTGGAAACTATGTGGTAACTAGAAAATGACACATTTACGTGAGTAAACGATGTTACTCACGAGCAAAAATTCTTTGGAAAGTCGTTAAGGTTTGTTCAATGCAGAGGGGGCAGTCCGATACGGGACGGGTCGGAAACGGCGCGACTATCGTCGACCCGCCGCGACTGTTTCTATTCAAATTAGCTACCATTCGACCGCATTAAAATTAAACTGATGTGGAACTTTCTCCACATGCGTTTACATTGCTGTCTTAGAGCGAATAAACGTCTTCACCAACCCAGTAAATGCATCAATGGATTACAAAATACTCCAAATTCTACTGTTTATGTCTGCATACTATTTGCAATGGTAGAAGGTATCCACTAGACGACACGTCACTACTTCCGGACCTTGTTCAAATGCGTGCAAAGGAAAGTTCTGTGAAGGCATTCTGTCCACTTAAAACATTTGTAGTTTTACAAATAAAAACAAGAATTATTTTTATGAGTGCATATAATTACTGTTTCGTAACCAGAATACTTAACAATAGTTTACAAAATGATAACAGGGCAGATAGTTTGATAAAAATGTGAATATTTTATTTTTATTGCAATCGAAATTACCGTCTTAAGATGTATTATGTTGACCCGAGTATGATATTTATTTTCCTTTATAGATTTGGTGTATGACGAAACATTGTAATGGGCAAGATATTTGTACAATACGTGGTGGTGTGGCAAAAAATAACACGAGTAATAATACACAATTTCGTCACATACCCCACACCTTCGATAGCTCAGTTGGTAGAGCGGTGGACTGTAGAGGCATTCAACTGGTATCCATAGGTCGCTGGTTCAAATCCGGCTCGAAGGATTTTTTTACTATTTTAATAAATAACTAGACTGCATCTTAATGCTACCAAGTAAATTTACAATCATTACTCGTATTATGTGATATTAAAAATAGAATATTTAAGTATTTTCTTCCGTTTAATGATATAATTATTCTACTATTATGTGTTATTACATATTATGAGCACAATCGGACCCGTTCCTTTGAGAAGATTGCATTACCGACTATTTTCGATACATTTTTTCAAAAGAACTTTAGGTTATTGATATCGATATACATATAATTTGTCTGGCTTTGCATTTCTGAAAATTTATTTGGTTGGAATTTTTCATATTATTCAAAATAAATTGAAACATTAGTTTTTGCAATAAATATGATGAAGTTAAATACACGTACTATACGCAGATCTTTGCGTAGTAGATAGGCAGAAGAAAAATTTAAAACATTGTCTCTTTTAACAATATAAGGAGGTTTTCACTTTAATTTTTTGTAAAAAAAATTGGATTACATTGTAAAAAAATATTTAGCCTTAAACTCTTGAGCTAATTATTGCATACCTTGTAACGAGCCCATTTATACATCAATACTCCATTGCGGGTTTTTACCATGCTTTTCTACCCATCGGATATGCACGTCCTTATCAGTTAAACTTACATTCTATCCTCTGAAAATTAGTCGATACTTAGCAAAATATTTTCATTTATTATCGTTCAGTACAATATAACTATGAGAAAAGTGAATATGATACAAAAATTGTCCAAGATAGAATATACCTTCGATAGCTCAGTTGGTAGAGCGGTGGACTGTAGAGGGAATATCGATATCCATAGGTCGCTGGTTCAAATCCGGCTCGAAGGAACTATTTTTTTGTGAACAATAGATTCTGTACTAATATTATTTTCTGTTAAAAAATGTTAGTATTATTAACAGAAACATATACTAACGTAACTACTACGCTAATAATAAAGATAAATTATTTATTCTTTTAAAATTAAGTTTTTTAACATAAGTATGTAGTTTTAATTTTTTTGATAAAATAAAAATAATTTCATCAGAAAAATATGAAACAAATTTTTATCTTCTTGTACCAGAGGATAACAAACACCTGTTAGCTGAATAATTTGGTTCCAGCTTTATTAAGAAAAGAAGTGAAAAAGATGTGTGTCCAACTTCTTTTCTTATCTTATTTTTTCTGTAATTGATTAATTTGTATACTCGTTACACCAAAAGAAAAAAAAACAAGAATAGTCAAAACTCTAAAAGTCTCTTCGAAATATTTATTTCAAAGTTTTTATGTTAATATAGGTGTAAAGAAAACCCTCATGAGATTTAAAAAAGAAACTCCTTCGAGCCGGATTTGAACCAGCGACCTATGGATACCCAAATTATTTACAACTACAGTCCACCGCTCTACCAACTGAGCTATCGAAGGTATATGAAAGCTGTACAAATATCAGTATCACATACTTTCGCTTTCGTAACAATCTACGTCGTTAAGAATTACGAAATAAAAGGAGGTCGGCAAAATGTTAGTGGCGCTAATGGCTCTGTCTAGCGCCATGGTGATACATGCGTGATGGTATACAGGTACGACTCACAGAATCTAATATTTAAAAAAGTAAATTTAAAAAGTGTTATGTTAGCCCATATATACGTATATGGGTAGTCGTGAGACGTGCCCAGTAGTGAAACGTCTTATTACTGGGTATGAGTGCCTCTAAGATTGAGAGGAGTTTTGGTTTTATTTCCCGGTTAGTTGTCTTATTAAACTTTTTATACTTTAGAAAGTCATAAAAGAATACCAACAAATTGGCAGATAAAAGATAGTACTTTACAATTTCATTAAAAAATAAAATGTTAGTGATAGTTTAATCTATGGTTAAAAATTATGCGAATTTTGTTGTATCAATTTAATTTGTTCACAAGATTCATAAACATATTATATCAAAATTGGAATAAAAGTAAACTCCTTCGAGCCGGATTTGAACCAGCGACCTATGGATATCCATTTATTTACAACTACAGTCCACCGCTCTACCAACTGAGCTATCGAAGGTATATGTAATCTAGACAAATATAAGCATCACATACTTTCACTATCGTACGTAGCAATCTACGTCATTAGGTGGGGATTAAAAGCCACAGAATAAATTTATTAACTTTTGGGTAGGCCTCCTGATTATTATGCGAGAATATTAATTGATTTTTCATTTTTAAAAGTACTGACGTTGCAAAACCGACACGATTTTGCTGGTGTTAATATTTGAGTATATAGGCATAAGTTTGCATAGCATTTACTTTCAGGTCTGTTGTAGGTACTTAGTCGTCCCAGAAACTACTAAAAAATCTTTGGTCGAACCAACCTTTTTACTTATTGATCAGGATAGCAATTTTCAAGTATTTCAGTTTTACTATAATAAAATCAAGGACTGTACAAAAAGAAAAACTCCTTCGAGCCGGATTTGAACCAGCGACCTATGGATACCAATTGAATACCTCTACAGTCCACCGCTCTACCAACTGAGCTATCAAAGGCACATGTAAGGCTTACAAAATTTGTGCTTGCATTCCTTCCTTGTGAAGTTTACGAAAGATAGGAATTAAATTGAAAGACTTTTAAACATCGCATCAATCTTTTTGCCGCATGATTTTTGATTGCCGGATGCCGATAACCGCTTTCTTTTTTCCTTTCTTTCCCGATTTAATGGCTGGCAACACTTCTGTGATCCAAATGCTGTGGATGTTCGTGGGCGACAGTGATCACTTACCATCAGGTGACCAGGTTGCTCGTTTGCCGGTTGAATAAAAAAATTACCTATACAGGGTATATCAAGACTGCTACCGAAAACGAAGCCAGGTGGTAGTTTAAGTGACTACAGATACGATGCAACTAAAATTTTTGCAAAAAGACATGACTATTTTTTTTGTAATGTTTTAAATGTGTTTGGGTGGTAAATCCATAGATTTTGTTAAAATTATAATTTAAAACCTTGCGTATCATTGTGTCTTTTCAAATAAAAAGGTTTACATTATTACTAAGAAAACGACGTATTTACTACCCAAATACGATATTAGAAAAAAAATTACAAAAAATATCGTCGCTTTTCATTTTGCAAAAAAATTAGTTGCATTGTGTCTAAAGTCACTAAAAGTACCACCTGGCTTCGATTTCGAAAGCAGTCTTGATAACCCTTTATTAAGAATAAAATTCCGTAATGCTGTTTGTGTGACGGACCTGATTAAGGTACCGATTATAAAACTTCGAATTGCAGGTACGATTCACGCACTGCAGATAATCTGAGACAAATATTTGTGAAGTCTGGATTTCACGAAACTCAAAATTGTCTCGTAATTTTCATAACTAAGAATGCACCTAATTATTGATGAAGACTATAATGTATGACGTTGGGTATATTATTCAATGATTTTTGTTCTTTAACAAAATATGTTTGTTATCTATTTATTGGAATTTGGAGATAATAAAAATACCTCTAACATGAAGTTTAATTATTAATATATTTCTTGTATATAGAACGTTAGTAATTTGTATACCTTAGTTTGTGACTAAATAAAACCATTCACTGCTTTAGCATTTTTTTGTATTTAAGGTACCTATCATATATTACCATACCTTACCATTTTTTAGTATAATTACATTTATAAATTGAATAAACGCCATAAAATATTTATAACACAATCCGGTGCATTCATTCATCAATTACATTATTACCGAGATTTTATAACACTGAAAACAATTAGAAAACAAAAATATCCTTCGAGCCGGATTTGAACCAGCGACCTATGGATACCAATTATATGCCTCTACAGTCCACCGCTCTACCAACTGAGCTATCGAAGGTGTGGAGTCAGTTGGCGAAACAACAGACACACCACGCGTACTCAAGAAATGTGAAAGGATTGCTTTGGTTCACAAACACGTTGCAGTTGCGAGATTACGCAATTTGGTTGCAACACTCGATACGTGACCATGTTATAAACATTGCTGCATACTGCGGAAACAATTTAAATAAGAAATATAGATTAATTATTATAATCCACTGAGTTTGAGTATTTAAAAAAATGTATATTAATGATTAACTTTTACCGGTGATATTAATCGCGTGTATTAAAATAATCTGAACACTTCAATTAACACTTAAAGAAACTTATCTTCTTCCAGAATTAAAGATATTGTCCAATGTCAATCTCCGACCTATTAATTATACGCGTGCGTGTACAAATAATATCAATCAATTCCTAGGAATTAATACACCAGACAACCCGCCATATGGTCAGACATTGTTTAGAAGACGGTTGGTGGTAGCCTATACGGAGGAGGCTGACATCCTCCTTGGCGCAGTTGGTTAGACACCGTCTGTGAAGCGAGAGGCCGCGGGTTCGATCCCCTCACAAGTATTTGTCTAGGGTCTGGGTGTTTATGAGACTGAAAAGTCTGTCGTTGTGTCTGATACCTACGACACAAAACTTAATTGATCATCGTGTGGCGTCAGGACTATGTATGTGACTGTTGGGTGTATTTATTTATTTATTATTATACCACGCGGTCCATGCCACCAAGGATCGAATACGATAGAGGTCATCACTTGTGGTCGCGATCTTCAATAGTGACGGAATCGATGAGAAAGAAGAAGGTACGTATAGCAAAATATCGAATATCTTTAGCAGAGTCTTTTATTTAGTAAAAATGGACTTCCTGTATTTATAAAAGATGATCGTATCGTATTGTATCGGCCCATATATGTCCCACTGCTGGGCACGGGTCCACTCTACAATCGAGAGAATCGATTGAGAGTGGTTAGACCATATAGTCCACCACGCTGGCATAGTGCGGGTTGGCGGACTTACATACCGTAGAAATTCTTTAAAATTGCTACGGTGTGCAGGTTTCCTTACGATGTTTTCCTTCACCATTAAAGTGCGTGGTGATTGACTATCGATATAATTATGTACATATAACTCCGAAAAGTTAGAGGTGTGCCCCTGGGATTTGAATTAAAGATGATAGTTGAGTAAATTGGTGCTTCTTTCGTAACTACTTAATACCTGATTTACAATAGCATGGATACAACTGGTAAAATATAAATATTTTTAAACAGCAAATCCAGTATAATTTTATACAATAACAAAGATAAATGAATATTCGCAAGAGAGTAGACTTGACGGAGTTTCTCTTTGATTAAATAAACCCCGTCGCCGTGAAGCGTGTAAGCCGAGTACTATGATTTTAATACAAGTTGAGATTTTAGCCCGGCATGCGCCTTGCACCCGTGCACCGTTGTCAAATCCTCCATATTATTAACATATTAATTGAGTATACGGCTTTAAGGAACGTCGGGATCCAAGTTCCGACGGTTAAGTAAAGCCGCTTTGCAATCACGACACTCGTATTTGATACTTGGGATTTTGAAATTTGTAAAATAACAGGATGTCTATTTATGTACCTATTTCTAGAGGAAAAAAATATACTTCCTAAAATGAATAAAGATATTGTGAATGGATTTATTCCTAAAAGAATGTTCAATCCTTCGTCGGTGGCGAAGTTGATTACAAAACTGAGGTCTCGGGTTCGATTCCCGTGTCGGGCAAAGTGATATTAGATTTTTCTATTCATTATCAGCCCGGAGTTAGGAATTTGCACGCGACATGGGGATAGGCTCGCTCCCTACCACATCATGGGACGGAACACACAAGACAAAACGCGGGTATCCTGGAAGCAGCTGTGTCTACCCCTTCTGGAAAAAGGCGTGAGTTTATGTATATATGTATGTATGTGTGTTCAATCCAGTTATTGTTTGGTTCTCCGATGAATTGTTCTTTTGCCACAATAGATCACTAATTCAATTGTTGAGTATTGTAGTGCGTATATTTGTTTAGATGTGATTAATTAAGATTATTGTTATGATTAAACAGTACTATGACTGACATCGAATATCAAAAACGTCTGATGTAGCGTATTGCATACTTCAAAGTAAACAGTAAATTCATGTTTCTTACATGCTTAGAAATGTATGTGTAAATATAGAAACACAAAAATTATCTATGCTATGATGAGACTTTCCAAGGCAAGATTACTAAGGATCTCCATTAGATTACGTGCAAACGTGTTTCATTATCTCAAAGTAAATTGATAATTAAGCGACAATCCACTGTCTAATCCTTAACAATAGCTCTATTGGACACGTCCTAACATCATCTGGCCGGCATTAACCAGCCATCGCATATAATCTAATAAGCAGCGCTTAATATAACATAATTTCCAATAAGGCACGTGTCAGCAGGCCACACGCGACTGTCTCAACAATGGCACAAGGAACCAACTATTTAGCAAAGTTTGCTGCGTCAATAGACGGCGCCACCTCGACGGAAGTAATAATTCACTTAGTGGGAATTAACTCGCGTTGCCTGCCGCCGCGATTCTCAAGAGTTTTCCCGTCGTGCATACTTCGATGTGTTGATTTATTGTTCTGTTAGTTTCCTATTCATGTTTTGTATGGAGTTTGTTGTCTAGTAAAGGTTATTTTTGTATATAGAATGGTAGAAAGTTTTAAGGAATGGTTTATAGACAGAACTGTCTTACTGTTCGATAAATATATTTCTCTTGAATTTCATGTGTTATAATCGTATGTTTGTCCTCCAATCCCTTTTAATGTAATATTCTATATTCTTTCACGGTATTTCCAGCCTTTCTAAGCCCTTGCCTTCAGGTAGAATCCACCCAGTACAATTTTAAACAACAGTACAATGTTAACTCCGTTGTATTTTCATATTTAGATTGTTTCTAATCTGTAGTTTTTTTCTGATTGGTACAACAGATATGGATGTATTAAACTAATAATTCATTGAAATAATCCAATATTTCCTGCATGCACCCATTATACCAACTTTACGGTAATATCGAGCAAGTATGCGTGAAAATTAATACTATAAGCTTCATTAACAATATTTCTCCCATGTCGCACAGCGTTAACGACTCAAAAACATTTTAATGTTTATATGTACACGCACTTATAGGCGCCTATGTGATATGGGGGCAGAATGTCGGTGTCGCCAGACCGACTTGCCTGTAAACCCACCCTGACATTCACTTAATTACATAGATTACAAGTTGACGTTTTCGTTTGCCACTGCGATTTAAACTTGACTGATATGGATTAGCCATATCCATTGCAATGGCTTCGTTTGTGACACGCGCGGGTTTTGTTTATGCTTATGTTTATGTGTTTCCTTGTTTGTATGGTTGTTTACTTACTGGACAATAGTCCAGACAATAGTCTGTAAATATTCAATTGAATGTTTCTTATCATTTATTATTGATTAACTAATAGAGTTAATAAAACTAAAACTAACAGCAGTGGGCTGTCCCACTGCTGTTGTACTGCTTGCCTATACTGTTATAGGCAAGAAAAAAATAGAGTTAGGAGACAGTCTTTTAGTCTTCGTTCTCTTGTTGTCAGATTTATGCCGGACGATATTTTCTTACAATATAATTTTAAACTGGACATATTAACTAATCCTTGTCATATTAAATACATAGATCAGTTACAATGTTGGATGACATTATACCTAGCCGAAGAATCAACTCATTCTTCAAAGTCATTCTTAATCCACGGACCTATAATGTTTTCCCTGTCATACCAAAAAGACAATTGATATTAAAATACCACCTAAGGATAAATGATTTAAACATAAATGAATTTCACGGTGTACCTTATGAACAGAACTGTCAGGGATAATATTAATCAAAGTGGAAACGTGGCACACGTAAACGCATGTAGGGGCATTTTAATTATACACGCTGTAATGATCATTTTTCATTCTTAATTGCCATTTTCATTCGTTTTAGCTAATCATCGTTATGAGTGAAATTCTTGTTAGGGTTTTGGTTTGATTTCGTATGTAAACAACATTATCAGTGGTGAAGTTTGAATCGGTAGACGAGGATGGTAGAAATTGATCACTTAATTTGCAATCGGCAGGAACTTATGGTAGTCAACATCTTAATGGCTAGGCAATTGTGTTAAGACGTTTTTATTTCATTTGCAATTGGTAGGAATTGTAGTAGGAAAATAAGGAAGTCTACTTCTTAAAGAAATATAAAAACTTTCAAAAACGACTTCTTCACCCTTCATGACCTATCTAAGACAGGCGACTTAGGTATATAATATTTTTGGATTGATGTACCTAATGATTCATGCGCTATATAATATGACTGCAGAACGATACAGCCATCCATAATAAATATGATTGTACGTCCGTGGTATACACTGTATTTGATAGTTTCCAAACAGTCATAAAAACATTGTTTGCCCGGGGCTATTCGGCGCGTTGATTTTCCATACATGAATATTCCGGCCTGTTTGGCATTCACACCGCGGGCCCAGTATCTAAACATCGAGAGAGCAATAAAACTAAGCACACGACAATCCGACGAGCAATAAAAGTCCACGAGATCGCGTACAAAGTTACAGGGATCCGGTTGTGAAGAGCTGGGCTGTGACGTCACTTCGTTTTCATATCACGAGCCTAAAGCCCGCTTAGAGTATGCGATGCCCCAGCCGACGACGCAACGCGACGGTTTTGCTAGAGGTGGGGGGTTATATTATCGATATGATTTTAATTATTAATTAGGAATTAGACCATGAAATATCGCTGGATCAATGTTATATAATAATACTTTTGTTGGCAAACTTGAACAGATTTTCCAATAAAGGCGTACGTATTTTATTTATATTATTTGTCTAAAATGTTATTAATACTACTTGGACCGCTAGAAATACATATTGCCAGAATATAAAGATCAAGAGACTTGCTGTTTTCAAACAATCATAGGTTAATAATTAAAATAATATTTGGTCTGGTTAAGTTCTTAGTTCTTTTACGCGCTGATTAAGGGTATTGGATATATTTATTTATTTTACGTTTCTTTCTATCTCTGGTTGGTCCCTCGTGTCCTTTGGATTGTGGTCAACCCTGATGGTTGCGTCTGGAGCAAATGCTTATGAAACGTATCTTTCAATTGTATTAAATTGTCATACAATACAATACAACGCAAGTTGTATTTGCAATTTGAATTTAGCAAGAATATGCATCGATGTCGATAAACGGTACAGCACTCAAGCTAAATACTGTGTGTAGGTAAACCGGAGCCTGCGGAACAATGGCGCGCCACCTGACACCATTATGCTATTATAATATTTTGCTACTTTGCCTTCTGATGTCTTCTTGACGACGCAGTGAATACGAAATCCTTGCTCGGCGGGACCGCGCCGCCCCCGAGACATCGCTTTGATTTTGCAACAATTTATTGGTTATTGTATATGTATTTGATACTGCTGTGTGGCGGAATTACATCGTAAAGTTTACTTTATGTTTCTGTGTAAAGGAATGTTTGACTCCCCTTTTCGTGGAGGAAAACGTGTAGGACTGTAATTTTCTAAAAATAAAATTTGTTTTCGTGAATTACTTTTTACGATATTTTGTTGTCGAAATAACTTATTCGTAATTTATTTTCTACTCATGGCATTTGGAATTAAAACGAATGAAAGTATTTCTAAACAATTTTGTGTAAGAAATGTAGTAGAGTTTAATGCCTCTTTCCTTTAATGTCAAACTCAAGACAGCTAGTGCTCTGTAATACGAATATAAAATAAACAAAGGATGACATAGCAGACTGACGTATGTGTTAATTCTATTAAAACCAACACAGTGAAATTAAAAAGCGCTCCACAATCCGTTCCTATTCTGTGTGTTCCACGACAAAAGTTGAAAATATCTGGCCAAATAAAAATCGGGCGCATGTTTCTGCGTTTGCCGCGCATTTATTTTTTATTGTGGGGGTTCCGTTCGAATCTGGCGGCCGGATTTTTGTTTAAAATTGCATTTTTATATTTGGAACGCGATCCGCGACCGACATGCCGGGTGACAAATACGCGCATCGCCGTCATGAATGACAATTGAAGAGATGTTTTTATAAAGACGGCTCGATTTTTATTTTTATGTCAAAGAAATTGCTCCCATAAAAATGGTGTTCAAGTGATGAGTGTAATATTTCACTGTCGTCGGAATGAGGCAATTGTGTTTGAATGACAAAGGGCGCGATTTTTAAAGGTGTTTACGTTTGGTTGGGCAATGTAAAATATGATTTGGCTTAGTGCTGTGGGCGAGGTCAAATTAAACTTGTTTCATTGAGCTGCAAGTCTGACGGCTCTCCGCTATGTCAGGAATTTACTCACATGGCGCAGGTATTAGCTGCGTATAATCGTGTACAAAATATATTAAAGCGAATAATTTTGCTGTACCAAAGTGTAAAATGTCGAATGTGTTTAGTAATAGATACGTTTATTAAATTAGATTGTGCGTTCTTTATTTTTTGTATTATTTTTCATACCAACTCCTAAAAATTTTATAACTTTCTGTAAAAAATCATTAATCATAGATTTACGAAGGTTGCAAGAGTTCATTTCTTCTATCAAAAAGTAGTGACCACTTAATTGTATGTTCCCAACCTATTAGAAAACAATAGTTGTTATTAATTAACAGAAACCCGAATGTCTTCTTTAAGCAAAGAAAAAAAGTTAAGATTTAAAAATATCTCGAATCATTGTCACAGTACACTCACGATAAAAAATACTAAATTTAAAACCACGCAATCAGACAACATTCTAACATAACTACTATAAATTTGCTGTATCTCGTATTAACTCAGTCGCAAGAAGCTTTGCGCGCGCCTGTACATATTGCATCCTAAACCCCACTGGTACATTTGATTAACCTGACTAGACGGCCTCCATTGATTTACCGTTTGGCATCTACTTTAATCCTAAGCAAATAGTAACTGGATTATTACCAACTAATTACACACTAATGTGGCTGAATGCCGACGGAATGTTCCTCGCTTTGACTAGAACTAATCAATATTAATTATTAATGCATTGTCACGTATTTGGCAGACGTAAAGATCATTGACGAGTGATTGTTGTTGGTTATAATTAATTACGAGTGTAATAATATTGAATGGATGAAGAAAGAACGTAGAAAAATAAGTGAATTAAAATATTAGAGGAAATTACAAGATGTGGTAGTGATTTGACAAAAATTAAATTTCAACTTGATGACTTAATCAAACAGATTTATTTTTTAACATCATAACATTTTTTTTTTTACTTTACACCCTTGTCCCAGTAGCCCTTTCTTGATTTAATATCTATCTATATACTTTTTCATACAGAGGACCTCTTTACCTCTATTTTCCATATTAACAGAGGCAATCGCCAGGTACAAGTGCGCATAAAAGTAAGTCCATGAGGTATGGGTGCAGTTTTTATCGCCGCCGTCCGGTTTATCGTTGGCAAGCAGAGCAAAAGCGGCCGATCGGCTGATGCTGGACATTAATCGCCCGTTAGCGACGCATTATTCACGGGCACGCGTTGCATCGAATCCGCCACCCTGTATCACCCTTTGCATAGCCACCACACACCATAACACACACGCTGTATACACACAACGCATTTTCAGCTTTAAACCATTGTATTAAAGTTGAATTTAATTTTGAAAATGGACAATGTTATGACGTTACCACGCAAACCAAACCGTTTAACTAATCCAAGCCAATATATTCTCTATTTCCCAATGAATAAAATTAATTCCTTTTTAAATTCCTTTCATACGCTTATTCAGAACTGTTCGATATCGTTTTGTGGCACACTGCTGTAAATAAAAACTACTGTTCCATTTTAAGCGTTGATGTCTGAATGGTAAAGTTTAATTTCATTTGAATATGCTTGAGCTATTTGCGGAAACGTATTTATTTATGTGGATTCAATATGGCATAGCATTTATTGTGCCAATATCAACAGCCACAGTTGCAATGGACAATTAATTATTTGTAAACAATATCGTAGGTCGTGCACGATCATAAATGGCTTGTTTTTGATATGTACACAAATACTTCAAATAATAAATACTCTATAACCAGCATACATAGCACATTCAATGACAATATAAGGTTTATTCCCATTGTGATATTCAATTATATTTGGATTTCAAATTGTTTCTAAAACATGACAATTTGATATTTGATGCGTAGGTACATGAAAATAAAAGGTTTTAACGATAAAGCTTTATGATGCATTATGATGTAATCCTTAAAAATGTTGATCGAATTTTGCCATTTAACTAACGCTGTTCCCGCAATATTTTTGTATAATACTTTTATTTGGTTAGAAGTAAAGATTGAGTTAAAAATAAAGCTCGGGCCGTGAAGTGCGTAAACCGATCGGCGCGTGTGATGGAGCAGAAGGGTTCCGCTCGGCCGAGTGTGAAGATACCGCGATAGTGCGCCTCACTACCTCACTATGCACCGCACCGACCACACAACTAACGTTTCACTTATACCCTACTATATAGGTGTATATGCCGGAACAACATTTTTGGCAGCCACGAAACTGAAAATAATTTATATTATTTACAAAATTGTAAATAAAATAAATTATTACATTATTTACTCTGGAGTAGGCGTGTTCTGAAGTGGAGACCGCGTCTATGCAAACGTAGTGTGGGACATCCTCTGGCCAGATGGCAAGACGACTTGCAAAAGATTGCCGGCGGCTGCTGGATGCAAAAAGCAGCAGACCGGACTCTGTAGCGTACCTTGGGGAGGCCTATTTCAGTGGACTGCAACGGGCTGATTATGATGATGATTTACAAAATGTTATGTTAAATATCATCTGACAGCTTCTGTGGTCGAGTTGGTTAAACACGGGCTGAGAAACGACAGGCCACGAGTCCGATGTTTGTCTGGATGTTTGTAAGGCCGAAAATCTCTCCTAGTTTCTGATATTTACTATTCAAGACTTATATCATAATATGTGGTCAGTAGGTGGCTGTTTTGCGTACGCCCAACAGTTTATTAAGGCAGTATTTTTTTCGATACCGTTTTGAAAGGCAGTGTTTACTAGAGAAGAACGGGCAAGAAAATAGTATTGCTCTATATCTATATACTGTATGTATTTTGTTTTTCTTTGTTAGAATGTTGAAATGAGTACTTCACCCGTTGGTAAGCGTCACCGCTGTTTCGGATCTGTCGCTACATTTTCCGGACATTATGGTTGCGGACATTAAAGTTCACGGTGCTAACTGATATTTTCCGGCCAGATCATTTATAGAAGTTTTTAAAATGTGAAGAAAGAAAGTTTGAAGCGTGCAATTATTAAACCGTTTATAAATTGAGAAAAGCGTACACTTCGAAATTAGGTTGATCCACCTTTTGTCGGAAACAGAACATCTGTCGCACAAACAAAACGCAACTCCGAAACGGCCCTCGAATTTAATACTGGCAAAATGAATATTTATAAAGGCGTCAACTGTTAATCCGGCATTGTTACAATTTTCGCATCTCGTGACTGATGATGTCAAGACAATACGGGGCTCTTATGGTGGCTGTACACTGCTTACCAACAGGCTTCGAAATTATTGCCATAGTTTAAAAAAATACAGCAAAAAATTGTTTTAATGGAGACACCAAAATATTTGGAAAATGTAACATCGAGTAACCAAATTGACAAATAAAATGTGGAATTAAATGAATAATATTACTACCAAGAACAAAATATTTTCGTACTTAATGATTAATGGATTGTTTTTGTTTATAAAATTTGTTTAATTCCCTTTACACTAATTAATAACATTAATAGTTATTTTATTAGTAAAACTTTCAAAAGGAATATTTTTCAGATATACATACATTTAAATTTAAAGATGTCTGTTAGTTGTAGATAAATTGAATTATGTCACCCATCGGTTGTTCCAACAGGTTGTCTAAAAAATAATAATGTTTACTATCGTAAAACTTTGCAAATGCCCAGCAGTGTACACTCGCCAAGAACACCGAACGTTCATCTAAGGAATTAACGAACAAAAGGCTTAAGTTAGCTTCGACGCCTCTTCTCTGTTTGAACGATTCATATAAAAGATCTGGGGCTTAGCTGATGACGTGCCGTCGTTTACAGATCAAATCTGCTCTTAATAGTACTCACACAATGATTGAGGATTGTTTTAACTGTTATAATTAAAGATGATATACTCTTATTATTTCTATATTATATCGAAGCTTTTTTAATACGAGTATAAAATAGGATTTGACATTTCGTTGCTGTCTTTGATGATGATGTAGTCTCTTTATAAGTGTATAATCAATGATGTAGTCTTTCACAGAGGACTTCCCTACTTCCCCCCTTCTACTTCCCTACACCCCAGTGTTATAGAGATGGTATGGGAGTTCTCTTAATGTGTATAGATTTACTTATTGCGTATTTGCGCTTCCATATACACTCGTGTATGTTTTGAAAACTAATTACGGCGATGTAAACATATATATGTATATGTATATATGTTACCTAGACTATATAAAACGTGGTTTGGTTTCCCATTTTTTTTAAAACAATATATATACTCAGTCCGTTTTATAAAAAAAAGACAACAAAATACCAATAAACAAACTACTATTTTTACAGCAGTTTGCCATGTGGATTTAAGCCTATATAATCGATAGCCTATAAAGTAATAAATAATAATACAAACAGGACATGTTGAGCAATAAAACGGTAACATTATGAATGGAGTGGATACGTAAATCAGGCGCCATTTGCAACTAAGGAGATATTGCCCGCCGCGCCGCGTCTTAATTACCCATCTAATAAATATCGCAGATTAGTCTTCGAAACGCATAAATAATTCGCGTGGCTATTCATCCAATGGTGTATTCAGATTGGTCAAGATAATAACACATTATACTACTACAATAATCGCCACAAACTAGTTGAAATTATTACATGAGGTGGAAAATTTTAACTGAAATAAAAAAATCTCAAACTGAATAAAATAATAATGTATGTTCCAAAGTACCCTGAACCGATGAGCATGTATGAAGAGATTGTTGAAAGTGGATGAAGCGAAAGTAGTATGTCAGGATAGAGCAAAGTGGCGGTCCATAGTCTCTGCTTACCCCAGGGATACAGGCGTGACGATTATGTACGTACTTATGTATTGTATAGTTAATTATTGTAAATATAATATCTTCGCTACTTTCACATAATCGTAAGGTAAAAAAAATACTGTTCATTACTTTTCTGTTATACAATAGTTCTTGTGGTAACAAAGCGGCCAATCCACATGTCTCGACTAAGGTGTAGAGTTTGTGAAGTTAGGCCATGTAGAGTGAGGGTGTTAGAGTGAGAAGCTTGGCTCTACACGAGATCTGATAATCGACAGTGCGCGGCATATGGTCTCGTCTTGGCAACATTTTACATGAAAATGTTTTTGGTGGTATCATATTATTTTGTAATAACGTTTTCTATCATCATCAACAGTTAGTTGTGGAACCAATACAGATACATATTACAATATTGAAAATGGCAAAATTAATCACTTATTCTAAAAATAACATATTAACTAATTTTGTTTTACGAATATACATTTTAAATAATTATTTATTATTATTATTTATTGGCCAGTGTGGTGGACTATACGGCCTAACCGCTCTCAATCGTACTCTCAATTGTAGAGGAGGGCCGTGCCCTGCAGTGGGACGTATATGGGCTGATACAATACAACACAATTATTAATTGATAATTCAAGTTACAGAGACTCAGTAGTGTTAGTATAAAAAAAACTTATTATATAACTTATAATCATTACAAAGAAAAAAAAATGAAAATATTATGGTTCATGTCTGATAAAACGCGATGAATTAATAAAATGACCGTGTGCTGTATTTAATTAATTCTCGCCTGTAAAGCAGGCCATAAAATATTTTATTTATTTACGATTACTCTGTTTTATTAAAGAGCGGAAATGACGGCAGACTTCATGTTAATAAATCTGTTTCAGATTGTTTACAACGTTATTGATAAGTGTTTACTCAAATTTAATTTCATTTATTACGGCTATTCAATCAAATATTGATTTGAATAACATACATAGACCATTACATTAGTCGATATACTAATTTATGTTTGTTTTTATCAGCCCATATACGTCCCACTGCATGGCACGGGCCTCCTTTACAATCAAGAGTATGATTGAGAGGGGTTAGGCCATATAATCCACCACGCTGGTCTAGTGCGGTTTGGCAGACTTTACATACCGTAGAAATTCTTTAAAATCGCTACGGTATGCAGGATTCTCACGATGTTTTCCATCACCGTTATAGCGCGTGGTGATTGACTATCAATACACACATGACTCCGAAAAGTCAGAGGTGACAAAACATTTACTTGATAAAAAGTTGATTAATATACAAATACCAATATTATTGATTGTATTTTGTTACTAACGTGTGTAACTATTACTACAATATATAACAATATTCCTTATTATTAATAATGCACGTACTGAGTATGAGGAATGTGAAACATCTGTGTACCTAGGTGGAGGAAGCCGGTGGTCCCAAACTGTGGTTGACGTAGATCGATGCGTCGACCGCAAGTCGCAGCGAGTCGCCGGGTCTCGAGAATACTGTGCTAAGTGACTGATGGCGGGTCGCGCTCTTGTGTACACTTTGTTTATTTGGTTATTTTATCAAGGGTACTGTAAGATTATCTTTCTGTAGCATAAGCACGGGAGACAGGCAAGGATTACCTGATAGAAAGTATGTTTATATGATCGTCAATAAATGAATAGACATCCGACAACTACACAAATTATCCCGCCCCTGAGGATACCTAGTTTTCTGTCGTGTAACAGAAACTATGAGAGATTTTGCTAGTTACACAACACTCACTGAAACAAATACTTGTGAATTGCATGTTTCGATTAGGAGATCGAACCAGGGCGGCGTCCTCACGTTTCACAGCCGACGTCTAATCAACTGCCACAGACGCTGTCAAAGATACATCAGGATAAAGATTGTTCAAGGAGTATTTTACAGAAAAAAATCTTTATTATACTTTCTTAGTTACAAAATAGGAACAACTGTGATGCCCACACTAGGCTATGCCTGTCACGTGGCCATCGAGATAGGAGATTACGATGGTGTTAGTACAATAGATTATCGTAGAGTTATAACTATAAAAACAAATGAATTAAAAATTCAAATTAAGAAAAATTAACACATACAAATTAAATTAATTTTTAAAAAATAACTTAATAGATACAACGAATATGATGGTGAGGTAGATAAACATTTGGTGGTAATGTAATTTTTGTCCCGCAAATTTAATGCATGATTATAAAGTTTGTTGACGATCAGTTCAGATTTCACATTTTTTTTGGGTTTACTCATTTTCTCATATTTATTTGAATTGTTGTGACATCATAATATCAATGTAAATTAAAACATTTTGTGTTTATTTGTAGTATGCGACTTAGTATAGAGTAAGTAGTATAGCGGCAGGATACACGTTAGTACAGACATAACTTTAAACCTCAATGTATGACACACACATGTGATTCATGGATTCAATATTTAAAGTATTTTATATCTGTCCATGATACGTCGAGTGGAGTACGAGAGTGACTTACTAAGACGAGGAAAAATAAGAAAGAGCAAGAAACCAATCATTTTCCCAATATTCTGAGTACTTTATCAATAAAGTACCTAACACTACCAATAGCAATTATCTTAGATAATTTTCTCGAAACTGCCAAGATATTTTAACATATTTACATATGAGAGAATTTTGAATGTGTGATGCATCAATCAACAAATCTGGATGGGTCCGGGGGCAGGTGGCAGACGGCGCGCGGGGACCAACTGGCGTAAATAATTGATAAATTGCCGCCGCATCCCCGAAGTGACCCGGACCCAAACTTGGAATTTACGACCATTTAATTGTAGCTTAATTCCCAAACTAGTCTTAGCTTCTGTGATATATAGTTGAGAGTTGCGTTTGATTTAAATGCTGTTTGTGGCGGGGTTTTGTTATTTGACGCTTGTTATTCTGTTAAGGGTTATGCTATAAAGTTATTTGTAACTTTGTAGTATTGACCAGAGGTGTTGTTTATACGAATTATTAATTTTCAACTTTTTTGTTGGTCGTTTTTTATTTTCACACTAATATTTTTATAAAGAACCGCCTTGAGTGATAATTTATAAATACATTAACAACCCATACATACTCCTGATCCCACACTAAGATCGAGTCTTGGGTTGTGGGTGTCAGAAACTACGAGACGGTCGCACAAAAACCCAGACACGAAACATATACCTGTGGATCACACAAATATTTGTCTCGTTGCGGGGATCGAACCTGCGGCCTCTCGTTTCACAGCCGGCGTCTAACCAACTGTCGGTAATACGAGGATTATTCATTTGTATTTTGTACTAGTTCGTATTGTTATCCAATTTTTGCGCAATTCTGATTCCTAATACATATTGATTATTTTCATTAGAGTTAATTGTGATGATGTACCAAAAAGTGAATTTTTATTTACGCCTCAGTCATAATTTTCACTTATCGCCTTTTTTAATAATTCACTAACGTGTAAAACTAGGTAAATGTCGGAAAACACCATTAAATAATTATTTTTGATTGAGCCAGTGGCCGAGGTTGCCACTGTGGCTTATACCGACATTAACCGTGTAATTGACCCGCCATTCGCCCTCAGGCAGGTTTTAAACGAGACGCGTTTTTTGTTTAAAAACTCCTGTACCGACTTTTTATCAAGTTTCAGAAATATCTGCGCATTTAAAGCTTGATAATTTGTTTGTTTTATGCTGTAATTGAAGCTGAGTACGTCTAGACACTGGCATGTGTGAGCAAATGAAGTGATAAACCCAATAAAAATGTAACTATTTTGATAATAAACAATAACTGTACGATTAATATATTAATTAGCTCGTATAAATATACAATGTGTATTAATTTAATTTCTAAATAATAATTTTATTAATACCATTTCCTTTGTTTATTTAATTCGCAGATAAGAATTATAAAGCAATATCACGTTAAGTATCTTTAACCAGCTTACATTGCGATACAGACTAATAAATTTTAGGTACGAGTCTTCGGCGTTGCAAGTCTTCTTGCAAAAAAAAGTTTGCAACATCATAAGCCCGAGTTTGTAGCAAAACTCAAAGCGCGGAGTAAACAGAATGGCACCGAACTAAGAACTACAGAGTATTCACACCGACGCAACTTGTAAGAGAACAACTACTAATCATATTAGCTTTATTAATTACATCCCCGGGCGCGTTGTTGCCGAATGAAAATGTATGGCGGAACTAATATCGAGAGGGAACTTTCGCGCACTAGTCAACTGTAATCTGGATAGTTTTGTTTAATTCAGTCTATGCACTATGCTGTTTAATTAGAGATAAATAGGTATTGTTTAAATTTATCTTCAATACTAATTAGGTATAAAAAGGGGATCTCTTATGATTTTTACGGGAATTATGAAATTGTACTACTCGTATAGTAGTTGTAATTTTATTTTGCGGCTGGATAATTTCATCGATATTAAGTTTCTTTGTGATAATTGTAAACAAATAGTACGTATTTTTAAACAGAATGACCTGACATTTTCTGATCTTGACTTTTCCAAAGGCCATGAACGAAACTGCTTACCAGCAGATGGGCCGCTGACTTGCTTGCAAGCGCAGCCAATAAAAAACATCTTACAAATACATCTGTAAATGAGGATTTGACAGCCTCCGGGGCGGAGTTGGTTAGACGCCGGCCGTGAAACTAGAGGCCGCAGGTTCGGTCCGCGCAGCGAAACAAATAATTGTGTGTTCCACAGATATTTGTTTCGGGTCTGGATGTTTGTGAGACAGAAAAATCTCTCGTAGTTTAATACCTACTACAGAAGACTCGATCTTAGGGTAGGGTCAGGACTATGTATGTGACTGTTGGGTGTATTTATTTATTTATTAGCATAATGCTAACTATGCTGGTACGTACGTGCATACTCAAAATAGATTAATGTTTCCGAAACCGTTGACCAATTAAAGTGCGCAAAGCACACCGTGAAATATAATAATTTTTGCATTTCCAATTTATTTGCTTTCAACAAAATCCGTATGGCAAGTGCACGCAATTACCACGGGTTACGTTGTAAATTGAACATGACAGTCTGCGGTTTCATATCTGCTATCATACACACACGGAACCACTGTATTTCACGTTGAATAAATTATAACCTTTGACTGCAAACGCACCTGTTTGAGCCCATGTTCCTAATTTGGAAATTATTTGCTATCAATTAATGTATTTATGTACCAATTGATCCGCGCAAGGAAGCGAAATGAAAGTTAGCGATAGTAGATTGGAATGACGAGACAGAGGTCGTAGGTTCAAGTCCCAAGCACACATCTGACTTTTTGTGTGTATTCACTGTTGATTGGCAATTGCTTTGGTGGCAAATTATGATGATGATGATTTACCGATATGACCTTAAATATTTGTGTTTAATATTCTAAACGGATCCAAATTGATTTAGCGAATTATATGGAAAAGTACCTATCACATTGCTTACAGTACCATATTCAACTGTTTTGTGCTTACAGTAATCATTTTATAATAACTGCTTTTTATTTGCAGCATAAAAGATTGGTCAATTATTTCAATATTTTAATAATGCAAAAATAATGAGAACATCAAGTGTTTATGAATAGGGCGCAGTACAGTCGCGACAGATGCGGGAGTACAGTCGAGCGCAAAATCGGACCGAAGCGACCGGCGCGGCGCGGCGCGGCGTGCGTACGTGATGTTTCGTCACGGCTAGCTCAGTGTGGATACGGCATTATACAGTTTTATTTGGTATCGCCTGTTTTGATTTTTTTTGACATTACAACTAATTTTAATAGTTTACTAAGTTCCTAATTAGCTATTATATTTAAAAAAAATGTTTAGTTAAGACGCAAATACAATTTCTAAATAAAATTCTAGGCTACTATTGTAATTGTATTTTACTAGTTAATGATGTCATAAGTCATGAATGGCTAATAAAATATTTTTTTTCAAATGAAGTCTTTATTTTGAATGAGTAATGAATAATTAATGTTGTAGATCCACGGTGTAGTCTGCAAACTACCTTATCATTAGTTTCCACTTCAATACTGAAATTAAGTTGGCCCCTTTCATTCCCTTTGTGTTTGTATAGTTAAATTAAGTTGAAAATGTATTCCGTATCAGTGCGGTCCGGTTCCGCTGTGTCACCGACGAATTTATAATTTTAAGGACAAAACTAACACCTAAAACTTATATTAGAATTGATAATCGTTTTCTACATTTCAGTTATTATTCTTGTTTGAATAAATTTTGATTTATTTTGTATGTTTTATGACCATTAGTATTTTAAGTTTCATTGGTAGAGTCCTATTATATTCACATTGGAGTACTGTAGGAATAAGCCGACTCGGCCGGGGTGGTACTACTGCCATAAAAAACCCAACGTGAAATGATGGTTTTGCTGCAAAGGAGATGCGTTTGCTCGCATCTATGCCATAAAAATGCAAATGTTAGCATCTTCAACATGTCCCGATACTTTCCCCAAAGTTTTTAGAGATACCAAATGAATCAATAAACTTATAACGGCAATAAAAAAAATCTGAAGTTTGTCATTGATGACTGTCTTCTGCAAAGATTTTTATTTAATTAATACAAACCTCGATTAGTAAATTGAAACGTCTGTTGGAGAAGTATCATTCGCGCATGTGGCAGTGAATTAATATTCGCCACGGCCGACGGGCCCGTGTCAGGCGCAGAGCGGACGAAAGTTCACGCATGCCTTGCCTTCAGCCCACTGCCGTTCATTACCAACATTTACCGTTCCTCTTGTATGCTGGATTTGTTTACAGTATATTTTGAATATTTTTTACAGAATATCTTTGTTTAATTATTTTTCTTTTGTAAAAAGTAAGTTCAGTCGTACTCTTAATGACCCAGGAGGCCGCCCGTGCCCTGCAGTGTGACGTATAATGGGTTAAGACAGTACAGTATAGCACATACAAAAAGTAAGGTATAAGAATAATAAAATTAATTAGACATCTACGTTATTTTCATACTACTAAATAATTTAGATTAGTTAATAAGTATTTTGTAGGTTATACTGATGAATAGCTCTTAGTAAAATAAGTATAAACTTGCTTCATATAAGTATACACTTTGTCCTATGAAGCTTCATAATATTAATTCTCTTTTTTCAATTTTATAACATAAAATGTTTTATTGTTTTTAGGGTTGTGAATGGTGAGTACATTTATTATTAAACTGGTTTAGAGTGCGGATTGTCGATACGCTAAAAATATTTATTACAATCGTCTATGAAGAGGATTAAAACGTGGCTTTTAACAATTTTAAAACCGTACTGAAGGCTACACATCGCCAAATCTGCTGCATATTGATAAAATAGTCTAATGGAAAAATAGTTTTTCAATATACTAACAAAATATTTTATAATTAGGATAATAAATGCCTCAATGTTTGCTAATATTATTTCACATTAAATACCATGTTAATTCAATGTTTAAGTTGCAAAATATGTGAAGCATTTTCCTCGCCATCAATTGTCAAAACGACGGCATAAATTAAAGCGCTCTTCTGCGGGGGTCGGCTGAGATTAATGTTAGTATTAATCGAGTGACCGCCGCAGAGGCTATTCGTTTTGTTCCACTTACGAACCGCGATGGGACCCTGGAACAAAATCACTGATGAAGTAGTATTTATTGTAGGATTATTGAGAATGATTAGAAAAAAATACCGATTGTTTATAAGCAAAAGTAACATTATAAAAGAATAAATGTAAATTAGCCCATATACATACGTCCTACTGCAGTAACGGCCCTCCTTTGAATTGGAGAGTAATGTTTAAATAATTAATGTTTTAATAATATTGTGTATCGACTTTGATGAGTCCATTTATATTTTATTTTTATGTAAAAATTTACTTAAATTTTATCGAACTTATGACTTTAGAATAACAAAGATTTATCTTTTAAATAATTCATAGGTAATTTATACATATTTTTTATAAATTCCAGATCAAATTCATTTTACAATTCTGACTCTCACGAAATATCCAGGCTCAAACATAGGGTTGCAAGTGGAACAAGCCGTGTAGGTGACCGCCAATTAAACCAACGGGTGGTTTATCTTGCACGCCACCTGCGAGTAACGAGCGTGTCTTCCGCACGCCGAATACTACTTGAATTTGTCTAGTTTCAAATATTTCTACTGCTCCACATATACCTTCCTTCTAAATAAATAACCTAAAATAGTTTACTTATATTTTATTACATTTTGAGAGGCAAGTCTAACTTTATTCTGTGCAACACCATCAATAAAATTATTGATCGGAAATAATTTTAACTCCTCAATGGATTCAACTGAACAAAACATACGAATAAACCACTTATTAGGATACGCAGTCCGACCACGGTATAGAGATGAACTGCGTAATGAAAAATAATCACGTTATACAGCATGGTTGGGACGGAAATGGGAGCCCGCGATAATCGGTCAAGTTCATGTGGGCGGGGGGAATAGGCACTATCAGCAGCGAAATTACACCACACAGCACACCGACAATGACACATAATCAAATTTAATTTCCTCAAACCCTATTTTATCGCCGGATTATTTGATCAAAGGGCTAATCGGGTTCACATACCTACGGTTTAGCCAAAGATAAACTTGCGACATGCGGGCGGGTGTGCGTGTTTAACTAATGACCGAGTCATGGGGGCCTATTGGGAGTGGAGGGTGGGTTCGAGGTGTGAGGGGGGTGGCGAGGGGTTGGTCCAGCGATATCATTAGCTACAGATGCCGCTGGCCGGTGCCCGGTATAAATACATTAAGTTCGCCGTCAAACTGTTAAAGCTTGCTTCAAAACGTAGTTTTGCACAGATTATACGGATACCAGCGCGTATGGATAATTGCCGGATGTTACTGACATGCCAAGATTCGTTTCGAATTTGGCTGTATTTGAATTGTGAAGCTGATGATTTTTTAATTAAACGAACTTTGTAATTGTAAATGTTTTTGAAAAGGAACCTATAAATATAAAATAAATAAATGACACGTTTGATTTAATCCCACGTCTTACTCCAAATATCAAATGAAATAAATCGTTGTACTCGTAATTGTTTTCCGTGAAAAATACTTTTTATTTACAAATTATTTTCTGAATATGAATAATTGACAGCCAAACCTCTATCTCTTAAAAAGAAACTTTATAAAACAATATTGAGTATATCATCCCAATATTTCAACAGAGTCCCCATTCGGTAGTTTAGCGGGAGGACCTTTCGCATCAAAATCAATAGACAATGAAACATACCGGCCACTGTCTACAATATGGCGTCATAAAATTCTATAAACCCAATAAAATTCGTGCTCGGCGTTAGAACGTCCACATAAAATCTCAAAGTACATAAACATATCATAAGAGGGGATGTAAAACGAGTTATCCACACAAAGAGAAGTTTTTCTAGGGATAAATGCCGGTTTACCCAGATGGTTATATTATACAGTGGAGTCGAGTTAACTGCTTGGATTTTTAGCGTAGCATCCGTAGCGCTTCGTAGCGAGCCGTAAACGCTCTACGTGTGTATCGCCCGAGCTTTTTGATACAAATATAAAATGCTTTTAATATTTCAGCATTTTCATTCAATACAAATATATACAAAAATTCTTTTAAATTTTATTTAAAATTCGTTTTATAATTTTTATCAGCCCAAATACGTCCCACTGCTGGGCACGGGCTTACTCTACAATCGAGAAAATCGATTGAGAGTGGTTAGGCCATATAGTCCACCACGCTGGCCTAGTGCGGGTTGGCGGACTTACATACCGTAGAAATTCTTTAAAATCGCTACGGTATGCAGGTTTAATCACGATGTTTTCCTTCACCGTTAAAGTGCGTGGTGATTGACTATCAATACACACATAACACATAATCGTACTCTCGATTGTAGAGGAGGCCCGTGCCCTACAGTGGCTCGTATATGGGCTGATACAATACAATACAATACAATACACACATAACTCCGAAAAGTCAGAGGTGTGCCCTGGGATTTGCACCCTCGACCACCGTGAACATGTAGGCAGCCGAGTCTTGAGTTTTATAATACTAATGTAAAATCATGTCAATTATTTCTATGTTCCGGGTTTGCAAAAAAATAAACCAAGAAGATAAAATTGTTGGTCATAAATAAAAAACAACATTATAAGCATTTGATAAAATACCGTATTTACGGGTGCAATATCTCCTCGTTTATTGCTATATAAATCGGCGACTAGATATGATTTATCAGCTCATCATTTTTGGTTAGGTGTGAGTAATATTGTACCCCTGGTTGCCACATTATAAATGTTACTATGTTTCTCTGTTGTACTTTAATGTTTCGTTCATTTGTGTTGGAAAACTGTTGTACTTCATGCCAAAAAATATCTTTGTTTTTATTGTTTGTATTACTGGATGTGTCTTATTTAAATAAAAATAATGATGTTAAAGCTTCATTTATTCAATAGCTGTTTTATATAAAAAGAACGTCTTCGTGAATCGTGTATAATTTAAACAAATTTGACAAATAACTATTCACACCATACGTCCAAAATATTAGTACAGTTTTTCGCCCAACGTCCACATGACGTAATAAGCAACATGTCAAAAAAAATCGCAATACCGAGAGCACGCGCGACTTAACCGCATTACCATGTCGGGGGACGTTCACCCTTATAAACAGACATTGGGACGGTGAAATTGAAATGGATCGGATTCGAGAGTCCATCCATCACTGTGTTTGTCCCATATCTAATGGTTTTTTAATAATTCCACTCCGCTCTTCAGTCCGCCCCTCATTAGCGAAGCGCCATCGACCTTCTATAATCTATTGCGTGGAGTGTGACAGACTCTTGAGTCTTTATATTGAACAATGAGATTGAAATTTCATATGAAATGTGGAGATTTTTTAATTTTTTTTTAATTTTGTTTGAGCCTTAAGGGATTTTTATTTAAATGGATACATTAAATTGTGTTAATTGTTTTATAAATACGCAAAAACAACGTATACCTTATTTTCTATAAAGGCTTTTGAATAAATAGCTACTGTTTCTTTTAATTATTGTATTTTTATGTTTTGTTTTTTACTGTATTCTTGTTTTTAATTGCATTTGTTATAATTGTTTCATTTAATTATATTGTGTAATATCATCAAACCACTATGCTGCTGTTATTTGAATTGACTTTATATTGTAACGCTAATTGGTTCAGACTATGATGTTGTATATTCTTATTTGTTTTGCATGTGGTGTTTGCCTGTAATTAATTGTTGCTCTTATGATTTATTATTTAATTGTAGTCAGATATTTATGTAAGAATTAGGGTAAACAATTGTTGGCAAACCTTTTAAATAAAATAAAATAAAAAATAAAAAAAGTGTAATTGATATTTTTGTTTAAGTTGTAACTGATAAAAACAATCAAGGTGGAATAAAGATTATCCTTATCATATGTAGGAATAAGAAATATTGCAATAAAATTCGAGGCTAATTTTATACTAAGTAAAACAGAATCCAACATTTTTCATAAATGTTTAAACTCCACACTTTAACAAAATCAAAACAAAAACCTAAACATAAAATCACAATTCGCATGACCATACAACCGTTAGTTTCTTTGTTTAATAAATATATTCCAATGTCATGAACGGGAAGTAAGACAATAAAGGAACCAAGACAGGAATGCAAAGGGGAGAGCGAACAAAACGGCAACACTGACCGCTATAAACAACGAGGAACTATGTGTGCGGCCACCTTTATATTTCATGCAAATCGCCCTGCTGCGAGCGCAACTGTTTTTAGGGATAATCGTATTGTGATAAACGATTTTAGTTATTCTATTTTCTGGTAAACAAAATTTATACAGTTTGCTCTTTGTTCCGGTTAAGGCCCGGTTACATTTTGCGGACTTTATTGGCATTCTGGTATTTGAATAGTGTTTACTTGTATGTTATGTAAAGTCATGTATGTTACATTTTTGGGGCCACAATTTCTCTACAATTTAATAAGACTCAAATTTGACCACCATAGTTACAAATGACTATTTCAAAGGTGTGTGCTGTATTAAAACCCGCTATCCTCGCCTTGACATACCGCATCGCTCTCAACCAAGCTATATGGACTTCACAAATTACCCCACTTTTATTTGCCATAGTTCTTTTTTAGTTTATTGCTATAGTTGCCAATTGGCAAAATATTGAAAATGAAAATGAAAATGAAAATGAAAATAATTTATTGAATCCATTAAAATGTTCAACATTATTTAGATTCAGTCATTTTTTTTTTCTACCACCCGGTTCGGAAAGCGGTTTTCACTAGAGAAGAACGGGCAAGAAACTCTAGTGTTGCTCTTTTCAAAACCAGTTTACAATATCGTGATTATTACAAAAATTACAAGTTGGTCCAAATCAGAGCAGTTCATTAATAATTTGTTATAATTTGCAAGTGAAATATATTTTTAATACAATATTGTTTATATTCTGTTTAATATGGCTGAGTGAAGTGAAGTAGGCCAGAACGAAGAATCAGTATGCCCTGTTTCACCAACGTAGTGAATACTCGTGAAAACCTTATGTAATCTATAAATCAGTTACAATGTAAGCAAATCGGACAGACCAGTCCACACAAGCAGCACCCGTTCACGAGTATGACGCATGTGCCAGCCATCGGCCTCCTCAACCATGCTACAGGGAAGTGACCGACCCGGCACACGACGCCGCCGCAAGCACAGACTTTTAAGCGAGCATGACATACCCAATCGCTTACAAAGTAAAATACAATGTGTAAAGTTACTTAATATAAATTACAATATACAGAGCACACCGATACCTCCGCTCCGAAATACTATCTATATGTTTAATTTTATTCTATTCCCAAGCCTTATTATCATCTAGATATTCAGAAATTTTTTAATAAGCTTTATTGCATAATTGTTTCTTGATAGTATCTTTGAATTTTTTAATAGTTAAGGCTTTCATATGAGTGGGAACTTTGTTATAAAAGTGTATACAGTAACCCTTTGATAAGATTTGCTGATCCTGTGGAGTCTGGTCTTATGACTAGCTAGATTGTTCTTATTCCTAGTATTTTTGTCGTGAATATCGCTAATCTTTCGAAAATTAAATATTAAAATTCGAAAATTTAATATTGTAACTTTCACTTATAATATTGTTATATTGTATACATCACATTGACGCAACAAAATTTTCCTTGAAACCCGTACATCATGTTAGCTACATTAAGCAAATGAAAAATTCACTTACACGCCCAATAATGATATCGCGTTCGACATAAAGTCTGTTATCTAAAAATGCATCGGCAACTCTACTGCCGTCGTAAACGTTACAAATAACCGCGAAATGACGCATCATTAAATAATATAGCCGAGATAAGTACAGATTAATGTGGTTTTTATATCGATACGAGTTCAAACGACACCCCTTGACGTATTAAAAAACGCCAGAGCGCGCGATGTGTGCGATTTCAAATTACGATACCGCAGCGATATCGCTGGAAGGAGTCGAACAATCGAATTTATGCATGTCGAATAGAATGCGGAATAAGAACCACGGATTTGAATTTTTAAATTATGTTTATGTCGAATTATGTAAATGTTTTATAATTTATTACTTATCGATAAATATCCAACGATCCTATTGTTGTTTTATTTTATTATAGTATTTTTTTATTATGAAAAAATTCTATGAGTTATTTAAGTATTTATAGTCAATAAATTCAGCACTCTTTTTGTCGGAATAAATAAAAAATAATACAAAGCAAGTTTTTGAATATTTAAAACACTAATAACATGAGCAAATCCATTCAATCATTTGGAATGTTTTATGTGACACTCGTATTTCGCCGCTATGAAAAACTTTGCCCCACCTACATACATAATATTGGAAGGGCAAGCATCTGTGCAGAAATCACCCGGTCACTAGAATATTGTTTTCACTATATTAGAAACGTGATCGCAATTTTTAAGAGCGAAAAAATTCTATTTCAAGTGGAGTGTCTGACGTTGGGCGTATTTGATTTTACTGCGAGTGTGTATTCACTTTTACAGTGTTATAAAGTGAACGATATTGAAGAGTTTTACGATTCGATTTACATGCAATATTGAAATACGTTGCTGTTCCATTAAATATTCCATTTATGAAGTATTTAGCGGAAATGTTTTTTTTAAATGAGTACAGTACTGTTATAATCTGCTAGTGATTTATATGTATGGACTCAAATAAGTGTGATGCGTTCCGTGTTTACTGTTCAGCCATTGTTTATGCGGATTTTAGTAGGCCGGCATAATTGTGCCGACCGGTGAGAGAAGTTTATGTTTTGCGTATAGGCGACAAAGTTGAGTCTGAATAGCGACTTACGTAGGTCAAATATTAAGAGCTTTCCGCCATTGTCTTTCGCTATTCCCGTGAATACGAATTTGTTACTTTTCAACGATTTTTACTGGTATTTAATAGTCTGGCGGGGTACTTGTACCAAAAATATTTGAATCCATTTTTGACTTGTTTTGTGAGCGATGAACAAACCAACATTCACATATTAGTATAACACATATTACAAATCAGTAAATTCAAGTGAACAATGATGAAGTGAGTGTCGCGAGTTTCCGCACGTCGACTAGTGACGACGTTTATTGAATTCATGCCGCAGGAAATTAATATACAGATAACAAGCTGTTCTGTTTCTTACTGTCCTACTCGGGCCTTCTGTAGTTCGTTTGACGTGCGTATTGTGTCTACGTCACACTATTACGTGACGCAGGGTACTGTTTCATTAGTTTGTTTTAGGTTGTGTTTCTAGTATTGGTATTAACGGGAACTTTGTATTATTTACATAATAATTTAGATAATTATGTCGTTTTATATAGTTATGTCGGATTATATAGGTATTGTAGGCTGTGAAATAAAAATAAAGTTATCGGGTCTTGGGGAAATCCTAGCTGGGTTTCTTTATTCATTTAATTAATAAATTGATTTGCTGATAATACATTGTTTATGAATATTTTTACCAGCGTCTTATCATAATTATAAGTTAAATTTCGAAAATTATAGTCATATTTATTTTGACAGCGTCCGTGGCGCAGTTGGTTGAACGCCGGCTGTGAATCGTGAGGCCGCGGGTTCGATCCCCGCACCTAGACAAATATTTGTGCGAACCACAAGTATTTGTTTCGGGTCTGGGTGTTTGTGAGACTGAAAAGTCTCTCGTAGTTCCTGATACCCACGACACAAGATCTTAGTGTGGGGTCAGGCTATATATGTGACTGTTGGGTGTGTTTATTATTATTTGTTTCCGTACTTGTACTAAATCTTATAAGCAACTATGGTGTGTTATGTAACGAAATCCATAATTTGGGAAAATTATTAATAAGTGATAACTGATACACAGTAAGTTTTTCCTCAAATAACAAAAATCGTTATTAAAATATTTCGAATAAAAAAACAAATTAAGTTGGTATTGGTTACCTCAATGATTTATTAAGCCAAGCAATACCAACTAATAACTATTTAGCAGATTTATGTTCGAAGTCCACTTTGTCTACGTTTCATTTAGTTGGCTCCAAATATTTGTGTTGTGGCAATAAATTAAACTCCTTGTCCGAACTCCAGACAAATTAGGCTTGATTATATTGTTACTTGCTGGAACCAATATTGGAAGAGGATTGTTTATAATGCGTTAGCTTGTTATAAACTTGTTTTTGTTTG
Organism: Theretra japonica; assembly: GCA_033459515.1. NCBI lineage: Eukaryota > Metazoa > Arthropoda > Insecta > Lepidoptera > Sphingidae > Theretra > Theretra japonica. The sequence continues at coordinate 9,409,216 of CM065939.1, forward strand.
GCAATACAGATTTCGATTTATTATTTGCAATAATATCTTTATTAAATAGCTTGATGAAAATGTATAATTTTAAATTCGTTTGAATAATGAATATTATGTTGCTAAAATAATTCATAAGGATGTTATTTTGTATGTAAAACATTTACATTGAAATCTAAATAATTGTTGTATACATGCCCTTACCCTCAATTATCTTTAAACCACAAATGTCCGAATACTTGATTTTAAGATACGCTTGCCGGATGTCAACTCTCTCGAAAAATTGTTGCCTTGACAAATCTTGTTAAGTAATTTTAAACTTCTCAATATTTTAATTTAAATCCTCACATACTGCTATGAGACCAATCTACAAGTCACAATACATAAATGATGCGAATTTCAAATAGTACTTATTACAGACTCTATTGTAGTAATTTTTCTGTCTACCATCCTTATGTAATGCAGTATCCCGGTGTAACCCGTTTTAACCGCACTCCGACGTCTAAAGGAAGTCGTCGTCAGTTCCGTTCCCCCTTGTTTCCCGCCGGCAGGAAATTCCCGACTCGCAACTTTCACTCCGATGAAAGAAATACTTTTCGAAGAGTTGTTCGCGTTTCTTTATTAGTCTTTTGATTTGTTGTACCGCAGTTATTGTGTAAACGAATGGGGTTTCCGTTTCAAAACCTATTATGGGTAATTTTTGCGTATATTGAATGTATAAAGATATAATATAAGTGTATTAACATGGATTTTTATTAACTGCTAAGATGATGTTAATCAGTCTCCACTGTTGAATAAAAAGCCGGTTATGAAAAAACTGATTATTTGTTTTTTTTACAAAAATTATTTTCGGGTTTGGGTGGTGTGAAACTCTTTATAATAGACGCGTATCTTAGTGGTCAGATATATATGCGTATGTAACGGTTGGGAGTATTTATTTATTTATATTTAAGATAGCATTTATTATTACACATTTGAGTGCAAATCTAATCGCCATAAAATAAATAAAACTACCTTTACACGATGCTAAAACATTCAATAATTAGTTTAAACTCCATATCAAATCCGAAAGCTATACAAAACGCTCGCCCAAAGGCTAAACTCTAAAACGTTTAGCTATACCCCACTGTTCCGAGTGTGGAGGGCCCTTATCTCCTACACACAAAGCCCGAACGAAGGCTTAGTTTCAAACTAAAGCGTGATTTAATTTTAAAGCCAAGCACTCCCGGCATTTAGGTATAGCCTCTTAATAAATCTGCTACTTAACCGACGTCCGGAGTTCGATTCCCGGGGGCGCCCGGCTCCGCTTCGAATTAACTTATTAGCCTTTGGAGTACTGACCAGCGGAAGTTGCGCTAACTTTGTAATTGGCAAGAATTTATCATTGATATCTTGAGGATACTGTTGCGAGCCCGGCTTAAGAGAATATTGTAAATTACAAGTATGACGTAGAATTATAACAGTTTAGAATATAGATTATAAACCCTTAGTGTAATGGGATAACAGATTTCATTCTATTACAATAGGAAATACACTATGAAACTAGTACATAGATATTTAGCTAATGCACTTTTAGTAAAATAAATGACTTAAAAATAAATATACTATTGTATTGTATTGCTTAGGCATAAAGAATTATTATCGTTTGTCGCTTGTTTTTTTACCGTTTAATTTATCATATTTCGTAACGCAGCCTTGAATTTTCTGGGTAAAATATATTTTTAATTTAACTTATTTAATATATTCCGTATTCCTATAAGATTGTACACGAATTTTATGAAAACAAACAACCCTAGGTGTAATTAAATAAACATGAAGCAAATCACATTCAATTAATAACAAATTGTGCAAGACAGTCACGTGACAGGTCGTCAAAGACTGAACTAATCCCGAACTATGATTAATTGAATTTGGAACTGACTCGTGCAATTCAAACGGGTCCGGCGGGCAATCTGTTAGACTGTTACTTCAGCCGCGTCTGTGCAGGTAACTTGGAAATCTGTTGAACTTTACATAAACTTTCACGACTTCAGTTGGATATGATGTAGCGGGCATGACTTATGCATTGCTACGGAAACGTTTTGGATATTTCGGGAATTATGGTCGTACATGGTAACGACTAACGAAATACAACAATATTTGCAATGTAGTTAACTGAATTCAAATTTATACTCGTGTTCATTTAATCTTAATCCGTCATCTAATTTTAAATTGGAGATCTAAAACGTAAGAAAAAATAATAAACGTAGTTTATATTAAACATGTCAGAAATAAAAATAATAGTCAATATAATCTATTATCTAAAACAAAATATTAATCAAAAGATTGTAGTGTTTAAATTTCAGATTTCAGGTCCTATTGACATTAACTGTGGAGATAAACGGTTTGCAATGGCATCTATCAACAAAAAAATATACACATTTACATGTTACACATACATAATATATTTGTCAATTCATCACCACAACATTAAGGTCACCAAACACAACTGTTTAAATTTATAAAATACGTATACTAATGCTGGGTTAATAAAGAGCTCACATGGAAAATACATTTAATTAATGGTTAATGGATGTTGTACAAACATTAGTCACGTGGGGACACAGCTGGTCAGCTCGTTTTAAACAAGGGTCGGGTGAGGCCAGTGCTTAAGTTTTTGATAGTTTGAGCGGCTTCGGTATTTACTGGTTAAGTTCGGGTCAGTTTGAAAGTTGCCAGATCTCGAGGGAACACCCGGAGTGAGTGTGGTTACGCACTACCGCTGGTGTATTTTTGGGTAAATAAGTAATAGTTTGGTTACTGTTTTAGGGTAGGAATTGTTAGTCGGAGTTATGTTTTGATGATTGTTTAGAAGGACAAAGTGGAGTGTTTTTCATATTATTAAGTGATTGAAAGGTCTTGACAACTCCATTTTTAATATTATTCTTGAAGCAATGTCACCAAAACATGTTTTTTCTGTTGCCACCATATTTTCTTTGCAAAAGTTTTATTTTTGTTTTTGAAGAATTCGATTTGTAAATACTATTAAAACACGTATGTTTAGTGACAAACCAAGGATTTGGAAACAATTATAAAGTCTCCAACAATTATAGTAATATGTTTTTCCATAACTTAGGTAAATCCACATTCTCGAAATCGAGACAAATAAATAGGAATTTTGTTGTATTTGTTATAAAATATATCTCTTAAAGAATTTTGAAAAAAATCGCGTGTGGAACTGTGAAGTGCATTGATAGCATGTACTCGGAGGCACGCGTGCAATATCAGTCATTCGCTCGTCGCGTCGCCAGATGCCGCTGGCTGCATCCAAAATAAGTGTTGCGCTTTGCAATATGTTATCATTTTACAACTTGCATGTTTATTATATTTTCTCTCTTTATGAATCGGTGAATAACCCGTTTACACACTGTTCAGTTCAAATATTTTATTTATATTTAAATACATATACTTTTCTCTTTTAAATATTTAGCAATAAATTAAATTCGTTAGAAATCGCAGGAAGCTGTTGACGCCCAACAAAACAATAAAAATCTTTATGATAGTTTTATGTTCTGCAGTGGACTACGTGTGACGAAATAAGTTTCCGATATTTTCAATTTTAAAAACGCTGTATTTACGGACGATTTGGTATCATGTTTCTTTTCCTTTATATCGGTTTCTGCTATTAACCCAGCTCAGTTTTACTTTGGATACGGAAATTAAAACGATTTTTTTCTGTGCTGGAATGAAATACAAATCGTTTAGCTCAGTATAAAAACTTTTATAGACTTTTTTCACTTTGATTAATTTACAGAGACATTCCCGCCCACACACCCACCACTGCAACTCCTGTTCGCCAAGTTCAACAGTGGCACGCAAAAAGCACTGAGCTTCGGAGCTCGGCGAGTCTCTTACGGACACTAGCTTGTCTTTAACCCGCATCGATATTAATTTACTTATTAATTTTAACTATAAATAACTGTTTATGTCATGTATAGAATTTTGCCACATACATACATAACAGTCACATACATAATCCTCCCACATTAAGATCAAATAAGTCTTGTGTTGTGGGTATCAGACACTACGAGAGACTTTTCGGTCTCACAAACACCCACACCCGAGACAAACACTTGGGCCTCACAAACATTTGCCTCAGTGCGTGGATCGAACCCGCGGCTCTCGTTTCACAGCCGGCGTCTAACCAACTGCGCCACAGAGGCAGTCTTACTTCTTGTCATACAACTTCTTGTTATAGCGTGCTAACCCAAAGCCTAGAACCGAAACCCTCAGCGTGTGTATGGATGCAGTGACGAGTCGCGGCTGCGATTGTTATTATTGTTTGCGCACATAATGTGATTTGATTGCGATCTGATATCGGTGTTTAGGTGCCGATCACGTAGCCCGGTGTCGGAGTAATGACTGTTTGTTTAGGCGGTGTCCGCATGCGCCTCTAACAAACGATATGTTGACACTGTGGACATTAGCCAGAATCGACGCGCCGCTCTGAATTCAAACTTTGTTGATTCAAACATCGGCCAAATGGACATTAGATGGTGTGGAGCTGTTATGGTGGCTAAAGCTGCGAGTGCCTACGTGCAGTTTAGCAAAGTGTGCAGTTAACTTGTATCAAATATTAATCAATGTGGTTTTAATTGCAATGTACAAAAATGTTAAATCAATTTGATAAACAATATAAATGATTATTAAAATATGATGATAACAAAAATAAATATAAAACTTATTAACTATAATCCAAATCATGCTTGAAAAATCAATCGCATTTCGAAGATAACCGGTAATCAAAGACTTTTTTTTATTATCCTTCATAAAATGTAAATAAATAAATTTGTTTGCACCAATAACGCAACATAAACAAATAAAGGGTTAACAATATTAATAAATTTTAAATACAAACTCAACATACAGATTAACATCTCCTAAAATAATATCTTTATATGAATAAAATTATATCGTTCGTTTTAATTGTCAAATAAAATATTATTTTAAATAAGAATTATTTCACATTTGTATTCCGCTTAAGCCTAGTCACGTACCGTAAAGTCGACAACAAAAGTGATAGCGTGCCATATTTAAAAAATATTTATATGTTATACCAAAATCACATTATGACGTCGGCATGTTTAGTTGTAGTAGTGATTGAATCTTCATGTGGCTGAAGAGAGTGAGAGAGTAATTGAATCGCGTCTGAAAACCGATTGATACATATTTCAGTTGCCTATTCTGACCATCGCTGATATTCGATAAATTAAGGAAACCTTGGGAATAATCGCCTGTAAACCTATCAGACAAAAAAATCTTTGAATTAATTACCATTGAACCTGACCAGCCGATGACGCAACAGTTTGTGTACAGTGTGTCATATAAATTAATAAAAAATATTTATTTTAATATTTAAAAATCTGTCACCAATAGAAATGACTTTCTGCCTCACCAGTACTGACAGCGAAGTACACCGTCAGCGAATGACCAAAAAGCAACAAATTCAGACGGGCGGCGGCCGCAAACGCATGTTGTTTTAGGCCGTGCGCAAACAACGAGCATGACCGGTGCTAATGCCGTGTTTGCTCTTGATATTTATGTGCTGCTGCCAAGTGCTGCCAAGTGGTGTCCGGCATCGGCTCTCAGTACCACCTCTGAATAATTAGCTCGTTATAAAACCCATGACGCTGACTTGTCATAACCTTTTGGAATGTGCGAATCCGGAATTACGCATGAGTGCGCGGAATTGGACAGATGTTTGGTACCTGTTGTATAAATATTAACAAAACAGTAAATGTATATGTCGCTTTATAGAATCAGAATTCTTGTATGGTATTTTCAGATCGGAACAACGTAATCTTTTTAAAAAACGATCATACTTTATTTCTAAAAGTTTAGTGAAGCACTCGCAATGATTCTAGGTTCGACGATGTAAATGTTTATCAGCTTGTTGTGTTTCTTTTTTTCATAAGGAGAAGCAAACAGTCAAACTTAAAAAACAAAAATGCTTTTGTGAGAAATCATAAGTATATTTAACAAAGTAGTTGACCATCAGGCATTCTTAGCCCTTTATACTGATCAATATCCATCGAACCTAACGCTTCAAAATTACAAAACAAGCTTAAAAACGTACTAATAGCAAAGGCATATTAGACGGGGAATATGGGGAGCGGTGGACATATCGACTTTATGGCTGGCGGTGACTCGATTAAACGACGTAACCCGATTACCGTGACCGCGGAGTAAGTGGCGGTAGCCGCGTCGTCGGCGGCGCAAACTGCCCGCACGTTAATCAACTGTGTATTACACTACGTATTAGAGCGACGTATTTGCGTCGCCGAATCAGTAACGCAATGGATATTCAATTTCGATATTCATTAGTTTTAGGTTTGTATGGTATAGTTGGGTTTATGAACTTTTGGAGTTTTCTCATTTTCAATTACTATGTATTGCTTACATTGCATAGAATATGTTAATTTACTCTAAAATTCTTTGTGATGTATTTTTCTTATTTCAAAAGTTATTAGAGTACGAATTACGCTGCGACTAAAATATTTTTTTAATTCGTTTTACTGTGCCTATGTATGCACTAAAAGGTACAGGTTTGTCTGTTTTAGATTTTTTTAACCTATATGGTCCCACTGCTGGGCAATGGTCTCCCTCAACTCCTTCCATCTGTCACTCCTTAACAATGGGTAGTGAGAAATGTTATTAGATATAACATATATATTAAACGTCATAATAAAAGAACCTCAACAAACTATTTATTTACATTAAATTGAAATTAATAGTATAAATATCAGTGCCTGAAAATATACACATCAACAAACAAAGAAATACATCAACATGAATATTGTAAGGAAATCCCTCAGAATTCTAAACAGGTACCAACGTTATACATTAGGATATTCCCGCTTCAATTTATAATGGGGGCCATACATATATTTGCCATTCATCTCTCAAGCGGGTGGAGATGTAATTAACTAAGGGTTTAATGATCCCTTCTAATTGGAGCCTAAGATTTGGACATTGTCTTACATATTCATAGAGGTACCTTGGGGCAGGTGGTCCTAATTTATTCAAGAGGCAACGGCCATGCAAATTGCTGGAATATCGGTCATGTTTGTGTCAGATTTGAGTGAAAATTATTGCGAATTGGCTTGCCCGAGTCTGATTGCCGCGTTATGAATTATTACTAACCTATGTGCAGTATAATAATCGTAAATTATTACGACCAATGACGTGGTACGGATAAATTTTGGTTTGGACGCCAAATTGACGTATGTAACAGATACGGATTAGGATCGTCATTCTGTATGCATCCCGTGTGACCTACATCAGCTGACTGTTTAATGGACATCAGTAACTTCCCAAATAGTAAATTACTTTGATATGAGTCGACATGATCCAAGGACAAAATTGTTTGTAAAGTAATAGGGGATATTTTCCTATACACGTGACTATTAATTTGTTACTTCCTAAAGAATTATATAGGTATTTATATGTAATTTGCTAATGTTTTTTTGCATGCCAAACAAGAACGATATTTTCTATGAGACAATTTGAAAATATTCTGAGTAAAAACTGGAAATTATTTAAAAATATGGATCTCAACAACATTAGCTACCGTAAGTAAGGAAAGCGTAAGTTTTGATAAGAACTATTCAGAGGACTTTTTGAATACAAAACTTCATAAGAAAAATTCCTTGTGAACAATAAAATATAAGCTATCAATGTAGATTGTGTATGTTCATATTTATAAACTAGTCCAGTAGAAAGTGCAGATAAATTATACACTACCGAAGTAGAGCCTACGTTTTAATTTCTTAAACGCCTACGTCACATATCTACTGCTTTTTGGCAACGGTTTCTATACCTTCGATAGCTCAGTTGGTAGAGCGGTGGACTGTAGTAGTAATAAATTGATATCCATAGGTCGCTGGTTCAAATCCGGCTCGAAGGAGTTTTATTTTGCACCTGTATTCATACTGTTTTCTTATACGCATGGCAGTCACGTTGTCCAGCCAAAACAAAAATCCTAAGCTGTAAAAATAATTTTAATATATGTAATTAGGCTGCCTCCAACAGGACATTGTGGAAATCTTTGGGAGTGGCCTATGTTCAGCAGTGGATTTCCTTTGGCTGATGGATTGGATTGATTGGATTGGATATGTAATTAATTTTTCATTAGAAGCAGAGCACCAACTACAATTACAATGAAATGAAAAACGTAATCATAAAGTTAGGCATAGGTAAACAGGCAACTATGAATATGAATATGAATAATATATTAAGTACCAGCACCTTTTGTCATCTTAAATCATAATTATGATGGACAATTTTTTACCAACTGTTACAATGAATTAATTGCAACCTTGGCCACATATACCACTTATTCTCTATTCTTAGTCTATGGATTTCATCCTTGACGTTTTTATTAGAATGTACTAGAACGTAGTGATTACTTTCTCTATGGAATGTACAATTAAAGATTTTGCTCAATTAGCGTATTTTTCATTAGTTCTGGAATTACTTAAATTCTTTCATAAAAATATTACCAACCAATAAACTCCCCACGCGGCAACTGTCACCATTACGATTGAAAGGGGTTAGGTCGTAGTGCAGCACTCTGGCTTGTTGCGGGTAGGTGGACTTCCCATAGAATATAAATTACTGTAAATACTTTTCTGGTATGCAAGTTTCTTCACGATGTTATTCATAGAGTATGTGTTAATTTACTAAGGCCACATATAAGATTCCGAAATGTCAGACCGACCTTGGGATTTGAGCCCACGACAGCCGGTGGTCTCCTGTCTGTTATCAACAAGCTAACACACACTTTGAAATTACAAGTGTTGATTACGTTTCATTGTAGCAATACAAGGAGATTGTACGCAAGGCGCACACAAACGTGTTTAGAAATTGGAGCAGTTTCGCAATTTTTATACACGTAAGCGTATACTTAACTTTCAATGTCTACTGTTGTTTCGCCAACTACCTCCACACCTTCGATAGCTCAGTTGGTAGAGCGGTGGACTGTAGAGGCGTTCAACTGGTATCCATAGGTCGCTGGTTCAAATCCGGCTCGAAGGATTTTCTTTTAGAACTGTCAGGTGCGGATCAGAAAGTAAGTTTGGAAAGTCCTTATTATTTTTTTATTTCAAAGTCCACAGAATAATTAAGATGGCACTAGAAATAATTTATTTAACAATTTTTTTTTGTAGAATATATACCAAAAAGTCATTTTTGAAAATTGTTTCATCTTGCGTTATATTGTAGAACCAAAAACTTAAGTACAAGAATTTTGTGATTTGTTTAGCGTTTTGTTTAATTAATGCGAATTTAAGTATACATGCATAACTAATTTTATTCGACCTAGGAATAGAAACTAACCCTCAACATTTCTCAGGGCACATATGCTGCAATCCTCCGGTAGTTTAATATTTACTATCAAACAAATTAAGTTGAAAAATTATATTTTAGATAATCTTTACGAAATTCCAGTACGTGATCTTTTTATAATCAGAGTTTCATAATATTTTAAAACACATTCTAAACATTAAACCTAATATCTAAAGTTATTTTGACATTTAGCTTCAACCCTTCGATAGCTCAGTTGGTAGAGCGGTGGACTGTAGTTGTATATAAATTGGTATCCATAGGTCGCTGGTTCAAATCCGGCTCGAAGGATTTTTACAACCCTCAGGTGTGCATCAGAAAATATTTAATACGATAAAGTGACCACATTACACTTGATGGTAAATGCTTAATGCTTTGTAATGCAGTACCGGTACAATCGCCCACCGATGCTAGATGGTTACTTCACGGATGATGACACAATTATGCCGACCTCATTATAGGGTATATCAACACTGCTATCGAAAACGAAGCCAGGTGGGAGTTAGTTTTAGTAACTTTAGACACAATGCAACAATTTTTTTTTTGTAATTTTTTCCTATCATCTTATTTGGGTGGTAAATATATACATTTTTCCTAAAAAATAATGTACACCCGTTTTTTTTAAAGACACTATCGTACGCAAGGCTTTAAATTATTATTTTAGCAAAAGCTATGGATTTACCACCCAAATACTATGATATTTAAAACATTAGATAAAAATCGTCGCGTATTTTTGCAAAATGTTTCGTTGCATTGTGTCTGTAATCACTAAAACTACGACCTGGCTTCGTTTTCTTCAGCGGCTTCGATATACCCTGTATTTATTGCTTTAATACACTTGTGTTGGCATATTCCTAAATTGTTTCTAAACATCTCTGTAGAATGCAGATTCATGTCTCTCTATGGAGGTTTCCATCTATTGTTTTCCTTCACTCTTTTACTGTGCGTGTTTGTTCACAAAGACACCGAAATCCCAGAAGACTTTGGTGTTCCCTCATTCCCTAGGATTAAAACCAACATGAACCGACTCAGCACTCATAATATCTGTTACCAACAGGCCATCACGCGTTTAAAATGTACATATCAACCGCGTTTTTACGTAATTCGTGCGCCATTAAACCGGAGCAGTTCTTGCACAATTCTTAAAACCATTGGCGTGATGATGTTAAAGGCTATTTCGACAACTTTCTGCATGCCTTCGATAGCTCAGTTGGTAGAGCGGTGGACTGTAGAGGAATTAAATGGACATCCATAGGTCGCTGGTTCAAATCCGGCTCGAAGGAGTATTTTTTACAACTCTACAGTTTTGGACCAAAAAATATTTTTGAGGTGTCTCCATATATTTTTCTCCGTAATTCACAGTATGTATAATTATTAAAGTTAACACAATAATATCTTAATAAAATTGTGATATATTTTTTCAATCGTAAAAAGTCTTTATTAAAGTTTGCTTCATTATGTTGACTCATGTTGACTGTAGGAAATTGGGCCTAACTTTAGCTAAAACCATCGGCGTAACGTATAATGTCATTAACGTGTCATGATTATTGAACTTCAATTAATGTTAATGTGCGCAAGATTCAAATTTAAATACTCGACTTAGAATTATCTTTGCGATTGGAGCGATGAAGCCTAGTTGAAAAATAGAACAATTTACCATATCCTACAACTTTACGATCGTTTACGTATCATAAAATTTGAAATAAAGACCGGTATTATGCAACTTTAATACGTGAGCCTTCGAGTCTGACCCGTTGTTTCACAATGCTTGCAACGTGCATGATGCATTGAACCTGATATGACGAGCTATTTTGACAACCGTTTACATGCCTTCGATAGCTCAGTTGGTAGAGCGGTGGACTGTAGTTGTATATAAATTGGATATCCATAGGTCGCTGGTTCAAATCCGGCTCGAAGGAGACTTTTTTATAAATATTTCTATGTTTCTCAAACAAGCCGAAACAGTCTATGGTTAAGAGACTTTGTTAATTCCATTTTCCAAGACCTATTTTATTTGAGCTAGCTGTTTCACTAATGATATCAATCCAAATTTTTGGCAAGTGGTTGCACCAGCCCATCGTCTTAAGCCCTAAGTTTTTTGGTTTGGTAAACCTTATGTAAATGGCCTGTGATCTGGTCCAATTGATTATCAGTAGGCCCCAATACGTAAAAGACCAGTGTGATGGACTACCGCCTCAGTCTTCTCTATCGTACTATCTTACATACATATGTACATACATAAACTCACGCCTTTTTCCCAGAAGGGGTAGGCAGAGGTGTAACCAGGACACCCACGTTACGCCTTGTATTTTTCGTTCCATGATGTGATAGGGGGCGAGCCTATCGCCGTATCGGGCACAAATTCCGGCCTCCGGGCTAATAATGAATAGAAAAATCCAATATCACATTACCCGGCCCGGGATTGGAACCCAAGACCTCAGCTTTGCAGTCATACCTTAGTACAACTGCGCCACTGAGGCAGTCGATGGTGGTAAACTTGCCCCCTACTAATACATCTTAATACATCTTGTACGGAAGTAAACTCGACAAAGTGCCGTTAATGGCATTTCTACTTTGTTCTGGGGAATACAGGAGTTAATTTTAATATGTATTGAGTGATTGTGTTTAATAGAGTAATAACGTAAGAAGTGGTGTAATTAACTCTGATTATGCAACTGCGCATATGAATTGTCGATTGTAAACGCCACGGCCAATGCCTTATCATGTATTATTTCGCCAACTATCTCCACACCTTCGATAGCTCAGTTGGTAGAGCGGTGGACTGTAGAGGCATTTAATTGGTATCCATAGGTCGCTGGTTCAAATCCGGCTCGAAGGAGTTACTTTTTGTTATTTTCACAAATGTGGTAAATACGACAGAAATTAGGACATTATGTAATTAATAATTCTTTATGTTTTTTACTTATTTATGTTTCTTTTTTTTTGGTTCATTTATATTTTTAATTTTACTTCTCTCTCTCTCTCTCTCTCTCTCTCTGTCTTTTCAGCCACAGGAAGTCCACTGCTGAATATTGGCCTCCTCCAAGGATTTCCACATTGACCTGTTAATTTTACTTGTTAAGTACCGTTCATGCCACTTCGGGAATTAACACTAATTTCAATATATTTTATCGTAATACAATGTTGTGCAAAAATTCGCTGGATGAATGAATAAGAAACTTGAGCTAAATTTACATCAGGCGTTTTGTTTGATAAGATATGAATGAATTGTTTATTTTTTATTTCATTCTCCGTTTAGTTTTATCACTGCGTTGCATGTGAACGAGGGTGGAATTCACGTGTCAATAAAAATTATAGAAAGGGTATCAGAATATTTGATATTCGACAGAATTTGATGCATGTGCAACCCTTTTCAAAAATGTAGACGGCTAATCGATATTGCTAAATAATTCACAGTTCAGTAATTACCTTAACTACGGCACGAACAAACTCAAAAGAAGCTACGTGTGCCGGCGATGACGTCACATCAATAATTCACTCGACTGAGACGTGAAAATTTTCCATTATCCCCACACGGGTATTAATATTTCATTAGTTTGTGCTTACATTCAGGTATGTAGATATTATTCCAAGTGAATCATTTTTGCTATATTAACAGTTTTATTTTGAAAACAAAATTGACGTCCCTACGGTGACTTTTACATGAACCTGTGATATGAACTTAGACGTTTATTTTGTTGCAAAATACTATTTATATTATGTTCGTCGTGCGTTTCGCTTCCTGATTTCAATTCCGTAGGACAATTTTTTTATTTTATCGGCTCTACGTATTAAATATTTTATTATTATAGTTTATTCCATTTGACTTTTATATACTTTTTGACCATAAGTATTTGTTATTTTCGTTTCCAAAACGCTGCCAACATGGCTAACCATAAAATCAGTCTACAAGATCGTAAACAATATCAGAAGATGCTAATTAAGCGGTGTTATCTTAGGCTGAAGATTAGAGTTTGAACAACAAACTACGTCTTATCTTGAACATAAGGACTTAGGGACAGGCCAGCCCTCGGGCTCTTAAAGGATACCGCTTAAGCAATTATCTGAGACAAGCCTTTGTATATATCCGATATTGTGTGATGCACGAGTTATGTCAACATGGTTAATCGGATTTATAACATTTTATAACTTTAATTTAAATAGTCATCGATATTGTCTGATATCAAAAATAAGCAGCAAAGAAAATCCAAATTGAAATTATATTATATGATCAGTGTAGGCAATAATACCGTTGCCATTTCAAAACTTGACTGTCTCGGTCGCGCAGTTGTTTCGATATGTCGATAGGCTCGATACCTATCACATCATGTGACGGAACACGCAAGGCGAAACGTGGATATCCTAGTAAATGTACTTCTGCCTACCCCTTCTGGGAAAAAGGCGTGACTTTATGCATGTATGTCCTCAAAACTTGCAGTCTCGCTTTTTTCCGTAACTAAAATAAATACTTAATTATCTCATTCTAGGGCGATAAGTGCTCTCACTTTAAAGTAAATAATTTAATTTACAGCTCCGACCACATAAACCATCTTCCCAGGCATTGTCAAATTGCTTCTTTAGTCTCAAGGACCAATAGATATAGACAAACAAATTAAAATAGAGTTTGAATCAGTGCATCTGTTTCCGAAGTGGCTGCATGCCTCGGCTGAAGTAGCTCTTCGCTCTGTCTACTTCGGATTTAACTTGACACAAAGGCGTGCCATTCCGTCTGGTTTGTGCGGAAAACTTGCCTTAGCTATGCTACAATTGAACTACGATTCGGGTATTATATAAATACGCATTCACTATGTGTAGGTTTGTATTAACGATTTCTAAAATTATAGGCGACGCATGTAGAAATATACAAGGTAATTTTTCAGTCTTAATTTTTTTTTAATGAACTCAACAGAAAAATACTGATTTAAATTAACACATAATAAGTCTTTTATTTCCATTTCATGATATCCTAATCAATGTTCAAATAATAACAAATATTATTATTATTATTATCTGCTACAAGCACATTCGCCGATCATTTTTATACAAAGACGCGCGCGCGCGTGTTTGTGTGTGTAGTTTATCAATAGGCTTTTTATGGTCGTGCGTATTATCTAGCTAGTTTCTTTTGTGTGGGTAAATTAGACTATATTTATAAATCTGAACCTCCAGTTAAAATATGTGCACTGAGATCAAAATAACCAAAAAGAATAGTTACTATTTTTTTGGTTATTTTTTTTATGTCGAAATAATTGTCTATTTCTATTGGAACTTGGGACTAAGGAAGTAATTTCATGATGCCTTTTACACGGTTGGTAGTGCCAATTATATATGTAGTAAAAAATGGTATACATTTTTCAAGGCCAATACGTAACTATATTCAAAGTGAAGAACCACTGTGTTATGGGTACCTTATATTGAGTCAAAATAGTAAATCAAAAGGATATAATCTGCTTTTCATCCCAAATATTTCGTTGTTATATTTTGCAACACACAAAACCGCAGGCATAAGTTACCATTTTATTAGCGTAAAACAATTACGCAGTATTAATTGTGGACAAATATTAATTGCCGTTGAAATTCGACACAAACGGTCTATATTGCGAACCACTGGAAACTTTTCCTTTGATGTCTCTCTACCTTGGAGAATCTAAACAATCGTACGTTTATAAAGTTTCGGTTTCCCAACTTTCGCAAGTTGTTCGGCGTTTCGGCTTCGTTCACAGTAAATATGCACTCGGTTTAACTTTTGTGGCCATTCGCAACATCGCTAACTGCTTATTGTTCTAGTAATTAAATTTAGCTGGCTATTTTCCTGGCAAATATTTACCAATTGCATGAATGTTCTCTTGTTTAACGTCGACTATATTTTAAGCATGATTTACACAAAAAATACTTTAGGTTTATTGCCTTTCTCAAATGAAACTATATAATTAATTTATTAATTTATTTTTTTGGACATAGTTATCGAGTTATACATACGCACATTAATTACCATAATACAGACTTAAAAAATCTATAAATATTTACAGCAAAACAAAACTGAATACAACATTCATACCTCTCTAACTCACAGACGATAGACACTCAACAACCACATCCCGCATTGCAAACAACAGTTTAATTTCATAAAGAAGGTAAATAGCCATTGAAAAGTATCGGTACGGCGCGGCCGAGCATGAGCACAAATCAAATCCACTAGACGAGGGGCCGCAATTAATTCCTGATTGATTCACAAAGCTAGTTGGAATTTCACTACCACCCAACCCCACCTGCCTGCGGATCAGACAAAGATACCAAGTTAACGTCAGCTAAGGTTTGTTGTACAAAATTTATATGAAACTTTGCCTCGGAACTGGAAAGTGTGCGGGCTTGCTGCGGTGGATTTTTGGGTTTTGAGGTTGTGTGTTTGTGTCGGTTTGTTAACCGATTTCAAAAAAAGGAGGAGGTACTCAATTCGTCGGTTTTTTTTTGTAATATAAGGTAAACCGCATAATCTAAATAACGTGGTGTCAACTCAGAACATCGTTTTTATTTACTATTTTTATCGATTACAAGATTTTTCACTCCTTCAATTTGAGTAACCATACTTATAAGCTTACTTTGTTATCAAGTTTCGAAACAACTTGTACTTAAAGCGTTTTTTTATATCAAAGACTTGGAGAGAGTGTACTTCTATTTCGACAGTAGCCACCACGCCTTCGATAGCTCAGTTGGTAGAGCGGTGGACTGTAGAGGTAATCAGTTGGTATCCATAGGTCGCTGGTTCAAATCCGGCTCGAAGGAAATACTTTTTGTCATTTTGACAGGTTCTGTAGTGGAGTTGGTTGGTCGCCGACTGTGAAACGAGAGACCGCGGGTTCGATCCCCGCACCAAAATAATTATTTTTACAAGTAATTTTTGGGAGACCGAAGAAGTCTTTAGAAGTTACCGATACCCGCGACACAACACGTATTTTAGTGCGGGATCAGGATTATGTGACTGTTGTATTAAGTACTATTTATTTATTTCTCTACTTTATTGTAACACCATAATATAAAAAAAACAATAGTTCATATATAAATACATTTACACTAAAGACATAGTTACAATTGATGGCCTAACGCTACCTGCGATTTCTTCCAGGCAACCTTTGGATGAACTGGAATTGTATTTATTTTCATCAAACTGCGTGTCAAATTATCGTATAGTCATGTTAAGAAATTCGCCGTAGCAAGGCAGCACTTGATCGGAGTGACGTGACAGTGGTACAACTGCTAAGATATTCCGAGACGCGAGTGTTCGCGGCCGACGCTCCATTATGTACGAGCCTCCCTTTTTGTTCTTACACCCTTGACGTACGTTCTCCAAGTAATTATCAAGGATTTTGTATTAGATTAGGGTGATGTGTGAAGAGTAATGAAAGCATTGTTAGTAGCGTTTAGGAATAACGTACTTGTTGTAGACATGATGTTTAGTGAGACCGATAAAATATTAAAAATAGAATGTTATCAATTTTCCGCGTAGGGCATCGTAAAAAGACCTACTTTATTCAATTAACGTAGTTTACGCCGTTTAGTCGGCTGTAAATACACTCAGAATCTCTAATTTTAAAAAAATCGAAGAAGAAAGTAATAAATAACAACAGAATGCGTCGAATCGTAACAGAAACCCTTCTTGGCACACAACAAAATGTGAATAACATTATCCATAATACATCTCATTTATGTTAACAGCCCCAATGATGTTATTATCATTTATTCACCGGCAACATGCCCCAATTGGAAAGTAACATAATCTTTTTAAAGTGTAAGCGAGTAAGCCCAAGCACCTTTTAACTTTGACTGCCTTTTTACACGAATATTTTATGAACGTAAGCACGTTACATTAACTTAGTTACGGCAGGAAACGTGGCGTGTCAGCCTTTTCGGCAACATCTAATTTTAATTTAAACACGCTTCGTTCACTTTTAAGCCGCAATTTGCTCTCACAATTTAAAATCAAATACATTGTTGCCTGCGGGTAATCACTTTCGGCTAGTGGATTTAAAATATTGCAGTATCGATTTAGAATAAAAGTGCCGTTTTGTAAAAAAAAATATATACAGTCTATGTTATATAAGATATTTTTTAAAGCCTATATTTTTACTTTTTCGAATCGCAACGCAGCGAAATGTAAAAGAATAAGAACACTAGCCAATAAAAACATCTAACTGTTTAGAAGATAATTTTTAATTAGCATGGTAAGTAGATGCAATTAACATCTGCCCTTTGTTCGTCGTACAAAGCGAAGCCTCAGCAAAGTCGCAACGTTAACAGCCCATTATTACCTCAAGACCGCATCGAAAGAAAATAAACGTTCATGAATGTGACCACTTAAAAACAGTCAAAAACTCTCGTGGAAGAAGCGGCGCGTGCACGAAACGGCAAAAACCCTACATCCGCCAAGTCATTCGTGTACAACACAGGTGCTTGAAAAACTCGAGTTTTGTGTAAATGAGGAGGGTAGACGCATATGGAGGAAGCGACGGGCATAAATCTGGGGACGGAAGAGGAAGCGCCGGCGTCGTTTGCCGCATTGTGCTATCGGCCGCCGGGCCGCGCGGACGTCTCTTTGTGAACACCACTTTATGGCCGCCGCACCACAACACAGCGACAGATACGGCTCGCCCTATTGTCACACTTTTGTCACCTTTATGCTGATGGCGTACTTGAACTGCTGTTATCGATCTCATGGCCAATGGTCTTTTTATGCCTTCTCGTTTTACATTTCATTGTAAAGTTCGGTCATTATTTCAAGAGAAAAATGTATAGATTGAATTTTAATGCCATAGTAAGTTTGTGTTAATTCCAATGGTTTACGTTTCTAAATGCTAACTATTCTCCGGTGAATTTAATATTATTACGACTTTAAATTGAGCAGTATGCTAAAAATCAAGGCCAATATATCTTGCAGGTCTTGCATATTTTTGGATATTTCCTAAGAATATTTTTCTTAAAAAAGAATCATGCTTTTCGTTCATAATGAATTACACGAAACGTTCAATTTTTGATTCCACATTTTATATTATTTATCCTAAAAGAAAATACACAGTAATGTCCATAATTAAACATGCAGGTTCTAATCGCGGCAACATAATGTGGGCGACATCCGTCCGGCCGCCCGCCCACTGCGGCCGGTTGAATTTAAAACGGGGATAAACATTGCGTGCACGTCACGGCGCCTCGTTTAAACGGGGAAATTCAAGCCTATTATTGAAAACAACGGTATTTAGTGGCAGAATTATTGTTTTGGTGGCAACTGCTGGCATTGAGAATAAAGGGTTTTTGAGTCTCTATTTTATTTAAATTAAATAGACTGAGTTTTAATTCAATAGAGTGATGGTTTGTTCATGTAGAGATGGATGAAAGGAGACTAACGAATTAATATAAAAGGCGAGTGTGGATGGAAGAGTCGATAGAGGTCGGCCTTACCGAACCTACACCATCCAAATCGGTGATAACCTCAACAAGGGTCAGGTCAAAAGTACCTTGAATCGACGAGAATGCATGAAGATATTGATGAAAGTGAATGAAGCGAAAGTAATATGTCAGGATCTAGCAAAGCAGCGGTCCATAGTCTCTGCCTACCCCTATGGGATACAGATGTGACGATTATGTAAATATGTAAAGAGACTGAGCAAAGGGGTTGAAATATTAATTATAGACTCCTTGGCTAAGTGGGTAAAAAGCCAGCTGTGAAAGAAGAAGCAACAGAATCTATTTTAAAAGTAGTTATTTGGGGCCTGGGTTTTGTGTTTATTTCCTGTAGTTTCAGACACTCACGACATTTATTCCTATTATTTTGGGATCAAGACAAATAGTATAGATGTCTCACCATTTCAATTCTGATGTGTATATATCTGTTAAAAAGTAAAAAACTTTACCAACTTCCAGTAATACGCCCATCTCTAAAGACCTATGCAAATCGTGCTACGACGCGCCTATTGGGGCTCTAAAATCCTGTTGATTGTTGATAACACCACGTTTGTGCTGCGATTCTGATTTCCCAGTCCAATTTCCAGGCATGTTTCTGTACATACAAACCTAGACACTAATATTCCACGCTGCAGTATCAAAGTTAATTTCACAAAATAAAACATTAGATATAATTAACGAAGTATGGTCGATATATGATAAAAATAGGTTATATCAATATAACCACTTTACAAATAATCATGTTAAACGTTACTCTTACTGAGCGAATAAAAGAGAAATCAAATATATTGTGCACTTTTCCTTATCATGGTCTGACTTCTTCTCGCAATAAATCTATTTATCTACAATTTTGTGCTGTGCATTGTATGAAAACATCACAATAAATAACATATGAAGAAAATCTAGCAAACGAAATGTAAGAGATTCAGCGCGAAAACTACTGCTCAGCATGAGTTTCGCGCCTCAATATTTATGAAGCGAGTTCTCTACCGTCATCAATCAAAAAGTTATAAATAAAACAATAAAAGGTAAAAACTTAGTGCGAGGGTCGGCCACTTCACTCCCGGGCGCAATATCGGCCGGGGAACCCACTTATTGGAATAATATGTAGATTACAATGATATTAGAAATATTGGCGAGGATCTGTCGATATGCGCTGTTTCAATAACTCTTGCTTTCTTATTGTGTTCGGTTCGTGTAAGTTTTTAGTATTTTTTAAATGGAATGTTTGGTGTATTTTCAAGATTTGGTCGTTTTGATTTGTTAAAATGTAAATTCACATATTTTTGTGTTGTGTGTTAAGTTTTAATATTAAAAACTAAGAAGCATAAGTAATAAAAAGTTGTTTCTAAAAAATACAAAATTGTAGAAGGCAACCTTTTGTGTATTCCTTTACGAATTTTAGTTTTAATCAAAATGAAGAAATATTGTTAAATAAGTATGTATGTAGTAAACAAATGTTATTTAAAAAAATACATATATTAATTTATTCCCAACAACATCTCAATCGAACTCTCAATTACAGAGGACTTCTAAGCTCAACATTGGGCGGTTATGGTTCAACACAGCACAGTAATATATTCCGCAAAACTTAATATTGTGATATCCATTTATGTATATCGATCCATATCCGTTACTAAAATAACTCACACACAACGCAACTGACATTATCTCAACAAAGAGCTGAGCAGTCCCGCAATAGTTTTGGAAATGGATTCCAAATAACTTATTTATGATAAATGATATAAATCATTTTCGCTAACGTGCCTCTTGTGTTCGCGATAAAAGTGGCGAGTAAAGTTGTGAGCGATCCGCGTATACCGCTCTGCACAACTTTGTTATGCCGCCCGTCTGGTCAGCGAAAGAATAATGTGGCTTTGTAGGGAATCAAATATATTTATCGACTTCCTTGAAAAGTTTAAATGTTACGAGTATAAAAGTGTTATTTTTGCAATACGTACAATTGGTTTTCGCTTAAGATTCAACGCGGGTTGACTTCGAATAAGATTTTATTTTATAAAATGGTTGATGTATTAATCGAGAAATGCTAAGAAAAAAATTCAATGGAAAGATTTGCACTCTAATCTAACACCTGAAATAACGCTTGGTATATTTTTCCCAATCGTTGAAGTAAAACAACTTTTGTTTGGAGACATACTTACCTGATCTTCACATTAGTCAAATTATACAATGGAGAAAATATTAGAAAAATATTAAATAAAAAAACATTTTTTTTTTTATTCGATCCGTACAATTCTAACCAACCGCAGCCAAATGAAAGCGAACGTTTTTTCGTTACCTCATCTTCCGGACTATATGCCAGTTGTAATGCGTTTAATATTTCATGATATCGCCGCGAGCTCTATCGGTATCTCCCGGGCCATAAATAACCAACAAAAAGCGAGGGCGCGGGGAGGACTCAAATCAAACCTATCAATACGATATTAGCTTTTATTCTCTATTATTTATGTTTAAAAACGTGTGATGCATAATGCAGTTTAATGATAAAAAACGTGTGCAAGAAAAAAAATTGTGTAAAGTTTTAAAAATATTTTTTTTTTATTATTGGGATTTATTTGCCTCATATAACTGAATTATATGTTTATGTATTTTGAAATACAAGATAGATTATAAAAATTTAACACTTTGGTAATAGAAGATATATCATTATTGGAGAATCGAATTAAAGTATAATAATAAATAAGTACACCCAACAGTCACATACATAGTCCTGACCCCACACTAAGATCAATTAAGTTTTGCGTCGTGGGTATCAGAAACTACGAGAGGCTTTTTGGTCTCACAAACACCCAGACCCGAAACAAATACCGGTGGATCACAGAAATATTTGTCTCGGTGCGGGGATCGAACCCGCGGCCCCCCGTTTAACAGCCGGCGTCTTACCAACTGAGCCTCGGAGTCTGTCAAATATAATCGAATAATAAAATCGAACAATTTATTAAGTATAGATATATTTAACGAAGAATTTAATCGCAATATCATAGTCAAAGCTCCAGTGTTGGACACTATCGCAAGTACAGCACCTATTACATATTTACATTACAGTGGCGGTCGACATTTGAATTCGAAAGCGCTAAACGGCGAATTTATCGTGTGTTTCCGATTTAAATCGGCGAATTAACGACATTGCACTGCGACACGGGCGGCTATTTGGCCGATTTATTTGTGTCGCGCCGCCGCCCAGAGCGTTTGTCCTCACGAGTTCGATACCATGCGTTTAGTTTTAACTCGTGGATACTAATGTTTTGGGTAGGTTGGTGTATTGTACTGTTAACTCAACATGTAATGACATACTCGGGATACTTGGTTAGTTTAGTTAGGTATCGTAATGACAGAAATGAGATCTGAAGTCACACGTCCATATTATGTGTAGAACTCATAACATCCAAATAGATCTTTCATATAATAGTTATTTTTTTATACTGCTACGACATCCTGAATACAACCCATTTGTTGGTAAGTGAGGTGAAATGCAACTAATGTATATGTTGTAGTCAAAGGTCGATATGCAGTCACTTCCCGGAATGACTGGTTTATCATTGGTTTGACCGAGGCCTTCGGGCTAACCCCAAATAAATTCAATTTTTGCCCTTTGACTAAAGTATTTTTAGTCAAACCTAGAAGTTCCTAACTTATCAGTCAAACGTCGAAAGTAAAATAATCTATTTCGGGCTTCGCCTAGTCAATCCTAAAAGCGACTGGTAGACTCGGTCAAACGTCAACTGTACCCTACTTGTAACATGTTTAAACAAGTTTATACATAAAATGAGAATCGAAATACCGGACCGCAAAGTGTGGCTTAAATTGACCATCATTTGTATACCTTCGATAGCTCAGTTGGTAGAGCGGTGGACTGTAGAAGTGCTCAATTGTTATCCATAGGTCGCTGGTTCAAATCCGGCTCGAAGGAGTATTATTTATTTTGTTAAAATTATTTAAAAAAAACTATTTTTTACGTAGAGTTTACTTTCTTACTTTTTGAAAATATCACACCGCAAAATCGGTTAATTCAATTTTATTTCACTATTATTACTCCTCGGAAATCTCATTCAATAAAGTAATTAACTTACGTAATAATACTATAAGATTATTTTACTACTAAACTCCATAAAATGAGTTTAATCGTCTTAGTATTATGAGTCTCTATTGTACATGCAAGCTGCACGTTATCAGGCGCACACAATGCTAGTTTCGAATGGGACTAGTTAGTCGGGGAGTTTCAATGTTTTCTGCTCACTATGGTAATTAAACTTGCCACTTATTATCGCGCTGCGCACAGATTCATGTCTACACAGTATAGCTTAATAACGTTAGGTATCAAATTATAGAATAATTTTATGGAACGAATTGTTTGGTAAACTGATTATGGTTTTCATATTTTGAAATTTGATTTGTGGTTTGCTTTGTATAGTGGGCAGGACTTGGCATTAAAATAAGTTATATAAAAGCCGTAAACATTCCACTACCGAATTCGAACCTTCTATATAATAATAATCGGGTGCACTGTAGAGAAAACTTTGTTATCATTTTTTGGTTTATCATTAGTTTTACCTGAGAGTATGTTTACATTAGTGGAGAGAATCGATAGACTTTTTACCATTCAATAAATGTAGTAAACCTTAATTGAATAAATTAAGTTGAGAAATCAAGCAAGATACATCTTTTGTGTCACGGTAATCACGAAGGTATATCGCAAATACAAGCTAATTACCACAGGTGGAAAAATCGTTTACAAAACAAAGAACATAAATAAGCTTGGCATTATATGGGTCCCATTGAAGCCCTTATAAATATATCTGAAAAACAGGAGCGAGGTACGTGCGCGTGACAAACGCTCATCTCGATTTACGAGCGCAAATCAAACATTTAGTCGCCGCCCGTAAATCAGACTAACGCCGAATTTATGACAAAACCGCTCAGGTTCGCTAAACACGTGCCATCCAACAAGCTGGTTGAAACAATTGCATTTTTTTAGGTTTTGTTAGTTTAGTCTTTTCGTTTGTAATGCTTTGTTTCATTTTTAGCTATGTATTGATTTAATAGGTGTATTTTTGCGCTGAATTGTTAAAGTCACGATTCAAATCTTAATAGGATAGGAAAATCAATTACTTAAGCTTTTATTAGACAACTATTTAGTATGGATTCACTTTTGGTTAAGTTCGATTGACAAACCTTTTAAGGATTGCATTATTTGTGACTATTGTAATTTGAAGCCTTATTTCAGTAGAAACATATATGTATAATATAGTTTAATATGAACTATCCGTTCTGATTTATGTGTCAGTCCAGCAAAAAAAGTTGAAACTGAGATGAATAGGATTCTCTCCGAACAATTAGAATATCATTTCAGTTTTTAGCTGTTTGTGTTTTTCTACATAAAAGCGTGCATTTAATGGTTTTTTAAATATCGCCGGAAAATCGTGCGGCTTCCACACGTCGGTGAACAATGGCGCGGGAAAAGGGGAAAATATAATTTATTTTCAAGTTAAATCTTTTGTGGAAATAATATGACATTTCTATTTGAAGTTGGCGGTGATTTATCGGTTGCCTTGTTGCGGTCTCGCTTTTGAATCGGATCGGTTGCGCGAGGTGTCGGCCGCAATCGGTTGCTCTGTTGCCGCTGAAAGATCGATGCTCTTTTGTCGACTTTTTTGTGGGAAAATTTTCCTATTCAATGAGTTTTTGCTTTGGTAATTAGGGAGAGCTGAGGATGCTTTTTCCATTCTTTCTTCAGAAGTGATTCTTACGTTAAATGATCAGTGTTAAATATAGGGCTGTGCACAGTAGTGTATGTGATGCTTGAAAAAATATCAGAAAATTGAAAAAAATATTCTGAAACTTCTTTACACTATATTCAACACGGTATAATATATGCTGTACCTATTGTAAGTAATACAGCAAAAGTTACAGTATTGTGCATTTTAACTCCGGTGCAAGAATCTGTTGGAAACTACCGGCGGCAACCCTAACTTGTTTTATTTACTAGAAACATCTAGTTAACGTTCGAGTATCCTTGCTTTAAGAATTCTGTATTGGAAAACTTTATTTTTAGATTTCTTTTTTATACAACATTCAGTACTTCATTCTAATGTTTTATTTTAAAAAGTCACCGGCAGAAAATAAAAGTACTTATGTTACGCACATTTGCCTCGAATGCATGGCCGCGACATATTCTGAAATGAGAAAATGAATTGAATTTTTCAACGGTTTTTTTCACAAACTTCAAAAACGATACACGAGTTTTATATTTTCAATACAAAGCCAAATGGAAAAAAAACTGAATCGAGCACTTACAGCGACGTTAATTCAAAAAGTTGCTTTCATTACGCTAAGTCTAAGAGCCAGACATTATATTTTCACTCATAACTTAATTATATTTTAATTTATTCTATTAATTATAATGACAGATTTTTTTTCATTCAGTATAAATATTTATTAAAATAAAACGGTTATGGTCAAATGAAAATGCTGGTATTGTAGGCTGCTCGAAAATAATATTTTGGAAAAGTTTGTTGCAGGCAGTAGGCTGTAGTTGAGAATGGTTATGACAAAAAAATGTATAAAATACCTGTAAACAGTTCTCTCAGCTACATGTCCCTATATGTCCAGTGTCTACTAAACATTATTCGTGCAAGAGTCACAAATAAAAGCATTGCCATCGCGAGTATTCTGAGCATTTATGACGTGCATAAAGTAATAAAAATATTTTTGAGCTGGCAGGTTTGTACGGGGCGCAGTGCGTCGTGTGCGAACTGGGAACATAAAGCACCGCGAGTGAGGGAAAGAATTTAAAGTAGAATAGAGCAAATAAAACTGTAGCGACAGTGGGATAAAGCCAGTGGCAACAATTGCTACATTCCAGCCTCGCAACGGTTCGCGACGGCTCTGTTGTGTCCTTCGCGAACTTTCTATAATGGACGCGTTTTGATTGTAATTTAATTAAGCGAGTTGATTTTATTTGTTTAAATATTATGCAATGTTTGTAATAATTTTATATCAATTGATTTTTTGTCTAATATTTTCAATGCGACGTCAGATTATAAACATGATTTCATGGTTTACTGTTGAAATTATGAATGAAGATTTTGGTTAAACTTTGCATTTTGACCGCTGGTTGAGTAATGTGTAATTGACAGAAATATATTTTAAAATAGTAACTTTAATAGACCCTGAAAGCTCGAAACTTAGATTGTTATAAAATATATTATATGCACAATGCAATGTTCAAACAAACATATAAATGCGACATTATGTTAATTTATGTTTGTTGGAACACCACAAACTGTATTAAATCTTAGTACACTGAGGAACAGCCGTCAATGTTGGCAAAGCTTTGGACAACTAAGTCTCAGTTTTCCTTTTGTGAAGCGAGTGCAGTCGCCTCCGGCGCGATTTCTACAAAAATGTGCGCTTTGTACAATTGTTATAATGCTAATATATAGCCATTGTCCACTTAAATCATATTTCAGAGCATTCTCAAACAAACGGAATTTGTTAAAAACTCATTATGTACGCTCTTTGATTAAAACTTTAACGGTCAGCTTAATTTTTCAATTACTGTTTAAGAGTGAACTTTGTATGATTACTTCAGTAGAGCATTTGTATTTTTCGAAAAGCATTTAAACCAAATTTGACTACTCAAACAGACGTTTCGTTCACGTCCCAGAGTGCCATGAAAATAAAACAGCGACCGTTAAATATTTCACGACATTACAATTATGAAATATAAACAAGAGGTTTTTTCGCCGCGACCCAAAAACTGCAGGCCGCCAGTGGGCGCAGTGTGACGCGACCGTGCCGAAAATTAAAGGATTCCACCCGTCCAAAACAAATACACGAATATTTTTATATTTTATTTTTGTTAAATAAAAACCAGTGGGGAAATGGTCGGGCAAGTGCTCGCAGGTGGGAATTTAAATAATCTGACAGGGATTAAAAGGAGAAATATCGGCTTTTGACCGTCGCCGCGAGCCTCCGCCAGATTATCTACATTATGTTGTTTAGGTGCCTGGTATTTGTGCTCACTCCAGGTTTTATAATTTAAATGAGTGGAATTAAAAAGGGATAAAAAAATTCCCCGAATAATTTTGTGGCTTAATTTTGCGTACAAATAAATGTGACCCGAGTTCACGCGGTTAGGGACAAAAATGTATTTTTTTTATAATATAATAATGCCTTTGACGGACCTTTTTGCATTACGTTAAGGGTACGAATTTCGAAAAAAGTCGTCCTTTTAAAACAATTTTAAATGTTAGAGAGCTAAGTACTGTACAATCCTCAACAAGCAACTTTATAAATATGAATTCAAATAGCTGTCGATTATTCTGACCCAATTTTAACACTAATTTATGTTAAATTAAAACACCCAAAAACAAATCCATTCCACTTTTACCACCATAACAACTGTATTTTACGTGTTACCATCCACACCAAATATACACACACAAACCTAATACTTAAATCTCACAAAAACCAATGCATAAATTGAGCGCGGTTAGTTCCTCGGATCCAACTAGACGTTTGATTAATCACCGCTTCCCCTACGTTATTAACATGGTAATGGTCCGCGAATCGCTTTCTTAGCGATACTTAATGTTACGGGATTTGCGGGATGATTGCGTCGGATAAGTCCGACAGCGGTTGAGTCGAGGCTTAAGGTTATCTCTTGAATACAGGTGGCAAATGAGCTTTGAGTCTTTTGCATAACGATGGGAGAATGATGATGACATGCGTTTTACTTCATCAGTTAGAAGAGGATGGGGTTTTTGTTGTAATAAAGGCTTATAATACTGTGATGGTAATTGGGTTTTTTGACAGCCTCTGTGGCTCAGTTGGTTGGACGCCGGCAGTGAAAAGAGAAGCTGCGGGTTCGATCCCCGCATCGAAACAAATATTTGTGTGAACCACAAGTATTTGCGAGAACGAAAAGTCTCTCGTAGTTCTTGATTTCCACGATACAAGACTCGATGTTAGTATGGAGTCAGGACTATGTATGTGATTGTTGGGTGTGTTTATTTATTATAACTTTTTGTCTCGATATGTAAATGTAAAGCTTCCATATATTTAGCAGTGGTGACGATGATTGAAATTTTCTCAAATCAGGCAACAATAATTTATTATCCAATATTTTGTAGGTCTTACTGCCACGTTTCACCAATGACTATTACAATTTTAAAAATCATCACGTATTATATACGTATACCTCGCACGCTCAATTTATTTTCCACACGTATAACATTGTGTAAGTACAAAGGCGCGCAATATAACCGGCGCGTCATTCACAACTTCACTTTCGCTAAAAGGTGCTTGACAAGTTAAAATATTTGTTCACCTATCCAGGGTCCCGGCGGACTGTTGTTTCTATGAATAAAATAACAATTATAAGTGATCCCCGGCCCTGCGGCGCGTGCTTAATTCCGTTTGAAACAATATTCATCTGGCGATTTAGTTGCGTGACACACGGACGATAAGAGCGACATACATTTCTGTCTGCCATAATTCGACATGAGTATACAATAAAAATTATCTACTCTTCAATTACCGACTGTAAACACCTCTTAAGCAAATGAATGTGCCCCAACAACAGATAAACTTACATTTGTGAGTTAACAACAAAAATGATTTCTTTCTTGGAAAGATGAAAATGTAAAATACTGTACATTAATTGATATGTCACGTGAGGATCATTTTATATACCAAAAGTTCTTTAATATTTTATCAGGCAAACCTCTATTTGGAGCATAATCCAAAACAACGAAAAAATGGTATATTAATATTGAGTTAACATCGTGACATTTTATAATCTAAACCGCTTTTTAGATCTACCACGTTTATAAATCGATATAGCGCTTTAATTTGTAACAGTTATAACAAATGTATGCCGTAAATGGCTCATATTTTACGTCATATCGTTAAAAATATATAAAACTAGAGTCTTGACCTCTAAAAGTAGAGTCCTTTGGATGTCTCTGTTCTTACTGCCCAGAGTGAATTGATTCTTCTTTTGCAATGCTACTGATTTGAGTTGCTAGCAGTTATTTGTATCGATATTATTCCGATACCACTCATTAAGACACCACTCATTACAAACCTTTAATAGATTCTTGTCCGAAAATAAATTGCCATAAGACTATTTGATATTAATAACATTACGTAGCAAGTATTTAAAACTTGTGATAAAGTTACAAATATGAATGTTGTCGCGCATGTTGGCAATGCTAACTTGCCGTGTAACACTTGAGGGATGTGTGAAGTTTGTTCTCGTCATTCCTCCCATTATTTGATGTGGGATTGCGACTCGTTGCTCAAATTTAGTTTAGATGACGCCCACGACGCCCTGCCGGTTGTCGTTTAAATATATTTGTGTCTAGATCGTTAATTATATTGAGTAAATCGCAGAATGGTAGCTGCATACTTAATTTAACTGTTATAGTTAAAATTAGAATGCCTCGGTGGCGTAGCTGTACTAGGGTACGATTACAAAGCTTTGGTCTTGGGTTCGAATCCGCGGGTCGGGCAAAATTATATTGGATTCTTCTATTCATTATCTGTCCGGCAAAAAAAGCGTCTCTGGCCAGATGGCAGGACGACTTACACAGGAGGGCCGGCGGCGACTGGATGCTTAAAGCAGCAGACCGGGCTCTGAGGCCTGCCTTGGGAGAGGCCTATGTACAGCAGTGGACTGCAGCGGGCTGATGATGACGATGATCAGCCCGGAGTCAGGAATTTGTGCCAGGTATGGCGATAAGGTTGCCCCCTGTCACATCGTGGGACGAAACATACAAAGCGAAATGTGGGTGTCCTGGTGGCGCCTCTGCCTACCCCTTCTGGGATAAAGGCGTGTTTATGTTTATATAATACATATGTTATGAAATTAGATAATGTTGTTTCATTTAATGTGTTATAATGTAATTAACATCATATATGTTTAGTTTATTGTGACGGTAACATCTTCATGCCTAAAGTTAGAATTGAATCTTTACACTTATTTTTATTAATTTGATACCGTATTTATATTACTTATGCATTCATCGGGCATTCTGTGTCTGTCATTCTTCATTTGTATCTTAGTATTAGTCTTAGTAGATTTGTTTATTAGTGTGGGGTCCAGTGTATGTGACTGTTCCGTGTTTAATATGTAAAGTCAGCCCGAATCTGTGCACTGCAGGACATGGTCATTTTTCATATTACGCCTTTTAATCTAAATCAAGAAAGGTTTGCACAAGCAAGCTTTTCTTAGTATAGACTCAAATATGTTGGGTAAGCTGGTTAGTGAACACAGTACCAAAATCCCCTCACCCAATCCCTTTATTAACAATGCCTTTGTATTTAATTAATCATTTATTTAGAAATTTTTAATTAAAAAATGTAGGAACGCATTTTAAAGATTATAGTAGTCATTATTTTGACAAAATGCAGGTTAATAATGACGCATTATGTCGTACATTAAAATAACTCAATTTTTACAAGGCATCGTAACACGTCCCGTCCCAACGATAAACTGTATTAGCATCGTAAATTAATATATTATTGAAATAGCCGATAAAACAATTATGACACTCACAAAATAACCGCGCGACGTAAAACGTTGGTATAAAACGATGGTTGTAAACTTGTTTTTACTTAAACTTCCTTTTATAGCGTCGTAAAGCCGAACTTTGCCGATGATAGCCGATATCTGCCGAACGTTACCCATCTGTTTTTATCTTTATCTATTGGGAAGTTAACTGGCGATCATGCTGACGCGCCTATGGTTGTTTGCGCTTTAGTTGATGGTATAAACCATTCTTCACGGTGCTACAACTACCTCAATGAGGAGTGTGATTTGCTCTTTATCAGGGGAATTGTCTTATGTAAGTTTCGAATTGACTCTATCGTCTGTGTCTAACAAATATTCTTGAAAACCCTATTCCTGAAAATTTACGTCGGTCAGATGATCGTGGAATATAAATAAGTTTAACATTCACCAACATGTATAAAATAGTCCACAAAATAGTCATGTTGTGCAAATAACTTGAGTGTGAGGTATCAGGGTTGTTTGACAAACAAATCTTCACTAGACCGCATAATTTATAAATATAAATAAACAATAAATCGGTGAACCAGGCTTAACCTTCATCGCAGTATTTTGATTTGATTACATTCAGAACATTTTCCTTCTTTACTTGGACATATTGAAAAAAAATTGTTCAGTAGGCAGGTATTTCCTTTACACACCGTTTGTACGTATTATATACTTATAATACTGGATGGTTAAAGACCTCGCGGCCGGGCACCTAGCCGCTGGTTGGATCAAGTGGGTGGATCAACTCACTCACTCGGATTTCTGTTACATCTGCCTTAAAAGAAGCTCAGAACCAAGGAAATTGGAAAGAATTGACACACAGAGCCATGAAGGCCTTTTAGCGACACGCCCTTCAGTAATGAAGAACG
The DNA here is from genome assembly GCA_033459515.1 of Theretra japonica. Classification (NCBI taxonomy): domain Eukaryota; kingdom Metazoa; phylum Arthropoda; class Insecta; order Lepidoptera; family Sphingidae; genus Theretra; species Theretra japonica. Next base: position 9,440,482 of record CM065939.1, read on the forward strand.
CGACTGGGACGAAAAATACTCATACAATAAAGACTTTTTAAATAAGCCTGTTGCTAGAATTATCGCATTCGCCCGAACAGCAACAGTCAGACGTATCATTTGTCGTTGAATTCACTATTTAGATTACAATTCACTTAATATAATTATATTGACAGCCTCCGTGGCGCAGTTGTTTAGACGCCGGCTGTGAAACGTGAGAACGCGGGTTCGATCCCCGCAACGAGGTAAATATTTGTGTAATCCACAGGTATTTGTCTTGGGTCTGGGTGTTTGTGAGACCGAAATGTCTCTCGTAGCGTCTGATACCCACGACACAGGACTCGATCTTAGTTTGGGGTAAGGACCATGTATGTGACTGTTGGGTGTATTTATTTATTTATTATACACACGTGTACCTTAGAACAACAAATAGTATAATATTCGACACACTTAAGACACAAAACAGTCCTCATACATCAATCACATCCAATCATCCCACAATGATTAACCACAAACACGCTACATTCAATTTTCCTCCCATCGATAAGACTCAGGGAATATTTTTTCTCGTCAAAGCGCAACCCCTCGCAAATGATGCTTATTATTTGGCGTGTGCGCAAACATTTAGCGCCCTTATCGCGGCTATTAAAGATATGGCTTCATTACTAGGAGCAGAGCTGTGGCAATGCCTTTCAGACGTTTATTTTCCTTTTGCTCACGTTATGGTTTGAAATACAACGGGAAGTTAGTAAAATTGACTAGAATGTTTCAGTTAATGACATGCTAATGGCTTTGTTTAGGTTTAGATTTAATTTTGTTGTTAATGTCGTCAAAACATTTAAAAGGTTAATTAATTATTTGAGTTATCCCGTATTATATAAAGTATTTTGTAATTAAAATTCACCAGTTTATAATTACTATCTTACAAACTATTCATTAGATTTATGCTCTACATTCCTAGAACAAAAGACAGGAGATTGCAAAGTAGTACTGACATTGTTTATATATTTAATGTAATTTTACGAAATAACCTCATTAATTCATACTTAGTAAACATTACCTAAACATATTATACAAACATCACAATGTCACATAGAGTAAATAGCATGTGACGTCACACGTGGGTCGGGGGAAATGAAGCGGAATCTTTCAGATAACACACACATCTGAACACGGCCTTACACATACATACCGAACAACACTTGTAGGGCCGTGTTCACAGTAATGTAGGTGACATCAATAATTTGTTATAATAGGGTGTAAGTGCCGAATTGAATGAACACGAACATGAGAGGATGGCTAACTGAGTGAACAGGGGGTAGATTTAATTAACATCGTTGTAAACATACATTTATAAAAGTAATAGCATGTAATAATAAAGTAATATATTTAAAAAGATAACAAAAACATTATAAGTAATTTATTGAAATTTATGTTTGAACTGTACCGGTGAGTGAAGCATTGGACGTCCACCCAGATGGACAATAATAAAGGCTGCGGGTTACAGCAAGTTGCTGATAGCTAACAGGTCGCCATGGAAATTTTCGGGGACGCTCATTTTCAACTGCAGACTTACTATGACAGCGTAAATTTTTAAATTTACCCATTGCGCTTTGTTGTCGAACTTAGAAACCCTCCTAAATATTTTAGGCAATACAATTTTTTAATATATTGTATTGTATCAGCCCATTTACGTTCCACTGCAGGACACGGGCCTCCTCTACAATCAAGAGTACGATTGAGAGTGGTTAGGCCATATAGTCCACCACGCCGAATTTTCGAAATGATAATGCAATAATTTAATTACAAACTTAAAGAAAAATATTGCGTGCCATCATGAATTAATTAATGATTATTTTTATACAGCACAGTAATTGCGTACTTTTCTGCGACCATCGATCACCAAGTTCCTTTTGTATAATATCTAATAAGCTGGAGATAAGGACTGAATGCCGTTCATTTCGCTCTATCAATCTTTCTGACGCCACTTTTATGAGCCGCGTCCATTTATAAGATCGTATTGATAGCGCTTGATGTGGAGAAAATATTCGTCTTTATTTATGCTATTTCTTTATTAAGAACTTAATGTGTATAAAGCATAATGTAGTTGAAGATATTAAAACGTGAAAATAATTCCGATTATTTACCCGTTAGTAAAAAAAATATTTTTTTTACAAAAGTAGCTGAGTAAGCTGTTAAGAATCATGTTTACTGTGTAGTGTGTGCTATATTTAAAACATAGAAATGGTTGAAATCAGATCACTTGTCAATTAAATAAAATTCATACTACGCATCAGAATTATGAAAAATATTTTATCAAATAATATATTATTCACAACAAATTAAACGCTGAAATATGAAGAATACAACGCAATTTATAAATTCAGCAAAACAAAAATGTCAAGACAAAAGAAATAAAAATTTATCTCTGGCAAAACACCCCATAAAATGGAATTGTCTCGAGAACTTTATAAACGCGATAACGACCAAAGTTGTTCGGTGCTTTGTTCCTCCGCTTACATTAAACATTACCAGTTTTCAAAGAGCCGCGCTGACCAAAGACCGGTTACCGGGCGAGTTAAGGTGTCACGGGTCTGACTTGGCTGGCCGCTCTGTACCTAGAACGCGATGAGGTAAAAAAGAGGATTTCTAGGAGTGTCCGTCTTTAGCTCCGCCCTCCTTACGACACGCCCACAATGATTCTCCTGAAAGGACTAGAGTGAGACATTTCTTCAGTTTTCGTATAATATAAGCCGAGAGTTTGTTCGGGCCTGTATACAAGCTTCTTGTGTGCGTCACCTAACGCGGACAGACAGAGGCGACACACACAAAGCCTTAGTTTGATACATACAGGCACACATATAAGGTGTACATAATTATGTATTTACTGTGAACACAACTACAGATAAAGAGATAATGGCGGCTCCGAGGTGAAATTCTGGCGGCGATCAATATACTGACGTACTGTACTTTAGTTCTAGAGCTTGTTATAGTGTTTCATTAGTGTGATTGAATTTGAAACTTAATGTACAAAGAGTTCTATACATTATATATAAATATATATAATGCTCGTGGAATTAAATTACAATAGTATACATTGTTAGAAAATTAGATCAGACGCGCTGATGTCATTGATTTTATACTCGTATTCACTGTAATAAGTACGTCAACCACATGAAATTTAATTCAGCAGTAAATAATCCGGATTTGTTACTCTGGCTAGATAGTGGCATTAATATTATATTTTGTTTTGAGTTAACGTATTGGGAGACTATTTATTAAATTTTCCAGTATTTCTAAAGTTTGCCGATTTGAGGTAACGAATGCCTTATTAAAGTAACAATTATAATAATAGCTGTATAATTACAATGTATTTTTGCTGGGTTCGGGCGTAGTCTATGATTGAAAGTGGTTGGGCCACACCGGTCATATACAATAGAACTTATAATAGTTATATTTTCATATAGGTATTACTGGGCAACAAACAAATACAGTACTTGCAAGTAGAGAGTAACTCACTTGGCACCGGACCAGACTAAGACTTCTTGAAATAAAGTACTTGTAAAATTTATACAATCAAAAACACCATCAGAAAACTTCTTTGATTTCGAGATCACCGCAAGAAGTTTGCTATTCCGTACTAAGTCATCGTGATAGATTAAAGCCTAAGATGCAGGTTCAAATTCAAAAATACGTATATAAACTCAATATATATTACTACACAATTGTTGATGTACCTAAATGTCCTTTAGAATTGAAGTTTTAAAGGAAGATCAGACAAATAATCACCTCAACCTTTTTAAAAACGACAATTTAAAACTTTATCAATAAATTACTTATTCATAGTCTAATCCGTCGTCTTTTTAAATCTAAATAAACATTTAGCTGGTAGAGACTCCAAAAAATTAAAAAACGAACGCAGCCAACGTCACGGTATCCGGAAACGGATCCTCGTTTAATTTTTAATTCGGTCGGCCGGCGACGCGGCGCTGTCGTCGGCGTCTTCCTGCCCGTCGCTTCCGGTTGCGACTACTCCTTTTTTTAAACGTTGTATTTCCGTTTTAGCACAAGAGCTGATGTCACGCAGGATTGGACACGACTCAAATAAAACGGCTTTTTAATTTATAAGTTGTCGCTTTCAGTTAATCTTACCCCAAAATTTGACCTCGCTCAAACTCCCTTACCGTCTCTTACGGTTGACTTAACGTAATTTTTCAGTGTTAAAAAGTATTGTTTCCGGCGAACAATATTTTATTTAAAGGATTGATGTCAGACCAAAGGGGATGAATAATCATAAACAAAATATTACTGTAACAATTGTACAGCAAAATCTTGCTTAAAAATTACTCCTATACTACACCAACTCTGCATTAGTATGGATAAGAGAAGATAGAAAAAATATTAATTATATTCATAAGACTATAGCCTAGTTTACTTTTTTATACCTAGGCACAGGTTAATCCGCACCCATTATAAATGTACGTTACTAATAAACCGTTAAGTTAAATTGATAAGTAAATTCAGTACAAAATTAGCCTTTTTAAAAAATGCCTCGCATTCATATTTCTGTGTCCGCGGCAACGTGATAAATAGCTTTTAGCGATTATTTTTCCGGCGCTCTGCGTTTTTTCTCGTCGGTTGAAAAATCCGCATCTGCCGGATATTATCATTAATTATGAATCGGCGGGTTCACAGTCAATACAGTTACGTGATAAATTCTGCGAGACTGTCTACTCCGTCGGCAAGATTATTACGTCGTTTGTATACTCGTAGAATATAAGCCAATTTATTAACTATGATTTTATGGCAAATATAAAGTGAAATATAAACACAGTTTTATAATAGTTAAAACATCACATGACTTTTATTTTGACATACTCGTAAAAGATATGCTTACTTTACATAATATAATACTTTCGATGATACGGAAAACATCGCGAGGAAAGCTGCATACCATAGTGGTTTGCAAGAATTTCTATGGTATGTAAAGTCCGCCAACCCGCACTAGGCCAGCATGGTGGACTACGAGTATATAGCCTTACCCCTTGCAATCATACTCTCGTTTGTAGAGGAGACTCGTGCCCTGCAGTGGGACGTATCTGAGCTGATACAGTACAGTACAATAAATAAAGCAGTGTAAATATTTACGCTTATTGTATTAGGATAAATATCTTAAACTGCCAAATGGAACTAAGCAATTGTAGTGAAACACGGCTCGACCATACACAGAGAAGATCATGACTAAAAGTGGGACAAGATATTTGTAATTCTGATATTTTATTTACCCAGTTTTTTTTACACTTGCACGGCATAATGACTGCACTGCATCTGATGGTAAGCGCAAATGCCGTCTAGACAGAGTATCGAATGGCATCATCCCATGCCATTCGATACAATTATGTCGGCCTGCTGAGATGCTTCACACTACGGCGGAAGGACCCTGGATTATAGGGAGGAGGGAACAAGTGTGATGGCATGGAATTCTACAACTTGACGGTGCGGCACAAAAAAGAATTTGCGAACTTTTTGGAACGAACTCAAGTATATAAATTGTAATATTCCAAAAACAAGTAATTGATTTTCCATCTTATAATTACCTTATTCAATATGAACTTTATTCCCATAGTTAATTAAAGTTGTTTTCAGAACACGCTGTATAAAACAGTGCGATCACAAAAAGGTTAAATTACACGTGGAGTGATTAAGAGTCCCGGTCGCAATTGATCGTTTCTTGCCCTCTACAAATCAAAGTGGCAAAGACAAGGGCCGGCTAATGTGCGGTTTGGGTCAGCGGATACCGAGGATAGATGGACGCCCTCAGAGGATATCCGAGGATCGTGCGAGATCCGTGTGAGAGCACACCTGGATGAGCGTAATTTATCTTTTTGTACGTAATTAAGTGGGATAAGTAATTAATGTAAGCATATACACTTGCGTTTTAGGTCGAGTCTGCACATTGCGTAATTACCTTCCTTGTAAATGTTAAAATTATAGCTATCTAAGTTTATTGATCCGTACAATGTGTAAGCCGGGTAGTAAATAACAGACACGTTTTAACTCAAAACTGTAATGTATTACGAGTATGTTAGATCTATATATTTAGTCTTTCACCTGTACAAAATTGCGAAGTATCCTGGTTACTAGATATAATTACTTAAGATTTTTCGACTCCATTTAACCCGGACCCGAAAATTTTTTTTATTTATCACATGGAAGCATATATATATTAACATAATGTGTGTATGAAACCTTGTTTCTGAGCTGACTTTTTGGTAATTGTGCATGGTAAGCCCTATCAGAAGCAGTAAACTGATGGTTTCTCATATGTATGTGAGAATCCGCCTGGATAGGAACCACTGCAATGTCTATTTCTCCCGCCAAACAGCAGTGTAAATGCATTGTTGTATTCCGGTTTAAAGGACATTACAGCGAGAGTAACTACTGGACATAATGAGTGTTTATATCTTGTCTCAGGGAGGCGAGCGCAAGGGAATTCCAAGCATTGCTTTGTAATTAATAGTAATAAAGTAATGGTGTTGTTTGGTTTTGCTACTGTCCAAGAGCGGTCGCATCGCTTACCATCAGGCGAATGGCATGCTCATCGCGCCTAAAAATCCTTAAACATAATCAATCCATTTTCTATATAAACTGGTGTCTAGTTCTGGTTACAAGCTCAAGACAGCCCTAAGCAAGTAACAGTGGTCTCAAGAAACAGACGTCATGATTTGTGTGCGTCCCCCGGGGCGTTTTACCTCGCAACCGACGGGAGTGGCGGGTTTTCGCGATTTATGTCCCGGATTTCGTTGTCCACTTCAAACAAACATTGTGTTAAATTATAATATAGCTGAATGGATATATAGGTATGTATGTGTATGTGGGGAATTAGGTTTGTCCCGTTTCTTGCGAAAATATAGAAAATTGATATTTATTTGTGTTTCTCTAGCTTGAAAACTAGGCTTTCGTAATACGTATTTTGCTCTAGAAATATCAACAAGTTTAAATATTGCGCCATAAGATAGCATACAATATAGCTGTTTCTAAATATAATAACTTAATTTCGACAAACTGATACATTTCGCTTATAGTTGGTAGGATCTGACGTTTCACTCGAAACATCCTAATGTAATTTCCACAGAGTATCCGACAACAGACTATTCGTATTACTAGAAACTCATTCATAAAGGTTATCTCTAAGTAAAATTCCAACCCGGATCCTTGCACGGACAACCAGACTAGCTCTACGAAAAATACACGCACCTACTAACTAAATAAACAACCGTGTTTAGTTCAACAGCCATTCGTACGTGATCAGAGTCATTAGTTGCGAGCATTGCAAGCGCGCACAAAACTTGTGATCGCATAAATTGCGCCAACACTTGCCTGTTCACATCGCTATGATTAATAGCCGATTGACGATATTGCTTACTATAGTTTGCGCGTTTAATGTCACAGCTTCACTGATATATTATTACAAGTTTTCATGGTATTAATAGGGGTAAATTGGGCCTATTGAATATGTCCTACTGTAGGACACCTAACCTACGATTGAAGAGGCTTAAGGTTTAATATATCCCGCTAGCCTAGTACTAGTTAGTGGATTTCACACACCATTATCAAATTAAGAAATCAGAGAATGAAGATTCAAACTCAATGCACACACTAGAAATTTTCAGTTTGTATGCTAAGGTACCTATTTATAGAATTAATATTTATCATTCGCTTGGAAGTGAAGGAAGAAACTTGCAAGTCCACCAACGATGTTAAATCATTTTTTTTAACTTCTCATACATTCTCCCGACCACCTACCTGGGTATCAGAAACTACGAGAGACTGTTCAGTCTCACAAACATCTAGACCCGACACTAATACTTGGGGATCACACAAAGATTTGTCTCGGTGCGGGGATCGAACCCGCGGCTTGGCGTTACACAGCCGGCGTCTAACCAACTGCGCCACAGAGCTGTCTAATTCACTACAATACGTTGAACATAACTAATACTGTAAGTATGACAGTTCAATTCAATAAACGAAAATCATTCCACATAGTAAGCGAGAGAAAGTATCGGTGCCCAAATAATAAATGATTGACAAAAGAATCGCCATATACCACTGGTGCACGCAAATGTAACGCATGGCTGGCTCCGGCGACTGCGCGCGTAATGAACGCTTCGCGTATCGACATTATCGCCTCGCAAAACACCTATAAATAAATATGGCGGCAAAAATGGCGCCAGTTTATCAGCCGGCGGAAGTGGACGCTGGGGACTGCGGGCCCAGTAATAAATGTTATTAGATAGCCTCTGGGCTTAGTTGAATCCCCGGATTATGTTTTTTTCGTACTTTTTCGGCCACCGCACAGGTTTTTGTTAATGCGTCTGGGTTTGAAAATAAATTGCCCGGGACAATGTTAAATGAGACCCGCTGAGGGTTAAATCGGACGTTTTGTTTGGATGTATAATTAAGTATTACGTATTTGTTTTATGGATTGCTTTATTAGCTCGCTGTTCTCTAACGAAACAAAATATCGAAAGTTATTTTGAGATGTAGGTACGAGTTCTAAACAGTTTATAACATTATAACATGATTACTAATTACCCAAATAGTAGAACATTGTTTCGGTTATTTTCTCTACAAAATAAAAAAAGAACCAAATGAGATTCAAAATATACAGGTTTGTTTAGTATCTAATAGTTTTTGGGTTGTTTTTTTAATTGGTTCGAAAAAGTGACTTCAATTCTCCTGATAAGTGGGAGAGCGGTCTAAATAGTGTATGGGCACAATTATGCAGGCTTGCTAGAAACAGAAAAATAAAGGTGATCCCGACAGACCTAATGTAAAACTGTGTGATATCTGGGTAGATTCGAATATAGTTAAATAGTTAAAACGATACTTTAACAAATACCCAAATTATTCTAAAATTAATAAATTGTTTAAATTGTCTGTCCTTTCAATCACGCAGCAAACAATCAACAGAATCGTCAAACAGAATGTTGGCAACATTAATGAAATCTCGCCTCTTCACAAAGGTTCCGGAAAAAACGGTGAAATAAAAAACTGTTGAACACAAATGTTCCGATATTTGCTCAAAACTACGGCTGTCAAAAGCATCGGCAAACTGTGCGCGTCGGTTATTTACCTGCGACATGCATCGGGCTACAAATTGGCAGATGCTACATTTACAACGGAAGTTTTACTACCCACATCACCTTTATTACCAGGGCAATAAAGCCCATTTTATGCCACATCAATGGTATTTACATAAACCGGGGGTAAACGCTCGATTTGACTTCACCATGATCGGGTTATAGCTGCCTGTTCCATGTTTTCGTAAATTTTTACTAAACTTTTATTGCAGACTTATGTGGGAATTATTTTGATGGATGTGTTTTTAGGTTGCGTTAGAAATTTTAGTAGGTGGCCTTTTCCCAGTATGGATATTCTTTAGCTGGAGACAAAGCTAGTAGTGGAGCAGTGGTAGTATCTTTTTTTTATTGCGATGAATGGCGAGACGAGCATGCCATTCGCCTGATGCTAAGCGATACGACCGCTCATGGATAGTAGCAAAACCAAACAATAGCATGAATCATAAATAAATGCTTGAAATTCCACTGCGCTCGCCTCTCTGAGACAAGATATAAACACTCATTATGTCCAGTAGTTACTCTGGCTACAATATCCTTGAAACCGGAACAAAACAATTCATTTCCACTGCTGTTTAGCGGGAGAAGTAGATATTGCGGTGGTACCTAACCAGACCTCCCACATATGCGAAACCTACCAGCAGTAACCCAGTCTTCAGTTCGAGCCAATATTCCCCGCGCTTGGTAGACAGTTCAGAAAATTCTTAAAAAATTATAGTATTCAGGCTATATACATTTCTGGGAAATATCTTCGTTAAGCTAGTGGACTTACTGTCCTGTTGTATGGTTATTACTTTCAAAGGTCTTATGATTGACCTGGCCTTATTAAAACTCCAAATAGTATCTTTCGACGTACTAATTACTCATGACACATTTAATTAATTTAATCGCTATCAGATTCTTCTGTATTCTGTATCAGCTCGTATACATCCCACTCTACAATCAAGAGAGTGATTGAGTGAGAGTGTATCAGATCCTTGTTTACATTTATTGTCTGTTAGCATAAAAATGGCTTAACAGATAATTATTCGCAAGCATTAGCAAAAGACACGTAACGTTTCCTAAAATAAACAGTAAATACTTTGACGGATGCTCATTGATTATTTATACACGTAATTGCGCTGTAAGAGCCGGTAGAACAATGAATAGTGAAATTAATTTCTTAACTTTGTATTAACTGCGTTATATTGACTGCTTCGGTGGCGTACCTGTACTACTGTACGATTGCAAAGCTGAGGTTTCGGGTTGAAATCTCAGGTCGGGCAAAGTTATATTGAATTTTTCAATTCATTATCAGCCCGGAGTCAGGAATTGGTGCCCGATATAGCGATAGGCTCGCCCTCTACCACATCGTGCAACGGAACATATGTACAAGGCGAAATGTGGGTGTCCTGGTTGCACTTCTACCTACCCCTTCTAGGATAAAGGCGTGATGTTTATGTTTGTATGTATATAACTTTGTATTAAACAAGGTCATGCTAGACAGGAAACCAATTTGACATAGCTACCTTATTAATACCAAAATATATGGCCGCCCATTGTACCATTTTATTTTTAGCTGTTAAAATCACTATGGTACTTGAGATATATAATGAAGCGTATAAATATATATACTAATAAAAGGTTAGATATAATAGTATTGATCCAAGGAAGCATTACCATCAATCCATTGAGTGAGAGTACTAAGCAGTATCGGTTTACTGATGTTAAATTTCCACGTACGTATAACAGGGTAGCGATAACCGAGTGTCAATACTGGCAAGCCTCCAGCTATGGACGGTATGACGGCTATTTACATACCAACTGTCTGATCCCTGGCTGTTAAATAAAAATATTTTATAGTCTATTTTGTATGACAGATAGAGCCAATTTTGGTTGGCGATGTTTAGTGTAAAGGTGTTTTTACATGCGTTAAATCTTAATATTATGAATTATAAGTTTAAGAGTATGGATGTTTGTTATAATTTCACGCAAATAAACAGATTTTGATGATTTGAACCTTACAGTGTTGTATGGTCTAACCCTTCTCAATCGTACTCTCGATTGCAGAGGAAGCCCGAGCCCTGCAGTGGGACGTATATACTCGTAGGCTGAAACAGATTGCATACAGTGTTAAAGATTCCACGTGAGACTAACATATGGGTTGTAATTTATCAGGCAATAATTCAAGCGAACCAAGAGGGTTACTCTATGATCTAAAACGAAGATCGAATTTTCGAACGTCGCAAATAAATCTTTACGAATGTGCTAGGTAGTACCCCGCAAAATGCTCGAATCCTCTATCGTACGTGGTAACCATAGACTTAGTTCTAAGTGAACGATAAGTGTCATAGAAAGTAATGTTGTTTTTAGAAGAGGAAAACTTATAACTTCGGACGTCGAACGTCCGAAAATTAGAATTTTGTTTCAGATCATAGAGTAGCTCCCCATTTCAGGCTGGTATTAACTGAATACCTACGTACCTTTAAGTGAATTCGATTTAATGATTTAGTTCCAATTTAAATAATTTAAAGGATTTGACTCGGGTATTTTTTCGTAATTTGATACTTTCATCTGGAGAAAACGTTACATAAACCATAGTTAAGACCCTTATCAGGAAGAGATATACACTGTTCTTAGTTCCTAAATTCTGAGATCGAGATTTTGTATTCTGTTTTAAATTTTAATTCACAATAACACGCATAAATAATATTGATCTGTGAGGTCCTAATTAAGACCGATAAATCATTGTTTTTTCAATTTTCTTAAATATATCGAAGCTATTTTAAGTACAAAATCTTGCATCTCAATTTCTGCGAAACATCCTTCAAAACCTACACGAAAATCAAAAATTTACACTTCACCGGCCAAGACCCTAAGCTCGTTACGACCGCCACTAATTACATCCACAATTCTGTAGCTTAAAATTTCAAATTGCAACCCTTCTACATGTCGCCGTCCCTTTCTGGTGCGCTTAAAACAATACCAACTGTTGCAGAATCCCGTTCGTGTGTGTGCCGGAGCCGTGTGCGTGGGTAAACACCAGTTTAAACCTAACTGGCCTTAATGAATCGTAATGGCCCCTATAATTCGCGGCGTAACTAACTGGCCATGTGGGGACGCAGGCCCCCCGCTGCCCGCCGCCCGCTCCCCCCCGCCGCCGATATTTGGAAGCGAGCCATATCGCGTATGACAGTGGCGGTTCTTTTTTTGAAATTTTCAAGCCGACCGCGTTTGGCGCGATTTGTGGTCACGTGTTTAGATTGCACGCTGACCAAAATTTGTCACGCTTATTTTGCTGGCAATTTTCTTGGAACGTCTTGAAGTTTGTAATGCTTATTAGGGTTGTCAGTAAATTTTAAAATTCTATGATAAGTATGTATTGTTTACGATATGTTTAATCCGTATCAAATTAGTTATACGTCGTCTAAATTATAAAAAGAGTTATTGCATGGCGAACTGCAACACCCGGTGCCCTAACTTTAAACTAAACCCCGAAGGAGGTCGTTATTCCTTCTGTAATTTATTTAATTGCTCTGTGGCGGTAATTATTCATGAAATTACGGCAATTACGTCTCGGGAAACAATTATTTATTGTGCAAACTTGAATCCTAACTCACATTTTGCGCTATAATGTGCAACAAGATAAAGCAAATGGAATTTGTTTCTTTTATTTCAAAACGTACTAACGTGTAACGAGACTCCACTAAAAATATCTTATCAAAAAAGATTGTTATTAACATACGAATGCCTAATGTGTGATTAATTTAATGCAATTAATTTTTATAGGTGCATCGAATTGCGTTTTTTAAAGGAGAAAAGCTTTACCTTTGCATCAAGTGTTTTTCAACTTCTCACGCTTCGTCATTATAATTCGAAGGCAAAATACAAAAAATTTAATGTTGATAAATACCTGCTTCACCTTTATCTATCCCTAATTACCTCTAACTTAAATTATGTAGAGCTATCTAAATTTTATATTATTTGTGTTTGTTAATCGGAACCAATTTCAATAAATACATAAAAACGATCATCTGCGAATCTCACTTCAAATCGAATGCTAAAAAATTGTATAATTAAAACGTTGGAAAAAGCAGGATTGAAAAAATAAGTAGCCAGAGTACACATGTAGTAATTAAACCGGCGAGAGGAGAGCAGTTACCGACACGTGGCGACGCTAATTTGCGCCGAGGCTCGTCGCGACAGCAAAGGATGTTTGTTTATGCCTCTATCATCATTATAGTGTCCTTCAGTCTAAGAGAAATAAGCGTACAAATACATACATACATGGAGATTGCTCTGTTATGACTGTGGTTTAAGTTGGCATAGAGAATAAGTGGTATAAAGTAAGAGATAATAATTATGTATAACAGTGTGACAATGGGATAAAATATATGGTAATTATTATATTGTTAGTCAATGATATAGATGTATGATTCTTCACGAGAATTTAGATTTCATCCTCTAAGTGTACATTATTTTTGGCCAAAAATATTTATGCTGGCTCTGGTAGCTCACTGTTAGTTGTGCATATAAAAGTGCTGGAAAACGATAAATAATTAAATGTGCTTCTTAAAAGAACTATTAAAAGTCTGACATTGAAATTTCAATATGAACTTTTATGTATTTGTATTTCAGTTTTTATAATATAATCCAACATTTGTATTGCTTACAGTTATTCCCAACAAGGATATCATATACGAATCTGTAACATTCTAAACCAAACAGTGAAATGACGACAACAAATAGGAATTAAAATGAAGGAAAACGAACAAGAGTGGGTAGTCGGGCGCTCGGACAGTGTCCGTCGCGCATATTAATCACTAAAGGCGCCATCTGTCGCCGGTCAGTCTTACCACTGCGCCTAAATTAAAATATACCCGACTTGGGATCGCAAATATGTAACACTTGGCGCTAATTGTCGCCTCTTGCTATTTAAATTTGTGTCATTTCATTATGTTATTGTTCAATTATTTTGCATATGTTGATGATGTAATTAAAACACTTTTAACTTATTTTGTTGTAGTCAGCCAATTTTCTTTCTCCCATTACTACTTAATGGTATTAATTTGTCTTCTCAGTTTCCAAAAAGGTGAAGCAAGGGAACCTTTCTGAAGAGAAAGCGTTAATTTGTTAAAGACATATTAAATTTTTAAAGCTGTTTATGTAATATAATAGTTATCTCTTGCGGTCGGATGAGCATATCACTAAATAAGCTACATTTTGTGCCCTTAGTATTTATTAACCATGTTATGTACCTTGATTTTTTGCATAATTTGACCAGACTTATTAATTATTTTGCAAACCAATCCTCATTACCTCATACCTCGCCTGGGAGACTTTTGCCCGTTGGGATATTTTTCAATATTCGTTTGAAATTTGACATGGGTATTTTTGATACGATCGCTGTAGAACACTAAAGTTCGGTTGTGACATTCCTTGCTCTATCGTACAAAAATAAAAAAATCGTAGGTATGATTTTTCATTGGGTTTATGCATCCTTTGTGAGAAGTTTCGCAAAATATTCGAGTTGTTTACATACACCGAGCCTTTGCTCGGCGCGAGTATTGTCCAAACACGAGTACAAATGGATAGTCCGCCGCCGCTAGCCGCTCGCTTCTACGTGATAAATTCATTTTTGGCCAAGGTTTAATTTGTTTGCCGGCGCACAGCTATTTGGAAAACGCCATTTCTCATTGAACAGATTACCGAGATTACGAATTCATTAGGGTCCCTTGTGTCTTTTGTTTGGTGCGCGGCATGCGATTAATTGATATTTTGTAGACACATTAGTTTGGGTCTGGCTATTAATTCTGCGAGATTTTTATCATGCCTTCTATTGTTTTTAATATAGGGATAGTTATTTGTTATTCTTTATTCTAACCTGAAATTAATTTCTCAATTTTGACATCATATTCCGTAATATTAACTTATCATTCACTACTTACTAACCATAAAAGAAAATCCCAACTCTATCACAGCTATGTAACACCACATCTACTCGCAGCATGTGCGGCTGCCAATGCGGAGGCAGTGTCCACAGTCCACAGGCACAACAATTACGGCACACCTCAGACGCGGGCCACAATTGATTCGTACTCCCCCTCCCCTCCCCTCCGCATTCCCCTCCCCGCAGAGTCCTCCGCAGCGGCCGCACGTCGCCGTCGCCGCTGCGGTGGCTCCCGTCCCCGACACGGCCAGGAATCTGCGACACTTTGATTGACCCCGGTTATGTAACTCCATTATTGTCTATTAGCTTAGTGTTATCGTGTTATGTGTGCAATGGTTGGATTATGTATTTATATACTCTATATTGGATACAAAAGAAATCGTAATTAAAAATAAATCACAATGTAAAAATAGCGCATACAGTCTTGTTATCGCTCCAGCAATTTCTTACAGAGCAGGGAAACGTCTTGCTTTTAAGTGGAGGTGCTTTCCTAAAAATGGAACAGTGATAAGTTATATTTGAACAAAAAGAGTTAATCGTTCGGTCTTTCTCTTATCTTCAGAGAAGTCTCTATGTTCCATGACTCCGTTTATATTCGTTAACACAAGTATTTCATAACAACAATACATCCCGCACGCGTCCCGAATAAAATCCATAATCCGAGTAAAGCGATATTAATAGTCGATCTTGATAATTCCACACCTTTACCTGAATACTTAATTGTGGCGCGAGGCAATCTGTATTCAATGTAAGTTCGCCTTCCCGGGATAGCACGATAAGCCGCGGGTACGTCGCCGACTGAATCCCGCGATACTTGTGACTAATCGCCGGGATTCGGGACGCCGTCTCGCGATAATCCCGTACAAATTATAGGGGTGCTTATTACGGCTCTGGGTTTTGTGGATCATTATTTAGCAGTCAGTTGAGGTGATCGGATGTGCGAAGATTATTTCATGATTCAATTGAAATTTATAAAGGTTTTATTAGTAGTAAAACTTTTCGGGAGTGTACTAAGTGAAGAAAATAACAATATTACTTATGAAACCTCATCAAAGCTATTTGCTTCAACTTTCACGAGCATATGTGCGAAAAATTTCCTTAGTTTCTGAATGTCACTTTGTTTTTGAAAACTAAGGCCACTATTAAGAAATTTCGTATCACAAGGTCAAATTTGCCAATTTATTACTCAAAAACCTCTTAAGAATAGAGTAGATACCGCAGTCTAATTCAATATTTAATTATTAAGCCATTTAGTAATGTTCGTGAAATGATTGGTATTTATAGCTTCTTATCCTCATCATCAGTCTTTCTTTTATTTCCCTCTCATTTTGAGAGGCTAGTAACGCCTATATCTACTTTACTGAACATAAACAATAAATATACATACTTAGTAAATGCAATAAAATAATTCTCAATGAATCCACCAATTTCTTTGCTAATAACTCAATAAAAACGAAATAATCAACCGAATATAGAATACAAAATAAGTAACCGGACGGCGCTCATAAACAAATACACTGAAAAATGCAAAGGGAAAAATAAAAAGAGGAATAATAGCGGATATAAAAGAGGACAGTTTGCGTCACAAAGCCGCATGCGGGCCCAGATATTGACAGTAAATTTCATTCATACGGCATTAGTGCCGCGCCATCAGATACAGGGGTATCTGCCGCAAACAATGCACCTCGGAAACGATAGAATTGACACTGGACCAAAAAGAAAATTGTACGAAGCAGTGTGGAGGTTTACAAATTTATATCACGGTAAAATACACGATTGGATAAATAAATAATTGGTTAAATAAAGCTAACTTTATCTTAATATGTCTTAAGTTTTCCTAACTTTTATGTATGTGTAAATGGCAAGAAAATATTTTTTTTGACTGAATGGCTAGATATATGAAAATTATAATGCCATTGTATATTCTGTAGAATTTATACATGAAAATATTGTTTCAAAGTTTTGAATGAAATGTAAATGATTTGGTTACGATACGTAAATTTCGTAGCTCTACGTGTAGCGCTGTAGCGTAGCACGTCTACGGTCGTCCGCTACGCACCCGACGTGGCAGCCAATTTTATACACACCGCAACAAAGAAACCGATTTTTTAACCGAGTCCCGGTACTTTTGGATAGTGTGTTCTGAAACAAATGTTTTTGTTACGTTTTACAAGATAATAAAGGAGCAACAAATACATGTTATCCGTATGAAATCCCGGAACAAGGATTTGTCCCATTCTTCAAAGTTAAGCCAATATTTGGCGAGCCCGGAGCAACTTCCGCGAATGTGACCGTGTAATTTATCACCGGACAAACTGAAGTTTATCGAAATAAGGAGAATAACTTTATTATATAGTGACCGGAAGTGGAGGGCAGGCGCCGC
The DNA here is from genome assembly GCA_033459515.1 of Theretra japonica. Classification (NCBI taxonomy): domain Eukaryota; kingdom Metazoa; phylum Arthropoda; class Insecta; order Lepidoptera; family Sphingidae; genus Theretra; species Theretra japonica. The sequence goes on from CM065939.1 coordinate 9,457,913, forward strand.
CGGCCCCCGGCTACGCGGTACGCTCGGACGCACAATTCTCTCCAAATTTTCATGTGTCCACTTTTCTCAAGTTAACTTTGTAAAAGGAAAAAATGTACGCGACGGTGTTTAATATTTTGTATAAAAATATTAAACGCATAAATAAGATAAAATATAGTTTTAAATTACTTCATTAGGAATGTTTTAAAAGATAAAAAGCTAGATAAAGGGATCATGGTGAGTAGTTATGACGCTTCGTATTTGGTAACAAGTGTTACTACCGCACCGTTGCCTCATAATTTATTTGCATAAACCACCTCTACTGGGTAATGTTTAGTATGATCGATTTTAAATTGAAGTGATAACAATCCATAATGCATACCAACAAGCGTCTGTAAAGACTTTTTTTCACAAACACCAGAGCGATATAACAGAAGGATTACGTCCAATTTGCCCTCGGCTGTACCGTTTTACGTTACATTTTTATAGAGTCGCAGGCATTTCTTGGCAATGATGAAATATGTCGCGTCCGTCCAGCGCCGGCCCTCATTGTAAACACATTTCGGAAATTGTCCGCTGCAGGAAATCGTCCACGTTTTAGCTATTTCATTCGTATGGAACTTGCATTTTTCATTGTAACAAAACTATTTTGTAGCGAACGTTTGACGTGCGGAACGACTCTAGTTACGGTATGAGTTACTAGGAGTTGGTAGGGGTGCGCGTCGTTTTGTATAAAATAGGAAAAAACGTAAGATGTTTTTGAAAGTGTAAGCGTGTTATTTATTAATGGATTTTTGAAGTAAAATATTTTTAAGCTATCTTACGAAACAATTAGAAGCAAAGTTATTAATCAAATAATTTTTAAATAAGCCTAAAAAGTAGTTGCATTGACCCCAAGACTTTGTGGAGTAGGGCACACAGTAAACGAAAAGTCGTATTATGAATACGGAAGTGAGCATTTTATGAATTACATCCACTATTAAACTAGCAAAAAGATTCACCTTTTTTTTAAACTATATGCTGCTACAGTGAGAAAATGTTTAAAACACTCTTAATAAACTTAGCATTACATAACCAAATCAAATCATAATTTATTTCAGAATAGCAAATCCCAAAGAATGCTAGTGATACAATTTATTAAGCTAATTAATATAACTATGTTAGTAATCAAATAAAATACTATTTTATTATGTTTAGAACTCGTTTCCCTCACATCGAATAATAGCCTCTAATATTTAACTACTAGCCACAATAATTTATTTCTACATTCAAAACTGATACACTCAAAAGCTACGTAACAAAGCTATTCGGGATGTACAAAAATGTCCAATAAAGTTTAATTTAGCGTCCACTCGTCAGTAGAGCCGGTAGAGTCGATAGAGCCTGGTAGAGCAGGCCGCTCTAGATATGATACTGTCATGTCTCGTTCACGGTCCAGCGCACTCATTCACGTCGACGTCTTTACCGACGCACCTCTGATACATAACTCTACGCATTTCACTACACAATGCCGTTTGACAACAATATAAGCGATATTATTTGTTCAAATGACACTTTGCTGGTAGAAATGTTGAATATTATGTACGTCGATAAGGAGTTTATGTATTGAAATACATACTTTTATGGCTAACTATAAATAAGTATTACACTTTATTGATTTAAAATTTTAGGCTGTAAATTTTGAAGGTATTTACAAATTAAATAAAAAAACATATTACGTATGCCGTGCACAAAATTTTCGCTGTTGGTTAATAATTTATACCTAAATTAGACATTTTTGAGGTCTTAATAAATGCTCTTATTAATAATTTTGAACCGCTACCTTTAATACGTCTAGCACACAAACTCTTTTTCGACTCAAAATACCTACTAAATGAATAAATTTACAAAAAAGTAATATCCAACACGCGAGTAGTTACGTTCTCAAGTGTAAGCGACATGTTTCTGTCCAGTAACTAGCCGACCGGGTTCGATAAAGGCCCGTTTAATGCTTCAAAGTGATCTCGAGTGGCCGCCGTCGCCCCGGGCGACCGTACCCGCGCTCTTATGAAAATTTCCTCAAGAACTCGCCTCTTTACCTTTGTTACCTTTATGTACGTGGGTATGACAATGAAATTACCTTTGATATGTAAGTAGTGGGTTTTTACTAGCCAGAGAATGTGTTCAAACAAGACAGAAGATTTGTACCGAACGGCTTGCCGTTATTATTTGTCTCTCAACAGATGATCAGGGAGGCATTACACTTAGTATATTTGTAAGTGATTTAGTAACTGAGCGAATTTATATTAAAATGGTACACAATTTTATATGAAATTTAAAAAATCCTATTTTTGTATTTAAGCATGATTAATAACAACAATCTTACAACCTAAGAACATTAATAATTTATTCATACGTACTTCATTCCACGTTTGCAATTTACAAAAAATGTGTATGTGCGCGCATATTTTTTTCACGTTACTGTTATGATTTAGTAAGAGTGGCGCGATGTAGGGCGCGAGCACGTGTTAACAACGCCATAACCGAGCCAGTTAACTGCCAAACTTAGGGCACTTGGTAAAATATGACGCAGTGTGGAACTGCCCTTATCGCCTCGCTGATATTGTTTTACGCTTCACATACGATGGACTTCTTTATGGTGTAAAGAATTTATGACATTTTTTATTGATGGTATTTTTCATATAGTTTCGTAGTCGTTATATTTTAGTTAATATACTGTACTTACCTGTCATTGTCTTAAGGCTATTGTAACTAGAAATGTATAAATTCAATTTGTAGGAATAAAATGTTTTAGTATCGTTTATTATACGATGAAGCTAACAAAAGCCCTGTAAGTGGCAAACTAAGCTTCATTTTTGGGCTTTGCTTTGTCTATTTCCGAACATATAACAAAAAGCGCAGGTATTCTATTTTTCTGCTAATCTAAATACCATACCATTCATTGTTTTTTATTGTGAGACAAACGCTTGTTCTAATTTCATCACAATCTCAGACTAGTAACTGTGTGTGTCTAACATAGCGACACAATAACCGTACGGCCAGCAGAGACCCTCCCAAGAAAATACAACTTAATAATTTTGAAGCAAGGGAACACAGGTGTTTAGGGGATAACATATCATAGAATTTTATAGGCAAAAGGGTTCGATAAAATGCGCGGCCATAACCATCGACAAAAGAACATAATCGTTTACGAGCTGTAACACCGGGCTTAGTATGTGATTTACCACCCTAACATTCTGTTGGAGTTTTACATCACTTTTTTGCAAACAAAATTCTTCGTTCTTTCCTGCCGCAAAAACAATAATTAAGAAAAAAAAACTCAAAACAATTCTCAATTTAAACATATCGAATGACTTGTAATTTTTTTTCGTAATTAGCTCACGGCCACACCTGCAAGGTTTCTCTTGAACTTTGACCAGGGAAGCCCGGCAAACGCCTTTTGTGTAACACGATCGTTTGCTCGCCCAGTTTCTAAGCAACTTAACTATTCTGTGAGGTTTCCTAGTCGAATATGTTTTACATTATTGATTGGGCAACCAATATGAAGGCCCATATAAATCACGGCATTAATTTTACAACACAAATGTAACAATTTAGTTGTAGGCGAGTAAGCACTTAGTTATACGCCGGCGGCGCCCTTCCTCGCAACTTAAGCTGCTCTCCCTTACCGCTAAACAAATTTGACAGCTCCAAGTTAGCCTAAGTTTGTGTACATGCATGCCAAATTATCATTACCACCTTGTAAGACTTTTATAACCCTAAGTACGCTAACATTAAGGTTCAATTTCGAATGTATTTTTTATATTTAATGGTAAGATAAAATGGTACTATGTATTAAAGTTGGTGCCGACTAGTTAGCATTGTGCCCACGTTGAAACAAGTTGTCATGATTATTAAGGCATTTAGCGCGGAGTTAGAGGCGACGTGTGATTACCTAGTGAAATTTTCGGCGAGTGCACACGCAGCCTAAAATGTACCCCCATTTGCCTATAAGTACGTGTCCTGACATAATAGCTGTTGACTGCTTAGAAGACGTGTAGTAAGCTATTTATATACAGGTCATTCAGATTCCTAACTTTAAAAGTAATAGGTTGAAAAAGTTATCGATATTTTAAAGGAAATTGTGAAAGTTTCTTGTTACGGTGGGCAATAAGGAGTTAAAGATAAATTTGTAATATCAGCCCGTATAAATTCCATAGAAACACGTCTCTTCTCCCATTGTTGGGGTTATCCTCCTCCTGGCATCGTTATCCTTATAGGGGTTGTAAGTTCTAGGTAATTCACCACGCTGACACAGTGGTACGACTTGGTGGACTTCAAGTACTTGTGATATTGAAATAAAACGAATTGTTCCGGATTTAATCGCGAATTTGATTTATTTTTTAAAATGTTTAACTTGTGTTTTCATGTGAAAAACTCTCAAGCATCAATTTCTCCATATGATATTTTCCTTGACTGTAAAAGTTTGTGACTACTAACTACGAATTGTCCCAAATCTGAATGTATTACCTGTATACGACAGTATATGCAATATGAACATGCACAAGACTAAGGTAATAAGCGGTGGTTGTGTGCGCGGTTAACTCGCGATAAGATTTAAGTTTTGCCTCGCATTTGCATGGAATACATAAATTCATGCGAAATTAACTCTCCGGTTTTGACGAACTATCTCGAATGCAATCATATTAATACCAACTGAGGCTTTCCTTTCAGGTACAATACAAAGCCGGTACTATTATTTTTATATATAATAGACATTAATTTTACCGTTATTAGAAAACAAAATAGTATTTGTTTAAGTTATTTGCTCAATTCTTGAGAAAGTTTAAAGTCTATGGAATATACTGATATGACTTTTGGGACCCGAACAACAGAAAAAAACGTCTATAAGGAAAATGTGTTTATAAATGTAAAAAATACTAGAGCAAAACCATGCTCAAACCGCTAGCAAGTAATAAAATGCAGTTATCAACCAATGTTTAAGTTCCACTTTAGACTAAACGCAGTATAATTTACGAACTTTTTATCCATCATTCCACACAATACGCGAGCTGATTATAAAATAAAGACCATTAAATTCTCAACAGTTGGGGTGATCAAAAAACGTTGGATTAATTCAGATTTAAACTCCGTGAGTCGGAAGCTTTTAAATTCGCATAAATACGACATGTCATGGGTTCCCGCCGCGTTCTGCCTTTATCAATTACAGCAGAGCCCGCGTCAAAAAAATTTGAAGCGAAAAAAGAGTTACATGGGCGATCGTTTAATATTTTACTCAGGCGGGTAACGCGAGCTGTACCCGGCGTTGACGAGTCATGAAGAGAATTATAGTAATATAATTATCTTCATGACTCGTCAGACATGAAAATAAGTAATTATTTTCATATTAACTAACATATAAGGAAGATAAACAATAAAGTAATTATTAATAACTATGTGTGAAGAAAAAAAGTGAATAAAAGGTGTAACTATGAAGCAGGAGGAAGATATATGAGACGAAAAGGTGTACTCATATTAGAAAGTTAACAGCTAATTATTTTTTTCAATCGTAAGTATTAACATATTGAGTTACTCTCTCTCTCTGCAGTCGGTCCCTCATGACTGAGGATCGTGGTCATCGTTGGATGAGATTAGAGATAATTGAGATACTAGTACAATACGAAAGAAGAAAACAATTCAGAACGCAAAACTGAAGGGATGTTAAAATATGTTGTTTATTCGACTGACTATGAATTTTGTATTCCTTTCACTTGTAACCTCAAAACCGTTTAGATAAAAAATAAAACTCACGGACTAATAGGCCCAGGGGATTGAAAAATTTATACAGTTTCGTTTGCAAACGTGCAAATACAGGTACCTCGTGTGGAGGGTTGTTTTCAAGTTTTTTGATGGCACTCAATGTTCAGCGTTCAATAGTTGACAACTGTGCTCATGCACATTTTATTAAACTTTTCATTTTATCCTGTCTCGCTCTCAAAGCGATTGTAAATGAAACAGCCTAGCTTTTGACGTAATAAATCCCCACAACTTTTATTTGAAATTCATTTATTAATTCGTTGGATCCAGTGTGCAACACATAGAGAACTATAACGCATCAAACACTCATCCACAGTGTATCCATTATAAAATTAAAGCTTTAACCATTATTGAACAGATCGCAGACCGCGTTTTAATAAAAATTTAACATATATTAATTACAAGTGGCTTAACAAACGAAAAATATTTGCTCATTTGCAGGCGAACATGATAAATTGTAAATTACTTGGAAATGTGCGTTTTGTAGGGCCGTTCGGCTTAAATTTTAAAATGGTGAAACAACAGTGGAAATGAAATTCACGGGCAAATAATGAGAGGCGAATTAAAAATGCAAAAATTGATTAATGGACCGGTTGTCGAGCAAATATGTACGTAATAAGTAGGAGCCGAGTATTTGTGCGGCCGATCTCGACCTGTCGCCGCTTTTGTTTCACTACTCGTTTACAACTGCCGCCAACCATACAACCACATATAGGCACTTACGATTTGTTTCTTACGAGTTCTCGCTGACATTTTGAATTACAATTAAGATATATTTCTTATTTTCTTTAATTATATACATATACAAACTATTTGAAGCATTTGCTCAAATTTGTGTTGTAAAATGTTTGTTGCTGTATGCGTTCTCACTAACTTGTATATCTTATATTTTTTTATAATGATTAATACTAAAGAAAACGGCCAAGTTTAGGGTAGGATTTTGAGATATGCTTGAATGGCGACCACCTTACATGATGGTGAAAACTCCGTCAGTCATTGCGTTTTGCCTTTAACCCGTGTAGATCTAGTTTCGACCAGGCCGCGATAATGATACGCCAGTTGGATTGCAATCTTAATACGTTATAATTTAAAAGTGTAATAAAGAAACATGAGAATAATTTGTATTCTGTCAAACGCATTCGCAATTACAATGTACACTTATCACAATTTATCGTATCGCTTTTATATTTGGCAACAAACGTTTTGTGATGCTCCGCGCGACAGTACCATAGTAATTACAGTTCAGTTTTAATGAAATGTTTGCCACAGCCCTACGGCAATTTGCAGAACAGAAATATATTAACAAATTTTGAATCGTCACCGACAGTGAACTAATTAACACTTGCCGCGTTTACGCATACAAAACTTGCGGCCTTTGTGTCCGGTGCTAAATCTCCGCTTTGTGTTTTTGATGATCAAAATTCAATGAAATGCGCGTAGTGTATGTTGCGACGAATTCTGTTTGGCATTGTTGTATAAAATCATCCAGTCACTAATTAAATAAATTGATAATTAAACGATTATATAAATTGTAAACCTTTGTATAAAAGATTTTGCCGCACACGTACCGACCACTGCAACTTCTGTCAGCCAGGATCAACAGTGGCACGCAAAGAATTAGTATAAACCTACATATGTATAAGTCGACTGGAGGTACAGTTTGTGCAAACTGAAGTGATTAATAAGTAGGCTGCGCGACGAACACCTTCATCTTTTGTTTCTTCGAGCTGGATATCGAATATGTGAAAACTCCAGCACAATTAAAAAAAAATACACCCAACAATCAGATACATAGTCCTGACCCCACACTAAGATCGAGTCTAGTTTCGTGGGTATTGTATGGGTATGGGTAACTCAAATCCGTATTATCGATATTTCATTGTCTCTAAGCTAGACTATAACCCTCAAGTTATGAGACAGTTTACCAACACACAAAGAAATCCTCCTTCCTATATTCCTGGTTTCATCTGCCGTAGCGTAAGTGGTTTGACATTATAGTATAAAATGTCAAGACCTAATCGTCTTTTGCCAAATAATAATCTATAGCCTTGCATTTACCATCAGGAATAAGTCATGTGTCACGCTGGCCTAGTGCCAACCCGCACTAGCGTGGTGGACTATATGGCCTAACCACTCTCAATCGTATTCTCGGTAGTAGAGGAGGCCCGTGCCCTGTAATGGGACGTGTATGGGCTTATACAATCTATCCATCCATCCATCAGCCAAAGGAAGTCCACTGCTGAACATAGGCCTCTCCCAATGATTTCCACAGTGACCTGTTGGAGAAAGTCTGCATCCAGCGACGACCCGCGACCTTTACCAGGTCGTCTGACTACCTTATGGGCGGACGTCCTATGCTGCGCTTTCCGCTACGTGGCCTCCATTCGAGAACGTTTTGGCCCTATCGGCCATCAGTTCTCCGTGCTATGTGCCCCACCCATAGCGTCATCGTCTGTTGTCAATCAATACTCTATCGGGATAGCCTTGCATTTACCATCAGGTATAATGTAGTTACTCCGCCGGTTCAGAATTTTATTGTGAGGTGTTGATTAATTAAATCATACGTTCAATTAACAAGAAAGCAATGCACTTAAAAGCATAAAACCGCAACGAACACAAAAACGTGACACGAGTCGCGCATAAATGAGTAAATCACAATTATAAATGGATGGCATCAATCGCAAATCGTCCATTCAACACGCTCTGTGGGGCCGTTTCAGCAAGCCATTAAAAAGGGGTAAGTAAACCGCACGGTATCGCGTGCTAAACGCATATTAGGTGTCATAACAACGCAGCCAACTGCCGCGCTCATTTCGACACTAAGATCGTGCAAAACTGGAATGAACTGGATCCAATAGCTAGCGATGGGATACGCACATGCGCCTGCGCAGTAACCAACGCATATGACAGTTGAAGACCTGTTGTATCCCAGGAGAGTAAATCGCGTTTCGAGTTCAGACGACGGTTTAAACAAGTTGGCATTATTTTGTTGACTCGCTTGATTAATTGCTTGTTGATTTGGATTTTTGTATACGACAAAATATTTTTTGTGCATGTGGTGTTCAATTTTTGACAGCCTCCATGGCGCAGTTGGTTCGACACCGGCTGTGAAACAAGAGGCCGCCGGTTCGATACCTGCACCGAGACAATTGTTTGCGTGATCCGCAGGTATTTGTTTCGGGTCTGGGTATTTGTGAGGACGAAAAATCACTCATAGCTTCAGATACTCACGACACAATCTTTAATCTTAATGTGGGGTCAGGACTATGTATATGTCTGTTGAGTGTATTTATTTATAATTATTTATTAAATGTAGTACAGTCCGCTGCTGATCATACTTCCCTAAATACAATTAGAGCTGTAAAACGTATGAGCATTAAAGATTAACATGGCGCGCCCCTACTCCCTCAATCAAACAGAGAAGTTCCATGCTATGTAGTAGACAATACAAGTTGATACAGTATAATACATTAAATATTGCTCATTCAGTTCAAAAATTACTAACACGTATCCAACATTCAGTTGTTCTACGGTGTAGATGCATTTTCTAGGGTGGCATTTCGCCCGAGATCGCATCGATAACGCGCCGCCATGCGCCATGCAACAACGGCTCACTAAACACCGTAAACTTGTGAATTATTAATCTCCTTATCGAGCACTAAACATGGCCACACTCATGAAAAATTTCATAAATCGCCCTTCCAATTTATTGTTGGGCCTTTTCTCGCTTAATTTAATGAGTTGTCGTATACAACTTTTAGGGTTTATTGTGTGCATTGTTGGTATGTTATTAATGAACAAAATAGCTACAAGTTTGGAAGTAAACATTGTTAATTAAGACATCAAACAATACATATGTCGTCTTAAAGTTCATGTCGTGATGAAAATTATATTACGATTTCATAAATCGAGTGGTAACGGTTACTTACTTGAGTAACGAAATATAAGGTCCAGTGATCGATATTGCAGCATAAAATTATTTTAGATTTCTTTGACATTGGGCAGTGAAACAGGATAACTTCAGCAAAGCAGACGATCGCAATATGCACACCAGGGAAAATATCTGTGACATGTGTAAATATAAAATTGTGCTTTCTTTAATTAAATTAATAATAATGTCATCTGCAATATGACAAATGACATTAACAATAATTGCAAATATAAATAACTTTATAAATGTACTTCCAAATTTAAATTACAAAAGCCTTTTAGAGTTCCTGTTATCTTTCCAACCCTTCCAACGCTGACTTCGTGGTCGGAACCAACAGACTACGAACAAATTCGCAAATTTTATCTGCCGCAGAAGAGAATTAAGATACATTGGTCCGAGCCAAGATAAAGGAATAAATTGTGGACGCGATAAATCAGTAAAGGATGGTTTTAATTACACATCCGGTGGCACCACTCGGGACCTTATTAGGCAGGGGTATACAACGGGGGAAAATTTGGAAACTCAATTTTTTCGGTGCCTTGAAATTTATTTTTATACTAGATTATGCCCGCAACTTCGTTTGCACGATGTACTTTATTACCAAAAAAATTGTTTCTTATACCCACTTAAAATATAAAAATATTAAATCCTTATAATTCGCCATTATTAATCTAACTACGTTAAGTAAATACGATTTTTATTAAGTCACTACTCAAAAAAAAACACCGCTCCCCTCCACCATAAAAATGGATTGACAAACGGGACATTGGAAGGTGTGTGATTACCAGTAACCGTTATGTCAGTGTATTGTGAGACAATTTTACAATTTTAGGCAATGGTATACAAATATAAATTTGACTAAGCATCCAAGACTTTAGAAATGTTGAAAAAGAAAAATGAAGAACTTGAACTGTTGTACTCGTATTTATTTTATTGTTGTTTGACCCAAACTGAATGCATGGATTTAACAAAATATTATAATAGGATTTGATGATTTCGTAATAAATGCCCGTATCTTTCGTATTATATTTAAAGGAGTAATAAAATACTCGTATATCGTCGTCATTTGGATTGCAAAAATATTCTTCTTTTTTTTTCATTACCGAGTGTGTAGTCATCCTTACAAAGGGTTGGGCAATTGTCTGGAGGCAAAATGTAAATAAAGTTAATTATTGCTAGTTAAGTGATTTCAGACTTACTGAAAATATATTTAACTTGGTATTCGTTCCACCTTAGCATAAACATGTTTGCTTTAAAATTTACTGCTGTCCATAATTTGAAATGTAAATTAGTTTACGGTCCCGCTGAGCGGGGAAGAGTTGCGAAAAACTTTTCTTCGCAGTAATTTTGCTTGATGTTTATGGATACTTAAGTATTTGATAAAAAACACGCAGAGGTTTGTTTAAGATTTATACACCTAGCAATAACTTTGCCTCACATTAAAATGAGTACTTTATAAAACCACAAGAACCACATCCCAAACAATTTGCAACACAATTTACAAACAACAATTACTTTCGGAATATTTGTGTTAGTGCGGAATTCGAAACCATGGTTCTTCTTTTAACAAGTAGCGTCAACAAGTTGCGCTACACAGAGTGTCGAAGTTTATTTAAGTATTATTTAACTAGTTATTAGCTATATTTTAAATACAGTTCCGAATATACGTCTGAATTACTTAAGCAAACAGCATTAGAACGCGCAAATTAAAATCTAATCCAGTGCGGTTGTTGCGTCGCTTTCTCGGTGTAAGCTGTGGTGAGCGATGCTAATTAGCATTCTCGGGCCGCGCTGCTACGCCGGCCAGGTACCTAGGTACTGGGTAGCAGGTACCCCCAGTTAAGTCATGCGTTCTACCTTGCTAGATGCCGCCACTAATGCTACTACACTGTGCAGCAAACTTTCAAATATTACTTGAGAATTTTGATAATGATAAATAGATATATAGTATTATAAATTGAGATATTTAAACATAAATAGAAAGTAATGATTCTTCCGATTTCGTCTACTTACTCACATCAATGCTCACATTTGCTTTTTTCGTCAAGGTTGAAATACTTTTCATTCCTCTACGAGCCCATAACATATTTCCTCATATTTATTTTCCTCCTGAACAAAATATAAATCATTCACGACACTACTCATAAAATAGCAATTCTTTATAGGTATGCCTGTTTATAAAAAAGGAATTTTTTTTTTATCGCGTGTCAAAATATGAAGTGAAAAATGTCGGTGTGCAGAATAACCCGGTCTAAACCCGGAGCGCTGTGAACGTTGTAAGCGCAAAAAGACACATTAAGCGGATGTTAAAAAATCGCTCATAAAGTGAAGTGGTCGCGTTAAACGCATCAGTTGCTCGAAATCTTGCTTTGATTCCCGACTCGACACGAGTGTTATTTTAATTATAAACATTATTTACCTTAATTAGAGTTTTTGCGAGCGCTTGTGCCCGCAACCGGCGGCAAATTGGCGGCCCGAGCGCCATAATTAGGATGCTGTTTTAGAGCACACACAGCGGTTGAGGGCTCGTGTGTTAACTAAACTGTGCGTCGATGGGCTCGGCTGAAAGCGCCCGCCGCCCGCTGCGGCAATTAAATCGTTTGGATATAAATGAAACTGAGATGTGGGCGCCATTTACTCGCTGCTCGTGAATTGGTGCAAAGATTTGTTCATTGTGAATTCCTTGATTTTATTTACATTATGGTTTTTTTTATAAAAACATCATAGAATAAAACGCACCATGTGTAATCGTGGCCTAAGCAAATTATATTCCGTAGGTCCTTTAATTTTCTTGCCCGACGGTTCTCAATAACGTATATATTACAGAAAGCTTTAACTTGTAAAATAACATGTTGATGTGATTAACAAATGCTTCTAGTTCTTGGGACTGTTAAATTCTACGCGACTTTTTTTAAACATTTTAGACCTGTGTGACTCACAGCCTCCGTGGTGCAGTTGATTGGACGCCACCTGTGAAACGAGAGGCCGCGGGTTCGATCCCCGCACCGAGAGAAATGTTTGTTAGGCCCACAAGTATTTGTCTCGGGTCTTGGTGTTTGTGAGACCGAAAAGTGTCTCGTAGCTTCTGATACCCACGACGCAAGACTTAATTGATCTTAATGTGGGATAAGGACTATGTATGTGACTGTTGGGTGTATTTATTTATTATTATTACTCATATACGTATGTGTGTTTCTTTAGCTAGTTAGGTACTATAGGATATTATAATCATCGTCACCATATGCTGATTACAGGCCTTCCTCAATAAATTCTGTCACATTAGGAAGTTTTATCTATACGAAATAGTTCGTGGCGGGTTTGTGAAGGTATAGTGAAGGTTTTCGCGCTGATGACGCTGCTGCCGACATTTGATTACGCTTAATAGGTTATGCTACCATCTGTCGATCGCACGCCGCTCTATTGCGGGTTGGAAAATACTATTAAACACTTAATATGAATTGAAACTTTCTACCTATACTTAAAATCTTTGGGCATTGAATCTTCATAAAATAAAATTAAAAATAATAGCAAATTATTTCGCATTGTATGTTCGGTTGTACTAACTAGTTGTCTGAACCAAATAATGGAAAGTAAAGTCTTAAAATATTATACAAAAAGATCACCGGCAAAATTTCGGGTTTACAAATGCACTAATTTAGACAGCCATCAACACATTTTCATGTAATCATTGGTGCAAAATAAAGCATAGATACATACATAAACTCACGCCTTTTTTCCATGAAGCGTAGGCAGAGGTGTAACCAAGGCACCCACGTTTCGCCTTGTATTTTCCGTCCCAAGATGTCATAGGGGGCGACCCTATTCCCATATCGGGCACAAAATTACTTTGCCCGATCTGGGATTCGAACCCGAGACCTCAGCTTTGTCATCATACCGTAGTACAACTGCGCCATCGAGGCAGTCGCAAATAAAGCAATAAAGCATTCTAAATAAATAAACCCACTCAAATTTAATACGAGTATAATATATACTCGTATAGACAGCGAATGCTAGCAAGTACATACAAGCACACGAGTGCAACCGGCCAATTAATAATTATTACACAATAATCGTTTCATTCCACTTTACCACATTCAGTATTTGTATGCTAATTAATTGGTGCTAAATTTGCGTTTCCATCAATGAATGCTACCCGTCCTTGTTTTAAGCTCAATATTACTGCGAAATGCTACTAATTAGCAAAGTATGAGAACAATTTCATCATAGTTTGTGAAATTTGTAATTTTAATATGATCCAATCAATCTGCGCCGGAGCTGTTTTAATTGAACATAATTGGACGTTTCGCCTTGTTGCAACGTACCGATATTGGCCATTAATTATGACGTCTGACCTGCGGATAGATTGTAAATTGATAAAACAATCATGTTTTATTAAATATTGCTGAAAAATATCTTCACTTTCGTGATTGCCACCCGAATATATCCGTAGGTGACAGAATTAAGAAATAATTTGTGTAGCCATTTGTTCAGCAGTGTACTTTTTGTGTCAGTGATGATATTATAAATTTTTGGTGTACAGTATATTTGAATCGGTAAACTTTTTCGGCCTTATTCATAGACAGTTTTAAAATCTATTTTAGTTATTGAATATTTTGTCCCTTTCGAACGACTTTTAAATTCAGTTTGAGCCAGAAGAAGACAAAACACTCGATAGCTAAAATAGATTTTTTTAACTCTCTATGAATAAGACTGTTCATAGATTTCTAGATTATAATTGCACATACAGGCAGAAGGTACACTTGAATAAATGTCGATCGTAAACTTTTTAATAATATATTTTTTGGTATCGTTTAAATGTACGAAAGTATGTACGATATGTAATAAAAATATATAGGTACTAATTCTCCCTATGTTCAACAGTGGCCTTCCTGTGGCAGAAGGGAGAAAGAGAGAATTCTCCCTTCGATTTCAGCTAGAATTCTTGGAACATACAATAGTAGGTTCGTTTAAGATCAAATCCTTTGTAAGATAGCGAGTGAGCGAAGTGGGTGCTGACCGAACTCCTTATCACCGCCATTAACTCACAAGGCAACGTGTTTATAGGGGCAGGTTATCAGCCACAAGTAAATTCATTGAATGGCTTTTGTATCTATTTTTATTGCACGTAGGTTCTGTGTGGAGAGTACGAATTTTTGAAATTATCGATATAAAATATTTTGTATGAATATTTGGAGAAGGTTTTATGTAAAGTTGAATCGTCTACCTGCTTTTATAATCAAATAACATTTTCATCATTATTTTCTATTTATTTCTGAATAATTTAATTTTAATAACTTCTGTTTTAAATTATTCGTGTGCTCAAGCCTCAAGCGTTTTAGATAATTATTATCCACTGCTAAAAATAATTTTGGAGTACATTTGCAGTACAACAAGTAAGAAATAATTTAACTGGTCGGAGAAAAGGATCACAAAACACGTTCTTAATTTTTACACGTCCTTATGGCTATAATAAGGCGGCATTAAATAACGATACCACATAAAAAAAAATATAAATCTACAGTAATTTCTTTACTACATTCCCTTAAAGCGACTGCACGAGAAAAGAAAAAGCAAAACAGCCTCGTAAATTAACTGTAGTACATTTTAATTAAGGTGTTAAAAAAGAGCCATTATCTCGGTCTATTTGAGCAGCGGGCGAGGGGAGAGCGGGGCGCGACAAGCATCCTCTGGATATAAATCAACGTACGAGACAATGCTAATTCTGGGGAATTAAAAAATACTCAGTGCGGAGCCCACTCTGAAATAAAGGACTTAGCACAATCTTTGCGGCCGCTTAATGAATCACTTTTGCTAATTTTTCCACCAGGGCGGTATTTGGGAATGTGCGTCTACGAGAATTTTGTTACTTGCTGTGTTTTATGTTTTGGTTTGTTTAGTATTGTAAATATACAATTACAATTAAACATCTGCTCTACAATATATAATCCATTATTTTTTTCAGGCGCCTGTGAAACGAGAGACCGCGGGTTCGAATTGCGCACTGAAACAAATATTTGTGTGATCCACAGGTATTTGTTTCGGGTCTAGGCGTTTGTGAGAAAGTCTCTCGTAGTTTCGAATACCCATGACACAAGACTTGATCTTAGTGTGGGGTCAGTACTATGTTTGGGACTATTGTAGTGTATTTGTATTATTATATTTATGGGCAGCGTTTTATTTAAAAAATTTCAAGGAATATTTATTCCTGGTTACAGCAAGATCCTGGTATTCTACACGCAGCGACCCTATAAGTGATTTACTAGATTAGAGGTCGAAAATTGGGAACTAATCAACATCTCTGGCTGTAAATGAGACCTTTCTTTATATGATTCTTGGATATTTTTACTGCGCATCTAAATAAATAGAAATGTTAGTACTCGTAAATAATGCGCTTGTACATACTTAATCATATTTCTTAGTAAGTTGCTTCTCTCATATATACTTACATAAAATGTATAAAATATGAATTAATGCTTGAGCTTGATTTTTCTGCTGCCGATCTGATGTAATGTATTATATTTCGCAATATTTATACAATTGAAAATAAATTCAAATTCATCCCTGCATTTGAATAAAGCATCTAAGACAATATCATGATGCATTGTTGGGCGGCGCGGGGCGCGCCAACGTCTTAATTAATCATTGCAGATTACACGTGAAATGCGAACCAAGATAAAAATAACTCCGCTCGAAGAGTGCTACATTGCTGCTGCTATTTCAGTTAATTATTTATGGTGGTATATTTCTATGAAAATTATTACCGATGTTTTAATCCTACATAGGGTTCTTGGAATATATTATTTACTCGTATTAAATTAAGGTGTATTTCACAAAGTGAATATACCGCTTTGTTAAGAAAGAATACATGAAGAAAATATATCTTACCGTTGTTCATACATCAAGATAAGTTCTGTATCTGATTTATTCGTGTTGCTAAATGATTTGGTTGATTTTATAACTGAGATATTCTAGCATCAATTCGTCGCCGAATCTGTAAGATTCTGCGTTTGAAATGTTATTTATGTTTAGTCAATGACATCATGTGTGTAATGTATTATGCAAATCGATGCTCAAAGATCACAATAACCATTTGAAGAAATTACAATTAATTAAAGGTAAATTCTATTTAACTGATGATACTTTTAAATTGATTCCATAAAAATGTATCTTCTGGCTTTCAAGGGCTCAAGTTACTGTTATATTATGTTATAACGAGCGTTGTAGTTAAATATGGATCTATTTTTTTAT
This sequence comes from Theretra japonica, assembly GCA_033459515.1. NCBI lineage: Eukaryota > Metazoa > Arthropoda > Insecta > Lepidoptera > Sphingidae > Theretra > Theretra japonica. The sequence goes on from CM065939.1 coordinate 9,474,867, forward strand.
ACTTGAATTAAAAAAGTAGAAAAATATATATATTAACAAGTGTACGAACAAGACTAATTATTGTAGGCGCCAAAATTATATAGGCCATTTTTAACGATTCCAAAATTTTCAAAAACCTAGAGACGACAATATATTAATTATGTAATAGTATTTTTAAAATGTATGTATGACTAGATATTGGCATACAAGTCACAATCGAACTCGTATCACCAACGACCTGTGAAGTCGGGACTTCCAAGTCGCTACAAGTCAGCGCAGGACTTGTCGACAGTATCATCCGTCGCGACGCTCCGCTGGTAACTGAAGTGTCAGCCGGTGGGCGGGGCGTCGGGTGGGCGTGTCCCAAGCCCCGCCCACCCAACAAACCCGCCTTGTACGAAAAACGTGTGACATGTAGGCGGAGCTTACTGAAGTATCGACGCTAAGGACACTTTATCAAGTAATTTGCTACCATCGATACGAATTTAAAATTTATACCACTAGATAAATTGCCCTATGAATATTTTTGTTATTTAGGTTTCATGATGGAAATTGTTTTTTTGCATGAGGGAATAAGTCGACTACATACTTACATATTTTGCAGTTACATAATATATTACGAAATTTACTACCCCATTACGATTTGCTTTTCGTATGTATCCTAAAATACGAATACATTTTAAATTAAATTCACGAACTACGAATAATGCAGAAATATATTGTTAGATTGAGGTTTCAGCATTCACCACGTCTTTAACAATACTATCTTTAAGATAAATTTACTTATGATACAGAAATACGATTTTATTGTTTTTACATTGTATCCTGCAATACACTAACATTGTTCATTTATTTTATCATACATAAAATACTGTATGTACCATCTTACTTACATCCTAACTATAAATGAAAAAACACAATAATTTAAACTCTAAACCATACTTCATACCGCTATACAAAAATAACATTAACCAATCATATTTTTTAATTTTAAACTCGCATTAAATTCTACAAAAAAATAATTTGCACTCTCCGAATATTTTTATTTAAAAATTCCACTTACATTTTCACAGGCATTTTGTTATAAAATATAATATTTAAATAAGTGAAAGAGTTATGAAAGCGTCACAAAGCGGCTATGAAGGGAATCTCTTTGAGAAAATTGTTGGCATGGGCGCGCCACCTTGCATACTTAAACAATTATGCCGGCGCGACGTGGTAGCTAGCTGTTTAATGTTTTAATACATTGTAAATTGAATTAAAATAATATATTAATAGAATATATGAAGGTAAAAAAAATATCAGTGATAAATCTTTAGCAATTTTTTTTAAACTCGGCAAAATAGAGAATAATACCGAAAATATGTACCACGTAAAAATTATTACTTGGCAATAAGTTCTGAATATGACCAATTTCGACAGACTCCGTGGCGCAGTTGGTTGGACGCCGGCTGTGAAACGAGAGACTTCGGGTTCGATCCCCGCACCGAAACAAACTGTTGTGTTAACCACAAGTATTTGTTTCGGGTCTGGATGTTTGTGAGACCGAAAAGTCTCTCGTAGTTCGTGATACCTACGACACAAGACTCGATCTTAGTGTAGGGTCATGACTATGTATGTGACTGTTGGGTGTATTTATTTATTTCATGTAATGGGTTATTTTTGTATCTTTATACAATTTTAATATCCTTTATGTTAAAAAATACTGACATTCATAGGTTTTAATCTTTTCTTTAAATATTTACCGCTTTTTTTCTTCTTAAGTTTTACCCATATATAAGCAGTTAAAAGAGCTTTAACGATACCTAAGAAACTTAAATATAAAAGCTTCTTAAACCATCTTATAGAAAAATAACCGACTCCAAAGACAATGTAAAGTCAAAACAACAATATACTTTTGCAATAGTAGATATTCAACCATCAGTTATTCATTTATAATCTTAATATAATCTCTTAGTTATAGGTTAACCTTCTCTACGATGTTGCACAGTGGCCTGTTAGAAGGCGCCTGCGTCCAAAGTCTTTCTGCAACATTTCTCATATTATTATTTCCATCTTGTGGGCTAACATCCAATGCGCTTACCAGTGCCCTTTACTCAATAACTTTATTGGCCCAATATTATTTAAAATAGTTATCTATTTTATCATTTTCACCCTACTACACCAGTCAGACCCCCTCCTACCATATCGCAGCCGGGTGTCGTATGCCTTAAAGCTGGTATTCTAACCCTTTGCAAGAGTTACAGCGCAGATATCCCCGCTCTCCCCACCCACACCTTTGATCTAAATGACGACAATTATTTGATACGGTATTTTATCTCGACTATTTCACTCCAAAATGTCTTGGCATTAACGTGTAAGAGGAGATGTGAAGAGGTTGACTAAAATATTGCGTCATTTGAATTATGGAGATTTATCAAATGTTTTACTTGATCTTACTACAGAATTATTTGGTTTATCATACTATGTCTGACAACATATTTTAAATAAAAAATCTAGTACAAAGTACTTGTATTATCCAAATTATATGTAGAACCCAGGCGCCTCAAAGGTACAATGCTACTACTAGTTGCTTGTGCTAAACGTTAAATCTTGCTAGTTTTCATGGCCCGTCCCTAGCCAATTTTTTTTAGATTGTCCTCCAATTTACAATTACTATTAGGTGATACTTTAACATACTATGACTACTTTATAACTTACTATTATTTATATTATATATATTATTACTATTATTTTTAATTTACTATTATTACTTTACATTACTTTAACGGTGAAGGAAAACATCGTGAGGAAACCTGCATACCGTAGCGATTTTAAAGAATTTCTACGGTATGTAAGTCCGCCAACCCGCACTAGGCCAGCGTGGTGGACTATATGGCCTAACCACTCTCAATCTATTCTCTCGATTGTAGAGTAGGCCCGTGCCCAGCAGTGGGACGTATATGGGCTGATAAAAAAACAAAAAAAAATTAGGTGATAAGTGGTCGATTCTTTTTCTCGTTTTCTAAAGGTTTTCACCAGCTTCATTTAATGCCTTAATAATACACAACCAGTAACACCAATTACTAATTGAAATTTGAGAGAAATAAAACCGTTTCCAAAGGTTTTATGGAACACAAACATAATACTTTGTTTTCATGTATTTATTTTATTTTTCTGCAAGAGTACTTCTTCTAGATGCGAACAAATACTATGAACTATGAATTTAACAAGCTACGCTATGTTGAATTAGATTTTATGACACATTTATGTACATTGAAATACATATTTACCTATTTGCACATTTACAATACGAGTAATTTCATAATTACTTCGTCAAATGAGTCAAAATGAGTCAAACTATGATTAGTTTGACCAAAAATAAATAAATTTGAAAATGTCTACTTATTTCTGGTATTAAATAATATTAAACATGCTTCATTTATTGCAAACAAGACATTGTATTTAATTTACTTATAAATTCTTTATTGTTCAAATCAAATATTGTATCATTAAAAATAAAAAGCGCTTAAAATTATTGTAACAATCAGCGGTCTTATCGCTATCGGCGATTTCTTCCAGACAACCTTTGGATGGAGTGGATTGAAAAGAAGCTAGGAATACATGTTATCGGTATATCCTTCAGTCAGTGATTGCTGCCGCCGCTAAACGCACTTCACCGGCGCATAGATTTATTTCCTAAGTTATTCAATAAAACGGGAGATCATGAAAAATATTTTAAACAATTCAATAAGATAATTACAGTACATTTAAGGATAAGTGCAATAGGGCCAATAGAGTATCGATCTGATTGAATCATTCTCTCGCCAGCCAATACGGTTACTACAAAATGCCCAAAGCCGGATGCGCACTGGCTGATACTATAAATTGAATCCCTGGCGTGGCTTATATTGTGGGTTTTACTCCTAGTTTTAAATATCGCTATCTACCAGATAAAAATATCCTACTTCCAACAAAAAAAGTTTAAATTTTTTTAACATTTAGTTCCCGAATAGTCACGCAAAACGTCCTTTTTTCAATATGCCTATCTTGAAAAAAACATCTACATTCGTACTCTTGTTAATTAATATGAAAGTGTGTAATCAATTGATAATTGATATCAGTGTGCCTAATAGTATCACATTTACCTAAATAACCTAACTTTATAAAGACAGCTTTTCGTAAAGAAATTTCGTTCGCTCTCCTAAAAAGTACGGAGCGTGTATATTGTCGATTTTACCCGGTAGGCCGGCTCGCCCGTCAGAACAATTAAGCAAACGAGTGGAGGCTGATTTATGAACGAGTTTGGCTAATCCGATCCGACATGAGCCGAGCCGAACATTTCCAATGGATCCGCGGCCAATCCTATCACCTTCCCGTACATTCGCAAATAGCCATTATCACCGCTGCGTTGCTTCCGAAATTCTACCTCGTGTACTCATAACTTAATGATTATTTTTTTAGCATGATAATTACCAGGCGAAACGTGGGTGTTCTGGTAGCACCTCTGCCTACCCCTTCTGGGAAAAAGGCGTGTGTTTGTGTGTGTGATAATTAGGGTATGGCCTAACTACTGTCAATCGAAATCGAAATAATTTAGAGATAAACCGTGCCTTGTAGTGGGATATATGGTATACGTGTACGTGCGATCTGGGTTATTTGTTTATTCATTCAAAAGTTGATTTATGTGTGAATTATATTATAACCTTGTTGGAAGCTTGAATCGAGTTTAGATTGTGACATACTAGCTTCCTTTGCTTCCCTCAATCAACACAAAATTACAGCCGTTGGTTCATGATTCGGTATTGGGCTAACATAACATGAAACTAAGGTCTAAACTCTGTACTGTACTGTATCAGCCCATATACATCCATTGAAAGCCACGAATCACGGCCTCCTCTAGAATCACGAGTACGTTTGAAAGAATTGAAACTCTACAAGGGCAAAACATAACATAGAAATCATTGAATCAATAGAAACATAAGAATACTCAAACGCATAGTTTAAATTTACATTTTATATCATATTCGGCAAAGAAAATTACAATTTATACTACGAATAAAACGTTTTTTCATTGTTGTATAAGCGTCCCGTGAAACGTTCATATAAAATTTAAACAAGCTATATTTTTGATCTGTTTGGATTTGTTTTTGTTTCTTCCAAATAATAATACGAACTTTTACAGTGGATTAGCAAATATTTTATATCACAAATGTTGTCTTGGAAATTACGAACACAGTAAAACTAATAAAACCCATTTGAATTTAACAGTACTAAATAGTTTTGATAATAATAATCCACCGCACACACGGCTCACTCCTGGCCGTACCTCGTTTATAATAAAGACGGTTTGGGTAATAGTCTACCTAGTCTACCTAGGTACAAGCTGGCCTAGTGCGGGCTATCCATCAACCATACATTCATCAGACCATTCACAAACCATACTTTCTGAAACCCTTTTTTCCTCACCAATATTTAGATTTACAAAAACAATTAATGTAAAGCTATACCTCCATGTATGTATTCAAAGAGTTGATCCCAAGAAAGCTGGTGTGCTCGTCGAACCGTGTGACGACATTAGCACTGGCGTCGCGCGATAAATAAATTCAAACGTAGCGTCCGCTCCGCTGCCGTAATCCATCTGTTGTGCTCAAATTAATTAATTAATATCGTCATTATGATGACAATACAACTGCCTGTGCGTACCCATACTCTTATACAGCATACGTACATACCGAAGTATGCTGTTTATGCGTATTAAGTTGTTTTTATGTGTTAAATAAAATTAATTTATTTTTTTATTTCAATGTTACGTGGAAAATAGTGCAATTATTCATTATTACCTAAAGAAGACTTAAACGTTGCAAAGTTTGGATGACAATTTTTTTTTTAAATGGTGAGCGAAGTGTGTCGTCATATCCATACTCATATAAAGACACGAATCAGGGCAAAATACTTTTTTAATCCAGCCAGTAACTATAGGCCACTTCCAACAAGGCGCTACGGACGGAATCTTTTAAAGGAGATAAAGATCTCCTTTAGCTTCCTTAGCTTTATACCGACGATCAAAGGCATAAATAAAGCTATAAAATAGTTGCAGTAATTATTTTCCATTCTGAGTATGTAATAATACCCAAAAACACAAACATCTACTTCACACATGACTGGCACACCGTATCAAATCAACAATACTCCATCAGAGCCAGCGCGCACAGGGCGGAACGTTAACTCGCGACATACTAAGATTCAATCATCCATTACAATCGCCTCAACATTAGTGTAGAGCCACTCAAGGCAGTTCCGGCGTCTGTTATCAGCGATCACATCGCTAATTGTGCGTTAATCAGTCGTTAATTACCAGGCACGGGCACGCGTGACGTCATTATGCATTGACCCCCCCCCCCCTTCAAACTGCCCCCTCCCGCCCCGCCGCCCGCGCACAATCAATAACGCACTGTCATGTGCAACTTGATCTAATTTGTCTCGAGTACAGTTACAAGTGGCGTTTATGTCGCAATAGGTTATTGTGTAAAATTGTTGCACGGGTTTGTGACGTGGGAAAATGGGGATACAGATTTGTGCGTTAATATGCACCTGGTTTTTGGAATAGGTTTTGATTGGATTTTGTACTGGGGTTGAAAGGAGTTACTATCGAAACTGATTCATAAAAATGCAATAATTGATGGAAAATACTCAGCCTAGGAAGGTGTGTCTGAAAGTACTTCACTAACTGTGTTATAAAAAATATATAGAAATACAAAACCAATAACCTTACGTTTTCATAAAATCACCTACTCAAAACATTTCCCTTTTCACGGACACCGATCGCACAAGAAACCAAGTGTTGCGATAAAGTTTATTGACTTGCACAATGGGATAAGACAAGTCGAACAAATTAATAGCAGACACACCTCCCATGTACAAATCAATGTTGGAATCAATAAAGTTCCTTGTATGTATGTCCTACTAACAGCACTAGACGTCTGTGTTGCAACGAATTAGAAATAAAATGTAGGACGTGACACCTCACGACCTTAATGGACTTCGAATTACGCCAGCTTCGGCTAAAAGCCTAATCCTGTTTCTAGGGATACCGGGTACTGATGTACAATGCAAACGAAACCACACTATGGAATTATAGACTTTGTAAAATAAACATTTTTAGGCGGAATGGTTGGTTGTGAATGCTATGGCTGGATTTTTTGTGGTAATATTTTTCAATGGAATTCTGGAGAATATAATTTACTTTCTGCTGGTGGTCTGATTGTTAGGTTTCGATAGTGACTATATGGTTGTGGAAACTCCGGCATAGTGACCGACGCAAAGGTGGCCCATTTCGGACTCAGCTTGTGTATCTGGTTACAAACGTGCCGAAGTCATTGTCATGTTCATACAGGGTATATCAAGACTGCTACCGAAAACGAAGCCAGGTGGTAGTTTTAGTGCCTATAGACACGATGCAACTAAAAATTTTGCAAAAAAACGCATCGACTTTTTTTGTAAAGTTTTAAATATCATTGTATTTGGGTGGTAAATCCATAGCTTTTACTAAAATTATAATTTAAAGCCTTGCGTACTATAGCGTATTTAAAAATAAAAGGGTGTACATTATTTTTTTTGGGAAAATGTATGTATTTACCACCCAAATACGATGATAGGAAAAAAGTTACAAAAAAAAGTCGTCGCTTTTTTTTGCAATTTATAGTTGCATTGTGTCTAACGTCACTAAAACACTAGCTTCGTTTTTGGTAGCAGTCTTCATATACCCTGTATATAAGCGGGTATATCTCACTAGTGGTAATGCTGTTTGAAAGGAACTACACTTGCCATCATCTTGTCACCCTTTCTGATAATAATTTTCAAGAGGTGATATTTTTTTCTGATTTTTTTTCTATTCCAATCGTGTATAACCCCTGCCTATTACCACTAAGTTTTCCACAGTTTGGCAGCCCTGCACTGAGCTGGTGGCCGGTGGGGCCCGGTGCCTTACGTCATCCGACGGGACGCGCCATTTGCGCCGCTTGCATCGTGAGTGATTAGCGCGCTGTGATTGCACTATGATCGATTGTTGGACTCATGTTTGCATACGTCATGCTGTATGAAGTGACGGGATTTGGCGATACAATGCTGCTGCGGATATTTTTGAAGGCAAATAATCGTACGATTTAAATGTATAGATCTATTATATATGACACAAAAACTAATACATTATCTAATAATGGATAACTGATGGTATATGAATCGACGACAAATCGAGAAATGGGTGGCATCACCAACTAGACTCACTTTAATTTATAATATATTGGTTTTAATAAATAATAACGGAAGGTTTTACCCTGAAGTAGACTGATGCAAGTCACAAAAATGAAAATTATTAAATCTGCGTTTGTAATTAATAGGACACTCCGCTTCACCAATTAAGGCTTTACCGGAATAAAACACGATTAATTAAAAAAAGCTCAAAACAGTTTTTTAATCCATAAACCATAAGAGCTCACAAAATGTATGCAGTGCAATATTTATTTCTTCCAACGCAAGCCGCGTTCAATTTTGTTTGCTCCCAGCCCGGTTTAATTGCCACCTCTTAATCCTTTAACCCTGTCAAAATATGAACTAGTGCTGTCATAAAAAATAGTCGTAAAGCCGTAACAGAGCAGTGAATAAAGGGCGCCAGTGTCCGAATAAACCTGGATCGACCGCTTGTACTGTCAGCGGCACTCGAGTGTTCACACGAAAAACACCTGTGAAGTAATAATGCTCTAATTTTATGTTTAAATGGACATATCTAACATGCACTTATTGGTCGATGACACAAAATCGATATTTACAGTAATTATATAGGGCTTAGGGGAGCACTGACTTGTGGAAACGATAATAATACAAAACTTGACTTATTGATAGTTGATAATTTATTAGCAAGCCCGCAATGTATAGCGTTTAATAGTTGCAGCGAAATTGACGTTGAGGTCTTGCGACGACTGGTCTTTTATTCGCGTTACATTACGTTATTTAAAAAAAGGATATTAATAATTGCTGTCCAAATAAATAATTTTGTTTTAATATAAGTATTCTAACACAATACGTGAAAATCACATGAATAATAATATGTGATATTACAGCTGACACATATTTTTCGTAAACATTTTAAATTATTATACTACAATTGACGACACTTTAAACTAGGTAAAGTATAGTTTGTCGTGACAAAATATAAGCCTAAGATCCAACGAAAACATTTTGAATAGGAACACAGCGTAACTTCGGCTCGCAAAGCCCGGCGAAATCAGGTGCGATGCGGGATCACGTACGCATTAATAATGATAAATTCGCGTCATTAATTCATCGGGATTAGTCGCGGAGGCCGAGTGTGCGCCGCCGATAACCAAATATTAACTCAATTAGTGTGGAGACGGGTTGGCGGCATTCAAATGTCTGCTAATCTTACGCTCGGCGCGGCCGCGCGCGTTACTGGACACGATGCCACGGATTAGCATTTTACGTTCGGTTTAGTGCTGCTATTTTTAAATACATTTACATTATTATTATTTTTTTTCTGTTAGTGTGTCTTTGTGTCAGTCGGCATGGTGATAGGGTTTGAGTTTTTATAAATCGGACAAAAATTTTAATACATTGTTAAATATAAGTAGGTAGATAAATAGTGCGTACATGTCAATAACCCCCATGGTATAGATAGTTGTGACGTCGACTGTGAACCGAGAGCTCACGGGCTCGATTCCCGCAACGAGACATGTATTAGCAAAGTCTACAAATGTTTTTAGGGATCTACTTTAGTAAAAGAAGGCTCTTGTGGATTCTGATACCTAAACAGATTTTTATTGCATTTTTATAAAGATTTTTATTTAAGAGAGGGTTGAAAACTACATATGCGTGTCATGTAGTCATTAATTGTAATACTTTATGTCATGGAAACCTTGTTCATGTATAATGTTTGTTAGTTGTTGATACACAGCAGCCGTGCATAGGTCTCCCTGTAGCCATTGAGTAAGGGGATATCGTTTAATCCAACACTATAATCTACGAAATGGATGGACACATGGATTGTACCAGGCTAACAGCAAGCCTAGGGGCGGATTTAATGACCCTCTAGGATATTACAGACACATGACAAATAAATGATAATATTTATATGGTAATTTTTCTTATTCATTCATTATAATTATTAGGGAATTGTTAGTCAATGTTGTGTTTACATTAGAATAATCATGTATATGTATTGGTGTATATTTTATCCTTTGTTAAATTCTAGTGTAATGGTGTGTGATTGATAGAAGGTAGAATAAGTATACAATTAAATAAACACAACCTTATTATTTGGGTAACGACGGCTAAATTTACGTAAACAGAATATTCTTAAAAATCGCGCACAGACATTAAATTTAACTCTGTGGATTCGTACCAAAGTCACTCATCATAACTGAGCTTATCATAATCACTAGGTTTACTAATGATTAAGCTTCATCCACTCGGAGTAACAAAGCCTCGGGTTACTAATTGTAATAATCCAATTAGTAATGGCCGATGGTAATGACAAATGCATGGTTAGCAATGACAGATTGTTAATGCGCAGCTGACGAGGCAAAACTGGACGGCGAGACACCGGCATCCATCACCGGCGCTCATGATGTTTTCACCTATTTACTTATTACTAGCTTTCGCCCGCGATTTCACCGATGTGGATCTATTTGGCGAGAATTTTGAATAAAATAAGTAAAGAAAGATTTAACCATTTTATTGAAAATAAAGATAATAACGATGTAGATAATGTATTAAAGCTAATTAAACCCGTTTAAAATAACTCGTAGGTCCTAGGTGCCAGTCACCACACCATTCTACTCATCACTTTAGAGAAAAAAGGTTAGTGAGATGAGATGAGTTCTGCACCTAGGCGAATACAAATTTTGAAGTTTTCTTGCCTTATCAATAAATTGATGTAAATTTATCTACATGGTTTACAAAAGTCATTTATTAAGCTAATATTAAATATTTTTGTTTAAATTTTGGATTGGCAGCTCTGAACAATTTGCTATTTATAATGATGCACAGAACAACGGATACAATAACAAACAATAAATTATAATATTATTGTACATCTATATCACTCACTAGGTGGTCAGACGACGTGGTGAATGTCGCGAGACGTCGCTGGATGCAAGTTGCCTCCAGCAGGTCACTGTGGAAATCATTGGGAGAGGCCTATGTTCAGCAGTGGACTTCCTTTGGCTGATGGATTGGATTGATTGATATCACTCACCGGAATCTCACTCCTGATGCAGAATGGACGACGCCGACAAAAACGGTGATCATTGTAGCACTGAACATAATTTGCACTATATTGTCCACAGAACAATCTAAGTTAGCCAAGAACTCTAGCGCAGCAACGAAGCACGCGCCGTGCATTTGCTGCGTACACGGGAAACTGAACTACTAGTCCATCAAGACGGCACAAGATAATTACAATAACTACCCTCTACTAGATTTTTTTTTCAGAAGTGCATAATCGAAATTATGGCGTTTGAAATAAAGCGAGTGTTTTTTAAATAAATTAATTGCTATAATTAGTTTTTTATTTCGTATTGTCAGTGAAATTAGAGAATTAATATTACTACCTCAAGCGAGAATACATAATTCATTCTTCGACTTGAGTTGAGTTCAGGAATACAAAAGTTTGAACAGGATATAAGATATTACTGGCGTGATGTGGAGTCTAAACATTTTTGCATATAGGCGAAAGCTGGACCGGCCCGGTAGTTTGTAATAAAATTTTAATCAAATATTTAAGCCGCAGGTGAAAAGTTATTTGTATTTAACATCATATTGATCGTTTTACACATATTACAGTAATGTATGTAAACGATTGGTTAGTATTTCCAAATAATCAATTCGAAATGTTTTAACGCAGCTCGAATTGTTAATGTGCACTTTGCGTATTTTCTAATAAATAAATAAAAAATGGTTCGGTTCATTTTACCCAAAAATAAATTACCTTCTCTTTGAATATGACGTTTTTTGGGGCGTAAACCAATCGAATTTCAAAATATGGTCCTTGACCACGTTTAAACAACATGAGTCTTGATTCATAATGTCGAGTCAGGATTATGTGTCACTGTCGAATGTTAATGTTATATCTATTTAAAATTGAATGCAAGAAAATTATTTCAGTGTATTTTTATAACCCGGGTAAGCAAACTAAAATAAAAGGTATGTCATACTATCTTGAATCAAAGTCGCACAATTAGCTATTATTATAGACGTTAAATTGTTAGTTGTACATAATAGGGGAACCTTTATTGCTTTCAGAGCTCAAGGCGACGATATCGTAAAAGATCGTATAAACGCCCCGTAACACGCTTAACTTCAACTTCACTCTTTACCTTCTAAAATAAATACCCAAAAATACATTAAATTAATGAAAAACCAATTCACCACAAAAGACTTAACAATAAACCAAATATTAATATAACATTTTCTCAAAATCATTTCGGCTGAACAGCTTTTCTTACAAAACAAACGAAAACCGAGAGCAAACTTAATCCAATCCGGGAATAACCGAGTGAGACGTCGACTCAAACAAATTATTTGACATAATATCGTTAATTAGAAACCCTCTTTTGTGACTGGGGGTAGGGTAATTAGGTTCGGATGTTCTGAATGGGCCCTTTTTCTGCTCGTTACGGCTGAAACAAAGGGGCAAAGAAGTAAATACTCCGTATTCAGACAAGATTTGCATTCGTCTCGGGGAAGGTAAGAATTTGACTTTAATTTAGTTACAGCGGTTGGCTTGTTTGTTTTTATTATAAATGGCCTTTATTGTTCATTTTTTTGAATCAATCGTGGATGCTGCTCGTAAGGACTTCAACCTTATAGAAGAAACTCATTGGGAGAACACAACATGCGCTTGGTATCTCTGAAAATTTTTAACAAAATATATAACAAACCATAATTTTAGTGTCTAGGCACAGCTAGTCAAAACGGCGGCTGTGAAACGGAAGGTCATGGAATCAATTCCCGCACCGAATCATTTGGCTTGTAAATATTTATTTACCGAAGTAAAAAGGTATCAGTACAAGTTTTCACCACATAAATAATATAATCTATAGAAACATTTATCAATGTACTTTTCCGTACCCGCATGAAAATAGGTATAATATAATCTACGGTGTGTATTTTCGCCAACCCGCACTAGGCCAGCGTGGTGGACTATATGGCCTAACCACTGTCAATCGTACTCTCGATTGTAGAGGAGGCCCGTGCCCTGCAGTGGGTCGTATATGGGCTGATACAATACAAAAAAAAATGAAAATAGAACAAATCAACAATCTTCCCAACAGTGATCGCTTATAATCTGGAATGCTACAAAAACTTATTTTTCTCCCGGAAAAAAGGTCGTATGGAATAAAAAGTCTAGAATCTACGATATTTAAAGTGCCAAGATATGGATAAAATTAATATTTAATTAAAAACATTTTACCACAATTTTAAAGTCATATAATTTTACTACATAAAATATGGTTTTAGAAATAATATCATTTTTTTTTAATAATTTTATTTTAAATTCTGAGTAAAAAAAGCAGAGTTGCGGGTCGCGAGTGAGGGGAGGGAGGGGATTCGTCGCGGTTGTCTACAAGACGTCTCCCCTTGCGGGTTTAATTGCACTGCCATTGTTCCGGCTGATTTGATTCTGTATCTCTCTATAGGGCACAATCATAATAACGAGCTTAGCGGCCGTCTTGCCCCACCATCCTCCTACATCACCCTGTAACTGGCTTTTACAAGCCTCAACGAAATTGGAACGAACTGCTAATTAGAGCAGAAATTACTTCTTTGTTTCATATGACGTTTTTGGTTTATACATATGAATGAATTTTACTGGTGGTAGGTCTCTTATATGTGAGAGGCAGCCTGGGTAGGTACTACTGCAATGTCTATTTTTTCCGACAAACAGTTGTGTACATGCACTATTGTATTGCGGTTTGAAGGACATTGTAGCCAGAGTAACTACTGGATCTAATGAGAATTCTTAATCCTACACGATCGTTTAATTCTGCTTAGTAAGGTCGTCACAACTTTACCAGAAATCATAATCATGTGACAGCCTACAGGGCGCAGTTGGTTAGACGCCGGCTGTGAAACGAGGGGCCGCGGGTTCGATCCCCACACCGAAACAAATATTTGCGGGATCCACAGGTGTTTATTTCGGGACTGGAAGTTTGTGAAACTGAAAAGTCTCTCGTAGTTTCTTATACCCTTGTGTAGTGGTTTAAATGATCTTAACCCATTAGTGGCCAAATCAAAACTACAGAGCGGATTTTCAAAATTCTTTTATTAATTGAAATTAAGTAGCTACAAGAGAAAGTGGTATCACAAAAAAAAAACAATTGAAATAATTTTCATGAATTTTCAGTGGTGTTCCCAAATTGGCACAACGGCTCCTTATGAGTGAAAATTTGCGAAACACGATTTTTTAATACACAGGGTTTTCTTGCACTTCTTGCAACCCCAGCGACCTCTGATATGGCACACAGCACATCGCACTCGTTTTGGTAGCTTTTCAGGGACGTGATCAACCCCATCCAACTGCAAACTTTCAATATTGGATGATGAAGGGCGAGCAGAGTATCTTTGGGGTGACAGTTTGAGGTAATGCCTGGCGACACTTCGGCGGAATAATAATTGGTCCATTGGCTCGTCTTTAGCGATAACGTGCAATCGCCATGCATTTGACATGGTCGTATCAATCATATAAGTGAATAAGACCCACCACCATTTTTTGCCGTGTACGCCAATTCTATACAGAGATATCGATTGGTCTAGTTCATCCACTCCTCCCATACCTTTATTATAATTTAGGAACAGATGAGGAATGCTCACATCCACTTTTTCTCTTTTTTCGGTGCACCATCTTTTTACGGAACCTACTGGCTCATAAGAATCGTAATTGGTCGCCATTGTGCAAATACTGTTATCTTTCCAGCGGACCAACAGAAGCTCATTATTTTTGTCAAATCTGTAATCAAATTCAGCTCTTGCTTTCTTCATCATCTCTTTTGCATTCGATAGCGCACATTTTTTAGTACGATTTTCACGGATAGTTCCAGTGGCACGGTATCCTAACTGCCGTAGATCAGCGAAGTTGGTAACAATGAACTTGTGCCGATTATTTTGATTGGCATACAACATGCTAAACTCAGCAATCATTGTAAATCAATCTCAAATATTGCAACGGGTGTCAAATCTTGTAGTTCCTGCTTGACGCGATTTTGGAGAGCTAATATATTGTCAGTTTGCTCAAAGGTTGTCGAGTAATTAGGTGAACACTTTCGCCAAAGCGGAAGGCTGGATGACTGTCGGCTCGCAGAGACAGTGGGCTGCAACTCTGATCTTTTAGCAGCCAAAGGTTCATCATCACTGCTATCCTCGGATTCCAGAGTACCCACGTTGCGAACAAATACCTCAATACTACCTGGGACATCGTTTGGTAGGGTACTAGGTGCCACATCATCATCTCCTTCTTCTTCGTCAGTCACAATACTTGGCTCTGGTGGAATGATCGCTAAATCATACTCCAAACCATCGTCACTATCCTCAACTATTGTGCCGATAGCTTCTTCTAAGCCCCTAAAGTCATTAGTACCACTAAAATATTGTTTGCAATTCATATTAATTCTGTAAATAAAATGGTTATTTTTAGTACACTTGTAGCCACTGTACCCAAATTGGCACACCAATATTTATGACACTATTCTTTTATATACATGTAAAATAACTGCAATAAAATAACGTTAGGCGTTAGGTTAGGTACTTATTTTACAAAAATATCAACAATAGTCATGATATTCATCATATGTATTGCAAAATAAGAACAAAATTACACTTACCTGTAGTTTCTTCCGGATAACGAACTTGAATGTATCCAAAACGAAAGATTTTTGAACAAATTAATATAATCCGATGTTTTTACCTAATGAACACACTTTCGACTGCACAACAAAGTAAAGCAATATTAAAAATTGCCAAAACTTTTTTTATTTACCCTCTTTTATTAAGTGTTCCCAAATTGGCACAGTGGTCAAGAATGGGTTAATGTGGAGTCAGGGCTATTCAGTGTGTTAATATATGTATGTATTTTATGTAAAACAACTAAAATCGCTAATATGATTGGTCGTTTCCAATATAATCGTTGTAACTACAAAAACCTTATTTTCAAGTCGGTCAAAAATAGTCTATGTTCTATATCTGTTCACTGATAATATGTGAAAAACGCAATACCGCATCATGGGCGAAGTATCAAAATGGATGACAGGCGAGTGTCACACACACTCTTTTACAATATCAACAAACATCTTGCCGCTAATTTTGTTTGCGATTCCTTTAGAAGGCTCTTGACTCGGCTCCAATTGTTAAACTCGTTTTGAAACGACGTTAAATACGACCGAATTTCAGATAATTAACTCAGATTAGGGCCTTTCTGCGTATTATTCGCTTTTGTTGCAGAAAATTTTCAGCACAGCTAATGTTGACGCATACTTTTCAACTAACATTTAATTACTATAATATGTTCCAGCAGGTATCCATATTTCTCGTGTCGTGCATCTACAAACAAACTGACTGAAAGCGGTTTAGTTGGTAGAAGCTAATAACATGAATTCAAATGAAATTCGCTAATTGGTCATGTATGTAAGTACTGAAATAGCGCTTATAGCAAGTTAGTATGAAAACAGATGTTTTTAATCCTTTGCATTAAATCAAGTGCTGATGTTTATAAAATATTTTTTTATATGTTAAATTGTTTTTGTACCGACACAATAAAAAAAGAACAGATTATACAGATGAAAAACGACGAAGCACAAATGAACGAGAAAGAATGTTTTTTGTTTATTTATTGTGTTTATTTAGTATGTACACAAGTAATGTGCCCCCTCGAATATAAAGGGAGAAAGCTTGACTCTTATTCCGGTATGCTGGTTCAAAATTGGTTGGTAGGAGAAATATTTTACAGACGAATAGGCAACTAACGGCCCATCTCCTATAGCATCAGATTGTTTCTAAAATTGCAGGCATTAAATACAACACCATAGCCAGCGGGCCCGACGGACGCAGGGCTCGGGATTTCTCTAAATGTTCTCATCACACAATATCTTTATAACATTTTGTTATTTATTTGGAAAACCAGCGGTGGTTAAAAATTTAATTACACACTAAGGATCCAAAAGATATTAAAATAAAAATAACACATTCTAAAGCTATCACAAAATGCAACAATAACAAAAATAAAATTAGAAAAAACTAAAACAACAGAAATACGCAATATTATGTGAGCTAACAGCTACTACCTATTAAATTATAATTTAATAAAATAAATTAAAATCAAAACACATGACTAATTCTGGATAAAAAAAAACAAAAACAAAAGTATGAAGATTACAAAGTAGGAAAAAGGGATACTAATAATAATACTGTTGTTATATAGATTGGTTCCTCAATAGCCACAAAAGTCACTTTTCTTCTAAATTTTTATATAAGCCATGAAGTGCGTGGTGGTCTGTTGATATACGGACTAGACGCGGCTGCCAACATGTGCACGGTGGTCGCTGTCAACACCCACTATGGTGAAGGAAAACATCGTGAGGTAACCAGCATAGCATAGCGATTTAGTAGAATTTCTATGGTGTGTAAAGTCCGCCAACCCGCACTAGGCCAGCGTGGTGGACTATATGGCCTAAGCCCTTTCAATCGTACTCTCGATTATAGAGGAGGCTTGTGCCCAGTGGGATATCTGGGCTGATACAGTACCTGAGTATAGTAAGCCATTACTTAAAAATGGTCTAAGTAAGAGATTTTGATTTTAAATAACTATTACAATACGGGCCTCATTATAAGAATGTATTATCTTGCGGCATGTGCTCGAATTACTCTTCTTTCTATGTTTCTCGGTAATATGAAAAGCTGTTTGTATTCACATCCAATTTCCTAGAAAATTTGTTTCAATAGTCGGTTGGTAATACATGAAGTTTATAATTAACTACCTGGAACATATACATGAATAACTCTAACTGTCCAATTATAATTAACTTGCTGTTTCCCGCGGATTAGCTTGGGAGTAATATTTTATTTTTATGTTTTACGCATACACATCATGGAAATGTCCATATCTAATTAATCTGCTATCTTCTCGCGCCACCATGTCAACTTATAAGAGGCTTTCCGGCCTGCTCACCCACCATAACAACTCCTATCAGCCACGACATTAGCACTTACAGAATCAATACTGATTCGTGAAGCGCATCAAGTTGATCAACGACAGTAGTTGGTCTTTAGCACGCTAGTTATACATCAAGAAACAAAACAAATAGCATAAGTGGGATACATATACCTACCTATTTTTTTTATAGCCTTAGGACTGGCAGACGAGCAAGCAGGTCACCAGATGGTAAGTGACCGCTACCGCCCATGAACATCCACAACCCTTGGATCATGAATTTGTTGCCGAACCATCGGATCGGGGTGGAGCGGGAAGGAAAAAGGATGGGAAGAGTAAAGGGATATTGGGCATCCGACAGTCTCACTCACCGAACGAAACGCCTGTCGCTTCACGTCGATCTCCTGTGAGGCAGTGGTACCACCCCGGACAAGCCTGCCACTTTCATGCTGAGTCATGGCTAACAACAGAGTGGCTGTACTACTGTAATAGTCTGCTTCCAACCGTAGTAAAGCGGGATACAAAGTATTGGGCTAACTAAAATCCCTTAGTGGCCGTCGCACGCATTTCGGGCGGCACTGGGGTATCTTAGGGCGAGAAGCGCCCCGATTCATTCCCTGTGATTGCCTGGCGCAGAACCAGGACGCAGACTGGTCGTTGATTGGGATAAAAAGTTGTTCCCCCTTATGTCTAAATCTAAAGTCTCTAAAGTATTGAGCTAAGAGGCTTGTCTCTGATACA
This sequence comes from Theretra japonica, assembly GCA_033459515.1. Taxonomy (NCBI): domain Eukaryota; kingdom Metazoa; phylum Arthropoda; class Insecta; order Lepidoptera; family Sphingidae; genus Theretra; species Theretra japonica. The sequence continues at coordinate 9,493,783 of CM065939.1, forward strand.
AAGACATATTACAATTGGAGAAGCCAGTCATAAATCTGGTCAGACACAGAGACGTATCGTATGTGTTTCTGTTATTTCAGACTATTCGCTTTTTTATAAGAAGTTATCAAAAACACGGGAAATATGTACCATTAATTTTATCGAAGAAATTTCATGTTAAGCTTCTTTTACTTTTAGCAGCAAGACTTCAAGTACAACTTCACATCATTTTATATAAAATTGCGGTGTCTTCTCGCCTGTTATGGGTTAAGTGCCGACACCTGGCCTCCGTGCTATGTGAGCACGTATGTGGCCTATAATCTAAAAGTCTTCTGTTTATAGGCTGTCTCTTGACCGAATTTCATCACGCATGATTCAAGAGCTTAGATGTGATATATTACAAACACTCAGACATTCAATCAGATCTGTGATTAACAATATTAATGTGAATAACGTGTCAAAATGAATACGAACCGACGCGCTAGTTTTGAAACGAATACAATACTTCGACCACCGCGCAAATATCGAATATCGAGTAACTTAAAGCCCATGCAAATTTGGAAAACCTATTATAATCTGCATCGCACACCGCTGGACGCTCTTTTCATTGAATGCCTTTTGTTGGTGGATTCAATTAAGTTTACATCGGCACGAGGTCAGTTAATAAAAACCGAAGCCTACAAAAATTGGCGCGTAAATCAAATTCAATAAAGTGCAGTACAATAGAACGGGACGGGACATCGGAAAATGACGCCGGCAAACAATGAAGCGCCGCGCCGCCGCGCCGTCAACTTATATGCCGCTAACGATATGCTTTTTGTATTTCATACCGTGTAGTGTAAAGGATTCCAAAAACTGTCAAAAAATAAAAACCGATTTTTAGTGTTTTTATGTTTGCCTCTATATTTTTTCACAATAAAAAATAACGTATTTTGATGAAGTTTTATTCCAGCTGGGGAAATAGTTTCATTGCAGTAAAATAGCAATTAATGCAAAACCGAATCGTTACGTCAACATCAAAGGCAACTGAATGTATATTGGTGACAACAAAAGTGGGTTTAGTATTCACGCCCTGACAGGCTCCTAATTGCGACTTAGTCCAATACTAATATTGAAAATCAGAGACAGTACTGATCTGTTGGATTGTAATAACTGTGAAATATAACATCATGAGTTCAACTCTTCTTTGAGAAAGTTTAGTTCACTGAATATTAATTCCTATTACTGCTAGTCACTGATTAAAAATATACATACATACAATATACATACATACATACATACATACATACGTACATACATATATACGTACATAAACATCACGCCTTTATCCCAGAAGGAGTAGGCAGAGGTGCAACCAGGCCCCCACGTTTCGCCTTGAGTATTCCTTCCCACTATGTGATAGTGGGCGAGCCTATACCATATCGGGCACAAACTGCTGACTCCGGGCTGATAATGAATACAAAAATCCAATATCACTTTTCCCGACCCGGGATTGGTAGTACAACTACGCCACCAAGGCAGTCACTAACTTAAAGTCCTGATAAGATAAACCAAAAAGTCATTACCACTTCATAACGAAAAATGTTAAAACTAATAAATTGCATTTACGGAAGGTGTACCTTTCAGTAGCTTAAGTAATAAAATCAATGATCGAAGCCTAACAAAAATGACTCGAAATAAATCAGCGCCAACCCGAACACCGTTCACCCCTTCTCATTAAGGATTCCCGTCCACCTTTCCACGTCTCCGAATTAATCGCCCGAGAGTCTCTATTAAAGTTTCTTCGCGAGTTGTTTAAGAGGCTCAACTCCGTTAAAACTCAGATAATGTTAAACATTCATTTAAGTGCGCGAGGTCCGCCCAACTTCCGAATTGTCGTATAAATCTTATAATTCTTCGAGCGTTTAATATTCATATCAGTGCGGGGCCACCGGCGTGCGACGCGGAGTTCCACGAGTCAACTCTCTGACGGAATTCGTAAGCCTTGTACAATTAGCTGTGCCCTATTGACAATTTTCTTATGTGATTGGCCCTTTTACTAGTGATATTTTTATTGCATTAAATGGCGAGACGAGCGGTAAGCTATACGACCGCTCCTGGACGGTAGCAAAACCAAATAACATCATGAATTACAAAGCAAAGTTTGGCATTCCACTGCACTCGCCATCCTGAGACATAAGATGTTTTGTCTCATTATGTCCAGTAGTTACAAAATAAATGTTACAGAATGTCGAATGTATTTCTAGATGTAAATGTTGATATGACTAATTTCATGAAGAAAGGTTCTGAATTAAAATATTTAAGATGAACGCATTGCATCTATAAAACGTCTGCCACGGGCATTTTTTTTATACCCAACAATAAGACATCTTTTTATTAACACCTATATCATATGACAAAGCTTGGCAATTATTTTCTAACTTTAATTTAATTTCGGTGACCATAATATACACAGTTAGCAAAATAGTTTTTATTTTATAAATGCAATCAAACGTCCAACTAGATATCCTAAAATCCTAATTCTTTCCGATAGAATAAACTCAATGTTCCTCCTTATACAAGCCATTACAGCAGTTAAACTTTCCAAAGAGCAGTAGCCACTTACGATAACCATGAGATAAAATAAAATTTGAATGGCCCGTAGCTCCATTACCATCCCCGTTCAATAAGTCCCGAGGGGCTTCGTCTGCAGCCGCGCCCGACAGACATCAGATAGCTCACTTGACTTTGTTAAGAAATGATCTAACCACATCGATCCTTCACCAAACACTTAAGACGATTTAACTTCAAACCCCTTGACATAAAGAACAAAACCGCTTCAACGTTTAAACAATGAAAGACAATGTAGACATTGAATCGTCCAAAGGTAACTTTACGATGCATTTCGATGCTCTTTAACTCCAAACGATATATCAGCGAACAGCGCCATGAATTTAGATACATTAAAAAGCCCGGAGCTATTTGAAATAGTTAAGTCAATAGCAGTCAATCGGTGCATGAAAATGGGAAGCGATCAATTAACCAAAACCAGTATCATTTTATATTCGCCGACAAAACAATAAAATCGCTCGCTGTAACGGATTGCCTATAAATATCCGTTCAATTACCCGTTCATAAAATCAATAAAGGGGACGGAATACAACTGCATTGGTTGCAAGTTTTTATGAACAAGCGAAGGTTCTAAGTGTTGTGGAAAATGTGTAAAGCAATTGCGGGAAGCCGCCAAAACACGTAGCTCGTTCATTGAGGTCGTTAAAACAAGGCCAATTTTATAGACATCCGGGTGTAAGTTGGTTCTGTGACTGCAAGGCATTAGCGAGGGTCTTCTGTATTTGGTCGTCTAATAGCGGTTAGTGCAAGTAGCGAAGGCGTCGCCACATCAGCGGTTCCCGAACAATATCCACGTTCGTTTGTGGACGATGTCACAATGTTAGGGTTCTTTCATACTTATTGCTGATACTGGAACTCTCAACTCCTGAATGGCTTGTAAAATTTTTTACAGAGCAAATCCGCTTAGCATATTTTTTTGTATTATTATTTTTCCAAACTAAACTGACGTGAATATTGGTGAAAATAATTTTCCAAATAGTAGCTAAATAAATATATGCATAAACGTACAAAACACCAAAAGCTGCAGCGTCCAATTTTATTGAATGTTTTATGCATCTACCGGATTTAAAAAAGAAAGACCTGCGGAGCGTTTTCGTCGTTCAGTTCCCGCCCAAGCCATGTTTCCGCCAACCATAATTTAAATAAACTGCACTTTTTATATTTGACATATTTTTCAAGCTCGACGCTGTCCCAGGGTATTAATACACGCACTTAAACACCCCTAACATGAATAATTAGATGTTCACTGAATTTATTATCCCCGTTATCAGTGAAACACGCGTTTAAAATTCGCAAACTCATTCTTTCCGCTTTATTGAGGATAATACATCCCGGCTTGGATGTGATTCTGATTAATGCCTTTAACTCCAGTCGTCGCAACTTTGTGAAAGATAGCGAAGAAAAATAAAGGGACGTGACTCGACTAATTCGCTTTTTACAACGGGACTTAGACTGATGGTAATTTAGAAATTTGTTAAAAAAGAAGTTTAATCATTTATGCCGCTTTTTTAACATCTGGCTGGTAAGGTTATTTGAAATATTCCCCTTCTTCTTTTAAACGCTCATCTGTCGCACGTTCACGTTTGACGCTGATGCGTCATTCAGTTTTTCTGCTTTTTATGACTGTTTTCGATAATTATGTACACTTACATCTTGACTATTTTGTGTATTGGTAAGTCGAAGATTGCAACATATACAATCTTTAAATGAGCCTTACTGTACTGTATCAATATATAGTCTCCTACTATTGAACACAGGACTCCTCTATAACAGGGAGTTCGATTGAGAGGGTTTAGGCCATAGACAACCACATTGGCTCAGTGCGGGTTGGTGCACTTCACATACCATAGAAAATATTGTTCAGATCTATGGTATACAGGTATCCTAGCGATGGTTTCATTCGCCTTTAAAGTGCGTGGTAATTAATACACACATTACGAAAAGTTCGTGGTGTGTGGATTCGAACTCGCGACCACCGACGCGTCGGTTTCATCCGGTCCGTTAACAATAAGCCCCGTACGTTTAATGTACCTTGATGTCAATAACATAAATAATTGTGTGTGTATTTTACAGCTGTTTATTGCGCCGATAAAGTGTTGGCGGAAGGCGATAATGAAGTTAAACGTGGTGTATATCCCTTCATGGTATGTTTTTTTTAACCATACATTCAAATCACCATGTAATATTAAAGTATCCAACTCAGGGCATAAATTCCCTTGCAGTTACGTGCGTTCCCAATAAATCTACACACATGCATATAAAAAATAAATAAAATTATACAACTGCGTTCATACGGTCAAAATTACTCCTTAGTTTATTTTTTATTCACTCTTATTTTAATATTATTTTGCCTAAATAAATTGTTGTCAACAGGCCTTCATATACTATCCTGATGAGACGATAGTGGACGCGCGAGGGCTAAGATTCCTGCGAAGTGCTGTCCTCATCCGTTCAGATTGGCTGGTGACGTCAGCTGTCGGTCCGAGCGTCCTCAACGTTGCCTACGCCAACTTCCCTAGGAAAACTTTGCTGGCGCGAGCTGGTGCCGTCACCATAGACTCTAAAATCACGCTTAATGAAGATGAGGATGAGCAGGAAAGAGAGGTAAGAAATTTTATTGCAAAAATTCATTACATAAATCGCTCGATGACGTAATCTTTAAAAGACTATTGGTTTTTAATTGACGAATACTGTCTGTTGGGTAATTGGATGGCTACTGTGAGTCTCTGATCTGACCAGCCATTCATGACAAAATTTAAACCAGTTATACTGCATGCCTGCATTCTAAAATTCATCAATAACAGCCAAACCAAGAACTAGCTAGTAACACAATCATATATCCTCATACCGTCTCCTAGCATCATCCCTGCTAATACCACGGCCCACTAACCAAACCAATTCTTACTTCACCCGACCTTTGGCATCCTCTTTTTATAAACCATCTTATATTTATATTGAATAATCAAAATCGTCTATCCGTAAAACCTTTAATAACACACTCCACTATCCCCAACTCCACCTGACCTTCAACATCCTCTTTCATAATAACAATATTCGATAGAAGTGGTAGAGCCATGCTGTTATCAGCCATGGCTCAGCATGAATAGGCAGGCTCGTTCGGGGTGGTACCACTGTCTCACAGGAGATCGACGTGAACCGACAGCTATACTGTCGCGTTGAGTGAGACTGCCGGATGCCCAATACCACTTTATTTTCCTTCCCACTTCCCGATCTGATGGCCCGGCAATACATCCATGATCCATATGCCGAAACTAATCTATGAAAAAAAATTATTCTCGACATAATTTCTATGATCAGGTGATCGAGATCGTCCGTCCGCACAACCACAGCGCAACGCAGTGGTGGCTCACCGACATCTCGCTGATGAAGACTTTGATGCCGTTCAATGTCACCACCGCGGTCAACATCGCCGCCCTCAATTTCAAACGAGACTTCGCCGATAAGAACTGTGCCGTCCTTGTTTACAGCGTAAGATGTTTGAGTACTCTTTTGTTATTTAAATGGGTAATAATAAATAATTAGTTACTTCGACAATTACAAAATTGACAAAAAAATATTATGATTGCAACTGCAATAAAGTTACTTTGTCAAAGCTATTTTTATAAGATTATATTGATTTTTATATAATTTTACATGCAATTTCGTTTTAAAACTTAAGGTTATTTGTAAAGAAATTTGCAAAATATAAATTCTCTATTCTTTAATCTAACAAACTCTATAATCTATATAAATGCATAAATTGAATTGGCATCAATACAAACATAACAAAGTATTTACACCACTTCATAAATATATTTACAAAACGACATTAAATTACATTCTACGCGTGTCAAAATTGAATTTTAATTGCAGAAGCGATACGGCAACGCGACAGAGGATAAAATACTGATGCAGCTGTTTGTAGAAGTGCTGCCAAGTTCCATGGCGGCGTGCGGGCGTCACTTCGCCGGGGACTCTATGATATGTGCCGCTGACAGCAGCGAACATAAGGACGCTATTTACGATCCAGATTTTTGTCAAGTAAGTCCTGACCGGGTTGATGGAGCACTTTGTTTGTTTATCACCTGTCTACGCCAACTAGGAAATGTTTTGTAATATGGAATGACGATTTATTACACTGTAAATCATAATTCGTATATTAATTGCGTATTTACAATGTAACTGGATTGTTTCGCGCTTTTATGGTGACATCAAATATTTGTATTGTTTTAAATAATTTCGTAATTAGACAAATACGTACATGTTTTCAATCGTTTTCATAGCAGTTCAACTTTGTTATAGGGAAACAGTGGTGGGCCACTTCTATGCGACAATGAAGTAACAGGACTGCAGACGTATGTAGAAAACAATTGCCAAGCACCTCACCTGTACCAGCTCTTGTCCGCGTGGGACACGTTCATAACCTGCGGGACAGACAACGCGTGCAACGAGGGCAGATGTGCCAACGTCTGCATCGTCGCCACCAAAGACGCACCCATCGTTGAAATGGCTGCAACTCCCACACGCAAAGCCAAAGAAGATGCATTGTATGTCGAAACTGAAGCCTCTGCGGAGCACGAGACCACACAATCAGTAACAGAGAATACTCCTCTGGATGGAGGTACTCCGAGTATGACTACAATTGTCTCGACTACTACAAAGGACCGAACAACACAAACTAAGTCTACGACAAGCAAAGTCACTGTCTCGTATGGGATTGACGACGTAACATCAGAAGCAACAGTTTGGGCGCGGAAAATGGAGCAAGAAAATGATGAAATTGAACGCAGAGTGACTATGGAGGCTCAACAGGAAGCGACTGTGCGCAGCGGAGCTGAAGACAAATTGTGCGTTACCCCAAAGATTCTGTCTGCATTATTACTTTCGGCATATTTTACTTAGATTTCTTTATTAGTAATATTAATTGGAATGAGTGTGAAAAGTTAATTAAATTTTGTTTTTCATTCATATACTGTATCATTTTTATGAAATTAGGCACCCTAAAAAACTTTTACTATACCTTAAGTTTACTTATCAGTGTTCATGTTCTCCACAATTTTTAAATTACATATCTTAGATTCTCATAATTAAAATATGGAAATTGAAGCCGACGCCCTAATTATAACAAAAGAGGTAAGTTTACCGTCAGTTATCAAATAAGTGTCCGAAGAATTGACGTGTGGTAAGGGCGGCGAGGGAATTTAGTTAAAGATGTGGCGGGACGCGCACAGCCCGAGTGGAAGTTTCCGAATAAGTAGAATTAAGTAAGGTTGCAGCTTAACGCCTCCGCTGCTTGCTCTAATAGCATTAACAAGTTTCCAGACCGTATTGAAGGAATATTTGCACTCCTACTTAAAATCGTGTTTATTTACAACATAGAGTTATGGTTTAAGTCTTGGGGCTTTGTTTGTTGGGTTTGAGTAAAGAATGTAAGGTGTAATCATAATGTGGGAATGGTAATTATAAAGAAACTTTCTAGTTGTGCCTAATTATATTTTGGTTATTTATTTCTTTTATCTTATCTACTCGTATATGCATTTTTTTTTCTAATTTTAACTTGAACAATATAGCACGAATTTTTACAATAAAAAAATTCAAATTAAAAATACACACAACCATAACTGGAAGAACTTCTATAGCGTCTTAAAAAAAGCCGTAATTTATGCAACATTTCCAAAATAAAATAAAAACAAACTAAATAATATTGATGGAAGTACACACCGCAACATAATAAGTGTTAGTAATTGGCAAGAGAGCGGTAAGCTTAATTAGCATATCTGGAGGCATCCCTGGTCTCCGACTCGGGACGAGTACCTCATTTACATTTTCACAAGTTGCGGTTAAGTACACTTAACTCGCAAGTCTACAAGCCTACTGTAATTTGTTACTGAGGTGTTAAAGCCTTGTTTAAATAACATACTTTGCGGTCTACGGCTTACGTGGACCTTTATCGATTAATTTACTTTGAGATGTTTATGTAAGGAAAAATAACTTTTAAACATAATATTTGTGCTGTTTTTGTAAATATTCTTTTGTATGTTTACATATTTGGTTGACAGCCTCCGTGGCGAAGTTGGTTAGACGCCGGCTGTGAAGCGAGAGGCCGCGGGTTCGATCCCCGCACCGAGACAAATGTTTTTGAGGCCCACAAGTATTTGTTTCGGGTCTGGGTGTTTGTGAGACCGAAAAGTATCTCGTAGTGTCTGATACCCACGACACAAGACATAATTGATCGTAATGTGGGGTCAGGACTATGTATATGACTGTTGGGTGTATTTATTTATTTATTTGGTTACTCATAATCTAATTTCGTGACATATAAACACTAATACGTATTTACCTAAATGTCAAATCGCTAGCCCATCTCATAATATATTTTATTTAAAGTGTAAACTAATATAAATCAACAAGTTCTTTAAACACGGACATAAAATATTTGAAATGTTCTCGATAAAGTAGAACATCGGCGAACACAAAATTGAATAACATTTTCTTTCTAAACTTCCGAAGTGCGCCGAATTGAAATGTATCTTAATACGATTCGATGTGTTTAAATTCCGAAAGGGGATCGCATCGGAAAACTGTTATGCATATTTTAAAGTTAAATTTACTTACAGCGGACCTGCGGCACCGAATGAAGATTCCAAGTTCCAACGGAATATCTCTCGCGAACTTTAAAATGTTTTATGATATTCAACGGACGTGATAACCGTACATTTGGAAATAACTCCTTCCACTGGAATACGTTTAAGATACTCATTTCAATATATTATTTACGATATGGATTTATTCAATATTCAGTACACTTCAAATACGCCTGACCCATACTAATAGCAATGTTATCAAACAATAAGACAAACGTAACAATTCCGTTTGTAAAAAGCTAATGCACAAACTTTTAGTAATTAAAGATAACGCGAAACGAAATGAGTTAGACAAACAAAAAGGGAATTAATTCAACAATCTCATAAAAAGAAATAAGCAGTTCATAAAACTTTTAATAATTAAAACTCAAATAAAAATAGGAGAATCAGGGGCCAGCGGGCCAGCGTAGGAAGCCCTTCCTCACTCCTTGCATCCGTATACAAAGACAGGCATGGCAAGAGGGCGGTGTAATTTTTTCTGAGATCCGTGTTGAATAGCCTCCATACAAGAACCATTTGCCGGATAAATCCCTAGCCGGAGGGTGAAGGAACTGACAACTGTCGTTAACTCATTCTGACCGGCATTAACGAGTGTAAACAGGGAATAGCTCGTAAAAATAATAGCTTGTCTGTTTATCAACATAATAAAGAATGCTACATTGAAATTCTTCTCATAACGCTCCTGGATTTGTGTCAAATGCAAATGATACGTTAATAATTTATAGATATTAGGAATATTGAAAAGAGAGCTTAATTCGGATTGGAATTAATTGACAAGATGGAGGTCATAGGTTCAGTTCTCGGACACATAACTCTGACTTCAAAATACCTGAGTATCCATTGACTATGAATAATTAGTTAATAATCGTTTGCTATAATTATCTAGGAAAAGATCGTAAGGAAACCTGTGTTTCTTAAAATCGTTCAAAAGAAAAGGTATGTAAAATTCCCCACACGCATTAGGTCACCGTATTGAACCAAGGGACAACCCTTTTACCGTAAGGAATGAGGTCAGTAGACAGCAGATCGTAAAGTCACAAGCCAAGTCCTCCTACAACATAAATAAGGATCGGTAGAATAAAATATGGTATTATTTCTGCAAATATTTTTATGAACTAAACTTTAATTTTCAATTCTGCGTAACAAATTTAATACCCAATTACGAAATTATAGCATGTAATGATCATTATGGAAGGCAAGTACTGACAAAGCAAATACACAGCGAGCCAACCACACAACATTACCAGGAGTAAAATACTTATCGAATACCGGAATCAACGAATCCGTCAACAACGTCTGTAGGCAATTTTCAATCTCTCTCCTATTTGTGGCAGTAATAAAGCGCCGGGGAAAAGTCAACAATCAATTTTGTATTTCAATTTATTCCCAACCATCCTAGTTCGTGCGGTGATAAGAAAAAGAAAAAAGTCGCTCATTGAAAACGGAAATTATTGCAAGAAGCCATCAGTGGTGTGCGGCCGGCTTCCTGCGTTATGTTGTGTTTTTTATTTTTTATTTGGGAACGGTTTCGCAGTTTTGATTTGTAGGCCGTCGGTTCGGCCAGTGCCATTTTTCACGCGGCTCATTGTGTCGTTCACGCCCGAGGAGCCCGGCTGTGTCGCTGTGTCGGCCTGTTCGCGCGTCACAACTCACACCTTTATTTGCGGCCCTGTTTCGCTCCAATGTATTGTTTATTCAGTGCAATCGGACGGTTTATTCTTTGTTATTTATCTAGGCAAATCGGAACACCTCCAACCGCTTTTGTGTTTAGATCCCCATGTTCTGGGATTTTATTTATCGGCCACAGGAAGTCTAAACTGAACTTAAGCCTCTGCAATATATTTAACAATGATCAGCAGCAGCAGCATGCATCAATTTGTAAACATTCTAATTCAGCTAGTTAGTATAAAATAAATTGCGGTTGTAATGGTTGGTTGTGTTTGCTAGCGAAATTAAAGATGGCATCGATAACATTTCTATCAGGGCGCTGTGGGCCGACAATGACGCGAGCGGGGTGCCGGGAAATTGGGGTGATTTTTCTCCTCTGCACGTCCGTTGCCTAACTCGTACGGTCAGCATGCAACGAAATCAAATCATCTAATTTAAAATGATGATTTTTAATGTTATGAAAAAATAACATTGCCAGTTGTATTAGTATTTGTGTATTATTTATTGCCTATAAATTTTCTGTTATGTATTTTTCTGTTATGTTATGTATATAATATGTCTACAATTGAGAATTCGAATAAAATGATGTCATTATGAGATTAATTAAAAAAATCATTAGTATAGCATTTTGTTTCAAACATTACTTACTTAAATAAATTACTCTTTCTTGAATATAAGAAGCGGAAAAATGTACCTCCAGAATGCTGTAGTCTACTTCATTTTCTATTCTAAGAAAAGAGTATGTACAAATCCTATTTTATCCTCAATTAACACTAATTTATAGTACTTCGTAATAATTGTCGATAGCGGATAACATTATTTGTTGACCCAGGTTATGAACAATTACCGTGTGCTCAATCAATTTGTTTAGGTTATAAACCGCGACTTACTAATAATAGTACAAATGCATTTTCCATGTAATATTGCTGTAATATTCGTCACATGCATTATTTTTATAATACAATGGATGAATGATTTAACTGCTTCGAAATGGATGATAACAATATTTATTATTTATTTCAATTTAATAATTATTTGGTTTTAATGATAACGTTTCTTAATTAGGAATGTTTAAAAAACCGAAATATTTAAGATGCTTATAAAAAATTGAGCCGAAGGAGATGAGACATTCATACCCTCTTTATAATGTCTATCGTGTAGTCCATCCATTATCAGAATTTTATATCACTGAATTTGCTCATAATACAATAACTCATAATAAACCAACTTTTGTTGTCCACTTATTTTATTGATGAAATTACCTCTTGAGAGAAATTGAGTAGGTATTTAGATAAGAAAAATCTCTTTTTATATTATAATAATGTTGATAATATTTAGACTATCAAAATCGAATTTATAACACCCACACACAAATATAGTCAATGGTTTTTTTATATTTTTTTTGTTGTGTAACTTTTTTGCTGTCGGTGGGTGAAGTTCATGCGGCGTGCTTCTCAGGTGGTATCAGCTAGTACTACAATGCCACGAAGGACATTTTTATGCCCCCGATATGAGGCCGCTTTGGTTCTCATTTTCACCCACAAAACAAGTATCTTTTCAAATTTCCGCTCACCTTTGTGGACCGTAACCAGGTTTTTCATCCGTTAAACGTTATATTGGACGAAAGTTCAATGAAAGGTCAAAATGTCGGCATCGGTGGCATTTTATAAATGTATTGTAACTACCCGTTTCTGCGATGTTTCTAATCAAGTCTAATTTATGGTTGGGGATTATCAAACATACTTTTTTTAACTTATTTTTGTTTGGTGTACTATGAAATATATTTATAAACTAGCGGCACGGCCCGGTTTCGCCCGGGTACAGACATCTTTTGTGTCCAGTCCACATCAGACACATGATATTATTTCGCGTAATAACTGTTTTATGTTTAAGCTCAACATGATTGCCTTCCTTTATACTGTTTTGTCGTTAGTCCTTTCCCGTCTCAATCAGTCAAGACTCAAGGCAATAGGGATGCAGTCCTGTCCCCTTATATCCCATTTAATTTGCACTACATTATATCTCAAATGATTAATTGACTAGGTTGAGAACCCTAACATCGATGTGTTATAATAAATTGGTTTATATATTTATTCATTAGCAAACCGAAAAATCAGTGCCGGCAGGTTATGGTAATTTTACTCATTTTTGCATGGGTTTACATGGTTAAAATTAAATTCTAGCCGGTACTAAGGACCCTAATTTAGTTCATAAAAAACCAGTAAATATTAAATATCATGAAACTCAAAGAACAAAGTTCGTACTAGGAATATACTGCCTCGGTGGTGTAGTGGTACTACAGTACGATTGCAAAGCTTGAGGTTTCGGGTTCGAATCCCGGGTCGGGCAAAGTGATATTGGATTTTTATATTTATATTAGAAGAAAGTTTTTTGTATTCAACTTTCTTGGAACCCTAACTTCGGTAAATAGTGATAAAACATTGAGTTTTCTCACTTTTGCGAGACGAATATTGTTCAAGGCTTCCTCGGTGGCGTAGTTGTACTACGGTAGGACTACAAAGCTGAGGTCTCGGGTTCGAATCCCGGGTCGTGCAAAGTGATATTGGATTTTTCTGTTCATAATCAGCCCGGAGTCAGGAATTTGTGCCCGATATGGTGATAGGCTTGCCCCATATCACATCGTGGGACGGAATATACAAGGCGAAATGTGGGTGTTCTGGTAGCACCTCTGCCTACCCCTTCTGGGAAAAAGGCGTGTGTTTATGTATGTATGTAGGAATATCCTAATTATTAAATATTTCATGGATCGGATTATGTTTTAATGATGTCATATTTAGTTTTGTTAATATCAATTTATGGTTATAATTGAGTCACTCAAATATAGTTTGAACATTATTAATTAGTAAGCATACTATGCAATATTTTTTTTATAGTTATCAACGTACAAATGAAATATATTTGCCATTATTTATGAACATTATAGCGCAAATAATACAGTAAGTTTTGAGGTCTCATTTCACCAGATGTCGGAGATCGGTTTAGTCCAAATTACAGAGAAGCTCCGAGAAGGAATAAGCTGCTGATCACATATTGCACCCTCTGACTATCGGAGTGAATAGCCCTCGAAGTTTCGACAATTCTCGTTCCTTGCTTGATCATTGATAATTTTCTTCGCAAACAGGTGGGTTATATGAATGAGGATAGAGGAAATAAAATATGAGATACTGTTTGAACAAGGATTTAATCGACTACATCTTTGGTCATATCATTGGTTAAAATGAATCCGACACATTCATATTTATACAAATGTGTTGTAGATTTACTAAGCAACCGTGCACCGTCAGGAATGCATGACACTGTACAGTCGCCAAAAGAAGTACTAACAGCTATTCAATTCGAAATACATTATAATACAAATATTTCACAATTCACCACTTGGTAAAACGCAGCAAAGCGAGATAAACAATTTTACAGCGAATTTAATTTTAAAATACAGACATCAGATTTACGAATTTACACATCAAAAATGCACAATGTGAAAATGGTACAGTTAATATTTAACATTAATATCGTAATACATTGGCAACTGTACATAATTTATTAACTCGATCCGAATTGTGTCAAGACAAAATATCACTAAACAAAAACTAATTTGAACTATTCAGCACGAACATCCATATCTGTCAACACATATTACATTTCACTATTATAATTCAAATATCATATATTTAATGCATATCGTACAATCTAATCGTAGTAGAATATTTACATAAATAATACAAACATCGTAACAATGTTTATAATAAACTTAACAGCTTATAGAATAGGTACAAAACGAAATAACAAAGTCTAAGAAATGAGCCAATCTACCATGTAAAATGTAAATACGGTTAAATATTTAATTTTACCTACGTGTGGTTAAATAAGTTCCAAAACTATACAAAACGCTTAAATAATTATGTTGCTTTGGAAATATATATGCGTAAAGTAATGAATAAATACTAAATTCACCAAACTTTGTGTGTCTTAAGCAAATTGCAGTCGCTCATTAGAACTGACGATGGAACTTTGATCTTCCATCATCCAATCTTTATCCATTTATATTCAAAAACAATAATAATACTCAAAAAGAATCTTCTTAGTAGTTAATGAATACGTTTCATTTTTTTTTTTATTTTATGTTGGAATATATAAAAAATGGTACATAGTAAAAAGGCGTGTAGAAATAAATATATAATAGCTTCGCCAAACTCGCGAGAAAAAGAAATACTTACATATATAATTTGATCGATTAACATATTGAATTTGGGACTTGTCTACTTGTACTATGGTACACTAAAGTAATGTCGACTATTTACAATAACATTTATTAATCACTACTAAAATACATTATCATTCACTTGTTGAAACTCCGCAGTCTTTTACCCGCTCTCTGTAAAGGTGGAGTTACACTTATTCCACAATTGAACACTGCTTCAACATCCTGTATTAAACTTCACAAGCTGTCTTCACCACGGTCAAATGTAACCTCACCTTTATACGTCAATCCGAAGATTATTTAGAGGACATAAATCGTACATCTCTATACCTTACACAATATAATTTTCAAATGCACTACCTAAGTTATCAAAATTGCCCGTTTGAGATCAAATTCTGAGATTAAATAAACTAAAAGTAATTATTTACACATTCAAATTTTACACAGGATCCGTTATTGGAAATGAAGGTTCATAAACACGTAGACATATAATCAATGAAAATTGTAGCTATAGTTTGGCATTTGCTTTGCGTACAGTACTATACATACATGTTAAACCACTTAGAAATCACGTCCGTTTCGAGTTGCGTTCAAACGTCACAATAAAATTGTTTATGTATTGAAATACGTGAGTGTCCGTCCCTCCGCTTAGTTCTGGTACTTGGCGTAGGGGTGGAACGCGTCTCATGCGCGGTAGTCTCAGCTGGACGCGGACAGGCCAAGGGGCTTGAGGTGCGGGGGCGCGGCGAAGGGCGCCGGCGACGAGCCCGACATGTTGTTGTTCAAGTCCCCGGAACGACCAGAGCCGTTCATCAGAGCGCCCATGGCGTTGTTCGTCTGCTGACAAAGTATCACTTAGTTAGACTTACAATCACACGATCAGGATCCGCTTATCCAAGATAGATCAGCTTGTTATGGTGTAGCGTGCTGGTAAGCCTAATCATTCTGAATCCAACTGTTGATTATAAAGGCGTCCGCCGTTTAGTAATGATCTGATACAGATCTGGCACTGAGCTAATAAATTGCAGGTAATGGTACTATATAGACTATAGGTTATTTGCTGTACCAGTTGCTGGTGGTATATTTGTATCCAGCCAGATAGTCTACTGTCCACGATGGTGGATACTGGATAGCCTGGCATAGTGACCTATGCAAGTGTATCGTGTTTCATTAGAAAAAATAATTTCCCTCAAGTAATGTTCTGTTGTGCCTAAGTGCGTGGTGGCCTCATGGTATCGGACCAGACGCGGCTGCCTACATGTTCACGGTGGTCGCGGGTTCAAATCCCAGGGCACACCTCTGACTTTTCGGAGTTATGTGTGTATTGATAGTCAATCACCACGCACTTTAACGGTGAAGGAAAACATCGTGAGGAAACCTGCATACCGTAGCGATTTTAAAAAAAAAATTCTACGGTGCGTCAGTCCGCCAACCCGCACTAGGCCAGCGTGGTGGACTATATGGCCTAACCACTCACAATCGTACTCTCGATTGTAGAGGAGGCCCGTGCCCTGCAGTGGGTCGTATATGGGCTGATACAATACAAAAAAAAAAAATGTTCTGTTGAGACTGCACTTCACTTACCACCATGTGACAGGTGCATTCTAATTAGCCACGTTTTATTGCAAATAAAGAAGTATAAAAAAACTGGAAAATACTTATAATATTGGTACTGCATCTTCAGGCAAAACAATTAAAATGAGATAGTTTAACAAACAATACGTATCGATACATACAAAGCAATTTAAATGTGTTTATACACGTTCCTAGTAAAGAGAACATATTTTTTCATTTTTTGACGATCCCGGTACTGTAACTTAATATCTAAGCTCTATTGTAAACATTGATCCTTTATATCTGTGAAGCTGTTCAGTGTTATTTAAAAACAATTCTTATAATCGGCTATAGATTAATTAATAGAGAAGAATATTCATTACAAAAAGTTGGAACTTAAGAAATAATATTGTTCGACTAAACTGCAAAGTTAGCTTGCGGAAACAACTTTATATTGCATTACAGGTATTTTTGATTGTTTTGTGTTAGTTACCGGTGGTGGAGGCAGGTGCGTGGTCTGTCGCTTGAGGTGCGCCAGCGGCGGCGGGTTGTACGCCATGTTGGCGAACACCAGCCGCTCCTCGTAGTCATACTCGCACAGGATCTTGTTCTCGCAGAGGTAGAACCGATCGCCAACGCAGAACCTACCAACAAACATCAACATTAACACAAAACGTCAGCCGAGCCGGCAACCTAATACTTGTGCCGCTAACTACAGGTGTATTGTGCAAGGAGATCCAATTAGTAGACTGCAACTCGTAGGGATTCCTCGTTAATCTAATTATACGCCGCGCTACTTTTTACAATTTAAACAGGCAGCGTTTGATCTAATCTAGTATAGGTAGTTTGACGAAACGGCCAGAAAGAAACCACAATAAAACGTCTAAAGAATAAAATTTACTATCAAAAGTGGAAAGGTCAGCGTGAAGCGAGGCGACGCGATAACGTCACGCGAACGCGCATCCCTCAATGTGACTAAACAAAAGGTATCGCCTTCGACTCGCCAGTGGCCGCCGTCCGGAACCGCCGCGGCCGGTGATAACGCCGACCTTATCTCCCCTCCTTCCATCCCCGTCTTGCACCCCCGCGCGCCCCGGACCCCGCACCCGCGTCTCGGCTCACGCTGCCAACTCTTTTGTTTCACTTGTCACAAAAATTAAGCGCAATAGCTTCGCTACAAATGTCTCTGTTTTAAGGGACCAATTTCCACCGCAACTCAGTCGATTTCGCCGCTCTTAATTAACTTTATTTCCCGTACTCTTCGTTCCCCACTTTTGTTTCAGGCTTGTCGCTTTTTTTTATTTCGCTATTTTTTGTCTGCAGCCGCGTAATGGAAAAGATGGAAAACGAAATTTTAATGACTGGGTGCAAGTTAAGCTTTGTGCGATGCGGCATTGTGCGCGTCGCGACGTTGGAGACGCCAAGTTTGACGTTTTGCGTTAAACGGATGCCTCTATTGAATGTTTTCCCTCTGCTGTAAGACAATAGCGTTCAGGTAGCTGTTGAATTATGAACGAGTAACGAATGAAGAGGCGAGAAACACAGAGTGAGCGCGCGCCGTGCGCGGCAACTCGTATCAAGGGAATTATTTTTTTTGTTCGCTTTGAAGTTGAGTATTAAGCTACAACGAAATAAAAAGGCCACTTTGAATGTTTCGCAACATCATACGAAATTAGCTCGAGTGCAAACCTTTATCTTTTTAACAAGCTCGCTATGAGATTTATGTGTATAGTTATGTCGAAGTTGTAATAAAAGCTCGCAACGATGCGCAGCAAACAGCGTGGTGGAGTGTGAGCAAATAGCGAAATTAGTATAAAATGTGTATGCGACAGGCGGCAGGCACGCGGCAGTGTAAGCAGGCGTCGATGGGCAGCGCGGTGCCGCCGCGGGCGTGAGGCGCGCCGCACTCGGCGTCGCCGCCGCCGCCGCGCCGCCCGCCACACGACGCCAGATTGCTACTAAATTATTTAGCCGTTTAGCGATATTCGCTCGTGATATCTGCCGTCCGCCCCGATCGGACAGCCCGCAAATTGGATTCAGATTTCTGCCGGCTGTGGAAATTGATTTGTACGTGATATTTAATAGTTTACACTCCATATTGTTAAACATATACGCTCCATGTGAGATTTGGTCGTCGAGTTGCGGTGGTCAGGTTTATATTATCGTGGGTATGTCTGTCAACATGTTATACCACAAATCGTACGCAACATCTACTGTATGTTAAACGTCACGTTTTATGCGATTGTTGTTGTTGGAAAAGTTTTACTAGAAGCAATTTAATGTAACTTACATCATACAAAAATAAAGAATGCGTAAAATTCACGCACGCATTGCTGTAGGGAACGGAGTCCCTTAATCTTTGTGTAGGCAATTCATTCGTACACTCGGGCGAAGTACCGAAAGTAAATTGCCAGCGCGACGGTTATCCAACTGTTGAATCTGGATTCAAACAGCAGTCGAATGAATATATAATTCGGTGTGAATGTCGCGCGAGATCCACTAACAGGAGAAAGGTCCACGAGTGACATATTAACCATTCAGAGCGGCTCCAATCTTCGCGGCCTTTCTATTATTTAAACGGACGCAGTACAGTAAGAATTGCCGTGTGTGCCTGCACCCTTACACGGAAATTTACAACAAAATATACAAGAAATGATCTGTACAGAACATCCCCAATATTTATTTTAACAATGTGGACTTGTAAAAGATATTTTGAAGCAAACTAAACAAGAAGCTTTTGAAAGAAATAATTAGGTTGGCACTGAATCTATAGCCTTACGTGAGGTATGTTTCAGAAGATCTTTATGATACACAGATGTCGCTAATCAAGCAGGTAATTAAGATTTCTCTAGAATTGTTATTAATGTAGTCTCGCACGTTTATTTTATTTCGTATGAATTGTCACATTTTCCTGTTTCTGCGTCCATGTTTGCTATTACTGAGCGACTACTTTCCTTAAATCCTTCACTTTTCCTTCGCTTTCCCTCACTTTTATAAAGATACCATTTAGTGAGACCCTTGGTCCATTCTGTCTTTGATATCCTCCTCATTACTGACTATAAAATCTTCTGCGATGAGAATTAGTGAATACGCGATAAATTAAAGATTAACATTTAATTAGTTGAAATCAGAGATTCAAACCTACTTTAAAGTACACTAATGATAAATGTACATTAAAAGGTATTTCTCATATAAATTAATTTAATAACACTCCACGTATTAAAAACGCCAAGCTATCTTTCGCGCGGTGCATTATAAATTTTACTAATAAGAATGTTAATTAAAATTTCAGAACGAGCGTAAGTTATGTAAAGACTTCATCGCAATAATTAAACTTTTACGTTAATATACTCATGTTTGTTAAGCTGTACAATTTGCTTTGTTGCATATTTATGCTAATGAATTCACTTTTTCTTTGCCGTGTGGTGGGGCATCTTAAATCAATGTCGGCGAAAGTGTATTTAAAAATAGGCGAGGGTAACTGCAGTGATAGTGGAGTTGCTTCGTGTATTTGTTATAAAACAATGTATTTTTTTTGTGTGTGTAATGTTAATAAAATAAGAATCCTAATTGAAAATATATCAGAGGAGCGAAGAGTATTAGGGAGGAGACTATAAAAAAAAGCGCAGAGAAAAAAAAATAGTCTTATATAGTTAATTACGCTTTCATGGACGAATTGACTGTAACAAATAAAAATTCAACCATAGGAACTATTGCTGAACATAGACCTCCCTTAATCTGTATAACTACTACTTAAAAGCTCGCATTGATCGCCTTCTAGCAACCTATATTACATTGTCCACCTATCTCAGTATTCCAATTAATTCTAAACGGATAGTTAGAGCCTTTAATCGAGTTATCTTCGGACAGCATCATAAATATGAGTGAATATTAACATAAGTCGAGATTGAGAGCGCGCCGGGGAAATCAAGCACCGTTTACTGTTTACTCGACAACTCGATGTGCTAAATGGGCCTGTGAGACCATCGATCGATATAACGTGCAGATGTTGGCACTGGCTTTTGTGTTTTTTTCTAGAAACTATGGTTATAGCTTTTAAAGGTTACATTTGATGGTAAGGTTATTTAGTCTAATGTTATCCCTACATAAGTCTTGTTTCAGAGATATTGGGAAGTATGAGAAACTTTCAAATTAGAGATCCAGACCCGATTTTTTTTTTGTTTGTCGTATTAATATTTATTTCGGAACGGTAATCAAATCACGCTCACTCTTTTATCAATTAGTCTCTCTGTTTCAATACTACGAAAGCTGTCATCAAAATAAGAAAACTTTACACCCATATTGGAGACAAGAAGAGTGGTAGGTATTTAATTTCGTAAAGAATGAGGTAAGACTACATCGAGCACTATCTAATCCCGATCAAAAATTAATTAGTTGAAGAACTTTTAAAATGTAATACCAAGGTAATTCCTCACATTTCTATGTCGATGAAAGAACGTTTAACACTTAATTGTCGTTATGACCTATAATAACAAGATTTGACGAGAAAGAATTCCGTGGCAATATTGTGCGAAAGAATTGTAAC
The DNA here is from genome assembly GCA_033459515.1 of Theretra japonica. Classification (NCBI taxonomy): domain Eukaryota; kingdom Metazoa; phylum Arthropoda; class Insecta; order Lepidoptera; family Sphingidae; genus Theretra; species Theretra japonica. Next base: position 9,515,003 of record CM065939.1, read on the forward strand.
AAACAAAATTATATTATATTATCAAGTCCGTTAATACTAACTACTTGTGATAAAAAATACACTACTTATTTATGTTGTACAATACACAAGTAGCATTAGTCCAATTAACGTTGTATAAAAATAAACGGTTTCAATAGAAGCATCGTCATAACAATATCACATTTTCTACTCCCACAGATTCCCGGAAAATAGGTTTTAACTCCGCTTCCACGTATCATTAAAAACTCGCTGAAACTATATTATTGTATCAAGTTATTGTAGTAAAATTGAAATTATCTTATAAGATTTTTAATTAGGTAAATCTTATGGGATAAATTCCATGAAACAAGCTCATTATAGGTTAGTGGAACGGATAGTCTTATCGAAGATCGCAGATTCAAATACAGCTGTTGATTTTTCAAAGTAACTGCGGTATTTTTAAGATAATTGTCGTTTTTACGTTGAAGGATAAAGGTGTAAAAATACCTTTGTGATTGAGACTTTTCTTTGAAAATTATCAGGATTGTGTCATTGTTTTAAACACCTATTTCAAACAGGATTGAATATTTTCGTTCAGTTCTAAAACTACGGCTTGCTAGGAAATGAACAGTTTCCAATTAGAATTGAACTCACACAATCAGGCTAGTCACGAAATACTGAAGCCAAATAATGCTTAAAAGCTCGTTGCACCGCCCCACAGTAATGTGGGATAAGGTCAGGTAGAAGTTACATAAATGTTGGTCCCGTATTTACGGTGGTACTTAAATCCTCCCCCAAAATCCTATTAGATTTTCTTTTGCGTGTGAGATTTGTATTATGTAGCGGAAAATTTAATCGCGCTCTTTGTTTGGCGCCCGTGAGATGAATAAACAAACTGTTTGGTTACACCATTTAGTTCCGTTACATTCAAACGTTTTTCGCCACTCACTGCTTCAGGAGTATAGAGCTTACTTACGTATTTCGTATAGAATTTGATATGGAATACTGGAATATTGACTTGATGCTAATACAAATGTCATTTGAATATGTGATGCACAACCTCTCTAAATACATTTTTTAAAACCTATTGAGGGCTTAACTAGATTTATGAAATGTGCTTCTACGACATACATTTAAGTGTATTCTATGAAAAATAAAGTAGGCAGCTGAATTCTTTTTACTTGTAAGAAAATTTACAAAAATCCCTCAGATAATTTGACTGGTCTAAGGCCTAATAATTTACCAGAAGTTATAAGATTTACACTAAGGAGTTGCAGTGGCTACTAACCTGTGATTGCACTGCTGGCAGGCGAAGCACTCGAGATGGTAGACGTTGCTGCGAGCGCGCATCACCATCTCAAACGCGGGGATCACCTTGTTGCACGCTGCGCAGTACCCAGTGTTGCCGAACAACCTGACAAGTGAATATACTACTTAGTAAAACAACATTGGTGATTCTAAAATCACCAGTCATTACTAATAATGACTGGCAGAATTGCAGTCAATAGCTAAGGGCATGAGCATGAATAGCATGAAGTTCTCTTTGCCTTTCTGCCAGAGGAACTCCACTGCTTATTATAATTTTAGGCTTACGGAATTCTGTAGTGATCTGTTGCTTGTTGGAAACGGTTTGCATTTAATGTCTTCTTGCAATCTTAACTAGAATATTTACTCACAAAGTCGGTACATAATTAAGCTTTGAAAATAGTTTTTCATAAATATTCTCCATTGATTTATATGATTTTAATTTATCACAGTATAATTGATCTAAATCAAATCGATTATCCATAGAAGCTTAATACAAATTTTACCTGAGATAGTCCCTCTTGCAGAGGATGAGGTTGGCGCGCGTGTACAGCGTGTGTCCGACCTCGCCGAGCCGGCAGTCGCAGCAGCCGCACTTGAGGCAGTCCTCGTGCCACAGCTGGTCCAGCGCCTTCAGCAGGTAGCGCTCCGTGATCACCTTGCTGCACCCCGCGCAGATCTATAAACAAATGTAAGAGTTAGTATTGAGAATACAGAGGATGTAGGTGATTGTGAAGTGAAGGTGCAGTTTTGCTATTGCATGTATTTTGTTAGGGTACCTAAAAATGTTACGACGTTTCTCACTCTATTCATTTTAAAATTTTAATAAAACTATGAACCTCAAGTAAAGCTGTTGTTAATGGATGGTGCAGGTTGCTTTTCTTTATTCGAGCTCAGTAACGTGCTTTACACTCCATAGTACAGTTTATAGAATTTTACAGCTTCCGTGGTCCACTTGGCTGAAAACCTAGGCGCAAAACGAGAGAACGTTGGCGATATTACCCGCTTTGCGAATGGCTGTGTGATAAGGCCAAAAAGTCTCTCGTACTTTTTGACACCCACGAGACTTTTTGACAACCACAATATGTATTTGTGCCGTATTAACATTTTGCATAATTAATAAAATGTAATCACCTGCGGCTGCGGCGGCTGCTGCGCCGGCGCGGCGCTGTTGGGCTGCGCAGCCGGCAGCGGCGACGCGCGCGCCTCCTTCGTCACGTCCATGGCCAGCATGAGCGGCGCTACTGGCGCGGAGCCCGGACTGCCGCCACTTGCCTGTTGCGGCGTGCGTCTCTCACACTGCACAAACAAAAAATATTCACTTAATTATAATAATCCAAGTATAGAAACTACTGCAGAGCACAGGAAGCTTGTGTTCTACATTCAAAAGTTCGATAAAAAAGCGGTAGGCCATAATCCATCTCGCTGGTCTAGAAATTGTTGGACATCAGACTGGGGTTAATCTTGGCATAATAGGTTTATTAGGGCCCTTTCGAGACTCTACGAACTTCAGTGTTCGCTGGCAATCCTCTGCATGCCACTGTTGATCTATATTTTAAGTAGTATCTCATAATTTGATTCAAATAAGTTTTGTAAGATTTAAACGGTTTTTATAATAAAAAAATAATACTACAAAGTTTATTCCTTTTAGTGAATGCAACAAAGCTTGAATAGAGAGAGTAAGCTTAGAGTATAAACGTTTTATTTCCGTAGAAACAATTCAGATTGGTTCCCATATCGGCATCGGTATCCATTCATACCGAATCCATAACTTACAGTAATGAACTCTGAACAGTACACAGAGGCCATTTTATGTTACAGCATAAAATCCAGAACCATGAAATTTATCGCCTGTAATATTTCTCGAAAAAATTAGCACAACTACTCAAGCGATTAATGAGAACGTGAAACACGACTCGCCGTTTCTGAACTATAGCAAATTATATGCTTTAAAATATCGAATAAATAACAAATAAAAAACTTTGTAATTGAGATCGTGTCTGCGAAAAAAGTAAGCGATAAAGTGAAGCACGGAGCGCGCCCGCGGACCCGTCACGGTTAATTAATATTTTAAATACAATTCAATTAAATTTGGCAACCGCGTCAGCCTCGCACTATTTTGCCGGCAGTGATCTCGCGGCGCGCTGTGGCGGGCGCGACTCGCGGCGCGCGCGACCTCTGCTTGTTTTTCACGCTACTCGTTTTCTGGTAGAACGGAATCGGTTATTGGTCGCCGCCGGCCGGCGCGCCTGAAACAATGCTCGCCATTGTAAGGCCCCGTGACGAATAGCTCGCGTCTCTTATTTTTTGTGTTTTGGAGAGTGCGACCGATCGGGCCGCCACAAATAATGGGATACGGATATTTACCGGAAGTATGCACACTGCGCCGGCAAATTGTGTCAATGACTGTTTGATCGACAGAGGAGGCTAATCAACTGCGTTATGGTGTATTTGTCCGCCGAGCGATAAATACGGCCCGCTAAAGCGTATGCTTTAATTACGCGTTTAATAATTTTATTGCGATATTGTGCTCGTACAGAAAATAAGAGCTCGCACCAGAACTCGTGTTACAGCGCACCGCATGCATGAAACAACTAATTAGTGGTATTAAATTAATAATAATAAATCATTGCAATGCTACAAATATTGTAATGTGCAATTTACTTTTACCGGTGCTTATTAACTTGAATTTGTTTAAGTTTAATCCTGTGCAAAGTTGTCTCATTAATTGATTATTTTTTAATTTAATATTAATGCTGTAAATATCCTTCACGATACCAATATAAACTAAATACCGTGCAATAAAAAACACCCGTTAATAGTTCAAAAAGTTGAAAGTCTTCGTCTGTCCAATAAATGTCAGCGGCCAGTATTGTACGCACTTGAATGTGACATTTTTTATCAAATCGACAGTCCGTGAAGCGAGGCTTCGTGAATAATTACCTACCAATCGGTGACAGCAACACGCCACGCCACTCAGAAAACAACCCGAAACGAATGCAGCTAACCGAGATTAGATGCAGCCGAAGCAAAAAAGCTCACGCCCTCCATTAACTGTGACTTTCCAAACGTCAATACGCACGAATTAGGATTTAACGGACGTCAGCCGTGAAAAGGGGGATAAAACTATGCAAAAATAATTCCGCCGGTGTCTGTGGCTAATTGGCCGGTTATTAAGCGAAATAAAACAGAGGGCTCGCGCTGACCGCTGCGGGCTCCAAGCGAGCTAAATTTGAAGGAGCCGCGGCCGCGAGGGACCTCGCATTCGCATACGCTCTACGTTAATGATTAACACAGAAGCGGCCGAGACCAATTACGTTCTGCCACCGCATTCCAAATTAGAAACTATTTTCGCCCATTAGTGGCCAACTTCATAATCAATTATACGTTAAAATTTCACAGCGCTGTTTCGGGAGCTCTATGTTTGGATAATCGGAGTTTGTGGTCCCACGGCGAGCTATTACGTGCTGTACCGGTCATAAAGGTTTTTGTTGGGCCGCCGTGAATTTTAATGCACGTTTCAAATGCATTTTAGTGTATGAGTTGCATTCAGTTTAACAATTTTGCGTTTAATACGCGGATGTTTACCTGCGGGACTGCAATATTCGCTAAGTTTAATCATAAAAAATATAACTTTTTTGAGTAGGTAATTCTGGTTTACGTCTTTATATATCCAATAATCATAGATATGAGTGGTTCTCGTAAATAAAGTGAGCGTGGAACATTAAGAAGTTGATAAAACTAATGGGATTGAGTGCACTTCGCTAATCATAATTCATCAGCAAGATTAAAGAATAAGCGGCGCGATGAGGGAGATCCGCACGACGCGACGCCCCTCTGGCACAACACCTTCCACGGAAATATGTGCAGAAGGTACACATTACATACAGAACAAATGTATGGTGAATAGTTGCAAATATGTGCCAATTACCACAAATAAACCTAGTTATAAAATGCCAATAACAAAAGTTACCTTCTCATAACACAAACAGTATGATATAACCTGAAGAATGTCAAGTAGACTTCTATCCTTCTGTACCCGCGAGTGTATTGCGGCAGTGTGCGAGTCTGAGAAACAATATGATCGCCACACCTGCGGAAACGGCGCTAAAGTAACGAGACGAGAAGCTAAATAATTCAACCAACTAACAACGCTCCGAATATTGCTCCACTTTAATATTTTTATTACAGCTAATGTGCGGAACAGAATTTAATTGCTTATTAGCTTAATTCATTTTAAACGCATAATTAACCACGCCACATATTATAAAACTGCAGTTGAACAGTAGGAAACATTATTTTAATTAAATTTTACCTATTTTAATTAAACATACCGAAACGGAGTTCATATGTGTTAAGCGTAATTATTCAGTTTCCGATACTCGCCATATGAATTCGGACTATGTATACTTGCCAATTGACAATATTAATTATGTTCAATTACGCTTATTATTGCAATCCTACATTAAGTGTCCGTATATTAATTGAACATTGTCTTTCACTTTTTTTTAATATTGTAATATGTAAAAAATGTATTGTCTTATTTTGTATTAGTGTGCTATTAAATATCTACTACAGAGAAGTATTAAGCTATTACCTCTAAAAACTATATTTTTTTTATGTTTTTAACTTAACATTAAAAATCTATGCTGTACATTTTGATGCATAAAGTGCTCAAGAAATTTAAACGTCTTTAAAATATATTCTTATTTGTACATATATTAAACTAATATATATTTACAATATATAACGCTTCTACATGTATATATCGTTTAGTTTATATTCCAGTGTAAAATGTTCTTAATGTAAAGTTGTAATTGTCTTCCTGTTGTTCTATTACCTTACCGTAACAGTTAATTTTAGCTGCTCGCCTTATAAGAATTTAAATTACATTTATATTGATTTATTTTATCCACTACAAATCTTTAATACCAATTATTAATATATTTATCCTATTAGCTCATAATCACTGATTGCTTGGTACGGCACTACTGTACAATGAAGACTTCGATTAGAATATAAAATAGTAATGATAATTTCAACAACAGGTGACTGTGGAAATCATTGGGAGAGGCCTATGTTCAGCAGTGGACTTCCTTTGGCTGATGGATGGATGAATGGATGAATAATAATTTAGTAAGTGAAGCAACTGCCACAGCGTAGTACATGAGCGGTACTTATTTAGCAGATTGCTTTCCTTTAAGTTGTTGTTTAATGTAGGCATGGCCGGCCGCGGGGTTTGCTCTTCACACCCTCTATCTGTCTGTCATGCCAACACATTCATCCGCACGCCCGGAACTCGGATCTATTATTAAAAAAGTCATTTATTCTTAGTGCCACTATGCTTAATGGGAGGAAGCGGTGTTGTGTGATTCATTTGCTAGATGCTAAACGGTAGCAGAATCTTAATTAACAGGCTCCTAAGTTGAGTCGACGAAGATTTGTTTATGTTCATATGCAGCGGTTTAAAAGACAGCGTGTGTGTTGACAAGACTTTGATATCACGAGTTTAGCTACAATTTAATTTAAATTTAAAAAGTAAATAACTGGAAGCGATGTTAATACAACAGATACGAGTGTAACCGCCAGAATAATGTGTAATGGTATTTGGTTAACAGCATTTAAGCTCCTCCACGCACGTGGCGGCGTCGTAGGCGTGTGATTAGGACGCAAATGTCACTAGCATTATCACTCGCCCGCCACAGAATTGAAACCGCGAACTCGACGCGAAATTTCGTTAATACCGACCCATATTGGATTACTGGCGGCACCCGCCCGCCGCAATAATATAACGAAATTCAAACATTAATAGGCTCAAACACAATCACGGATGGCCGTATAATCGAGTTAGCTGCTATTCGGTTAAACCCCTATCGCGTAATCTGCTCCATTGTCTGACAGTCGTTGCGCTGATCATGAGGGCCGATTATTGTGGCAATTTTGTGTATATTGTTTTCAGGTGTCTGCTGCCCGTCGCCGTCTGAAGGAGGATTACAATGAGCCGCTCTTATCTGTCCCACAAGACTTACACACACCCGTAACACGTTATTACCAACGTTTTAAATTACCTCAGTAATTGTATGGACAGTATAGAGTAGGTACCAAGCGTAAAGTGAATCAGTTATACAAAGTAAGAGCAGAATAGCAAAACTTGACAGCGAATGATAAACAAAGTCCCAACGCAGTCTCCGTAAGTGATACTCACGTGGAATATACGTCGGGGAAGTTAAAAGTTTCACCGCAGTTAGATGCAACCGAAGGAACAAATAAGTAGATAGAAGCAGTGTCAAAACTGCCAAAAACAAAACTATAAAGTTCGTTCAATAACGGATAGATATCGCTTTATCTATTTGAAATGTCCAACTCAATTTCGATTGGCGAACCAGTCTTTTATAACTTACACCACGTTTGAACTGTCTTTCCCTCCCAATGTTGTTCGTGATATCGCCAAAGCTTTCTAATTACATTGAAGTTTTTCATTTATAATTAAACTAAAGTGTGTTGATTAAAACTGGACAGTCAAGTAATGGAACGCAATTACTTTAATATTCATTAGAGTTGTCACTTATAATAGCTTCGACCAAGTTACAATTTCAAATTAACGTTTCATTCTATTAGCTAGTAAACAGATATCGGACCGGTTATGTCTACTTTGTACGTAAATCTAATAAAATGGAAAGCGTTTTACGATTACTAAAACACATAACGTGCGTGAACGCTCCACGCGCTCGCGTTGATCGTAATGACAGCGTTGTAGCGTCACCAATCGCTGATCCTGCTATGTTTTATTACATTATAAAACAAACGTCTCGTATTAATTATGAGACTCGATGCAGTCATATCCCTATTGACCATAAAGAATCTTTGATGGCCGTTGTAAAATGTTCCAAATCGTTGTCATGATAATTTACGAACCATGTTTATGGATGAGTTTATGACGATTCTGACTACACAATGCAGAAATTTCTATGCATGATACAGCCAATAAAATCGGTGTGTGCGGCGCGCCACAATGAATGACAGCAGTGATGTTTTAACATTAAGAAAAATATTTGGGCAAGTTGTAAGACAAATTAGCGGAGGCGTCGAGCGACAACAGGAAAGTGAATTAAAGCAACTCGGAGCCTATTACGTGAAGTGAGTTATAAAATAAAGCCGCGGCAAGTAAGTTCATACATTACAAGCCGATAACCAGACGAGACTTCTGAGACACAAACCAGTCCCTTTTAGTGAAATTGAAAACTTTTTCTGTTACTCATACCGCGACCACGATACGGCTCCTTTTAAATCAATTGCCTTTTATAATTAACTTATTCCATTATTGGAGTGCACTCGCTCGTTGACTCAATTAAAATTCAATCGAGATGTAAATCTATCGATTAAAGAACGAGTTTTTCTGACAGATAATATAATCGAATAAAATTGTTTCCTAGATAACAGCTGCTTACATCGCGTTGCGATATTACACCATTATCTATTCGTAATTGCATCAGCGAAGCGATTGAATTAAACCGTCGACTCGTTATTCGCTGTACGACTTTTAAGCCGCTTTTAACATACCTGTCACACCCTCATTTACAATTCATTATATTTATGAACGTGGATTTAATTAGGATTATAGTTGCTCTTTCAATGCAGATAACGAGCGACACTTTCTTGGTTTCCACTATTCAAATTGCCCCCACGTTTTATTACAAGCTTTTAAATCTGAGAAAAAAATAACCGTCATTCAAATAAAAGTAAAACACGTTAATAAAAGTGAGTAAAATTAGTAAAAGGCCATCAAGTGAACATGATATTAGTCGGGGGAGCAGCGCGCACCCCACAATGGAGTGTCAACTATGACATTATGCAGCCCTCTCTAATGCAATGAAAATCCCCGGTGCCTAGCCAGCGAATGCCACTTTCACCTAATTCTTATTAAACATTTATTAGATTAGACAAAAGCTATCGGGAGGTATCGAGCTCGAATGTTTTATTTATGACCTCTTATTGGATTGCTATTTTCTGTGTTAAGGCGTCTGATAAATAACCGTGATATTGTAGGAACGCGGCAACATTTTATCAAAATTACAAGTTATATTTGTACACCGTTCTATGAGATTGTTTTTCTCTTAACATCATGTTCTACTTTTAATATTAGAACGCCTTTCTTACTGTAAGTTGTATTTATGGTTTATAAATGTCGTGGCGGTGAATACAGAAATACTTTTTTAAATCAAATGTCTGAGTCATTAAGACGATGTTAGGATGTATTAATACAAATGTATCCATGTCGGTAAATCTGTCTGAAGATGAAGTATGCTATGTGTAAAATAGAAAATTAATAATTTTTTTTTTTCATATGTGTGGTGATTTTGAGCTGCAACGATAACCCGCGCTTGTAAACTCGGTAAAACGGCAAATATTGTTTAATCAGAGTTATGCGATCCATTAATTAAATTGCGTTTGCTATGGGCAGGGCTGTAAGAAAATTGCTTTTATTTGTGGGGAGTCATTCAATTAAACATTCATTCATTTGTTGCGCATCGGATCCCATCCAATTACACTTATTCATAATTTAGACAGCACTGTCAATAATTTTCTTTTGTGCTATTGTCAGACCGAAATCGATTCGTGCTTAATTGTAACTTTAACTTTTGGGTCGCTATAATTACTTAAGAATTATATTAAACTACCTAGTTTAATCCATCAAACTCATAACAAAACATCGGACATTTTGTGACACACTTATGCCGAACGCAAAGATACCGGATATACACAAGTTGAACCGGAAACGCGATATATTTGCGTGAAATTAAATCAAAATAATATGAAAATATTTTATTAAATCTGTAAAATGTTACTGATTCACAGTACTATTTTCGACAGACAAGAAAGGGCGGAAACTCTGGCGTTGTTCTTTTAAAAATTAGTTTACAATACAGTGCTTATACAAGAGTCGCAGCTTAGTTTAATTTAGAGCAGTTCACAAATGAGGTATTTGTGTTTGCGGGATATGAATATCCATTAAAAATACGAGCTTTAGCTGAGAAGTGCGTAGTGGCCTGTTGGTAACTCACACTAGGCCAGCGTGGTGGACTATACGGCCTAACCCATCTCCATTGTTCTCTCGATTGTAGAGGAAGACCGTTCCCTGCAGTGGGACGCATACGGGCTGATACAAAAAAAAAATAGCTGAGAAGGCTCACGACCTATGTCTTGTCGGAAAACACATAAACATAGTTCAAAACAGATTGCTAAGCCATTACTGAGTCAGTTCGAAACAGCTCACTGGAAAGTACTGGGTGACGGGAGGGTTTCTTCCCATATTTTCCTTCACATTTTAAAACGTGATTAACATCAGCTATATATATATATACCTACATATATTTTATGTCGTAATAATTCGTTTAATTTTGTTCATTGCATCATCTTTACTACCGGAAACTTATAATGAATTTATCGTGGTTTAAAAATTATGCTTGTATTTGCATTGAATAAATCTTTGTATAGGTTTTGTTAATTAGATTTTGAAAGTCCTTTTTATTTATCCTGAGTCGTATATTAAGTAAAATAGTTATTAAATATAGTTAAAACGAAAGCAATACTGTTAAATTTAAACATTTTCCTGTTTCTTCCGCAGCTGTCTGTCCGTCAATTTCTGGAAAATGTTAAAATCAAACAGATTTTCACTTCCATTTTCCATTCGCTGTAAAGTAAATTTAATAAATGATTAAATGTTACAAAAGACACAGGATTCCAGCGAGAAGTAAAAATAATAGCCGTTTAATACTATTAACTATAACATTGTACCTTAACGGCCTTATTCATGGACAGTTTTAAAACCTATTTTAGTTATCGTATGTTTTGTCCCTTTCGAATGACTTTTGCATTCAGTTTGAGCGAAGAAAACAAAACATTCGTTAATCAAAATAACTTTTAAAACTGTCTTAATAAGGCAGTAATACTTGATCACTACTAAAATTCTACACATTCATGGTGTAAGTTATGTCTTCCCAATCTGGTTTTGAACCCAAGCCTTTTCACATCGATGTTGTCCCAAATTAGACTTTATAATTTTAATATACCTCCAACCATATAATCATACAAATATATAAAATTACATTGACCTTATTTTTCAGGTTTTTAACATAATTCTTTCACCATTTCCTCATTATAATTACAAGCCACTCCAAAGTAATATTCTAATATAAAACATCAACACTGAAGTAATATTTAACTTAATTAAATCAATTAGTGGTATTAAAAAAACTCTATCAAAATTAACGTAAATTAATTACTCGCGCTCACTTCACAAACTAATCTCGTGCGCTTAATTTAATTACTATGTATATTAGTATTGCTGCCATAATGAGCTATTAACTAAATTAAATATGTGTCTATGCTCTTTCGGTCCAATATGTCCGCTGATTGGCCTCTCTTAAGCAATACTTTGCTGTCAGAATTCTCGTTCAAATTCCAATTTGAACAAACTAAACAAATTTCATATTCTACGATACGTTATTCTAATGACAAACATAAAGACAGCGTTATTTATAAAAAGCATCATAATCAAATTCAATAATATATCATTTTTTATATGAAAAAAAAACAGTCAATGTAAGAACTCATTATATAGAGAATTAAAGGAACTGTTTCATAAACTTCAAACACGTTTCAGAGAAAAGCCTTTTGTTTTTTGTTACATTTCCCATCATTTACGGCATAAGTTATTTGACATTTAGCCACAATGAAATAGACCATTATTGTAATATTACTCAAAAGATTCAACGTTACTAAGCCTTTAATTAATGCGATGCCAGCAAATTGGCAGAAGTTATATTGAAGCAATCATTAGTTATCGGAATCTAATTGGCTTCACCTCTATTATTATACATCGTAGCACTAAATATGCATGTAGTTAAACTCGCAGTTCTATTCTTAAGATACACTCGTTATTTTTTCATTCATATGCTCACTGGATTTACAGTGTTTTGTTTTCTGTTAAAAGTAAAAAGTATTTTTAAATTGGAGATTAATTTTAGAGAGATTAAAGTGAGGTGTAAAAAAATATGAATCACGCTTACTTGAAGCGTGGATTGGAAACAAATGAAATTTTTTTAAAATTGTATAATCTTCGCCTGCAATTGTAAAACGATCGTACGCCAAATATTGCAGCAAGTTTTGTTTATACAATTCAGAACGGCTTACGTTTAGATTTAACAACCAAGAATATATCCGAGCCAATCATGTTTTAAAATCGTTAACTTTTTTACAATAGATTACCCGAACGGAAAATCGAATCCAGAACCCCAGGATTGATTACAGATGCATGTCACAATTCAGCCAATAAAGCTCCATGAGTTATTTAAATATTTATTAAATAAATAATATTTTTGTTGAACTTAATTCTTTAAACAAGGCTTAAAATTGTTTTATTTGATATAATTAATTTAGTAATAAAAAAATATTTTAAATATACACTCACCATGATAAAATCTCCAATAAACTCGTTGAACGTTACGAAAAATTATTATATTTATTGGCACTTATTTAAATTCCAACTTTAATATTTTAAAATAATATTCACTGATCAAGTTACGCGCTAAGTCCACAAGCGTGTTTACAAAACGCACTCCGTTCAAAAACTGAATGAACGCTACTCTATCGCGGCTTCCTGCCCGATTTGATAACACCCTCCGTTTAATGAGATGTCTGTTGCTTGTGATCACATTTACTAATTGCTAACGTTACATACTACTGAAGCCAGACAAATAAATACCAGCCTACACGTTTAGATAATAAAGCTCAATGTTCCTCAATAAGGATGCGATAAAATATTAGTCATTATAAGTTGTATTTTACACATCACTTCAATGGAGTTAAAATAACACAGGAAAATGTATTATTATGTCCTGTTAACGTAGCATATATAATCGAATTATTCTGATTATGTCCCGGTAAAGTACACAGGTTTTTACTTCATTCATAAAATAAATATAGACTTGTACCATAACATCCTTAATTGTGTAATTACATGGTATATTACCGCATTTAGCTGATAGAATTATTTACTGAATCAATTAGTACTAAGTTTAATTCTAAGTAAATTCCCGGAATAAAATTACTCGTAACACAATTTAGTCACGGTTTAGAAGTATTCTATTGAATCCTACATCAAGTTCAACGAAAATAATAGACATCATGATAGTCCAGTCAATTATTTTTTTATTATTTCAAAACGCACAATTACTAAACTCGATCGGCCGAATATAGACATATAAATCTACAAGAAGTGGAATAATCGCGGAAGATTGCGGTTTATTTTTTAGATCGGGCCCGTGCAGTGGTAGAAAAAAAGAGTAATATTATTTTTCAATTCCCATACAAAGGTGGTCGGTGCGCGCGGCGGCAAATTGGTTGTATTGTCAATTTGGGCAGTGCGTGCCGGGGCGCAGATGAAATGTTTATTTTCAATTTCCGCCATTTTCCCGCCGCGTCCGCCGCAGGATTAGGTTGCGAAACAACCGCACTATAGACGCGATAGTTTTTTTAAATATTTATATCATAATTGGCGCTTCGCGTACCTCTGTTTACATGTTACTTGCAAAACGTGTACCAGTTATTGCGAGTCCGCTCTACTTATTTGAATTTGTCGTTCCATTGCAAACATTTTCGTATCTTGTCAATATTGACCATATTAATCTTGTTAATTAATTTATTTATTCATAGATTAATTGGCGTGTATCTTTCGTTTAATGTAGGTATATTCTATATTTATATTTGCAATAATGCTGCCTCGGTGGCGTAGTTGTGCTACGGTACAATTAAAAAACTGAGGTCACGGGTTCGAATCCCGGGTTAAGTGATATTGGAATTTTCTATTCATTATCAACCCGTAATCAGGAATTTGTGCCTGATATGGCGATAGGCTCGCGCCCTATCACATCGTAGGAATAAACAAGGCGAAACGTGGGTGTCCCAGTTGCACCTCTGCCTACATCTTCTGGGAAAAAGGCGTAATGTTTATATATGTATGTACATTGGTAATAATGCCCCCGCTTCAATATTGCCACTTAAAGGACATTCACGCACACAATAACCAGCAAGAGTCAAGTACTATGATTTAAAAAAGTCAATCTGACAAGATTGCGTACAGTTATGAATAAAAGCGTATAACATTTGTCGCGCCGTTGATTTATGCTCGTTTAGTCGCCAGTGTCGGTTCAAGTAATGTACACTTGTGCAGTAATTCGCTGAGTGCAGTTTCACAGTCTCGCTTATAAGGCAGTGACACAGCGCGACAAATCGCGCAATTACAATCAGGAATAAATCCATCGCCCAGTGTGGAACGCCGGTTATGGTTATTTAAACTATTTATGCGCCGCTCGGATTTTCCAATATACTAAGACATTATATTGAACATTTATTGTTCATTTAACTTTATGGGGTCGTGCTTTGTGAATTCACGTCAATATTATTGTGTGTATATATAAAATTATAACGCTCGGTTTTAAAAGCAATGGACCTGTTGAGTATTCTAATGCTTTCCTGCGTTTTTAAAATACGTTTAAAATATGGTAAAAGAATGCAATGCATAGTTTGAGATTCTATGTATGTACAAAATAAATAAGCTTATACTTCTATTTCAAAAAGAGATTTCCTCGAATAAAATTACAAAGGGGTATTACCACCAAATATAAATGCTGAAATCAATCGATCACTCCATCTTTTTGAAATATAAGTTTCTTGCTTCACATCCCTATTTTGTGTTAACAAACCCACAATCTCTCAAAAAATATCCGATATCGATTTACATACCGACTGTACCCACACACACACACGTATGTCGTTAACAGTCGTCAATTTAAGCATCGACGTACTTAATTGGCCCGTCCTCCATTGTTATTAGAGATCAGTACGTTAATTATGACTTTTGTATTGTGATCCGCTCCATATAGGAATAATGAAGGGTATTTTAATTAATTAACGTAATGAATAAACTCACCGAACCGCCAATTATGCAGTCGAGAGGATTCCTTGTTTTACTCTGGTGGGAAAATATACAGGTCCAAAAAGAAAATGTAACTATATAGCTGAAATACTATTGTCTATACTGTGTATCTTAAGGTTCTCTGGTAGTGATCGCTGTTAGTGATAAGACCGCGTTACTTAACTCGACACCATACAATTAAATTATTTTTTACTTATTGTTTTAATTTAGTTTGCAATAGTTGTATTGTAAACTATTACTGTAAACGGGGTTCTAAATCTACTTTTCGAAACATTGATATCTACATTTCCTACAGTGAAGGTTTTGATAATGTCAAACGTTTATTTTATGGACGAGTCAATGTTCATAATTCGAGTTTCGATTTCGGGTACTGGTTGCCACTAAAGATTTAATTATTAAGTATTTAATTAATTAGCACTGTGTTTTATAAGATCATTAAAAATTTAAAATAATTTACCCGGTAATAATTTCTTGGAAAAGTATATTGCTTGCTAAATCCACATTATTGATACTGAGAACTGTAAACATTTTCGGCTGTTAATGATGTAAACATTTAAAAATCTTTAGAACATTCGCTTTAATGAGACATAAATATATAATTATTACAAGTATAGTTTAAATTGAGAGTTTAGTTCATAATTCGTCACTCTACTTTTAAATGTCCTTGAAAGTAAAGCTGTGTGTGAGTATTGTTGTTTATAGATTATCGAAACAAGACATATGACAGACGTAGCTCCCAAAATTTCTTCCAGTATGACAGCTTTTACCTCATTTTTATAGGGGGTCGTCGGAACATGGCTTATTCATTCAAGTTGCAAATGAATTTGTCATTTATAGTCCCTTTTCCGTGATAAATGTTCTTTTACAACATCCATTTTAAATGTTAAGAATAGCTTGAAATCATTTCCGGGCACAGATTTTAGGGCCAGGCTCGTGGACAGCGGAGCGGCGCGGTGCGAATTGTACCCAGTTCTGTAATTGCGTGTAATCGGTAACTGACGAGCGTGGTGCACGTTTTCAATTCGCCATTTCCTCTCGGTACAGTCACAAGACCGGCGCGAATGCAACCGCCCATTCATTTAAACCGTATAGAGCTTACGATATGCCCCTGGAAGTCAACAAAAACCAGTACAGAGCATGAAATCGCGACTGAGAAATTACATGGATTTTTGTTTACGTTCAACTTTGCTAAGAATCGTGATCGGAGGAAATGAAGTGTAAATTGTGGCGAAATGGAAAAACTGTAAATCGAAAGCCTAAGAATATCTTCCGCTGTTGCTTTAAAAATGAATTATACGCTATCCCGCGCCGGACGAGGTTTTCTTTTCGTTTTGAATGGCCAGTACTTGTTAAGCGCTAATGGGTTTCGCAGCGTAACTAGATACGTCGGCGAATGTTAGGAACACGACGCTCCAATCAGAACAATGCCTAATGATTCTTGACAGGAGATAAGAGGAGATAGGTTTAAATCTCTTTTAAATTTTAAATAAAGAAATACTCACGTGCACAGTATTGAACGCAGTATACATATTTTTAAGAAATGTGCAACTTAATTCAGATTGTAAAACGAACATAATTTTGTGTACAATAAAGTACTTCCTTCAAGCGTCAACATGAACAACGGTATTAATAAAGTGACTTAATTGTTAGCTCAAAACAACCGTCGTTGGTGGCATGGAACTCAAATATTAGCACGTTTTATTATCCGATGTTTACGCAGAGCTTCCTCCGAGCGGGGACTTTGACGGAGCCCGCGGCACTTCTAGATAAAGGGTTACCTACATCACTCGGTATTTTATACCCATTTGATAGTTTCCTATGATCTTTACCCACAAAGCTTACAAAGAAAATGTTTGTGTCAACCCTTTTTGAGGTGCTGTGGGTAATTTAAGCCCAACATTAGCTCAAGAATTGTGAATTAAATTCAACTTCATTAAAATTTTGTTTTTGTTTTATTGACAGACAGAGATGAGCAGATGGTTAAAAAATCAATACGGCTCATAAAAAGAAAATGAAAGGCCATTATGTCGCATTCGCGTAAACGCCGTATTATTTCCCATGTGGACATGAAACGTCGAGTTTTACCTCAACTTCGTACAATATTAACGAAGATTATGCAACAAAAGTCGGTAATTTGCCTGACATTCTATTTGAAAAGGGCTTCCCGACAATTGCACGGCATTTACCAAGAAAAGAATAGTGCGCCACGTAAACACACGGAACATTACCGTAATGGTGTACAATTTACTCAAAACAGCCTTAAATGACACACACGTCCAACATCATTTTATATTCGTGCTGTTTAAAATACCGTTCAATTGCAATGCAATTGGAAGTAAACAATTACATCTTTCTTGATGTTTTTTATATGCAGGTATTAGTTTAACCAAACTTATTTATAGCAACAAAGATTTATATATTTATTTCCATGAAAACCAACAATTTTCAAGTATCGTGGTGTCAAGAACCCGTGCTAATAATGTGAATAATGTCATAAACAGAAATACATTTGTTACAAAGTATGCGAACGTTATTCGATGTATGTATATTAAACGCGGCGTGTGTGAGATAACGCGGGACAAATTAAATTGTCTCCGATAGGGGGTAGCAAGCGCAAATGCCGACGCGTTACAGGAATACCGACCGGACGGCCGCGGGCTTATTAACTCCCACCATTAATTAAATTATTAGAAATCTCGAGCCGGACTAATTAACGAAGAATTTCAACATTTTGGTCCACCTATCAGAGTTTAATTAAAATTGACAAAGCCGCGGACGAACGAGAGCGCTCGCCAAATATCGCCTCTATTAATGAAATGATCACTCGAAACTAATTAAATTATGGAGGTAATGGTGCGTGCAAGTGATACCAGCCGCGGCAAGCGCTCCACTACTCTGTGTAATGTAACACCTACCCTGTCGAGTGCCAACTGCCATGCCCACTTCGCTTTACTCCACGGCCTTTCAAACCACTCACCAGCTACCACCGTACCGAACAGTCACTCCACTGGGTCCTCTCATATTCCGTTACAATGTGCAGTTAAGATAGACAATCTTGATAGTTAAATTAAGCACGCAAAAATTAGCCCGTGACGTCATACTTTTGCCATTACGAAAATGTAGTGGCGTGAGTGAAAATATTTTAGTCGCCAAGAGCCATTCGCACGCATCATAGCCACCATTTTTGCAGAACTTAGCTAATAGGAATTTGTGTTTCATAGTTACTATCTCGTCATCATGTAATTCTTAATTACATAAAATTCTGGTTTCTTGATGTATACCTAAAATATAAGTAAAAAAACTACTAAAATTATTTGGCGTAAGCTTTAACCACTACTTTCATGCCTGACATCAGTCCATACGAAAAATAACCCAATAATTACTATTGACAAAAATCCAAACAAAATTAATTCACCGACTAAGGAGCAAATCAAATAAAAAATAACCTATATTCCAAGAATTTTAACTCAGAGCTCTGTCAACTCTACTATTTTCAACAAACGTATCGCTTATAAACAAGTATACGCACCAATAAAATGTTTAATCGTTAGTGAGTAATGCAAAAATCCATTCCATTAGGGTTAATTAATATCCGGCCGGTAAACAAGAGTGAGTTACCCGCAGCTCTAGAGATGTACATCGCAGTTACATTTGAATATAACAGTGTAGAGGCCGGCAGCAGGCATCGACACGACATAGTTGTTAGGCGCAGCGACATTAAAATGAGTAATTATAATAAAGCTGATATGTCCTCATAATTAACTAAGCCCGATGAAGAGTGCTTTGATGACTCCACTCGCTTTCAGCGTTTACAGCGCTTTTATTCAAACGCTTTCCGCTGTATTTTCATTACATGTTAGGAATCATTTGGAATTGCTTTTTTTAAATCTATTAATTAAGTGACCTTTAGCGATGATGAAAATTAAAATAAAATAAATATTAAAGCGAAATCAAATCACGCAGCTGGCAACACAAGCCCGAAATTATAATTTGCGGTAATTTAAAATTTCATATGTTGTAAATTGATTTTGTACGAACGTTATGACAAAGGAACTATTCGGGCATTTAAATCGAATGAGCACAAGCCACGTGAAGCGCTTGGCCGCTGATTTGTCCGGGCGCAGCAGCACTAGCGCTAATTAGACGGAGTGACAACCCACTCCTGCCATAAAGCGCTGCAGATTTATCGCCGCAGATTATTTATATTATGTTTATTAGGCACCGCCCTCCTCGCCCTCCAAGCTTTCCCGCTAATTGAATTGCTCGGATTTTTATACGTAACAACACCTGAGAAGTTATTAACACATGTATGTGGTAAATGAGGCCCGCTCCGACCGACATTTTATTTAAACCCCGCCATTTATTCCACGTTGAAAGCATGCGTGGGTACAAACTGAAGCCTTGATAATTACTGCGAACTCACCGGATCCTCAGATCGCTGCATCGTTTTATTTTTAAAAATAAACCAACGCCAAAAGTTAATATCATCTGACATGCCAGATTGATTTCAAAGAATTCAAAGAACGGAATCCAAAACGTATTGTTGAATTCTGCACGGCACAGTGTTTGTAGGCATGTCCGACGGTATTCAATAACATTCTCTGTCCACAAAGTGTATATTTTTAGTTTTATTTCACAAATAGAAAAAGGGCACACTATAAAATGTAAAAAAGTCATGTTTCTGTATATTTCAAAAGCTTTGGCGTTGTTTTTATAATGTTTCGGCGTAATTTCGATTTTTATGATGTAAAACAACAAACCAGGTGATAAAGCGAAAAAAATATCGGCGGACAATTATGTGGACCAAAGTATGTTTGATAACTTAACAAAATTGGTTCAAATGTACAAATAATATTCAGATTAATATCTATAATAGCTTAATTGATATTTATCTTGTAACCAAATACTATGCAAGAAGCATCATAAATGCAATTGTTCTATGAAAAAATAATATTGTTAGTAATAGGATAATCGTGTCCGCCCGACTAATCGTATTCGTCCACAATGAAGACAAACTTGACCCACGCAAGCTTATAGCATTTCTGACTCAGCCTGTACCAGTTTTGAGCTGGCCGGCATAATTGTGGCGACTGGCAACATATGGTTATCTATAGATACCTGTCTATCAATGCACATATCATCAGGTGCATTGTAAATAATAAACACACTCAACAGTCAGATAAATAATCCTGACTCCACATTAAGATCAATTAAGTCTTGTGTCTTGGGTATCAGAAGCTACGAGAGACTTTCCGGTCTGACAGACTCCCAAACCCGAGAAAACCTGTGGGGTTCACAAACATTTGTTTCGGCGCGGGGATCGAACCCGCCGCCTCTCGTTTCACAGGTGGCTGTCATTGTAATCATTTTGTTGAGCCAGTACAAAAATAAATGAGTTAAGGTAAAAGATTGCGATATTTCCCGATCAGCTAAATGTATGAAGTAATTACAGCGGCACAATCAACTTCCATCTCATTACGAACACGAAGATGTTATGCTACTATCAGATAAAATTATAATTGTACCGATAACATCTATAAAAGTCAGGCTTTTGTTTAAATTACAACTTATTGACTGCAAAACACTTACACTCGGAAATTTATAACGTGTTTACAAAAAGATAAGATTGAAATTACAATCCACAGCTTAATTAAAAAACGCTAGTTTTACTTGTATTTTGCTGATTGTAATTACAAATTTCCATTAATAAATGCTTAAGCTTCTTAAGATTTAATTAAGATAATTTTAAATATAATAATGCGACTTAACTTTAACTTTAAATAATGCGATATATTGTCTTAAAAAGAGTATATTTATATTCATTTTAAATTTTAGGTCAATTAATTATACTTATAAAATAAAAAATAGTTAAAAAAACAAAAAAAAAAACGTGCTTTAAGACCCAACTTAAAAAGGAAAAATAATTGTTGATGAGTTTAGGAATAAAAAAACGAGTAAAAAACATTCATTTTATATATCGGTCCTTGATAAGTATGCAAAATTCTATGTCATTTCGACGTTTGGAAGTGCTCGAAAATGGACTTCAAAGATTCCGTTACATACATACATACAGGCGAAGCTAATAAAACCGTGTTAAAAATAGGTTCATCCTTTATCACATCTTCAAACGGATATAAGCTCGACGACCTGTGAGTGGCACTAATGGTATCCTTATGCATGCCTCTGACTCAGTCAATATCCCAATAAAGCGATATTTTACGTATCTATAATTAAAAAAGTATAGACAACTATTACAGTTTATTTAAAAATGGAACTCGTTTAATTTGTGACGAAACGTGTCGCTAATTACATTAAATTTGAAAGCAACGTGCAACCCAATTACGTGTCCGATAATAGAACATTTAATTAGACACACAATTGACCTGAACCTCACCGAACTGACGTTGAAATTAGCGTGCCATCATAAATCAGCATTCACAAGGAATACAAGTTATTTTGGCAATCGCTCCGGTTATGATTAACAGTGTCTCCTCCCGCACGGCGGAGTGATAAATTGACTACGAAAATAACTGTTGTTTTATAACAGTTACAACTTGCAGCACTAGGCGTGAACGCATCTTTAAATTGATCTGGTGAATACAAGAAATTAATTAAAAATTATCAGGTTTTAAAGTCCACCAGTAATTGATTTTTATTTAATTTAGAAGTCTGTATTAGGCGATATAGGCGCATCTGATTGTGAAGGATTACCACCGCCTTAGAACCAAAGCTATGAACTTTGAACAATCCAAGGACTCAATCAAGCCGCTGCCTCTAACCCTGAATTTATGGAAGCTTTGTAATAGGTATTATTTTTCAATCAATAAGTTCAAGCGGCACATATTTTTATAAACATAAATAGAACAGTGTCCTACAACCGTCTGCCACGGGCTTAATAAAAATAAAACAAGTTATTGCGAGAAAAACGCGAGTATGTAGCGACGGAGAGTTTTTAATCCTCTTAGAAATATAACAAGGTTCGTAAGAAATAGCACTTCAATTCATAGAAACGATCCCTCACACATGTTCGTCTTGGATTGTTTATCAGTAAAATATTATTTATCGCTGCACAATATTAAACATGCCGCCGTTCTCAGGTAAAACAAAAGACATAAACTGCGCGTAATAAATGAAATACGATTAAGATAAATAAAATTTAATATGCACAAGGGTTCGTGGAGGGTGCCCACCAATTTGAACCGTGTCGTCACAATTTAGATTTGAGTTTCCACCAACGCGTGGTGCTTTCTCGGAGTGGTGTACTTTATCCTCGGACATGGCTATCCGATGTTGTATCTTTCGTTCATTTGTGACGTTGCTTGGCGCGGCGTGTACCAAAGCTAATTAATTTTAATTGGACTGAATTGCAACGCGTATATTATGGCCCTTGCTTGCACGCACTTTCTTGTTATACAAAACAGGCGCACAAAAAATATTTCACACTTCAAAAATAAATGTTGCATTTCATTATTATTCATCGTCATTAACTTAGTCTATAGCTACTGTCAGATACAATTACGCTAAGAAACCAGTACTACATTATATTTATTCCAAAATAAAACATTATAAATTTGTTAAAAAAGAAAACTATGCCTGTAATAAAACCTCTGTGCGTAATCGAAAACGAGTAAAGCAAATACAATAAAAAATCAAAAGAGCAGTGGAGTGTTTATTTACTAATCCTCGACTTATGGGCACTCGCGGATCGCGGGCAATCGCAATCGTATTCAATTTTCCGCTCGTGCGCCTTCATTCGTAATCGTCACTTCAAATTGAAACGTGAAGAAATCTCGCTGGTGATATAAATTAATTAAAAGATTAACACACAATACGCACTGTGTGTGTGCGCGCTCGTGACAGCTGATCTAAGCCAATTGCGTTCTCGTGTGAAAACTTAATAACTGACGAACTTTTCAAAATGTAATTAAGCAAGCAGATTGAAGCATAAAGAAATTGTTATTGCAACGATTCTATTAATTGATATTGCTTTCCTATAAAAGTTAACGAGAAAGACTGAATTCATGTTAATTCACTTGTATTTTCCTATTGATAGATTTACTGCAATTGTATACGACGAATACATTTTAATATCCTCAAGTAATTCTGTATAATTGGGCATAACAAATAGATGTTTTAAACAATCTTCAAGTTCAGACCAAAACCAACCCACATTTATTATAATGAACACAATAGTCTTCAAATAGAATGCAGAGGCTCGGTACAAGGAATTATGTCGTATGTTCCGTGGTTATTACAATGAAATATGACAAATATGTTTTCAAACCTATTTTAACACTGGAATAACCGTTTCGGTAACTCATTCATGCCTCGCTACTACACAAGGAAAATGTATGTAAACAACTACAGTATTATTCATAGGTAATTACGTAACATGTGCTTTAATGAATGAAACGTACTTGTAAAGAGGATAACAAACAAACTGCACAACGATTAACGCAATACAAATACCTGTTTATACTTCCCGTTTTTAACTATATTGTTAATAAACTTCCCCGATTAAACGTATTTTACGTCAGCAGTTTTACATCATTTTAACAAAAAACCATTTCGACGTGTCTCAATATTTAGCCAAATGTTTTTTGTGATAATTAAAAAAATATTCGAGTCACGGAGTGTTGACTTTTGAGCAATCAAAATAAAGTTACATCATAACTGTTCGAAAGTGTCTCATTCATTAATTCATTCAATAAGTAATTACTCGACCATAACTTCATACTAAAACTGGATTAATAACATGCAACTACAAATGTGAATTCGCAACAAAGTGAACATTTCAGCGTCGATTCGAAATCAGCTCATGTGAACAAAGTCTCAACACGTTACTCATGCTTGTCATATCTATCATAGTGCCATTGAATTCATACAGTCATTACATGCGAGCAGACAAGGGTACGGCACGCTGCAGGCAACGCGGCCCGCTATAAAAAAAATCCGGCAAACAAACGCACTCAACTTGTTTAATCTCGTGAGCAAGCTAATTGTCCACAGCAGTGATGATGACAGTTTGCACGAAGGGTGAAGGGGGGTGTCGAGCGGTGCGGGGGGCAAGCAGGCGCGGAGAGGGGGGGCACGTGACCCGTCACTCGCAGGGAAATTAAAACATTCCGTTATTATTTTCATTTCGCGGGACAGAACGGGACTCCGTGCATTAGGGTTGCCGGCCGTGATGGTAATTAAAAATATTTTTTAATAGAAATCTGAACGAGTGTGTTACACGGTGTTGCTTAGTACACTCGCAATTGAAAAATCTACTCTGATTCATCGTTGAAAAGTTTGCATTCATAACAAATTTAAAATGCTGATGGAACTCGTCACTCTATTACTATTAACAAATACAGTTTATATTAATATTTGGTTACGAACTACCTTCTAAAGTTAATATTATGTAATCAGCATGTGTATTGCTGTTCCGTCATTAAAAACACAATACTTCCTTTTGATATTAATTACATGCAACTCCACGGAGGTCTTTCGCGGGTAAGCCACAGTAAAATAAACTCTACGTAGATTAACTTAAGGAAAACTGCGCTCGGTGAATTATCTTGTTCTATGGGAATTTAATAAGCGTACTGTTCAGAACAAAGGTGACCGCGGCAAGTGTAGAAGATTAAATAAAATTTATATTAAACATTCCTATTTTATCACCTCGAGACGAATAAAAATGTTTAATGGTCTCAGATGAAACATGGAACATTCCGCTACAATATTAATATAAACTTATGAACTGTGTTTATTATAAACAATGTAATTACTATAATAATGTTAGAAATCGCTAATTTATTTACTATTGAAGACCAATAACTCTTTTCCGATCAGTCGTAACTCTATATGCTTTTATAAAACTTTTACTACTAACTTATGAAGTTAAATAATAACAATAAATACACCCAACAGTTAAGTACATAGTCCTGACCCCCACACTTAGATGGAGCCTTGTGTCGTGGGTATCAGAAAAAAGGAAAGACTTTTCGGTCATACAAACACCCAGACCCGAAGGAAATACCTGTGATTCACACAAATATTTTTTATCGGTGCGGGGATCGAACCCGCGACCTTTCGTTTCACAGCCGGCGTCGAACTGCGGCACGGAGGCTGTCCTTATTAATTAATAAAACAGTATTAAGGAAAGTCCACACTCAACAGAACAAACATAGTAGTGTTACAATAGATTCCATAAAAAACAAACACAAAGTAAAATTAATAAAAGAGTGTAGGAAATGTAAGTAGTGTACAGTGTGTGAAATTAATAGGCGGTAATATCTCGATGGGGCCCATATCAAAGCAATATCGGCAGACGCCGGCGGCGTAGAATTTTAATAATTAAAAATCACCCCATCCATAGAGCACAGCGCAAACGGTGCAGAAGGCTCACAGTGCATATCTAAATATTAATTATGTCTAAATATTTGGTGGAATATGGAAAATTGTATTGAGACTGACTACTATTGAGTTAGTATCAAATGTTCATGGTTGCATATGCTTTATTTAAAGATAATAAATACTTATAAATCATGTTAGTAGTTGCGATTCTTCCATGAAGGACTACTGTAATAAAAATATAGTTTTTTCTGTCTATGTTATTTTACTGACCTTAAAATATTTATATAAAACCTTACTCATGTGAAAGAAGAATGAACTGATAAATATTTTTCACATAAATAAAATAACTAGAGATATATAATTGACTCAATTTCCATTTTATTATTTCACATTGTATTGCGTGGAGTGACCTTTCTGTGATTCATTTTATTGTGTCCGTGAAAGGGAGTAAAGAAGCCTACTGCACTTTGCATTACGCATAATCATTTTTAATTAAAATTCTTTCGCCGCAATAACTACGACATTAAACAGACTTTGTTATCATTACAAGAGTGATTCATATAACCAACTATGCAATTAATTTTTAAAAATTATCTTATCGAAGTACATTTAGATAATATACATGTATATAAAAGAAATTAATTTCCTCTTGAATAGGAATTCCCCTTTGAACTGGGGAAAACCCTTTAATTTGCTTTACAGCAATAATATTTTATTGTATGTATTATGCATAATTATTAAAAATCTTTGTATTATACATAATCGTTATTAACTATAATCTTCGATATTGCAGTTTTGGTTACTAAAGATGATATGTATACAACATTTATGTATGGCTTTAAGTCTTCTATGCGTTTGCGCAACGCGTATTCTATTGAGTAGAATTTGAGAATTATACGCATTCTTATATAGGTGTCTGATATACAAACATCAACATATTACAATCCTGTGAACAAATTCCTAGGTATCAACGTCAAATATATCCCTAAAACAGTCGAAACGAACTGTAACAACGTATTTACTTCCCAATCGAGCCCCCCCGCTCAGTACAAAATAAAAATCAAATCAAATAACATCCCATCACAATTATGTTATATGAAGTCTGCTACACAAACGTCAAAGCACACAACACTCAACATAAGCAGTTCCATTTCATAGCTACAAAACAATTTTTAATTTCCATTCAATTAGACGCGAGCACTCGTGTAGGCAATATAGAAAAAATAGCAAACATTCACAGCGATTCCAATAGGCTAATCGTGAGTTATTAAACCCGTAGCGCGGCCCACCTGATCGCCTCCCAGCTATAATAGAAATACCGGGGACTTATTATTAAAATTGCTGGTAAATTGTTCCCCTCGCCCCTAGGATTTCGTGGCTCGGTGCTGACTTACTGACGTATTACGTTGCTTGTCAATTTATTATTGTAGTTGCAATTGGGCTAATATAATGTAATTAATTCTTTTAATTTATTTAAACACAAATATTGATAAACCTAAGTTTTAGTAGTATTTAACAGTTGTTTAGTAAGGATATCAAGTTTAAAATGACAAGAAATCTTATATGTACTCGAAACATGTGTAAGTACCAAACGAGATTGAAAAGTGCCCACTACTTTTGTCCTTATCAGAAATACAACATCACTTTCTTAACGTCAAGATTAGCACAACAAACAACGCTTGGATAATTAAAAAAATAACGTCGGATAAAAATGGTAATCGTTCGGACTATGAAATAAATATACTTCAAATCCGTCACTAGTCACGATATATCTACTCATTGTCATTATAACAGGTTTCAATGGTATGATTAAATAGTATGAATGGTTTGGCGTGAGGTGATATTTTTATCGCGCGACTTAATGTCGTGCACTCAATGCGTGATCAGAGAATAAAACTTTTTAAGTGCTGTGCATTTTATTACAATATTGCTTTTAGCGCGTTATTGTTTTTGGTTCCGCGTAAGATTTTTTGTTTTGCTTTTTTTATTTTCTTCATACGGGTTTAACTTGTGAGTCGATACAAAATTTTACAGATTAATTATATCAATGTTATAAATTATAATGATAATGGTTGGTTTTTAAACTCGATAATAAATTAATTTTGATTCCTGTTCGTTTGAACTGTAACGTTTTGGATACGGTTGACTGGCGCTAGGTGATTCACGTGTATGTAGGCAATGTATCCTTTACTTTAACTTTTTAATTACACGATAAACACGCATCGACTGTGATTAGAAAGGTCATTGAACTCCTTCTCAAATTCAAACCCTTAATACACGATATCTCAATCTATCGAGCATGCCAATAACCCTGAATACACCCCATATCCCAATTTATCGAACATACCAATCCAAAACTACGTAATTTTTAACCAACACCATCACCCAATGATATCACCAGAAGTATCAAACATTGAACAGACAATACATAACAACACGCAACATAATATTAGAGCGTTGTTTATGCTGGGTAAAACTCAATCAGCGTCAGTAATTATTATTATTATAATAACAGAGGTATTATTGGCTCGGTTCAGGGACATTAATTAGGTAAGTACGTGGAACATGTCAGTCTCCGCGCTAATTAATTGAGCGTATTATTGGTGCAATGCCTAACCGATGCGGTTTCACTGCGAGATAGCGCGTGATTCGTATATCAACTATTCTAATAGAATAACATAATATGTTTTAAGTATGACTGTCTAAAGGTTATTTCGAAGGTCGGCGTATTGGTGTCGACTGGTGATTGGTAAAAATGATCTCTCGCAAGTCAAAACTCTACTTATACTTAAACAACGCTGTCATCATGTTAGCAGGTGTCAATACTTTGCTTAGTCGGTGTATAAAAAAAAATATACTCCTTAAAAATTTTGGAGGGCATTAGGCCTTCTTACCCGTGACTTTCCCAGGTCTAAAGCGACTAGTAATGACAAATAAGGTAAATCGGTTAAGGTAACTCTAGGAGTATTAATTCTTTAGAATTATACACAACGTTAGAAAAAAAAATGAAACGAAAACCTAACGTTGGTATAATTTTTAATGAAATATCGTGAAAATATTATTTGTTGAAAAACATCGCATCCTTTGAGTGACGAAAGGAAAGAACGGCCACAGCATGACTTTATCACGTGATAAAATATTTTAAATCAAGTATAAATTATTATAAATTATCACATTCTTACTTGTATACCAATTAAACGCATTGTTAATTGACATTGTTTTTACACTCGTAACCACAAGAATTGTGCAATTCGAAACAAACGTGTAATATTATTTATCGCAACATGACCGCAAAACCATAAAAATGATATCACAATTTAGTATGTCACGTAGTGTCAACTTGGCAAACAATTGAAATCATTTTTAGTCGCGCAAGCAAATAAAGAATCTATGAGCATTTGGTTTTTGTTGACACAACAAATTATGTTTTTATGCCTATTTTTTCTATGTTGCAAATAAATAGCTATTTCGTGCCTTGCAAAAACACTTTCATAAAATGAAAATGAAGTATAAAAGTATTTAAACAGTTTGATTAAAATATAAATCACTACATTTTTAAACTTCGAAGCATAAGCATTACAAATGAGTCATTGAACAAACTGTCAATTTTAACAGGGCATTACGAGTACGAGCCAAGTTTAATCAGTCTGTGCAGTCTCAACTAAGAACTAAAACATCCACTTTGCTAAGTGGTGAATGAACGAATCGCGTAACCAACCGTGGCGAGCTTTAAACAAATCACTCATCCCTTGAGTGTAGTCTCTGAATGTCGATTAATTCGGCCGACTGATTAATTGAGTGCATAACATGCGCGCCCACCGACACAGCTAATCAGTCAGTAATGCGATCGAATGTTGCACATCCAAATCTGACGTTTATTGATTGTGACACACTCCTGCATTATCACCACGCGTATCGCCAACATAGTTTTGGAATCCATCATTTATTTTACACTGTGCTTATTAGAATGGATTGCTAATTAGCTTAGAATATTTTTGTTGTAGAGTTGGAAATGTTTATGTATCTTGTCATAGTTAGCCACAACAAGACAACTGTTTAGCGTAAGTCTCCTCCAAGGATCTCCACAGTGACTTAAGGAAACAGAGTGTGAAACATCCAGTGGCTTTCTGAAATCTTCCCTAAGCCATCGATTAGCCCTGCTTTATGCTCATTTTTTTTTCATTACATCGACTTAGTATATTTGAAAAATGCAAAACAGTCACTAATTGGCTACATTTAAAACTGAGGCTTCAATAGCGGAATTAGTTCTCCATATACCGAAAATGTCAAGCCCAAAATAATTATCACGTTAAAACGCAGAGCAATTCAGCTAATTAAGTATTTAATACTAAATTGATATTACAGGTACGGTATAACGGAAAACGATTAAGCACCAACATACCATTAACTACTTAATTATAATTAAAGGACAATTTGCATCCGATATTGGATCAATGACGGACATCGATTAAATGGACGCATAAGTACTAAATTAAATTGTAACCTGCCTACTTCATTAACACGGGCGCGCCAAACAGCTCGCGGACCTGTGTTAAAAGTCTTCATATAATCATAGTTTATTGCTAATTTAATTTCGACTCCTGTCAGTAGCATACTCGATTATCGGTAAATGTTCGATTTTATCGATAAAGTTCTGGTTAAATTGCAATTATCGAATGATATATTTTATAACTGACAGTAAATCGACTATTCAACGATTGAAACTGGTGCAGTTATGTAGCAAAAAAGTTAGAAATCTGGATTAAAACTCATTCATAAGGCTTGTTATCTGACAACTATAACATTTACATAGTACTACATCCTTATGCCCTCCATTAAAGTACTTATCCTCACTTTAATTCAATTTTGTATTTAAGAGGATACACGAATTGAAGAAACTTAGGAACAAACTCCAGACAGACCACATAAGACACTACGTAAAAACATGTCTACTTTCCATTATTGCAGAAAAATAAAATGCACATATTGTTTGTTTAAAGTTAACAGTATTTCGAAGTATTTAGAATAACAAACAGAAATTGTGCGGCATTAACAAACTAAAAGCGTACTATGAAACATTTTCTGATCTCACTCCACAAACTTTATTTTTAATTGAACGCTTACTTTGAAGAGGGAATGATTTGCACAATAGCTCATTGTGCGACAGTTCTATCGCATTATTGACGTTTTATGGCATGAATGGCAGTTGATCACTTGTCTACGCATAACCGATTACCAACCCTACGTAAATGATTTTAAAGTTCAAAATCAATCGTCCAGAAACCATTACAGTTGAGCGTAGAATGATTTTCAAGTATTTACAATGAGAATGAACACAGAAAGGAAATTAAGTAGTAACAGCGCGAGTGAATAGTGAATAATTCTACCAATCAGCAAGACCCTCATTACAGGTCGTGCGTTGGTATAATGCAATTTAATATTAACCGGTGCGATTGCTGCCAAGCATGCTGTTGATTTTCCCACAACAAATTATTTGAAAAATATTACTATTCTATTGCAATGTCAATGGTTATTGATTGGTTAAAGAATAGAAAGTGGCGCTATTAAAAACTATGCGATGTAGAAAATGATCAATTTTAACCACAAAAATTGTTATCACTTTCGGAATCCTAAACAGCTAAATATATGCTCCTTCTAACGTTGATATCTACATAAATAAACAATAAACATATATAATTAATATTGTCCCATATACGCCCGTTACTGAGGGCAAATCCCCTCTGCGATCGTGACGAATTCTAGACCATTTTCCCTACATTAGCCTGTTGCGGGCTTGTGAACATCATACGTCACAGAAATATAAAAAAATATACAGTATGCGGCTTCCTCGGCATTTATCCCTGCGCGTTACAGTGATTGATTTAGTTATCTAGAACACACTTCCTAAAGTTAAACTCTGTATTTAGGAGAATCTGCCTATGACCGGTCACTATCACTGCACAATCCTAATTAGCGACATCCAAACAAACAAAATATCACACACATGAATACCTAATTAGGTGTAATTAATTAATAATTAGTACGCTATAAGCACGAGCACTTTGGCAGCGAGATCGCAACTCGGCCGAGTGGCGCATCCAGTTTCAAAGCTCCCGCGCGGGCTCCTCCTAAGTGGATTAATTACGAAGATCATCTTCTAGGTAAATTAGTTTAACAGCCGTATTCCGTTACAACAACCGATACCCTTTGTGTTCGGTTCATATTGTGAGTTTCGTGTTCTAATACTCGTACACGAGATTGGCAACTACGAACTTTATCGGGTTGTATGACGACATAAATGTAGGGAATATATTGTATGTTTCGGAAAAGATATTTAATAAGTATATGATAAATGTCAACGTAAAATAAAAAATATCATTGTGCGCCTCTAAGTTTCTCTTGCCCACGTGTTGTCAGTCCAACTGATTTTTATGCAAGTATCATAAAATATGGATTATTATTTCATAACGCAGTGTTTTGTTAACTATAGAAACTAACAAATTCCAGGTAATTATATGTGTACGTCGAAAAACATAAGCAGCGTCCCGAACAAAACGCCTTATTTATAATTATCAATTATCCATTTAAAAAAATACATATTATAACTAACTTATATTACGGATTAAAGTGTCATCTTTTTTTTGT
This sequence comes from Theretra japonica, assembly GCA_033459515.1. Taxonomy (NCBI): domain Eukaryota; kingdom Metazoa; phylum Arthropoda; class Insecta; order Lepidoptera; family Sphingidae; genus Theretra; species Theretra japonica. The sequence continues at coordinate 9,547,248 of CM065939.1, forward strand.
TTTGAAAATTTAAACATGTACTTATGCTTAGATTCCAAGATTGTATACTAATTCTAATATATTAATATAATCTCATCTTCAAGTTATAAAATGAAGTTAAACGACTCATAAGTACTTGAACGCCTACGAACAAGAAGTTTCAAACTAAAAAAGTTATATGTAGTTATTATGCTTTATTTACTTAACAGATATTGATTGAAACTCCTCAACTAACTATAGTACTCTGATCTCTGTTATCTTTTAATTAGTTTCGTACTAATTAATAGTATTGTAAAGTTCATTAAATAATATTTCAGACGTCACGTTATAATATAAACATATATTTGACACTAACATTATATACCAAAAATAAACAGTTTAGTATGTTTACGTAACTGACCCAAAAGACTTTGTTTCATTAACGAGTGCATTCAAAAAAAGTTACTACCAACCTTTGAAACATTAAGGTAGAGCCGACATTGCAAACAAAACCTATGCGCGCGGCTTAGGCACGCGGGAAACCTTTGGAGCGAGAAGAAAGATAGCGTGACTAAATAGGAGTGAAAAGGACGGAATGATAATTGCGAAGCGGTACCGCACTTTTTTGTTATAAACTTCGATCAGGGTGTCCCCTCTTGTAAATACCTGAGTACAAGTAACCACATTGAAAATCTCTCCGCGTAATATTAAAACTGCAAATAGATGGAGCTTAAATAAATGCAGCTGCGCAAATACGTCTGCTTTAGATTTTGAATATAACAATGCATTGCCAGCTCTACTTTTATGGTCAATTTGACGAAAAGGGGGCGTCATCAATCATTATAGTTTTTTATTCGAATTGGTGAGCAAATATTTATAAACAAATGTTGTGTTACAGTTTATGTAAGCGCCTGGTGGCCTGTAGGCAATGGACGAGGCGCGACATGCCGAACGTTGGTCACGGGTTCGAATGTCAGGGCAGTAGGGACATTGTCTGTCTTTTCGGAATCGTGTTACATTGGTATAAGTATGGCAATAAAAAATGACAACCAGTTTATTTATGAATATTTTTTTAAGAGCATAAAATTGTGATTTAGTTTTAGCATCGCCTCTTACTTTAATGCATGTATGTAGTATTAAAGAAGATACACTTTAAACTTATTAATAAATAAAATAATTCTCTAGAGTTACTTGAAAAATTGTATGCTATACTGATACATATTATGCAAGGGTTAAATAACAGGTAACATTGCAACTAGTTATAAGATACTTCAGTACAACAGTTCAAGGATCTTTTGATCGTTCTACTCAGTGAGCAGTGAGCTTTAAATAAAATACCACCACAATATTTTATACATGAAAAAACAATATAATAAGAAACAAAATTAGCAAACGCATAAAAAATGCACGTTTAGGTTAAACTCATTACCAATGTACAAACTAAACCATTCACAAATCACAATACTAACGCAATCTAAATTGGCTACTAAATATTCAAAACCAATAGTCCATACGAAACATGCAGCAACGATCCGACAATGGGTGGGCTAATTCAATTTGAATCACACAATATTCTATTAATCGTGACGGACAGGTGTAATCAATCCGTGCGATGTAGCATTGTGTCGCGACTCGCGGACTGCAAGCCTGCCACCACCAGACCCTCGTATGGACCACACCATTCATTAATTAGTGTTTGTTTACATTATATTACAGTGTTATTGCAGCTGGGATAAGATTTCGGTCATTTGTAATTAGCTTGGAACAATCACGAGAAAATGCGGGGGATTATATTTTGAATTTGGAATGAGAAGAAAAAATCTACATCACTAACAAGTGATCAACATTATAAAAATAAAAGTTAAAAATTGCACTGTAAACTAAAAAAAATCAACACCATATTATAATCATATAAAGTAAATTCAATTTTTAAAACTTTGTACAAATTCAGTATAGGTGGACTTGATGCTTGTGGCATTCTCTGCCAGTCAACCCTAAGGTGATGCAGAGATGAAAAGAGGTAGGTGTGTAAATAAACAAAAAAAAACGTAATTATGCTGGTAAAAAACGCTGTCATGAAAACTTCAACATAAAAGTTCAACACTTGATATAATAAGAGTAAAACCGGTCCAATAACGAAAGACAATAAAGATTGTTTATAAAAATGTTTGTATGGATAATAAAATTCGTTGTAATGGCGTCTACCTCAGCAGCAGCTGTCACAAACACCACTAATGAATAAATAAACCAAACAAACAGATAACAAGAGATGCCAATTAAACAATACACTAATTAATTCCAAACATTGGTGTAGTGGACTTAATTAGAGTAGGCAACATTATTAAACGAGCAATACACACAGGTACACGTACACAATACGTATAAAACACAATGGGAAATTTAATATCCCGTAACAATTATAACCATCTCATTTGATATCGATTTCGTGTAGATTATTATGCGAATGTCGACATTGACGAGTCAATAAATAAAGCGACGTCGCTGGAGAGTGTGTGAGTGTGTCAGGAGTGAAGGAAGTCCCGTCGACAGTCGGCACTCACGGTCACGAGTCGCGCCGTCCCAAAGAAACACAATCGTAAACTACTTTATGACAATCTCATAAAAGAAGCCGCACTAAGTCGCCAGTAGCTTTTTTAATATCGGAGGCGAGAGCTGGCCGAACTGTCCCACGAAACATTTTCCATTAATAAAACGCGAAAAAGGAATATTACATATGAAAAAGACATATATCCGTATCGCCGGACCCGCCGCTATCTCCTTGGAAGGTAATAACTTCTTTACAAGTCCAAAGTCCGAGGGATTGAAAAGCAATTTCAGCAGGACACCCCCGCCCTCACGCGGGGCCGGACTCGCCATATTTCTTTTTCGCCGCTACTGTAATTCGCCTTTGATTTAATCTTGAGAAACAAATCTTTGAATGTGAAAGTTTAGTGATAGGCATCAGTAGAACTAGTTTCGCTGATTGGGTTCCATTCCCCGTCGTGTGCCGGGGCCTGATAGTTCCTACAATTTGAATTGGTCACTGAAGATACTCCGCTATTTGTGTGATTCTACTACAAGATTGCATTTTGTTATTTTCCTTACCGAATTTTGTTTCGGTATTTGTATTATGCGGGGCCTAGTCGTGTTATTTAGCAATAAAACTGCTGCTTGTTTGCACAGCAGCGATGTAATTTGGATCCCAATGGGATACAGTTAACTAGTTCACCATTATATTGACATTATTATCGATCGGAAATTATCTGTGTGTGTGTAATAAATTATCTAATTTAGTTTAATAAAAAGTTTGCGTTTAAACTGAATAGAATTAATTCTATTTGAAATTAGTTTACTGGATGTTAGATTGTGTAGGTATCGTTAAACATTAATACGGTTTTAGATTGGCTACTTGATAATGCTAGTTTTATCATTAATTTGACCACAGCAAAAGTATTAAAAGAAGGTGCAAAGTGCATCGGAAATAAGCATGTGTATTATAAAACAAGCAGAATGTCATCGGATCAATTTGTACCGTACCAGTAAACAGAACAGAAATGTAACAGAAACCGGTGTGTTGGAGGGCGGCGACGCGTTTCGGCGCTCGCCGCTATCGCCTTACCTCCTCGTGCGCTAACCAAACCGCAAAATATACATTACGCCAACCGCCAACTTGACGTTGCACTGATTCTCTTTATTGGACATGTCACATGGTCACACACTCCATTATAATGCACATATTTTATATTCGTACTTAGAAATATTAATAAACACAATTTGTGATGTAACGTTTATTTATTTTCATTTCATGCGCTCTTGCTTTTATATTTGTTGAAACATCTTTCCCCTTAAATGTAAAATTAAATTGTTTACTGCTTGACAATACTTAAAAAACCAAACGACGTATGTTGACAACAGTATCATTTAATGCATCGATGGTTATTCTTTCAATTGGTAATATATCACTTTAATAGGCAATTATACTAATTAACACTAATAACATAATTAAACCCTAGGAACTAAAGTGGAATGGCGTAGCGCAAATTAACCAAAATCTAATAATTCGCATTGCTGACATTTGCATTGCATTGTACTATCACTATAATATTGTAATCGTGATATCAAACTTTACTAACAATTAAGCTTATTTGCTACCTGTCCATATCAGATCCTTACTCTACTTTTTTTTTATTAATTTGCTGAATTATTTGGCATATAATTTCAACAACTCTGACATCGACCCATTCAGGTGTAACTATTAATACTTGTAGCCTTTGAAACTCTTTTGAAGGACTCTCATGTGTACTTCCTTACAATATTTTCCTTCATGCAACAAACCTTGCACTGTCCAACAGTAATATTCGAGAGTAAAAGCGGGTTGTAAAGCAAGTCAATTTTGAGCGTGAGTGTCCGCCACCCGCCCACAGATCGCTATCGGTTACGCTATTTCCAGCGCCTTATTTATATAATCTAACTATTTGCGAGGGACAAACAACCCTTATGATGTTATTCTCTTTTCTTGTAACTTAAGTTTTGTTTAAAAGTATGCATCAGTTTTGGAATATAAATTGCTGTGTTCTGTTTATTTTGTTTGTGCGTATGTTATGAGAATGTCCCAAGTTTTGGAACAACTGGTCATTTGTAGCATGATTTAGGTAATTTATGATATAGTAAGAAATATCATAAATCACCTTGTATGAATTTTAAAACATTTTAAAACAATCAGAAAACTTCCCCAGATTTGTTTGTATGCATTTTGCTCGTTTCAGAGCTTGTTAGAACTATACCACATTTTTTTTATTGTTTGTGTTTAATTAAGCTTAGTCGAGAACTGTTTACAATTCTACCAACTTTGATATATAAGCATTCATTCACTTTACCGGAGATCCTATAGCTGTTAGCAGGATTTTAAGACACTACCTACTCTCTACTCTTTATTTAGATCGCACTGCGTTTACCAAAGCATTTTAGCCACTTTATCATAGCAATATAATAATGTTGACAAAGCTAATTAAAGTTATAATAAAGCACCGACTCTGCTAAGATTGAAAGCGGGGGTCGTTTGTGTAGTGAACATAATTCGGCGGGAGTTAGAATTCACGGCAGCTCCACGGACTTCGCTCGCTCACGCGTCCCACAATCATTTTCTGCGCCAACGAAACTCTATATTGAATACAATTCTAATAGAATATGCTCTCTACATTAGACACTTAAATATACCACATTGCAACTTTTTTTATGTGTCAACTTTTAAACCGTGACGGAATTACTTCACTCAACTGTGTATGTAAGCATAGAAGGTCTCAAAAATATGTGGTTGCAACACGTACCTATAGTTATTTTGAAAATAAAATTTCGATTTTTTTTTTTATATAATTTGGATTAACAACAGATTCAGGCATGATGGTTATTATATAATAATTCTAAAGACCAAATTTTATTTCTATAAATTGCAAAGAAATCCTACAGAAACATACAATTTTCGGTTTGCGATCATTGTGAAGGAGCCAGCGGTCCGCGATCGGGCCATTTGCTACTGTTTTCAATTTGTCGGCGGCGGCCATACATCAGCGCCGGCAGTCGGCACGGCGCGGTACGCACACCCGACTTTAATATACTTATGCCGCGTTTTTCCGCCTATTATGCATTTCTTTTTTATACTGACTAGTGACTGGGTACACTGCTTTAATTGTAAGTGCCCTATAGTTAGATTGAGTATCGTATGACGATCGTTACACATGAATTGACAAACAAAGCAAAGTGACTACACTGCGCCTTGGCAAATGTAGTGCAGTGTAGATTGAGTATTGTATGGTGAGAAAAAGACATGTTATTCACCAAAGACATTGTTGATCTATTGATGCAGAATCTAAGTTAGCTTATTGTTAGGGGGGATTCAAGTCCGAACTCCGCAAGGATTTGTATGGCGTACACGTATGTGTAATGTGCGTTTAAAAAATAACCTTTAATATAGGAATAATCCAAGCGTTTGTCAACGATCAAAAATATATTTCGGACTTTTTAATTGCACCTTCATACCCGCTTAAAGGACCTATTCTAAACAATATTCATTATAAATACAAATACGAGTAACGCATACAATCTGTTTCATTTACGTTCTCGAGACATTATTGAGAAGTGGAGAGTAATTGAGTCGATAATTTAACTTCATATATGTAATACGATCTTAAACTCAATAAATCTTAAATTTTCTATTTGCACTTAATTTTGTTTTACATTTACTTTATCACGATAAATAATCCCAGTTTTCTGAATTATTTATTTAATTTAGGAACAAACAATTGGAACGAAATCTTTTATTACAAAAAACGAACATTCAGCAATAAAATTCATTTGAATTTAGATTTTATAATATTTTTATGAAAAACCTCAATTCATCAATTGTATGTTTCACACGAATGACACAAATAAATTATAGTGATAATTTTCCTATTTCAAGAAATGCTCGGAAGTAATTCGTAGAAATGCAGTAATAAATATTGTGACACAACCAGTGGAAATCCTTGTAGGTCGTGACGTGTAAGTCATTTAATTGATTCGGGGAACTACTGGAAGTCTCTGCAAGTTACGACTAATTTTGCGATTCAATAGACAGTAAGAACTGTTGTATAATTCCCTTGAATTTATATGCAAACTTGGGACATACATAATTTTATTATTAAATAATAAAGGTTTAAGTAATACAAATATAAAGAGGACTTATTACATACTATGTTTTTATAAATTGGGTGATTTAATGTTTTAAAGTGATATAGTTGAAACTCTAACAATAAAAAAAGTGCATCCAGCCAATCCGATAGATAGATAGATACTCGATAGATTAATATAACCGTTTGTTTATTGTTTTGATCACGACTCCAATATAACATTTATGTGGGCGCTTAAAAAAATCTAATAGCAAGGAAGCTCAACGTATTTTTGTCCTCAACTTGGTACAAATACAGCACTAGTCCTCAAGTCCAAAACACGAGGGAATCAGCTTAGAGTCCGTATCAATAATAATTAGAGGTGCTTTTAGTCGATGCAAGTTGGTAGTGAGCTACGCTCAGCTTAGCGCTCTAATTGGGCGCCGAGTCCATCTCACGATGTTTGACGAATGGACCAAACGTTGACAAACAGCGTTCCGCACTAGACTGGGATATTCTACAGAGAAGCCATTCTCGATAATTACAGCCGGCGTATTTGTACTGCGAATATCTCGCTCTATTGGTTTTTGCTGCTATAGATGTCAAATAGAAACCAGAACCACCTGTAGTTTTGTTTGCTTGGTGATTTGCGGATTATCTGCATCTTAAATTCACTTGTATAAATAATTTGTGCATATCTTTAAAAGGTGAAATTTCCAAGATTGACTTTGAGACATGTTTCCAGCCACCGTTGTGTATCTACTTAGTTGAAAGAATCCTGTGAAACACGACGCAGCGAATTCGATCTCCGCGCCGCCACAAATATGCATTTGCTTCAGTTACGAATATTGCTAGACCGAAAAGCTTCTCGTTGTTTCCCATACTCAATACTTTATATCTTACTGTGTGGTCAGGACTATGTGACTTTTAAGTATATTTATTAAGGAAGCGACGATTTGTCATCTGATTAATTAGCAATCAATTGAGGTAAACAAAAGTGTGTCAGCATAAAAGGATGTACGAGCGGTTAGGCAGTTGTATGCAGTGAGGGCGTCGCGTCGCGTCGTCCACTATTTGCGCTGTTATTAATTCCACTAAATTGAAAGCCGATCCGACTCGGTGTTGCGCTGTTGACTCAAACGGCGATTTACTCCAATTAAACTGGAACGTGTGACGCTTTGAAATTCTGCCTTGCAAATGGAGTCAGCACTTCGTTTTGGTTTTTGTGTAATAATAGACGCAGATGTGCTGTTACGTGTTCCAATTCTTTGCGATATTTTATTAGAAACGTTTGTCGCTGTCAATGACAATAGACAATGAACAGATTGAAATTAATTCAACGTGTAATTAGAGTTAGAGGCTCGGTTTTATTTTTAGTAATAAACTTTGTTACAATGTTTTTGCCACTTCACTGAATGATGTCACTGAAACGTGCACAGATATAATTGAAATATATATTGAAATACAATTTGAGTGGATTCATAGAAATCGCTACACCAGTGCCCACTTGTAAACACGAACGCATATTGCGGACCATTATTAAGTCTGTGTAAATACTGCAAAAGCGATATTATTTTTTTCAATATACCTTGCATACGGGACACGTAAACAGTTTTTCGCCGCTTTTGCAGTCAAATAACCAATAAAATATAAATGAAACATTTCATTTTACATCATGACGATGATACACTTACAAATAAATTATAATAAATTCAGGTTACATACACATTAGTCCCGACTGGTGCACAAGAGAATTCGCAGTAACACCGGCAATTAAATGTAACCATGACAAACAACTTCCTTCGCGTAGAACATCAAAGTTTCGTATCGCAAAAATAAGTGTATGATTGGAGTCGGCGGGCGGCGAACAATCCCTAATTAAGTCGGTAATCAAAACGCGAGGCAAGTATAAGTATCCAGTGCAGTAAGTATCGAGCGGTAGTAATTTCGAGGACTGTTGGTGCGCGCCGGCCCACTGAACGTTCAAATTGCCGTAGCGATGCGCCATTCCGCCCGTTCATTACTGCGTACCCGATGTTTGCTACTCCACGAATCAAGTGAACTACAACATGAGGAAATGAACGATTTCTGTGAACGGGCCAACGAACCCACCTATTGTTAATTTGTTTGCCAAGTTTGTTATCCCTTTTGTGATGTGTTGACGATATGTCAAGTCGGAGCGCGGTGCCCTGCGCCCTGCGTGTCGCTTCGTGAACGTAGTTTATGCAAGTGTTATCACTAAGATGGATAATTATAGGAACTTTATCTGGTTTTGTGCTTTATCCGACATTATATTAGTATTGCAGATTAATAATATGGTTTTTAAAACAGTTTTTATTTGTTTGAAGTGAAAGAAACAGATAGGTTATGAACAAGAAAATCCCTCATATTCATTGCTTAAAGTGCACATAAAACACCAATTCTTTATAATGATTAATCATATATTTCATTTTGAAATAATGAAATATAAATTCAAATAAAATGAGAGATATACAGATCGTACTTCTCCAACTATACTTACGAACTACACAAAACAACAGCAAACAAAAACCAAATCCCGCTCTGGTAAGTAAACTTTTCTGCTCTTTGCCAGCCCAAACAAACCTAATTGATACTCACTTACCCACGGCATACACGCTGCCCAGTTAATGGAGATACTCTTTGACATTAACGGCACCTCTCGCGAGAGACATTGCCAATGTCCGTTTGTTGTTTGAAGGACGCAATTTGTTCTACAGTCTATCGTGTATGCTCTAAGGGCCTTATTAATAAACTCGGATGAGCGAAGGATTAATTTTAGTCCAAAGCTTTAAAATTGACTTGATTATTTTAACTATAATATTGAATAATGTAACTAAAATACGATGGTTGCCTAGCCTTTATGCAATTCCGTGTTTATTAATAAAGTCGTGAATACCTCGCTGTTCAAAATAATCGAGTCAATTCTAAAGCCTTGGACTAAAGTTAATCCTTCGCTCATCCGAATTGTTAACAAGGCCCTAAAAGTCTATACAAATCGACGTGTGCTAACTATATAGTGTGTGCATTGCAATAATTACTGCGAAATTAATACTAATTAGTTTGAATTCACGGAATTCGTTTAATTGCACGTAAATTATAATTCATTTGTTTATTTATTATGAATTTATTCGTGTGTATACTGCATACTCTGTAATGAAATTCATGTTTTGTCTTTTTAGAGTTGATATAAAATAGGCAGTATCAGTAAATGGAGACTGTTATATAAAGTTCCATAATATTCAATCAATTAATAAATTAAAGATCAATAGGCACAGGTGCTTATCGGTCTAGTTTCTTGGCTAAAAGCTACGGGTTCAATGACAGACTTGTATAGCCTATTTTTAGAAATTCAACTTTAAACATATGTTTATGTAAAAGATAGTGCAAAAAGCTCTTACACAGACATATCATTCAGGCGGCATATATTTGCTTATAAGTCAAACAATATTCCCAAACTTTCCAAATTCATCACTACCTGAGAATTCCTTGATACATACCTGTAATCTCATAAACTATTACTATCGGAAATAAGGTACCAAAAAAATCGCAGCAAAGCCTACGCATCGTCCTACGCACGAAAAAGTTCCGAATATTAGCTCATAAAGAAAAATTTAAAGCAATCCCCACACTAAAAGCGGCCTTAAAAGAATAAAGTGGACACAGTTTGTTACCGTACTTAATGTCATCATGCCATTTGCATAAAATCTGTCGCCGGAGCCCACAGTTACGAACTTTTGACTGTACTTTAAAAAGCAGTAAAATCGAAATAGCTATAAATGAAAGAGGGCCTCACTTTTTTTCTCGGAACTCGGATTCTCGATCAATTTTATGCAAATCTACTCAGGTTTACATGCGAATTCGTAAGAATATTGCCTTTTTCCTTATTCGTAATCGTATCTTCGTACTGTTACTAGTAAAAACTATAAATCTCATAACACTACCTACCGCGAATCGTATTGTGGGCGTGTTTCTCGGAATTTATAATTTGCTTCTATTGTCGTGGTTACTTGTGTCATAACACACATTAATAGCATTTATTTTAATTAAAGAAAACAAATAAGTCTTAAAAACGATGTATAAATAAAAACTGGAAGCTATGGCCTCGAAGTGGCAATGCTATCGTATCCGTTAGACTATTTCAATTAATCAGCCGTGACTTAATTAAGTGACAGCAGCTATCTGAGCCAGTCACGACTGTGTTCCAACATTCCAATAAATATTTTAACAATGCATTATTCCATGTTGGTCTGCAAAAAAAAAAAGTAACAAGTAAGCATATAAATTAATAATTTGAAATTATAAAATCCTCCTGAATCGAAGAGGAAGATTGTTTTAATAAAAACTACAAGATATTTTACAACAAAACAAATATTTTTTCATTTCCTAATTCATATGTTTCAAGATCGTTTATCTCTAAGCGGATCCAATAAAGGAGGTCAACCTTTTTTCATATCAGCGTCGGAGTAAAAAACACTCTGAAGAGTGCATTTGAACACTTGAAAGTTGACACTGGAGATACGGAGATGATTATTGGGTTCACATCGGCTTATCACGATGAAAGATTTATATTAATTTTCGAAACTTTGAATGCCAACCCTTAACCTTTTTGTGGCTGCCCTTATCTCACTTTTAATATACGCGTACACATTAAGTAAGGAAAAAAAATGATAATCGTAATGTGCAATTTCGTAGAAAATATTTTATTAAATTATGTCATTGAACAAAAAAATAATTATCACTAACTATGTGATAATAAAATACCTTATTTATACATTGGACATTATCAAATATAAATTTACATTTATTATAATAAAAAAGCCGCTTCCAACAGGTCTTTGTAGCGATTTATGGAGGAGGCATATTTTCAGCAGTGGGCTTCCTGCGGCTGAAGATAGAAAGAGAGAGAAAGAGATATAAAAAAGTCGATTCAACTGTAAGGCCCAACAATTTCACGGGCTCGTAGAATGCATGCATTAAATGCATAACACTGATTTAGTTGTTTGATAAAACGAATGTCACGCAACTATTTTCACAGTGTAAACGGCACCATCTCAGCGGCGGTAGCGTTGTCAAGACACTATTTTTTAATTAAAAATGTGTCTCAACTATTACAATAAGTTTCATTAAATTAGTTTTATCACGCAGGAAACTAGTTTTGTAATGTATATTGTTAGAACCCATAACCGCCCAGTAACGACCACGGGACGTCCCAACCACCGAGAGTTTGATTGAAATACATACATAAACTCACGCCTTTTTCCCAGAAGGGGTAGGTAGACGTGCAACCAGGGCGCCCACGTTGCGCCTTGTATTGTCCGTGCCACGATGTGATAGGGGGCGAGCCTATCGCCACATCGGGCACAAATTCCTGACTCCAGACTTATAATAAATAGAAAAATTCAATATCACTTTGCCCGATCCGGGATTCAAACTTGAGACCTCAGCTTTGTAATCATACCGCAGTACAACTGCGCCACCCAGGCGGATAGAGGGCATTAATGGACATACTCGTATATTCGGTTTAAAAATATAAAGTCCTGCTCAATTCATGTTATCGTCTCGTTATACAAACCACGTTTGACGCAAACTAGTAAATTTTCAATTTATTGATAACCCAGCGTGGGTCATGACTTCCTTCCGATCACATTTGTGCGATACGTCAATTGGTCTCTAAGGCCCATCCCGCTTAATTAGCTGTTATTTTACAATTCAATTGATACCCTTACATTGTTTGTGCGAGTAACGATGTACGGGTTAAAAGTCATAGTGTGCGTTGATTTTCTGTTGTATATCTAATATATGTTAAAAACTTTGTGTACACGTGTATATACAATAATTGAAAAAAACATTTAGGACCATGTAAAATCTGTTATCAACACTAATATTTAGACAAACAGAAACGTAAATTGATCGTGGAAATATTGAAAATAACTTTTATTAATTGTATTTGCATGAATCATAGTTGCAAAATACATTCTATGAGATAAGTACGTTTGACACTAGGACCAAATCACTTTATTTGTAAGTTGACGAAGACACCACCTTACTAGCCAATTATTCATGTCATTTTACTGGGTTATAACGAAAAAAAAACTATTTAATTATTTTGACAGCGTCTTTGGCGCAGTTGATTGGACGTCGGCAGTGAAACGGTAGGCCGCGAGTTCGATCCCTGCATCGAAACAAATGTTTTTGGGTGTTTGTGAGACCGAGAAGCCTCTCGTAGCTCCTAATACCCACGACACAAGACTCGATCTTAGTGTGGGGTCAGGACTATGTATGTATGTGATTGTTGGGTGTATATATTTATAAAGGTATTAATTTTTGCGTTACTTACGCACGACAAAAATAATTATTTTTTTACATAATGACACAGACTTGCGATTCATAACTACTCGTATATGCTACACATACTGTATGTACAATTAATGAATGAAATTAATTAACCTTCACCAGTGACCTTTTAAAGATAATATTATGTTTATAGACATGAAAGAGCACTGTAAGGCTATTTTTTGCTTAATAACTTAAACATGCGCATGTAAAATAAAAAAAGTGAAAGATTCACAGAGAAGTCGGCCTAAGTTAATGAGAACAACTAATGGTGAAGTTGATTTATTTGAACTAAAATATGTCACGTAATTAGTGTTGAACGCTTATTCCCGTCACAAGAATCTCATCCGATGCGTGTTTTTCGATTGATTTTACTCAATTAGAATCCTCGTGAACGGCACAAGAATTCAAAGACTGACTTAATTAGTACTCGTTGTTTTTAACTCTTATTAATGCGCCGATATCATCATCCTTGAATGCAGTCATAAACTGACAAGTACGAGTACAAGCCGGCCATATACAGACGTGTTCATTTTGTGTGTAATTTCTGACGTGAATAAATCTAATTGAACTAATGAAGGAGGAATTTCTTAATTAGAAGTGTTTCGAAGTTTGAACGAGGCATAGGCACACGTAGTGTACCGAAACGGGTTAATTACTACCGATAACTCTTTAATTAACCTGCCTAATAACAGAGTATTTGCATTCGAGCCAATTAGGCAGCCGGCAAGATCGATGGAAAATATCGTTTACTTCGATGCTTACGATTCCGTCGAGCCAACGGTTTTAAATGCTAATAAATATTAAAAAGATATTTGATTACATTAATTAATAACTTAATTATAAGACATACTATGGGCTTGTTAAATAAAAAGGTTAATGCCTTCTGGATGATTCTTTTCGGAAGTAATTAATTTGAGATTAATTTTACGGTTGATCTCAAGAGTCGCTTATTGATCCAGACCACGATATAGATATAAGGTTACGCATTGTGTTTATACAAATCACTGATAATTTAACAGTATTTTTATTCGTTGTTTCTCATTAAAATCATATTCATATGGTTTTAAAATTAATGACTCAACTTATAAACATTTTGTGTCATAAGTGGGACATTTAAAAGAATATCAGTAAAAGATACGATTCTTTAACGCCCCTATTAATTTAATGTTAATTATAATTCTGTTATCTTTATATTATGCAAGCGACAATAATAAAACTCTCTTATCGTCATAAGATGATTATATCACAACAACAATGAATAACGAAGGCAATTATTAAATCACTTCTTTATCGTAGACAAAAAATAACTTATTAAAATACTGAAAAAATCGGTCGAGATCGGAATGAATAATAAATAATATTATTAAATGTTCTTTTTTTAATAAAATTAAGTAACCTATGGATGTAAGTGTTCACACTTAATCTGCACTACTTCAATAGGCAGAATTTATTACAAATGATAAAATACTAGAAATCAAACACATGGAATGAAGTTGGTACATCCTGTCCATATTAAGCAGGGCAGGAAATACGTGCGTAAAACTATGAAAAAGGAAACTATCGTGTATTCCGTAACTATCAAAAATTAAGATAAGCTTACATTTTTTTATCAGCCCTTATACGCCCCACTGCTGGGCACGGGCCTACTCTACAATCGAGAGAATCCATTGAGAGTGGTTAGGCCATATAGTCCACCACGCTGGCCTAGTGCGGGTTTGCGGACTTACATACCGTAGAAACTCGAAATTAGAAGCTTACATTACTAGATATTATTGCGGGTGAATAAAATTAATAAAAAAAGGAGGTTGGAGTCACGATCATCTTCACTTTATTGAAATAGTTTTTGGTGCAACTATAACTCTGCTTAATTTATTCGTATGCTAAACCAAGCAGTAATAAATTTAATATTATAACGAGAAAAAAATAGCTTAATCCCCAATTAGCAGCACTTTTAAATTATAATCGGATGTGCAGGAAGGATCCAAAGATTGTTGACCTTTTCCGATCAGGCGGCAGTAATAACATACCGTTTCATGCTATTCGTTTTTTTTTTAATTTATTACATTTTCACGTATTACCGATACAAGTAGTACATTGGGTCACTATGTCGATTAATTTTGTAAAAAGGCCACATGTCCAATTATATGCAAAATGGCAGTTGTTTTCACAAAATGATTTATGCAACTTGTATTTTTAATATGACTCCCAAATATGTGTGAACTTCAATAAGACCTTACCGAAGGATATTAATCGTGAACTAGCACAATATCAACCTTGTGAGAATTGACAGTAACTGCGTATTAAGATTAATAAAAAAATAAAAAAACCGAACAAACAAATATACAATTTGTCAAGATTATTTAGATATGCAATAACGACGTTATTTATTAACAATTTCCTTGGTTTCATGCTTATTTAAAATTAACTGCAACTAGTGTAAGAAAACACCACCAATAAATTCGTTTGTAATGATAAAAATCTTAGAAACGCAATATAGAACGATTTCTTAACTAAAAGACACATCAATACCTATATAATAACTGTTTATCGATATGCTAGTGATATTTATGCTCTAAATAAATACGTAGATTTTTTATATTGATTTAGTTTTTTATGTGAATAGATTTTGATACATTCTACACGTGATATTGATATGGCGTGCGAAATGCTCCGTCCACCGGTTCAGGTTTTAATATTCCCATCAGTTTCTTGAGTCATTATACATAAAGATTATACAAAAACTCCTAATTTTGTATTACTTGTAATGGTGTCTTGGGTTGACGCGAATGTTACACATTGAAACAAAACGAATTCTTACGGATTTTATCGCGAATTTGATTTAATTTTTACATTTACACTAAGCGGATGACTAATACCTCAGTCCGCCCCGTGACCACGAAAACTGTAAAGTGATCGAAACGTCGAGAATAAAAAAAAATTATTAAATCAAATTCGCGATAAAATCCGTAAGAATTCGTTTTTTTACTTGTAATGGACAAAGATTCCCTCTAAAACTATTGCTTTTTATAATGATAACAGACATCGTCACGTCTTTATCACCGAAGAGGTAGGCAGAGCTACAAATAAAAATACAAATCACGCTACGTCAACTTCGTACGGTCATAACATGATAAGAGGCGAGCCTGCCGCCGTATCAGACAATTATAAAAATAGCAATTATAGTATTCATCTTCATTAACAAACAATACAGTAATTGTAAATTATTCTAACTAATTAATGCAAACTTTATTAAAGGACCTACTGCCTATTCCTCAACTTTCGCATATAAAATATATTAGGTTATAGTGGAAAGGCTCGCCCCCTATCACGTCATAGGACGAAACAGACAAGGCGAAACGCGGGTGCCTGGTTACTACCAGGAGAACCTCTGCCTACCCCTTCTGGTAAAAAGGCGTGAGTTTGTGTGTGTGTGAAATATAAAGCCAATAATTTGAATAACATTTATTTCTATACAAAAAAACATAGTACCTATATGTCGTAATATGAGATTTTTTGTTTCTTTTTGCAGCCACAAAGACATGTTCACAAAAATATCAGTATTCTAGCGGTTGCAGACTGTTAGTAAGCTCTTATATACGAGTAGGTAGAGCGGCCTGTATTAATTTTTCACACTGCAAACCATTGAATCAAAACTGGAATTGTTTTAGCGCCCTACTCGGAGTTTTCTTAACGAAACTGATAATCTCGTGTGCTTTTGGTTAAATGCCACTGTGCTATCAGACTTTTGTTTATTTTACATGTAACTTGATACTGGAAATAATTGTAAAATGGCAAATTTAACTCATTCCCGCAACATATAAAGATAATGCAAATGGAATTCCCGCAAAAAAAGTTACATTCCGTGTTTTATTTCCCTTTATGTTCTGTAATTGTATATAATGTTTATAAATGCCTTCGTTAGTAATGGTTGTCTCATTAGTCTTAGCGAGTGTGCTCTGTCAACGGTTAATTCCAGGTCTCAATTTTAAGTAACACGAAATGAAGTAATTTTTTTTAAATGTAACACTGATTAGAATTTGTTATTTTTAGTGTTTTTCGTGGCTATAGGCTATCACATCTTAGGACAAAAACAAACTTGGGGAACTCTGGCCTCTAAGCCCTCTGTCGACCCTTAGGAATTCCAGGCGTGGTCGTACTTACGTTGTTTTTTCATATAGTCAGTTTGGCTTGGGTACAAACAAAATGTGCGTCAACGCGCGTCAGTCATCACGCCACGCGGGGTTATCTGCGCCCGTGTGTTCGCAGGATGCCCTGATGAGGCCTGGGGTTAATATTACTTTCTACTCGTAATTACGCACAAACCGCTAATTTGTTTGTTTACATGCAAACCTACATGTATCTCCTTTAAATAGATACAATTAATTAATTATCGTCTAATTAGACTAGCGATTGACGCAAGGGCTTTGCACTGGACTTAGCGGGGATTGATCTATCCGGATGAATATTTTTATATAGATTATAATTTCAAACAACATGCAATTTGTGGATGTGATTTAGCATTTTTTTTTATTTTTTCTTTATTTCGAATTACTGCTTTATGAAATATGATAGAACTGCAAAAAGAATTCTACAAATCAGTAATGGCAACATAGGTGTTTGACTTAGGATATAATGTGGACAAAATATATTTGGCTATAAAGGTGGCAAAAGAGATAATATTGAAAAAAAGTGAGTTGTAATTTTATAACGAAATTTAAAATAATATATATTGCGTTTCCTGTGAATGAGAACTATGGTCATATTATTCTTAACAAGAATCGACAGGAAGAGGTAAAGTTTAATATAACTCTCAAATGTTTACGTGAAGACGATAAACTCTATACTTCTAAGATTGACGCATACTAGTGGTCAACATTCTACAGACAAAAATCTAACGTTAAATTGACCACTATTCCAACACCCCATTCTAACCATACATCAAGCCGAAAAAGGACTGTCAACTAAAATCTCACCGCTCTACCGTATGTAGAGCTGAGAGACGAATTGTTATACGCAGCTGTGTATCTAGTCCTAGGCTTAATCACATTAAATCAAGATCGTTTTTTTTTATCAGCCCATATACGTCCCACTGCTGGGCATGGGCCTACTCTACAATCGAGGGAATCGATTGAGAGTGGTTAGGCCAAGATAGTATTTTCACAAAAATAGAGCATAAATTGATTGTCTAAAAATAGTTTAAATTGTGAGAAACATACCACCCGCCACAGCGATTAATTAGATATAATTAGTGCCAATTCCAGTTTTATTAAGTCATGAAATTATACATAATCAGTATAATTTGTTCCAGGTACGAGGTGGAGCATTAATGCGCCTGTAGGTGGAGCACGAGCCGAAAGACACGAGCCTAATTAAATAAATAACAAGAGGAAGCGGCACCACTGCGTACTCTTGCTGAAAAACAGAAACAGCTCACCAACAACCTAATTACTGGTGACCTTCGCTCAACAGGGCTGGTACCAACACTCCAACACAACAATACTTCCCGTATTTTTGTTCCACAATTAAAATAACATCATCAAAATTCAATAGATCTCACTGACAGCAACAGTATTGAATATAAATTGGATTTGTAAATTAAGCCGTTTCGATGAATGAAACATAGTTTCAATTTTTTGTCAATTACGTGAGCGAATATTTTGTACATTCAATTCTTATTCGATTAGGTTTTCGGTGCGATAACAAACGATATACAAATTAAAATTTCACGTTCATTTATCTGGAAATATGTTCCATCACGAGAGATAATTAACAAAGCTCTGCAGACTGTTGTTTTGCCAATATAGTTTATGAGCTTAGTAAAGTTTTTAACAGAGTTATGAATAGCAATTTATAATAAATATCAAATTTCTAATTATGACTTAACAAGAGCGTTTCTAAGAAAAAAAATCATAACGTGGAATTCCCGGGCGGTAACCCTAAAACTGCGTCAACATCCGTTTCTCGGGCTAATTTGTTTGTAGTACGGAGAAGAGAAGGCTGGCTGCAGTCAGACCAATTAGTGCGACCGGTGACCCCGTGTGGCGAGAATTCTGATGACAACCCTACCGCGCGAGGGTCACATGTCACTTTAATTATTTTTAATGAAACAAATAAAAAAATAAGTTACGGCCTTTATAAACGCTTACTCCTTAAAAATGTTAATTTGCTGGCCTGCTTTTTGGATTAATTAAATTGGACTGGCGTAAATTAAATCAGTCGGCTGATCGCGTTGGAATATCTTTTTTAATATTATCTCTAACGTTATCTACCTTTCTTTAACTTTACACCCTACACGGTCTCTGCAGTCACATATCGTTTATTCAGATATAGATTGCACCTATTATAACTCGGTCCAATTATATCAGGCGGAATTTAATATCCATTATGTTTTCAGCGAATCGGATCGTATTTATGAGAATATGGTAGTAAAAGCATATTTTAGGTTAATATGGAACTAATTACGTTGCGCAAAATGACATTTCATACCATGAATTAACGCATGGTTAACTGTATATATTTTTTAAAGTAGACAATGTTATTTACAACTCATTCTGTTCAATTGTGAATAATGATAAAACGAAATTAGATGATATTAGGCGGGCCTGATGTTCACAAGCGGCCGGCTGTTGATTAATTTGTTGTAACACCCTCGTTAAGCCGTTTATTAATTAGCCAAAAGTTAATTAATGGAAATGCATAATTATCCCCGGGCCTATTGTGTTAAAATTATAATTGTAAAATCGTTACATGATTGAAATTTTCATTTAATTAAACGTATATTTTGTCTTTTTATTTCACATTTAATGGGTTTGTATCCATTTTGCTTTATTATTTTGTAATTTCACAGATATGATTATAGTACATATAGAGGTTGATGGATCATGCATAATACATTAACATTTTAGCTATTAGATACTTTATAGCTTGTATAGGTAAAAAAGAGCAAATGTGTTGTTATGGAACATTAACTGCTTCAACAAAATCGGCCTCTTTGAATGAACTGCCAAGTAATAAAAATCCACAATATCAAAAGTACAAGACATGCATAACATAATCAATAAATTTTAAATTTATTACATTGCAATAAAATTATAATTAAACATAACGGGGAAAACAAAGAGCATATGATAAAGAAGGACGGCGTAGTAAATCCATTTTATAAATAAACAGTCATTACAGCGTAAGATAAGCAATAAAATGTTGTCCATTAAATTGTGCACGGTAATTATTTGAACAGTAGGAGCCAATGTTTATAATTAAAACGAATGAAGCAAGCTCCCTGGTCTAGTGATGTAGCTCTAATGAGCTACTTGCTAATTAGAGAATAAACAAGCCGGATACAGGATTCTAATTGGCTTTTGGGACAACCATGACACGAAGCCGCGCTACAGTTGGCCCTGTCTTTTTATAACAAAAAGGTGGTGTCTTGTTTTTGGATTTTGTCTTAATGAGGAGTCGGGGAATAAATGAATTATACTTGTGTGTCATTGTAATTTTCGCGTTAATCTCGTGAAGTGTTTTTTTGGTATTTTAGATAGATGATCATACCAGCATAGATATGGCTAGATACACCAGTCATCCACCCGCTTCCACCCAAAAACCAGTGTGGTGGAGGCCCGTACCAATTAGTGAAAGCAAATATAGGGAAATGTAAATTTAGATGCTATTTTTTTACATATTTTTCTGGTAAACTAGGTATATCTATTAATTAGTCTTATGCAATGTATGAATGAAAGACCGATTTGTCAGGTTTTCAAATCGATCAAAACTTCAATATTTAATTTAAACATGGAGAATTCAACAATACAAAAATATAAGCACAACATAAAAATGATATTGCTAATTTAATCTTAATACAGGCCACGTGTTTTATTAATTAATTGTTTTGTCAGTTCGCTATCTTCAAAACAATTGAATCAATTAACGAAACTTTACCATTGCCAACGTTATCTCTGTTTCCTCGATATTTTGTTTTATTGTTACGCCTTTAATTAAAACTAATGAGTAGGGAATAATTAGTGAAGCCAGTTGACGTCTGTCAATTTAAATTTACAACAACGTATCGTTCATACGACAAATGTTCTCTCTACTTCGTCATTTACAAAAATAAACAGCGGCATTAAAAAAACTTTTAAACAATGTTTGAACAAAAAAACTTTAGTTATGAAATATCTTGGTCTAATTGTATAATATTTTAGAAAATATTTTTATTTTAAATACTTTTAAATATATATCACACGCCAATTAACTTTTTAATTGTAATTAAAATTAGCTTTTTTATAATTTTTTATTGCTAATTTTCTGAAATAAACTTTCTCACGAACTTCAATTTTAATAACAGCTTCTGCGGTAAGTATAAATACTATTTTATACCACAAATCAGATATTGGAATATTGTTAAACATATTTTTACAATAAAAAAATTATCATTTAGTTATTTTTAATCTGACCATATCCAATGTAAAATAAGTTTATTTATAAAAAAATATTTGACTACATCACCGTAAATTTGAGCTCAAAATACCAGAATACTTCGCCAATAAATATAGCTTCGTTTAAATGTATTTATGATTCGGCTTGATTTTATTTGAGGCATTAAAAAAATATTAATCCATAAAAACGATAACTTTTCACTTAATTAAATTAGTATTTTAATAAATTAAATTGTTCAAAAGATAAACATCAAATCATTAGACTAATTATTTTAAAACCACAGCCGGTACGTGCGCTTACTACGTTAACGTTTAATAGTTTTTCAAAGACCGTACAAGTCCAATGGTGGAGATCATTAAGCGACTCTTCAAACCTGTCGTCGCATTACACTAATTGACGCAATTAGAGGGATTGCCGAACGGAAATAAAAGTGGGCTCACCTTCATGAAACGCCGGCCCGCCAATTAGCCTAGCGACTTGTAATTAGCCTCTTCAGAACACTCTTATGACGGATCAGTCTCTACACAACGAGATAAAAATCACAACACAAAAAAATCTTGTTCATGTTTGTGTTCGTGAAAATTGGTACGTTACACCACACAGAAAAGTTTTTCGCGATGTCGAGCAGAGCGGTAGTGGAGCGCGCGGGCACGTGCGATCGCGGCGGCGGCTCGCTGCGAGTGCGTGTGGCGCGCCCGGCGCCGGCCACCGCGGGAGGAGGTACGCCGGCTCCGCTTGTAGCCTAGGCGGGGTTGCCCTTCCTTTTCCCCTACAAAAGCTCCGAGACTGTGTAGCTTTTCGCACGGCGCCAATTTAACTCTTACGCCCTTCTGCAGCCGCGGTGTCGCTTAACACTGTAAGTGGGCAGATTTTGTGCGGTATTGCATTTAGGCCTAAATAAAAATACTGAATCGAATTACATTCGGTCGATCGCGTCCCGATATGTTTATATTTGAAATAGTTTCGTCCTAACATGAACACGGAATAGTTCAGTGTATTCGATGGGTGTACGATTTTTTTTAAAATCTTTAATCAAACCTAGCGTATTGGAAATAAAGAATTTACACTGTCTTTTTTTTTTTAAATCCGCGTTATAAAAAATAGACTCACGGCGTTTTTGTGTATAAAAATAATAAATCTGTTTATATGACTTAGCAATATTTTATTTTTAAATAAATGTGAGTGATGCAACGTATGAATACAAATTGTATGACGACGAGCGTCAAAAAGTCTTAACAGATTTTTTGCCAGATTAAATCTGCTAAGGACAAGTCGCTCACAATGGTCAGACTGTAAAAAAATAATAGTGATATTGTGTAGAGTGCAGAGCGGAGCATTGCTATTCATCATTGATAAAACTAGTCGGTGACACCTCATTCATTGCATTATACAGATCCCGCCGGCGGCGAACACTGGGGGACATCACAACTACTGGTTTCCTGTGCATGCATTAAAACATATATTAAGCACGGAATACATCCAATAAAGTGCAGTTTAACGATGTATTTATCTACCTTAGCCAGTACATGTAAAGTTGTATCCATGTTTAGAATTGTAAATAATTAAAAATTGATAATTAGAAAAAATCATATCCCTAACACACACATGGTCGTGATCCCACATCCAGATTCAAGTTTTGTGTTGTGGGTATCAAGAACGATGAAAATATTTTAGTCTCGCAAGTAACATACGAAATAGTTCCTTGTGGATCACACAATCATAATATGTTTCGGTGCAGGGATCGAACCTGTGGTGTATTACTTCTCAGCCAGTGACTTAGCTAGAAGTTGTTTTTATTTTCATGCAACAAAATATAACAACTAAGCGCTCCGTGAATAAACTCGTATACTTACATTCATCATTTTGGTCTGTATCTACCACGCCCAAACTAAAATTGTCAGACAGACTTTATCAGACAAGTGAACTGCCCTGTCACTCTGGTGTACTAATATTAAACTTATCTGAAGTTTGTTGGATATATTTACCTGTAAACCGCTTAGAAATCCTAATTTCAAAATACGTTACAGTGTTTTTAAACCCGGTCAATAACTTCTACTATTAGCATTTAACAATTTGCAATGTCCGTCGGCTTTACTTTCCTTTCGACGTAATCGGTGAATTAAGATTTTTGTCAATTAACACGGTCAATTCACATACAGTATGTAAATTCACATAACACTAAAGTATCGGTACACATTTTTTGTCTTCTGAATAGAATCAATAAGAATATTAATGGTATTAACAAATTCAATTCGATCATTAAAGCAGGTGTGAACTATTATATTATCATCTTAATCTAAATCTTAAGATATGTTATTAACATTATCATAGTAACTCAAGAACGTATATTCAATATATATGTAAACATTTAAATAACCACATAACACGACAAAAAACTAAAATCCGACCGTAGGCATATCTCACCAAAGCGGTTGGTTCGCCTTGTTATCTTTTTATGGTGGCATTTCTCTATTGAATCAATTAAGCCGACGTAAAGGGGTGCAATAAAGTATGATTTATGACTAGCGATCATAATAGTTTTTAATTATACTTCAAGAGGGTACATAGAGCGACCGGAATTGTATCAACATGCTTATAAATCGGGATTTGAGGTCGTAATACTGGACTTCTACTAACATCTGGAGCTGTAAATTAAATAAGACTAACTGGACTGTATTTGAACGGATGAAATCTGGTCGTTTTATTGAATAATTAATTGATACGTGGCAGTGAGCAGTCGTCTTTATAAAATAATATTCATAAAATCACGTCGACAAATTCCGACGGGAAAGGATCTATAAATATAATGCAAATCTGTAAAGTGTGTACATTAGAAGATTTACTATAATAAATCGTGTGTTTTAATAAAGGGGAACATACTTTCATAAGTTCTATAATATGTTATATGGTACTAATATTCTTAGCAGTTACTTTTCTTCATAAAACTCTCGAATCTAGCCAGAAGTCAGAACATAATAATGATAACCTTCATCAATTATCCCGACGCAACAACAAATTCAATTAGTATGCATTATAAAGCGTCCATTCAATACAATCATTACAATAATCACGCAATAATTTGCCCTCTTGTCGCAATACATTATGCGTTAAAATGGTCACACAAAAATATCAAATGCGTTATTCCAATTTGCAAAACACAATTCATCTGTTTCGTGAATACGTTTAAATTACGTGCTAAACAAATCTGGAAGCACGCCTTGCGTTCTGTATCAATTTGTGATCCATTCAGTACGCGACCCGCAAAAATCAACGCTGCGACGCGACTTTTGTCGAAAAAATGTATCGATACTTTAATTTTTCAGCTTAGATGTTATGTTATAAAGTTTTTCGTGGATATGTGATGTTAAATATGAAATATTATACTTATTTGTGATTTTTTATTTGGATATAAAATATTAATAGTAATTTCAAAATTAATCAATCAAATTATAACGTATGTGGTTTGAAGGTAAAGTTTAGACATAATCAATAAAGCGTATGAAAAAAATTTAAACTAAAAATCAAATTAAATAAATACCATGTTAATAAATGCTAAAATGATTTTGTTTTTACATTAGGGTGAACAAATCAGACCACTCAATTTAATATTTACATAATTCACACTTTTAACCAAAATCAATGTAAACAAAAAACATTTATGCATAATTGCTGACAAATAATAAAAAAATATTCAATTACCGCAACATTGCACAGACCTTATTTAATTAAAAAACCCAGCCAATAAAATCGCTTTGTCAATAAATTAATCACGAAAACAAGCAACACGAGCTCCATTCGTACGTCAATTAAATCTTGTAAACGTCAGGCTAACATAGTCTCAGTCGTAGAATATGATATCCATTAATATGAAACTGGTCGATAAATCAAACGTACATCACTATACAACGTTCCGTGCTCGGGGTACGGCGGCGTGTATTGACGCATTCATTTTCTATACGCGTTTAATTTATTTCCGAGTAACTCGAGACATGTATGCTCACAAATCAACTGAGCTTTTACGCGTTTTCAGCGACGTTTTGTCAACCGCTCATTCGAAAACGTATTCTAGAAGAAGGGTTACTATGAAAGGCCCTTTTTACCCGGCAAACATCATTTTGCGCGCAATTCACTTGTGATATTCAAGTGTTTATAAATAGGGTTGAGATCGAATGATGAGTAGTTTCAATGGACGCAGTTTTTTTATTTCAATGGTTTATAATTTTTATTTCCTTTTAAGTTGATGGTATAAATGAAACCTGTTTCTTACGAGATATTTACATCTTTTTGTAGTCTGTGTTTAAAATTAATTCAGGTTGCATTGTAAACAACCCTTCTTCAATGATGTTACGTGTCTACAAGAAGATATCCATAAGAAAATAAGATATCCATAAAATAAGAAATCCATTTTTTTTTTGTAAAATGATAATAGAGTTTGATATTAATACAAATACGTAAGTAGAAATAACGTGCATTATTGTAAAAATAAATATATCTAATTGAATAAGATAGAGAGTACACTTGAGAGGCATTTGGCCATGTAGTCCACTACACTGGCCTAGTGCGGGTTGGCGGGCTTTACATACCATAAAAATTCTTACAAATTGCTATCGTAAGCGAAAGTACTCTTGCTTGTAGAGGGACCCCTGCCCTGCAGTTGAAAGTGTAGTATGATACAAATACAGGTACATAATAAGATAAACTAAAATTCGCGTATATTCATTACACACGTATGCCTTTGACAAAAAACATACAACAGACGACTGCACATCCGTATATCAAAACAAAAATTTTAAACAAAGAAACAACGTAATTCCTCGAAAATAGAATAGGCGTCCATAAACGATTTAAAATGGCTTATCCGAGGACCTGGAAAAAAATGGGCTCGGCGTTTCCGAGGCAGCTTTCATTGAATTCGACTTAAACCAATTAATCACTCTTATCAAGTTGTTTCCTTGGAGTTTTTCGCCGAGGGATCGGCTCGGCTGACCATTCAGTCGCTGTTGTGGGGCTAAACGCGGCCTTTGTGTGCCGTTTGAGCCATTTTCGACTATTGTTGTCGCCCATTGTGGTGTAAACTGATGACGCCTTAGACCGCTCCGTATAAGCTGACGATTAGTCTTTTGTAAAGCTTAAGGCGACTGGAAGTCTTAATGTTAAGTATAAATGGCGTACAAATACTATAACAAATAATTTTATCAATTTACAGGACAGCTACTAAACTAATAACTAAATTTTTTAAAGATACCGTGTCACTATGTATGTGTGTAATATTTTTAAACCCATTATTAAGCAATTAATATTAATAAAACCGATACACAAACTAAACAAATTCCTTTGCAGGTGTATTTTATAACGTATCAAGACGAGCTTCCAAGAACCGTTGGAGTGAATATAAGCCGCTGAATTTCAGACGTAAAGTCAACCGCACTCATATTGCAAGCGAGTGTTTCATGAATAGGAACATAGGATACGTGTTTCTCGGAATTTCCTCCCGGTACGACCACCTTGTAGAATCGCCTTACGTCTTCCGCAGCGATACCAATTAAAGCTCTTTAAGAAAAGAGCTCATTCATACCTCAAAGGCCCGCGTGTGCGGTATTATTACACCCCACTTTCAATAGACTTGCATTCCGTATGCCATTTCGAATTTACAATGTCTCATAATAGAGCGTAATATTCAGATCGAATCGGACTTCCGTCGGATACTGATCATTATGTTTAAAAGCATAATTTTCATTAATTAATTTTATTGAAAGAGGTTTAATAGCTCTCGTTTTTGCGTGTCTCTTTTTTTGTGCGCATCTTACTTGTCTTATAATAATAAAGCACAGCGAAGTTTCAAAATTTGGTTTTAATAAATTACGGTTAATCATCATCATCATCATCAATCAGCCAAAGGAAGTCTACTGCTGAACATAGGTCTCCCCCAATGATTTCCACAGTGACCTGTTGGAGGCAACCTGCATCCAGCGCCGTCCCGCGACCTTTACTAGGTCGTCTGACCACCTTGTGGGCGGACAATTATGGTTAATACAACAAGTACGTTCTCAAATGTACTTGCAGCTTAAAAAATCAGATAGAGTAAATTAAAAAGTCTATGCTACACTCTGTTTACTTTGAAATGCTACCGCTATGTCAGTGTTAGCGAAGAAAACAACAAAACCGGAATTTGCATAAATTAAACGGAGGCACCTTTCGGTT
The DNA here is from genome assembly GCA_033459515.1 of Theretra japonica. Taxonomy (NCBI): domain Eukaryota; kingdom Metazoa; phylum Arthropoda; class Insecta; order Lepidoptera; family Sphingidae; genus Theretra; species Theretra japonica. The sequence goes on from CM065939.1 coordinate 9,574,841, forward strand.
GTTCACAAAGTGTGCTAATGACGGCTTAAGGCTTTCACGCGAACAAGATTCAGATATCGAGTGACACACAGCTGCTAGCATTCACAATTTAACGCGCTTTAAAATGTAGGAAATTGAATTAACACCTACATGGTAAAAAACGTGGCAGCTATAATTTTTAATCCGCATTAATGGCATATTAAACACCCACCACTTTTGTTGTAAAATTAAAATATGACGCAAAGTTACGTCAATATATAGATTTTATTATCTCGCAAAATTGTATTTTGTTATAAATTATTTCGTATTTGAATATTGCTGATTTATAGTCAAAATACTATTTATCATATCAGTTATTACGTAATAAAAGTGACAATTTAATGTATGTTGTAACTAAATATTTTTATATAATTTTTTATGAAGTTTGCAACAATCATAATCCAAAAATAATGCCGTGTAACAAAAATCTCCACATAATTCTTCAAAATAAGTTAGTTGATAAATGTTTGTAACATCTGCAAGAGTCCCTAATAAGCAAGCGATGGCAGTGAGACGATGTACGGCGTCGAGAGTTATCTCAACTTATTTGAATTTTGTTTACTTGAGCTGCTTTAACACGCTCCGACTTAAATAGATTTTAATACGCCGCTTTCATTATTCTAATTTGCTTAAACATTTTGTAACAAATCTTGCAATAAAAACGCGATTGCGGGCGGCTTTGATTGAAGCATTGCTAATTTTGTCATTTAAATTATTTGGTTATTATATTTCATTAAAATACGGTGTTATAAAACTAAGGTGCCCAAACATAGCACATGATTTTTTTTTTGGTTAAAGACAAGACAGTGTCCTTAATGGACTCACCGAGCTTCGGGGTTCTATGTCAATACTTACAAGTATAGATTCGACACAGTCTCTGAACTACACTTGTAGCAGTGATTACTTCCCCTCACGTCAAGGTGGTTTGGTATTACTGTTAAGAAAATAAGGATACTTGAGTCCCATGCTAAATTCAGTTTTTTTTTTAAATTTGCCATTTCGACACTTATTTTAACCATTCTTATTTCTTATTTTCCTTTAATTAGATTAACTGCATTTTATGTTTATGCACAATTTTACTGTTTTTTGTATTCCCGTATATTCATATGTCAAGTTTAAAAAGCTTTCATATGAAATTATACAGGGTATATCAAGACTGCTCCCGACAACGAAGCCAAGTGGTAAAAAAAGCGTCGCTTTTTTTTGTAAAAATTATTATTTGCGTTGTGTCTAAAGTCTGTACATAGTTCTATTTCAAATTAGTTTACTTTTTCTACAAACATAATCACCCAATCGCCTTCAAATAAATTATTTACAAATGCTTTAAAGGTTTTCATTGTTGTGTAAGAAATATTACCGTGATCTCAATATTTAAATCTTTTCAATGGTTCGAGAAACAAAAAATCGTCGTTCACAAAAAATTAAGGTCGCGACAAAATTAACTTAGACCTGGTGATAAAACGGTTCATTTGAGTGTAAAATAAGCAATTTTAGCATTATATCAGTAAAGTAAAAAAAGTTTTAACGCAGAGGCGTATGCGCAACAACCGTGACAAGTTATCGAGTGGTCCAAACTATTTGGAACCTAAATTATGATGTATAAAGTTTAATTGATACTTACTATGGTGCTTTACAGATATTTATATATCATTTCGTATACTCGTATATCCCACAGCATAGGGCACGTCTACAGATGAGAACTTACGCCATTGTCTACCACGCCGGTCTAATGCAGGTTAGTCGACTTCACATGTCACACAAAAATATATAAAAATCCCCATGGTAAAGGTTCCGTTGGAATGTTTTCTTCACTATTACCTATACCGCTTGATAATTGACTATGAAGTATGAATATACACTTGACTCCGGACATTTAAAAGTGTATGCCCTGGGATTATAAAACGCGACCACCGCCTTAATAGTACGCGTCTCATCGTTTATCAACAAGCCATCAAATACTTTGTTTCCCAAATTATATTCAACATAATTATTATCAAATAACAAATGAAAAAAGAAAAATCGTGGCCAAATTAGACTCTACACTTCAAATTAGATTTCGTGCAAATCAAATCGCTGTTACGTGACAAATTTTAAAAATTGTGTACGGAGATTAAAATAACGAGATCGGTGTGCCCCACGACACTGTTGTGCAACCGCCATCCATGGGAAATGCAAACATGGGGAAGATGCGCCCTGCGCTCCTATTAATCCGCAAATTAGATGACAAACATTGGCATTTTGTAGTAGGTACCAACATAAACATTTAAATATTTTAGTATTTTCATATCCAAAATGTATCAAACACAATTAGTTTTATTAAAAAAAAACAGTTTACCAGTTAGAACTCCCGCCAAACGCTTTTGCGTCTTGCAATATTTTTAAAAAGAAAAATAAAGGAAATACAAACGTACAGCCCAAAACTTTCTTTTAGACCAACATAAAAACCAAGGTCGATTTTTTTTTAAATCTAAATAAATTGGATATTTTCGCTTGAAATTCATATTAATGAAAACAATAACCTAATCAACCAATCTCAAATGTTTGTATAAACAACAATAAGCTTTATAAATCAACCTAAAGTAAATTTCAAGAAAAGAAAAATTTAAGTTGACCCTCACGCTGCGCCAATCGTCCATTCAGCACGCAGCGTGGCCATAAAATTAAATAAATCCGTTATTTTTCAGCGTGAGAAATGTACGGACGGTGGACCGCCGCAGCCGGTCAATCGGGCGGCACGATAACGGCACACATTTGTAAAGATTTTGCCGGCCCGTGCCGCCCGAGACCATTCGACAGAGTAGTGGCCATACGTTTAAGTAGACCTAGCAAGATACTCAACATGGCCAAACGATAAATCAACGAATTAGGTAGTTGGCACTAATGAGCCATGTAAAATGTAGTAGTTTTTATAATTGTTCCTAATTATGAAATACTGGACTTTGTCCCGACAGTGCAGCTTATTGTCTTCTGGTGTTCAAAGTGATCATGAATTGTACTGATTACTAAATATTATGTACTTACTTACAATAACACTACATTAACCATAATCTTTAATGTTTTTTCTAACGAAAAGTTTTTTTTAAATCAGTTTGCAAAATATGCAAGTGAAACTAAATGGAAAAAGATAAAACTATCAAAAGCTAGAACTATAGTAACACTTATTCTTAATAAAGACTAGGTATTTGATACTTCAAACTTTTGCAAATAATCATATAAATATTGTTCGCAGGAAACCATTAAATATACTTATGTTACTTTCTGCAAGTTTCGTAAGTCTACGTTACAAGGCGCGCACTAAGCTAGTGAGGCTAAGCCGCGAATAAATGAAAATTGATTTTAAGATTGCGTTGCCTTAGCGGCCGACGCGTTGACAAATAATATGGGCTCAGCCCTATAGCCCAAGCATTAACTAACCTCGTATCATATACCAGTTGTGTGCTTAAACCATCTTCCATCCCGTTCTTTTATTATGAAAAAGAAAGAGGGAAGTAACGCGAGCAAGTCTACTGTAATTGAACAGTATATCCAGCCAGTTACTGCAGCTTCTATTTTCTTTTATGTTCTTTGTATAGTTGGCGGTACATTTTTGCTATATATTTTATGGCTGTAAATAATGTTTCATACTGTTTTATTGTTCAATGGAAACATACTACCGTTTGACGACGGGCGACTTCATTTTGATTAAGAGACTGTATTAGCGACATGTTCTTTAAAAGCATAAAAAATATTGTTAATTAGAGACTTATGAATTGTCGAATAATATTGCCGGAAGGCCTCATAAAAATTCCGTTTTGTTTACTATTTGCTCCCTTTATTATACATACATAAACTCACGCCTTTTTCCCAGAAGGGGTAGGCAGAGGTGTAACTACGACACCCACGTTTCACCTTGTATTTTCCGTCCCACGATGTGATAGGAGGCGAGCCTATCGCCATATCGGGCACAAATTCCTGACTCCGGGCTGATAATAAATAGAAAAATCCAATATCACTTTGCCCGACCCGGGTTTCGAACCCGAGACCTCAGCGTTGTAATCGTACAACTACGCCACCGAGGCAGTCCTTTATTTCCACACATAAATTAAAAGTGTTTGTCGGCAGTTATATCCCTTGCTGTCTAATTAGTCGCTTATTCCTTTTCTGATAAATGTTGCGTGAAATTACTAGATACAGGGCAAATCCAACAAGTCAGTGTGGAAATTCTTAACAGAGTTGATAGAGGTATGCTCAGTAGTGTCAATGATGATTATTAATTTCAACCTGTTAATTCTTTATATTTAATACAATTCATGTCACTTTCTACCGCACTTTAATCGGGATAACGTTGAGAAGATTGAACAAGACAACGAATGATAGATACAAAGTAATTTTCAAGTATTATACTCGAATGAACCTGTTGGTAAACGGACGAAACGCGGCTGCCAACATGTTCACGGCGGTCGCCGGTTCAAATCCCAGGGCACACCTCCGACTTTTCGAAGTCATGGGTGTATTGATAAAATCAATCACCACGCACTATAACGGTGAAGGAAAACATCGTGAGGAAACCTGCATACCATAGCGATTTGTATAAATTCTATGGTATGTAAAAGTCCGCCACCCGCACTAAGACAGCGTGGTGGACTATATGGCCTAATCACCCTCAATCGTACTCTCGATTGTAGAGGAGACTCATGCCCTGCAGTGGGACATATCTGGGCCAATACAGTATACTTGAATAACGAATAATTTTTTTTCATATATTTTTCAAATAGTACAGAATAAACTTTAATAAAGACAACACTTAGGAATTCCAATTAGGTAGACATATTACGTCACAGGAACAACAGATGCCTAGAACAATGCGAGGTATAGAATGGCCTTAACAAGTGATATGTAAGTCAAAATCAGTGCATGTTACTGTCATAGTAATCAACGTGTAAATGGAGTACCGATCTGAGATGCACATATCCATGGATTTCCGAGTAAAGCGCCATTTACACGGGGAGAGTTTCTCGCGGCGAGAATCGTATGCGATTATCGCATGACATAACCGCCGTAGATTATCGTGTTCTGACAAATGTTTACACTATGCAACTTCTTTATATATTATTTATGTATTATTTTTGTATTTTCGAGGCGAGAAACTCTCCACGTGTAAATGGGACTTGAAGCCTGACACGACCCTCCAGTCCATTTGTTACGACGTGTATTGTATGTAACTAATACCTTGTGCTTTGTTTCGATTACATTAATTGGGTCATTATGTTTACAATATTAGATTATGTTCTGGTAAAATGCAATACATACATGCTTATTTAAAATCGCTTCTTTTTTCCCAAAAGGGGTAGGCAGAGGTGCAACCAGGACACCCACGTTTCGTCTTATGGGTTCCGACCCATGATGTGATAGGGGGCGAGCCTATCGCCATATCGGGCACAAATTCCTGACTCCGGGCTGATCATGAACAGAAAAATCTAATCAAAATCTTTGCCCGACCTGGGATTTGAACTCGAGACCTGAGGTTTGTAATCATACCGTAGTACAACTACGCCACCAAGGCAGTCTAACTCACATGGTCTAACTGCTGGTAAGTCCAATACAGTACAGATAGAGAATCAATTGACCAGATCGAGTATGGAATAGTGAGTCAAGGCTTGGGTTCAATTCCCACGATGGGCCATGACTCAATGTATTTGTGAGATTACTGCACGTAGAATTACAATATATCGCTAAATAACCGAACCGAATAAATAATTATTTTAAAATGTCTTTCAAATTCGTACTAAATCGTAGTTACCTGTATGGACGCCAGCAACGCATTTGTCTTGAGGAATGCTTTTCCTCTTGGTGCTCTGTATCTGCTGGTGTTCCTCAGGGCGGCGTATTATCTCCTTTACTCTTCGCTGTTTTTATTAATTCTATTACTAATAATCTTCGCACATCCTACCACCTTTACGCTGACGATCTGCAAATATATACTCGAGCACCTCTGGACAAGATGGTCGATGCTGTTGAGAGTATTAACACTGACATCCAGCATATTTGCGCATGGAGCAAAGCCTATGGATTGAAGGTCAATCCTTCTAAAACTCAGGTCATTGTTGTCGGCAGCCCCAGGATGATATCAAAACTTGATTGGGACCAACTACCATCTGTGTCCTGTGATGGCGTCACTGTACCATATAGTGACACGGTCAAGAACCTTGGCCTTTATATGGACAAGTCTTTCACCTGGGGTCCGCAGCTTCGGGAAGTTAGCCGTAAGGTTTTCGCCTCCGCTAGGTCCTTGCGAAGGTTGCACAATTTTCTACCCATTACCACGAAGATTTCCCTTGCACAATCTCTCCTACTCCCCATCCTTGATTATGCCGATGTCAGCTATCTAGATCTCACCGAGGACCAACTTAATAAACTTGAGCGTCTTCAAAATTTCTGTATTAGATTTATATTTGGTTTACGCAAATATGATCATGTTTCTGAGTTCCGTGCTAAGCTCAAGTGGTTACCCATACGACTTCGTCGGAATGCTCATATTCTTACTCTTCTTTACAATATTTTGTTTAATCCCCTCACCCCTCCATATCTTAAAGAACGTTTTATATTTCTCCATAAGTCTCATTCTAAGTCCTTGAGGTCGTCAGAGAATCTGAAATTGAGAATGCCAGTGCACGCCACGACTTTTATGGATAAGTCGTTTACAGTCCAAGCTGTTCGACTGTGGAACGCATTACCAGTTGTTGTAAGACGGGCTGAAACACTAACTTCGTTTAAAAAAATGGTAAAAGACCACTACCTTTCTCTCTGAACAGACATATTGATTAATATAATTTCTTGCTTTTGAACCTACAGGTAATTTATAGTATGTATATACATGTATATATTTATATGTATATTTATAAGAATTGGCATGTGTATGTATAATAGGAGTAAATTACTATGTATTATGTATTATATATATAAATTATAAACAATTTGTTAATTTTCCTTTTTTTTGTGTTGGAGCTTGTCTCTTTTATATTCTAGACTGCCCTGTCTTCTTTTCATTGTGTTATATCCATCCAAAGGTTGTCTGTAAGAAATCGCCTAGAGCGATAAGACCGCCATCTGTACTTTTTTCTTAATTTTATTATTTTTTTGTATGTTTTTCCTTTCTGTGTGCAGTTAAGAATAAATAAATAAATAAATCATGGTTTAATTCATCCCTCATACTTCCGCAATTTAAAAACACAATTTAAAATGGTTTTATTGTGCATTCGCACCGCAATAATTCAAGACACGTACATGAAGCATAAAATTTCACCGTGAATAGATATTCTAAATGGAACAGCCTTATTGTGATTTCTATCAGAAAGTGGAATAATAAAACGCATACGTATAAAAAGAGAAGCGTTGTTCAAAATCACCGAATAAGTTCGACATCACGAATGCAGCGTGAACGCATTACTTGACGAAACTAATCGCGAAAATAATAAGGTGCCCTTTAAAAAAATTAAAATCGTGGGAATTTAACGGTTTAATGAGTTGTAATGAAAAAGCGTCTGTTTAATACTTTGGAAGGGACGTGATTAAATTCGGAGGGATGATATCCGGCGGGGATGCGCGGCACATAATGCATTTTTTACTGCATAGGGTTGTGTGTGTAATTTAATTATTTATATTTATAAGGAACTTTAAACTCCAAGAAATGAAATCAGTAAGCTGCGTCCTATTCAAGTTTAGAAATAGAAAAAACTAATTTGTTTAATATTGTATTCCGTTGATTAAAAACAATACAGTTCCAAGTAAAAATCCACCAATTTATCAAAATTGTAATATGAAAACAAGTAAGTAATATGCCAAAACTACCAATACACATATTATAATTATTAATATGATTTATTAGTTAACTTTCTATTTTAATTTAGGCCATATGTAAAATGACAACGTTTATTGTCAAAAAAAACCTAAATGTAATTGAGTTAACTATTGCTCACTTTGAAAGTGACTCGTCTTAAGGAAATCTGTCTAAAAATGGCAACAAAATGCACTGCACAGATAATATTTCCATGATACATTTGAAACAGAATTTTACGGCGAGACAACCCTGTTAATTTGCTCCACTCAAACTAGCCAGTGGCGAATAGAATACGACTACCGTAACAGTAGGAACGCACGCCAACCGTTCAACCAAATTTACTTACGTACTCACAAACCAAACGCCATGCCATTTCCAACCTTATTTTAAAGCATTTACGAGCGTAATATAGCATTCTAATTTCCTCTAAGCTGTATGAAGTATTTGCAAAACTTAAGCAAGGGAGAAACGTGTGTATGACGTTATAAAATAAAATTGAAACCGCAAGGGCACTCCACACGGATCTAATTAAATGATAAGTGCGATCTAAGATTAATGTCCTCTAAAGAAATCAAGACTATATTAATGAACTTGGAGTGGTTTTGAATTTATATCTAGAACTCAACATTTAATTCGTACGCGTCAGGAACATGTCCTTTTATTCAAATTCGTTCTACTTAACTTCCGATTTATAAATATTAATTTTTATAACACAAATTCACTTTCTGGTTCTCAAATCTCAAATGATATAAATAAGAACAAAACAAAGCGGTAGAGTCTTGCGTAAAGCTAAAATACAAATGGGTCAGCCCGATAGGGTTGGTAACTTGGTACCACGGTTTCACTGGAAGCCATAGTCAAGTAACATATTAGTTGTTGGCTCTTGCCTTACGTTTCGCGAGTAAGATCACAGAGAGTGACGAGTGTCGATATTGCCAGGATTATTATAGTATAAAGTAGAGACGTGTAAGAAGACGTACTATAGTTTCTCAAAAAAGGGAAGTACCTACAGTGAAAGATTTTACGAAACCATCATAAACCATTTTTTTCTAATCGAATATATAAATTGGACTGGGGGCCCGAGATTTGAATCCAGAACTTCACTATCCACAGCCTATACAAACTCCCAGTAACAACGCAACAATAATAAAACGCAAACTCACTATTTAGTATTTTAGTATAATCCAATATATTTCTCACGGCACTTGCACAATGGTTAAAATAATCTTTATTTATTTTGCGGTGCGGCGGCCGGCGGCGGCTCTAATGGGGCGTAATCGCGAGTTCTTATTAACACCAAAATGAGGATTAGGGGTACAAACGACCGCACCACCACTACATCATTGGGGACCATTAAATAAATCCGATCAGAATTGAATGATTTATAATTTTTTGATTTTGCATATTCATAATGTAATTACGGCGTAATGTATTTCAAATTGTAGAGATTAATCAGCAGTATATACGCTAGAATCATTGAAAATGAGAAAAGTCTTATTTTAATAAATGTTCAATATAAATTATTCCTTAGCTGAAGGTCGAAAGGTTTAATAAAATATAGTTCATGCGAAAACATTTCAGTATATTGTTGATTATGTGTGCTCTTTCTTAAAATAAAAAATATTGGGTTGTGTTTAATGAATAATTAATATTCGTATCGATTACTTATAGGTACCTAGTCATAGTAAACCCGAACATGTACTGGTGAAATCATAGATCATAAAGGCATGTAATGTGAAGTTTGCGCAGCACTCGAGTTTCGGCGCGGATCTCTAAAGGGTTCCCAAACGTCATTAAGCACATTATCCGGGATGTGCGTTGGTTTGTGCTCATTTGTGGCCCGTTTGTGCCCCGCTCGTGCCGCGTTATGCCCGCAGATTGGCAGATAACGTGACGCGTGCTAAATGATCCTATTCGTACATTCGCGGGCACACCAATAAATACACGGGTAGAGTTAAGCAACGCATAGAATAAACAAAGAATTCCTCACTGGAAAAAAATACTGGTAGACAATAATTTAATTGCAAAATATTTTATATACCACATATAAATATAAACAACGCGTTTACTATGGCAAGTCAGGTTAACAGAGATCAAAGAAACCTTACGTTTTCCCCTTGACTTTTTCCAATCTTATTTAAAACACCTGCAACACATCTTCGATTCTCAAGAGTTCCGGTAATCCGCAATTTTATCGACAGGCGGTAACTTAAATATCCTAATAATCAAAATAAATCTTGCTTTGATTAAAAATGACAATACTAACAAGTAAGCAATTCTAACATGTTGCATAGCCCGCTTGGCTGCAATGGTCGCACGCGTCCCGCACGCGGCGCACTACTCCGCTTTATCTTACGCCGCCGCGTCACGCACCGCAGAGTAATATTTCTTGCACGGGGTCACATTGACCACACTTCCGATACACGCGATTTATAGATCCAGTCGCGTCAATGGGTTGTTGTTTCACACATAATACGAGTATACCCGTAGTACGTTTTTATGTAAAAGCATTTTAATTACCTTCTTCTTTGGAATCAAACGTTTATTGTATTACGGACCTACGTTATATAGATGTCGATATAGAGTCCGCCTACATGATATTGTAAATTATGTATGCTCGTAAAATATCTTTATTTTTCGTAGAGCACGGCACTTAATAACCGTTACTATATTAGTGATGAGATTCCTTTAGTTGTAACGTTCGCCCAATCGTGCCAATCTATAATATATCCCTAAAAATCATACATCAAAGATGACCCAAAAATATGATTATTTAGGTCTCTGCATGAAATGCCATGTCAACACAATGTCAATAAAGTGATAAGTAAAGTTGGCAACGCAGCAAACGGAGACATCCTTCCCGCCAGATCCCAATAACCCGTACCGTAAATACCTGAATAGCTCGCGCGCCACGCCGCTCATTTGTACTGCCGACATTTTAATAATCGCATATTTTTATATAAGCCACCGTTGATGGAGCAAACCGGGCAATCGCGGGAGTTCCTAAATAAATAATAAAATATGTTTAATTATTTTTAGTTTCAAGTGTTTAAAAATACATCAAGTGATTGATTATGAATTACATAAATGCTCTACAAAAGCTTTTTAAGTGTATTTTTACAATACTTATGAAAATAAAATAAAATAGGTTTTTATCAATTCTTTTTTAAAATCAATATTCATTTTATGTAACTTCATGAGAATTATTACTGATTTCTTATGTAAGGTGACACGCGACTTTTGTAACAACCTCTGAAAAAAAATTCCGCGTTTAGACTTTTCAATAAAAGCGTGATTTCGCAACACACCAGCAGCACCCGTCGCACCGCATCCCACGGCCCGTGCGCCGTGTCTTTAGAATTTTAATTAAATTGTTCATTGGCTCAATTAAATCGATTATTAAAACCTGTACTGTGGGGGCGCAGTGTTGCAATTGCACGTTCACGTTACGTTACCAAGTGGAGCAATTATATTTTAATTGTAATTATTGCTTTTCGAAATACGCGTTGATTTACATACACCATGTTACAGAGGCAAACAATTTGTGCAAAATGCTGTTTCCCTTTTTTCATTGCATAGGTAAGGCAAACGAGCAAACAGGTTACCTGATTGTAAGTGATCACTGCCCATGACCATCCACAACACTTGGTTCATAGATGTGTTGTCGACCTTTAAAATCAGGAGGGGATCAGGAAGGAAAAGGGATGAGAAGAGGACAGGGGCATTGGGTATCCGGCAATCTCACTCACCGAACAAAACGCGATAGCAAAACTGTCGCTTCCCGTCTGTTTCCTGTGAGAGAGTGGTACCAATGGACAAGCTTGCCCATTCATGCTGAGTCATGACTAACAGCCTGGCTCTACCACATTTAAAATATACCTTCATAATTATGCTAACAGATTCGCAATGAATATCTAACAATCGTAGTTTTTTCTTATATCTATTTAAATTAAACCACCTAGGTGATTTTTTTGACTTGGAACTCCTCTACAATTGAAAAGCAGTAATTCATTGTCCCTCGCATTGATCTAGTGCCAGTTAGTGAGCTTAGGAGTAAACTCAGCGTTGAAATTCACGCGGAGTACTCTTAGACATACAGGTCGTCCCACGATGTTTTCCTCTAGATTAATCAGAAATATATGATTATACCGTTCCCTACATTTTTTAAATTCCTGTAAAAACAATCAAACGTATCTACAGGGTTTCAAGAATGATTTACTTTGTTTTATCCGTTACTGATTGATACTTTTTACAGACAACCTATGTCCCTATCAGAACAATACGTTTCGGTCCATTTTATGACGGTCTAGGTTTCGAAGCGACGCGACGTCGAACTACGAAGGTATTCTGTTTGTTGTCGTAATTGAGTGCCGCGATGGCACGCGTCAATACAAACGACATTTGTAGCAGCGGAAGCACGTGAAATAGTGTTAGGAAGGAACCCAGGACATAAAACTGGGGCCTCGGTTCGGTAATTAACGTGAAAATCGCATCAACGTGCACTATGCAGAGTAACTCTGTTACACGTGTGGTGCAGCCAATAACATTGGATTTCACTTCACTATAATTTTTTTACAGAAATTATAATGTGCAATTTACTCGCGTTTGCAACAGAAGTTCATAGCTTTTGATACCATAAAATTGTGTAGCTGAATCGATTTAATTGTTAACTACTCCCGATGTGGTTATAGACCGAATATATGCGGTAGCACTACTTAGCCCTTCCACTGCAACTCCTGGCAGCCTGAACAGTAGCACGGAAAGAATTAACACCTACCACAAAATCGCGTAAGTGGGTGAGTCTCTTACGGCATTATGAAACTAGTTGGAAGTTGGAACTATATGCTTGTGTATTATTTTATTTAGTTTAAGTGACACGCAAAAACCGAGAAACCAGAAAAAAACAGATGTTAAAATTTGGGGCCTAGAGTCAAGACCATTTAGGTGTGATGAACAACATCCATAACTCTTTATTTCCTGTCAGTATTTTAAGCCGACATTATACTAAGACTTTTGAGACTAAATATATCTCCTGGGTGTATTTATAATTGGTATTATTATATTTTGTGTAGAGACGTTAACAAAGAAATCAAGTAAACATTGGCTAATATTGATGAAACGGAAAATACCATTAACCTACTCGAAACTAAGACTCGGAAGCAATATTGTACTCCTTATAAGTACTTAGTAATACCTATATATTATTTTAATACTCGTGCATGTTCTATTAGTGCCGTATCGGCAATTGTAGATGAAACATATTGTCGGTTATAAATTGAGGGCAATTAGCGGCGGCTATAAATCGCCATAACATCCATACGTCGGCTCCCGCGGGCGTCATCGACGTTTAATTTATCGTTTTCTTACAAATGCAGTAATTATATTTGTTATTAATCAGGTGTACTGAGTGATCATGAGAGTTAGATAAATAATTATGATTGTAGTAATAAGGTGCACAAGTATCTTAAGTAAATGGTAGAGTTTTGGAGGTTGTTAAAGCTACCGTAGATACATATGGGTCGGCTGCACCGGGTATCTGTATCAGCCAGTAGGTAATGCCACTTAATCTTGGAAAACTAATGAAAAGTGATTTAGAGTTACATGTTGTATTTCGTTTGGCGTGTGAGATGTTCGGAGATTGAATTGTTTGTTTTAGGATATACGCCTGATAGCGATACTCTTACAAGTTAGTACATAACCCGTTATTATGAACACGCAAGTGAGTTGTCTGTGTATATCCGTTTACCAACAGACCAACATATTTCGAAGGAAGATATAGGTATATAGGTTATAATTCAACAATATTCAACACATAAATAACAAATTAAAGCAGCGCCAATCTGAATATGTCAAAGTGTCAATAAATTGTTGAAAAGTTCCCTAACACATGTTCACGCGTTCAGGAGTTTAAGTACGAGAAAAAGGCGCGATCAATCACCAACAATGGCAGAAAGGAGGTGCACCCTCGGGGAAAAAACTTGAACGGGGTGTAGGTGATTTATCGGGGTAGTTAGAATTATCGCCATTTGCAATTCTTGCCGCGGCGAGTTTAGCAAACAACTTGGTGAGATAACGACTTGTGGGAGACGGGAAACGCATAGTTCTACAAGTTATACGTCAATGTAGGCAACAAAAGGATGTATGGGAAATTGTCTTATAACGTATAAAAAAGGATCTTTGCATTTTAAGCCTAAAAAGATGCTACTTATATTTAATCAATTGTATACCCAATATTTTACATTTATAACCGTTTTAGCAGTCTTTATTTACGGGTGTAATAAGCTCTTAACTCCTGTTTGCGAGCAGGCGTAATGCTTACCATGTCTCACTAATTTCTGTTACGACAAATTCGGTAATTAGAACCATTATAAGTATAGCACGTGCTATAACCATTCAAGATAGCATAAATCGACTACCTCATAACTATAGCTTTACCATTTAACAATTATAATTTGTTTCTGCTAAAAATAATTAGCACTCAAAATATAATGCAAGTACAACATTATTTAAATATTCGCTAAGTGACTTTAATCATTATAATAAATGAAATAAAGCAATCCAAAGTGGTTTCCATATATTTTCAGCAGGCAGCCCTGATTGCAGAGTGTGGACGCGTCGACAAATGACACCCGTGGGACGGCGCAACGCACGACTCCAGCTGTTAAAGTATATGAGGGCCTTTAACGGCTTTTCCAATCAAACCAACTTTTCGCATAACACTGTGCTTACCTGAAGATCTTTAGATTTTGAAGATTTAATTTCAAAGAAAAGGGTTTCTTGTACTTTCTCGACTACCTACGAGTACAACGATGCAAAATGATGACAAAGGTAAATGTAGAGCAATCCAAATAGAGTCATGATGCCGTCGATATGGACATCACCACAAGCTGACAATATAATCTTGCCGGTTTTCTTGAAACCGAATGTGGACAATCTAAGTTCGTTACGCAATGGTATAAAATAAATTACAATATAAATCTGTATCAGCTCATATATATACGTCGCGCTGCAGGGTACGGACCTCCTCTAGAATCGAGAGTACGATTGAGAGGAGTTAGGTGATATAGTCCGACGCTGGCCTAGTGGGGGTTGACGGACTTTACGTAAACGATGTTTTCCTTCACCGTTAAAGTGCGTGGTGATTGACTGTCAATACACATAACTCCGAAAGGTCCGATTTAAACCCGCGATCACTGTGAACATGTTCGCAGTCGCGTCTATTCCGTTACCAACAGGCGACCACGCACTTATAATTATATAAATACTCAACTAGTATTATATTTTGCACAATTCAGAAATTATAATAATTCTATATGTAGAATTGCACCTGAGACCCTCATCTACCGGAATAGTTAACGCGTAAAACGTAATAACAGCCAAATCACGCCATGTATTTCACTAAAACAAATAGTCCCGTGTAATCGACGGTCCTGTAACATTTAAGTGTAGTTAACAATGTCGTCAGGACCGAGAGACATTAAACTGAATGTTACGCCGACTCCTTTGGGTTGTCGGAGATTATCTCGAAGTTAACCGTGCAGTTACGATCCTTATTTGCGGTTACATTGCATTGGGACCGTTTCACACGAGGCTAGGATCACAATGTTTCAAACATTTCACATTGTTCTTATTATAATTTGTAAATAATCTTTAAAAAAAACTTAGCAAAGCTTATGTTCCATTGGTTTCATTATCATCAGTGATTTTTGATTAAAATTCTTGTCTAAATAGATTATAGCTCCGCCGTAGCCAAGATTTATACATTATGAATGTGTGGTTCGGTCAGAATGGTGCCACAGCCTCACTAAACTGCCTTGTTAAAATTGACCAGAGAGTACACAGGAATATTCGTTTTTGTCTTTCTCCCACCTTTTAAATTTTCCCAATCCCTTTTTAAAATCCACCATTAAATTTTTGGATTCCGATTTTTTTCATGTTTATGATCAACACTGGACTTCTTGTTAACGATAGAGAGAGAAAAGGAGAGAGAGAGAATAGGCCTCCACTTGTCTTCAGATGATCCGCATCCTGGTTTGTTAGAGTTCAGAAAAAGACGAATTTCAGAAAGAAATCATAGCCTTGCATTTTACCAAACTTTTAAAATCACGTACTCGTCTTTGTAGACAACAGTGTGAATGAAAATAAATTGTATCGTTGCTTAGTGCCTGCCACACATTATAAAATACAATCATAAATATCTAGATATTACAGACATATAATATTCGCCTGCAGATGAATATAACTATTCCATGTGAACCGATCACATCGTGCCCACCGGTAACCGGAGCACTTACAAGCAGCTTGTGTTCGTAGAATAAGATGCGACTCGGATGGCCGCTTTGCGTCTCAACCCAGCCATTTGTCCGATATTGGACCGTTACCGCAAACGTCAGCTTCGATTACATACTCCAAAGTGCAATATCCTCGGTTGGAAATGTTCAGTTGATTTTTTAAATAATATGTTTATTTGCCACCCATTTGCAGTATAAGAATGGGTATGCAGCAGAGCATGTGTTAGACTTTCAAATTGAGTTCTACTAATATCTAAGTTAGTTTAAAGTTTCAGTTTCAAGTACCTTAGGTATTAGTAGAACTTTAAATTCAGAAATACGTAGTCATGATCAAATTCGATTGGATTAGTCTTTTACACTTCTGAGTTTAAAGCTGCATAAAAAACTATTGAGTGTGCTATAATATTTTGATATTGGATATTAGACAAATGTTGCTAGTTGCTATAAGTAGGTATAATAAAAACCAATAACTCTAATAAACCGCCAAATTGGCCCAGGATGCTCTAAAACTTCTCAATTTATAAGACTTGTAACCTATTTAAGAACGAACTGAACTGCTTTGTACGCTAGATTACTTTACGGATATTTTTATCGTACCTACTATACAGATTTTTATACCGCATCTCGGTAACATAAGTAATTATTGTAGCAGCATCACAGAGCAGCGTCCACGACATGAGATTTTAGATTTTGGTAATATTTGAAACAAAAAAAAACGTTACATATTATTTAAATGATAAAGCAATATTATTGCGAGTAAAAATCAGTACTTGCATGGTCGTATCTTTTAATAACTGGTAACTAAATCATTTATATAAAAGGAAGCAGGTACGTTTTATCTCTTTAATAAAAACTCTCCAGTCTTCCGCGAAACTTTACATAATTTCAAACATCAAAATTATATAGATCAACAATTTCACTTCAGCACAAAATATTACAACCTACTAGAAATCTTTGTGTAAACGTTTTCGTAATTTGGTGTAGGATGAACTCACTTTTTCCTTGCATTCTCAATGTATTGTACGTATTCTTCGCCTTGACAAACTTCTTGATTTAAAATTGGTATGCTGCAGTCCAAAATGTAACTTTCGTATTCAGTCATGGGCAAATTGTTGCACGTGTGGATTATACCATCTGGACCGACTGTGGTAGGGCCAGAAAAAAACCTTGTACCAAAATTAGGATTAGCTGCGTAACAGTGTACTATCACTTCATTTCCAAGGAGAGCGTCCAATAAACCGTCAACAAACTCATTGATAGACCAGGCTACAGCTAAAGTCGCGGACTCAGTTCCATCCTTGTGATTAACTATTTCAGTGCCGGCTTTTCTGACGAGCCGTGTAAGCGTTTCTCCTTCGCAAGCGTTTAATTTATACTCACTGGGTTTTAAATTGGAGTATAAAGGTACAATAGTTTCATCTGAGTGACCTCCAATAACGGGCACCTGCAATTGTAATGGACTAACTCCGAGCACACTGGCGGCATAAGTCCGGCTCCTTGCCGTATCAATATTTGTAACACCGAATAGTTTGAATGGATTATAACACCCATACTTGAACATCAGTGCTGTAGCGAAAGGTAACAAGGAGTTGATAGGATTCGTAGCAATTGCAAAGAAAGCTTTGTGGTTTTTATCCGCCATAGTTCTGCACGCCCGCCAAACTGCAGGTGCGTTAGCTCCTATCATTTGGTATCTGGTGTTACCGGGTCTTCGTGGTATTCTGGATGCCAACACGACTAAATCTGAATCTTGAACAGCATTCCCCAAACAACAATCTCCAATAAAAGTGAAAACAGGTGCGCCGCAACTTACGTGATTCAGTTCATATCCAATACCAGCCACTTTCTCGTTGTCGTCATATAGGTGGATTCTTGAAATTTTTGAATTTTGCTTCAATAGTAGAGCCAAATGCGATCCAACTTCTCCCGCACCTCCTATTATAGATACTTGAATATTTCTTTGTGGAATGCACACAACTTTAGGTTTACTAAATTTTGCAATAGAAGTTGAAATAATCCTGATGCTGTACATTATTGGAATTTCACTATTTTTTTATACTTTATGAATTTAGTCCCATGTAGATGCAACTTGATGTTAATTTGGAAGTGATGCTGTCATTTTTCTGGCATAAATAGGTAGAACTTGAAGAAAAGCATAATGAAGAAAACTTTTTTGTTATCTTAAACATAAAAAAATATAAATATAGATATGACAAAATCAAATTCGCGTATTTAATTAACTGTCAAAATCCGCGTAACAGGTTGAAATATCTTTTTTAACTTTTATGTTTATATTTTGATTTTAAATTATTTGTAAGTAACACATTATGCTGTTTATCAGGAAACTATTCAATCCTTTATTTTCATATATTAGACATTACCAAGTAACGGTAGTTGGCGGAGCTAGTGATATTGGTCAAACACTCTGCTTACTGCTTCGTGCGCAGCCGAATATTACTAAGCTAATTTTGCACGACACAAGATCGCACACAAGCGGAGTTTTACTCGACTTGTCACACATTCCAAGTGATTCAAAAGTCAAAGGTTTCACTGGAGAGGAAGCGTTGGTAAATAGTTTGCAAAACTCCGATCTTGTTCTAGCAGTTGGCGGTGAAGTAGAAAAGCCCGGAACGAGCCAAAAGTCATGTTTGTCTCCCAACACCGAATTCATTAAAACATTAGCAAAAACTATATCTAAAATAACTCCTATGCCATTTTTTGGAATTCTAACCGATCCCATTAATCGGCTCGTGCCAATGGCTGCAGAAATCATGAGATACTATGGAGAATACGACCCTAATAAATTATTCGGTGTAACAACGATAGACGCTTTGCGAGCTCGCGCAATATATGCGTCCGACAATAATCTCCATCCGCAAGACTGCATCGTCCCGGTGATTGGAGGGCATTCCGACAAAACTATAGTCCCTCTTCTGTCGCAGAGTAAGCCACCTAAGGAATTGAATGACCAAATTATCCTAGACTTTACAACTAGATTACGAAAATGTGATAAAATGGTGACTGAGGCCAAAAAAGGTTGGGCTCCCACCTTGTCAGTGGCATTCAGCGCTCTGGTGTTTACTAGGGGCATCCTCGATGGACTCAGTGGCAAACCTAGTAAAGTTAATGCCTTGATAGAAAATAATGACTTTGGAACTTCATTTCTATCTGGAACTGTGCACGTCAACCAGAAAGGAGCCGGCGAAATGGAAAGATACTGTGATCTGTCGCAGTATGAATGTTACTTGTTAGAATGTAGTATTGAGGAACTACGTAAGGATGTTATGGAAGGAAAGAAGGTTCTTGAAATGACATAAAATTGGAATAAACATATTAGTAAAAAAAAATATAACTTTAAAAACAATCGCATAACAGATTAAAACCGGTTCCAGAATGTTTATCGTGATGTATTTGCGTATTACCTTATTTGAAATGAAAAATATTTTTTGTAGAATATTTTGTGTATCAATAAAACAAATACATTATCAATTTATGAATATTTATTTACATACTTGGTTCGTCTGTACAAAGTACTGTATGTATCAACAACCTAGGGAAACCTAATGATATCACAGAGAACAATTAAGATTTGATTTTAATACCAACCGCCGCAGTAAATGCTGTTTTAATTTATGATACAACAACTCTTACATTCCTTTCTAATGACAACATATAGAAAAGGACGGAGGAGTAAAGTGACAAACATTTTCAAAATGGGCGTAACTATACCAATAAAACCATTAAACTATAAACAAACTACGTCTACACCTTTTCAAATTAGTAATCAAATACTGAACACTTCACTTTTGGCTATTAATTCATTTTATTAAATACAAATGATTTTATACCCCTAACACGAAATATCAATAGAGCGGCCAGATTACGCCTTTGAAATATTTTCTCGTAACATTGCTTCTCTTGTATCTATTAACAATTACACGCACGTTTAACATTTAATTCGATCATGGAGTACCACATTTATCAAACATTAATATAATATTAGTTATTTCGATGGCAACTTCATTATTCAAACATAAACAAAACTATGTATACCTTTAACAAATTATTCGTAGTAATTAATATCGATGGGCACCTAAACAATTCACATATATTTATTTTATATGGTGAAAATACTAATTGATTCTTGAAAACTCCTAATTTGTAATTACATTAAACTAAAAATAACGTTAAACCACAAATTGATATAGAATTTATAATAACCCAACTTAGCATATTATCTAAAGGAAAAAATATCATGACATAATTATAAAAGGTAAAACTAAAATATCTTGGCCTAACTACAGTCCATTTCTTCTTTCTACAAACCACCTAATTCTGCTACAACATGGAGACACAGAGACAACAAATTCAGATCTTCTGTCCTGAAACAAATAATAAAAATATAACTGCCAAATAGGTATACTTTTAATAGTTCTATAGATAATACCATAGCACCACACTAAATTCAGTGGTGGAGCCACTAGTTTTGGCAATGTAATTCGAAATATACATGAAAGGGTTAGGTTTTGGTGTAGTGTTTCGTTCGATGCGTGAGATTTCCAAAGGCCTATTAAAATATTACTCCTCCCGCTTATGCTATTCTTGTTCTTCCCTTCTTACAATCCATGTTTTGTAAATGTTCATGAATAAGCAAGTCTTATAGTCAGGCAGTGGACGTATGCAATAAAAAAAAGGCCCAGTTGCATCAACATGGACCATAACTTAAATTTAAATTTATACCTTTAACTTAACCCAAGACAACTTCGAACCTGGATATCGTCAAACTTAAAGTTATCGTCAAAGTTCCTTGACGCAACTTAGGCTGAAAGCTGGGAGTTAATATACAAATAACTTACAAACTTCATTCCTCGTTACTCTTGCTGACCTCGCTGCCCGACTCGCTAATGGAGGTGGAGCGCACACTGATGGACGTCTCCTTGAACTGGCTGATGAAGTCTAGAAGCTTCTGAAGGTTTCTCTGCGTCTTTATCTGGTCGGCGAGGAGTTGACGTTTCTCGGCATTGTGCTCGTCCAAATTAGCCTTTATCGTCGCCGCTCTAGTCTCCAATTTGCGTAACTCCACGCATAGCTTGATGTTTTTCTCCTGTAGACTCTTGCGCTCGGCGAGTTTATCTGTAGTTACATATATGTCTATTTAAGGCGAGGCGATAATTCTTTTGAGGGCACACTGCTTACCAAAATTGTTAAAAGCCTTAGAATGAAGTCGGCCACATAATTCTTGAATAGTCGAAAAAGGTGGTCTTTAATTTTTTTTTGTACTATCGTAACATGACAATGGTTACAATGCACCTAGTGTTAAGATTGAGGGCAGCGCAGAAAAGAGTAACATACGATAACATAGGTGTAAAATGCGAATCAACTTGAGGATTTCTCTATTAGAAAGAAATCATTTATTTGTCACAAGCAATGGTTTACATTTATACTCACATTTAAATTAACTGAAGTATATTACTAGTGTTCTAACTTATCTGTTGTCTGCAACAATATTTGAGATACATGACGGTAAGGAATGTATGAGCATACAGACCTCTAAAGAGCGAGGCGTCATGGTCGAGGTCTGCGTCGTGGTGGTGCGCGGGCGGCGGGTGCGGGTGCGCGGCGTGCGCGGGGTCGGGCAGCGGCGCGCCGCACTCGGCGCAGCGCCCCGCCGCGCCGCAGCCCGTGTGCTGCCACACGCTGCAGCCCGCGCACCACACCAGCAGCGACGGCACGTCTGCACACACACACACACACACACACATATATAATGGTGCATCCACACCGCAGTTACTTTATGTTGAGCAACATTGTGCGACAATGTTAGCTATTGTTACTACATGTTGGGCAACATTACTTGACATATTGTATTGTATTGTATCAGCCCATATACGTCCCACTGCTGGGCACGGGCCTACTCTACAATCAACAGAATCGATTGAGAGTGGTTAGGCCATATAGTCCACCACGTTGGCCTTGTGCGGGTTGGCGGAATTACATACCGTAGAAATTAACTTAACATATAAAATTGTGTTATTAGATGTTGCTGAGTAACATTTAGAAATGTTGCTCAACAAAAAATAACAGCGATTTGGATGCACCATTATATTGCTGTGCAATCCTGCCAATCGATGATTGTGATATAGCAATCCTGCCAATTTTTTGTATGTAGGAGAGCCACGCTGTTGTCAGTCATGACTCAAAATAAATGGGCAGGCTTGTTCGGGATGGTACCACTGTCTCAATCGACGAAGGAGTGGAATGATGACGTGTTCATGGCGGCAGCCTATGTGTATTTATGATACGAGGTATATATGAACTCTATACATGGAATATTATTTGCTTATGAATTTACTTTCGGCCATCGTTCTAAAAATAACATCATCCAGACACAAATTAAGTTTCAATCGATACATCCTACATGAAATACTACGAAGTTAAAAAAAAACAACCACAACTAATTTACTGTGCTACAAAGCCATTTCAATAATGTAACTGTGCTTCATTACTTGTATTGCCATACAAAGTAATACCAGAGTGCATTATTATAAGTGCAATAAATGTATTGAGTATTAATCCATTGCGACACAAACTCGATAAACTAATGTCACAATTACTTTCAACACAATACAAGCAGCATCGTAATACTCAGTGCAACTCACTGGCGACTTTAAATAATTTGCATAAAATATTAAAATAAAAAAGGCACATAATTTTTTTGCGCATGGTCTAACTAATTTAATGATCAACTCTATTACGCGTTTTTTATCTACTATTGAACATTTTAAGTTATATAACTGATTTATAAAAATCCACCCAACTTTAAAATTCCCTACCCATCTATTTCGATTTGCCCTAAATAATTTAAATCTCCCACAGAGAGCTATTTCAGTCTTCAAAATTCCAATGACAAGTACAAAAATAGGACTGACCGTTTCTTCCGCATCCGTGACAGACTTTCTTCGCTGGCGGGTACACCGGCTCTACGGACAAACTTGGCGGCAATGACGCCACCCATGCCGGCTTATTGTTGCTCCAAGCGGCTGAAACATACAATTATTCGTTTAGTTAATTTATAGAATAACATAGTCAAGTTCATACTGTGCTGACTCCACACTAAGATACGAATGACGAACCTCCTGTCAAACAGAAACTACGAGAATTTTTTAGTATAATAAATATTTATATTGGTAAACCCATTCTTGATCGTGTATCCAAGATTCTACTTAATGCCGTTGCTATACGAAAAACCGACGTGGAGTCATTTCCCGCGTTTTATCAGTCAGTGCTTTTACTGAAGAGCCAAAGAGCCCTATCTTTCCCCTCATTTCCTTTTCCTCTTCTTATTCTTCTCTTCAACGACAGTAAGTCCACTGCTGATCATAGGGCTCCTCCATGGATCGCCACATAGACCTGCTGGAAGCGACCTGCATCCAGCGACTTCCTGCGACATTAACCAGGTCATCCATCCACATTGTGGGTGGGCGTCCGACACTTCGCTTGCTTGTACATAGCCTCCATTAAGACCCTTTCGGGCCCAGTAGCCATCAGTTCTACGTGCTATGTGCCTGGCCCACTGCCACTTCAACTTGCTAATTCTAAGGGCTATGTTGGTAACCTTTGTTCTCCTACGGATCTCCTCATTTCTGATTGGATCTCGTAGGGAAACACCGAGCATAGCCCTCGCCATAGCGCGTTGAGTGAACCGGAGCCGTCTTATGAGGCCCATAGTGAAAGGCCACATTTCGGTGCCGTCTTTTCCCCTCCTACCATTTAATTAGAAAACCCGTCAAGGCACCTATAATTACTCCAATAATAAAAACAAAGACTGACCACCTATCAACAATTAAGGTGCTTTCATGTTTGCCCGTCTTCCCGGCCAAACTTCGTCATTTCCCATGGGTTTTACATTGTCATCCCGTCATTGCCAGATTATACAGAGAATGATAAATATAATCGATCTTATTGTTAATAGAGCATTAGATCTCACATAACGAAATGTAAACAAAATAGTAATAACAAATTCTGCTTCTATATTATGCGATCTACAATAATTCATTTTCTAAACAGCTGGACAAATTAAATAAATTACAAAATGAATTGTTGCCGCTACAAATATTATTGGTCTTAGTTATTTTTCTATACATCACAATATGTTTCAATTAAACACCTACCTTTATTTTCGGTCGATGACCCCGAAGGTGACCCCTCACGTGACGATTTGTTTTGGCTCTGAAATGTAGTCATTATGTTATAACACAACGTACTTATTAGTAGCTCCTATGTAGCGTAGAGGAGCGATGGGTAGGCAGAGATTATGACCATTTTCTAATCCAAACATATCACTATTGCTTCTTACACTTTCAAAAATACATTATGAAGTAAACAACTATAAATATAATTATTTGTATTGTATTGTATTGTATCAGCCCATATACGACCCACTGCAGGGCACGGGCCTCCTCTACAATCGAGAGTACGATTGAGAGTGGTTAGGCCATATAGTCCACCACGCTGGCCTAGTGCGGGTTGGCGGACTTACACATTAAATTATAAAATAAAAATAATAATTATAAAATAATAAAAATATTATTCAATGCCACTCACTTGCTGTTTCCGTAATTTGGCGGAGCGTGTTTGCGGTGGATCGTTGTGCGTTTGTAGATATGGGAACTGATTGTATTTCTTACGTTTCTAAAAACAAAAATACATTGGTTAACCATTTTAAAGTTCAAATATAATACCATTTTAAATTAATTGGGCGTTTCTACTGTCAAAACATACAGTCAACAAAAACATAAATAATTCAGATGGTCCTCATCCATGTGATCAGATCAATACACATTTAATAATTTATGTGTAGTTATAGAAAATGACTTACAGGTAGCATATCAAAATTTCCATATAGAAATTCATTTCTATTTGCATTTGCTGAGGATCGTTTGCGGCGTTCAGTTCTTTTCTTTTCCAGTAATTCTTTCTGTGATGGTGTAAGTAAACCTATGAGCCTAAAATTAATTAATAATTTATGAATACCATATTAATTTATGCATATAAATTAATTGTATATACAAACCAATAAATAACACAGTTAGTGAACAAGAAACAGAAGTGTGATGTGCCATGTGAATTGTATATTGTATGTAATATAAACATTCATTTTATGTCGTAATGAGCATTTTATTTTTGGCTCCATTGGCATTTGTTATTACATATTACATAATCCTGGTAACCATAGTACTAGCTATTAAATATCAGTACTTAAGGGCAATTTACCTCAAAAAAGTCTCCTGAGACACTGGTTCTCCTGGTCCTGGCAGTGGCGGGGGCGAAGGCGTCGGCGACAACTCTGCACATCTTGATGAATCTGAGTCCGACCTGTGCTCTTGCCACTCGCTATTGTGATCATGTTTGTCACCACTGATAATAAAAACATAAAAGTTTATTATACATACTCTCTCTCTCTCTTCAGCCACAGGAAGCCCACTGCTGAACATAGGCCTCCCCCAAGGATAATACATACTAACATACATACTTACTACAGAGAATGTATTTGAGTAACACTATTTTTATAATATAAAATGGTATCATAGAGACACAAACAGGTCACCTCATTAATTTCAGTACCTTTTTTCACTAACTTTTATTTAGTCTTTATAGAGAAAACAGTTGAAATGCTTTAAGTTTTTCAATTGGCAACATAAGTTAAGCAAATGAATATGACTGTCAAATTTCATTAATAACATCAATATACTTTTTAGATTTTGCCAAGTAAACCATATAATGCAGAATTTGTAATTAAAATAATTGTACACGTAACAACTGTACTCATGAGATTCAACATTTGCATAACTACATATCAAAATAATTAAAGCAATAACAACATTTAATCACAAAAGAACTTTCAGTTTCTTATGATTGTTAATTAATGCATTATAATTAAATACCCATACTCACACGAAAGTCTCCTTCACTTTGTTGAGTGCATTAGCAAAATTGCTTCTACTATCATGAACAGTATTTGGCAACTGAGAAAAATTCCTCGTAAACTTTTCCTTGTCGTCACTCTCGCTATTATTTGAATTTTCTTTTTCATTGGGAGACTTGACCTCATTTTCAGAGTCCGAAATGTTTTCTTTAATTTCATCTTTTGGAATTTCAGTTTTTATATGTATTTCATTGAGAACTGACGGTTTGAGAAGTGAAACAGTTCTGTTTCTACCGCGGTGTTGTATTTGGTGATCCCTTAATTGCTGAGCCACATAGCGATTGTCATTCTCAATATTAATTTGTTTATTTCTAGCTTTAAGACGTTGTTGGTAAAGCTCTAATTCCCTTCTTAATTTGTTTACTACTAATTTCTGGAAATAAGTACAATTTTAATTTATAATAGAGCTGGTTTACACCATAATAAAATGGTTATCCATTGTTAATATTTCAAACGTAAACTTCTTTTTAAAATCTTAGTACAAGTGCCACAAAGGAACTATTATCAATAATTCCATGTTTAAGGCACTGCATTCATGTTTCTTTACATTAAGATAAAGAAATATATTTTGTTATTCATTTTATAGACGGTAATTATTGTTATGTAACCATTATAAATAATTTAACATTAGAGGATTACCATTTAAAATATATGCAATAACTAAATTTTCATCTATTATTTACTGCAAAGTAGCTACAGTACCTAAATATTCATTGATAATATTTTTTCTTTGCAGATATATCTATTTTACAAAGTTCTATCTGGTTTGAAGAAATATTAGTAGTTATTAAAATTATGGATGTTTTTTTACTATTATAAATATAAACCTTGCTAATTATTTTGTCAAGTTATACAACAAGGATAAATTATTTATTAACATATTTATATGACCCAAAAGTATAACAAAGTACAAAGTTATATTAATCATCTTTGCATGTTGATGTAAGCTTATCTAATAGAAATATCTCTTTTTTATCCAAATATTTTACCTTCAAAATTACTTTTAGAGGTCACACTTCACAAATACTAAATATAAACAAACTTACTTGTGTGTGTCCTATAGCAATAATTTCTTTTTCAGCTTCTTTAACTTTTGTTTTCAGATGGATGTTCTGAAAAAATAACACAGGTACTTTAACACCACGATCTGATAACGCACAATAAATATTAAACGAAAAATAATTATTCTCTCACGTTTTCGTCTTCCTGTAGTCGCGCGACCCAAACCTACAATTAAAACATAATATTAAAAAACTCTCAACAATATTTATAATACTCAAAAGCTATAATATAAAATAGAACACGACAATTAAACCAACCTGATGAACTCGTATCGCGTTTTTCAAGTCCGATTGAGTTTTGCGAATATCTTCTTTTATTTCATTAGATACTTCCATTATTAACTCTACTGAACAACAAACTTTACTCAGGAATGCTAACTTTTACCATATAATTTGTTACTTAATAAAAATTTCAAAAACGATATGTTCACCAAGAAATAACTCCAGTTTTGCAAACAGTAAAAAGGAAGCGCACAATAAATGTCTTATACTACTTCCCGAAAGTTTAGTTCCCCAAATATAATTATATAATAGTACAAAAATACAATCAACACTTATTATCGCTTTACTTTTTTATAATAAATAATTTAAAATAAAATAACAAGTTGTCCAAATTCAGTACAAGTAAAAATTCAATGAATAGGTATTTTTATTAAGTCATGTTTACACGAGTGCACAAGTGTATCTTTTTAGAGACCCTTTACATTATAGATAATAGACCCAGGATTGACAAGACACACTACAATAACACCAACTACTTAAGTATGAAGGAAAAGACGTCGATAAATGTATCGAGCATGACAACTTACTTAATTTTAGGCTGCATATTTTTATGTAAAACTTCATGTAAAATTGACAATTTGACAGATTGTATTTGAATGTGTGCATTTCGTTCATGGTCTGTGATTTCGTTGTCGCAGCATTGCAATTTGCGGTGCGCATAATGTCTTCTTTATCTATTAGCTACCTTTATTGAATCGTAGGTCTTGTGAATTGAACCCAGTGTTTTCGAAAATTTTCACCGCATTAGCTCAAAGGTGCATATTTTGTTAATAGGCAACGCCCGGTAGAAACAATAACTCAACATAGAAAGAAATGACACGCTGAAAGTAAGCCGCCACACAGAAACGTGAGGATAACGTAAATTTACAGTCGAAAGCATAACCTACGAAAAATGTCGGTGAAACGACAAGCTACGACAGAATTGAATCACGAAAATTGGGACAAGGAAGACTCAGAGGAACCAGAAGAAATCGGGTCATTCAAAACTGCGCCTAAAGAAATTCTCGAGAAGCGCGTCATTATAACAGCGAAGCGGCGGACGCAGGGCACTAGCGATGAAGTAAGATGTTATTTACTTATGTTCAGTACTACCTAATGATCTATATCAATACGGTCTCAATAAATATCTTGTGAGATACATAGTGATAATAACCTCACACATTTGATTGCTTAGCCCTTAGGTGCGTTTACAAACATTTTCAACTGCAATAGATATCTTGAATTTAACAAAGATTAGCAGCAAGCTATGTATTCCAATTCAAATAAAACAATTACCAAGGTTTTGTTAATCACTTTGTAAAAACTGGATAATACAAAATATGAATTAAAGAATCAATTTTTTTATTCAATGTGTATTAAGATTTGAATATATCCTGTGTGCATATTCATATACATGAACATTCATGAGCAGTTATTTTTGTTTTAAAGGAACTCCCTCTTGTACCTGTATTAAAAAAAATCATTTAGAGTAATTGCCTTACTCACAAACTGATTTATAAACTATATTAGCAAAAGGTTATAACTCTTATTGGAATATTTGTTACTAAACCATCTTGTATATAGAAGTTGATCACTGCAATAGGATGTCATACTCATTGAATCTAGTCTTATAGTAATTTTAACATACATAAACTCATGCCTTATTCCCAGAAGGCGTAGATAGATGTTCTAGTACCAACCATCACACCCATGTTTTACCTTGTGCGTTCTGTCCCACAATGTGATAGGGGTCGAGTCTATTGCCATATTGGGCACAAATTCTTGACTCCGGGCTGATAATGAATAGAAAATAGCAATATCACTTTGCTCAACCTGGGATTTGAACCTAAGACTTCAACATTGTAATTGAACCTTAGAACAACTATGCCACCGAGGCAGTCAATAGTAATATGAATAACATTTTAATCTTTTTCCAAATGTCCATAAATGAACTTGGAAATCTTAAATATTATTGCTTCAATGTTCTCATAACATTCATACCAAGTATAATAGGAACATGTTCATCTGATTTGATTAATAAATGAAGGAATAAAAAAAAATGTATTTTGTTTTTTTTTTGTTTCAGGCTAAGAAAAGTGTATTCAGTGGATTTGGAGGTTTCAATAAAACACAGCCATCATCATTTGATTTCCTGTCTAAATTGACTAATGGCAACAAAAATGCTAACAATGAAAATTCTGCAAAGAATGATACATCTGTATCATCTAGTCTGTTTTCAAGTAAACCTACAACTGGCACACAAGCTGGTATTTTTGGCAGTAGTACTGCATCACCAGTGAAGTCTTCATTGGGATCTTCATCAACACCAGCTACAGGCAACTTATTCAGCTCGACTACTGGCAAGACAGCGGCATCATCATCAGTTTTCCCAGCCATAAAAGCAGATTCAACAGTCAGTGACTCACCATTTAAAATGCCAACTGCCACAAGTTCAGGAGTAACAACTCTAGGTGTTTCTAAATTTTCTAATACAACTACTACCCCATCTCAAGTTACATCTAACATTTTCGGTGTATCATCCACTAGTGGCACAACAACCATGCCAGGGAAATCTTTGTTTGCCACCACTAACAATACTTCATCATTATTCAAAACTCAGTCTACAAGTTCTCCAACAGTAGCAAACACTAATGCTACTGCAAACACAAATAATTCAGAAAAGAAATCAGAAGATAAGAATGATGACAAGAAGATAACATATTATACCAAGTTAAAAGGGTTAAACGAATCTGTGTCAGATTGGATTAAAAAGCATGTGGAGGAAACTCCACTCTGTATCTTGTCACCAATATTCAAAGATTATGAAAAATATTTAAAGGAAATACAAGAAGAGTATGAAAGTCCTTCTAAAGAAAACTCTAAGGAATCAGTTGATAAATCTGTGTCCCAAAGTGTCACACCTACACCATCTAACAACACAACACCAGTAAAGAACAATGTATCATCTGGATCTTTTACATCTAAGACAGAGTCACCAACTGCCAAGCCAAGTATTTTTGGAACACAAAGTAACAATACAACATTCGGAGACAAACCAACAGGGTTCTCATTTGGAAGTAACACTTCAAGTAGTGTCACCACCACCACTGCTAGTCCAGGTTTCACTTTTGGAAGTAATACATCAACCATTTCTACTAGTACCACTACAAGCACTGGCTTTACATTTGGAAGTAAAGTTACAACCAATACCCCAGCTACTACTGTCTCAGGATTTTCTTTTGGCATTACATCAACATCAGTATCAACAACAACCACATCATCTCCATTCTCATTTACGCCAAATAAAACGACAAATGCCAATGGGGCTCCTCCTTTCTCTTTTGGAATTGGAAAACCATTTAGCTTTAATTCAAGTGTCACTCAAAAAGTGGAAAATACTGATTCTACAAACAATGGAAATGATGCCCAGGAGGATGAAGACACCCCACCTAAAGTTGAGTTCACTCCTATAACTGAAGAAAACAGTGTATTTGACAAACGCTGCAAGATTTTCCATAAGAAAGATGGTAACTTTGTGGACATGGGAGTGGGTACACTATATATCAAGAAAATTGATGACAGTGACAAACATCAGCTACTGGTTCGGGCTCAAACTACACTCGGCAATGTTTTACTAAATGTGAGATTGTCATCAACTATACCTACTCAGCGAATGGGCAAAAATAATGTAATGTTAGTTTGCATTCCTACACCTACATTCAAACCACCACCGATACCCGTGTTGATTAGAGTGAAAACTTCTGAAGAAGCAGATGAATTACTCGAAACACTTAATAAATACAAGTCATAATTGATATAATGATCAAAAAGGCCACAAAATTTGGCTGCAAAGTATTGTAAATGTTTTTTTTTCTCAATGTTATTTCAGCAGTAATATATGTATTACCAGGGAAATGTGGATTTTATTGTAATTTTTCTGCAGTATCGTAAATATAAGATTGTGTACCTAGTCTCCAAAATCGTTGTTTACTATTTACTATTGAAATATTGTATCATGTTTATAAAATATTTTAAGTCTGACAACTTTGAGTATGTATTTATTAAGCATATAGATGTAGACTGACTAAAGCTTACTTAGCGATGAACAGACGCCGCAGGTCTAGTTTTACTGTTATGTATAGATTTGGATGGTAGACAGTGATTATAATAGTAATAAATATTACATAGAAAACAATAATTATAGGTACAGAACTAGTGGGAAATATGTCTTAAAAAGTTTTGTCTAGGTTATGCTAATTGCTGAGGATAAATTATTCAAAATTCCTGCCTGTTTTTTTTTATTGCATAGTTCCGGCGAACGAGCAAACAGGTCACCTGATGGTAAGCGATCACTGCCGCACATAAACATCTGCAATGCTGGATCATGGATGTGTTGCCGGCCCAATTGTGAGGGGAGCGGGAAGGAAAGAGGATGGTAAGAGGTAAAAGGGTGTTGGGCATCCGGCAATCTCCAACGAACGAAGCGCGACAGCTGAGCTGTCGCTTTACGTCGATTTCCTGTGAGACAGTGGCACCGCCCCAGATGAGCCTGCCCATTCATGCTGAGTCATGCCTAATAACAGCGTGGCTCTACCACTTCCAAAAATAGCGATGGCAGACCAATTGATGGATAATCCATGCATGTGGTATTTTAAGTTCAGCCCGATATATCCAATTTCGCACCGGCCGTCATAATCGTGGCGCCACTAGCAGTCGTCATACTGTGCTCATAAAAGAAAGGAAACAAATAACAATATGGTATTTGGCCAGAAGACAATATTTACCTAAACTTATCAATAAAAGAAAGTACTTTAAGGCATTATAAAAACAAACCCAAAAATCAATAAAAATTATTTTAATTTACTATGTTACAATAGTATTGTTACAACTTACAAGTAGCACTCCCTTTAGCACTTGGCATATTATAACAACCAATTTTTTACTTGATTTAACTAAATAACGGTGTGTGAAATATACAAATTATACATTATAATAATTCTATTTTGAAAATTGCAAATAATTCTTTTAAGTTATACATATATTAGAATTAATCATTTTTATTTATAGTTTATTGCATTAATAAATTCTTCATGCAACTTATAGTCTAGGTCTACAATTTAGTGTACTTTATGTACTGCTACTGTAACTTGTTGACATTTGACCCAAACCCATCTGGATCCTATGCATGTGAATTTCAATATTATTCTGAAATAATTTTTGATATTGAGGTTGAAGCTTCATTTTTATTTGCTCCATTGTTCCTTGCAGAACACTTAGTTCATATGCATTTTGGTCAGAATCTGATAAACTTTTTACTTGAAGCATAAGAGCAGTAAGATCAGTTATAAGATCTATTAGTGAAGAATCTTTTACAGAACCATTATTATTTTTATCAACAAGTATTGCAGCTTCTTCACGGCATTTTTCTCTTAGATGTGATGGTGCTAACATTGCAGCTAAACAAGGGCCTGGTGCTATTTGTTGGCAATAATGTTGTATTTCATTGATAAAGTCTTGCAAATCCATATTGATTTTCTCCAAGTCAATCACAACTGCAGCATATTTCCTTTCAAAATCTTCGGGCATTTTTTGACCAAATGATTTCTTTTTCTCAGCTTCACAATTGTATTCATATATTTTATTTATTTTTCCCCTCTTAGCATTTAAGATTTTCCTCAATTTCACAATAAGTTCCAGGAAAGCAACAGGATAACTTCCAATTGTTGCATCCATATGTTTGGCAATGTCTGAACAACCTATTAAAGGGTCTCCTTGAGAGTTGCTATTGGAAGGTTGATATAAATTTAAAATTTCTTGCATTACATATCTAGGTCGGAACTTACGTGATATACTAGCTAAGCTTATAGTGTCGGGAGGTTCGTTGGATAAAACTTCATAATCTGGAACAGAATGTGTGCCTAATTTTGGCCTTTCAAATGTTATTCGGTAAGTATTATTTGAGGTATCGACAGCATCAATACATCCTGTAAACAAACCATCTTGAGGTTTACGTAACCTGGCTGTAACCTTTGTTCCAACAACCAACTGCATTGGAATTTCGTTTGGCAAATCTTTTGCACAGACATCAGTACATTTTCTTTGTTGTACATATCTTATCATTTTCCTTTTTCTCTCTAATTCTCTGCACTCTTCAGCAAAAAAAGCTTGTGAACACCTACGAGGTTTACCCATCATTCTACGGATTTTAGTCCATTGGGTCTGAGTTAACTTCCGGTTGGTCAATTGTGGAAATGATTCTTTGAGACAAATCATAAAATCATTTTCACCATCAAACAATGCCTTGTCAATGTTGCTGTAAAAATACTCAAAACATACCCATTTGTGAGCTTTGGGTAATTTTAATAAATTTCTCAATCTCATTCCTATCCTGTGGCCTGATTTAGCATCTGGTGACTGGTTTACTATTGTGTCAGGTTTCTCATCAAATCTCTCATTACTTCTGTGAACTTTAACGGGCGATTTCTGTTTCTTAGCACTTGTAGGTTTACTTGGTGTTTTTAAAATGATCTTTGGAGTTCTCCTTGGTGATTGCCTTGGAGGTGAAGTATTCACGAAGTCATCCACAAAGATAAATCTATTTTTTTTTCTAATTCGAGCTGGCATACCCCTAGCATTCAATTTTTGCACGGGTTCACTAGGCGCTGGCTTTGGCGGCAACTTAGTTCCCACTCGGTGTAAACCAAGTGCGGCGGGGCCGAAAGCCGGTGGCTCTTCATCTTCGTCAGGGAAATCAATATCCATTGGCTCATCTTTAATTCTATATTGGGACCTTGGCGGTGTATTTTCGCCCTCATTCTCTCCTAAAAAACAAAGACCAATTTATATAACGTTGAACACAATATTTCTTACTATGTTACAATTTTCCTTAGTGTGCTTAAATACTTATGCAAAGTAGTTTGCTTTGGAAAATTCAAAATTTCGACTTGATACTGGGTGTCAATTCACTGGCAAATTTAAAATTTTTCAAATTTTGAATCGAGCGAACCCAATTAAATTTCAAAATTGTGAAGCAGAACATGAAACTACGCCGTTCCGAAAAATACCACAAAGTAATTATTCCGTAAATTATTGAGAGACATTATGTTTGGAAGTGCCAATTACAATAAAAACACGTAAAAAATTATAAACAAACTTACTTTCTGATTTATCCGCCATGTTGATGTCGTAAATTTTGATTCAAGTAAAGACGAAGCGCCAAGATGAAACGTTCGGATATATGCATAATAAAACAGAAGTATTCGTATATTTTATGCTCATTAACTACAATCGATTTGCCATGACTGTAACCCATTCCGTATTCAATAGAAAAAAGTAGTATTTATTCGTATATTATCTATTTGTAAATTAATGCAATCAAAATCATTAAGTTATTATTTTTACGGAAAAATATTCTTATTTTTTAATTTTAGAACGCCTTTTTATTCAGTCTTTTAATTTATTACAGTTTTGAAATTTCGAAAATATTCCGGAATAATTTTTAGGTAAAAATAATATAAGACGTAAAATATTGGAATTTGGATCGAATTAAAATTATAATAAAGCAAGGGTATTGTTGGTTCATGAAGAGTTTCCAAAAAAAATCACAATGCTATTTTTCAGAAAAATATGAAAAAGCATTTTTTAAATTGAATAACTCTAAGTTTATGTGTAGACTGCAGATTTACCTAAACTGTTACTTGTTTAAGCGATTTTTTTATATTGCGTTATATTCATTAATAAAATAGATCAAACTCATATTTCTTAAAATGTATTTGTCAAGGGGACAATTATATTACGCTTTAGCCTTAGATTATTTATAATGTAGAGGGAGCACTAGTACTTTAAAAATATAGATAAAACTGGTGGGGCCGGGTCACCTTTTTCTGCCCTCGTATTGGTTGACATTTAACAGGTTGTCGAACATGTTATTGTTATTAGTGCTATTGAACTCCACTCAAACTTTTTTAAGACAGATTGCCGCGCGAATACTCAAACGCTACTTAAATATTATGTTGCCCTTAACTACGCAAGTCTCGCTTAATTGTACTGACTAAGTAGGACGCGGGTAGTTAAGTGAAACTTAATATTTAAATGTAGTTTGAGTATTCACACGTTAGAGTATACAAATATAGACGAACCGCTCGTACTCGCTCCAAAAACGTAGATAAAAATTTCCCTGTGAAATTTTTTGGAGACTTTCCATGACCTAATAATGCCCTTGTCTTATTATAATTTAATTTGATCCCAATTCCAATATTTTACATATCCTATTATTTTTATCTAAAAATTATTCCGGAATATTTTCGGATTTCAATATTTTAAATACCTACTTATAACACTGAATAAAAAGACGTAAAATCTGTAGTTAGAATACTTGTCTGTAAAACTATGTAGATTATATCTAGTTATATAATTAGAAATTGCTTTATATGTGTTAATGTTTATTTTATAGCCCCTAAAATGAATTCGGGTGGAATTCAATGACGCTTAACTAAATTTTTTTATTTTTCTTTTCCACGTTATTCGTGTGTATTCCAAGCTGGCACAATTCATACTGAATGTAGGGAAGAAAAATGTGACCCCGGCACCACTATCTTTATCTACGTTTTTAGAGCACCAGCGTTCTCTCTATATTTTATATATACTACGTCGGCAAATAGCATAAATTAAATTTTAAAGTTAGTTGAATCTAAAAAGATGAATACAGTATCAACTTAGTCGCCTATTATAATTGAATTTGGTTGAAAATATGAAATATCCCGGATTGGTTGCATTTTCATGACGTGTACAGTTTGCAATGTATGAATAAGAACCATAGACGTAGCATCAAAATAAAAACACATTTTGATAACAACAAACCATTCGCGTGTACTATCCGAACGTACAAGGTTTTTTAAACATATGTATAATTTGAGCATGGAACGATGGAACGTAATAAATTCCATGGTTTTGAATTTTTATATTAATTGAAATATCGAGAATGTCAGTTTTTATTTACACGAGATTGATGACATTGACAAGTGACACATGACGTAAATTACTTTCTCCCCGCACACCGCAGCTAGGTGGATTCTTGTATGAAAATGAGAAGTTTTAAAACTTGATGTCCAAGCATATTTCATCATTTCGTGCCTGTGTAATATAGGAAAATGAAGTGCAACGTATTATATTTGTTTGCCCTAGTATTTCTATTTGTGTTAGACGACGCTAGTTGTAAGTTTAGATTTTTTACGTATAAATGTTTGGCCAAGGTGAAGTGAGAGTTGTTCAACAATAATTGTTATGCCATTCATTACATGTATCGTCACTTTTTTAAGTACTACGCTAAAGAAAAACCTCTTTTCATTTTATTTCTTACTAAATTATTTATTTATGGACAGTGTATAGCAAGCAAAAGTGAAAATTCAGTAATATCATTTCAGTCTGTGTTTTAGAAAGGTATATAAACAAAAATGTCTTAACAATATTGTATAATGATTTATTTCAGGTTTGAACAAAAGATGCATCGGATGTAGATCTCGCGGGGAGCTTGGTTCTTGTGGAGACCCTTTTCCATTTAATGTAACAGAGCCAGAGGCAGAATATGGAATCCATGTAATTGCCTGTCCCTCTGGTTGGTGCGGGAAATTGATTCAGGGCACAACAGGAACATTCAGAAATGATGGTAAGCATTACTAGTTGGATTTTTACTTTAAATTGTCAAGTTATATTATTTAATATAAACAATTGAAACAAATATCATAAAATTATACCTGGATACTAATATACTTAATTAAGTTATGTTAATCATAGGCAATAATCTCATTCTTTAGTGGTAAAGAAACCTGCATAACATGGAGGTTTCCACAAGATATGTATGGGTTTATAAAGTTTAGACTAAAAGGCCTATTCCGAAATGGAATTAAGTTAGGCAGCTTTCTGATAAAATTATAAGGTAAGTATTTTTGCAAAACATTAGACGATGATGCATTGACCCTCTTTAACTATGGGTCTAGAAACAGCAGAAAATACCTCTACACTTCATGCATTGTAATTTGTATTTATTGCTGTAATGTTTGTTTAACATTGTTTGAAAATGCATATGTAAAGTGATTAATTAAATTACCCATTCCCTCTACCATATTTTTTTAGGCATAGACATCTAGTATCACACAGCATACTTAAATTTATAAGGTATTAGTTTTTGTACCATCTTATTAAATTGAAATTAAAATGATAATTATTCCATTATTATTTTTATAAAATTATTTATAAGAAATTATGTAGTTAACAAATAATGTATTTTAATAATAGGATTGGAACAGATAATTATGTTTATCTATTACATCCATATAAGTCTCATGAAATAAAATTCTATAACTGTAGGAATTTCATTTCAATAAATAAATAAACAAAAAAATCATACATGCTCATGATATCTTAAAATTTGTTAATACATTTTCAGATTACGGTGCTGTAACAGAAAGAATGTGTCTTCAAAGACCACCGAGTGATTACGAAGAGAGGTGCGCCTATACTATGTGGAACCGCAAAAAAGTGTACATGTGCTTCTGCAATGGAGACCTTTGCAACTCCTCAGTGACAAACACTGCCTTCCCAATAACATTATTAAGTTTACTAGCTCTATATAAGTATATAGCTTGACGAAAAGTATAGCAGGCATAAAAGGGCAACCATGGTAAATATGAATATTTGTAGGAATTTCAAATATGAAATTTGTTTGTAAGTATACCTTATACTTTTAAAAATTATCAACAATCACTTGTATGTTTCTAGACATTATATTTTATAGAATTTGTAAGACTAAATTGTACAGGAAATATGTATGCAGCTTTATTATGTCTATGTGTACTAGAGTTAAGTTACCAATCTTATGTATTCCGTCCACACAAAAGGTATAAAGATCTGTAATATTAGTGTATGTTTTATATAATGTGGTACTATATAGGGTAAAGTATAAAACATTCCATTTTATTGTTGGTTCTATACAAACTACATACTTTAATGAAATGTGTTAAAAAGTAAATAATTGTCACCACCCGCATGTGATTTTCCTGATGTGTTCATATTTTTACATTCTATATGGCTTATTAAATAATATGTACTTCCTTTTATCTGTGATAATTTTCTTTGAATGAAAGAGTTAAATTATCTAAATGGAAATAAATATGAAAGTTACATTCTCTGTTCTGTTAAAATTAATTTCAATAAAATTAGACAAGTAATTCCTAGAAAATTCTGTATAATATTTGTGGTATTATTTGAAAATATTTGTGATTTAGTACAGGTTTTTTGTGAAATTGTTCCATTTGATAAGGATTT
The DNA here is from genome assembly GCA_033459515.1 of Theretra japonica. Lineage (NCBI taxonomy): Eukaryota > Metazoa > Arthropoda > Insecta > Lepidoptera > Sphingidae > Theretra > Theretra japonica. The sequence continues at coordinate 9,613,595 of CM065939.1, forward strand.
TTAGAATTATATTGAAAGTCAGAAAAAAGAATGATTATCTTTTTGAGTCAAAATATATTTTCATGTTAAGAACTAAAAAAATTGTGTTCAAAGGAAATACTTCATAATAATACTCATTGTTAGTATTTTTGGTTTTTTAATATTAAAGTATAAATATATTTGTAGCTAAACTTAATGATTGCTCAAATACTTTTCTCTTTTATCACTTTAATTATACATTTCGAATGAGGCGAGTTTGTAGTTGCTAATGACCAGAGCAGTTATCATTAGTGTTGAGAAATGTCATTTCACTACATTCATTTTTTCGTCAATGATAATATTGTTACCAATATATGTGCAATTGAAGACATAAACTGTGTATTTACATCGAATATTATATATTTTATAATGTATTGAACAATTAAGATCTGGTGATATGTATATAGTGTAGCTGTTGCTTTGTATGAATTTATAGGTTATATTAGATGAAAATATTTGTACTTAATTTATGATGTATACATAATATTATGTTATAGATGTAATTGCAATGGAATCCAACATTTTGATATTAGCATCTTTTTGATATTTATTCTAAGCATTCCGCTTTCACAAGCAATTTACAAATGTAAGAAGCTAAGAACAATTTTGTGAAATATTCTTGAACAATGACAATAAATTAAAATATTCATGTATTTATTATACATTTATTATATTTATAATCGTAATGACTCCTGAGTATTTTATAGATAATTGTATACAAATATATTATGATCACAATTTATCATTTGTTTTATTTGTTGTTTGGGATGGCTAGGGTCGGTAGTACGGCCAAGTGTGACGTATGCTGCCAACTATATGCGGTTTCAGGCCATTCTGTACACGTAGTTTTTGGTTGGCTAGCAAAGACGGGATGTGAGGTATTTCGTGGAAGTACAGATGGCCGTGTTGTTTAGCTTTGTGTACTGCCGCGATAGCTTCGGTACCCTCCAGTAGATATGGATCCATTACTTTAGACTCTGAAAACGAAACATTGTGGGCAAATGTTATTACTTAATTAGTTGTCAAGTGCTGGACAGTGTTGAGTCCACATTCTTGAGTAGGTGATAAGTCACAGTAGCCAGTAAAAGACACGGAGACTTCTAAGTAAATAATAATATAAATAAATACAACCAACAGTTAGATACATTGTCTTGACCCCACATTACATACATACATACATAAACACACGCCTTTTTCCCAGAAGGGGTAGGCAGAGGTGCTACCAGAACACCCACGTTTCGCCTTTTATATTCCGTCCCACGATGTGATAGGGGGCGAACCTATCGCCATATCGGGCACAAATTTCTGACTCCGGGCTGATAATGAATAGAAAATTCCAATATCACTTTGCCCGACCCGGGATTCGACCTCAGTTTTGCAATCATACCGTAGAACCACTACGCCACCGAGGCAGTCAAGATTAAGACCCCACATTAAGATCAATTAAGTCTTGTGTCGTGGGTATCAGAAACTACGAGGGACTTTTCGGTCTCACAAACACCTAGACCGAACCATCGGGGTCGGGGATCGAACCAGCGGCCTCTCTTTTCACAGCCGGCGTCTAACCAACTGTGCCACGGAGGCTGTCACTTCTGGTTTTCTTTATTCAAGATATCCATGGACTCAGCGTAACATAATTTACGACTGCCTTGCGACTGGCTGCTTACCTGTCTCAGACCTACTGCTTTCCACACAATGATATTGTATACCGTGAAAGCAGTCGATAATAATTAACAAAGGATAGACACGAACTTCGAAAAGTCAGTAAGTAGTGTGTACTGGTTTTAAACCAGCGGTGTCCACAAGATTTTGATAATGCTTTGTTTGTAGCAGGTCGTCCCCTATTTTATGTAAATACTTCACCATTGTCAATACGTCGTCCAATAGCACCGAAACGAGGCGGGCTTGAAGGCGGCAGGAACAGACCCTCTGGCCACAGAGACTCAGGATCTGGGGAATCCACTTTGTATGGAGACGGCGGTAGTATGGGTATAGTTTCTTCTGCAAAAAAAGCAAAAAAAAAAAAAACAAAAATACGTAGTAAGAATAGAACCTAGTTCAGAATAGGTCCCATAGGTGTCTTACGGTACTCCATACAGTAACTGTGCAGTTGAAGAAAGCGAAGTAATAAAAGTACTGAAACACTTAGATGTAAATAAAGGGCCCGGTCCCGATTCGATTCCACCAATAGTCCTAAAAAAGTGTGCAATTAATTTAAGCAAGCCCCTAACAATCATTTTCAATCGCTCGTTAAAGACCGGGACTTTTCCTATGCAGTGGAAAATAGCGCATCTGACTCCGATTCATAAAGGCGGTAAATTGGACGACATTGCTCAATACCGCCCAATATCTATTTTATCCGCATTTAGCAAAGTCTTAGAAACAATAGTCTATAGGAAACTTCTAGCGCACTTCAAACCATTTATTGACTGTAATCAACATGGCTTTTTACCCCATAAGTCTACCAATACAAACTTAATGGAATACGTATCAGATGTTTTGGATACAGTTGATAAAGGCGGTGAGGTACACGCGGTGTATACTGACTTTAGAAAAGCATTTGATTTGGTTAACCATAGTTGTCTTCTAAATAAACTTGAGGATATGGGAATTCATGGGACATTACTTAGATGGTGTGAATCGTATATATGTCATCGTTCGCAATTAGTTAGTGTTCGCGGCTTCAAATCTCAAATTTGCACGGTTCCGTCAGGAGTGCCTCAAGGCTCTCATCTTGGACCTCTTTTTTTTCTTCTTTACATAAACGATATTAATTTTTTTATCAAATCTAAATTCAAACTATACGCCGATGATCTGAAAATTTACCGAGCGATATATAATCAGTCAGATATAGCAGCCCTCCAAACTGATTTAAATAGTGTTCAAAGGTGGTGTGCCGATAACCACATGGTTTTGAATTTAGAAAAATGTTATTATATTAATTTTACAAGGAAAAAGCAACCTCAGTTGACAACTTATTACATAAACAATATTCCTTTATCTAAAGTAACCACTGTACGGGATCTAGGAGTCATCTTAGACAGTTCATTATCTTTTAGATACCATATAGATGACATTATAGCTAGAGCTTCAAGACTTTCTGGTTTCATCAATCGACAAATGAAAATTTTTAAGCAGTCGCATCTTACTACAATAATTTATAATTCAATTGTTCGTCCCATTTTGGAATATTGTAGTAATGTGTGGAACCCGGTTTATCAAGTGCACATCGACCGCATCGAACGCGTACAGAAACGCTTTTTGTATCATCTGACGTATACCGATAACAAATGCTCACAATTTCGATCATATGAACAACGTCTTTCCTTCTATAAAATAGAACCTTTGAACACACGGCGTAAAATAGCTGACATCATGTTTTTATATAAGGTTATACATAATTTTATTGACGTTCCCGAATATCTTGAACGTGTGCATGTAGTTGTACCCCGTGGTAGCAGTCGATTGAGTAACCGATTATGTTTCTATCTTCCCAATGTAAAAACGAATCTCGGCCAGCATTCTCCTTTGTATCGAATGTGCTCTGCGTGCAACCATATTCGTGGAGATATTGACATTTTTCGTCACAGTTCTTTAGCCTCTTTTAAAAAAACAGTGCGTGTGATGTATGGGCTGTAATTTTTTTTTTTTTGTGTTATAACTTAGTTTTAATTTTTATCTTTCTTTATGTATTGTTTTTCCAATAGTTTATATATACGTAATATCAGTATTTTATTGGTGTAGCAACATTATGTAACACGAGATAAAACACTTTGTGACTTTATTAAACATGCTGTGTTCACATCGAGTAGGATATAGTCTAGAAATAGTAATTAGATATAGTATTTTATAAGTTTGTTTTAAGATTGTAGCCAGTTTTGTGAACCAAATAAAAAAAAAAAAAAAAAAAAAAATAGGTAAGGAGGTGTTTATAAAGGCGCTACCTCTTTGTGTATTTCACGCCCCAAGCAGCAGTATAAAAATGCTTGTTGTATTTTAGTTTGGAAGACATTGTAGTCAGTGATTATTATTGGTCATTAAGAGTTATTGACCTGATTTTGTTGTTATACTGAACAGCAATGTATGGATTCGGTAGTTTACGAAATTTTAAACGCAAGTTTTATACACTGCCAGTGTATAATTTTTAATAGAATAATTAATAAATATTTTTGAGTGATACAACAGTCACACTTATAATATAAGCATTAGTAGGTACCTAGGTCTTTGTGTGGGAATCGAACCCGCGACCTTTCAAGTGACAGTTGGCATCTCTCCAGCTACTTCACCGTCCTAATTGATAATAATATAAAAACCAACCTCTATAAACGTTATTGTTCCAACCCATGACCGTAATGGAAGTTTGTCGCGGTATGTCTTCGTTTGTAAACGGGATTGCTGGTCGCGTCCGAGGATATCCACCTCCAAAAGAGTGAGGTGTTCCCGAGTGCCCTGCAACGTTATATACAAATATGAATAAATAATTATACCTACCTATATTCATAAACACACAACAACGACATACAGTAAGATACTTTAATATTAATAAATACATTTAGTGTTTTCGGGCTTTGAAACTACGAAAGAGTTTTTGTCATAAAAGTCTAGACATGTTTTAATTTTTATACATCTATTTTTTTGTCATATAAACAAAGCCTTGGTGAGGAGATCGAACCCCAGACTACTCATTTCACAGCAGGCTGTTTAACCTACAGCGCCATGGCGGCTGAGGGGTTACCTACTCTATGATCCGCAACAAAACTCGAATCTTTGGACATCCCACGTAAAACTGTACGAATGTGCCTAGGTACTCCACAAAATGTTCTAATCCTCAATCTTACGTCCTAACTATAGACTTAGTTCGGAGTGAATGATAAGTATCATAGAGAATAATGTTGATTTTTAGAAGTGGAAAAATTAAAAACGTCCTGCAGACGTCGAACGTCCGAACATTCGAGTTTCGTTTCAGATAATAGAGTAACCCCCCTAATCCGGGCACATACATTTGTCTCAGTGCACTGTGATCGAACCTGCTGTATCTCTTTGCTCAACCGCTTCCTAACTAACTGCGCGTCGAAGGAGTTGAAGGCTTTCTATTGTGACTATTCATGGAACTTTCAATATTTCTAAATCGTGTATTACCTTTACACACATCAGTACATTTACAACTTTTATTAAGAACCGTTAATTTTGCATTGAACAAATAGGTATTTACCTACTCTGAACTCCCGTAATTAGGTACTTACTTTGCAAATGTCTATGGGAGAACGTTTGCGCTGGGTTGTGATAAGGCTGCCTGCTCATTACGGAGATGGGGTCGCCGACCCCATGGGTGTAGCTTCGCGCGGGAGTGATCACGCTTACGTGGGAAGTGAACTGAGTACTCGCCGTAGCTTGTGCTGCCATCTGCAACACCAGCAGGAGCAAACTTGCTGATTTCCCCAAAGTCTTGAGTGTTACAATCTGAAAAAAGAAAAGAAAAGGTATGCCTCAATTTAGTTACAAGAAGGATAAAACAATGAAGAGTGATCTGTAGATGATAAGGAAATGACTCAGTTGATTCTGAAAGGAAACACAATACCAGCGATATTCAGCGACCCCTGTCTCCCTACGGCAGCGTTTCCCAAACTTTATGTCGCAAATCCCACTGGAATGTCGCGAGCGAATACTAAGTAGGCCCTGAATATGATATGATATCGTTGAGCGTCTACCTCCTCCGGATTTTCACCTATAATCAGCGTTAAAACTAAAAACCGAAATAAATTAGATGTATCAAATTCATATAATATATAATTACAGTCCTTGTAGTAAGTGCTGATAAACAATTTTATTATAAGTAAATATTGTTTCACCAATATTGACTTTTATTTCCCCTTTACGGGCAAAAGGTAACTCCCGAATTTGACAGATTTTGTTAGGTGGGTCGGAGCCCAGTCAAGTTTGGGAAACACTGCCCTATTCAAATAAATCACATTATACATATATATCATACATATATAAATATTTGTTAATTAATGTTTAAGCCGCATGAAAAAAAATCTTTACTAATAGTATATAGAAACTTAGGTAATAAGTAGATATAGATATGTTTAAGTTGTTGATCGCATCATCAGATCTGTGTAGGCATTAACACTCATGCCATCTTAATTCTATATAAGCTATAGTTGTTTCATTATTTAATGCAGTCAATGGGAAATGCTTAGTTACAACGGATACGGCATTAAGATAGAAGATCTCAATCATATTCTGTTCGCCGATTCAAACGTGAATAAATACATAATTACATCACTAGTCCTATCATTAATAGATACCGAATATTTACTAAAGCTGCGTTTAATTTCCAGTTCTCCTTTAGAAGATGTACCTATTTTCTTAATCGCTATTCCTTGAAAACATATTAAATATTAATCATAGAAATGTAGTATATTAGAGGGGCCTGTCTTATTTCTAGATACATACATAGTATGTAGGTACCGGTAATGCATCTTAAGAATTATATTATTCTACATTTTATGATCAAGTCGATCGACTTAAATGTATTTGCATATTGAGATACTTTGTAAGGTAGACTTTTTATTTGTTCAAGAGGAAAAGCTATTACGCCCCCCTTTCAGAACCCCGGGGGAGGCCGAAAGAGGTATGTCAGTATCACTGGCGTTCCAGCCCGGCACAATGCGGATGTTGTAGCAGAGCTGGGTCCCCAACAATAGCTACGTCAGTATACTGACTAAAGACCCGTCGGTGTCCGTCACACGCATCGTGGGCGGCACCGAACATCCCAGGGCGAACAGCGCCCCGATTTACGTCTTCGTAACCGCCCCGCGCAAAACCATTGATGGTCCATCCATTACAGCCCCCCCCCCCGTGCCCCCCATTATAGGAGGATGACCCCCAGTTACGACTATTTTTGGACGCCCTTTTAGGTGGTATGGGCGTCCATGACAGAGACGAGGCTCTATTGCACGCCCTAAGGTACCGCGAGGTTATTGTACGATTTGCCCGTTTCTGATATATAGAACGGGCAGTATAACATTACTTAATTCTGGAACAAATATTGTTTAATGACACTATTGGTACTTTACTGGGAATCGACACTGAATCTTTTCACTCTTAGATCAGTTTCCTACTTATTGCAGAGGTGCGAAAGCGTTTCCTTAAATATTATATATAGTAAAACTTAACTTAAAGATAAAAATAAATAAACTGTGCCGTAAAGAACGGATTAATTGACACTCAAACCATAATCCTATTACGTGAAGAATAATTCAACATCGTAGCGATAGGTGAACCCAGTACAGACAACAATGTACACTAAAACTTGTACTGTCGGTCAATTTAGTTCCCCGGCATGCTCTCACGCGGCTTACGACACCTGCACCGTGCACTCTCATCACAAACGGAACTGCTGGAGTGGCGAAACGTCCAGCTAATCGTGTTAGAACATTCAATAATATTTAAACGTATGGTAAACGTCGAGAACGTTTTAGCTAAGGGTGGCGAAACATAATGATCGGCTATGCACGAACTAGATGACGGCCTAGCGTTGTAGCTTGTAGGGGAATACAATTTGATGGCAGATATTGTTACTCCTATGGCGTGGGAATCGACGAGTATTATAAATAATTTAGGCTGTAAGGAAAGTGTATGTAACGTACTACGTTTGACACTATATCGTCGTATGTCACTATTTCAAAAACATTGCAAAAAATTCCTTGCTGAAGAAATTAATATTATTTAGTTTAATATTTATTTTAGACTGCTTTGTTGACGCTGTACTATGATACGCAGTACGATTACAATGCTGAAATCTGGTCTCCGTATCCCGTGTCAGGAAAGAAGTATTGGATTTTCTATTTATTATCAGCCCGGAGTCAGGAATTTGTGCCCGATATGGCGATACGCTCGCCCCCTATCACATCGTGGGACGGAAAATATATAGAGAAATTGGAGTGTCCTGGTTCCACCTCTGCCAACCCCTTCTATGAAAAAGGCGTGAGTTTATGTATGTATGTATACCTATGTATTTATTTTTATGAAAATAAACAACTCAGTTTGAATATTCTGCAACACAAACACGAAGCCTTACAACGATCCATGTGTCAATTTGATATGTGTTGTAATTCATCCATCCATCCATCCATCAGCCAAAGGAAGTCCACTGCTGAACATAGGCCTCTCCCAATGATTTCCACAGTGACCTGTTGGAGGCAGCCTGCATCCAGCGACGTTCCGCGACCTTTACCAGTGTGTTGTAATTACGCTATCCAATATCTACATCTGAGTGGTGGCCGGTGGGCCTATTTCTTGACGTTCGAATCACGAGGTGTAATCATGAGTTGCTCGGACTAAGCTAATAGCATGGATGAATGTATCATTTGAGCCAATTTGATTAATACATTATACAAGCTGAAACGTGAGTATCATAATGAAATTAGCAGATAACTATGTACCAAAGTACTCCTAATATAAATCAATAAGTTAAAATAGTTAGATCTATAACACTTAAAAAACGGACAACGGTTTACGGTACTTCCAAACCATGTTTCTTTGACCTTATTTTATTGAACCCAATTATATTTCAATTAATTTTGAGCTATCATAGTTTCGATAATGAACTTAATTATGTACGAGTCATCGTTGTGGCTATCCGATTGCGATAAAGAAAGTCAAACCACTGATTGTTCTCGTTAATTATTTTGGTTTACTATCTATTATCACATAATTGATTATTTAGATAACGTTTAGATAAAAGTCCTAAAATTACATGCCTTAATAGACTTCTCGATGTAATTTAAATGCAACAAATGTACCTACTACTGAATATTTGTCTTATCTATACTTACATCTAATAAATAATTAATATTTCCACAATTATAGACTATTTTCCAAATAATACGAAATATGTAATAACAAAAACCTTACGTACAATTGTATTAAAGATGTTCTACATTCTACAATTACAATAGATTCAATGGCAAGTGGCAGTGGTGTTGAAACGAGAAACAAGTCCGTGACCTTACAAAACTAACAAATGGATCTCATAAATATCTTAACTATAAAGTCATATGGGCTCAATTCTTCACCAAGGTGAGCCCGGCATCATTACAATGCTGTAATCTCAATCTGGAAGACAAAGCTCATGCGGATACGGTTCATGAATGAAATTTGAACGGCAATGCGAGTTTGATCACGATTAAGGATGTGCTCGTGAAGTATGCGAGAAGTAGAGTGCCCATAATAGAAAGAACGATTGAAATTAAACTTCAGAATAAAAGGATATTATTATGAAGAACGTTCATCGATGAATTCAAATCTATTATTTCTATTATAGCTATTAATGGTTTACTATTAACATACAGGAAGATGAAAAGTTTATATTTTTTCATTTAATAAGTTCGCAAGTTGCAACTAATAGAAATTGACATAACAGTATTTGTTTAATGCCTTCATTTAAAAAAAATGCCTCGTCTATGGAAATAAGTAATGATGTACTTGAATATTGTATCGGTTTTATAATAAAAACACAAATTATTTGTCATTGCCTTTAACTTGGAACTTCTACCGTCTACGAGATTGAAACGCCGTTTCATGTTGCGCATCTAAAAAACTCTTTCTTGACAGCCCTATTTGTAATGCAAGAGATTACAATTTTATTAATTCTGCTACACAATATAGTACATAATTATTCAAGGTATCAGTAGTTAAAAATAGCTTTTACGAACTACGAAGCGTGATTGCAGACAAAACGTGTCTTAATGACTGATCAATAAGTTTGTTAACGATCGATTATCTTAAAAGAATTTCTCAAATCTTCAGTTTAATTGATCCGAAGTACATCTGCATTTTACTCTTCAGTAATTGGAATAAAGTGGAGCGCTTCGTAAATTTGTCACGACTTTTATGACTATGCTTTGAGATTGGTCACGATATTAACTAGTCAAGGACTGAGCTTACTGAATTAATAATTTGCTTTATTTGCATTTTGAAATTTGTTCCATCTGAAATAATGCGTGTTAAGATATTATTATGCCAGTAAATATAGTGTTGGAAAATAAATAAAGTTCTTTACAGTTACATGACCCGTGGGCCGTGATCACATTCAAGTAATATTTATACGAATATATAATAAAATTAGAATTAAAACGTAAGATGTATTAAAAAGACAGTGAATTTGAAAAATATAACAAACATATTTACATATAATAAAAATCATCAATATAAGAAATCCTGGTTTCCATTATCCGACTTTTTACCTTACGCGAATTCATTTTTCGTAAAAAAATAATTTTATTTTTAACTAAAAAGTCGCCCAACCAGTATTTACTGTAAATAAATAAATGCAACACAACAGATATTTTTATGTTAGTAACCTACCTATATGTAGACTATAGGTATATGTATATTGCTAAACTACAGGTCGTCATTCGTTCCGCGTCGTGTTTTCAAGTTCAGCGCAGTCGTTTGGCAGCATGTTTAATTAAGATTTCATACATCATTATTCTAATGGATCTAATGTATGCCTCGCCTCGAACTAACAAATTCTTGGTTTACACATAATGTCTAATTATAAAGCCTATTTTTTATCTTTTTTTAACTTAAATCAAATGCAAAAGAGGTAACTTCCGGGATTTAATAAATTCACGATGATATATTTACATACCTTAATGACACATTTGTTGAATAACAACTAGATTAGCGGAGATCCGTTTCAGTTATTTATAAGAATTAAGTGTTTAATTAAAGGTCATGTTGAAGAATTTGGAAAGGGTAGTTAGCTTTCATGTGGTGTGAGGTTAGCAGTAGAACTAGAAACTTAATGAGTAATGGATTTTGATTGATTTTTGGATTTTGATTCAAATACCTTGACAACTTTTGGATCAAGCTTTATTTGGAAATGTGTTTTCAGGTAAATAAGAATTATTAATAAGTATGTATGTAGGTCAGCTTGTATTGTATTTGTTACATTTATCAACAACATAGTGTAAATTAAAACAACAAGTCTAGAAGCAATTCCATACACCTACGTCTCACTTAAGTGCAAAATTCTTCGAAAACCTTGAAGACATGTGAATGTTTGTTTGTTACGATTTTGGTCTCATACATGTCTTCGTCACGGTTTCGATTTATTATATTTCGGCATATATTTCGGTTTTTATGGAATCAAATAGTATATTATAGGTTCTCTTGGGAGAAGCCAATATAATATGTTTAGCTTTACTGTATTTCCTAACTTTTACTGTTTTAATATCATACGCGTAATAGCTGGTTAATAATTATGTTTAAAATTAAGAAGCGATAAAGTACTCTCCTAGTGTTAATGGTTTATTTCACACTAATAGCTTTTATGAGTGATTACAGAAATATTGTCGTAATAGATTATCTAGTGATTGGTTATAGGGAGAAAGTAAAAACAAACGATCGAAGGGTCGCATAGAAAGTATTACTAATTGCTTTTAGATGTCTCACAATGCAAAAATAATGCGTTGTGTCATTCAGGTGCACTTTACGCGTATGTAAAGTTGGAATCGCAATCAGCGTAGTATAATTTATCTTCCATTTCGATTTGCTTCGTAAATATGAGTTCTGTAATTCATTCGCAAACAGGAATATAGTAATAATTATAATTAGTAAACATTTGTATATTGGATGTAGCGATAGTTCAGTAGGCAGCGGACCAGATAGCTGAATGAGGGGTCGCCGGTTCGAGTCCAGTAAGCTCATCCAGATTTTTTTTATGGTTATGTTTGACTTTTAATAAACTCTCGCTCATTTTGACGGTGATGTACGACATCATGAGAAATGTGCAAAGATGAGATTTTGAAAAACAGCAGCAATTTTCGAGACGTCGTTGAAGTATAAACTGGTTTAATATTCATAATTATTAAAATAAACTACCTACTTCTACTATATTTTAGTATAACTTTCAATTATCTCCAAATTTCAAGTCTTTTGTAAATAAATTATGCGAGCAAGCTGAAATGAATATTGTTTGCAGGAAATCTACAGACAGACGCGTTGATGTGATCAGCGATCACGGTCGTGCTTCCGTAGACACGGGACACGTTGCCGTACAATCTGATATCCGATAGTCTTAGTTTCATTGTGAAATTATTTCCAATATTTTGCACCGAACTATAACCAGGCTTAACATGTAGGTACCATTGGGTACGGTAGTAGTTATTACTCAAGCTAATAGATATACTGATATGTATTACCTATGTACTATAAGAAGTAATTCTATTTTATTCCGTTTTGTTATCAATCCTGACTGCACAGCATACGCAATTCGAGATTGTCTGATTTTTAATAGGTACACTTAATATACTTATTTATTGTAAATTTAGTTTATTATTTAGTATATTTATATTTCGAAAATAAAGTATGCCGACAGGATGTTGTTGTCAGTTTGTGTCAAGTACAAGGAAATTACGGCAATCCCCGGTAGGCTTTTATTGTACATCACATATTCCGCTTGACAGTGTCCCAGGGGTTTTAACCGGTAAGTTGTTTTTTGGCGGAATATAATATTTTTATGTTATGGCTTCTGATAGGACACTATATACGCAAGGGTGATGGACGGGATATCCTGTGACATCAACGTACTCCTATCAAAAAATCTTGAAAGCTTATTATCTAAATCTATACCTAATAATTAGGTACCTAATAATTATTAGGTATAGATTGAAATTATAAGCTAAATAGTGCTGTAAATATTACTTTTGAATTTTAATTTCCAAAAAGTATTTGTCCGTATCCGATGCGCAATTGTCTTCGTTTGATGATTAATTGTTTCGATTTTCTACATATGGAATTAAACTATGCATCAAACAGTGCACTGTGCAGTCAATGCATCAAACCAGTTCAACGACAGAATCTACATAAAATGTCAAATGCGCACAACATTCACACGTTTGAGAAAACACGAAATGATATATTGGCGGTTGTTACCAAATTTTATCTGTTCTCATTCACCGTAACGTTCTAGAAATTCAATCAGTGCGACGATCTTGACGTAATAATGGCCTTGCGGGATAGAATTAGAAACATACAGTTATCCTGATCGAAATTGACATTGATTACAAACAGATAGTAACATAAATTGCAGAGTAAAACTCTTTAGGAATGCTTGCATTTGGTAGGTTCATTTGTATGGAAGATAATTTCAATTTGTATTTTGCAATATTTATTTTAACGTCCTAAATTCATTTGACTTTACCATGTGATCATACCTACTGATTTCTACGTCAAATGATTTACAGTATAGTTCCTTCCATAAATGACGGAACAGTATCAAGTGAAAACCTAATTTCTTCTCCTGAAAAATGGATCATTTATTCGTTTTTAATAATTTGTTCGTATTAAATTCTTAAAGACATCGAAAGTACTTAGATAATAACAAGAAGTTATGTTGCATTACAAAGGTCAAGATCTATTCCACCTAATTGAGTCAAATTATGATTTTGTTTATAGCACGCGCATCGTTATGCACAAAAGTGATCCATTCTTATGATCCGGTTTCCCTTGAGCTCTTCATCAAGTATGCAGTAACATTACTTATTATCATGATATCTAATCACTATTATACCTTTTTCATAGATGTGTTCAGCTTCCATAATATGAATCTATTGAGTCACACAATACCAACAGCGATAGATGTAACTCAAGTATGTTCAATATGTTCATTTGAAATTGTCCGGTTGAGAAGTGATGCAGTTACAATTGTTGGTATTGTGCAATCCGCTGACCCATCTTACAGACATTAGGAAGGAGAGTGCAGATGATAAAATTGCTGTAGATATGTATATTTGTATCTTTAACGTTTAATGAACGTGATAGATTTCTTGTTAGAAATATGACATTATAGGGATAGCGATAGCAATTATAGTTTATACATATATATGACACGTGTGTTTTTAAGTTCGATCACCTGGTCGGATATACAACTTTAGGTGATTCTGATTGCTACATTAAGATGTTACAATCAGAATCATAAATGCTTTATTTGTACAAAATGAAGGTAGATACAATTATAAGGTTGTATATAATATTTAAAATAGTTCCTTTACATTTTTCCATATGGCGTATGAAAGTTATAGTTATTTCGTTAACTTATAAAACCAATGAACTTATACAATTAAAGTATAAGACTCAGGACTAGAAGTCCAGAAGACTAGAAGAAGAGGAAGTATAAATAGGACGAAACTCTATTGTTAATTTACAAGTAAAATATTTCTCATTCTAGAATCTAGATAATTATAAATCATAACAGTCTAATAACACGTGAGCACATCTTTAATTTAAAATATTTTATCACTGAAGGCAATTTGTTACTGCTTAAACAAAAAAAGTATGTCACTTAAGTGAATAGATTAAAAAACTTTTAGCATTTTAATGACTGGCTCGTCGTGAGTGCGTGTAATATGGGATGATGTATGCAAGATCGATACCTGTTGATCTATGCACTTTCGCTATATTTACTAGCCATTTAAGGAGGTGTCCCATGACATTTTCATTTTATTGAAGTAAAATTGACACTCACCTTTTGCTCTCAAGTTACACAAAACTATTATTATCTGTAAGTACCATTTGTCTCACCATCTTAATATTTTAGAGCTTCTTGCAGTGTCACTTTAAGAATTTCAGTAGCTGTACCTTTCTTTCTTTCTACTTAGCGTTATCACAACCGATGCCAGGGTCTGCTTTCTAGATCAAGCTCGATTTTTCACCCGGTCTTGAGCTTCCTCGACAGTAAAGCGCCATTTACACGGGGAGAGTTTCTCGTGGCGAGAATCGTATGCGATAATCGCATGACATAACCGCCATAAGGTTATCGTGTTCTGACAATGTTTACAAGATGCAACTTTTTTATACCCTTACGATAATCGTATCTTCGAAGCGAGAAACTCTCCCCGTGTAAATGGGATTTTAGACTCGTAATAACTGCCTTAATGACATAAAGCCGACACTTTTTTTCGCTGACATAAATCCAGGCTTAATTTTAGTCACAGGTGACATTACAGTTCATCTAAGTTATTCTACTAGCTTCCATAAATATCCTTACATAAGGATTCTTAATAAGCGGATTTGCTGATCCGTATAATTTACAAGTCAGGTGCGTATCGTTCATATTCGTTAATAGTGCGTTTACGTATTAACTTTCTCCACAAAACCTAACTCATACATCATTTGGACATTTCCCTACAATCAGCCATACAAGCATATGATTTAGGACAATCCATCATTTATTATGTAAGTCTAGGGATAGTTATTTATTGTGGCTATTGGGAAATGAAACTGGGAAAAGTAGAATTGATGAAGAGACAGAACATAGAGCCCTTCAAAGCGATTTAAAATTTATCTTAGAATTCAAAACGAAAGATGTTTAAAGACGCAATTAATGAAGGAAAACAGAAATGAGTAACATAGATAGATACACAATAAAATTATCTTCGCTTGCCCATCTAACATGACCTCTTTTAGGAATGCAATCAAATAAAAACGCTCAGGGGGCGTCGGTTCCGCTTTATTTAGTATTCTATTTGACTACTTTTAGATGGCGAAAGTTTTATAATAGTTACAGCTGGACTATACGTTGAACGTGTCTAAAATAAATCCATATTAAGCATTTAAATAAAGAGAACAACGTTAGGGATTTTCCAACGCACTTGTTTTGTCTGATGGCTCTATGTTGTTTAATCACATAAACAATTGCGTTTGAATATTATAACTATTCTTTAGAACACTTCCATTTCGTAATTATTATAATTACGGTTTGCACCCTGTTGCAAAAGCTGTCGTATTTTAAAAAAGAACCATGCGTCGAAATAATAAGCTTTTAAATGCGTATTGTCTTTTTATCTCGCCAGCTAAGGCGGAGTAATCTAATTGAGACCCATTATGAGTTAACTATTAAACTTCTCAAATTGTTTATTAGCGTAATTATAGGCTTTGTTGTGCGGTACTAATGGCGCGAGTCAAGGCGCAGGTATATCCTAGATAGCCTGACAAGCACTAATAGGAGGTGTCGTAAATCAGTCAGGGCGTCTTGTAAGCCTATTACATGGCTACCAGGCTAAGTATCGCCTTTTACTGGCTGTATGAAGGATCAGTAATATTCTATCCAACTATGGCCAATCAATCGCTAATTGTCATTTTGTGAAATCATGATTTTCGTCGTTCATAGACATTATACAAATGGCCAATCAGACAATTCAATGATTCTAACAATATTACTAACCATGAAGCAAATTGATTACCGTATGATGTAGTAATAAACTTCTACATATCATCAAAATGTACAACAGCCACGTAGAATGGAAAACCTAACATTCACTTTAAACGTAAAACTTTGACACGGTAATATTTGAGATTTAGGTATTACCAATTTACATTAACTCGACACATAGGTAAATTTAAATTTTAAAACATTTCTGTGGTAAATCGCATCATTTCACGATGTGAATTTAATTCTTGATCTCAAATATTTAATAATCAAATCTGTATCTGTATAAACCCTTAAACGTCCCATTGCAGGGCATGGGTCTCTTCTACAATCGAGATTACGATAGAAAGGGGTTAGGCCATATAGTCCACTAAGCTGGCCTAGTGCGGGTTGACGGACTTTGAATATCATACAAATTGTTGAAAATCACTGTGGTATGCAGGTTTCCTCACGATGTTTTTCTTTACCATTATAGTGCTTCTGTCAGTCAGTCTTAAATCTGAACACTGATTCTGATTTTACGCTAAGCGCAGCTGTTGCTAAGGTAAACAAGATAATTATTAGAGGTCTGCTAAATCGCTTCAACTGAGTAATGCATACGTTTTCCCAGCAATCATGTTTTAGGTATAGGTTGATAATGTCAACAGACATGTCAATTATTTGCTGCAAAACGGAAATTAATATTCAATACTTGATGATATTCATTATTGGATTAATTTTAATGTTAATGTATTCAATTGATGCTTTTCATTTCTCTATGGGTAGTGTTATTTAGTCGAAGTCATGTGATTCAGAATGACTAATACTAAAACATATAAGAAACGACTGCACCACATTTAATTGGCTTGCATATCCGAGGAAGTGGAGCAATGGCTGTTCGTGATCCACGTCACAGATCCACAATGGGATACTATACTACAAACTATATTGCCAGATGCGGTTCGATTTATTGCGCAAGCGAATTGGCCTTCACACCATCGCCTAATCCCGTTCTAATTGTCGGCGCATGCATTTCTTTAACCACCTACATTACCACGCATTACATTGCGACATGAAAAAACGATTTGTATCTTTTGTATTTCACAACACTTTTCACTGCGTTTTAATAAGGCTGATGTCTAATCATCTTTAAAGTATTTAGCCGGCAGCAATTGACGGGGTTAAAACCTTGATTAATATAGTTACTTTAGTGGAGATTGCACACTTCACATGATGAATAGCGAAATGTATGAAACTGACACTAGTAAGGAGAAAGATATCCTGCCATTTACTTTATGACGCATTCTGTCTTCATCGTTATACAAGAGGTAAATGTAGACTTCTTGAAGTGATTGCACTTCTATTTGAAATCGCGATATGTATATTAGTATTTATGATTCCTTTAAACTTATTAGTTTACTTAACAAGTTGTTACGTTATAAGCGAACTTTAACATTTATGCCTAAGCTTTGTCTAGAAGATGGAATTTAAGACTAAACGTATATCTTCTGTTTCAAAAGCATAACGTATGTTATGAAGTAAGAATTTGTGTTTGACGATATCCTACTCGTAAAGTAGTTGTTTTTATGAACATATTATTGAAAATGCGTCTATTTAACCTACATAGAATTCTATAGATTATTATGGTCAACCAGAAATATAATGAGATTTGGTAAGAATAAAAAACGGTATAAGAATGCAGAACTACTCTCAAATTTTCATTTTTTAGAACGGTGAAAACGATTATTATTCTATGTTTAATTTTAATATTTAGGTTTGTATAAAAATAAATATTTCAACGTGTTTTATTTTATGTCAAATTAGTACTAGCGCTACATATACGAAGTTTTGTATTAGGGGATATAATTTACGTAGTTATCATAAAGTGATGATGCTTTAAAAAATGACTAATACAAAATACATAATTAAGTTAATTTATTTATCAAAAAGCAAAAAAGTGTATGATTAACTTCCTCGTAAATACTGCCATCAATACTAATCGATGTCCATAAACAAAAAAGCGAGGTTAACGTTTAATTGCACTTAGATATCATTATGAGATGAGCACCTGATCACGTTGTGCGTGCTTCAAAAATTCAGTAGTTATTAAGAGCTATTTCTGATGGTTATCTAACCGGCTCACGGTCAGGTCACGTCACGAAAAATCGGGTGATTCCTATGGCATGCCAAATACTTTTATGTTCTCAGATAAACGATCTTGTTTGGTATGTTCATCAAAATGTTATGATGATGGGCCAGTAATTTGACCAGTAATTATAGTGATTTTACCATCATTATCAATAAAAAACAAAGAAGTTCTTGTCAGATGCGTAAGAAAATAAAAACATTAACGAACGCGTAAATGGTTTGACAGCTCCGTTTATAAAGTGCTTAATTGAAAGCTTTGCTGCCTTTCTTTAGGTCTGAGTGTTTGTGAGACAGAAAAGTCTCTCGTAGTTTCTGATACCCACGACATAAGACTCGATCTTATTGTAGGTCTGGACTATGTATGAGGCTGTTGGGTGTAATTATTAATTTATTCTGAGAAATGGACAGGAAAAACAAATGAGGAACCATGAGCAACTTCAGTTAAGATCCGTCAGTACATGCTGGGTTCAACAACGATACGTACTGTATTAAAATTTGTCTGTTTTAACACAATTTTGTGAATGGCGGCTGATACGTAGAATGAAAGGTAACTGGCCAGTCACCTGTTCAGATGTGAACGCAATTAGATACATCTAGACAAAAACCTTAAATCGGTTTTATATTTAGATAAGGACAAAAACATGCCTCATAATTTTAATGGCCCTCTTCCATCAAGCAGTAGAAGAGTGCCCAGCAATACTCGTATGACATATTATATTTATGTTTATCTTTTGCCGGCTCTTCACAATTACATTCTGTCAAAAAAGTATCGGGAATGGATGACTTGTATAAGGTTCCAAATTCAATTTTTTGTGTATTCATGATCTTTTCCCAGTAGTTTCTTGACAGAGTAGTACATGCGGTAGGTGTAGATTACTTTTTTCGCAACGATTCCAGTGACTTAACTGCCTCTTTGACATGAACGCTTTTGGGAGCAGGTTTTTTAGTCTACTGGTCTTAAGTTTTGGGTAAAGATCATATAGGTACATATTTTCAAAATTGTTATGGAGAACTTCCTGATACACTGGTTCCTTTAACATGACTTTCTTGACCAATAAGACATGAAGGCAGATATTCATACGTACACACAAATTCAATGATTTAACTTTTCTCTTATATTCCATAAACAATAAATAAGTTTTAAGTACATCGAGATTTTAAAAAAATACAACTAACTACGTGACTCGAATGCGTACGACTTTTTGCAAACATCAGTAAAATCACGTAAACCAATAAAATAGGCCTTCCTTGTCAACAAATCAAGGGTGTCAATTATGTAATCTAATGGCTTACTGCTGTAGTATGGGTACTCGAGTTTGTTTGCTATTGATGCCCACTTTCGATAAAATAGTTCCGTCATGTTTGCGGTCCAATTAGAGACAGATATAGATTCACCTTCAAAATATGTGAAGGGTAGGCACACTTGAGCTTTGTTTAGTTAATGACCTAATGTTTTGGAGGCCCTTAAAACTACCTTCTTTACCTTTGAAACCTTTTGCAAATTGTCAGAAACGGCCTTATCTAGCACCTAGTGTTTTATAAAATTAAGAAATTTCGGTAACCAGTTTCACCTTTTAACGTTAAAAGTTCTAAATAACGACTTATAATATTTGAGAAACTATGTTGGTGTTGAAAATAGAAATAGACGTAGAATAGACAAATTACAACAAAGCATAATAGGAGCACAACTTTTGCGAATAAACCTTGGAAAATTGAATAATGTTCATTGTAATTCAAAGTACCTCCGCATTTGTCATGTGAAAATCATGATTTTAAATTATCTTAATGTTCCATGTCTACGTTCGTCATAAATTGTGATATATTGTCCACAAAAAAGATCAAAGGATGCTATTGTGAGATAAACTTTTATGGAGCATAAGACGTGATTGTTGTGTACATCATAACTGAATCCATACTTGGCGCGTGCTTTAGATACAGTCGGTAACAGAAATTCATATCAGATTGCGTAGGAATTAGGTATATACCCATTAGCCATATTGTCAGTTCCGTTTTGGTATTTATATTTTGATAGAATAATCTTTGTCTAAATTTATTAAGAACTAACCGCACCTGTATACAACTGCATTAAATTTAATCACCTCTGAAAGGTGTATGATATTTTATATCAGAGGTTAACACTTTAAGCATGTATAAGTGAATTGCAAACGTCTATCTCAATTGTTTTCTTATGATTAAGAAAACAGCTTTGCAAATAATTTATAAGTTTCTATTGCATACAAATTTGTTTATACAATGCACTCTTCCTCTTTGTGCGATAAATAAATAGGAAATACTGATTCTCTACTTCAAACACTTGGGTACAAGGTTTGAACAGCTCTTAATTCAGTCATTAATTCATCATGGTTGTTTGTTTTGAGTTTGCATGATATTTGTATGGGCAATCACATGTTCAGCAGATATGATCTCTTCTTTTTTATATTACATTTAGGCGTTGTATTGTATCAGCCTGTATACGTCAAACTGTAGGACACGGGGCTATAATCAAAAGAACAATTGAGAGGCGTTAGGCCGTATAGTCCACCACGCTGGCCTGGAGCGGGTAGGCGGATATTCATATACCATGACATTCTTCCGAATTGCTATGGAGTGCAGATTTCCTCACGAAGTTTATGTTCAGGGTGTTACTAAGATTCTCTGCATTTCCGTATTGCTTGATATCTTATTGACCCAACCTAACATGATGGAAAATCACGTCCAAATTGAATGTTGGAATAAAACACGATGTAATAATATAAATAGCGTGAAATATAACTGAAATATAACCAACCAGGGGGTCCTTAACTTCGCCTCACAGAATGTCGGTTATTGCGAAAACTTTGAACCATTCGTTTAGGATTTCTTATAGCTGATTTTTATATTCATACAAATATACACACTATGTGCATTGCACAATACTCAGTTCGGGAATAGCAAAAATGCTTGAAAATTAACAAGAAAAAAAGACTTAAAAATATATATCATGTACATTGTTAAGTGTCGAAACCAGTAGGTTTTAAGAATGTAGGTACTGAATTCCATTGGATGTCATAACGTAATCATGATGTATGTGAATTTTTAAAAATTACGCATTTTTATGACTATGTTCGTAGTCATTGCGGATGCAGTGTGCGTTCAATACATTTTTCACATACTTTATTGAGAAATCATAGTTTTACAGCATCTAATATCTCCACTTTTCTCACCAACGCCTTCGCGTTTAATAAGGCAATTAGTAATTACTACTTATTGGATAGGTTATCGCAGTGAATAGGTATCATCTTTGCCAGATTTTTAAGCAAAGCAGCATTAAAATATTTTAGAATGAGAAGGCGGAATTTGAAACTCTTTAAGTTAAATAAGAAGACATTGCGTCATTGAAAGGAGGATAAATAAAAAAAACCCTTAATAATAAGCATTTTAAGGCACATCAGTCGATACCTATTTCATCCCCTATCCTTCATTTTCCTGATCTAGATATTTTGAAATGACGGCAATGCACCTATTCACTATTTGCAAATGATCCAAGTTCTATTAGGCTAATCGCTAGTTCATTTGTCGGATGTATGCATAAAAATCCTCGTTTATCGTTTACAACCTCCATGGCATAGGTAGTTGGTGAGATCCCCGCACAGAGACAATTAATGTTTGTGTGCTCCACAAGTATTCGTTTAAAATCTATTTATTATTAAATCTTTATACCTTGCACTGACTAATTGAAACGTAACAGCTGTGTGTACAAAATTAATTGTTACGAGTTGTGCTAGTGACTTCATAGTTAATATTATTCCTAGGTATACCTTACTTGAATATTTTAAATAGATAAGCAATATATAATATGTTAACTGTATTCATCGCCACATCTTGAAAAGTATTTTATACTGTCTGTTTCTTTGTTATGGTAACGGTATAGGCATGAATTAATTACTTAGTTGCAACAGGAGTCCTGTTAGTAATAATTGCGAAAACTTCTCAAGGCAGAATATCGTATAGAGTCGGACGCGGCTGCCCACATGTTAACGATGGTCGCGAGATCAATTCCCAGGAGGGTTACTCTGTTCTCAGACACAATGACGAATGTTCGAACGACAATTGTGCCTAAATACTCTACGAAATGTTGAATCCTCTATCGTATGTCGTAACCATAACTAAGTTCGCAGCGAATGATAAGTTTCATAGAGAATAGTATTTATTTTAGAAGTGAAAAATTGATATTTTGTACGTGGACGTCGAATGTTCGAACATTCGAACCTCGTGTTGGAGATTAGTGTAACCCCCCTGGGCACACTTCGGACTTTTCGGAGTCATATTGTGTGTACTGATAGTCAGTCACGACGCACTATAACGGTGAAGGAAAACATCGTGAGGAAACCTGCATACCATAGCGATTTGTATAAATTTCTATGGTATGTAAAAGTCCGCCAACCCGCATTAGGCCAGCGTGGTGGACTATATGGCCTAACCACTCTCAATCGTACTCTCGATTGTAGAGGAGGCCCGTGCCCTGCAGTGGGTCATATATGGGCTGATACAATACAATACAAATACATTCTACGGCACATGGCCAGGGTTTTTACCTTATCTCTTTTAATCGTAGTATCGATTAAAGAGGAGGCATATAAAGAATGTTGCCAGTCTGATATATAGTCTGAGAGACAAATTGGAAATACGTTAAATTTGATTACATATTTTAGAATATTTTAAATACAGGATGTAAGTAATGACCACATATGTAATAACGATAAGAGAACAAAATGCAAATTGTGTTTTATTTAAAGAATCACATCGTGTCAACATTAATAACAGATCTTTTCACGTTATAATTAGAAGTGTAAGGTATTATTATTTCACGTCAATCATTATGCAAGGATGTAAAACTGATTTCTTTTGGTCAAATTCCGAATCGACCTCTTTTATTTTTCGGAATGACATTCTTAACATCCTACATAGGAATTCTTACCGTATCGAATAATAAGGATATAATGAAACTGATATCAGTATAGATCCTTAATTATTTTATGTTACCATAATAGTGTTATTAAATCGTAGCTTAGGTAGACAAGCTCTTTTATGGACATCGAGAGCAAAAGCAACATCGTTAAGATACACGTACAATTAATTCTGATAAGCGTTTTCAAGAACAAAGCAATGTCAATGTGCTTATAGTATCTAGAGGTCTCACCTAGTTTAACATCATATTCGCTACAATTGTAATTTAATCTAAAAAAGTACAACGTAGAACGATCCTTTAAAAGAAATGTTGAAGGAATTATTTTCTTTAACCCCTTTTTAACTGATTCAATTAACCTATATATTTTTTCTCTAGAAATATGGATATTTATTTTAGCGGTGTAATAGACAAATATTTGTTTAGACTCGTCTGGACATGAAGTAAGAGCGAGATAAATTGTAACCATTAGCATAAAAGCTTGAAATTACGGTAATAGCATTTTGACCGTAAGTGGTTTGAGAAATTACATGAAAAGCCTGGGCAAGATAAAGCATCACATACAGGGTATATCGAGACTGCGAACGAAAACGAAGCCGGGTAGGTAGTATTAGTGACTTCAGACACAATGCGACAAAAAAAATATTTACTTAACGTCGCATTTGGGTAGTAAATACATCGTTATCCCAAAATAATAATGAACACCCTTTTATTTTTAAAGACACAACGGTGCGTTTGAGTTTGAATTATAATTTTAGCTAAAACTAGGAATTTACCATTCAAACACTATGATATTTAAAAAAATGTAAAGAAAAGTCGGTTTTTTTGAGAAAATGTTAGTTGCATTGTGTCTGCAATCACTAAAACCACCTACCTTCGTTTTCGGTCGCAGTCTTGATATACCCTATATACAAGAGTTGATGCAATTATGTGGGTCCCTATTGTAATTTGGTAACACATCGAAGTAGATAATTTATACATAATTTATAATATGAAGTTAGATATTTTATAACTGCTTAAAACAGGACCACATTTTAAGCAACATAATATCCTGAATACATTTTCTAAAATACACAATTTTATTCACTACTAATGACCATAATATTAAAAAAAAAAGATTCCGATGAATTAAGACCATCCTCCTTTTTTGCAGTCGGTTAACAAAATATTAGATATTTAAAAAGTTCCTTTTCAAGAATGGTCTTACAAATTACATACACTTTAAGAAAATAAGAAGAAGCAAAAGTAGGTACATATGTATATTATAAATATGAATGGTATTTTTTATTTACCTGCAGAATATTTCATTTTTCCGTTTAAAAAAAAAATTGGTCTGAGAGACGCATTACACTACAATCCAGTATGCAGTTAATAACTTCCTTATTTTTTATTATGAGTTACGTATTTTTTATGTCAGTAAATTATTAATTTTTTTATTAAAGAAATAGGAATGAACATTACTCACCATTGTGATAAAACCAGGAAAATACATTCAAGAAAAGCTTGTAGAACACTTTCACGAGCACTTCATAAAGTTATAATCGTTTAAAAAAATTAAATATTTTGTTTATGGTATTTTTCGTTTTGCCGCCAAAAATCGGGAGCGCGCAGTAGTCAGGCGCGAGTCTGGTCGAAGTGCGAGTTTCGTTTGTGTCCACGTTAGACGGCACCAGCCGTTCACTAACCAACAAATCGGGCTCTTTCTCCTGAGAGAATGAATGCACGTGATGCGCCTTATGAAAGCACTGGCCGTGGGAGGTTGGATGTTTCCTTGCAATTACAACCGCTAGTAACTTAGATCTACTGACCGGGGACACCCGCATACGTCTATATTGTTAAATAATTTTATTTCAAGATTTATAATCGTAGATATCGTATGAGACGTATGAAAATCCATCTAAGCTAGCTTTTCAGTTTTCATCCTACGTACCTATATAAAGTGAGTAAGATGTAAGTTACTGATCTTTATTTTCCAGCAAAATAAATATTATCACAATTATTTGAGCTTTATACATAACAATTTACAATTTAATGTACATCTAACATTATTGTACGGTGTACAAATTGATGCTAAAGGTCTAAAGCCTAAGGTCCTAAGTCCTAGTGCTTTTGCAGTTTATTATTTTATTGCGGTTAAGTTTTCAGTAGAAAGAAAGAAAATGATTTGTTGAAGGATAAACAATAACAATTAGGCGAAAAAATAAACACTAATGACCCACTTATCAATTGTGTCCTGCAAATAATTGTAATACTATACAACATTCCTATAATAGCCCTGGCTTACTTTTCTAAATTAGGGCGCAAGCTCTATTATTTTGAATAATCATAGGAATAACTTTTTCGAAATTATCTCATGATTGCGTCATAAAACAGACAGATGATTGACGTCATAAAACCAGGTGCAAAAAGTAAAATCCACGTCGACATAGCGAGTGGGTAGCGTAATTGATGTCACATGTTGTGGTGCTATATGTATACAATACGAGGTGTATAGAGAGTTGTTTACATAGGTACAACGTAGCAGCGTCTTCGCGTAATGACTTTAGAACTACTTCACTTTCGCTGGCTGTGAATACGTGCATTATAATATGTGCATAACCTTTTATATCAGATTACACACCGTAATCAAATGACAAACATACATAAACATCATGCCTTTTTCCCAAAATAGGGTAGATAGAGGTGTAACCATGTCTTACATTTCGCATTATGTGTTCCGACCCACGGTGTGAAAGGGGGCGAGCCTATTGCCATATCGAGCACAAATTCTAGACTCCAGGCTGATAATTAATAGAAAAATGCAATACCACGTTGTCCGATCCGGGATTCGAACCAGAGACCTTAGCTTTGTAATCGTACCGTAATAGGTACAACTGCGCTAAATGTCATAATTATTATTCGCATTATTGGTGTAAATCTGTGGTGCAAATAATAAGTAGTTATTAGTAATTATTATATAAGTATTTTAATATACATTTTATGTTATCTCTAATATTTTGCATAGGTTTTTAAGCAAAATCCTTTTTAGCCCATGCGCGCTGGTCGTTTTCTGGAATCAGATAGTATGCATAGTGCATCCTATTTCCAACAAAGAGGGTCCGCTAATAATTTCAAGTGGTGTGAATTTCATGGCAATCTATGTTTTTCGTCACTAGCTAGTCCTCAGTTCGTAGGCAAATTTGTAAACGAATAATATATTTTATTCAATGGGAATATTCAGAACCTATGGGTAGTATGTTAACACCAGGGCGGGTCGCTAGAAAAACCTACGCTAGTATACTAGCTAAAATCTCGAAATAAATATTACGCGTAACTATATCAAGTTATACTGAATATCCCATGTCAGCCAACCCAGAATCTCTCTAATTAGTGTCTCCCATTGTGTTTTGGTTGAATCCCCGGTTCTATCGCCCATGGTGGAAGTGTAGTTGGAAAGGACGCACCGCTGTTTCGTTGTTCCCTGAGACGCAGATAACTCTATATAATGAAATGGAATGACAATACTTTATAGAATTTGTAAAGTCTTACACATTATAGATCCAGTCACTTTTTTCTTTACCACCTGGTTCAGAAGGCAGTTTTCGCCACAGAAGAACGGACATGAAACTACCTAGTTACTCTTTTTTAAACCAGGTTACAGTGATTATACATGAGTCGCAGCTAGGGTTAGTTGTCGGACAGGGGATAATGTGCTCAAATTCTTATGTCCTATTTATTACTCGGAAGTCGAGCCAATCTATAGATGATATTGTTAAAGAAGGTAATGTTAATAAATAAGACTCACTATGGAATGTGATCTCCGAAATCTTTGGTTTACGAGAATTGAGCACAAAAACCATCTTAGATTTACCACCAAGTACCGTAACAACCACATCACTTTGGCGTAACGGTTAATGAGAACGCGTTTTACGAGCTGAGCTACGACATGTTTTTCTTGAATTATTTTTAATTAAATTTATTAATTTGAAACTTAAAATAATATTTCCTTACAATATGACCATAGAGAATATTAGGAGATTAAATTAAAAAATGACACATAATCTGACGTATTTTATTATTTATGTTTTCATATACCTACCTTTTATACATTTTTTAAATAGATGTTTGATTTTATAGATAATGTTAGAAACGAATTGCTAGAAGAATTTATAGAAATACTTGACGTCATTTCGCTGGAAAGTTCAAGTTTATATGAAAGAATAACCGAAAACTTAATTTTAGTTTTAAGAACAAAATTCAGAAAACCTAGATGCGGCGATAACTTTTTGGTATGAAATAAACAAACAGTAGATTATCAACTTAAGAAAATTGTTTGTGTTTAAAATTTTCCTACAATAAGTACTATGGAAGAAGAAACGCAACCTGAGGTTGCTGAAGAGACCCAAGGTCCCGGTGAAGGAGATGCTGAAGTAGTTGGAGATGAAGCCGCAGCGCATGAGGAAATCGGAGGCGAAGGGTTAGAAGAGGCAGAGGGAGAGCATGTTGAAGGGGAACAAACAGAAGGTGAACATGTAGAGGGCGAAGATAAAGAAAAGGTGATTGGAGAAGGTGAAGAGCTTATGGGTGAGGGATTAGAAGAAGAACAAGCTGAAAAGCAAGAGGAAGAAAAAGCTGCGGAAGAACAGGTAGTTGAAGAAGAAGCCTACGTAGAAGAGCCTCCACCGGACCCTGCAGCGCCATATGATTTGAGTGACTCCAAAGAAGCTTTGAAGGAACCATTTCAATTGCGACCCGACCAACTAGCAGAAGTTGAACAACTGTGGGAAATATATCAAAACTACACACCCGCTTACACAGATATTAAAGGACACATAACTGGAAAAGAACTGATATACATGCTGAAATGTCTTCTTATTATGACACATACACCGGAACAATTACATGAATTAATAGCATATTGTGTGAGGCCACCACATCCCGAAGGCCACATAACGTTTGATCAATTTGTCAAAATGGTAACTATAAGACAAAGAGATTTTGTTCCCGAAGATGAATTACGAGCCGCCATGCGAATTTTTGATCCTGACGGGACAGGGACTGTTGACAGAGAAAATTTAAGAGAAGTACTTACTAAGCAAGGTCATAAGATGACGCAGAAGCTGGTAGATAACCTTATAAAAGAAGTAGATATGACGAACGACGGTACCATAGGAATTGATGATGTAGTTGGTACGATGGGTATTGACCTCAACAAGGACGATTTGCAGATGTTAAGGGATGCTGTTTACGGTTCCGGACAGCCACCACCACCAGACGATGAAGGCTAATACAAAATACTATAAATGAAATCTCGTGTATTTGAAACATTTATTAAAAAATCAAATATGAAATATTATTATATTTTTAACTTGTTTTTTTTACTTTATGAGATTTGTGGCTTTTGTTACATTAAGGCTTAATGAGATTTGTGACTTTATATGTAGTTGGGTAGTCTTAAAGTTTGTTATTTATACACCTACGCGTATCATTTCTGTGACAGCCTTCGTGGCGCATTGGGTAAGACGCCGGTTGAAAAACGAGACGCCGCGGGTTTAATCCCTGCACCATGACCACTATTGTATACTGTAAGATCTACAAGTATTTGTTCCAGGTCTTGGTGTTTGTGAGACCGAACATTCAACAACACTATTTGCAACTTCGCTTATATTTTGGCTCGGAACCTGTGACTGAGCGTTATAGCAGTGTAGTCAAATATTAAAAATATTTCGATCTCGGCATATAAAGCGATATTGCTGAGTTTATAAACAGGATTACAAACTATATATATCAAGTGACTCAATGACGTTACTAACTCAGATTTATATAGATAGAGTAAAGGGCTGGATATTTGCAACAGATTTGAATATTTTTGGACATTCATCATTATTGCAGTGAACCCTTCATAGTCTTAGGTACAATATAAAAAAGAGCGAGTTTCTGGTATTTAAAACAGGCAGTAAAAGGAACTTGAATGCTCCTTAAGTATTATTTTACAATAGTCCATTGACGCGAGTAACTCAGTTCAAGTACCTGGGTCATTGGGTTATTGATGACTTGTGTGACAATGTGGACATTGATAGAGCACTCAGGGCGCTGGCTGTCCGGTGCAATATGCTGGCTCGAAGGTTTGTACGTTGTACCACAGAAGTGAAAACAACTCTCTTCAGAGCCTACTGTCAATTACCTACTGTACTCGTGCAGCCTGTGGACCAACTACACGCGCAGGGCATTCGGGGAGTTACGTGTTCAGTATAATAATGCTTTCAGGGCGCTGCTGAGGCTGCCTCGGTTTTGTAGTGCATCTGGGATGTTAGCGGAGGCCGGCATAGATGGCTTCCATGTGATATTAAGTAAAAGTTGTGTGTCCCTTTTGCATCGACTACGTCCCAGCTCCAACAGCATCCCGAGAGAAGTATGTGATAGGTGGGACTACTCTATGTTGGAGTACTGCGCACAGCAGCTTATGTCTGTTGCTAAGTGCGAAGTTCTCTAACATACGGGTCAACGTGTTTATACTTTGTTAATTTTTATTTGCTCTGATTTAGATACTTTACTAACATATTAATTATTTTTTATTATTATATGTTATAGATCTTGAATAATGAAGCGTTATGCGGAATGTTATTTACATTGCGTTCCACTTGACGATCACAACACCCACGACCGCTATTATTCGGAATCGCATTGTATCTAAGTACAAATGGCATTACGACGGTCCCTACAGGGCGTCTGCGATCTCCACTTCCCCATTTAATCGCCTCTTGGGTTTGCGATGGTAACGCTCACGAACAAGTGGAACGGGTAATTATAAAACAGCGTTTCGAGAATACCGCCACAGTATCCCCTACCTGTCGTAAGAGGCGACTAAATGGGGAAGTGGAGATTGCAGACGCGCTGTAGGGACTGTCGTAGGGTCTTTTGTACTTAGATACAATGCGATTCCGAGATGTTCAGCAGCAGAGTTGGAAGCAACTGCCAGTTACCGTGGACGCCTAGGGCGTTATTGGGAACGAAGGGTCTTTTTCTTAGCCGTAAACATAGTGTACGGGCTGCAATTTATATCGAAAAAATATACAATTTAATGTTTTATATTCCATTAATATAATTTCGTTAAGGTACGTTTGAATATAGCCAAAATTTGATAATACTTCTAGAAGTAATAATTCATCCAGTTTATATTCAAAATGAATGCACGTTGAGCATCCACTGCAGAAATAATCACTTCTATCAAAATATTTCTCCGTATCATATAATTTAATTTTCATGGTCGCCATTTTTATTTCTTTGCTTTTTTACATTTCAAAATTTTGCTTATTTTCTCAACGCCCACCACGACCCACCTCTTGACATTGGTCGTTGCTCGTAAGCGTCGCGTCACGTGAGCGTATATCATGAAGACAACGTCAAGTGGACTGTGAAACCGCGAAATAAGTGCTTTGAACGCTTGGTGGAACGCGTTAACCTCTGAGACCTTCGAATAATATCTGTCAAGTGTCAAATAATTACTTTAAAGTTTGACGTTTCAGCACGACGCCGACTTCGTTTGAAAATATTATTTTGTAGATTATTTTAGCTATTTAAAGTATAATTGAGGTTTTATTACTAAACAATGGATTATAAACGTGTTTTGCTAGCTTTACTACCAATGTTTTGCGAAAGTAAGTTTTAACTATTTCATATTAAGTATGTTGTTGTGGGTGTGGTTACTGGTTCTTATAACGTTTTTGTTAACTTTGTGACAATGCTTTACTGAGAGGATATGCGGTTCATTACAAATAATACATTCAATTCACTGGTTCAATATTGTGCTATACAATAACGTAATATATTCAGTGATGCATTTCTCAACAAGTATTTTTGTATTATATCAATATAAAGGTATTTTGAAATGCAGGTACATCTCGAACTCAGATGTTCAGTTTTATACCTATAGACCAATGTACCAATAATTAATATTTGCAGACATAAGTTTACACTATTGGATTTATGAATTATTGTGTAAATTATTTGTACTGTGTCAGTCTATAGTTGCCCATTGTTTTGCAGAGACCAACCATGAGTTTGGTTGCGAGGCCTTAGGCTGCATACTATCATGTCATCATAGTGTATTGCGGGTTGGGAAACTTCCGAAGCTGTAAAAAATCCTGTTAGAATGTGTGTGAATAATTTTAGGTGTTGCAATATGGTGCTACCAGTGCACTGCTGCCACACCAGGGTGCATGGAGCCCTTCAACTGGCGTGGAGTTGGTTATCTGGGAAACCCATGTCCAGACAATGAAGACATTTGTGTAAAACTGATTGAGAGGAAAGGAGGTAAAATTTTTTTAATCAGTAATTTAAAGTACAGCGTTTAAATTTATTGAAAAGTAGTCAAAACCATTCTGCATACAACATAATAACAATGTAAACAAAAAAAAACTTTTTGGTAAGAAAAAAAAAAGAATATAAATTTTACAGATAAATTTATGATTTGTGTTTTTAAAGATAAAACAAAGTAGATAAATTTAAGTCACAGAGATCATCAAAACATTGAATGAGGTTCATCTCATTAGAATTTGTTTAATTTTAGCTCAAGAAGTGATTACAAGAGATTGTCTGAGTAATTTTAAAGCATTCAGAACTGACATACCAGCAGACACTTATGAAGGATGCAGGCCGGCAGCTAAAGATTTAAACTTGGGGCACTATGTAAATAACTCTATTAAAGAGTTGGATATTAAAAGGTAATACAATTATTCTATAATTGATATTTAATTTGAGGTAATCAATAGACAACCAGTATTTTTTTTGCTTCAAGGGACCTATTTAAGTTAACCTAATTAAGACACCACATAATGATAACAAAGTAGATTTAACTTATTTATAAAATGAGATGGTAACTTTGCTACTATTTCAATAATATTCATGATTAATAATGAATTTGAGTGATTTCTCATTAAATAAACACATAACTTGATTTCAAAGTCTTTGGCCCTCAATGGATAACTTTGCCTCAAAACTTTTAAATTTAATTAAAAATACTCATCATTACTTTAGGTTTTATGGTTTAAATTGTAATCTCTACAGCTATAAATTATTGTTTCAGGAATTGGTATGATGAGACAATATGGTGTTTCTGTTTCCTTGATCACCGTTGTAATGGTGCCACAACAACATACACTTCAATATCATTGCTGATATTTTCCAGTCTTATTTTATCAATTTATAAAACAATTTTCTGATAGTTTTCTATAACCATTGTTGTTTCAAAACAGAGATATCATTAAATCAGCATCTAATGTAGGTACTGCAGTGAGTATTACATTACATTACTTAAAAACTTACATGACAGTGTATATTTCGTTTAAGCATATATGTAGATATTTTTCCATATTTGTACTGATTTGTAGAAGAAATGTGACAATGACTTGAATAAGAAGAGTGTTAGTGTGAAAACTTTAGCTATAGAGGACTCATTGTTGTCAGTGCACTAATTGTTAATAGTCCACAAATTATTTGCAGCATACTTCTTTACACTTAACATCACAAGCAATTGTATTTATAACAAACTTAATATTCATCTTTATCTTGTATATATGCAATTCTATTTATATGACATTTAAAATCAAATGACTATTCAGAATTATATTCAGAATCATATTATGTTGTTGTATGTTCAAATATGCAATATTTTATTAAAGTATAATTCTCTAGATGGAAGTTACCTATCAAATTTTAAAATAAGTGCAAAATTTCAAACTGATAATGTTTTAAATGCTCGTAGATCGAGTACCAAGATTCCATTTCATACATACAGGCGCAGGTAATTGAAGAGTGTTAATGAAAAGTTGCCAAGCTTTAAAAGACAATTGATTGTATATTGTTTTCACTTTGATCTGTTTACATTAAAATATCCAGATCTGTTAGGTTGTAAGTAAATTACGTTAATATTACAATTGTCCGTCCATTCATGTGTATAAATTAATTTGTATATGAAATTATTGCCAAGTGCCTTATAATATACATACTTACCTCTTAAAGTTATAAGACTGTAATAAAAAAGA
Organism: Theretra japonica; assembly: GCA_033459515.1. Lineage (NCBI taxonomy): Eukaryota > Metazoa > Arthropoda > Insecta > Lepidoptera > Sphingidae > Theretra > Theretra japonica. Next base: position 9,646,926 of record CM065939.1, read on the forward strand.
AATGTTTATAGAAATTATTGTGATGTCAATTCTTTTTTAAATTGCAGTTTAGATAATTTAGTTTTGTATCTATATTATGAACATGTATATATGTTGGGAATTTTAATTTTTTACTGGATCAACTGCAAATGTAAAAAATATTGATCTATTGGTTCTGTAACATTTAAGGATAAAGTAGTCTCAAGAAATGAAAAGCACTACACACCAAAGCCGCCGACCCGCCGAGCCTATGTCGGCAACTTTTTGTTGGCGGGCTAGTTGGTGGTTACACTCATCGCAAGTCGGAACGAACTTTGTCGACGAAATGTAAGCGATTCGACATGACATGAGGAACATTTTTATGATGTTGAGTGGCGCCGGGCAACTGAGCAGAGCGCTTGCTTCGCCAAATCGATGCCGACATGATTATTTTCTTATAGGCCGCCAGGTATCGGCGGGCCGGTGGCTTTGGTGTGTAGTGCACTTTATTTATTTATCATATTATGGGCAAGTATTATAACATTTTGTCGGAACAGTCAACACTTATAGAATATTTGCAAGATTTTAATTTGTCTAAACAATGAACGAATGATTAATGGATACAGTATATTCTTTGTAATATTCGTTTAATATGCACCAATGAAATTCAATGTAGCACTAAGTTTTATGTTTTCTATGACAATTAAATGCATTCCTATGCGTGTTACCAAATTGTTTTATTGCACATTAATTGGGTAATCTCTAATATCTCACTTTATTATTGGGGCCCTGTACCTACTCAAAGCGGTGCAATTAAATTTTAATTGTGCCATATTGCATTATGTTGATTTTTCTGTTGGTCAAACATTGTTGCTCTGACAAAGTTTAAGTTGCTTATTAGTTAATACCGTTGTTTTTTTCAAACTAAGTTTACAATACAGTGATTATACAGGAGTAGCAGCTTAGTTGAATTCAGAGCATTTGATTAAATAATGTATGATAATTAAAATAATCAATGATGCTCTACAACATTTAAGTTGCCTAAATATACCTAGGTACAGAATTGCGATCTGATTACCGAGTCATATTAAGGCGGAACGTAAAATAATAACTTTTTCTTATGATACAATATTATATTTCACTAAAAATTCTAACATTACAAACATGACAGTACATCCTAATAATATTTAGAGTATCTACCTTCTTACATTAGTACCTATTTTTATAGGTAAGCAAATTGCAACAAAGTGACAATGAGACTTGTGATCAAACTGAAAATTTTTAGTGACGTGTTCGCATCCATTTGCCACATGTCGTATACAGAGAAACACGGAGGAGATTCTTCAATCATTTTCAGCATTCGTTTGGCTTTGTCTCGCAAGGGTCCTGAAAGATATTAAACAAAATCCCTTTTATTTATTTATTATTTGTCACGGACAGCTTAGTAGCCGGTTCGCAAACCAATTAATTCGGTCCATATAAAATGTATATCTAATTTCAGGCATAACAATTAACTATTTTTATTCATAAATTCATTTTAAACCTATTTTAGTTATTAAATGGTTTGTCTTCTTCGCTCAATATTATCGCTGGGTTTCACGGTGAGTGGAGTTTTTAAGAATATTATTTTAATGGTCTATTCCCACAAGGCTTGATAATATCAGGCATAAAAATATCATTAATATAGGATGTGAAAATGCATGTTGCCTCGACTCCAAGTGTAAGATACGGGCAGGCAGAAGAAATAGCTAGGAGTTTTGAGTTTGTAGGTAAGTATTTCCTATTGACACGTAAATCCAAAATTTTAATATAATTACATACCTTCTTGATATCGCATCAATATTCCAATCGACAGTCGTTTCGTTTCTTTCACCTCTCGGAAAAATACTTCGAAGCGCAAACTTAATAACACCGTCGTAACAAAATGCACTAACGAATACGCCACGATAGATAATACTTCTGATAATTTCAAGATCTAGAAAAAAAATTAAATATAAAACCTTGGCGTAAATATCATTTATGGAAAGGAATATGAACGGGTAATACTATCAAAAGGCTTACAAGCTTGAGCATATTTGGTAATGTCTACTGGTGATAACTTCCCAGTAGGTAGGTAGGTAGGTCCATATTATATTTCAATTTCCCTGCCTTTACCATCAGCTGCATTGTGGCCGATTCGTTGTGTCATTATAAAAAAGTGTTCGACCAAGGCAGGTAAATAGAAAACACTTTTAAGTCTCTATTATATACGATAACATGACACTTCAAACACAGGAATAGGCAATTTTATACTTACGTTACTTTGGACACCAATCAAAACAAGTTGGAAAGTTATTAAGGATTGCGCGACTAATTTGACGCAGTATATGAAAACCTAGAACATAAATGCAATTTGTTTTGCAATTAGAAAAAAAAACATGTATAATTTAATTAACCACCTTTTTTTAATTGACAAAATACCTGAAATTTGTAAACGTCTTGTAAATTTTTAAATCCATCAAATATTTCTTTTAAATAAATCTGCGTATCACATGTAGCGAAATCGTGTGTTTGTGCCGCCATATACCTCATCCAACGTTTAGTAGCAATTAAACGAAAGAAAACTTTAGGCAACTGTTTGGGTTGGTCTGGGTCCAAATGGTTGCTTATTATGGAATTAAGAAAGCGTAAGCGTATAAGGAAAAAAATAATGAAGTTTGAACAATTGGCGATTTCCATCATAAACGTAATTTGGTTATTTAGAACGCCGATGAAAAAAAATTCTAGATCATGGCCATTGTGAATTATCGATACCAGGAATACTACAAACATTACTATGAAGAATGTCATTGTTACCCTGTTTAATGTTCGTAGCAGACTAATAATTGCAGGGTTGTGATCAATTTTCATAAGACGGTCGAGAGTTTGCAGTTTTATGAAAAACGACGTATTTATATCTCCGTTAATAAACCGTAATTGGATCATGTTACTGACGTATACTCCTAAATCTGCTACCATCGCGGCAGAAGCTAAATAGAAAATGGAAACGTTTTCCTTGTATTTAGAAGAATAATGTTGGACTATGAATACATATAAAATTACTGTTACAATGATGCAAAGTATAGTGTAAAATTTTTGATAAATTGTTGGCGATGTCACAAATCTATCTTTATTATGTACCCGACATGAACCCAGTGCCATCTGAACATAGAATAACATCCGGAAACATTTCACGAATTCTTCTTCTAAAATGTCTTTTGAAATATATTCTGGTGTATTCATTTTCCTCAAATTAATATTATGAAAGTTTTTATTATTTTCGACAAACTGTTTACTTTTAATAAACTTTTTATTGGGATACATCGTCACAAGTTGTTGGAAATTTATATAAGATAACTTAAAAAGTAGTGTTTAATAACTTTAAATTCAAAATAACGTGTTTATTATATGAGGGCACTAATAGTAATGGAAAGGGAGTCGTGATGACAAATAAATGAAGTAATAATCTAATGACTGAGGTAGAAGTATCGTATTAAATTATCGTAATACGTTTCGGGGTCACCTTTAATATAAATTAGTTTAACTAATATTTTCCCCGGAATTGCCTGCAAACAATAAAAATATTGTTGGGTTCAGTGATCGTCACTGTGAAAATTAAAGTACGTGAAAATATTTACCTAAATCAAAATAAAGATATTTAATCGATCCAATATAATATCATTTATATACTCTTCGTTATAGACAAAAAAAATGTACTTAGACCATGTTTTATATACATTTTACAGATGTTTTAAACGTAGGCATTAAGTCATATGTATTTGGTAGATAATATGGAATTATGAACGGACTATGTCATATATAATAACATGCTTAAGCTGACACCTGATGAAAAATTTATGTTTTATCAGAAAATAAACACCCACTCATTAGAGTAAAAGCTTTTTTCCAAGTAAACCTATTTACATATTACGTACTAGGTGTACATACATATATCATTATCACGACTTTTTCCCAGAAAGGGTAAGCAGAGGTGCAAACACGACATCCACATTTCGCCTTATGTGTTCCGTTCCACGACGTGATAGGGAACTAGCGCCATATCGGGCACAAATTCCAGACTCCGGGCTGATAACCAATAAAAAAATCTAATACCACTTACCCGGGATTCGAATCCGAGACCTCAGCTTTGTATTTGAATTATTTCAATGCTGTATTTAAGACATTATCCTGCGTCAGTTATCCTAAATGAGATAAGGTATAGAAAAAAAAAAAAGGGTGATGGTGACTGCTGCATTTTACAACTGGTGTGAGAAAATCATGTCTCGCCTCTGGACGGACATTCTCTGAACACCCATGTCACAGGATGGCGAGCGCAGTGGAATACCAAGCATTGCTTTGTAATTCATGGCGTTGTTTGGTTTTGCTCCTGTCCATGAGCGGTTGCATCGTTTACCATCAGATGAATGGCACGCTCGTCTCGCCATTCATTGCAAAAAGAAAAGGAATTTTCTCTTAAAATCCAAAAAGGAAACTATAAAATATCAAGATATTTTTGGTTAAATGGCACAAGAATTCCATCTCGATAACTCTTTATATTATAAAAGGGGACTTAAAGGATCATCGGGGCCGCTGAGCGCTTCGCGGTGGCCGTGCGTTCCTATTGGGAGAGATTTCGAGATGTGATCGTATGGTATCGGTTGTTAGCTGGCCTTGAGGAGCAGAAGTTTCACTCGGTATGCTAGCGCAGGATTTTGGTTAGAGATTCAATGGTGTAGACAGAACCACCCATCTGCCTGGGTGGAAAGCCGAAGACACATTCATACACATTTTACATTTTTTACATATAAAATGTATAAATATCATGTAAAACCATAAATAGATACATCAAGCGGACATTTCTACTAAGGTAAATTAAGTGGACATTTAAAAAAAGCTTAGGTATATTCAATGATATATTAATCCACAATAATGAATGTAAGGACGATTAAACACGCAGTTAACCAGGATTAGGTGATCATATATCCAGCGTTATGAATTAACTATTGCTCTACAATTACGATATATTAACCGAGCTATCGGGAAATCTTCACAATTTTGGATAATTTCTTAAAACATTTGGTGGATCATTAGAAAAAAGTTTATTGTTAAGTGAAGAGTCTGCGCGCACAAGTTACGCTGTTTCACACAAAATGTATCCTGAAACTCGTTCCAAGAGAAAGAGACTCGACAAAAATATAATGCATTCTTTGGCACCGACATATAATTTACAAAGAATTTTGGGTTCAGCAAGAGTAAGAATTGATAAAGACAGGTTTATTTCACCTAATACAGTATGGGAAAAACTGTATTCATTTTGCTGGATAATTGCTGCAACATTTTCAATTATTTACTATTCACAGTTTTATTACTATTATTATTACCACAAAAGTACTATTTTATATATTGCTTGTACTCTCGGGACAACCACCCAGTACGTTTCATATTTATGTAACATATTGTATGATAAAATGTTGACTAGAACTGCTGACATCGACATATACTTATTACTAAATAAAATAAATCGAGAATTAAATATGTTAGAATGTAAATATTTTACGAATTTCCAGCGCCGCCTTAATTTATTTTTTATGGTAATAATAATCGGTCCTTATTCTATGGGTTACTTAATTCACGTCTTTTTTAGCGTGGAAAAACCATTCTATACATTATTCATGGGCTTTCAAATTCTTATAATTTATATAGATGTACTTTTAGTGGGTTATGTAATTTTCTTTTTATGTTTCCGTCTCGGATTTTTAAATGATTTATTAATTGACTATATTACGAGAACAATGCCTGACTATACTGATTCGGGCATTTTTCGTTATGGCGTTTTAAGTAAATTATTGAAAAGGAATTCAATCGAGTACAAACAAAAATGTAAGAGTCCCCCTACATTTCAGCAGTATTTCATTAGCCTGAGATACATTATCAAATGTTATAAAACTCTTACTGAACTTTTTAGTTTTTGTGTGAGTATAACCAATAACTTTAACATAGCATATATTTAAATAATTTGTTGTTACAACAGTTTGTTTGTTTTAGGTACTGACGATTGCAGGCACGGTATCACTTTGGACCTATATAATCATTGGAACATCGATTATAGCTGTACGCACTCAAGTGAGTGATCACATTTTTTACAATTCAAAAGACCGAGAAAATGAAATCTGGGACTCCAGACTCGTTTCTAGTAGATATTTGCTTTTATTCAGGCTGATGTGAAATCTAAAAGTAACTAGATAGATGCGCACATATATACCATACCTGTATACACAGGCACGCATATTCAATATATACAACATAGTTATCTGTTTTACTTGTTATATGAATGGTTGTCGTTATGATCGGATTTTTCACTTTTGCTTTTATTGTATACCTAATTATGCAACTTTCTCATTTACCTTTGTGAAGTATTAACAAAGTACTTATTGGGTCTTATTATTAAACTCGGATGAGCGAAGGATTAACTCTAGTCCCCAAGGCTTTGGAATGACTTCATTGTTTTGACTGTAATACTGAATATTGTACTTACAATACGATGGTTGCCTAGCCCTGAGCCCTCTATGCAAATCTATGTTTATTAATAAAGTCGTGAATACCTCGCTCTTCAAAATAATTAAGATAATTCTAAAGCCTTGGATTAAAGTTAATCCTTCGCTCACCCGAGTTTATTATTAAGGCCCATCAGGTATATAATAATTATACTTTAGTTTCAGCTATATTCAGCTATAAGTGCTATCACTGTGGCCTTGTGGGCATTTTTCTACTTCGCGAATTTGACTGTTCTGGCAGTTGTAAACGACGTTTTTTTGAAGGAAATTAAAAACACGAAATTACTTTGTATCCGTATCATGTCTTATGGTCTCGATGGTAATTTTTTTGGAAATTTTAAAATTATGGTTATCCTTAATTTTCTTTAAATTTTTAATCTGTTTATTTTATGAAATTATTGTTTCAGATTCCGTAGTGAAAGTAGTGAGTGAGATTTTGCGGGAGATCCACCACGCACAGCCGAGTTTCTCTGTGTACGGAATATTCACTCTGGACACGAGGATCCCCGTGCACTTGCTGAGTATTATCACCGCTAATATTATGATTGTCATACAGTTTTCTTATTAACTCATGTATATTACGTTAATGGTGTGAAGTGTGGTGTGAAAAATGATACTTGACTTTATTTCGAACTTTTATTTGGAAACCTAAATACCCAAACACAATACCTTATACCTACTACCTACACTTAACACTGTTTTTATCCAGAAGGTAGAGCTTTTTTAGTTCAACCGTCAGATAAATCTAAATCTAACAGTACTTAAATAAAAATAAGAATGTTACTTTATTTTTACTTAATACTTTACTCATTACTGTATTCTCAACTTATTAAGAATGTAATGAAGAGAGCTTTTGTTCTTATTTTAAAAATAATAAATCTAGAAGAGACATTTATTACAGTTTCTTTTAATTGGGACATCAATGTACCCGATGGTAAGTGCGGTCTAATTAAAAATAAACCATCCACCGCCAATTTTCTGATAAAACTTGCAACGGACAGCATAGTAGGTACATTTTTTTTATATGATGTGTCAATATTGATCAATAGATAATTTTTAAAAATGTCTTTTATGAGGTATTTGATAATTTTACTTTAAAAAATAGACTTGTATTGATTTATGTTTGTATCTAGTAGACGTCCCAGTGCAGGGCACGAGCCTCCTCTATAATCAAGAGTACGATTGAGATGGATTGAGGGAGATTGTATCTAGTCCTTTATTTAACATTACAAAACGTCAATTAAAGTAATAAATTATAAAAATCACTGCTCAATACTACAAAGTACAAAGTGATTGTCAAGGTAGATCTTTTGAAAGTTCACTAAAATGGCTGTTACTTGAAAACTATCGGGGATGGGACTATATTATTTTGGTTCCTGTGCCGACATAATCTGGTCTATCTCTCGTAACCGATTTATCGTTTAGTTGTGGGGCACCATGTATACACTCAGACAGAGTCTAAGACGTGACACACTTGCGTGGGTCATTATTTGGCAGTTTCTGTGGCGCTGTTGGATAGACGCTGTAAAGGCCAAGGGTTCGATCCCCCCACTGAGATAAGTGTTTATGTGGTCCATATTCCATATGCATTTGATTCGGGTCTGGGTGTTTGTGAGACCGAAAAATCTCTCGAAGTTTCTAATACCCGCGATACAAGACTCGTACATTAGAGTGGTGTATGTATATGACTGTTGGGTGTATTTATTTACTTATTTTACTATGATGGGTTTTGCATTATAATTGTCGATCTGCGGGATACAACCATCTCTGGTCGTTAGACACTATTTTTGAACGAATCTGCAATTATCGTCAGGCGTATTTTGGGCACTTTAAATTATTATTTTCAGTACCTAAGTGCTGGTTGTAAAAAAAAGTGCGTGGTGGCCTGTTGGTAACGGACCACATTCGGCTGCCTACATGTTCACGGTGGTCGCGGGTTCAAATCCCAGGGCACACCTCTGACTTTTCGGAGTTATGTGTGTATTGATAGTCAATCACCACGTACTTTAACGGTGAAGGAAAACATCGCGAGGAAACCTGCATACCGTAGCGATTTTAAAGAATTTCTACGGTATGTAAGTCCACCAACCCGCACTAGGCCAGTGTGGTGGACTATATGGCCTAACCACTCTCAATCGATTCTCTCGATTGTAAAGTAGGCCCGTGCCCAGCAATGGGACGTATATGGGCTGATAAAAAAAAAAGTGCTGGGTGCTCATTATAATAATTGGTACATGTGAGCAACTCGACTATGCCCTATCAGTCATATGTTCAGGTATAAAAAGGATCGAAGGTTAAAAGATGTATTATTTAAGTAATAAATATTTAACATTTTAATGGGTTTTAAATTACAACTAAAATGTATGGAAAATTGGAAAATAATTACACATCCGTTAACGTACAAAGCTTTTTGTTCATGGTAACATATTAATATTTTAAAATAATTACAATATTTATATTTATGAATCTGTCATCACAATCCAACACAAATTAAAAAAGGAAAAATATAACAAAATTATTTAGCTATTTAAAAAATGCTTATTTTAATGGTATATTAATCGACAAGAATAATTATGGTTAAAAGGTTCCTGCCATTAGATACTAATATCACCCGCGTTTTGAATTTATTATTATGCTACAATTAAGATAAATTTACAGAAATAGCTATCATATACATATTAGGTAATCTACTCAATTTTCAACAATTTCCTTAATTTTCTAGTTGTTATTAAACCGCGCGTGCAGTAGATGTGTAATGAGTCAGTTACGGTGCCGAGGCGCAAAAGTCACGTTGTACCATACAAAATGTTTAATGAAACGTTATTCAACATTAATAAATTAGACGAAAATATCATGCATTCATTGTCACTCATATATAAATTACAAAGGGTTGTAGGTTCAGCTAGAGTTAAATTCGATAAAGATAGGTATATTTTGCACAATACACTATGGGATAAACTATATTCAATTTGTTGGATGATCGCTGCAACATTTTCCATTGTTCACTTCGAAGTGCTTTATTACTCATATTATTACCACAAAAGTAATATTTTATATGTTGCATGTAGTGTTGGGATTTTAACGCAATATTTTGCTTACTTTTGTAACATAATATATGATAAAATGTTAAAAAGAAATGCTGATGTCGAGATATATATATTATTTAATAAAATAAATCGTTCTTTAAATATGAGAGAATGCACGTACTTAACGGACCTGCAATGGCGCTTTAGCCTAGTTTTTATATTTATAATAACCGGTCCCTATTCAATTGGTTACATCACTCACGTAGTTTGTAGCCTGGATAAACCATACTACGCATTTTTCATGGGCTTTCAACTACTTGTAATCTATGTTGACATACTTGCCGTGGGCCATTATATATTTTTCCTGTTTTATCGGTTGGGTTTTATAAATGATTTAATCATTGAATATATTATGAGCACGATGCCCGACTATACTGATTCAGGAATTTCCCGTTACGGTATTCTGAACACATATTTACAGCGAAATTTAGTCGAATATAAACAAAAATGTAAAAGTCAACGTACTTTCCAGCAGAACTTCATTAGCCTCAGGTACATTTTGAAATGTTATAAAACTCTCACTGACGTTTATAGTTTTTCTGTGAGTACTAATATAATTTATTTACTTATTGTGATAACTTATTATAATTTATCGAGTTCATGTGGTGGTTGGATAAATTATTTCCTAATATGCTTTCAGGTAATGACGGTTGCAGGCACAGTATCAGTTTGGACCTATATCATTATTGGAACTTCTATAATTGCAATGCGCACTAATGTTAGTGATCAGCACTTTTAAAATGTCTTAATTAACAAACACACCTATTAGGCAGTGCAGTAGGACGATTTTTTTCAGTGTCAAACAAAAGTGTAATGTGAATGATGTATGTGTGTGACATATCAGTAATGTGTCATGATTCATGAAGTACGTGTATGACTCGCCTACAAAATGGAAGCCGGAAGAAATCGAGTTATATATCCGATACAGCTATTGTAACAAATCTTACGGCCAATAGGGAACATTAAACTACAAACTGTGTGTATTGTAGAAGTACTAATTTTTTGTTTTAGTTTCAGCTTTATTCCGCCATAAGTTCTTTTACTGTGGGCATGTGGGCATTTTTCTACTTCGCGCAGCTCTCCATTCTGTCCATAGTAAACGACGTATTCTTGAAAGAAGTGAAAAATACGAAATTACTATGTATCCGTATCATGTCTTATGGACTCGATGGTAAATGTTATTGTAATATTTAGAAATTAGTTCTCTCTAAAAAGAGATGTTTCATTTTGCACGGTATGCAGGAAATCTTTAAAAAAAGGCGGTCGTACGAAGGAAAAAAGCAAATAAAAAAAATATTAAAATAATTAATGTATCATCTATGTAGCATGTCCAGCGACTTCAATGATAGCTGTGTCTTAAGACGGACTGTGTATATCGTTAAGAAATCTTGAGCCCCTTGACTTAAACTTTGACTTCTCCCACATATCCGAAACATCTCCTTTGCGTATAATATGCAAGTATAATTTATCTGCTTGTTATTTCAGATTCCGTGGCTAAAATGGTGAGTGAGATTCTGCGAGAGATCCACCACGCACAGCCGAGTTTCTCTGTGTACGGAATCTTCACTCTGGACACGAGGATCCCCGTGCACTTACTGAGTATTATCACCGCTAATATTATGATTGTCATACAGTTTTCATATTAAGTTAATTATGCTAATGTTTTGTAGGTGTAAAATATAATTAATTTTATTGCCAGATTTTTATATGCTATGGTTACACCCAATATAAATCTCTCTTCCAAAGACCAACATTATAACAAAAACATAACACCAATATGCTTTCACCAATAGGACGTAAAACAAACATTGAAACGCTGTTACTAGGTTGAATATATTGACTAAAAACCATATATTTTGTATACAAATATATTGAAAATTCCACGATTATTGCAACATTGTCAAAAACATCGACCGTGTCAACAAACACCACTATATATACGCTCATAAACATTGTATTCTTAAATTACAACCAACAATAAATTACAATATTGTACACCAGTTATATAATATATCTAACATAGGGCTTTATATGTAACAAATGCACAATGGGACATTAAAAATATAAAGTCTTTAATTATGAAACCTTTGGACAGTCTGAGAATAATAGATTTATTGTTATTTACGTAATTAATATGTTATACGTATTTTTGTACGCGAACTAGAAAAACAATTCAAGAGATGGAGTATAAAGACTAAGCACTTCGATAACTTTTTCTTGATATACTACAAATGCCTAGTCAATATCAGTTGACCCGTTTGATCATAATATCTATAAAACAATAACAACTATATACCCCTGTAGAATTTTAACAATCAACAAAAACTAACTACATGCATTCGTATGAACGACAACAAAATCTCCATCGATTTTCTAAACTACTGGAAATATTTGGAAACTAAACAGGCCTTAGTATGCGAAACGTAGTTCTTCCTTGAAGCCCAGTTTGTCCAGCGCTGGGTTGCACGCGAAATTGATCATGGGTGGTGGGCCACACATCAACACTATGACGTCATCGCCAGGCGGGAACAAGTGGTTACGAACCATTTCATCGTTTATAAAACCGGTGCTGTATTGCCACCCTGAAAATGAATTTTGTTGATTTTAATATTTAAAATACTCACATATTTGATATATTTAGGTCCAAAGAACAAAATTATATTAATTAAAAAATCCATATCAAGAACTATTTGCCTAATGATTATAAGTACCTATGCGTATTTAATCTGACTATCGATTTAGTAGATCGTTAATTATAAGATTAGAATAGATAGAGTTAGAACAAATCGTTGTTCTCATTATACGTATCATAGCTTACACACACAGTGAATATAAATGAATATTATTTTGCATGCCCACACAAATATATAATTATTAACATTTTAATCTCATTATCCTTAAAATTGTGTTCTTTGGACCCAATATGTTGATTGATAGTTGCAGTTTAATTATGATATCGATAAAAAATATCTCTATAAGCTGTTGAATTATACTAGAACAGACATCACGAACATAATCTACGCGCACGCGCCATGCGCGAACTCGTTTGAGCGAGAGGGAAGATAGTTTGACTGTGTAGGAGTGACAGAGACAGAAATCCAGAATTACTTTGAATTTTTTTTTGTTAGCGGTGTCGGCTCTGGTATATAAGCTTCAATGGTATAAATAAAAATAAATTAATAATTAGCTACAACAATATGAGTTAAAATTGCGAATTTTCGTTGATAATACTAACCTTCAGTAGCCCTATCGACCGTGTACCACAGTTTAAACTGTTGTGGGTGTTCTCTCTGGTAAGTTTCCAGCTCGTTTCTGAGCAGTATGTCTTGTTCGCTCTGATTGGCAAACAATAATCGCATCTCAGTATTGTCGCTGGCATGAGTGCATATGTGCCGGATCAGTTGGAGCATTGGAGCGATGCCAGTGCCACCTGTCGGCGAATTATACCAGTATTAGAGGCGATTAGTGCTCGGTTCAACGCCCTATTACCTCTGCCAACTATTTTGAATAATACCAGGTACTGTCCAATCATTATTAATATATTGCATAGGTGAGTCTCGAAATATTTCGGTATTTTATGACGATGTTTTATAAATATATTTTGGTTATACTAATGGCTTTATGTAATGTATAGTTAGCACATATTAAATATCACGAGTCGCAACTATTACTTTTAATCTGAGTCATGTGATTTTGTATGAATATAAACAGTATCAACAAAGATTGCTTATTTTTCATTAGTATCTAATGAGATAGGCTTTAGTAAAAAAATAGTTGAATAATTTACTTGGTTAATATAACTTTCACTGTGTAAGGGCAGATTTTACAATTGTCAAATATCATTTCTTTCTCGGATAAAATACAATTTGAGCAATTTAAAAATGGCAAATAAAATATTAAAATTGTATAATTATCACTACTATATTTGGTTGGATTATAACTTATTTCATGCATAATAACTGAAAATTCGGTCTTAAGGCTAATATACTACAATTGGATATGAAGACATGTGTATGGCAACAATACAAAATAGCAATTAAATATGAGTTGTCGAAAAAGAAAATCCGCCGGCTTTACGCGCATTGTTGACTGTTACTTAATAAACGAGCGTAGACGCGTTATCGAAATTATGACTAACAAAAACTGTTAACGCGATAAAACAATATCCACGATAAGGACACGTCTATGTTACTATGACATTGATTATGACATGTAATGCACTAAGTGCGAAATAGTTGTTAGCAATAAAATGTTAATATTTTATGCCAGTCAGATTATTTTTTTCACTTTAGCCCTTAGTCTTACGGCCTTATTCATAGACAGTTTTAAAACCTATTTAAGATATCGAATGTTTTGTCCTTTTCGAACGACTTTTAAATTCAGTTTGGGCGATGAAGACAATACATTATATAGCTAAGATAGGTTTAAAGTGTCTATGAATAAGGCCGTTAGCCTTTAATTAACATTTTACGCCAGATATGGACATATCTGGAGAAAAATTAAACAAAAGACGCAATATAACACCACAAATGGAGGATCTACCGCTAGACTATGAAAGTAGCTTGGATGTTACTTACATATGTACGAATTCTGTTCGAATAATAATTTATAAAGCTACACTTAATTACAGACATGGCTTTATTATAACCATTTTGCCGTTATTTCAATAAAATAAATTTCTAAAAATCTAATCAGACAACCATCTTGATTGAGAAGTACTTTACCTGCGATCATGTTAAGTTTTTTGGCGATAACTTTGACAGGCGGGTCTTTCCTGAGTTTTTTGATAAGGAATGTTCCGTTGCCAGCGTATTGGAGTCTGCCGGACGGTCCACGAACGTCAATCGTGTCGTTTAGTTTCAAGCTTTCTAAATGTTGTGACATTTTACCACCATCCGGGAATTTGGGGTGGACATTTTTGAAATACACCTAAAAGACAAGGGAACATAATTATCGTTTTAATAACTAAACCCGTTTATTCGCTTATTTTGAATCTAGTACACTTTACATTAGGTTTCTGTCACATAAATAATTGTTATTCTTAATGAAATTATCTGAGTTTTAATAAAGAAATAAAATTAAACTAATTAATATCCATGGCGAGGTATGGATAATTTCAAGTTTATTCACCCACCTAAGCACACGAATTGTTGTGACCTATGTGCAATAAATTTATTGAACGTATACCTTATTTACACAGCAACATACTGTGCCAGAAAAAACTAAATACATAAAAATGTTACTTATTAATTTTACAAGTACTCACAAACAGTAATTTTCTGTCTTTTGTTATTACTAAGATATAATACTGTCTTTAGTATGTAATCTTTTCTAGAAAATTCTAGATGATAAGACACAATATAACATTGAAACTTTTAATAAACCTCATTGTTTTATGTTAAACGATAAAAATAATAAAGTTAATGATCCAACACAATAGTTAAGGTATTGTGTACAAAGGATTAAGCCGTACTGTAATTTTAATGAAAATGAAATGAAAATGAAAATGAAAATAATTTATTGAATCCATTAAAATGTTCAACATTATTTAGATTCAGTCATTTTTTTTTTTCTACCACCCGGTTCGGAAAGCGGTTTTCACTAGAGAAGAACGGGCAAGAAACTCTAGTGTTGCTCTTTTCAAAACCAGTTTACAATATCGTGATTATTACAAAAATTACAAGTTGGTCCAAATCAGAGCAGTTCATTAATAATTTGTTATAATTTGCAAGTGAAATATATTTTTAATACAATATTGTTTATATTCTGTTTAATATGGCTGAGTGAAGTGAAGTAGGCCAGAACGAAGAATCAGTATGCCCTGTTTCACCAACGTAGTGAATACTCGTGAAAACCTTATGTAATCTATAAATCAGTTACAATGTAAGCAAATCGGACAGACCAGTCCACACAAGCAGCACCCGTTCACGAGTATGACGCATGTGCCAGCCATCGGCCTCCTCAACCATGCTACAGGGAAGTGACCGACCCGGCACACGACGCCGCCGCAAGCACAGACTTTTAAGCGAGCATGACATACCCAATCGCTTACAAAGTAAAATACAATGTGTAAAGTTACTTAATATAAATTACAATATACAGAGCACACCGATACCTCCGCTCCGAAATACTATCTATATGTTTAATTTTATTCTATTCCCAAGCCTTATTATCATCTAGATATTCAGAAATTTTATAATAAGCTTTATTGCATAATTGTTTCTTGATAGTATCTTTGAATTTTTTAATAGTTAAGGCTTTCATATGAGTGGGAACTTTGTTATAAAAGTGTATACAGTAACCCTTAAAAGATTTGCTGATCCTGTGGAGTCTGGTCTTATGACTAGCTAGATTGTTCTTATTCCTAGTATTTTTGTCGTGAATATCGCTAATCTTTCGAAAATTTTCTTTATTCTTATGGACATACATTAAATTTTCATAAATGTATTGTGACGCTACTGTCATTATATTTATTTCTTTAAATTTATCTCTAAGAGAACATCTGGGCCCTAGCGAATAAATTGATCTTATAGCTCTCTTTTGGAGAACAAAGATAGTATTAATGTCAGCTGCGCCACCCCACATTAAAATTCCATAACTCATCAGACTATGAAAGTAGGCAAAATAAACCAATCGAGCTGTATCTATATCAGTCAATTGGCGAATCTTACCCACCGCAAAGACTGCGGCGCTCAGCTTTTTAGCTAGAGCGACTAAATGAGGACCCCATTGAAGTTTGGGATCTAATGTAATTCCCAAGAACTTAGTTGAATCCACAAGGCTCAACTCATCCCCATTCAAAGAAATGTTAGCGTTAACTTTTTTTACATTGGGTGTCACAAATCTTATACATTTAGTTTTTTGGCTATTTAATAGCAAATTGTTAACGCTAAACCAATACACTATTTTTGAGAGGGTGTGGTTTACATCGTCAATATCTGGTTGGCGTCGATTTAATTTAAATACTAATGAAGTATCATCAGCAAACAACACTACCTCACAGTTGTCCCTTATAAAAAAAGGTAAGTCATTAATGTATATTAAGAAGAGAAAGGGTCCAAGAATTGAGCCCTGCGGCACTCCCATAGTAACAACAGACCCAGGAGATATTTTTCCGTTGATGTCAACGCTTTGGATTCTATTATTTAAATATGACCTACATAATTCAAGAGCAACACCATTAATTCCATAGTGGCTCAATTTCCTGATAAGAATATCATGGTGAACACAATCAAATGCTTTGGATAGATCACAGAATACACCTAAGGCATCCTGAGACTTCTCCCAAGCATAAAATATGTTACTTATAAGCTCCACACCAGCATCAGTGGTAGAGCGACCCCGCGTGAAACCAAATTGTTTACCATGAAGTATTTTATTTTTTGAAAAATAAGTTTGTAGCTGTAAGAGCATTAATTTTTCAAAAATTTTGCTTAATGAAGGTAGTACTGAGATAGGTCTATAATTAGAGGGGTCATCTGTACTACCAGATTTAAAAAGAGGTATAATTTTACTTAACTTCATTTTATCAGGAAATATACCACGGTTTATACAAGCATTAAAAATTACTGCTAGTTGGGGAGCTAAGATTGGTATTACAGAATTTAATATTTTTGTCGAGATTCCCCAAAGGTCACATGTATTTTTAATATTAATTAATTTAAATGTTTTTATAATATCCATACTATCAACACAATGGAATGCAAATGAACTTCTGCCTCCAGTCACACTTTCTTTTAGCAACTTTTCTGCTATGTTAGGGGATGAATTTAAACTTTTTGTTACAGAAACTGGTACATCTGAGAAGAATTTCTCAAAGACCCTAGCTACTTCAATATTAGATGTAATTATATTATTTTTAACATTTAAGCTAAACTCTGTGTCTCGAGGTTTAGCTCTACCAGTTTCTTTATTAATCACACTCCAAGTCATTTTAATTTTGTTCTAGTGTGATTCAATTATAAATTATAATCGGAGGTGGAAAGAAAGTAATTTTTCCCTTTCTTTGAAGCTATTGTAGTTGTTTCAAGAAATATATTGCAAAAGAAATGACTACCAAATAATTTTGAAGCCAATCAAGCACAATGAATTATACCTATTTACGTAACTCCTAATCTGTTATCTTACCATGATGTTATACATGATAAGTTAGGTATGTCGAATGACTGACTGAGATATCGAATTGCCACAAAAATTCTTAGGCCCTTTCATTAGTAAATTAAAGAATTGATAGAAAATATGTGGAGACAATGGTATCGTTGATTGTTTTATTTTTATTAGTCATCATTTTATACAGGAAACGTAAGTAATCAGCGTCCAAAACATTTCTACGAAATCGTAGAGCAGCGTTTTCAAATGTTATATGAAGCATGCGACTAATCCTGCTGCTATTTATCATAAATAATAGTAATGGTTCATTAGGATTTTTTATATTAGGATTTTGTTACGCAAAAATATTATTAATATAATGTCGATTAATTCATGGATGTAATTAGAGTACCTTTGAATTAAATTTGACATTAGCAGTGTTATATCTTTTCGATTTGCTAGGTACGTACTCACCTTAATAACTAAGTCAACATATCCCTTTTCCTCGTCACTTGATACTGGAGTGTAGGCTCTGATGACAAGGTCGTCATCAATTTTAGCTGACAAATGTATGTGCTGACCAATTGGCAAACCTGAAAAACAAATCATTTATGCTTTCTTTAGAACATTATTATCCAGCAATCAATATTCTATCAAGAGATCGCTGCACTTATAATACACAGCAGTTTTCGAAGACTGTATAAAAAATGCAATATTTAAACAGTATCAGATATCTTGAAGTTTGTGTCATTTGTTAATCAGACTTGAAAAACATATTCAAAGCGAGAGGTATTATTTCACGTAAAGAACATCGGAAGTAGTTAGTACTAGTAGTTACGTTGAAAAAGTAAATAAATGGAGTACCTATGTAGGACAGCGCATGTCACCTAAGAGTTAAGACATAACAAAAAAGGTAGTAATGGTTTATCGAAGACGATATTATTACTGCCCTGCGACCAGTACCAGAAGAGTAGGGAGCGTTTAGGCGACTGCCCAGCAAGTCAAAAATGTAGGAGTGCCGCAGATTTGGATCTTTTTTGTTCTTTGCATGAGTTTTGTTGGCTCGGGGACGGCATGGGAATCTTATCATGGGGTCGTTGGTGTTAAAATGCAATATTGGCATATTATAGGCCTGGGCCGATACAGTCCAATGGAGGTTGATACAAAAGGCACACCGAATTGCGAGACATTGATGATTCATTTTATACAAAAAGAAATATTTACAAATATATTGACAGTGAATGATTGGCTGATGACATAAATATCTTGAGATGTGTATCAGCGTCATCTGACTGGTAAACCCTAGGTCTGATACCAATACAAATATTGCTTAATGTCATGCAAGAGTCAATCCTCTAAAGTTTAACCAACCATGCCGAGAATAATAAGGTAACTGATATTGGCGCTAAATTCCTTATGCTTACAGGGTAGGCTGAGTTTACCTATGGTCATGTCAATTTTGTATGTTGCATGGGCATTATAATTTGCTGCAGTCTATACAGTAAACGGTCTAATAAAAAGGAATATGTCTAGACTTAGGTATAAGAAACTGAAGGATGTTTCAATCACATTATATTTACAAATATGATAGATTTTTAAAATAGTCAATTTATATTTGGACTAAATTTAATAATAAAAAACTATAAGTGACCAAATACATGTGAATGACTCATTGTATTTAAATTTGATAAAAATTAAAATACATTGTGACAAATTTCTATGGCTTATTCAAAAACCCTATTGCATAGTAATGAGATTTTTTAAAAGAGTTGCTTAAACAATATTTTCCAAGGTTAATATTTATTTTTTTATACTAAACTACGTTATATGGTGGAATAAAATAAAATTGTCTTAACAAGTGATACTTAATGTGGTAAGTGTGTCATATGTACATTGTTATAATTTATTATAAATTGTTTTTTATTATATATTGTTATAACATTTATTATATATTGTTATAACAGGTTTGGACATTAAACATAATATATGGGAAATGGGTATGTATATCACTTACACAACTTTAAAACAATCAAATAGTGGCCAGTTCAGTTTAAGCGTAAAATTTAATATTATCAAAGATAATATTTTTATAATATACTTACCAAGCACATGCTCTGAAGACGGGAGACCAAAACGAAACCGTCTTGTGTCATGGCTAATTTCCTCTCTTTCTATGAGTGGAAGTGCATATTTAACATTAGAGTCTACTAAGGTTACTAGCGGCTTTTTACTGCTTCCTTTTGAGGATTTTGATTTCTTTCCCCATAAGCAGTTGGCAATAACAGTCACCAAAACTACTGCTGAACCCACACCCACCACAATTGGTAGTACCTGAAAGAAAAGTTTATAAATTAATATAAATGGTTTGTATAATATTAGTTTGATCCATAACTCTATGGGCTTGAATATTTAAACAGTTCATATTTTAGATTATATGTTTGCTTATACTTAGTAATGCAATTTTGACACAATATAAATAAATTTAAAGACTGCCATTGATAGTACTGTATCAGCCCATATATGACCCTCTGCAGGGCACAAGCGTCCTCTACGAAAGTACGTTTGAGAGAGGTTAGGCCATATAGTCCACCACACTGGCCTAGTGCGGGTTGGCGAACTTTTACCTACCATAGAAATTTATACAAATCGCTATGGTATCTAGGTTTCCTTACTATGTTTTTCTTCAACCTTATAGTGTGTGGTGATTGGCTATAAACATGACATACACACATGACTCCGAAAAGTCAGAGGTGTGCCCTGGGATTTGAACCCATGACCACCGTGAACATGTAGGCAGCCGTCGGGTCCAATACCAACAGGTCACCACGCACTTATAGTATGTGAAGAATATAATGCAATAATTACATTATGAATTAATGACTAGACTATCTGACATTAGGTGACTAAGCATAATATTATGGGAGATTGAATTTCATCATAATTTGATATTTATATTATAATGCATTTGGTTTTAATTTATTTGCAAATATTTTAATTTAAGATGGGCGTTCCGTATCATATCATATATGTGGGAGGCCCAATGAGCCCCAAATGCTGCTTTTGTAAGTGCACATAGAAGAAGTAGGGTAACATTGTATATTTTTTATTATACTGCTTTAGTCAATATTAAACTACGCATACATTATTAGACTTAGATTTGTTTCTCATCCTGCCTACCTAATAACAATGGACTTTGTAGCTTTAAACCATAGGGAAAATACTGCTTTTTCCCTATTTCTATATACTTCCAAGCACTGAGAATGTGTTCTTGCCACAGTTGTGACCTGAATTTGTGTAGCAGCACTGGTAAAAGCAGACTTTAAAAAATCAAGAATTTTAAGTTAATATTCTTGTTATCAATATTACTTTAAGGTTATACAAAATTATAAACATCTTATTTATATGAAATGTAATAATTATTGATCTTACCTATAATAAAAGGTCACTACCTTCTTACTGTCAATTTTGAAGTAAGTTTAGTATTGACAAAAATTTGTAAAAATGACCAAAGAAAAATATAAATACATATAAAAGAGAAATAATGTTTACTGTTGCATGTAAGTGTAATAGCAGCAAAGTAGGTACCTACGTCAAAACTTTTAGTAATTTTTTTTAATAGTTCGCCAATACTCGTATCTTGTGAAGTTGCAAATGTCAACTTTTAATGTTATTGAAAACACTTGAGATTTTTTGTACAATAATAATTTAAACATACTACATACATTTGGATTTTCCAAAAATTCCATTATGGCCACTTGTAAATTACTCATTTTGACTATTATAAAGACAACTTCTAAACAAAAATGGAATGTTCACATTAAATACACGAGTGACCCGCGAACAACACTGATTAAAGTGCCGAGTTGTGGAGGGTAAATAATTCACAACGAAGTTTTGTCAATGTCATGCAGACTACTACAGATGTAAATGAACTTTGGACGTTTGTTATCTTTCGATCCTACGTTATTACTAGTTACTACGCGTGAAAATAATTATCATACTACTGTATTTAATGACACTTGATGCACATTTCATACTAACCGCACTGTCGTCACTCATGGTTCTACACGTTCGCACTCACAATCCCTTTTACACCTAATAATCAATTTCTGTGCACATTATCAATACAATTTCATATCAACATGATAAGAAAACAAATGTAATCAAAGTAAAATAACCTCTCAAACGATGTGATTAAACAAATAAACTTACAATTTTTGTATTAATCGCTGGAACCATTTTTTCGTTGCTAAATCCAGAAAGTGAACACTAAATCACAGTACACATCAATGAAACAGCTGGGTAATTGCGTAATAAATAAAATTCCGCAATACCTACTGTGCGCGTTGCCTTCACAGCTGGCGAATGGCGTTCAGCGCGGGAAGAATTTATTTTAGTTCCAGTTACCTTATACCTACAACATAACTATACACACTTTCCGCTGTTTTGGGAGATGACAATTGTTTTATAAATAAAACAACGAAAGTACTAAGCAATTACAGTACGTAGTGTTTAACAATTGCTGAGGAAATTCCTTTTGGCACTGTTTGGGTAATCTTACCTACGCATGTGACATGCTATTAGTAATAAAAATAAAGTATGTATTTAATTAAAAAATATATGATAACTACGTCTCCAATTTCCAAGTGTATTCTCGATAAAAAATAATAGTTTCCTTGGACTTTGGAGAAAGAAAGAAGAAACGTAATTTGTAACTAGCAAAATTTCTTGTTATCTATGTTTTAAAACTGGCGCGTTAACTGAAGAATTTTCTTGTGATTTGATTTGCCGAAAGGATATTTATTACAACTTAAATTATAATCGACGGTTAATCTCCTGAATTATTATACATTTTTAAGATTTGGCCTCTCGTTATTTATATTATAAAGTAGGCAGAATAAAATGAGAATAAAATAAAGGAAGGAAGACGGAAGTCAGAATACCGCAAGCTGGGAAATCCCCTTATTCTGCAACCGACTGCAACTATTGATTTGTAATAAAAATGGAAATTACAAAGTGTTTTTTACAGTGTGAGATGCTTAACTTTATGCTTAAGAAAATTTGACAAATATAACCTATGCCATTAAAACACGAAGTATAGTAGGAAGAACAGGCTTACAATTTACAAGCCATTCTTGTCTAGCAAATAAAGGAATAATAACTTAGCGTAAATCAGCATGCTAGCCCATGATTCATATAATGGAATAATTTCCATGCGTCATTTCCAGACATAGGTAGGTAGTATAGGTACAACTTAACGTAAGCCTCTTTCAAGGCTGTATGGCACGATCTGTTTAAACCGGAGTGTGGTTTGCATCCGGAAGCCTTCAGGTTCAGAGACTTCTGATTTTTTGTTTTTTTAGTGAAAGTGACGAGGTGATGAGGTCACTCCTTTAATCCTAATGGCAAACGACACGCCAGCCCGTCATTGTGAGCATCATCGCTCTGAATTTATTATAATAATTATTATAGCTCTGCATGGCGCTATATTGCGGTTGTCATCTTAACAGATCAGCTATGTTTCTAAATAATATGAAGATATTAATTATTGAAACAAAGTATTTCAAAATATTTTCTATATTTAAAAACAATATAGGTACATGTAACAAAATAGCTGTTTCACTTAAAATATATTAAACACTTTATTTACATTAAAATATTTTCACATATTACCTTAGCGTAATCTATTGTGAGTTAGTCCTAATAATTTCCCTGATACTTTGTGTCACACCAGCTATTAATACAAATGTTCCGAAAAATATTAATATTATATCTTTTACTAATATCCAATTGTATTTTCCGAAGCCTTTCTCCCATTTGAATATGAGATCCATCAAGGACGGAGCTATCAAACCGAGGAACGAGTAGAAGAATGCTCCCTCTAGGCCAATGACTTGCTCTAGCCGCGGTAGTGTGGCGGCTGCTGCCACTGAAATAAAAAGATAATTATTATAAGAGTATACGTTTATAGAAGGATTGATTTTGCTAGTGGAAGAAACTCATACGGCATTTATCTCGAAAAAACGCTACTCTACTCCGGCTTATATATGTGATTATTTTTGATAAAGAACTGTATGTATGTGTAGTCAGGATTATACAGGGTATATAAAGACTGCTACCGAAAACGAAGCCAGGTGGTAGTTTTAGTGAATTTAGACATAATGCAACTAAATATTTTGCAAAAAAATGCGACTGCATTGTAATTTTTTCCTATTGTATTTGGATGTAGATAGGTACATACATTTTCGTAAAAAATAATGTACATCCTTTTATTTTTAAAGACGCTATGTTACGCAAGGCTTGAAATTATAATTTTAGCAACAACTATGGATTTACCACCCAAACACATATTTAAAACATTACAAAAGGACATCGTCGCGTCTTTTTTCAAATTTTATAGTTGCATAGTGTCTGTAGTCACTAAAACTACTACCGGGCATCGTTTTCGGTAGCAGTCCTGATATACCCTGTATATGTGATAGTTGGACGTTGGTAAAAGAAAATGGCTCAGTAAACGAGGATGCTAAAAACTTTGCGGAGAAAATAAGGATTGAGAAGAAAGGAAAGTCAAGCCTAGTAATGCTAAGTACAACGACCGAACGATGGAGTAATGTAATTTTTAGTCATCTAGTGTCTAATATATTTACCTGTTAGTGTAGCGAATACAGCTCTCATCACACTTTGAGCGATGTTGTGGTATCTTTGTGCGACGTATTCCTTGGTATTCCTCCATACTATCTCCATCGGTACATAAAACTGCAGCGTGTACGTGAAGAAGATCGCCAGTATTATGAAGACTTTTGCCATTAAAGCAGGTCTAAAAATTCAATGTAAAATATATATTAGTAGTTACTAGAAATATGCATTGGGTTTCTTTTATCAGTTTGATTTTTATTGTTCTCATTTAAAATATTTGATAGATGGACATATCAAGAAATTGAGATAATTTTTATCATAGGATAAATTACTATGTTTTTGATAGATAATGTAAAATATAAAATATAAACATATGTAAAATAAATTCTTACATTTCCCCAGTATCCAGGTTAAGTGTAATGCTTCCTTCGGCTTCGTTGCCATACCGGACGTAGCCTAAGAAACCCATGATCATGTACAGCAGAACCACGACAGTCATGGTAATGTTAAGAACTCCTGGGCATCCCAGGAAGTGCTGGGGTTTAGCCATAGTATTCTCTACTGGCAGCACCACGCCGATACCTTCCATTGCGAATATAACTGTACTGAAAAAAGTATACGTTCTTGATAATTTCGTCGATGAGTAGGGAAAGGAAAATGGCAGTTTTTGGTTGTCGAAACAATGTTGTCGTCCTTTACAAGAGCTGAACGTGAAAATCTGACTGGTTGTAAAAGTCCCCAATAATTTAAGCGCTTACGAAAATCGTACTACCAGCTTATATTGTTATATAATAAACCAAAATTAATCTTAGTGTGTTGTTTGAATGTTTCGGTTTGAAGAAAAAATATATCGTTTCAACTTTAACATAATTTTACGCAGAGCAGGTAAAACCAGACGTAAGTATTTTTTGACGTTTATCCGTTGTGAAAAACGACAGTATCTCTTGCCAAGACACTAAACAATATGTGCGTCAAATATTTTTTACCGCATATTTTTTGTCATACAAATACATACCCGATAAACAAAGGCAAATCTCCAATATTAGCCGTCATAGGCTTGGAGTCTAGGTCCGGGAATTCTGAGCAAATGTAATACAGGCAGATGACAAATGTGAGAACCAGAAGAACATTGGCAAAGCCTGAAAACGGAGCCAGGTATTTGAGGTTCTTGATTTGTGTGAATATTAGAATGGGCACCAGGAACATCAGGCAGTACATGGTTTTGTTGATTTCACTGCCTTCATAGAAGTAGTCCACGATCTGAAATCAAACCGTTATGTATTATAATAAAAATTGTTTTTTTTGGTTAAGCAATGTTGTATCTATCACACTTATGCTGAGTTATTTTTATAAACGCCTTAAATATATAGTTTAGAATAAGCAGATATTTTCAGGACTAGCAAAGAAAATTTTACAGACAAGTGGAAAATACATATTTTGTTCGTTTCTCCCGACAGATAACGGATATTATACTTTCCTCATCACATTGTGTCAATAAGGAATTTAGATTACGCGCTGTGATTTCTTTAATCTCCTTTAGAGCGTATCGTTTTGTGCATAGTGCAAAATACATTGGCATTCACATGCGTTTTAATAGTCGGTGTTTGCTTTAATTGATACGATGATTGCCAATAGAACATGCAGTATTGCTATCGTTAATGACGAATACCTGTTTTACTGAGTCGACGAGTAGTATGACGTATACTGCGCACGCGCCAAGTATGGTGAAAGCCATCGTCCAGTCTATAAATATTCTGGAACAAAAATCTTCAAGTGAACCAACTTGTCGTAGATTCTTGCTACTTATAGTTTTGGATTGAAGTACAGACTTTGATACTATTGCATCTTAGACTTATATGACAGTATCTTGAAACTCTATTATCAAAAATCCTGATTCCTTCAGAATTTCATTTAAGATAAAACGCCATGAACATAAGTCTGTATTCAGGACTCTAATAATATAATCGTGCATTTACTTTAATAATGCTTTATTTTCTTGAGATCAAATGAACAGGAGTTTCGGTCATTTACTTAACCTTGAATATACACGAACTGTGTTCATATTATACATCCGTGTTTTCGGTTTACTTTACGAACATGTACCTCATTAAATCATTATTAGGCATAATTAATTGATCTGTTAAAAATAACCATAGTGCACCAATCTGCTAGTAAACGCAGCTTCGTGCAAATTATTCTGTTACGGTAAAGTTACCTTGAAAATCTTGATAGTTTCCTTAACGGTTGTGGTCCGTGAGCAAATACAGCTTCCATAGTTTCTGCGTAACCTAATGAAGGCACTTTTGCAACTTTGGAGACTTCTTGTGATGTTTTCACCTGTAACCATAGAAAATATATTGTTACATTACAAAATTATATGTATACATATTCGAACTACGTATTAGTAAATTGATCCAGACATTTTCAATATGTTGCATTTATCAATGGTTTTGTTTTAGGGTAGGTACTCTATTTTTTTTATTTCTTATTATATGAACTTGATGACTATAAATTACTTGAATAATGTTTATAGAATCTGTAAAATATTGTATATTTTAATTTCCCATGCAGTGTTTCGATAATCGCAATGAACTTGCACATTCAAACTTTGACAATATCACCTAATAGCTTCCTCAGAGGTTGTTTTATAACAAACCTACCGATTCAAATGTAAAACTCTTGTGAGGACTACGGTTCGTGTCGAAAAAAATGGAAAATGTTTTACCAGCAAAAATACGCAGTGCGTGCAGATGTAGCCTAATATGATGGTGCCGAAGATGCCGACGACTGTGCCTGCATTTTTGAAAGCAGCGGGCATGGCTAAAATTCCCGAACCAAGGGACGATTTTAGAAGATTCGCAAATGACCTCAAGTCTCTGTAAAATAACGCAAATTGCTTTAATAATATTTATTCTTTCCCTTATCATTTTATTACCTATTAAAAAGTTACTAACAAGTATATCGGCTTTATTCTTAAGCAAATCAGGACAGATAATAATTGATTTGAAGCAATCTATCGTTTTATCGCACAATCATTATTAGTTATTACTTTATATTACATTATTGTGTTTAAACTGGATATCTTTACGAAGGTGCGAACATACTTATTCCTTTTTTTAATTATTGTATAAAGAATATTGGTTTTCTTGTTGATTTTTAATGATTTCACATACTTACGAATTCGGATGTTCCAGTTTTCTGTTTTGAAAGGGGTCGTACGTGCTCATCTCCAAGTCTTCTTCTTTACATTTGGTGTTGATTGTGTTGATAGATATAGTCGACGGATAGATGCCATTTTCAGTTATAATTGCTCTGTAAAAATATTACGCATTTACAAACCAATGTAGATAAAAATACTTTATAATTGAACCAATTGAAGCAGATCTGTACCCCGGTAATGAGGAAGTTTTCTTGTAGGTTTGTGTGCTCTTGTAATATATATATTATTATTAACGGTTTATTTAATAAATTAAATGGAAAAACTTTGCAGGTGTTGTAATTTTATAATAATACTGTCACCAACACACATCAAAGCAGTTTCGTAAGTAATTGAAACAAGGAATTATTTTTAATGCTAATTGGTCTTTTCTATTTCATAGTTTGACAGTTTCGCTGGATTTAATTTATATTACGGGTTTAAGACAAAATATAATATAGTTTAGTATAGACTTAATAAATTAATTAATAAGCCCTTATCCTGCAGGGCATAAGACTAGGCTTATTCTACCACAATGATCTATTGTAGGGAATCGAATTATAAAAATATGAGTGATATACTCGTAGTATGAGCAAACTTATAGTTGAAGATGAGTATGTATGGAAAGAACCAGGTTCATTTAAATAAATCATACACATGTTTTTTTCATATAAGTCTTAGCATTTAAACGCGAATCACGTAACTACGTAACGCTTGACAGAGATTATTTCCATTATTACTTAGAGACTGCCTCGGTGGCGCAGTTGTACTACGGCATGATTGCAAAGCTGGGGTCTTGGGTTCAAATCCCGGGTAGGGCAAAATGATATTGGATTTTTCTATTAATTATCAGCGCGGAATCACGAATTTGTGCCCGATATAGCGATAGGCTCGTCCCCTATCACATCGCGGGACGGAAAATATAAGGCGAAACGTGGGTGTCCTGGTTACACCTCTGCCTACACCTTCTGGGATAAAGGCGTGGGATTAGTATGACATTTTTAATAAGATTCATGTTTTACTGACGTTTTTCATAACATTATACGTATTTATGAATTTGAGCAAGACGTTTGAAGACGAATTTAGATGATAAATTAATAAATCAAACGTTATCAATTAAGAAAAAATATAGGTATAAGATAAAATAAAACATATTATAATCTGAAATAACAAAAACTCCAAAGTATTGTTAGTTAGTTTATTACATGTTAATGGCGTCTTTGATACACCTAGTAGATGTATAGGTACTAACAGCTTATAATTTAAGAAAAACCGCTAGGTAAGACTAAGGTAATATCAGACATTTTAACTGGTTTTCAACATTTTTAGACATTTAACGTTATTTAAATCGTTCCATAATATAGATTTTTAAAAGTCGCTTTTGATGGTTCGGTCATCTTGCCATACACATTAAAGCTAATAACTTCCAAAGCCACAACGATCGAAACTTTATAATAGCCGTGTGGTGCCTATGTCAGAGGTATAGGCAAACGAACTTAAAGCTTTTATAAAATTATGAAAGTCTGGCGGCAACGGGCTCTCGGTCTATAATGTCTGATTAATGTCTATTATTTTTATTAAATATTTATTGGTTTCCCATCAACATAATATTTCAATTCTGGTTTGCAATTTACTCCTTCATTCATTGATTTGATTAATTAGCTAACTATTCGACATGACACAATGACTGATTGTCCATTGTCTATTAATATTGTATAATTAGATCTAATATTTTGACAATTCGATATTGTAAAACAATGTTTAAAAATATTATCTTAGGTTTGTAATTTAGTAATTAGCGGTTCTGTAAGTAACCAGTTCTTTGATTCTTTTTTTTGTCAGTAATTCTTAATATGAATCAGAATTAAAACTTTCCTTGGCTGAAATGTGATTTGAAGTAAACAATTTCATACGGATCATATTAACACAGGACGCAAGCCTCATAACCAAAGTATGATTTGTGGAAGTTTTCGTATCTCTGTCTATCTCATGCGAGTGAGAGTCCTATAGGATTTCTGTTCTATTTATTTGAAAAAAATTGCAAAGAACTGTAATCTCTAAAATCGATCTGAAGGTATCAGACACTACGAGACACTTTTCAGACTCACAAACAATCAGACCCAAAAGTAATATTTGTGGAGCATAAAAGATTAATGTCTAGGTGGGGAGATCGAACACGCGGCCTCTCGTTTCACACCCGCAACAGCGGTAAGGAGGCTGTCAAAACTCAAAAGATGTAATCAGATTAATTCTTTTGATCCTCTTACTAGTCTGACAATTAAGTATAATTTCGATTTTCAAATGTTTTATCTTGTCACAAAAAAGGTGGAGAAAATAATAATGTAGGCCGACCCAGATATAAGCAACAATATGTACCTACATATTATGAAAGTATGAGCTACACCACAAAATGCATAATAAAATTATGGCCACTTCATATGAGGTAATGGAATATTATCTTATTACGCGAACAAGTTGATTTTCCAGTTCTTGGTAGGGATAAACACGTTGATGCGATGCCATCTCGCAATAGTTTGCAAAAACCGGTATTTACTGTGTAAGTGGACATTCGAGATTATTTATTAACCTGTCGCAAACTTATCCTCAACTTTTTCGCTACATATTATAATTAGGTAATTTTGTTTAACTATGACATCAGTTGCGACGGATACCGTAAATTTTCTCATTTTTATGATTTCATTTGACAATATATTTTTTATTTAATACCATTAAAAAGAAATGTGATTGATGCCAATGTCTGTTACCGCAATATACAAACATTATATTGTAATAAAATAAAAGGATCGTCTGTTATCAGATACAAAGAGGTGTCTTTGTTTATCCATACGCACGCGATAACGTTGCGCCGTTTGCAAGATTTTGGAATTTCACTAAATGTAGTTGTGAATCTTGTCGTATATAAATTATAATATCTGTGGACTACGAGAATATGTTATCATGGATGGCTATTTAATTAATTATTATTTTAATTAATTTATATCCAAATATGTCAAATTCAATCTATTTTATTATGTTATATAGAATAAATCATAATAATAGTTTAAATCGATTACATCTAGAAGGATTACTTAATTAAAGGATACCATATTTAGATATAAAATAAAAAGCATTTTAAAATGGAAAATTATATAAATTGCAATGCAGTATTGTCATACTGTACTGTACAGTATTGGCATGTCTGCCATATATGTAGATATGTTTGCAGGATTATGTCTTAATTATTATGTGCAATACAATATGACAATTGTATCGTTTATCTTCGCAATATTAAAAGAGTAAACACAGTTGTTCTACTAAATCCTGCAGTTAGATAGAAATGAATTATTGAATAGAAGTGACGTAAATGCATACTGCGACGGAAAATATTCTTTAATCCGAGGATTTTATGAATGTATTCTGAATTTTACAAGTACAAATTGTTTTGCCGTTTTATCGTCTCATTATTTACATTGTCTACATTTTATATTCGAACATTATTCGGTCGTAGAGACAATATTTTATTTGTCATAGAAAATTGCGATGTTGGCTTTCTCCTAAGCGGTTGTTACGTTCGCTTATAAAATGTTTGCAATTAACGTTTTTCCTAAATCTGTTACGTAGGACGCTATTAATGTGTTTTTAATATCTTACCATATGTCAGACTCATTTGCCTCATGTTAATCTATAGTAGAAATGTGTCTAGTGCTTAATTAAGTATTCATTTGAAAGCTGGCCGCGTTAAAAAATATGAATGTACGCTACTTACATTGCTTTGCCCTATCTTTTATTTGGTTAAAAAATATCAAACATTCTTAAGATTTGACGTCAGACTAGCGACTGATCGTAAAATTAAAAGTCAAAGGATTTTACGAGCTGCAAAAACATATTTTGCACCGACTTCTCCTAAGATAGAAAGAGTATCACACACTACTCTGGCTATGGCCATGTTAAATTATATAAAACGATGAAAAATTTATATAAGAAACGATAGTAATTACCATTCGTAACCACACTCTACTCAAGTACAAGACTTTAGACTACTGTACTTTACGAAACAGACAAAAAGCAACAAACATGAAACCAGTTAACCTATTTTAAAACCATACCTAAAGTTTCATCAGTAAATCCACATAACTACTTTGTGATTCCGATCCGATATTCATGTTTATATTGCAGAATTTACGACGCAAGATTAATTCAGCATATCTACTGGCTACTGGACTATGTAATTCAAATTGCGTTGCTGGATTTACAAGAAAAGTTTAATTGAAACTTTACTTTAATGTAATCGCACTAAGTTTATTTCACATTGTCTTTTAGGTATTTTCGCGCTGAATTTTATATAGAATCCAATTAGTCATTTACGCGTGAAAAATTACACAACATTGATGCACGCCGAAGAGAAATGACCGCAATGTTTATACGCCTACGTGTCCTATGAATAGTTTTATTTGTGAATAAATTTAGACAACCTTGTACATCATAAACAAGTCACTTTGTTTTTTTCCAATCCTATAAAATTTATTGGTGCGGCGCGAGTAACCTATGCGCCCGAATTTATTATTAGCCGTGTGTTAAAAAAATGCATTAAATTTTATGCTATTTGATTTCTGTCCAAATGTGTAATTTTTTATGAGTGATATATAGATAATTGTAATAGAATCATACAATAGTAAGCGTTAATGGAAAAGTAGTTAAAGATGTTTAAATTAAAGGTATTACATACGTTGAGCTGAATTCCTTCATGTTGTAGCTATTCGCCATTATCACAGATAAAAAATATTAATGGAAATTCAAGACACGTCTAACGTAACACTCACGAACTGCACTATTTACTAAAATATTTGTTTACGTAGATTATTGTGTTATTTTTTTTAATTTGATGTAATTTCTCGCACGCGACATGTTTGGCGCACGGCGTCTGTGTCAATGCTCGTCTTGTGCGGCTAGTATTGTAGTAGAGATCTTTATAAATATAAGACGCGTGACCGTCTCAGGGACTTGTTTGGCAACAATATTTAGCCCAAGGATCGACACTGTCTGGTATTTGTATGTTGAACTTGAAAACGCCAGGGCTTGTTTTTAGCCTGCTCGGATGTCAGGGATTAAGGTCGCTCTCACACTGGCGCCGGTTATTTACATCCTTCCTCTAAAATAACATCGCTATCCGGAAGCCTAATAAACTTAGGTATGAAAGAAATCATTATAGCGACATTTTACGAGTCAACATGGCGGAATTTCATTGATATCTTTCCAATTACATAGATTACCCGAAATATTATTTACTAGGGTTGACTAGTTTAGAATAAAATATTCAGCAGCCATGAATGAATAAAAAAATAAAGTATTGCTCTATAAGTATGTGTTATTTTTAATTTATTCTCCCTTCTTCCCTCACTACCTTAATAGTTCACATTAAAAATAATAATAATAATTTTATTGTCCCTCCTTAAACTGCAAAGTAAACAGACATTAGTAGTATGTGCAAGATATTTTTGGTTAAATGACATAAAATTTACTGCTATTTAAAACATTCGTTTTATTTTAACAGTCTTATTTATAGTTTCAAAAACTATTTAAGCTGCTCTCAAGTGTTGTCTTCTTCGCTCAAAAGGATTTGAAAAGTCGTTCGAAAGGGACAAAACTTTCGACAACTAAAATGAGTTTTAAAACTGTCTGTGATTAAGGCCGTAGGTATATAATTAGGTCATATTTCAGTAATAAATACCCATGTTATACAACTCAGCGGAGTTTTCCATGCGTTATAAATTTGAAGACTATGCAATATGTATAATGTTTACCATGAAAAGTAATACGCTTGAATGCACTACGACGGTGATAAGTTACACAACGAGCCCAATAGTAGTATAATATACTGATTGGCTAGATACTTAACGTCTTATTCATAGTCAGTTTATAAACCTATTTTAATTATCGATTGTTTTGTCCCTTTCGAACGACTTTTGAATTCATTTTGAGCGAAGGAAACAAAACATTCGCTAGCTAAAATAGGTTTATAAACTGACTTTGAATAAGAAGTTTAATGTCTAGTTTGGAACAATTCATACTTTAAATTATTGTACCAAACAAGTTTTTCAAATGGTAGATTCGCTCTAACTTTGACCGTTGTGTGAATCGACAAGCTCGAACCACGTGGTACTACTGTCTCAATGCCGACCAACTACCAAAGGATCCACTATCCAATGGATTTTAGTTGGATGTGTAATAAATGGTTAATTCCCGTCTCCATTTATTTCTAAAAGCTAGGCGATACAAATTATGGGCAGTGGTGATTCTTTCTTTCCAGATTACTCCTAGCTTGCCAGGCTTATGTTAAAAGATATCAATCCAAAGAAACATAGGTAAGCATTTACACTTAGGCTGGTCTTACATTTTTATTATATAGAGCAAGAGCCCGTGGCTGTCAAACTTTCATAATTTTATAAATGCTGAAAGTTTCTCCGCGCATACCCCTGACATAGACATGGCACGATCAACTATTATAAAGTTTGGAAGTTACCAGTTCTAATGTGTCTGGCAAGATGAAAAAGCCATCGAAAGTGCCTGATTACCAAGGAAACACCTTTTGATAGTTGCCTAAACAACATATACTATAACGCTGTAAAAATTACAATCTTTTAAATATTACGATATCTTTAAACTTTAAACAACGGTAAAACTGCTAGCTAACTCTCTTTCGCTGCTAACCCTATCGCGTCAATACGCGTCAATATACGTCAATGTAATACAATTATTATATTAGCAATTTCTTTTCACATGATAGTGTTGGCAGTAATACACGGACATTATAGTCAGGGTTGCCAATTGTCACAATAGTGGCGGCACTGGAAACCGCAGGTAAATCGTTATGGTCTCGGCATAATCACAATCATATTAAATTTGGCACAGACGACACCGTTTCTGCTTTATAAATAGGTGAAGAATAGTTACGGTCTGACAATCTAGCAAATTATTTGGCAGCGTTCGCTATCTTGAGGGTTTTTTGAATTCCTTAAATGCGACGTATAATAAGTTCTTTCCAAATAATTTAATGTTTATTTCATGTTTTTGAACGCGCGTATTGATCGACGACGCATCACTCAGTCATTCCTTACTATCTCCCTCTCTTTTCGTCTTCCTTGTTCAAAACTTTCAATTGTTGGCATGCGACTACCATATTCAAAGATATGTAGTTAGGATTTCTTTTTTTATTTCCGATATATCCATTCACATAAAGAAAATTTAATTAAATCACCGGAGAAAAAATAAATAATAGTTAATCATCGGTGCCAACCATAGTACAGTTTTGCTTCCAACATCAAACCATTAGTACGTCTCTGTATTCAAATATACTACATGCAAATTCAATACTAGAGGTTTACTCATTATTTGTTAATGATAAAACACATCCGTGTGTGACCTCATAACAATTATAATGCGTAGGTAGTACAGAGACCTTCTATTAGTTGGTTAATTTATAAAGGTCAAAAGATATTTTGTATATAATAGAGTAACACTAAAGTACGCTACTTCTGCACATTTTGAATTTGAGTATTTATAATGTAGAGGGAGCGCTGACTTACATTTGCATCTTCAAATACGTAGATATTATTTTACTCATAATGTTGGTAGCACTGCTATATTAGTGAAAATTTAACAAATTATTTATAAATAAATTGCTATATATTTTGTTGGTAACCGAAACTATATTTAGTTATTATCCGCCTAAAACGAGTTTAAGTGCATTTAAATAGCCCTAAACATTTTTTTTTAATAATTCGTGTATGTTGGACAGCCTGTGAAACGTGAGCCAATCGGAGGGCACAAAAATGTGGCCCGGCAACACCATTTTTATCTACGTTTTTCAAGTACAAGTGCACCCTCTATATTATAAATACATTAAGCATTTTGATAAAGATGATGGTGTTTCTCACAATTGAATAATTTATTGAAGATTTTTGTACAAAAAACCCTTTGCATATAATGCTATTGTTACTTGAACAAGTCACGTTCTATTGTCGTGATTGTTGTGAACATAAATACTCCGCGAAGGCACTCTATTCTTGTCACCGTTAACGCCTAGTATAATTACTCTTATTTTTAACTCTGCGCATTCATTTTACGTTTTCTGCGTGAAAAATGTTGTTGTTTTTCGACATTTTCTCACAAATATAGATGTTACTGATGTCACAAGCATGACATACACGCTGGCTCTTCATTTTTGGCTGTGAGTGGGCGGTATTGATTGATACAAAGAAAATATAATTCTTGTTTTTGTTGACAGATTTGTTTCAATGCAAAAGAAATAATAATGCACGTGAGCCAAGTACACGTGTACTTATGGCTGATATGATGAAGATGCTGGGAAGTCTAGCAACTTGTATTATCTTCATATATCCCTGCAACATTGTCCCATTGATATCCGTACAATATTTAATTCCATACCAACAATTCTAATTAGTATTTAAATACTTGGTACACACCACAATATTATATTTTACACTGTAAATTAAGTTATCATCATTATCATCCACCACCGAAATTTCACTTCTAAACATAAGCCTTCCTCAAGGATATCAAGTCACTAATGCAAGACGGCTTGCTTTGCTAAAATTGTAGAAAACTGCAATACACGCATACGTTCTTTAATACTGGCAAAATTTTGGCAACTAATGCAGGAATTATTTAAAACTATCTGTTTTCAGACATGTGTAGTTATGTAATATTACAATAATAGAGACAAACGATCAACTTTGTCGGTAAACAAAGTTGTAGCTTTTTGTCTACTCCATCAATGTCGCGATGCGTGAACTGTACTTTATATAATGAATGAATGATCACAAAGACACGTGTACATTCATCCAACATGAATTATTTTATGTTAGTGTTTTAACATAAGTCCTATTATTTAAGTCTTAGAAGGACTGAATGACATATATCATGAAGTGTCATCAAACTATCAAGAAAAATATGTAGATGTGTTATACTCGTAGCAAGTTTATTAATTTTACGATTAACGCAGCGCTTTTAGCGCAGTAAAATATTTACCTTTTACATTAATCTGTAGTTTTACATTGTGTTATTATGAATTTCAAAGGAAACTCATAGCTTAAACGGAAATATATAATTTGTTATTTACTTTTGTACAATTGTTTGTAACAGATCTGTGTTTATCTCGTACGTACATCGTACGCTATGTAATATTTGTCTCTGATTAAGCAGCTTTAATCTAAGATAATAAACATATTATATACGTGTATGACTTTTAATCGATTTATGTTCTTGCTGATCTCATTGTTACGTTTATAATGCGTAAGATGTACTTATGCTACTTAATCAGCTTAAATACGTTACAGCTCTGCAATGTACAATATTATTCACCTTCTTGTGTGAAAAAATGTCTTCAGAACCATTACATTTTTTCATTTGATGTGTAAAAAATAAACTAATATATAAAATTTGAAAATCGTGATTGAATTCTGTAGTTTCAATTTATTCAAGACTTCCTGCAAGCGCTTTTGTAAAAGTAAATAATACTAATATCTATTGACATGTATCGGTCTTTTTATAATATGTAATGATGCAACATTTGTACAAGGATGCCAAAAATCTAAATGATTGTCAATCTTATATGATGATGAAGACTTTATAAACGTCTAGCTCCAACAGAGATCGAATCTGTATAGCTCGTACACGCGATAGTCACGTGAACTCTGTATCTATTGAATTTTAGCACAAGGAAGTATTAAAAGAGAAAAATTAAATTTAATTAGTTATAAGACGAGGTATAAGACTATACGGCCTAACCCCACTCAGAGGATGAGTAGAGGAGGCCCGTGCTCTGCAGTGGGACGTATATGGGCTTTTACAATAAAACGAGGAATTAAACTTCGGACTGTACATTTTATGTGCGAACTGCGATGGGTATCTAAAAATATGTTTATCACACTTAAGAAATTAGTGTATTGTATAATTGTAGTCTTATTATTTCAGAAAATCAATAGTAAATTACCGTCAACTGACACACTCATAGATTAAAGTAACATAATAATAAAAATAAATCACTTGAGTCTTGAGCTTCACCGGAGGGTAAATCATTCTTTTTGTATTTTTATACGTATATATTTTTTTATAATAGATACATATGTAAAAATTAAAAAAATGTGAGAAATAATATAAAGAGAGAAATAACAGGAATCTATTTTAAAACATGAATAATTCAATATCATTACTATTCAGTTCCTACAACCTATATTATACCTCTTTATATTAGTCATTATTAATAGTCGCTGTCAGTACAATCGAAGTTCAGCCCCTTTGAATTGAATAAACCTTATTGAAAAACACGTGCGTAAATTACGTCTCAATCAAAAAGTATGCCAGAAATATTACGGCCGTCGTAAGGTCAATGGCTACGACAATCAATGTCAATTCATACAATACCTACCAGACGGGTTTAGAGACGCCGATGTTCTTCGTACTAAGAAATATGTTATGTAAGTCAAGGATAAAATTAGACTGTACACACAGAAAAATTGTCTGATCTGGGTCTATTTGAACTGGATTCGGTCATTTTAATATTTTTGTCGGCAATTATATTACTTGAGGTAAGTCTGACGGAAAAATTCTTAGATGTCTGGATTAATTACACGTGTATTAAAACGAAAATATTTTATATCTAGGCTATAAACATTTAAATTATGAATGCATTGTATTAACACTAATTACAGTCAGTTTTTGTACATAAAGGTAATCACATTGTGATTTTTCATAAGTGATCGACACATTACTAAACAAAATATTTATGCACAAAACATTTTAAACGTATTTTATAATAACTAAATAACAAGATCAAAAGTTTTAATATGTTTTAATAAATATATAAATATTACATATTACAACCAAAATAAATTATATTTTAGAAATAGTATGATATGTTTATTTTAATGAACAAGTACTACACGCAACCATTTGTATTTTACACTTTTAAAATCTACCAACACAGCGTATTAGAATCACGACACAAAGTTTCTGCAACGTCCAGTTTATTTTTAATTCATAGAGTTTTGTTTTGCACTTTTTCAATGATATCCATAATGGTGACAGTGCAACCGGATACCAAACAGCACATTCCAAAGAAGACAATTAAAATATTCTTCCAAAGTATCCAGTTGTATTTTCCTAGGTTATCCCATCGAAACACGGTCTCTATAACTCCGGGAATGATAAGACCCAGTATCGAGTAAAACAAGGAGCCAACTATATTGATAATTTGCTCAAGCATCGGCAGAGCAATGCCGATTCCACCTGAAAAAATATTCAAAATTGTTTTAAGAAACCAGGAAACTCATAATCATTCATAATTATAGTCATAAATAAAAAAAAACATTGATGAATTGGCAGCACTGGATTGATTAGAAGATAACCGCTAATATGTAGATAAGTCTGTAATTATCTCGATAACGTAATTGATGCGATTATTAAATTATCAAAGTAACTAGTGAATGGTACTATATAGAAACTTACAGCTGAATACCAATCAAATTATAAAATTATTCTTTGTTGTTGAAGACTTTCAATGCAGTTGTACGAATACGGAAGCATGCTTATAAAGAAAACCATTAAATAGAGATTTCTGCATCAGCAATAAAGTGTCAAATATATATTCCAATGTAATTTGGGGAATGCAAATTAATGCCAAATTCTTGCAGCTAATAATGTCTATGAGCGCATTTTAATGGCGTTAATTCCAATGTGTTTTGTGGTTTTACAGAAACTAATATATTTCAATTTTCTAATTGTAAATTGTGATGTTAAATATAACATTATTATTTGCATTATAAAATATAGGAAAAATAAATAAATTACATGTAAATAGAATACGATGGCAGTCCAGAGATAGGTAAATGGGAAAAGAAAATTATATTACATACATAACATACATACATAAACACACGCCTTTTTCCCAGAAGGGGTAGGCAGATGTGCTACCAGAACACCCACATTTCGCCTTGTATATACCGTCCCACGATGTGATAGGGGGCGAGCCTATCGCCATATCGGGCAAATTATATTACGTTATTTATATTGCAAACTAGAAATTAATATGCATATTATTTGTATGTATGATTTTCCTTAGTGATTCATATTTTTGTAAACCTTATTAATTCCATCTATCTGCTATCTTTGCGTGACTAAACAAGTAATTCTTTTACTGTGAATTATAACGACACGATAAATTATAGGGTTGGTGAAGAATGCATTAAATGACAGGACTATGATTGTGGTGAGTTAGGTACCACGTGTGAGGCTCCTAAATTTTTGGCCGACAAAATCCATACGTTATGGTTTGTTGGCACGACAACATATTGCGCCGGCGCAAATATTTCGTAAGCTTGATGCGCTGGCGTCATGTCGTTTGCAAACCAAAATAATTGGCCGAAAATACAAAATATGGAATAGCAAATCAAAGCGTATCATAAATATTGGATGTGCCGTATAAACAGGCATCAATTTAAATATGAAATATGTTAAACTGTCAACGGCGCAGTTTCAAAAACACAACAGTTTATTTTAAGATGACGAAAGAAGCCAATAATATTACTTCATTCTATATTTAGTAAGTTATAACTTTGACGTGAATAATTTGATGTCAACACTTTTCTTAGTATTTTGAAAATAAAATTTGTGGTGATTCGAGAATGATGTAGGTCAGACAATAAAAACCTTGCAACAGATAACTATTCTAAAAAAAGTGTTGAGACGAAAACTCTCTGAAACAACCTAACAAGGAACATATATAAGTATTCAATTAAATACATTACCACAAAAGCATACACATGCAGTTCTCACAAACACCTGAGTTACACTTCTGTATTTCTTCTGTATGCGCGGCTCTACGTGCCTTGTAAAAATATCTATTACGACGAAAAAGTGTAGAGGATACGTGAGGAAAATTGAAAGCGCTATAAAACTTTTGGCGCATATCGCTGGCCTGAAAATAAAATTATTAGTGCAGTTACATGCATAACCTCGTGAGAAATGTGATTAATCTAAATTGACATTGCATTGATTACACCGGGCTCTGTGGCCTACCTTGGGCCTATGCCCAGCAGTGAACTGCAACGGGCTGATGATGATGAAGTGCATTGTGAATTAATGAATTAATTTATTATTGGGTTTATTATTAAAATGCAAAGAATTGTTTACAATTTATTACAGCTCATAGGCATGGAATCGTTTTTAATGAGGTATACATACCTCATTATATTGGTGACCAGCGCCATTTACACGCGCAGAGTTTCTCGCGGCGAGAATCGTGTGCGATTATCGCATGACATAACCGCTATCGATTATTGTGTTCTGACAAATGTTTACACGATGCAACTTTTTTATCTTTACGATAATCGTATCTTCGACGCGAGAAACTCTCCCCGTGTAAATGGGGCTTTAAATGGAATCCATTGAATGCTGATACTACTTGTGTCATTCCACACCATTATGTTATTATAATTCGAATGGAGGCCACGAAGCGGAAAGCGCAGCGTGGGACGTCCACCCACTAGGTGGTCAGACGACCTGGTAAAGGTCGCGGGACGTCGCTGGATGCAGGCTGCTTCCAACAGGTCACTTCGGAAATCATTAGGAGAGGCCTATGTGCAGTGGACTTCCTTTGGCTGATGGATGGATGGATGATGTTATTATAATGCCCGTCATGTGTTTGGATTACTTAACTTTACCACTTAATTCCCATTACTAATTTGTTTTCATGTTTTTATCGTAAAATTTATATTTATTATAATTATGATAATACTTACCAATCATCAATAGGAAGATTGAGCGTTATAGATCCTCTAAGAACGTCACCGAATCTAAAATAGCCGAATAATCCCAACATGCTATACAGGATCAAGATTGTCGTCATGGCTATAACTAGGACGCTAGGGCAGCCCAGAAAATGCTTAGGATTCTTCATGGCATTTTCTACCGGCATCACTACCCCGATGCCTTCCATGGCAAATATTACTGTGCTGAAATAAAAATAAATAACCTTTTTACAATTATTTAAGTAGTTTTATTCGAGCCATTGGTCTAGTGGAAGCTTGTCTCATGTTAAAATTGTGAGGTACTGATTTTGAATACCCGGTCAGGTAGTTTGAAACATGAAATATTTACCAAAAACTTTGTGTGAGTTTTTGGTAGATATTTCAAGTTTCATTTTTGTAGCCTGGGATTCTAGTTTGCACCCGATATAACATTCGTTTTGCGCTCTATATCATCTTAGAAATAAATTGACTTAATTGTGGCACTAGCAGTACTTCCTACTCCTTCCGAGACACAAACGTGAGCATAATTTGCATTTATGTACGTGGTGGTAGGTCTTTCACATGTGAGAGGCCGCCTGGGTAGGTACCACCGCAATATCTACTTCTCTCGCCAAACAGCAGTGTAAAAGCATTGTTGTGTTCCGGTTTGATGTACATTGTATCCAGAGTAACTACTGGTCATAATGAGACTTAACATCTTATGTCACAGGATGGCCAGCGCAGTGGAATGCGCATTTATTGTAATTTATGGTGTTGTTTGGTTTTGCTACTGTCCATGAGCGATCGTATAAGGCATGTTCGTATCGCTATTCATTTCAATATGAAGATGATTTGCATTTAGGTATATAATATTTAAATTATATTCCCAAGATTGCATCATAGAAAATGTAAATAGATATTTCTATGGAGCATTAACTTTTTTGTTATGGATGTTTTAAAAATCAACTTTGTTTTTTGCTCTTATTAACGATTCTTGCACATTACATGGATGGATTGTATATATCTCACGACGGACTTAATATTTTACAAGAGCAATTGACTGAGACTCTACTTTGTAAGCAAGTTATTGGACTAGCTCCAGATTTTATAAGCCATAGATTTTCTGGCACGTGTTAATGATTTTATATGACGTCACGTCTCTATATAATGTGGTTTTTAGAATAATATAGTAGATGCATTATTTAATACCTACGTTAAGATATTTTGCCAATTAGACTCGGTATGTGCAGGTCAGAAAGCATGTAATTTGATCCTAGGGTATTAGATACCGTTATTTTATTAATCACATTGTTGTTGCTTTTCAATGACAGTTGAAAGCTAAGAAAGGATTTTTGACTTCACACTGACAGACACATTGCTGTTATTATTCCTAAAAGATTTTCTACATTTATGTTATTATGAAAATAGAAATAATTTACTGAACAATCAATAAAAATGGCACACTTACGACAGAAAAGCAGGAAATCTTGACAAGTGTCCAACCATTCTTTTGTCTGAGATAACTATCTCAGTTTTGAATATGTAGTAAAGGCATATAGCAAATGTGGCGATGAGCAGAATGTTGGCGAGCAAGGAGAAAGGCGCTAGCCACTTCAAGTGCCTTATCTGTACCATGAGGCTTAGCGGTATGAGTAGGAACAAACAGTAATACTCCACGGATATATTCGTCGTCGTGACGTATCGGTCGAATAACTGAAATAAAAGTAACATTAAATCTACAGATTATTTTTATTAGATACTGTATCAGCCCAGATACGTACCACTGCAGGACACGAACCTTCTCTACATTCGAGAGTACGATTAAGAGTGGTTAGGCCATATAGTCCACCACGCTGGCCTAGTGCGGGTTGGTGGACTTACATACCGTAGAAATTCTTTAAAATCGCTATGGTATGCAGGTTTGCTCACGATGTATTCCTTCACCGTTATAGTGCGTGGTGATTGACTATCAATACACACATGACTCCGAAAAGTCAGAGGTGTGCCCTGAGATTAGAACCCGCAACCACCGTGAACATGTAGGTAGTCGCGTCTGTTCCGTTACCAACGGGCCACCACGCATTTTATTAGATAATGCTTATAAAATGTTCAAGTCCGCCAACCCGCATTAGGCCAGCGTGGTGGACTATATAGTCGAATCACTCTCAATCTCGATTGTAGAGGAGGCTCGTGCCCTGCAGTGGGACGTATCTGGGCTGACACAGTATAAAGTATTGTTAAAAGTGTTAGAGGCTTGATAAGCGTCATTAAAGATGCATACAGTGTTACAATCGTTGGTCGAGTCAAACCGATGCGATGGGAAGTACCATATGTGAGAGGCCGCCTGGGTACTACTACCATGTCTATTTCACCCGCCAAACAGCAGTGTAAATGCTCTTTTGTGTTCCGGTTTAAAGGACATTGTAGCCAGAGCAACTACTAGACATAATGAGACTTAACATTTTATGTCTCAGGATGGCGAGTGCAGTGGAATGCCAACGATTGCTTTGTAAATCATAGTGTTGTTTGGTTTTGCTACTGTCCATGAAAGGTCGTATCACTTACCATCAGGCGAATGGCATGCTCGTATCGCCATTCATTTAAATAAAAAAAAAAAACTG
This sequence comes from Theretra japonica, assembly GCA_033459515.1. Lineage (NCBI taxonomy): Eukaryota > Metazoa > Arthropoda > Insecta > Lepidoptera > Sphingidae > Theretra > Theretra japonica. The sequence continues at coordinate 9,690,888 of CM065939.1, forward strand.
TTCATTGTTGTGTTTCTTCGGTGAATTAAATTGATGGGCGCCCATAAAGTGGTGGTAGAATATTTGTATCCGCCCGGATAGCGACTATTGTATATTCGTGATGAAGACCTCGTCATAGAATCGTCAAGTTCACCCGATAACAACTAGGACTGCATAAACGTGTCGACTTCGAGAGATGGCATTTCTCGCCGGTTGATATGATATTCTGATTGCCTTGTACTTATTATCATGTACAATGCCATCGTGCTAGCAAAAATCATCAAATGCCACAAACCTGTTTAATAGAATCCGCTATGAGCACAGTAAATATGCAACATACGCCGATGTATGTGAGAAATAATGAGAATTCTGCAAACAAGCTGAAAATGAAATAAGATGTGATGTAATCGCCGCTTAATATACATACGATTGGATAATGGTTTCTTAGTTTTACGAGAATGTTACACATTGAAATAAAACGAATTCTTACGGATTTAAACTTTTTAAATTAACTTGTTAATTTAATAATTGTAAATTAAGGGTAGTTAAATTGTAACAGTAACTAAGCGGGTGACTAACACCTCAGTCCGCCCCGTGAACACAAAACTATAAAGTGATCGAAACGTCGGAAAATTAGAAAATGTAAAAATTAAATCAAATTCGCGATAAAATCCGTAAAAATTTGTTTTATTTCAATATGTACAATTGGCTTAGGATTAAAATAAACAGACAACTTCAGTTTATCGAGCTGTAGTTATAAAATGAAGTATGTTATTATGTTTGTATGTTTGTTTACGTGACAGTTTATCAAATATGTAATTTTCAAATTGTTTATCACTATTCGATTATTATGAACGATCATAATAATAGAAAATGAATTCAAAACACCCACACATTATCAGTTACAGGTACTTATTTGTTTAAAAACATTTGTTCATGATTTAATTATTTAGAGGACTTTTACTTATCATCTCATTGGTTTGGTGGCAGAGTATGGGCTGTAACCTGTAAGGGTTTAGGTTCGATTCCTAAATCTGCTTTGCGTGAAATTTTAGATTTGAAAAATCCCATATAATTATCCCATGTTTGTGCTCGACACGAACTAGGCAGAAAATAAGTAAAGTTGAACTCTGTGTCATTAATGATCTCTCTGTTTTTCTCCATAGCGATATAAGCCTGACTTTATATGTATATGGAACTTATATACATAGATAAACACGCCCTTTTCCCAGAAGGGGTAGGCAGAGGTGCTATCAGGACACCCACATTTCGCCTTGTATGTTTCGTCCCACGATGCAATAGGCTCGGCCAGCCTATCGACATACAGGGCACAAATTCCTGACTCGGGGCTGATAATGAATACAAAAATCCAATGTCACTTTGCCCGATTCGGGATTCAAACCCGAGATCTCAGCTTTGCAATCGTATCGTAGTACAACTACGCCTCTGAGGCATTCTGAATATGGAACTTAGAATAGCATATATGGCTTATGTACATACGAATGTATATATAGTTATAAAAACACATATTTACAATGCAGATGATGCCAATGGTCGGAGAGCTTTCGGTCCATTGTCAAACGCCGCTTTGCAAGTCGCTGAATAACTTAACAAGGGCTTCCTTTCCACTTTACAGCAACCCCGAGATGTCTTTACCTGAAATTCAAAACACCAGTCATGAATTCAATCATCTATGCTTATTATATTTTGCATAAAATTATTATTATAATGAATAGACAACAGAATAAATCTTAGCAACCTTAATAAAAGGTCTTAGGGCAATCGATCATGATAATAAATATGTGATCATTTTTTCTACAGAGTACCGTAGCAGTGTTTTCTAATAAGTAATTATTGATCTTTTTGAAAAAATCGCATCATAACGCCATTGTTATTAAATTTTCCCATGCTGATTTAGGTTTTAATAATGGTAGAGATGGAATTAAATTAAAAAGAAAATAACGTTAACCTGATACAACTCAGTTCTGAGTTTTAAATGAAATACCCAAAAACTATGATGTTATTATGTTAGTCAGTCAAGGTATTCTTTATTTATAAAGGTGAAGATTACACGAGATAATTATATATCTCTATTTATTTACACTTATTATAATCTTGACCTGAATCCTTCGCTTTATTGCAGTCAACAGTCACAAATACTTACAAATATATGAACGCAGTGTCCACATATGAACGCGATGATTATTGTCCCAATGATGCCGACCAGCCATCCCGCGTTCGCAAACGCTAAAGGAATTGCAAGAAGGCCCGACCCGAGCGATGATTTTATTAAATTCGCCAGCGATCGCAAGTCTCTGTAAAATGAATACATTCTTTCATCATCTTCGTTAAACATGATGTGATTTTGAATAAGATTGAAATACACAATCTTTTGGGAGCATCACACAATTCCAACGTCGTTCGGGACGTCGCTGCATGCAGGCTGCCTCCAACAGGTCACTGTGGAAATTATTAGGAGAGGCCTATGTTCAGCAGTGGACTTCCTTTGGCTGATGATGATGGATGGACACAATTACAATAAAGAAACATAATCGTGAAAAATAATAAGGTATTTTTAACCATATGTATTAAGCTTGTATAGTCTTGGTATTATGTGAAATAAATTACGATGTAAATAATTGTAAAAAAGTATATAATAGAATATTAAAATCAGTACTCACGAATTAGGCTTTTTAACGTCTCGATGTTCATAGGGGTTGTAGTCTTCAATATTATTATTCACTTTATTGTTTTCGGTCACGATCATATTTAAGTCTTTAAGTTATATTTTCTTAAATATAAAATCAGATCTCAGATCAGATCAGATATATTTATGATTCCCAGCTATATTCATTAAATCAACAATATTTAATTTATCACTTATTCTAGACAACTGAGCAACACTTTCTAGACATTTTGCACAAAGTGTATTTTAAATCGTTAAGGTTTTCTTTTCGCTGCGAAATCTGCAGTGCTCGTTTAGAGCAATAAATGTATCTAAATGTAATTGTTTTATTGCTATAATCTTGCTTATCTATGATAAATTTAGATAAAACTTGAGAGCACAATACATACGTCCTCGGAATGCGGAGAATTAACAGCCTTATACTTGTCTAATGTAATTGTCCTGGATTATTCTGATTTCCATCGAGAATACTTTTATTTATTCACTAAATAATATTGACACATCACTGTGACGTAAAATTACCTCATTCGTTAGTTAATATTATGCTGTTATACAAAATGATGTTCCAGAGACAAATTTCGGGGCTGTCTGATTCATGAAAACACTGTTATTTATTTTTATCTTTATTGTAATACTAACAAATACAATGAACTGTACACACGACCGTCGCAGATATAATCAATATAACGTCTAAATAATAATCTGAAACCGCATTCCAACTTTTGTGTTACTTAAATGGCAAATGCAGTCAACATGTTTATCCTTCATGCGTCATCTCTATAAAGGACATCTTCACCTTGAGCATATTTTAAAATTTATACTTTTTTATTCAGTTTTCCGTCTCAGTATATGAATAATGTCGATAATGGTAACCGTGCAGCCCGATACTAAGCTGCCCAAGCCGAATAAGACGATGAGAATGTTTTTCCACAATATCCAGTTCCATTTCCCGAGGTTGTCCCATCTGAAGACTGTCTCAATGATTCCCGGGATGACCAGTCCAAGGATGGAATAGAACACCGCGCCCACGATGTTAATAATTTGTTCTAATAATGGGAGAGCTATTCCAATTCCAACTGCGGAGAAAATAAATCAATCAATATTTGTTGGCACAATCATCAGCTGTTCTTATTGTAACAAGACTTCGATAGACTCGATGCAGCTCATTGACATTAGTGCGATATATGCTCTATAATATAGTACCCATTTACAGTAAAAAATAATAACTTAAAAAGTAGTTTAGAAGCACTAATAAATTCTATAATATTACATCAATTGCTTGACTTTACGTTGTATATTTAAAAATAGCCTTGGTAGAGTCATTTCAGACAAAAAGTTTGTGTGTGTTTTTCAGTTTAAAACTGCACCCGATCTCGCTCGGTCTGGAACCTGTATACAGTAAAAATCCGGCGAGCTTGTGAGATACTTTTTTATAGGTCCGGTAAATGCCCATTTACCCGAATAGGTCGCCTGATGATAAATGATCATTGCCGCCTATGAACATTACAACGCTTAGATCATAGATGTATAGCCGGCCCATCAAATCTAGAAGGGAGCGGTAAAGAAAAAGTTGGGAAGAGGAAAGTGGTGTTGGGTATCGGGCAATCTCTCACTGAACCAAACGCGAGAGCAAAGCTGTTATTTCACGTTTTATGAATTTTCTTACCACAACAGCAAACTCCTAGAGTCCTGGCGGAAATTTGAGTTATCTTCTGATATTTGTCACTGATGTAGGGCTGCGTGTACTTGGTGAATATGTCTATCACCACGTAGAACTGGAGAGGGTAGGTGAAGAAAATAGACAGCGCGATGAATATTTTGGCGCATACAGCGGGCCTGAAAAAAGTAAAATTGATTTATTAAGTGCACATTTATTAATTGTTTATTTATAAATAAAGAAGGTACAAGAATACTGTAATCAAAATACCACGAAATCTAATTTCGGTTTGGCTGTCAAACGTACGAACTCAACGAGCTATGGAGAGGGCTATGCTCGGGGTTTCCCTACGAGATCAAATCAGAAACGAGGAGATCCGTAGGAGAACTAAAGTAACCGACATAGCCCAGCGGATTAGCAAGTTGAAGTGGCAATGGGCGGGGCACATAGCACGGAGAACTGATGGCCGATGGGGCCAAAAAGTTCTCGAATGGAGGCCACGAAGCGGAAAGCGCAGCGTGGGACGTCCACCCACTAGGTGGTCAGACGACCTGGTAAAGGTCGCGGGACGTCGCTGGATGCAGGCTGCCTCCAACAGGTCACTGTGGAAATCATTGGGAGAGGCCTATGTTCAGCAGTGGACTTCCTTTGGCTGATGGATGGATGGATGTCAAACGTAAACGGGTCCGTCCTATATTTGTGGATTGTAGTTAGCCAGTCAAGATAAAGTAAATTTAAAAATTTGGAATATTTCTACATCCTTGTGCAATAACCACAATATCCAATATCAAAGAGAATGTGTGAAAGGGTATTTGACATTCAAAAATTTCAAGTTAAGTTTAATAACGTTGTTTCTTGGAAACGGTTCTAGGTTAAGAGAAAAAGTCATTAATGTATGCTTATGCGGTATTAATGTTAATTTTATGAATATGTCCTTTGACATTTCATAAAAGTTGCGTTAAAACCAAAACTTTTGATATTGTATTATAACTGGTTAACAGTTAAACGTTTAAGAATTGTTTTCTAAATCAGTTGATATGTTCCAATAGCATATAGCCAACTTTTTAGTTTGGGATCAGAAAAGATTAGAAAAGTACAAAAATAATCTTTTGTTCGTTCGTTCTTAATAAAGCTATTCCGCCATCTACCAGGCTCGATATTTTACTGATACTTCTCATCTTAGTAATTACCCACTAGCAACCATGTTCGTTTGTAAGACCATTGGTTTTCATGCCCTCTTTGGCACCATGAAACTAGCATTTTATGTCCATCTCGAAGTCTTCACCCAGTTATGTATCAAGATAATGCAAAAAAAAATATGATTAATATTAAATAGTTACTGACCATTCATCCGTTGGCAGGTTCAAAGTGATGGTTCCTCGTAACACATCGCCATACTTCAAGTATCCGAAAAGACCTAAAGTACTGTACAAGAATACTATCACTGACATAGCAACTACGAGGACGCTGGGACAACCCAGAAAGTTCTGTGGCTTCTTCATTGCGTTCTCTACAGGCATTACCACACCTATACCTTCCATTGCGAAGATAACTGTTCTGAAATTAATAGAAAAATTAAGGATATTTTTAAAATAGGTCGGTGGGAAATGCCCTATATGTTTTTAATTCACAGACTGATGGCGAATTGTTCCTCTAATGGATCTGTTCTAAATTTTTGGGTTAAAAACCGTAAAGATCTTGGAAATACGATGAACTTTTTAAAAGCAATATAATATATTATGCGCTTTATGGTAACAGTCCCAATACAATTTTGATTTATAACATTCTAAATAAGTTTAGCTTCCATTTTTTAGGTATTTTACAAGAAGCCTAGAAGGGTAGGGTATGTATACTGGTATGATAAAATTACTATAATATATACCACGTGATGTTAAGTGCATTGCAATTCAAATAGAGTGTCCATCGGTGAAGGATCTTGATAATTATCTCTAGCTGGACTACACAACTGTGCCAGTCCGCTCGAAACCCGATATTTATATTTATATACAATATACAGATGAACTCAAAACGTGACATATTTTTGAGGGATATTGCGGGTTTTCTACCACTACGTTCTATCGTCGTTGCTTAATTTAGAATCAGTAGGCAGCGACCTGGCTGTGCTAGACCCAGGGGTCTAGCTGGCATTGAGTAGGTCCATGAGCGGCGGTGACCGTTCATCCCCAGGCGGCCTGCATACTCGTCTGCCTGCTAAAGGCCAATAAAAATGTGAAGAATACTAAGGATATAGAAATATCACCAGGATTTACTCTGTGTATTATTGTGACGTTGCTTAGGATTATGATTTAGTACTAATCTATTAAGTACACTTTAAATCGCATATAAAACACAATTACTCTCGATATTAAGCCACGGTACACAATACATGTAAATTTGTTCAAATAATTGTATGCGTCTCGCGTATTAGCCTGCAGATGATCTTATAAACTTGTTATTCACGTGCAACATACGTATTTGAAGGACTAATCCAAACCTGTTAATATTTTTATGACAGGTCTTTATAGATATGTTCTGAAATAAATACTTGCTAGTAATCATTTATACTATGTGAAGATTTGATTACATTTAAATATCCCATCCTAAAGTAAATTAATTATTTTATTAAGTTGTGTAAATAAAAATATATGCTCAGTATTAAAAAAAATAAAAATTTACAAATTTAAAACTTCGACTGATCCAAAAAACGCCATTGTCGTGGTCATTATTCGTCTTTGTGAGTCAAATAGAGGTAAACGTGACTAAAGGGGATTATCTTCAGCGTTACTATTGTTTTAATTTTCAAATCGTGAGTCAACTGAAGGTTATTTTGTATGTCCAAATCACATAATAAAATACTAATATATACTAGCCAGGGTGTGAAAACTGTTAGCCACTGACTAATAAGTTAGTTTGTGTAAACAAAGAATAAATAGTCGTAGATATTTTTATTTTATAACATTTACGACTTTTTGGTTAAGCCGAAATCATTATATATTATACATTATAAAAAAAATCATACGTATATGAAGAAATTAACTGATTATCTTTTATAATAAAGATATCGATGAGATATAATTTATAATTTACTCAACTTTCAAATTTGTTTACCTGTCAATTATAGGTTATGAAACGAATGATGCAACTGCACTTCACAGCTTTAATTGGAAACGATTGAATGCAGATAAAAACAAATCAAAGAAGGTGTAATGAAATATACAAATGTGAAGCCATAATCGATAAAGCATGTTGACTGTCGGTCTGTCGATTTTCAAAAAAGTTCGCAGTGATTTATTAAATTCTTCAACGGTCATTTGCAAGAATAATTTATAAAACATTTAAAATACTTTCCATTACGGGTATTTTAAAATAAGTTAAATGACATTGTACTCTTGATTATTCTGTTTTTGGATATTGTTGGTTATTTAGTTATGGTAATTACTCTTCAAAAAATTGTATCTCGTGAAGCCTTCCCAGGCATGGAAAAATAGTCGAATAAAAGGTATTTATAAAATTAAATTAATATTGCATAAATATTACCACAGCTGATCAATAAAATCTAATAGGTACTTACGAAATAAAAGCAGGATATCTTGCGGGATCACCTGCTATTTTTCTGTCGGCGATTGTGAATCCATCGCCAAAAATATAATACAAGCATATCAGGTATGTTGCTACGAGCAGTACGTTTGCTAATAAGGAGAATACCGCCAGAAATTTCAAGTATTTGATTTGACATAATATGGCGAGGGGAAGCAAAAATATCAGGCAGTAATATTCAACAGGCAAAATTACTGAAGGCGCGTACCGATCCACCAACTGCAAATATAAAAGAATAGAATTATTCTTCTTTTTATTTCAATGTATATTTAGAATATGTGTCTGAAGCTCTTGTACCGCTACAGACGGTTCTATTAAACGAAGGATAATAATATTGAACGTTAGCTTTATTAATATTATGCACGCACCTGTTTAACTGAATCAGCTATAAGTACACTATATATACAACACACTCCTACGTATGTACACAATAGCGCAAATTCTGCAAACACGCTGAAACAAAAGTGAAAAACGTGATATCATAAAGAAGTCACGGTCATAGTAACTTTATGTTTACAATGTCGATACCTGGCGGCGCCGGCGTACGGCCGCGCACACTTCGGCCCGTTCGCAAACGCTGATCGACACGTTTCAGCATAGCCTAGCATCGGTTTGTTCTCCATTTTGCAACATCCTCGAGATGTTTGTACCTGTGAAAATCGTGATTTTTGACTTGACGACCTAGTGATAATTCATTTGACAATAGCACACACACTCTACTTACTAATATGTGGATGCAGTGTCCGCAAATTATGCCAATTAAAATGGTGCCTACGATGCCGACACCCCATCCTGCGTTGGCGAAGGCTAACGGCCCGGCAAGCAAGCCTGATCCCAATGAAGCCTTGATTAAGTTCGCCGTGGAGCGTAGATCCCTGAAAAAGAAGTATTTTTGATTGATTGATAAACTCCTGCAGTACCTAGAAATTCTGATTGCTGATTTCTCAAGGCTTTTCAGGGAGGCAGAAAGACCGCATCCACGATCTCTTCTGATCAATTTGAAGGCGCTCTTATGTCACCCCGGTAAAGCAGGTCTATTCAAGATGTGGAAAAAGGGCATATCACATTCCTGACTAGAATTTTTATTTGATATATTAATGTCAGATAGAATATATCCACTTCTGAGTGAATTGAGTAAATTCTAAGTTAGTGTAATTGGAGGGTGTAATACATTGTATTTTAAATTTTTCTCAAGTCATATCTTATCTTAAATGTAATATTGCATACTTAAAATGTATCATTATTGCTGTACATGGAGCAGAAAAGGTTGTTTGATTTAAAACATGTTCAGGTGATTATTGATAATGTTTAAGTGGCATGGCATAAGAGTAAACAACTTGACGATAATGTTGATACCATTCAGGTGCCATAATGTAAATATTTATAGTCATTTGTCTCTTCTTCCTACTTCAATTAAATTATGTAAAATCTAAAATATTTTTTGTCTTAAAAATAATATTACTTAATTATAAATATTTAATTACTATATGTTAGTCTAACAATAAATTAAAACACTTACGAGTTAGGCTTTTCGACCTGCCTGTGTTCAAACGGATTGTAATCCGCTACTTTTACAGGCGGGGCAGACTCGTCGGCGTTCATCTTTCTCAAAGTCCCATTTACGAATGATTACAAAGTGATTTTCACGCCAGATTCACAAAATATTCACTGAGAAAAATACGTCAAAATAATTTTTAATAACACATAGGGAGCAATTATTAGTAATAAACAAGTCAACACTTGTATCTGTAATATTATTCTAAAATATTAATTATGGAATTATTTATGTGTTCATTGTGCGAATGTTTATTACATAGTACTGTTGAATATGTTTACTGACGTTAAGATAAAACTACTAAGACTTTGCATACGTCTGTATGCGTACATTAATTTCACGTAATAATGAAGTGGCTCTGACACACTTCAGATGCATTACATATTACAATATTCTTAGAATATTTAATAACAGTTGTGTAACAGTTGTTTTTTGAAAATATTAATAATTGTAGATGGTGGCGAAACAAGTATTTACGTGTTGTAAACATGATACCAAATTGAAAACAAAATGCACGGCACATTTACCAAAGAATACTTAAAAAGTGTTACTTCTGAGCAATGTAACAAATATTAATATTTTAGATATATAAATACAAGATATAAATTCTACAAGAATATGCTTACACTAAATATTATAAAGATATTTAATTATTAATGTTCATGAATTTTAATTGAATAATGCAAGCCACTTTAAACAGGTTACTGTAGAGATCCTTGGGGTAAACCTATGTTTATATTTTATTTAAACGACGCGATTTTCAACGCGATTTACTGCTAACACCCATATTATAACAGAGTTTCGATTACGGTTTAATTACTTAAATATTTCAAACATTTATACTGTAGGCAAAAAAACAGTCCTAACAGAAATTTTAAACAACACACAAAACTGATTAAAGAACAAAAAAACCTCAATTTATAATGCAGACGACACAAAAACTAATGCGACAATATTAAGATACAGCGCTTTTGGTGTCTCAAAAGATGCTGGCCTCCAACGCACTTTAATATTTAGCGCCTATTTTACTTCGTGATACGTCGTTTTGATTCATCAAGACAATGACACTGTCTAAAAAACATTTTAATACAAACTACGTCATAACGTTAAAAATGACGGTCTTATATTTTTATTATATTTGCCAAATAATATTGCGGTAATACCCATTTAATCACAGTCGTAAACCAACTGCTACTTTAAATAAAAGGAATCATAGTCTACATGTATAAATATATAATTGAGGAAATGTGAGTGCATTTAAACAGCTGATAACTGTTACGTACTTAAAGAAAATTACTGAAATCGTTGCGGTAAGCGGTTATAAAATTATTGTGGAAAATGAGCGTAAGGTAATGAGGCTTAGAGAGTAAGCATAGGAATTAGTCTTAAACATAGTCATAATTTTGCAAAGCATGACATACAATAAAGATGTATGGAGCTCTATTTATTGTTTTTTGGGGCCCAAGCTAACTTTATGCTATCGCGGTGTTGTAGGCATTGGATGTAGCTCCAGCGACCGATTTATAACGTATAGTATTGGAAACAGCCCTTACAAGGATCCTTAGGATCTTGTCTGAAGATGATGATGGAATTCAAGAATAGGTTACACAAATCAACTACATATATCAATTTTCTACAATAGGCTGCTATTCTCATGTTGTGGATTTTACAAACTATTATACTCGTAATATAGATTATTATTCAGTATAGAAACTATCTTAATTTTAGTGGCTACGCGGTGCTGGAATTAAACCCACAGTCACTTACGTATCGCTAACCACATAGTACGTCATAGTAGTTATCAGAAATAAAAGAAGTTAATTGCGTGAAAAGGTATGTGGAAAAATAATGTAACACCTTTTTGCGTACCGTGTCATACGAGTAGTTATAAAAGTATTAAGACGGCTGTTATTGAAAGGTAATTTTCGGAATATCTAAGATAACATTTCATCAATTAGGTTTTTTAATAATTAGATAAAACAAGTACGTAAAAACAGATTTAATTCATTCATAACATAAATATATTAATATAACAATAAATGGAGTTATGTAAATACAAACAAACAATCTCAAACAACAACCATATCAATATAAACATAATATGTAGATAGAGAGCCAAAGAGGAGATGAAACATTTACTAACGTCACAAAATTATGGCATGAAGAATATCTACTTATGCGTTACATTTGTAATATCAAGCAGATACATTTAGCTATACATCAATAGCTTATGCACTACTATAACTTAAATACTACTTAAATATAAAGGTAAATATAAGGTATATCCATGGATATGTATGTATATTTACCAGGTTGTGGAGTAATTTTATTACTAATTTACAATCAGCTAATGTAAGGTCGATTATAAGCTCATGGGATTTTGTAAAACAATCGTATTTAATACTTTTAATTAATATTTAATGTTCGAAAACGTCGTAGTCGCTTTCCTTTAACCACCAAGGACTTTGGTGTCTGTCTATCGGTTTAGGTGTTGGTCCTCTAGAAGTTATATAAGGAATGGCAGTTTGTTTAGGAATGTTGAAGTAAGTGTGTACTTTTGGAATAGCGTTATTTGTAGTCAGCGATCTATAAGATACTGCAGGCTCAGTATAAGGTAAGGGGGTTGATGAGATGAAAGGCGAAACAGACTGGGATAATTTACCTACAGTCACACCCAATCCAGAGTCATAATAGGCAATATTTTGCTGAGGAAATTTGGACGTTTGAGGTTTAGCTAACTGTGGCTTGCCTTGGAGGTACTGGGAAGGCGGTTCGCATACCGTTCCTTGAACCAAACTATCAAGAGATCCGGTGTATATTCTAAAATTGATGTCACTATAATCTAATTCGGCTTCGAGAAATACAGGCATGCGGTCGGACATGACCCAAACATTCCGTTCCATATCAATTTTAACATCGCTAGGGAACACTAAGCCCACGTCGTCCTTGTCAACAATTCCTACGTTTTGTGGCTTATATGGTAGAGACGCCCTCCAGCAACCAATGGCATTTTGATCAATCAAGCTGAATAACTGGACACCTGTATCATCCATCACTTTTGCTGTGGTGTGGCTGTCAGGTCCTCGAACTCCAACAACAGAAAAATCTTTGTAAGAGCCTTTTACTTTACTTTCATCTCTCAGTATGCGAGTCGATACTGCAAATTCAGTGTGACTAGAGAGGGGACTGAAGTAAAGCGTTCTGTATCCATCGGGTCCGATAGGAGATGTCGTAATACCAAAGATGCCTTCAGCACTCCATTGGAAGTTGAGGCCGGCGATGTTAAAATCTCCAACAAGGGGGTCAGGCATGAAATAGCTGTGGCTGAACCTCCAAGATTTATTCTTTTCCCAGGAATACGCTATAAGTCCATAGCCGAGTTCGTCGGAGAAGTAAGCGAATGTATCGTCGCAGTTAGATCCGATGTCAAGGGCAATGTTGGCGATAAAAGTTGTGGACACAATATCTTCGGGACGGAAGACGTATTTTCGAATTCGCTGATCAGTGTGAAGGTCGTAGACATTCAGGGTGTACGGGCACAGGTTAGTCACATTGGGATCTGGAAAAAACATAAAAGCCAATGTTAAGTGTTTGTTTAATGTAATTGACATATTTAGAAATTCGTCATAAAAGTAAAATCTACAACATAAATAACGAAAGTGGTTTATTGTGCTCAAATCGGTCAGTAATAGCAATAAATCGTGCAATTTTCCTTCCGTTTGCCTGTCGTAACAGTAACAGTTCGAGATCAATAGTGTAATTGTAATGTTCGAACCATTTTAGAACATCCGTATGCACTTACCATATCCGTATGTGCCTACGTCTAATACCCAAAGTCGGTCGCATTGGTCAGCTTTGATCCTGTAAACGGTGTTTAATCCAGTTTGGCAGTTGCCTACTTCGTTGCCTTCAAAACTCGGGTAGGGGTTTAGTTTCGGCGACGGGTCGTATGGTGCGTCCAAAGGTATGTAGTTCAGAGTGGCTGGAATGCCTGAAAAATATAAGAAAACTTAGATAATAAAGTTGTAAATTATAATCAATATAATTTGTACTAGTTAATTTAATGTTGATTAATACACTAAGAGGAGGACTAGGAAAGTTATAAAATATTTTTTTTAGGCTAAACTTAAAAAAAAATTTAAGTACATAATTGCAGGCGCTAAATTAATAAAAATATCTTCCTATGTCAGAGTAGTCGACGTGATCTTAATATATTGTATCGTATCGGTCCCACTGCAGGGCACGGGCCTCCTCTACAATCGCGACTACGATTGAGAGTGGTTAGGCCATATGGTCCATATATCTTAATATAGAGTGAGTGAAAATTACAGTATGGAATTTAAATTTATACCCAAGTACAGCACGGCACCGGTGTGTATATTTTGCCAAGAAATTAACAAGTTACTTAATAAAAACCATATCTATTTTATATTAATTCGTCACTGAAAATCAGCCTTAACCCCACACACCTATTCAGTTGTAGTTCTACCGCGCGGAGATTGAACCCGTGGCTTCTAGCATGAATGTTGGTTTGACGTAATCTGTTCAGTGAAATCATTATGAAATGCTGTAGTCATTACAAAATTTATGTAGCAATCAAACCCTTTTAAAGTAAAGTGAAGGTTCTTTGAACCCCGTTCAAATATTTGTTAAAAATCTGAATACCGTGGGGCCGAAAAGTCTGCCGTAGTTTCTCATATAAACAAGAGCTGGCAGTTGAATTATTGTTTTTTTATATTATTGATTATAAATTGACATGTATAAACTTTGAATAGGATTTATATACTGGTTTAAATGTAAATGTATGCAAAGTTATGTTAAGTGGTGTGCACATAATTTATGTCACTCGAGCGCTTCATAGCCTAATTGGGAACGCACATCTAGTTCGGCGGCCGAGGTTGAGCAATGTTATGTAGGGTCAGTATCAATACCAGTTTTAGCACAACCGTCCACTGGCGCCCTGGGCGACGTATCTACTGCGCGCCTTACCTATCATCTAGTTTTTTATTGCATAGGTCCGGCAAACGAGCGAACAACTCATTTGAGAGTAACTACCGCCGCCAATTAACATCTACAAGTTGTATCAAAGATTTTTTTTATTGCAATGAATGGTGAGACGAGCATGCCATTCGCCTGGTGGTAAGCGATACGACCATTCATGGACAGTAGCAAAACCAAACAACACCATGAATTACAAAGCAATGCTTGGCATTTCACTGCACTCACTATCTTGAGACATAGGTTGTTAAGTCTCATAATGTCCACTAGTTACGGTCGCTGCAATAAATCGGAAGACAACAATGCGTTTTTGTTGCTGTTGGGCGGGAGCAATAAAAGGAATCATAGAAATAGAAATTTATACAGGGTATATCAAGACTGCTACCGAAAATGAAGCCAGGTGGTAGTTTTAGTGCATGCACACGATGCAACTAAAATTGTTGCGACAAAACGCGACGATTTTTTTTGTACAGATTTAAATATAATTGTGTTTGGGTAGTAAATTCATAATTTTGCTAAAATTTTAATTTTATGCCGTGTATGTTATAGAGTCTTTAAAAATAAATAGGTGTACAATTTTTTTTGGGAAATGTATGTATTTATCACCCAAATACGATGTTAGGAAAAATAATACAAAAAAAAATTGTCCCTTTTTTTGTATTATTTTTTTTCCAATAACTTTAGTTGCATTGTGTGTAAAGTCACAAAAATTACCACCTGGCTTCGTTTTCGGTATCAGTCTTAATATACCCTGTATATACAAAGAAAGAATAAAGATGCGTTGCCTTCTTATCCGAAATAGAACGGGAAATGGAAGGTAAAAAAATGGGGAGACGAAAAGGGTAAAATCGAGGCGAAATACAGTTAAATGGCCAATATAATTTTTCTTTCAGTTCTGGCACTTTGGGCGGCATTCCAACCAAGCCCAACCCTATCGCCGATATTAGTCAATGCTTTTATGTTGATTAATATTTCTATGAACTCTGCACATTAAATATTTTGTTATTGAAATTGTAAGGTAAGGACGAATGTCACATTGCCCAATGTTAAACAATCTAAATTCTAAACTAATATTGTGAAGAGGTAACATTTTTGTTTGTTCATTGGTATATATTGGTTCATAATATAATATCTAATTTATCATTTTATTCTTTAATGAATTTCGTTGCGAGTCAATAGAAACTTAAGTATTCCCGGAGATTTGTCGAGTATACGTAGGTACGCTATATTTTTTAACTTACAAGAGTTGCATTTGGGGATGTGAACGGGAGATATTCTTTTTTATAAGGAGATGATCTCATGAACTACTGAAGAGGTAAAAAAAAACATTAACATAATACTTTATTAGGTATTTTGGACTAATAAATATTAAGCGTTTTGTTTTGATACTTACCACATGTCTCGATCACGTGAAATCAATTGAATACACAAATGTTTCGTACAAGAAGATTTTAAAAAATAAAAGCACGACTTACCTAACCTTTATAATTAGCCTCAATTAAATGTTTTGTGTTAAAAATCAATTTCATATTTTGAGATGTTCTGAGTTACCTTTATATTAATTACTTTAAAAAAAAACATTTATTAACTGGGCAATTTCGTGAATATAGGATTCTCCGTTACAGCGTATTAATAAGTAAATTTTAAAGGATAAAATAATCAAGATATTAAATGGTTCACGGCCAAGCATAACTCAGTAGCTAGGTGTGGTCAGTGATGATAGAAGTTACCTATGGGTTTTATCAACATATTAAAACCATATACACATGAACCAGATTAGAAATATTCTGTACATAAGATCTTAAATGCAGGCTGCCAACAGGTCACTGTGGAAATCATTGGGAGAGGCCTATGTTCAGCAGTGGACTTCCTTTGGCTGATGGATGGAGGGATGAAGATCTTAAAAATATTATGATATTTGTAGAGTATGAAACAAAATATTTATAGCATGCCAGGATCAAGCAAAGTGGACCTTTGATTTTTGCCTACACCAATGAGGTACATGTGTGATATTATGTCATCATGATGAAAATAGTCTCGGTGGCTGAAATAAGTACAATTTATTAACGACCTGACCAAAATGTTGGATCATTTTTTTTATACAATAAAGTTTAAAAAGTATTAATTTATTTAAATGAAAAAATCTTATGCAAAGGTAAATTGTTTTGTAAGGAAATTGTTCATGGATAAACCGTATTTTTAATTTAAAAAGTTTATCCTTAAGCGTCGTTTTTTCTTAAATGTTATGCATTAAAAAAATCTTATCCCATAGTGTACATGGTTCGACCGTATTTTTTATAAATAAAACATGAATAGCAACCGATGACGGTCATAACAGAGGAAGTAAATTAGAGAATAGGTTAAAAATAATTGCACCCGGGTGAAGACGGGTTGAGCGTCTAGTTAAGTATAGACATAGAGTTAAATACAACGACGTAAGAAGGGAAATCCTCAGTTGCTCAACAATTAGCGAATTCATGGTAATTTACCATATTATAATATGCATGCAGACATTATGGCGTTTATCTGTTTTTATTTTAAATGCATAATTTGTTTCATATAACAGGAATACGTTGTTATTGGTTAAAAAACGCAAACATGTTATAATTTATGGACCATAATTCACCCTTTTTTTCCTTATGACAGCCATATAGCATTGTATGTATTTTATAAAATGTTAATAAGAAATAAATGTACACTACTAAAACCTTTATATCATTTTAGCCACGGCATGTAATTTATCGTGTCAAGGAATCGAACACACTATCTAATAGACCATGCTTTATTAGCACTGTCACTAAATCAATAAAACGATTTGTAAAATTAGTATTATGATATAGAAGACACTGTGCATATGATAATTCTTTTTTACGTTTAACTGTAAGGAAATTGGCAGCTGCTCGTTTAGTTTATAGAGTATATAAATACAAATATATAAATAATATAAGTAAATAATTAATAAATTCAATAGTAACACACTTAGCACAATAAGATCAAAGTCTTATTGTTGGAACAACACTTAGAATTTAAAAAGCATTTCTGGACAGCACAATTTATTGAGTCGATATAGAGATTGTAGCCGCGACCTCCCGTTTCACAGCCAGTTTTCGACCAACTGCGCCACAGAGTCTGCCAATATTACCCTACTTCTGACACCGTTTATATAAAAGAAATAATTATGTACTAACCTCCACGCCACCTAGGAACGGTGACGAAAAGTTTGTTCTTCCATCTTTCAACGCCGACTGGGAGAGCGTTTTCAGGCACCAAGGCCCCCGTCCTGATAGCTTGCTGCCTTGAGTACAGATCTGGATAGTTCCAGTCGACAACGTTCCAAGAAAATAATTCTTGCAGTTTGATGGCCGCCGAAGCCAACGACATCAGACCAAACAAAAGTATCACTTTTAGCGCCATTTTCAAGTTCTGTAAATTATGCAAACGCAGAAATTTATATTTTTTTGTTTCATAAGTTTGGTTTAGAAATTGTTATATTAATGTCCTGTACGACTTTAATAATACATTACTTGTGTTAATAAAAAAAGAAATGTTTTTTTTAATGTTCCGTTACGTATTGTCCTCTTCCATAATGTGACTAATTTACAAACGTAACTAATTATTTTGTTTTTTTTTTATATTACAATATTTAATTACGCTTTAGATTATGTTGAACATTATAAAACGTAACACAACATATTTTTAAGCACACACGTTAATAAAACTGCATCATAACGCGATCCACTCGTATCCGACACCGCTTGGTTTAAGTGTTAGTGCATAATACGTTAATGAAATAATTACGTACATGTAAGTGCAACTGCCCAATGTGCACGACAGTTGAAATTCAACTGATTCTGACCGATACAACCCTACTTTATAAAACGTGCCGAGCGGACTCCGTCTCCTACCATGTCGATGACGCGCCTCGCGCCGAGAAAACCATCACAGACTCAGTCGGAAGCATTTTTGATTTAAAGATCTTTTTATAAATTCCTTTGTTATTGAAACTGATTTGAGCTCAGTCTTGCTCATTATGTTAATCACTAGTTTTGATTAAAATAATGAGTATTTTGATAATTTATTTGTTATTGAAACTAAATTCGAACTGTCTTGCTCACTGCATTATTTGCTAGCGTGTTGGGAGATATTGGCATAGGTCGGAATATAATTTACAGATATACCTGGGCGAATAAATTGCATTATGTATAATGTGTAATTGAATTCCAAAGTGATTTACAAATTATTGCAACATCATTTTTTACATACAGTTTTTACATCAAAACTCATCTTAATCATTTAAAGTGTGTATCTTATAGGATTTTCCGGTTACCTATCGTTATTTTCCTGCAGGTAATGTGTTTCCAATGGTTAGTAGTCAGAGCGTCGACCAGGTTGTGCGTTAACCCCAAACATCTTACGGTTTTTTTTGTTTATTGATGCATTACTCAATATAAATAAAAGGTCCGTGAACTTGGTGTTTTTATTACAATTGCGCTTGATTGTAAACAATTATAATAGATTATTAATAACAACCTCTTTAACTAGCGATTGAGTTTTACATACATACTTAAACTCACGGCTTTTTCAAGGAAGGGGTAGGCAGATGTGATACCAGGATACCTACGTTTCGCCTTAAGTTTTCCGTCCCACGATATGATAGTGGGCGAGCCTATCCCCATGTCCGGCACAAATTTCTAACTCCAGGCTGATAATGTATAAAAAAATCAAATATTACAGCGTTATCGTACAACTGCGTCACCGAGATCATCGATTGACCTTCAGGGATTGTATTAAACCAAACATTCACCACTAGATCACAGTAGGCGACTCTTACTTGTGAAAAAGTTTTAAGCTTTAATCAAGAGTGGATTTCAGTAGACAGTAGCTGGCTTTTCTCGAGCCACCCATCAGATTCTGATGTGGGATTCCTAGTGCACTTTAATTTTGTCACTTCAAAGCCTCTTTAGAAAGTACGGAACTTTATTAAAAGTATACTTCTTAGGTTCAACTTTCGCAGTAGAGCATATCTTGATGAGCGAGCAGAGCATTTAATTTAGTTTGATCCTTGTTGTATGTTTTTTGTTGAGTATTTGTGCATTGTGTCTAGGTTTTTCGGATTTCCAAATATTGGCTTCCACACTTCCCATACTGACTCAAGCAAGTGTTTTAGAATTACCATGAAATATTTTCCTTAAAATAAGACTGGTTTGTCCCGTCACTGGTATGACCAACGTACATTTTAGATAATATTTGTACGCAATTCTGAAGTTTCTTTAAATGATTACACTCCGTTAAAATTTAGTTTTTGCTTAGATTTCATTTATAAATTAATTTAGAAATTCGTGATGATAAATCTTAGATATTCATTTTTGTTGTTTAAAAATAGCATGATTGGCCAATTATTTATTAAAATTCTATAATTTCGAGCCTGTATCTTATGACATGCAAATTTTTACTTTCACAAAATTATTTATACGAGATGAGCTAAAACTTTGTTTATGATAAAAGGGTATTCAATCATGTCTGTTGACAGTAAATAAGGTTATTCATTATTTTAATCAAGCGAGGTGTAGCATGATTCAAGCAGCAAGTAATTACATCTTAAGGTTCATGTGCGCCACACACGAGAATCAAGTTGAAAATATTTGCGTTGGTCGGGCGCACTGCATTAGCTGTTGACCCGTGCGTAACGCTTTAGACTTGCTGCTTTGAACAATGTACAGTAGAGCCCTGTTGATCCGACTCCTGGCTAGTCTGGTGCCCCTTGTAAACATGCCTAAAATTTATAACGCTATTCCAAACTACACTATTTGTTCCGTCTCGATTAATATCCCAGATAGAATCTTACCAGTTTTTATAAGTAATTTGTCGGGTTATAAGATATTCTATTTAAAACGTCCGGATTATAGAGTGTGTTTAATTCGGAATATCCGATAGTCCGACACCGCGCTGTAAAATGTTTGTCAGATAACCGAGTGTCTACTATATTGACATAGTTTGATATGATCTAAATGTCAAGTTTTTTGACGAACATCCAAATTTTATTGCCCCTGTGAATATTTATTTAAATAAATAGCATAATATTTCGTTTCGCTTTTTTAGTTACGGCCGCTTCCATCGGTCGGGAGTCGTGACACCTTGAATGCACCTTTTTAACTGACCCATTAAAACTTACATAACTTTATAAAACAAATTATATTTTTTACAACGATGGATTTTCCTAGTTATGTTTATGCAACTACACCTGTGCATTTAATTGCAATTTGGTATTTTGCTTTTTCTGTCAATTAACATTACACAAGAAAGATCCTGAAGATAAATTAAAAGTAGCTCACTAATTAAGTGTTATTTAGATAAATTGCATGCAAAGTAGCGGCGATCAACAAAATATTGAAATAATAGCGCTTAATGTGTCTAATACGTACAGTATTACAAGGCAATAACAGGTTAAAATCGCATTAAAAGATAAAATTAACGGAAAGACGTAAGGCTACATCGATTTACTACATTCATAGATTTTCTATTGTAGTAAATAGGATGGTGCGTGGTGGCCTGTTGGTAACGGACCAGACTCGGCTGCCTACATGTGCACGGTGGTCGCGGGTTCAAATCCCAGGGCACACCTCTGACTTTTCGAAGTTATGTGTGTATCAATCACCAAGCACTTTAACGGTGAAGGAAAACATCGTGAGGAAACCTGCATACCGTAGCGATTTTAAAGACTTTCTACGGTATGTAAGTTCGCCAACCCGCACTACGCCAGTGTGGTGGACTATATGGCCTAACCACTCTCAATCGATTCTCTCGATTGTAGAGTAGGTCCGTGCCCAGCAGTGGGACGTATATGGGCTGATAAAAAAAAAAATAGGAAGGTGGGATGTGGAGTATTTATCGTATTTTTTCTTTAAGCACAGTATTGAATGCAGAATTAAAATCTTAATTGCAAACAACAGGTTTTGCTAAGAGTGTCATTTTATGCAATCCATAACAGACGAATGTAACATATTCGAGGCCTGACATTAAAATTAATGCTTTATTTAAACACGCTGTGGTTCACGCTTCTACGTAACTTATACAAAATACCCACAAAAATCACTGATCAATAGTAGAAAATATCAAAAACATTTGCACAAGAAGTCGTGACGTCGCACCACGTGACCTATTTTATTTTAGGCCTGGTTGTCCGGATTTACGCAATAGGATAACTTTTTAATGACCGCAGATGTTTTGCTGCGTAAAAACATTGTGTTAATTGTTCGTACAATGTTTGTAAGATGATATGTTTTATACATTTTTAATAATTATTAATTATAATTAAGAATCTCCTTTGGTAAATCTCTCGTTTAAATTTACATCTTATAGATTCTTCGGTTTAGAATTAAGTGGTTGATCACTCACTAATTAGTTCAACATCTCTAACGAACTAAAAACTAGTTATTTTATTGCGCATTAATATGCACTAGGTCAGGGGTTCCCAAACTTATTTTTACCGCAACGACCTTAAGAATATCTTATTTTTTGCGACACCTTCAGACCAGCTCTCATCCCCCCCCTCTGCGCCATCCTCGGGCCAAAAAAACTTTTGAAATTTAATACAAGCCTTATAAAAGGTTGATTGTAAAAATCTAATTGGACATATAGAGGGTGATATTGACATATGTTACTTAATTTAACTCACATGTTTCTCATCGCCCCAGGTGACATACATACATACATAACCACACGCCTTTTTCCCAGAAGGGGTAGGCAGAGGTGCTACTAGAACACCCACGTTTCGCCTTGTATATTCCGTCCCACGATGTGATAGGGGGCGAGCCTATCGCCATATCGGGCACAAATTCCTGACTCCGGGCTAATAATGAATAGAAAAATCCAATATCACTTTGCCCGACCCGGGATTCGAACCCGAGACCTCAGCTTTGCAATCATACCGTAGTACCACTACGCCACCGAGGCAGTCAATAGCACCCAGGTGACATTGTACAAAATATAAAAAATCGGAGATGATTTTTACCGCTTAACTGAATTTCAGGTAGGTTTGGAAACTTACCTGAGCGGTAAAAAGAATCGTACTCATACGGGTGATCAAAGGCCTTGGAAACTATAATCACGATTTTTGACAAAACTGTGAGGTAGGTTTTTTTCCAACTTGGTACATGTTACCTGGGTTGGCTAGGAACATGATGGTTGAAATAAATACTAAATGTCAAAATCACTTTGTATATTACGAGTAATTATTACAAAATAACAACTAAACCATAAATATAAAAATATATATTTATTTTACTTTTAGCGAACTGGTTATAATGGAACGAATATGCTTGCGTTTCTGAGCATAGCTTGCCAAAACGTGGCTCTACTTTGGCTCATTCGACTCGGACGCATCGACACGCGACGCCTCTGGGCAGATGTTGCGATGCCCCAGGGCGTCGCGACGCACAGTTTGGGAAACCCTGCACTATACGTGTGTCCTTCACATTTAAAAAATATTTTCTTTCTCTTTCACTAAGCTAAATTTAAGGACATGGGTATACTATTTAGCCCTTATTCTCATGATAGTGAAAAACATAATTAGCGACCGGTAATGCATGTATTGAGTTCATTTACTTTTTTTAATTGGTAATATAAATAATTAAGAGCTATTTCATAAAAGAAAAACATAAAATTATCATAAATACTTTTTATGTTCATGTGGACTGGTAAGTGTCGAAACATGTAGCTAAATATTCATAACCTCTCAAATGGATGCGTAACATCGTAGGTCAGGCACGGATTGAAACGTTGCTAACTTATTTGTAGACTTTGTGTACGTTGAATTCCGGTAGAGGCAGGTCAGTGCGGTTTATCAACATTTATACTGTGTGAGAGGCCGCCTGGGTAGGTACCACCGCAATGTCTATTTCTCTCGCCAAACAGCAATGTATGCACAGTTGTGTTCCGGTTTGAAGAGAATTGTAGCCAGAGTAACTACTGGACGTAATGAGACTTAACATTTTATGTCTCAGAATGGCGAGCGCAGTGAAATGCTAAGCATTGCTTTGTAATTCATGGTGTTGTTTGGTTTTGCTACTGTTGATGAGCGGTCGTATCGCTTACCTTCAGACGAATGGCATGTTCGTCTCGCCATTCATCGCAATAATAAAAACAATATATTGCTTTGGAGAACTAATAAACTGGTGTTGTGATATTTGTATCCTTCCATACATGGCTACTTTACACAATAGTGAAAATCCCGTCTTAATGTCCCTAATAAGTATGCCGCGTTTTCGAGTAGGATCGTATAATTGCAACAATGGATATTATGATTGACATATGGCTTTTTCTGCGCTAACTATCGGGTGCACTTTGGCTACTTTGTTGTTACAGTTAAAGAATCTAGTGTAGGTAAATGTAGGTTAATGAATTGGTGCAGCGGCTAAGAAATTGGCTTTTGTATCGAAGTTTGCGAGTTCTGTCACTGTAAATCAATGTGTATTGTGTATGAATATTTTTATGAGTTTGAATTTATGGTTGTAAACTCACCCACGATACGTTACGTCATGATATGGCGCAAAGTTTAAAAAATATATCAAGAATATATTTTATAACTTTTGTTGCGAAAAATTAAACAATTCGAAGATTGCTATTTTTTAAACTTTATTTTAAGTGTGTCCTAAGAGAGAAGATCTCTTAACACTGTTTTGAGTGAACAACTATTGCTTATTTGATGGTGGGAGTAACGGCAAAAGCGGACATCGCAGTTTGTTAATACAAGTATAATAATTTAAATAAATTATCAATATTTTTAGCGGTAAAACAAATCATGGCGGGAAACCTGTATACATGAGAATTCTGCAATTGTTCAGTTCTTGCTAAGTTATCAAGCCTGACGTCTCTGAATGCTCGAAACTATAGGGCATTTTTATTTGCCAAAATATTATTATAACTCTTGTTTTTACTATAGACAAAATATATATTATATTATATCTTATATATATATATATCTTGAAATGCTACGAGTATATAGATTTCGATTCTACGCAATTATATTTTTTGAACAGCCTATAAGAGCCTTGTGTCAAAATGTAGATACATATAATATGTTTATATAATTAGATAGTGGATACATTCTAATGGGTTAGTAATTAGTTTAATGGGCAGGAAATTATAATAAAATATAAAAATATACTTTATTCGTAATACACGAACATGTTTTAGGATAATGCAGCATGTCGATTGCGTTATATACATTTTTAAGTGTGGCTTGCTAAAATGTTTTGGTAATTAACTTTGAAAATGTAGATATGACTTATGATTTAATAATACTGATATTAAAATATAATAGATGTAGTGGTGTTAGGTTAAGTGTTGTAATCCTTAAATGACCTAGACTTAACATAGTGGGGAATTTATAACACCGTTAGACCAAGAGCCTGTGGCTGCCAGACTTTCGTCATTTTATAAAAGCTGAAAGTTTGTCTGCGCATGCCTTTATAGGCATCACAACTATTATGAAGAAGTACCGTGGAGGCTTTGAAAGTCATTATCATAATTAATTACGTTTTCTGTTGCTTTAAAATCTAACTGCTCTAACACCGTTCTGGTGAAAATATATCAATTAAAAGTTAAAATTCATTCATTCTCGTTATATCACTTGACGTACATTTGATCGGATCATGAATTTTAACTAGTTACGCTCAAGTAACTAGTTAAAATTAAATCACAGTTGCAAATGTTTGAGACAGGTTAATTACAGAAGTAAACATTATGCACTGCATGTTATCAAGTAACAGATATTATCAAGCGGATATGCCTAAAAACATATTACATGAATGATAAGCTATGTAAGTACAAAAAGTACGAATGTTGAATAGAAGTAGACGTATGCTGTAAGTGCGTGAAGACTCAATCGTGTGTGAAAATTGTTCCATAGCATAACTGAATATCATTGCTAACGTGAGTTGCACACAAGTGTACCAAGAATAGCAGTTGCAATTCACTATTGCGTTAAACTATGGTATATCATGTACTTTGGTTGCTTTTGTCACGCAGATATCTTGTGTAATACGGGCATAATGAATGCTCCATAATTAAATATATAGGTACGTGTAAACAAGAAAAATAATACATATCTGTATCAGCTCACATACGTCCTACTGCAGGATACGGTTCTCCTCTGCAATCGAGATAATTGGAAGGTGTTTTGCCATAATATATTATATCTCGCTTGCCTAGTATCGGTCGGTACGGGTCGAAAAGGTATACAGGTTTCCTGATGATGTTTTCCTTCACCGTGATAGTGCGTTGTGATTGACTATCAATACAAAGATGATTCAGAAAAGTCCGTGGTGTGCTCTGGAATTTGAACCAGCAAGCATCGTGAACATGTTGGCAGCCGCGTCTGGTCTGTTACCAACAGGCCACCACGCGCGCAAGGAAACCAATACAGTAGCCAATTTTTCCTTGATTTATACTCCTCGTTTTATTTTCTCTTTATTTTCTACAGAGGGCTTTAGTTGCAAATAAATATGTCACCCTCATCGGGCGTAACTGCTAGCGCAAATCACCGTCGCGCCACTTTAAATTATATTCAACAAAACAAAGGCTAAATGCCTCGTCCGACAAGGGTTGAGAAAATGGAATTATAAATATTTATTGCATTTTTACTGTCTTTGGTTGAAATAGTTATTTAAATTTATTTATTTATTTGGAAAGTAAATGAAAGGTGACCCTGTAGACTCTGGTTAACTGACACAAGACCGCATTATTGTAATTGGACTCATAGTTAAAAAACAGCTTGCGCCACATTTCATACAACAATGAGGTTGATTAAAGACAAAATTAATCAATATCCATATAAATTACATACATTCATAAACTCCCGTCTTTTTCCCAGAAGGGGTAGGCAGAGGTTCTCCTAGTTATTACCAAGATCACCCACGTTTCGCCTTGCCTTTTCCGTCCCAGGATGTGATAGAAGGCGAGCCTATCGCCATATAAATTCGGCGGTGAAACTAATATTAAATTTCCTGTAACTACTGTAACTTTATTTTTAGCTCGATGATTTATAGTTTCATTGAGAACTAAAACAGCGCCCTCCTGACTCTTTCAGTTTTTGTGTGTTTGATGTGTGGTGGGCGACCGTGACTAATATGGGGCCACGTGCTTTGTCGCTAATTTCGAAGTCACCATAGATTATAGCGCACCGCCCCCGCTCTAAGTTCAGCAACGTCATCATCTGATTTACGTCGCTTCCTACGACAGACAGGAGATATGGTAGACAATTGTTATGTCTCTAAATGAAAGAGTTGACACGAAGTAACAGCCATCAATAAGCAAATATTTTTGCGAATGAAAATGTAATTCATATAGGACCCTTACAACTAAACGAGTTTCGATTATCCAATCCAATCCATCAGCCAAAGGAAGTCCACTGCTGAACATAGGCCTCTCTTAATGATTTCCACAGTGACCTGTTGGAGGCCCCCTGCGTCCCGCGACCTTTACCAGGTTGTCTGGTCATCGTCGTCTGAGTTTCGATTAGCTTACGCCAAATTATTAAATGACTCAAATCTATTACACATTATTTTTAAGAGTAAATGTGCGTAATCATAATATACGAGTATTTACAAGGTTCGGGACTTCATTAACTTACTTTACTATTTGAAATATGTATTCGTAATTGCGACATTTTTGTAATGTAATCAAGGTTGCATTGTATAATGCTCTTATCTGTGCCGATGTTAATTAGTATATTACATTAACACTCACTACGATATGTTTGGGTAAATACATATTCTAAATTGGCATTTATCTACAGATAATTTTAAGTAGTAAGAAGATTGTCGAACTAGATCGTAGTGGAACAAAAATCCTTACGATTCAAGGCTTAGAGCGAAGCCACACGATGCGTTAACGGAGCATTGCAGTGCCACACGGACGGTGCGGCACCGCAGCGCGACGTTCATAATCCGCATATCGCATTACCTATCCCCGCCTCATGTCTCAGGTCGCAAGTGCGGCGCGCGTGCAGTGCGACGCAGCACGGCGAGCATTCTCTCTTACATTACGCCTTAAGTTATTTCAGGGGAATTGCAATCCGGTTGAATGTTAGGATAGCGCATTACAGCACCGTTCTACAGTCTACATATAATACGGCGGATTCTACAATGGGCCTTCTACATAGTCATTTATATTATTAAGACGAATAATACGACGATTGTATAATCATAATTCCTCTATTATTTTCCGACATCATGTACATTTATACCAGCGCTCTTTACACATACAGCTCGCATATTAAAACTGTGTAAAACGTTACAACTTAAATAATCGTGGCGTGATAATATTCCGACTCGGCCATCCTTCACATCAGCCGTTGACATCTTCGTTCTGTATTCAAATCGTTATTCTATTCTTCTTAATATAACTGCCAGGAATATCGTCATGCTAAAATAGGTTGCTTTACTCATCGCTCTTAAAAATTACCCGTTACAATATTATGAAGTATGACGCAGCGGCACTGCTCCGGTGCCGCACAGCACCGCATCGTTTGGTTTCGCTCTTACACGACGAATGGCACGAATTTCAGTTTAGGAAATATAAACCTATTTCTGTATTTTCAAGGTGTGGTTATATTAATAAGTTCCTGTAATAATATTCGGTTTTCAATTTGTCTAAAATAGGACTTGCATTAAACTGTAATTTGCACTCGTGGATAATTAATAACAGGGTGGAGAAGTATAATTAAATTAATCTTTATGAAAGTAAGACTAAATCGTGAACTTCGATGCATATGGTTTAGCCTGACAATATAGTCAAATTATTATGAATTTCGTCAACTCTTGGGACATACGGAATTAAGAACAGAATGCAGTCTACAGTTTCTGTAACAAATATAAAATGCGTTCACGGTTCTACGCTCTAGTAAAATACCGCGCTGGTCAAAAGTGTTGAAATGTTTAAAATGTTAACACTTTTAAGTTTATGGCTTTATAAATTATTATAATATTTGATTACTATGTATAAGCTTTTAAAGATTTACATATTTTGACGTAATTATACATATTAAATAAATAATATAATACATTGTCATTATTTTTTTAGTTCTAAAGCATATTTTATGAAAAAATGTGATATTGAAATGCACTAACATGCAAATTAATTTTCTTGAGAAACATAGTGGTAAAAGACTACATTTAAAGATAAATAAACACGCGATAGTTACAGCTCACGTGTTACTTATAAAAATATGCTCACAAAAACACGAATGATAAAGTAAAAAGTGTAACATTATTTTTGAAAAATCTGTACAGACGTAAGACATGTGTAGTTATGACATATTCCGTCATTAATAAAGTAGTACAATCACAAACACATTATTTAGAAAACCTTATAAATTATCGAATTATAAATGGATCCATAGCTATTAATTGTTTTTCAATCGTGCTGCAATTTAAAAAATGTGAAATTGATTAAATTTTAAAATCCGGAGACTCTCTTCAGTCTTCTATCGAGGAAAATTATAGAAACGAGCGAAATCTAACAATAATGCAGTTATTATAAAAGTATTGTTCTTAGAAATTACATTTTTTGAAAATTACAATGAATGGCGAGACGAGCACGCCGTTCGCCCGATGGTAAGCGATATGACCGCTCATAGACAGTGGCAAACCAATCATCACCATTAATAACATAACAATGTTTGGCATTTCACTGCGCTCGCCCCCTGAGACGTCAGATATTAAGTCTCATTATGTCCAGCAGTTAATCTGTGTAAAATGTCCTTCAAACCGAAGCACAACAGTGCATTTACACGGTCGGGAAAAATAGATACTGCGGTGGTACCTGCCCAGGCGACCTCTCACATATGAGAGATCTACCACCAGTGCATTTTTCATGAGATTGTTTATTTATCTGAATAACCTTCGCTACAATCGCAATTATGACACGCAATAACTAGTTCATTGTCAAAGTGAAGTACGCTTACTGAACATTGTATACTACTTTTAATAGCAGATACAACATATTAGCTGTTTCATAGATTACAGTAAAAATATGATCCTAGTTGCGGATGCAGTTCCGATACTGTAAATACTTATATGATTTAGTTATAAGTTCAAACATTATTTGTATATTTCATATAACAAAATATATATGGTGCTCCCTTATTACAATAAGCAAATATGAAAAGATTCGAATTAAAATATGTTACATTAGAAATAGCATTTAAGTAGATAACATTTAAGTAGACAATGTAAGCGAGAAACAATTTTTTCGAATTGATTATTTATATAGTAATTACATTCACATTATTTTATTTTATTCTGGCTATTAACAATCCAACATTTCAAAAGTATTTGATAAAATGTTTATTTATACGCAGAGTCGTCGTTCCGACCAAATGCAGTGCCAAACAACAGTCAAACAATCGGGTACAGCGATGTTAAAGTAAATTGCGATAAAATGATTAAGAATGTTTGTTTCTTCGACTATATGGAATTGGCAAACTGTTACAGTATTGTAACTGGTCTAGCATTGTATAAGGTAGTCAATTAAATTTCACTTTTACGCGTAATAAAAGGTGTGGTTATTTGTATACCATATTCGTTGTTAGTGCGTTAAAAATTTGTTTAATGAATGAATCCAAGCGAAACTATGAAAGCGGGTCAGTACAGGTAGATTAGTTAAATGTTAGCTATGTAGGTGCGATAGACATTCAATTAACGTCTATTTATAATTCATTAGCTGTTAAATTAATGATGTTTAATGTTTTTATAATTATTTGATACTTGCTGATAGCCAAAGTGATGGATAGTCGGGTAGCTATTATAAGATACATATGTTGATAAGTTACCTTGTATTTCAGTTATCTCGAACACCGTTGAATCGTATCAGTAGTGAAAAATACGGATGAAAATTTTAGCAAATACGGTGCGATGGAAACTTTAAAAGCAAAACACCTCTTTTTTGCAAATGAGATTCAAAACGAATGCTAAACCTTTAATCTCTGATCTGAGTAAAATAAACAAGAGAGATTGGCAATAGATTCAATTTTCGGTCTGCTACAGAATGTAGACATCTTTGACTAATATCCATCGCAGCGATATTAATGCGGTCCATATTTCTTGTTTTAAATGTTACAAATAAATATTAATTAGGTAATTAATTGCTTAGTCTTATTAGCTTACCTTTAGCTTTTTTCTTGTTTATTTGGCAAATGTTAATTACGATTTCAACTCTTGTGGGACAATTAACAAAATCAGTTTAATAATGTATGTATTTTCTTATTAGTCTTAGCGATTAAAATGCAATTCAAAATAAAATAATACAATTTTATCTTAATGTAAACTTTGCAAATGCTAGGAGTGTAATTTATTGCTTTTAAATGATAATTTAAAACGAATGCTACTATGATTGTTAAGTATTACGTACTTAACATTAATGTAGACACATAAATTTTATTGTACGTTACCTGCTTGTGATTGATAGTGTCTTTTAAAACATTATAATGTCAAAAATCGGTTTTAAAGACGTCTAGTCAATATTTTGTATTGTGAAAGTTGTTCTTGTATTCAGACACTGCTAACGGTAATTGATGCTCTATTTACGCAAATTGTGAAATTATATCACTAAATGAACACATGTGTCTGAATACAGGAAATTTGCCGTGGTTTGAAGTAAATTGAAATCGTCTAGTGGTTAATGTAATGGACGTCAGCTTACGCGGAACTCGCTAATTTTGGTTCCTAAAGTGTTTATTCCAAGCCTTATTATAAATATTGGATTGTTATGCAATACAGCAACATGTTAGTCATATGTTAGACCTATAGTTGTACCATTTTGATAGCCTCCGTGGCGCAGTTGGTTAGACGCCGTGAAACGAGAGGCTGTGGATTCGATACCCGCACCCGTATTATTTTTTTCGGGTCTGGGTAAACAGACAAGTCAGTTGTTCAGTCTCACAAACGTGAGACCGAAAAGTCTCTCGTAGTTCCTGATATCCACGACACAAGACGCGATCTTAGTGTGAGGTCAGGACAGGATGTATGTGAGAGTTGGGAGTATTTATTATTTATGATTATCTCACGAAGTCCGTTGTAAAAGATGTTAGAGTTTACAAGAAATTGAAGGCATATTTGTGTGAATAAAAGGTCATTATAAAATTCGACATAAATGCTACTGATAATACGCACGCTGCACACTTAAACAAACGAGCAAC
Organism: Theretra japonica; assembly: GCA_033459515.1. Lineage (NCBI taxonomy): Eukaryota > Metazoa > Arthropoda > Insecta > Lepidoptera > Sphingidae > Theretra > Theretra japonica. Next base: position 9,722,557 of record CM065939.1, read on the forward strand.
ACGCGCTATAAATATTACAGACAGGCGAATTTCACGAAATGGAACATCTTTATAATACCTATTACCTCTATACTAAAATGTGATGCTATAAATTGCCAACACCAATTATAATTAAAATAAAAGTAGCATTTTTATGATTTACATAATTACTTTTCACTTAGTCACCTTTCGTGACGAATTTTATTATAAGGAAAAATAAAAATAAAATAAACTTAATTTATTTCTACTTTTTACTAAGAGTCACTTTAAAATTTGTCTTTTATTTGTAGTCATTTGTGTTTAGAATACATAGCACGTTTTTATTACACAACATCTAAGCATATTTATTATTGTCAAATGTTCACTAGGGACCGAAAACCGTGACAATTTACATTCACAAAACATAATATGATTCACACTTACCTTGTTAAAATAACTTGCGTTATGACACATTTACATTTTTAAACAAAAAAAAGTTAATTTAATATCACACGATTAAAGGCGTTAATGTACCTAACATTATTTAAATGGTTAATATAATTAAGAACGCCATTCATTGTTTTTTGCTTTTTAAAAAATGAAACTGGCCAGTAATTTTTAAATCATTGCTGGCCAGTTACATGTGTGCCACATACGAGTATATTATGATTAGAAATAGGTTTTATGTAATTTTTTAATGCTTTAAGTTATTTTAGAATAGTTAAGTATTTCTACCCGTTAAATGTAGTAACAATAATTACTATAAATACTGTTAACATAATTTTATCTTCCTAGTTTACCCAAATTAGCCAAGGTAATAATATAATAATCTCTTAAAATGTAAAAAGGAAAACTCAGATACAATATACAAATAAATATCGTACTTCTTTAAGGACAACTGGCCATTAAATGGACATCTGTTTTCTAATGGCCAAATTTCTTGTATGCTTTGTATCTCGCCGATCAACCACTGATTAGAGATTTGTGCTTGAGAAAAACCGCATGAATGATAATAATTTCTGGGCGATTAAAGTAAGCTCATTACCAGATCGGTCGGTAATCCGTTTCTTTTGAATCGGCAATAATATATTTAATTAAAGGGAATTGTACAACGTAAGAAATAATACAAATACTATCACATACATTTTGATGTTTTTTGAACCGCTTCATTCTGTTCGAGATGTTAACAGAAGGGCAAATAGATGAAATGTTTAGAATAAATTAAAAACGGTTTGTTAATGAATTAAGTGATTTGTAATTATAATAACCATCGGTGTGAGCAAAAACTCAAGAGAAATATCTAAGCAGATACATTTGATAGGACGCACGTTTTTGGTTTTTGTGTATTCATATTTTAATCTCGCACTTAAGAATTCGCGGGACACATTCTGATTTCATAATAATAAAAAAATATTATGAATGGATTGGCTTTTACTTTTATTTTGTTAAACACACGAAGTAAAAACGAAATTATGGTGTTAATGAGTCAGTACTTATTTACGCCACATTTCGTAAGTTATTACGCCGCGCCGTAAAACGTGAGGTTATATGTTCGATTCCTATTCGATTTTTTCCGGTTCGAACATTGGTGTTTTCAGTTTTGCGGGACTCGAATTTGGGCCTGGCATGGTCATAAACTCGTCTGCTTAATATCGTCGCAAATACATCTTGAGTTGAGACCAAAACAAGTTTGCCGAACCACCAGTTTGATGTGCATGGAACTTTCCAAATGATACTTCTGCCTTTTTCCGTCATTGATAGACCTATGATGTCAATACTTACGAAAAAAATAGGATTTCAATGCCTTATCAAACTCGTTATGTTTTTTGGGACTTGCTTGTCCTTTAACATTGTTTTTAAAAGTCACAAAACAACGAAACTTGTTTTGGTGGGAACTATACCGGTGCAGACACCAACTAATTTTTGCCAATTATTGTATTATTATTATTAGTAACCAGCGAATTAAGTCTGTATGTATTTACACACAGAAGTTTTTTTTTAAATGTGTTTGAAATATGACTAAAAATGTGTAAAAAAATTTTTATCTCTGTATATTGTTATGTTCTTTTTTTGTACAGTAAATACTAAATGAATCAAATAATAAATTTATCAAAACACTGATATTTGGTAGTGTCATTTATTTGTTTTCTGATTGTTAATAAACCAATAATATCTTGAGCAGTTAGTACCTACTTACTCATGGCAATAAAAATAACAAATATGCTTTGCTAGAAAGTTCTGGGCAAAAGTTTCCCACATGGATAAACTGTGCCTATGTATTTATGGTCTTCCTAATACTTTAAGATGATGTTCGTTGTATTAATATTAGATCAGTATATCATTTCGTTCATATACTGATGGCCGATGGGGCCTAAAAGTTCTCGACCCACACGGTGGTCAGACGACCTAGTAAAGGTCGCGGGACGTCGCTGGATGCAGGCTGCCTCCAACAGGTCACTGTGGAAATCATTGGGAGAGGCAATGTGGGTGGACTTTCTTTGGCTGGTGGATGGATATCATTTCGTTCACTTAAATTATTGACATAATTTCAAACAAACATTATGGGTTCATGTACATATTTTTTCCACTTCGTTCAGTAATGCGACTGACATAATATTTTCAGAGTTCCATTTTGGGATATATGGATTATTGAACTACAAATTGAGTTTATGCAATAAGTTAAATACATAGCTGTAGTCGCCTGGTTTGATATGTTTACAATCCAAAATGTCGTTACGTCACAGTTGAATTTTGGCAGAAATTCAGATAATGCGGTCGGCAGGTTGCTTTAATTAATTTTGAATGAGTGTGAGTTGACATCAGCTAACCGACCGGTCGTAAAATCGTAAGCCAAATGTTTTGTAACTGTCTCAAAAATGTTGCGCCAACCATGCGTGGAGGATACATGTGGATAGAAAAAGAGCTTTGAAATACTTACATAATATTTTTTGACACTATAAGTGAAAATAAAAGGAAGACAACAATAAGTAATTTTTTTGGTCAAGTTTCATTGACTTTTGTTTATATATACATACATACATATAAAAAGTAATGTCGAGGGATAATACTAGTTTCATAACAGCTATCTTGTGGGCGATGATGGAATATTATTTCCTAATCATCCTAATTTTTCCCCCTTGCCCAATTTCAATACAAATTGACTGATTTGTATTTACCCTGATAGCGGCAATCATAAAAAAATAGAATAGGTACCTTCCATAGATGCGCTTTGCCACTGAATCAGTCTCATTTATTTTTGTTTCAAACACACTAGCATTATTTTATCAATAAGAACACTATTTGTGCACTACACTGCTCTTACTATAGTATAGTTACATTTCCTGCAAGTATTATGTAAACAACAAGGAAACGTTTAAAAAAAGCTCTGTTTTTACATAACTGTTGAATTTCTGTATATTATTATGGAAGTACATCAAAGATTACTTAATTCAGAGCCGCCTTTTCATAGTAGGATTTTCTTTAAATACACAAATTAATTGTAAAGGTGAGAGATACACAGAGTTGTTCGTGGAAGGAAGGAGGACAGTATCTGTAAAAATGATTAACAAAGCAGAACGCCTAGCTTGGGAGGTAATTATTGGCAACATAGCCATCCTATATATCGGGCTGACAATAAGGTCTAGTGGATGGCAACGCCACTAATGAGAGGGCTAGATTACTATGCTCATCAACTCAACTGCGAACATACATGTATGGCCAAATCTTTCATAATTATCGATCAATAACATAATCTTGAAAGGAATGTCCTGCATCGGACGGACCTGTGTGTCTGTAGATGTAATTGTTCTTGCGTAAAATAACTGTATAGCAATAAATATAGAATTATGCACTCTTATACAAGTAGGTGCACAGTAATTGCCATAATAAAATAAAGATTTATCGCAATTATAGAAGCCTTGTTTGATGAGGTCGGAACAATTGGTCACTCCACCTTTTTCGTGTTTTCATAATTGTTTCGAAGCAATTACACACAAATAATAAACATTTGGTTTTTTAGTACTGATGGACAAATTTTACGAGGATTTGTCGCTCTTGTTAATACTCAGCCTCTATAACGCTTGTTTTTTGGTATTATGAATATCCGACACACATATTTGGCCCGATTCTTGGAACGGATTACATTAAAATACCCATTTCCATATTAGTGAGTGTGATGACTATAATTATAAGCTACAAAAATATCTTTATGTAATTTTTATGACTTTTCATTAATAAAATACAAGAATTCTGAAATAAGGTAAATTGATGCATAACGTGACTGGTTATTTCAATAATGAATTAACTGTGACAATTACGTACATGTACTTGAAAGTGGTAGAGCCACATTGCAGTCAATTTGGATTACCGAGAGAATGGGCCTGCTCAACCACAGTGTTACCACTGACTCACAGAAAGTTGACGAGAAGCAACGACTCAACTTTCGACTTTTGTTCTGTGAATGAGTTATCGTGACCGAATGAACAGCCCTTTCCTCGCCCTGTATTGTTTCTTTCCTTCCGCTTTATATTCTGAGAGGTCGGCAACGCGACAATCCAAGTGTTATATAATTTCACGAGCTACTTTAATCACTTACTATCAAGTGAGACAAGCGAGTTTGCCAGATCCGCTCCATAAAAAAACTCATGTCGTTTTAGGACAGCCAGTATAAAGAAAACAAAAAGATGTTGAAATACGTCCAAATGCTTGTATGGGACAGACTGACGTACAAAGCAATGTAACAAATAAATATTGTATCGAGCTCAATCGGCAAGATTGTTGGCGCTCATTGTCGGTGATATATAAATCGTGTGGACGGGCATCGCGTTCAAACATCTTGAATACCTAAACCGATAAGGTAAACTTTTAATCCAATGCCAGTAAATAGTTATTGAGGATCAACGAAGGACACATGGAGGAAAATTAGTCAAAGCAATTTTGTAATTATTTTAATTTGTAGGTTATATTTTTTCCATGATAATGATATCTGGTAGTAACTATCTGCATATTTATAATTTCTATATTCTACGTAAACTATCCTAAAGGAATGATTTATTTAACTAATAAACAGTTTGGAATTTTCTCATAACAAGCACTTTCAACGTTACTTCCAATTGTAGCTAATAAATCACACTTTAATTGACGTTAATTGGTATAATTTATTATGCTTTAATGTGTGAAAGGTTATTATTCATTTGTTTTAGAACTATAAACGTGATTTTAGATTCTTAACAAGAACAACAATCGGATGTTCAACATATTCCCATATTTTATAGACAGCTAGAAAAACATTTGCAGTTGGAATTGCTATTTGATATAATAAAATTATTTCTTGAACACCAACAGCAATGCTATATTATAAAGAATGCTGCAAGTTATAGGCGTCCGTCGCGATGATTTAGCCGTATATCTGCTGTGACATGATGTAGCTAAGCGATAACCACTATTAATCTCTGGGCTCACAGTAAAATGCTAATCTTATGGTATTTTTTACTAGCTTTTATTTTCAGGTCTCATTGCATTCTTTTGTGTTCGATTCCTATTTAGGAAACCTGTCAATGCGTCGACTCGTCTTGGCCTCTCGTGTCGCGTGCCTAGGACTACTGGGACCACGTTTTGTGTTTATTAAATGTTTTGTATAGAATATTATTTTTAATGGCCTGTCATAGAGGCACACTTTAATTTCACTTAAGTAAATTACAATACATTATGAAAAGTGTGTGAAGTGTGCAGTCCATTCAACATAATTATGCAGACCTTGTCTAATTCGTCCTTTTTTACTTTAATTTTAAAAAGGATTTTTTTCATTACAAATGTTCGAGGAGACTTGAAATTAGTTATAATTCAGTTTCGTTTTTACAAGTTAATACCATTCGTTTTATAGTTTTGAAAGTAGGTGTGTACCTACCTTACCACGATGTGGGCTTTATAAATCTGGTACAGCTTTAAAGAATTTTCGGCGAAACTTGACTTGCATACATAATACTAAAGGAAATAAACCTCTTTTTATGTAGAATCTTTTTATAGGAAATCCGTGCGGGATTTTAGTAATCTAAAATATTATGCATGACCAATCTTAAGAAAAGGATAAGGCGAGTGTTATCCTTCCAATGGGGAATATTGAAATCAATAAGAGTTTTCTCCAGCTACTAAGGTAGTTAAGTTGTTATACATAATAGTTTTGTTGGTTTTCCTGGAACAAAATCCTTTCAGGAAAACTGGATTTTTTTTCCTGATATGGCGAAAATTAATTGTATTGCATTTGAAATGAGACGTGTGCTCGCCATAGAGTTATTTCTATGCATTGTTACTCTGCTCAATTTTGTTATAGGTATTGATATTCCCTATTGCTGAGTGCATGGAAGCGTGATTAAAAGTATTTATTTATATAAGCTTTATTATACACCAGTGATAAATAAAAAATAAAAAAAAATAGAATGAGAATAAAGTACAAGTGGCGGTCTTATTACTCAAGGTGATCTCTGTCAGTCAACCAATGGATGGATAGGAGAACACGAAAATTAAAGGGCAGAATTAGGTGTACCAAATAAGTTAAAAAATACATATATACTATATACATAACATACATAAATTTATAGTATAATGTATACAAATATGTCAAGATTAATAAATATAGTTGTAAAAATAAATATATACTTAAAAATATGCAATATTAATTAAAAGCAATGTCTTCATTTTACTTGTAGAGAATAATGTTGTTTAACCATTATTTTAAAGATGGGCATGGACTTAGCCCGTCTCACTGTAACTGGTAATGCATTCCACAACCTAGCAGCTTGTACGGTAAAGGATTGATCATAGAATGTAGTGGAATGTACTGGGATTTTTTGTGTTAAGTTCTTTGATGACCTCAGGGATCTAGAAAGTGAATCGTGAAGATAAGAGATACGGGGGAGAGAGAGGATTGAAAGTATAGAGTAGAGAAGAGGGAGAATATATGTATTCCGGCGAAACCGTATGGATAATAAATTGAGCTTGATGCGAAATTCAGAAATATGATCATATTTGCGTAAACGAAATATGAATCTGATACAAAAAAATTGAAGACGTTAAAGTTTATTAAGTTGCTCCTCAGTGAGATCAAGATAACTGCCATCCGCATAATCAAGGATTAATAATTAATATTGCGCATACTTCACAAGGACCCAGCCGAGGCGAATAGTTTTCTACTCAACTCTCGCAGCTGAGGACCTTAATAAAGAGATGTGGATTAAGTTTTTGTAATTTCTGCCGATGAACCTTAATAAATAAAATATTGTTGTAATATATCAAAATACAGTATATCAGTTTTATTAGAGTTGTTTTATTATACAGGAACAAAAAAGTAACTGCACTCGATGGTCTTGTAGTGCAGATCAGACAGGGTATCCACTTTTACGTCATGGCAATATTTTGCTGGTCGAGACAGTTTTGCCGGTCTGATTGTATTCGGATATAAGTTCATCAATCCGAAACGCGACATATTTTTATGAGTCTCTATGATATACCCTTAACGTTTGTGTACCATCTCGATCCGGTTGGATGTACATATCCATCCTACCATCGGTAAAGATTTAATTAAGAAATAATAATTTAGGCACATTTAAAAAACAATACTCACTTTATCTCACGCACATTGTGGTCGCACTACGAGATTGGCCGTTTAATAGATATCTAAAAATAGCCATAGCCATTGTGATCCCCATCACACAACATTAAAAGTTTGTTAGTCGATTTTCAATACCTAAATACAGGTGCGAATACCTATTACGTACGTGAACGCACTTGGCAATTGTAATTGCGCTATTGAAAAGTATAATGCAAGACAGATTACATGTAGCACATCTACCAATAAAGCTGGTTGCAACAATTTGTTCTTGAAACATATATGCTCGTGTTATCTGCTTCAACCTTCTACTGCAATTATTAACTCTAGTTACAGGAATGTTTGAGCAAATACTTCTTTAAATAATTTGCTACTGTTTTCTGTCAGGCGCAAATTCTTCATTCAAATTATACGTCGCTCAAATTAAATATATAATTTGAATTATTGTGACATTTTTTTTCTAAATTAAACCATTTATAAGCCGACAAAGTTAATGTGCATTAAGAATTCAGTTTTTTGGTGATTGCCTTGTATTAGTGTTAATAAGGCTGTCTAATGATCTAAATCTAAATATAATCTGAATATTTCGGTTACCTCACACTTGTATTCATTTATATATTCATAAAAAATAATATAGAAATATTTCCGTGAAAGGTATATGTGTTTTATGTTTATTATGTATGGTGATTTTATTAATTTATACATGCTGCCGTCAAATAAGAAACTTTTATGACACTGCATTACGTTGTTAATTTTTTACAATATTTACAACAACATAAATAAAATTCTAACTATGAGTTGTCAAAATAAAGAATCAGTGCTTGAAGCTAGTTTGGGTTTGTCATGACATGCTCCACTATTTATAGAGACAGCGCATTTTGTTTCGTTAGTACAGTTTAATTTATTTTTTATTGCTAATAAATCACATGAATTTTTCATAGGCAATCCATTTTCGAAGAGTCATGTTTATGTTTTGCAATGTAAGTAACATGCATTTAAATTGGATTTTAAGCGGCGATAACCATTTTATAATAGAGAGTTATCATTATCACTTCTATGTGTATTTTTTTCAAGTGTAATATAATAAAGTGGTTGTTAGCTTTAACATGCTATTTTAGTGCATGTCAATTGCCCATAAATCTATGATACAGGACACTGTACATATTTTTGTAGTCAATATTGCTCTTACCATTTGTAATTAATATGGACGAATACATTTATAATTGACTTAGCAACTAAACCATGCCGAAGCCAAAGGGATGGTAATAGTGTATGTACACTTTAAAGTATTTAAATTGTACTTAATATTTGTTTTGGCAGTCAGTGTGTATTATGGACCTTTCAACATAAGGGGTTTTGGTTTTTTTAAAGAATAGCAAATTAAGTAACTAAGTTAATTAAGTTTTTTAAAGAATTGTGTACAATAAAATTTGGATCAATTTAGCGTTTAATTTTACAAATTAGGCTAACTAATAAATTGCATTTATACACGGAAAACAAATATGACAAAATTAAAAATTCTCTACAACTTGTTCCGACGGCATTCTGTATTTTGTCATTGTGCATGAAAAAACAGTATCAAAGATAAGTAGTTAAGACAGGCAGGTTTTTGATAGTAAGTAAGACATTTCGGAGTGATACCAAGACAGCTTGTCACCGTGTTGTGTAGATAACAGCCCTATGGTTGGTAAAGTCGCTTCACAGATGAAGAGACATCTATAGCGCCAATACGCCACTGTCCATTTAGTGAATTCTTTTGGACCGACAGTAGCCGTTCGCCTCAGATGTCTTCTGTCCTCTGACAGCCAAACACGTGCTAAAAAAAGAAAAGTTAATTAACCAAGCATGTAAGAAATGCGTGTGAGATTGGTGATAAGGGATAGAACCGTCTGTTGCATAATTAAGTAGAGATTGTTATCAATATTTCATTATAAATATTTGTGTACTTGTTTATGTATTTAATTATTTAAATTACATGATTAATGTGAGACGTCGCGAATTGTACCGTAATGTTTTGTAACGAACCTAATAAGCGTCGTCCAAGGTTAAATTGACATTTATATGTCTGGTTTGTAAATATTTGTAATAAAACGTTAATATTACCATATAGTGTACGATTTGAACGCGCGTGATTTACACAAATGTTCCTCTTGACTTAACTGCATACCGTACCACTAAATATAGACAAATATGTGGACAAACATACAAAACAACATTGTAAATTATGCAAATAGGGTACCTGCACAGTTAAAAATAATGATAGAAGTTGGCATAATATTATTTCAAGCTGATAAAATCTAATTTCTGCATCGAAGACAAGCGCTTACCGTTGGTTCACAAAAAGTAAGCGCAGATCAAGTTACAATATAGCGCAGTAATTTTAATGGGATCGCATTTGTATGCTGCGACGCATGTTCGCATAAAGATTTGTAGGAAATATTGGAGCCACACAGGACGGGCCTAATTAAATAATGTATAACATCGTGTATGAGCTTATATACTAATTCAATACAGTGTGCCAGTTAGGGTGTTAGGGCGTCCAAGTTTTATTAGATCGGGTATTCACAAATGACAACAACCAACACGAATAATATGTGTGTATATTTGCACAGTTCCAGAGTGACTAATTGATGTATGTAATACAAAAACAAATTATGTTACTTGAGACATCCATATTTGGCTACAATAATAATTGTGCGCACGGCACATAATACCCCCCTTTATTGAAAAAAAATAACACAATGAATATAAATATATAAATATGAATATAAAAATAAGGCTAAAGAATATAATAAAAAGTGTATAAAAATCTAAATATTCAAATCATAATAATTAAGATTACAATTTTCCTTTACCTATAGTTTAACTTACGAGTACACTTTAATTCGTTTTCACTTCACATCTTTAGAACTAATCATACTAATCACTTCTCACTACACTATAATTTGTTGGCTGACACATCCCTTCTGGTCGGACTCGCCATTTCTCATCACGACAGCAGGAACCTCGTGCAGCTCCCGTCTTATGAAACGTCCATACTGGACTTTGCAGCGTCTCCATAACATATATCCAATCATTATCAATATTATGATCAGTACGGTCAGTATGTATATTTCAACTCGGCTGTAGTATGTGCTATCCCGGATTGATTCTGAGGCAGCGGCACTATTTCCAGGACCATTTTGTGCGATAATAATTTCTTCTTGCATTTGTTTGCTCTCAGATTTTCCCATTTTTTAAAAAAAAAAATATACTATGCAGAGTTTACGCAGTGCAATTAATGTGTTTATGCAGTGAAGCGCACGACAGGTTTGACTATCCGTCCCGATCTAGTTACTATGGGCCCCTTGTTTATATTCTTACTGTCCGTATTCGGCGTGCTTGCTGTGTCATCATATTCTGGCATAAACGCTGGCTTTAGTCTGTCTATACTAATAACTTTATCCGTATCTCCTTGTTTAATTTTAAAATATTTGTCTGTTCGTGATAAAACTAAATAAGGCCCAGTGTAAGGTGGAGTCAGAGGTTTCACCACTTTATCGCAACGGACGAATACGTGTGAGCAATGCTCTAACTCTGGATGAACAAAAAACTTTCCTTGACGTATACCTCGTCTTGGTACTGATGAGATATTGACTATTTTTCGCCTTAGATTTTGTAAAAATGATTCGTCTCCCGAGATTTCCGGCTTTGGCGGCTGAAAGAAATCTCCAGGTAATCGGATTGGGTCTCCATAAACCATCTCCGCTGAACTAGTCTGGGTATCATCCCTCAGACTTGCTCGTAATCCCAACAACACGGTCGGTAGCTCATTAACCCATTGATCTGTGTTGCCTCTGCTCATCAACGAAGTTTTAAGTATTCGGTGCCACCTTTCCACAGCGCCATTGGCTTGTGGGTGATACGACGTAGTTCTAATTTTGTTTATACCCATTCTTTTGGCGAGTTGACTAAATAGATTGGACTCAAATTGACGTCCTTGATCTGTAGTAATTCTCAAAGGGCATCCGAACCTTGAGATCCATCCAGAATAAACGGCTTCTGCAACAGATTCTGCAGTGATATCTTTTAATGGAATAGCTTCCGGCCATCCAGTACTACGGTCCAACATTGTCAATAAGTATCGATATCCGTTGTTATAAGTCAATGGCCCCACTATATCGATATGAATATGCAAGAATCGGCCCCCGTGTGTAAATGTTCCTAAGGGTGCAACAGTATGGCGTTGAACCTTAGACCTCTGGCACTCTAAGCAAGCTTTCGTCCACATAGCAACATCTTTATTCATACTCTTCCAAAAGTATCTGTCTCGCATCATATTTCGCGTCGATCGAATGCCGGGATGACTAATTCCGTGCAACGCATTGTAAGCTGATGCTCGGAATTCCATAGGCAAATATGGACGGATCTTTCCATTCGATGTTTCGCAATAAATCGATCTATTGCAGTTAGGAATATTTATTTTGTTGATGTTTAATTTCTTTGATTTTAAAAGATATTCTAACTCCTTATCATTTCTTTGTGCCGTTGCTAATTGATTGTAATCAATCAAATATGGCATGTTAATAGTAGCTATTCTGGACAGTGTATCGGCTACTATATTTTCCGAACCACTTATATGCTCAATAGTAGAACAAAATTGCATGACGTAATCTAAATGCCTTAATCTCCTGGGGGTATCATTTTTTCCAACGGTGTTTTTCTTAAGCGCATGTACCAAGGGTTTGTGGTCAGTATAAATTGTTACAGATCTTCCTTCGATAAGATATCTGAAATGTTTGACTGCCATGTAAATCGCCAATAGCTCTCGATCAAAAGTACTGTATCGCTGCTGAGCATCACTGAGCTTGCTAGAGAAGAAACCTAAGGGTCTCCATGAGTTTTCTTCCCACTGCTGTAGTACTGCACCGGCGCAGGTGTTGGAACAGTCAGTCATGATCGCAATTGGAGCGTCCTCGATTGGCAAAGCTAGTGTAACAGCACTTTGTAGGTTCTGCTTACACAGTTCAAAAGCTTTTGTTGTTTCGTCTGTCCACGGTATCAAACTTCTGTCTTTTTTCTTGGTGTTATGTAAATAAATGTTTAATTTTGCGTGTAATCCTGCTGCTCCTGGTAAATGGCTTCTATAGAAATTCAACATTCCCATGAAGCGTCTCAATTCCTCAACAGTCTGCGGCCTCGGAAAATTTATGATAGCCTTTACTCGATCTTCTAATGGGCTTAGTCCTTTGTGAGAAACATGAAAACCCAAGAAGTCCAATTCATATTTTTCAAACTCACATTTGGCTAAATTGATGGTTAATCCATATTGGCTGAGTCGTTCGAATACCAGGGTTAAATGTTCTCTATGCTCAGCCTCTGATGATGACGCTATTATGACGTCATCGATATAACTAAATAGGAAATTTAGATCGCGAAAAACCTCGTTATTAAGAAATCTTTGGAACGTTTGTGCTGCGTTTCTAAGTCCAAATGTCATTCTTGTGAATTCGTAAAGGCCAAAAGGTGTAGTAATTGCCGTTTTCTCAATATCTTGCTCTGCAATCCTTATGTTGTGGTATGCTCTTTGCAGATCTAACTTTGTAAATATTTTCTTTCCCGCTAGTAGATAGGTACAGTCTTGGATGCGAGGAATTTGGTATCTATCGGGTTTTGTAACTGTATTTAAACGCCGATAATCGCCACACGGCCTAAGTTCGCCATTCTTTTTTACTACTACGTGGAGCGGGGAAGCCCAATTGCTTTTACTCGGTCGACATATTCCCATTTCTTGCATCCGCTGAAATTCACCCTTAACTTTCTTGTATTTATCAGGCGGTAGCGGACGCGGGCGTGCGAATAAAGGCGGTCCGGTCGTCTCTATATGATGGAAAACGGAATGACGTGGAGTATCCTTGAAACACATAGGTTTTGTAATATCCGGAAATAATGTCAATAAATCACTACACTGATGGTTTAAGTCTATTGTTCGTACGGCAGGCTGCTCGTTTATCGTCACTGTAGCAATAACTGATAAATTAGTCACTTCGTCAATTAGTTTTTTATTATAAACGTCTACGAGCAATTTATGGTGGCTTAAAAAGTCCGCACCAAGAATGGGTTGTTTCACTTCAGCTAACACAAATGACCAACTATAAGGTCGCCGCAACTTAAAGTCTAGTTCTAGATCCTTAACACCATAAGTTTTTATTTCGGTCCCATTGGCTGCATACAGGGTATATTTTTCACTACACTTATAGTCATTGAAAGGTCTTTTTGGCACTGGAAGCACTGAAATGTTCGCACCTGTGTCCACGAGAAATCTCAATCCACTATTTCTGTCCATTACACATAGGCGAGGTACCGGTGAAATGGTGCATATCGCCGCCTCCGATTGCACCTCAATTAGTTTCCCTGATTATTTTTATTCCATGCGCACGGCTCCACACATTTCTTTGCTCTATTTCTGTATCTATAATGATAAGCGCAAAGCCAGTCAGCACTATCCGGCGTGCGCCGGCTCCGATTTCGGCCGCGATAAGCAGATCGCGAGCGGTAGTGACGAAAACTGGGTCTTCGGCTTCTAAAATTTGGTCGCTGTCGTTCCATATCATTCATCCTTAGATTTAATTTGGCTATCTCGGCCAATATTAATTCTATATGGTTGCCACTGGAAGAACTTGCTTGGACTTCTGTGATATGCTGCGGCCTTGAAGTCTCCATTATTTTATCGGCAATAGTGGCCAAATTATCTAAACTTTTAAAGTCAGTGACCGCTAACACAGCACGCACTGATGTTGGTAGGTGACCTTGCCACATAATACATAAAGTCTCGTCAGGAATCTTCTCGCGAGCTAGGTCTCTCATGCGGCGCAACAACTGTGAAGGCTTTTGGTCACCGAGCTCCATTTCGCTTAACAGTTTTTGAAACTGCCGAATCTCCGATTCTTCGTAAACTTGTAACAGGCGAGCCTTCAACGCGTCAAATTTCTTTGTTTCGGGTGGCTTTAGTAAAATGTCGCTCACTTGTTGTACAACATCTTTTCCTAACTTAGCGACGACTAAATTATATTTCGCCTCGTCACTAAGTTTTTGCGGCCCCAATATCGCGTCGGCTTGGACGAACCATAATCTTGGCTTATCACACCAGAATTCTGGTATCCTTGAAGACACTGTTATGCTTGCTAACCCGTGTGAGTCAATCTGGGCCTGTCCTTCTCCCTGGGAACTTGGTGAGCTTCTGCTAGTCATCATGACGACGAAATGGTTGCGTTATTCTGTATCGGGGTCACCAATGTGCCAGTTAGGGTGTTAGGGCGTCCAAGTTTTATTAGATCGGGTATTCACAAATGACAACAACCAACACGAATAATATGTGTGTATATTTGCACAGTTCCAGAGTGACTAATTGATGTATGTAATACAAAAACAAATTATGTTACTTGAGACATCCATATTTGGCTACAATAATAATTGTGCGCACGGCACAACAGTATGACCAAAGTTGTAATTGTAGATCTTGACTGGGTTTTAATTAATTACACTTAGTGGATTTCCCTTTTGAAATCTTGGAATTAAAATAAACTGTATGTGGCATTAAATAAATTAATGAAATTGTTTAGTACTCAACAGCCAGCCCGTGGTATAGCTAAGAAAATTTCTATTCATACGGACATTTAGTATTATAAGCGTTCGTTAACATCATGAAGGTAAGTTCGTCTACTTTTGTGATTTGATTTGATTAAATAAAGGAATCCAGACTCCCTCTGTGTCGCAGTTTACCAATTTCAGATTATAACTCTGAAGTCTTAAGTTCGAATCCCGGCTAGGGCAAAGTGACATTAGGTTTTTTTATTGCAATGCATGGCGAGATGAACATGCCATTCGCCTGATAGTAAGCGATACGACCTCTCATGGACAGTAGCAAAATCAATCACTATAAATAACAAAGTAATGCTTGGCATTCTACTGCGCTCGCCATTCTGAGACATAAAATTTTAAGTCTCATTATGTCTAGGAGTTACTCGGGCTTCAATGTCCTTTGAACCGGAACACGACTGTGCATTTACACTGCTGTTTGGCGGGAGGACTAGATATTGCGGTGGTGCCTATCCAGACGGCCAGTCACATATAAGAGAGCTACCATCAGTATTTCTATTTATTATCAGCTCGGGGTCAGGAATTTGTCCCCGACAGGTTCGCCGCCTATGCCGTCCCCTGTGCCGTCCCACGATGTCATAGGTCACATCGTGGGACGGCATACAAGGCGAAACGTGGGTGTTCTGGCTGCACCTCTGCTTACTCCTTCTGAGAAAAAAGCTAGAATTTATATATTATTAATGTAAAAAAAACCACTGTTTCTTTCGTCAAGTATTTTTCCATTCGAACAGATATGCGTAAATTACTAAACTACTAAATACTTAACTAAAAGTACTAAATATTCCATCGTTGTATTATTACAAAAATATTATTAATTACAGAGAAATCATTTAATATGTAATGATATTAGTTAACAACACCTAATCATTAATGTGAATTTTTAATTATCTACCAGTTCTCTCGTATAATATACACTATTGCAAATCTAGACGTAAGCAAATCTAGACTTGCAGCAATGTTTTAATTAAGTGCTGAATAAACCTGCAATAAATGTTACGGAAATTAAAAGAACTCAAGATTATCACTGTAATTTGCAGATAAATTACTATATTTACTTAATTAATTTTATAAATGCAATAAGAATTTACATTCCCAATGTTTTAGTATAAGTTTGATGCGTAGAAATTCAATTCACTAAAATATGTTAATTTTTATTGCAACCCGTGCAACTAATAGCTGTTAGATGTTTTAAAATACAATACGAAAGCATTTTATTGCGTACTTTGGCATGTCATATACATATTTAAAATTCTTGTATAGTTATGATATTTCTTGTATAGTCGCGTGCCCTAATTAGAAGAAGTATCATGAGATTATTTTAAGCAATTTAGAATGTGGGAGATAAGATAATTAGCTGTTAACACCATTTTTCTTCAATAGCAACGCAACTACAGGTAGTTTGTTCGTTTATATCGGACCTGTCATTGTTATAAATAATTCTAGCTTTTTAAAATTGCCGAGTATCTAGTACTTCTAATTTTTATAATTATTATAAACCGGAAATGTTTGAAAAAACATTTGCTATTCTTATTTTTCTTAATAATTTGAAAAGGGGAAAATAAAATCTTTAAAAATTACTCATTTTCTCTTTCCATCTCATATTTTTACAAAAATGATTGAAAATCAATAATCGCACAAATCATTTGCTAGCGTTTTACACCAACATAAAATAAAGTTGCTATAATACAAACTTCAACCAACTCCATTACTTAATTAGCTTTCGAAAAGGAAGTATTCGGAATGAATGATTAGAGGTCCGCGGAGGGATTTCTTGACTTTTTCCTATGTAAGTGGCAGAGGTCGGTTTATAGGGTGGCCACGTGCCTTGTCAGTGTGCCAGCAGATGTGCCGTGACACCTGCCCTTGCCACTTCACCTATCACTGTCTGATGAACACAAATCATAATCTATCCGTCCTTGTCTATATGTGCTTATTTTTATATAATTTATACAAAGTGACGGTAACTAGAATGGACCTCGGACAGTTATAATGACCACAGCCTTCTTCAGCTGTGTTATTAATTGCGTAAGTATACATGTAAAATACATAATGTGCTGCGGAAATTGAGCTATATAATGTAATAGATATGTTGTTTTTATGCTATGTAAAACGCTTAGTGGTATATGATCTTGCAATTTTACACAGTAATCTTTTTAAAATGACATAAAGAGACAAAGAACAGATGACGTTTATTTTACACCGGTAAGATAAAGTAACTACACAGGCTCTGATAGTAAACGCAAAGCAATATAAATAGAGTTCTATACGCCAGCTAGAGGTGGTTGTCTCTCGTCGGTTGACACAAATTTGCCGGCCTGGCAGAAATCAGACATACATTATCTGTAGTCCTATTTGTATCCGTTCATATACGTCCCACTGCACGGCACAGGCTTCCTCTACAATCGAGAATACAATTGAAACTGGTTAAGCAATAGTCTACCACGCTGGCCTAGTGCGGGTTGGATAAACGCAGGCTGTACCGAAATTGCGACATAAGTGGGTTATTTTGTTTGACTTTCCACTATCGTGCAAGATTTGTATTTCCTTGGGGATACAAAAATTCACTCATTACATTTCTTAAATATTTGTAACATTGCTTGGTTATTTCTCCTCCCGGAATTTTCCATTGTTATCCATAAGAGTACAATACACATTTCCTCTCCCCGTTCTTTTCCTACACTCCAACAGCCCAGCATTGCACCTACGGTAGAAGTGCTGTAGATATTCATGAGCGGCGGTATGTAATCATTAACCATCAGCTGGCCTAGTCTTGATATTCGATTTTACTTTTTTTGAATTTGAATTTAGGGTCGAAAACTCGTCATTTTGATACTACTCGTATTAACCATTGCAATTGTACACGATTTGGCTCTGTTTAGTTTGATCGTGGTGGTGTCTAATGGAACTAAATAAAAGTCAAGAGTGTATAAACAGATGAGTCATTTGTTGAATAAAAAAGTGCCTTTCAAAATTGTATGAGCAATGGCGTTATCACGAGTTAAAATTTGGAAAATATTTTTTTAACTGAAAAACTTTTTGCTTATTCATCCCTACATGCTACAGTATGTAAATATATATTTTATATAATTTCGACCGAATACATTTAGCTTCGGTATAAGGCTCTGTTCTATATTTATAAAGAAAAAAAACTGGCGGAAACAAAGAGATAACTTTTCGCTACAAAAATAATATAGAGAGCAATTAATAAGAGGGTGATTCATGTACCATACATGTAAGATGTAAGCGAAACCTAGTATTTATTAATTGCAAATAGGGTGCTATTTATATTTGCATAATATAAACTTCCAAAGGATGTATAGTCTATAAGAGCCTGAACGTGTAAAGTGACGTGCGAGATCAGGCATTGTTGCTAATTTACGCAGACGCTCACAATTAAATATTAATTACGCGCACTTAGCACATTCCAGGGAGGACACCGAAAGCAAGGGTATTGCCTGTTGCGAACTCGAAGCTCGACCGGGGCGCAGGTGCAACTGTTATTCCATTAAAATTTAATACAGATGTCGCGTGCGCCGCCTTTTTATTTCACGACGCTCCATTATAATTAAAGTATATTATTTTGTCGTAAAACGGAGGCTGTGCGCGTTTGCTCGCGACCGCCACGCGCCTTAACGCTATTCGAAACAACGGGACTTTCGGGATCGTTATGATTATTTCTTTATCGGAAGGTAGCTTAATGAAAATTTAAACAAGTTTCAGATTATACGACACAGATGGTGGTTTGCGTTGCTACACACGACTGTCGCGTACTTTCTTTGTTTCATCAAACGGATTTAAAATTACATAAATTAAATAGCGGAGTTTCTGTAGTCATAATGCTAATTTAAATGTGTAGCTATCAGGTGCTGCAAACTTAGGTTACGTAAGCGGTGTTACTTACGAGTATTAGGTAAGAATTCCACAATTGCGTGTTGATGTTAAATACGGCAATATAAATAAAAATGTTAATGTCTAAACTATCATGGCATTTTTTGTTTAATTTATAAAAATATAGGCAGTCCATGAAGCGGACTCCAGTTGTAACATCTTGGGACTTATTATCCTGTCGATATGGTTTTTAAGGCTTCATTTCGTTGAAATGAGTTCTCGCGGTGGAATTGTTTTAATAATTTTCGATACTGGTCGCTTGAAGAGTTCTTGTACATACGATTGAGTCGGTAAAAAGTATTTCATTCATTAGCAGTAAAAGAAAATATGCCATTAAAAATGTTAAGGACATACTGTTTCAGATAATAACAATAATGAATTAAGTTCAGGTTTACTTTTTCCGGCATTCTGTGTGTGGCCTGAATCGAAGAAACAATAAAATTAATTTTGTACTTAAGTCAATGCATTTTATCGGGATTTTTAAATTTCGCTGCATTACACTTCTCAACAAGTCAAGAAAAGTTAAGAAAACTTTTTGAAGATTTTTCTTTTACTTATAAAACAAGAGCTGTAAATTTACGAACACCTATAGTATAAACTGCTAGATTTGCGTTAGTAAGTTTATTTTTATTGGACTTGCGCATTGTATATTGAAATATAGGAGGCGCGATTTAGAAGGGATGTGCCTATAATGATTACATCTGTATCTCGGCGGATAGTTACCGGAGCTGTCATTGATTTAAATGTGGAACGTCGAGGCGGCAGCGTTTCCCGCGCTGTACGCCGCTGCATGGCGCTGTACAGCGGTGCGCGGGCGCCGCCGGCCACGCTCCGCCCTCCATTGTATCCCCACAATGCGTCGTACTTCACGCTAACGAGCGCCAGCCAAACCAGACACATTTGTAAAAACCGCAATAAGCGTTCCATTTCGGCATATTGTTTTGGCATATAATAAATATTTGTAAGATAACACTGCGCCGAGATTGCGCAGCTGATTTTACAATCGATCGATTGGTTGCGCCGGGTCTATTGTTTCGAGGTCGGTAGGTAGACGGGAGCGAGGGAGCGCACTGAACACTGACCTGTGTTACACATAGTCGCCTTTGGCGGTGCGTTCCAGCTGCGTGTGGGAACCACTTGATTTTGTACATTCATTTCGAATATAAAAGTGCAACGTTCCATAATAAAAAAGAAGTGAAATTAATAAACCGTCTTAAAATATTTTTACCACAGTTTAAAAAATCACATTCCTTCCTTACTTTTTCGAGTATGTATACACAGGCGTTGGTGATAATAAAATCCATTCGTCTATTTGTTATATCGAAGATAATGGCTGGTACGTGTTGTTTCCACTCCAAGGTTAATTTCCCTGGTCAGTCAACTCCACCGCTCCTAGTGTTATCTAGTAATTCAAAATAATGCTACGTATTAATGCAGGCATACAAGGAACTGCACAAAAAACGGAGTTAGAACACCCATGGGCGTAAATTAAAGTAAATCAGTGCCCGTATAGCAGCAGTGTGCCGGCAGCGAGAGGATCGTATGGAGCAACATTGCACCGTGCACGTCGGGCAAATTGCAGGGTGCACCACTGTTAGCGCCTCGTAGGTGTCAAGATTGCCATAATTTGCGTCCGCGGACACTGGCCCGCAGCGGCTGTCGTCACGTGTTACCATCTAAATACCCCAGTACTGGCCAAACGTATTTGCATCACAATAAAAGCGGTGCGATCCGCCCCAATAAAAAACCCGAGGTTTAAATTAAGAAATAAAATGCTACGAAGTATAGCATATAATCTAAGTGGTATTTTTGGAAGACGATAAAATGTATCGAGAATCAAATTTTACACATCATTTATACTTTGTCTTCTGAATTTAGTAACGTATTCATAAAGGTAATTTGTACAGCAAGTCTCTATTTGATTTTCAATGTATGAGTAGCGAATGTAAAGACGTTATTGAAGTGATATTATATTGACATTGTTTCATTCTTTCTGGAATTGAAATCATATGCGGTTATTCGATAATGATAAAACAATTGTATCAATTTAATGGATGACTCTACATAGTAGAGTTATAAGCAGGCTAAAAATGTTGTTATGAAGTTATAACCTATAGATATTCCATCATTTAAACAAGCTTTATTTAAATCAAACCAAGAACAAACAAGCACTATTAAATTATTCAACGATTAAAGAATTCATTGAGAGAGACGGCGATTTCTGTACGAACGGGAAAACAGATTAAATCTCATTCAATCTCGGAACGTGCTTTGGAAGCGAATGTCTCCTGATTTTAAGAAGATTAAAGTCAACTTTGAGACTTCTACAATGGAGCCGCGCCGTTTAAAACTCAAGTCCTCATTTATATTTAAAAAGTTTGGGAAGTGTCTCTTTGAATAATAACTTTTTGCCAGACGTTCGGGAGAATACGCATTAAAACATAGATTTCGTATTATTATAATTATGACTTATGTTTTTGACGTTCCCATTCAATTGTATTCCGTGGATGATTTCGAAATATCTACTAACGAGCTCGAACTCATAAAAATATGTCACAGGGGACCCCCTTTCGCGTGGAGGTGAGTGTCTTCACACATTAATAAGGCATTTTGACTTTGTGATTTTCCCGTAGCATGAGCTATAAATTGTGGAAACATCAATATTGTATGATGAGATTAATGCCCATGTTCGGAGCACCATTAGGCCTGCATAATCCCATTGTGTTTTTTATTGGGCTTTGATTTCGGCCCCAGTGTCGGTGCCGCCAAATCGACGTCAACTCTATAGAAGAAATGATTAAAGATGCCACAATGTATTATAATAATTCAGCTCGTTAGAATTTTATACGATATAAATTATGTTAGATACACAATATTTGCAACGTTTGAGAAGTGTTTTTGTGTCTACTGTTCTTAGTCCTGTGTAAGAAACGAGATTTGAATCTATTGATGTTTTATATTGAATAATACATCTTTGGATTTTATTTTCCGTACATGTATATCTGTAATGCAAGATATACAGATGCTACTGTACAAAATTTGAAATCATTGATACATCTGATATCATGTATGACTTAGGTAATTCCTCCTTAATGGAACATGCACACGACACATGTTTAAGTCATCTAAACGTAACGTTGGAAGTTTGAATTGAATTTATTAAACTTTATTGGTCAACTCATTGCCGTCTAGTCATCACATTGCGAATGCCGTACATTGAATGTTGTGTAGTTTATTTTCCGCGATCAATACGCGCGAGTCAGTTGTATCAGCGGCTTTCATATTTCAATTCACATATCGGCAGTTGTCAAAACGTCTCGTTTAAGGCGGTTGAGATGCGGCTCGCGAAGTCTTCGGTAGTGGCCATCCTTCATATCGCGAGTCCATTCACGGGGCGAGCGGCCGTCGCACGACGCTCACACGACTCCGCTTAGATTTATGCGCCTGTAATATGGCGGCTTCTGTAAATGTACGAGTTCTCACCAGCGCTGCGAGTCAATCCTTTGAATTTATTAGGTACTCGTCGATATTCAACTGACTTGTGTAAGTTCCCCTTTAAATTTACCGATCTTATTGTTTTATTACTGATTTATGTAGATTGGGATGTTACGATGTTTTTTGTGTGGACTAAGCATTGATATATTTGATAAGGGGCATGACATTATTGAACCAATTATGAGCATTGGAAGCAGCGTTGCAAGACATCTAAACCGAAAGTGATATATTGCGTTTTCTATTTTGGTGTCATGTTATTCGTCTGTTGGAACCATCCCTCAACGATTGATACTCTATATCAAATGCACTGCAATTACCATTAATTGCCTATTAACTTTTAATAGAGGTCACTTTTGATGCGAATTCTATTATGATAACTAGGATTTTATGGATAAATAATGTAGCTATAGTGGGGACAAGCTATTTTATATAATTTTACATCTTAAATACCAGTCGCTTGATTTGTGATAAAATACACGATATTTACGCAGCTCTCATATAATAATAGATTCTTATACATAATGGTGCAAGCCAGTGGTTCGTAGTGACGCGTATATCAGCTGATGTAGAGGTTTAGAAGATTGACCGATGTGTAAAACGTATTCGTATGTAATTCTATTTGATCATATGAATAACACCGATGCGGCGTTTTTAATCTCTCCACAAACATATACAACAATTGACATACCACACGTGACCGCAAGTTTATTGATTCTGTCAGGGGTCTTGTCTTAGTTATTTTAAATAGTCAATAAAGGAATAAAAAGTTGGCAAGTTTGGTTATTTTACAATCGAATCGTAAATTGAAACGGGCAAAGCGGCCGAAGTATTCAACTTTACCGGCTACACTCGTCGGTGATAAATGTCGTTGCTTGTAGACAAATAGCTGATGCTTTTTAACAAATTGTGGGGAATCGCCGTGTCGTCTCGAAGGATGCCGCCCGAACCATTTCTCCTATAAGGCAAAAATGTAAACAAGTTGCCACATGTAATGAATATTAATAGACGAATGATCCCAAGTCGGCGCGTAAAAAATTGCCGACTGTCTTTAAGTTATGTGATTCAGTTTTCCTTGATAATTACCAGTTTACCATAGCAGTTCTAATATACTTACGCCTAGTTGTTTCAAGTGTTTATATACAATAGAATTTCATTGTTTCTTTAAGATCCAAAAAAAAAGCAAATGATTAGCTTTAAGAATTTAGTATTTTTTGTAAAGCTTGGTATTTTGCTCATACACAAAATATTAAAGAATACTCGTAGTATCTGCGAGGCGACACGAGGTGCGAGGTGCGTGCGATATGCCCAAGACTGGCACCAGCCGGCGGCGTGACATTCACTTGAAGGTTTATTTAATCAAGAAGCGGTGCCGAGCCCGCGGGTTCGCAATCCATTCCTGCCGTCTCAATCTCGACTGCCCCCGTACAATTGCATTGTCCTCGGGATAGAGTTTAATGGAATTTCTTCACGGTTATCACCGATTACAATGTCCGTCCAATCGGTAGTTCCCTGTTTGCGATTGCGAACGAAATGCGTGCAACCTGAATTATTTTTGTTGTGTATTAATTGAAATTGTTTCGTTTGTTTATGTCTGTGTGTGCCAATGTTGGGCGGCATTTAATTTTCTGCATAAAGAATACAATAAGAAGCATATTATAAAAATAATGGTGTGTAAAAATTAATAACAATTTTTTAATTTTTTTATTCTTATTCAATCTTAATTGAAATTTGATTTATTTGTTTATTTAAGTTTCTTAGCTTACTCGTTGCTAATGGCATATTATTTTGTTCTTCTAGAATTTTAGTACAACTCCTCAGACAAATGCGAAATATAATATTTCAATAACAATTTTCAATATTTCATATTGTATCGGTTCCATTTCTATTGAAACTTCCATAGTCACGGTATCACGCGACCCATTGTTCTTTTTCGCGCGATTATTTCGAAGCTTTTGCATTTTCGCTCGGAGGGTAGTATAAAATTTGTATAACAAATGAGGGGCGTGGCGGGAATCCGTCACAGTGGCCGCGGACGCCGCGTGGGGTGCTAGATGGGTGGGCGCTTAGGGCATCTCGTTTGAACATCACAAGAAACATAGATATGTGCTTAGGACACTTGTTATCTAGCCTTCACTATATGGGGGTAGTAAGGCATTGGGCGTAAAAAAGAGGAAAATTTGGGCGTTGATTTTATTGATTTGAAATATGTATAAAACAATAGGAATTATGCTAAAAATGATTATCAATATATTTGAATGTAATGTAGATATGTTTAATTTTGCCGAGATTCAGTTTCACATATTTTAATACATAACATCTTACTTTAGTCAAGGGTCGCAATCAGACGAAGCAGTCATTTCATTTTATATCTGGCATTAATGCAATACATAAGACCTTTGATAAAGTGCCACGATCTTCCATAAAGCGATACACAAAATCCTAATCACAATGCAGTGTGGTTAAATTTTCACGACGATAATAAAAACAACTTTGGCGCGTGCACTAATTGAGTTTGGGACAAAAAAAAACAGTTTCCCAAAAGTAAGCCATAAAAGGCTTTTATCTTTAATCAGGTCATTAAAGATTTCAAAATAATTGAGATTATAACGAAAAATATCGTGCGAATTTGTTATTTAATGCAATTTTATAATCCAAACGCAAAGACTGTATCTTATGTGAAACGAAACGATAAAATACATTTATAATGTATTCTACAGCCACCGTAGAGTATCGGCGAAGATTTTGGTTGAATTATTTTTGTGATTTTCGTGCGGGGATTTTATTTTTGCCCCAATATAATAATTGTTTGTGTGTTTAATAATTATTTGTCTTGGGTTTTCATTATCATTGTCTTTGCGGTTTATTTGGTGTATTTATTTCTACTATTGGGCTTAAACATTTTCTAAAAGAATTTGACTTTTAAAATATAACAAAGATTTTTGTCAGTTTCCTCGCCATACTTACTAGTAAGATTTTTATCGGAAAGCAGTACTAAGAGTCGTGATTTTAAAACTTTGTTTTTAATTTCCTGATATGTGAACAATTTTTCACTATTTTACATTACTTTACGTCAACTTTAATTAAATTCGGATACTGTCAAAAGCTGACATCACAAGACATATACATACATAACATACATAAACACACGCCTTTTTCCCTGAAGGGGTAGGCAGAGGTGCTTCCAGAACACCCACGTTTCACCTCGTATATTCCGTCCCACGATGTGATAGGGGGCGAGCCTATCGCCATATCGGGCACAAATTCCTGACTCCGGGCTGATAATGAATAGAAAAATCCAATATCACTTTACCCGACCCGGGATTCGAACCCGAGACCTCAGCTTTGCAATCGTACCGTAGTACCACTACGCCACCGAGGCAGTCACAAGACATATTTTTCGCAATATTTGGATTTAGACAAAAAGCCTCGCCAATCTTATATCCTTGGTAAAGTAATACTTATGAATATCATACATTACAGACATTCTAAAGATTATAAATCTTATTTTTCGTATCAAACCTGAGATGTAGGTGCGATAAAACAACCAAGTATATCTTTAACAACTCTGAGAAGTTATCGCAGTCGTTTTGTTTGCACTTCGCGTAGGATTATAATAATTACTAAAATACACCTATACTGGGCTGTGGAGCCAGGCTATTGTTACCGGTAGTTGTTTGTTAAGGCCCAGAAATTGTTAATAACATACATTTGTTAAACGGAGCCCTCCGAGAGGCCAGCCGCCAAACCAGCCACCTTAGCCGACGGAACGTGGTATTAAGCTATTACTTATGCGTTCCATTTGCTTGTTTTTGATAATGTCTGGCTAAGAGGAGGTTTTGCGATGCCTAAAGTTTTGATATTTTAGTATAAAAATATTTTTCCAAATGTATTTGAGGGAAACACCTTTAAATCAAAGTAAGTAACTACAACTTAATTATGAAAGTACGATTTTAACATTTTGAATTCGATGAAGGCGATTATATATTAATTCTGCCAGCTGTGTCCCTATGTCAACATAAACATCGTCGTAAAGTTTTTGTTAAGTATAATACTTAGCATATAAAATAGTAACGCAGTGAAAGTTTCATTAGTGGCAACCGAAATGTTGTTTTTTTTATTCAATATGTCCGGCAAACTAGCAAACAAGTCACCTGTGATCACTACCGCCCATAAACATGAAGAACGCTTGGTTTATAAATGCATTGCCGGACAATCAAATCAGGAGGGGAGCGGGTGGGAAAAAAGGGGTATTCTTTATCATAATCATAGTTTCCTGTATTATCATCCGTCATGTGAGAGTAGTGAGTCTACTAATTCACTGTGTCTTGGCCAGATTATAAAGAAATTAATATGATTATACTTAATATCGAAAATTTTTGTAAAAAAAATTCTCCTTTAGATATTAATGCCATGTCTATTTTCATCTATATCAGCCTGTATATGGACGTTCCACTGCAGGGCACGGGCCTCCTCTATAATCGGTAGTACTATTGAGAGGGGTAAGGCCATATAGTCCACCACGCTGGCCTAGTGCGTGTTGTCATTTTCAATATAAATTGCGGTAAAGTATCAATATTGCTTCACCCCAGTACAAACCTATCAGAGGAAATCAACTGAACGTTTGATCCAGATATGCAAATCTCTGTTTGTTTTATCAAAGCAAAAGAGTATTAATTTAGCATCTGATATCTCGGAGATGATCCCAGCCCAATCGGATACCGGGATACGTCGTTCGCTATCCAAATAACCAGGGGCATTTTGTAATGAAGGCAACCATATATTTTTATCAACAGGTTTGGAAAAAATAATGAGATGAACTTTAGCACTTAACACAGCTGCAGACTGAAGTGATATTTGAAGACAACTCTCTCAACCTTGTACCTATATTAAAAGTTTTTTTTTCAAAGTTGTTCGTTTTTTATTTTTTATTTAATTCCGAAACATCATTAATTCATGTGCGTAACAAAATTAACGATGAGGTATCTACCAAAATTTTGTATGTATCGCGAATACATATTTATGCTTATAGGGCACGTTGTTCCACTGTCGCCGCGTAGTTCCAGCTGTCCATCGTTATAATGAAATAAAGATATGATAATTCTACTTTCTTTTTCGCTCGAATTTTTACTACGGACGCACGTGTCCATTTATCGTACTAATGGTTTTGTTCCAAGTTTAACAATGGCAATTAGTTCAATTTGTTTTTATGACAATTGCGAAGGAGTTCTCTTTAATCCGGACACAGAACAAATACACCCCACGATTAATGTTTGTGGTAACATAATTGGCGGTTCCATAACTGAAGGCAGTAAAACATCAATATGAAAAAGATAAATTTATTTTTGCGTTAACGAAAATGAACAAATCCCTGCGCATTTTCCAGTTTTGCTAATTGGTTTTTTGTATGCCTTAACTTAATTTTGAGACGGAATCTCGGTATCGCGGGAATTTTAGGAAGAACTTGTTGTTTATTCATATAGTTCATTCAGGATGAGAATTAAAATTCATTAGTCGATAGTAGCTGTTGTAAAAGCAAACGTCTTCCTTGTTAATGTTTCTCAGATATGAGCTAAAAGTTGATAAAATTGTGTTTTTCTTTTTGTGAGTCAAATAGTTCTTCAAAATGTTCGTCTTAATAAGTGTTATTATAATAAGAATACGTGTAAGTTTATATTTAAAAAAAAACGATATTTTCGATATTGTTTTTATAAGTAACTTAATTCTCGATACATAAAATCGACCTTTTAATATATCAATAAAAATAAAGTAATATATCAATGTTTATGCGTATTCTATCTATCCATGTAAGTAGTTATAAACAAAAACCATCGCGCGTTGAAACCGATACCTTTAGAATTAATAATGCATCCCGTCGAAAAACAAACATGCCTGTATAATTATATTTTTTAATAGATAGGCCTATCATTACCGATATTTGTTTTCCTAGCACAATGTATATTTAGACTGCGAGTATAATTTTATATTTGTTATCTAATATTGCGATGTTTAATAATGAAGTAAGTGATTAAACTCCGACAAGTCCACAGCCGTTGGTGTAAACGTACCACACTATACGGATAAATGATTTATAGCAGCGTGCTATTACAAAAACCAATAACGTATGATTGGTGGATGTTGCCCATTTACAAGATTACCAATATCTGTACCGCGCGGATGTGGCCGACGTGAAACAACACGAGCGTGTGAATTTTGACACATTAATAATTTGTTATTTTGATGATGTTGATAAAGATGTACTGCGATGGCTTGAGATGATAAATTGTGGGTGTTCAGTAAATTTGGTTTTGATAGTAAACGTTTTCAATCATGTATATTAAGCCTAGTTGGAGTGGATCAGTCTGTTGAGACGAACGCCGCAGGTTTGAAGACATGTATCTACGTTGCAATAGAAGAATATTGGTGAATTACATTTTGTAGATGTTGCGTTTTATACAAATTATGTGAGAATGAAAGACGCTTAAGTTTGTGAAGCGTTTTTCATTAACTATATTATCATTTAATAGCCAGCGTGGCGTAGTTTGGCACTGACTGGCAAACTAAAGGCCTCGGGTTCGATTTTAACATCGAAACATATAAGTAATTTATTTAATTTTTATGTCTGGGTTTATTGATACCGTTACGCAACTCGTAGTTTTTTAAATCTTTACAAGAGCTTGACATCAAGATGGGTGTGGCTCTTACGTGTAATCTACCAAGCCGCAGCAGTGTTTATTGACTAAGGATAAAAATTTGGTCACGTTGTGTATGCGGTTTATGCCCAGTAGTACTTATTATCTATATTTTAGGAAAATGAAATGATAGTATAATCTGTCGTAAACATCTTGTGATTTTATGCCTACTAATTGTGTTTGTTCAAGCCGATTTATTTTAATATTTTTTGCAACATTAATTATGTGATTTAATTGGGGCTCATAAACATTCAAGACTAGTTTAGTCCAACAATAAATATCTAATCTAATAAAAGTGTCAAATTAATTGAAACATGGATATAGTTTTATGTATAATAATCAAACAGGATTTAATGTTAAGTATCATGTATTTTTTATTTATTATCTATTAAAAAGTCATATTCGTACTAATAAAACGCCACTCGAAATAATGAACACATCAAGAATATTTCTTAATAACCGATTCCAAACAATTTTAACAAACCCGAAAGACGTGAAAATTAAATTGAAATATTTTAACTCCTCCGACATCTTTATAAAACGAGATCGGGAATTATAATAGGGTATTAAATGTCGCAAGAGCGTTTAAGGGTTTTTATACGAGGTAAAAAATTAAGAGCACAGTGTCGCATGACGTCTGACGCGGGGGCTGCGCTTACCGTTTATTCAAACGCATGCCTTAATAAACAAAACGTATTTTTAATATGACATTCTCATTGTATTTTCGTACATTCACATTGTGTTATTTAAATTTATGGCACACAAGTGACTTCTGAATTTGGACGTTTTATTGCATTTAGTTATGCTTACAATTGCATATAATAATACATCAGTACAGTATTCCCACATATGTATTTATAAAAAATATATTGACATGGCAAAAGTGACTGTATTGTACATGATCATAAGCAGTGTAAACCTAATGCAGAAAGTGTTGATCATAGGTACCCAAAATAAGCGACGAATGGGTAGAAAAAGATTTGGAGGTCGTACAGGAGTATGAGGTGTCGTAAACTTCTAGCAATCTCATTGATCCAATGAAAAATAGCAGCAAAAGCTTCGCTAAGGTCGCCAGAGAACTTCTATTGTAACCCACGGTAATTAAAATGTGACCATACCACTTAAAATATATATCTCAATTTTGGTACCGACATTGTTAGAGTTTGCAGTATTCAACTATCGTATTGTAATTATAATTTAACTATTATAGTCAAATTAATAGTCAAAATAATCGATTCAATTGTAAAGCCTTGGATTAAAGTTAATCCTTCGCTCATACGAGTTTATTATTAATAAGGCCCTATATGTGGGCATTATCATACTATGTACTCGTATATCTACATCGACATCAGTTTCGCAGCCACGTTCTTCACACTGCACAATATCTTAAGCTCTACTTTAATTTAATTGTCATAATCTCACTGATCACGGCATTATTCGCAACGAAGTACCTATATAAGTTCGAGATGCGAAGCTAGGTTTACTTCAAACCATAGTACCATTCTTCTTAATTATTATACTTATTCATTCTATGTGTCTTAAAATGTAATAAAATAATTAGTTATGGTCGTATACTAGAAACGTAGAAACTTTATCGAGAAACACTGTCACCCAAAATACAGGCTAAGCCTAGTTTGGGTGCCAGGGGACCAAAATCTGTCTTTGTACAAATCATTTTTGAGAAAGAAAGAAATAAAATAAAAAAGAAAATACAATACAAAGTTTTGTTATAAAAGTTTCACATTTTGCGACTGATACTACTATTATAGATTCTCACTGGCCTTCCAGCAAGGGCAAGCCTGCGGACATCATGGCCGGACTGGGTTTCCACAAATCTTATAAGTCATTCTAATCGTAGGTAATCTTCACGCGCGTTAAAGGTTAACCCGGATAACTATATACTATATACTATACCGAGAAGCAAATTTTATTTCCTTTCACATAATCACCGGCGCAGTTCTATCACTGGTCCTTTGTGTAGGGGCACAGGATTTGCCACTAAGAGTAGTATGTAATGTCCGTTTAACATTTGGGAGACCACGGCAGGTGCGAGAACACGCGCTTTATCGTCCGTCTCGGAGTAACTATCAGTAAGGGCGCACCGCCGCTGCCTTACCCACTGCCCAGCGATCTTAATGACCTCTTTAGGTCGCCCTATACTTCATATGATTAGGTAAGCTATACCGCGGCGGAATACTAACGCCTGTCAAACCTCAGTACGGCGGCTAGCTAAACCTATTACTCCTTTGTAATTTTAACTGAATTTGTACTACGCATAAAAAGTTAGTAAATATACACATACATGTGTATTTATGCTTTCATAGCGTATGTTCTACGTTTTTATAAAAAAGACATCCCTGCATTTAAATTCTACCACCCCGGTAGAGCATTAATTAAATTTTAACCATATAATGGCACAAAAGGCTCCCAGTTGGACTCGTATAAAAGGGTTAAATTATGAAGTAATAAATTTTTACGCTACATCAGCGATTAGCGTCCTACTGTAACAGTAGAAACGCTGACCTTCGTAATGATACAAATTTTACATGCTCCATTTTGGAAAATATATTTTTTGAAGACATTTCGACCGGTCGGACCACCCAGCCTCAAACCTTTAACCTCGGATTAATGATAAGGTCATGAAATTTGAATTAATAACGCGTTTCGATCAATTATGTAATGAGTTTTGGTATCTATAAGCGACGACAAACATTTGTTTTCGTTAATTAATACTATTTCACTTGTTTGGTGGTCCGGCATGTCCAGTGATTATATGAAGGGTTAATTTACGTTAATGTAAAGGAACCTTGTTCCTTGCTGCAGTTGATGGCAGATGTGTCTAAAAACGAACAGTAATGATTAGTTGGATTTATATCGAACATTTAAATAAAATACATTTATGAAATCGTGCCAACGCGTGTGTGGTTGTAAAAAGCATTAATTGAGCCCGTCGCAATTGTTTTGATGAGAATGGTAAATTGGATTACGAGAAATCATCTGTTATTGATTGTATTACTTCAGAAATCTCATATTGTTCAAGCTGTTATTAATAAACGTTTCTTGAAACTGGTCCATATTTAACATGTATTTTGTTTTGTATCAGCCCATATACGTCCCACTGCAGGGCACGGGCCTCCTTTACAATCGATAGTACGATTGAGAGTGGTTAGGCCATATAGTCCACCACGCTGGCCTAGTGCGGGTTGGCGGACTTTTACATACTATAGAAATGTATACAAATCGCTATGGCATGCAGGTTTCCTCACGATGTTTTCCTATATCATGTACGATAACTTTATTGTCAAATGCTTCTTTGCCGTGTTTCTTCTTGCAATGCATGCTTGTTCTTAATGCAATGTTTTTGTTTGGTTTTATTTCTAAAGTGATACTTGCGGACTGGAATTTTTATGTGTTACGTAAACATTATTATATAATTTTGTTGTGCGCGTCTAATAGTTTAATGTAAGTACGTAACTATGTGGTAATCAGTACAATACTATAAATAAAAATTCAAGTATTTATATTACAGTGGCTGAGTAGCACGTTCGTAATGACAGTAATAATCGTAAAGTTTTTAGTATTAAACAAGAATCGTACAACACTACCGTACTCGAGCAATTATACTTTTACTATAAAAAAATGTTGTAATTAACAGATTATATTACTATTGCTTGTAAATAAAGTTACGCAATGTGATTCCGAAAATAGATTTACGGATACGGGTAGTTGGTTGCGTAAATAAAAATATTAGTTTTAATAAATTTTATTTAATATTAAATATAGAGTATAGACTTTGAATAAACTTTTATTAAGCGTAAGAGTGTTTATTGAATTTGCAATTTCATCTATATACGATGACAGTAGGTCATCACCATCAGCCCGTTGCAGTCTACTGCTGGACATAGTCCTCTCCCAAGGTACGCCACAGAGCCCGGTCTGCTGTTTTATGCATAGGTAGGTAGGCATATGACTGAAAATCCTATAGTTTGTGAGTATTAAAATATAAAGTAACAATTATGTATTATTCCGTTTAGCAGTATAATATTATTCAAACTATCTTGGGAACGTGGAAGCCAGCTAATCAGACATTACCGTGTGTAAAAATTTAATGGCCATTTTAAATAATGTTCCCTGTTCAACGACTGGTTATTTTATAAGATAATGAAGTTGTAGTTGCCCAAGTATCTATTGTAACGACTACTTTAATATTTTACGTAAAGGATTTACGGTTATATATAGTTAATTGGTTTTTAATTTGTGTGTCACTGCGGGACGCGCCGCGGATCGTGGGGAGAAGATAATGTTTACAGCATCTTACTAATCACATTACAAACTTTCTAATTTGATTTTGGAAATATAATAAACATAAATTACTCGAGACAAATGGTCAATGAAATCAATTATTGATACACTCGTATTTAGTTATGAAGTTCCATAGTTAAAGTTATTGCTCCAACTGAGATCAATAATAAAACAAATAATTTGATTTTTCATTTGTATTCATTAAACTGGAATTGAATATTACGTTTTTGAGTACAAATAGATTTCGTATAATGAAAACAAGATTGATGTACGGGTCATTTTTTTTATGGTCTCGTGCGTAACCGCAATCTTTAAACCTACACAAATGCAAAGGTGCCCAGTAAAAAGCTAATATGGCGGTAGGGGCGCGCGTTGCGCAACAATACGTCATTCTATGGGTTTTCTCATGTGTGTAATCTTGTTATGTGTCCCCGTGGAGGATTGATAGGCGCATGTGTTGTGAAAACGTCTTCATCTCGACATTATTTGCCATTAAATGGGTAATGTATCTATTCTTGTACTTTTTATGTGCCTTTGTAAATGTGGGTCAAGATTCCGAGGATTTTGGTGACATTATTTGATAGGTGGTGCCCTTTTGGGTAAGTATATTTGAATAGGGCTTTTACATTTGTTTGTATATCGCATGTGAATATAATGTAGTTTGAAAAAAAATGTGAATTATATGTAATTAAAAAGTAGCATAAAAAACTAAAATAAGGTTAACTCCCGCTATCACTCAAGCGAACATTAAGGACGTATGCCTCTCCGTTCTAAAATGTGGCTCGCAAAGTTGTTTTTTGATGAAAATTGAAAAATCCAAACTCAAGGTTTATCAGCGTGCGACGGAGTGCAGCATACTGGTGGTTAAATGATCAGACAGGATCCGCAACTCCCACATGCGCTCATAAACTCAAAGCGTAGATGTAACTTCGAAAGCCGCTAAGTTGAAGTGGCAGTGGGTTGGTCACGTCTGCCGCATGCACCCATAGCTGTGGCCAAGAATCTCCATTGAGTGGCAGTTCCGATCACCCAAAAAGACGACACGGTAGACATAGGCGTAGGTGGAGAGACGAAATCAACAGGTTCTTCAGAATTGGCCCCAAATCGCACAAGACCTCCAAATCTGGAAGGAAAAGGGGGAGGCTTTTGCCCAACAAGGGACATTAACGGCTGATAATAATAATAAAAAATGTTTGAAAGAAACAAGAAATAGTAGTAGCTTCGTAGGTCGGTATAATTATGGAATGGTATGAGAGAATTGTCTGCATCATCACAGCATTTACTATTAGATGCAGTGCAGTTACTTGGTCAAGCTAGAAAAAGAAAGTGTTATAAGTTAAGCTGCTTAGCTCGCTACACTCTCCCTTACATTATGTCAGTATATTTTTATACATCCTAACTTAACTGACACTTCAAAAGTGCCCCAATCATCACTCAGCACAATTTCGTCTATGATATTCGCAATATGAAATGTTATAGGAAGGCAACATCCGTTTTGATGCACATCCGGAAAGGTGGTAGCGCGGATAAAGGCTCAGACGTAATTCGTCATATTATTCATAAATAAAAATCAGTGCAAGATGGGCAGATGCGAAAGGATTGCACACATGTCGGCGGCAAGGTGTGTGCTCCTCTGTATGGCTTGTGCCAAACACTTCGCGGCCAATACTCAATAATGTAGATTTCGCAGATTTTGTTACGTATTTCTATTTTGATTTCTTTGTTTGTTATGTCTCGAGGGTGACACTTATTTTTGGCCAATGTGTTATTTTATGATGTTTTCTATTTATTTACAATTGAACTGAATTTCTAATAACGAAATTGTCTTAGCAAATTAACACCACAGTGATGTCATGAATTAACAGTACTTTTTTTTAGATGACAATTATTTCATAGTGAATTTAATTTATAATTACATCGTCGAAGATTTTCTACATGCCTCATATTTTACTAATTTATAGAAAAGGTAATATTTTAAATTTTAATAAAGTTACATTCACCTACATCAATATTATACTAAGAACATCTCTTTAGCTTTACATTCGTAGAACCTTCGAGTCCACTCCATAAAGACGCCGCTAAAACTTAAAGTAAACTAAAAATGCGATACCAAGTACCGAATAAATCTGGCGCCTTAATCAATGATATGAACGCGAAAATGCAGACAGAACGTTACGATTATTACTTCGATACGAGGAACTTAGGAGCCGTGGAGGTCCACGTCGCGTGGCGCGGCACCTTTTAAAGGAGGCCACGGTACCA
The DNA here is from genome assembly GCA_033459515.1 of Theretra japonica. Taxonomy (NCBI): domain Eukaryota; kingdom Metazoa; phylum Arthropoda; class Insecta; order Lepidoptera; family Sphingidae; genus Theretra; species Theretra japonica. The sequence continues at coordinate 9,758,392 of CM065939.1, forward strand.
GTTCAGTAATTAAAGTAACAACTTTATCGATCAAGGACTCAGGGACCACCGGGCTGCGTATCTCAGGATTGCCTTTTATAAATATTAGCCAGTCTAGTAATGGAACCGTCAACGGATCCCTCCTGTCCGTAATCCCTTGGAAGAGTTTATTACGAGCCCACTACTAGCATGTTCGCGCACGTCGACAAATAAGGAATACATTAATTTTGCAAGTTAAATTAGACTGGTCTACGTCTGCAGTCTTATTTCGACGTCTAAGAGTATCTAACCACTTAGTAGATTAAAGCGTTTTCATTATTTTGAGTTTGCGGGACAGGTTTAACATTGAAAGTAACAGTAGCCCCAAATACTATGATAAGAACGTATTTATAGACAGTTGTAATGTAGGTTTTATTTTACTCGAGGGAGGGCTATTCCTACAACAGTCAATTTACTGCGGCTAAAGATTAAGAAATAACAATTATGTTGATAAAGTGGGTACAACTATAATTTATGTGACCATTTATATACGATACCTTAATTAATAATAAATACACCCAATAGTCATATACATAGTCCTGACGCCACACTAAGATCGAGTCTTGTGTCGTGGGTATCAGGAACTACGAGAGACATTTCGGTCTCATATTTGTCTCGGTTTGGGGATCGAACCTGCGGCCTCTCGTTTCACAGCCGGCGTTTAACCAAATGCGCCACGGAGGCTGTTAAGTTGATATTTGGCAATCTTCAAGTCATTAGAATCGACTTGAAATAAAATAACATTTCCATCACAATCTCCAATAACTATTTCGATTTTTTGCTCTTTTCATTGTAAAGTCTCAAAATATGACTTACAAAGGTTGTAATTATTGGTTATAGTTCCGTGGGCTTTATCACAGGGCATAGTGCGAGTGGATGTCTCTATTTTGCGATTTTCTAAGGTGGGATAAATGTTATTTGACGATAGAATAGTGAGCACGCCCGGGGCGCCATTGTGAGTAGAACTTTGTGCTCCGATGTATCACTCCCACATTTTTATTATATTATTTTGCAAATTCACTTGCAGGAAGGAGATTTGAGAAGCAATGATCGATGGGGCTAATATTCGTCGACGGAACGATTGTTCGTATGTGAAAAGTTTATATGACCCTGGAGACTGCCTGAGTTTCGTGGTGGTCGATGAGAATGTAATAGTAACAATTTTAGAATCATGTTTATATCGTACTCTACGCAATTGATAGCATTTGTAAGGTGTGTTTAGTTTACTCATAAACAAATACTACTTGTAACTATGAAAAGTGTGAATTCTACATACCTACAACATTTTTCAAGAGTTAAATTAAGAATCTTAATGTAGAATTTCTATGTAGGTATATCTCAAGTAGTTTCAATTTACCTGTGCCATGTAATGTGGTTCGTGGTGCTGTATTTCAAACCGTAAACAATGCTTAACATAAAAGCAGGTAAAGTGATTTTCAATGGAACGAAATTATATACGAATCGCTTCTGAGAGGCGACACGAAGTCTATTAAAATCAAGTTTAGCGCCAACGTCAATGGGATGATTGAAAGCTTCTAAACAATTCATTCTTACTGTCTCAATGGCTTGGCCCACATTCTCTGTGTAATCTTTTTACTGCACAATGGACGTGACAATGGCAAGCCCTCCATTCAATACTCAGTAATATACTGGCGTTCTCCATTCTAAATTAATGTAACCTTAAGCAGTCTTTGCCGCCCATAGCGCTCTTCAAAATGTTAACCAAAACCAATTGCTTTCAAAATAAATAGAACCTTAAGTGCAGTAATATAGGAATTAAATTCACTGTCTCAAAACTACAGTATTATTGTAGGTATTTTGCTGTGTTCTGTAGCTTTGGTGTGTATTGTTTTGTTTGACTTGACCGTAATAAATTCTAATAGTATGATTTTCACTTGTTTACAAGAACAGGTATAGGCGCATTTGCACAATGAAAACATTTAAATCAGTTTTGTTTGTTGTTGTATATGTTTATAAACATCATCTTATCAATATCTATAGTATCGGAATATGAAGCCTATTAAAAGTAAGTGGTGCTCCTAAAGTCATACGTTTAATTTCTATGCAAGTTTAGTAAGAGTGTATGTGTTATAATTATTAAATAATTTTAAAAAGCATTTTGAATGGCGAGACTAGCATGCCATTCGCCTGATGGTAAGCGATACGACCGCTCGTGGACAGTAGCAAAATCACTGAATTACAAATCAAAGCTTGGCATTCATCTGCAGTCGCTATCCTGAGATGTTAAGGGTCATTATGTCCAGTAGTTAATCTGGTTATTATGTCATTCAAACCGAAACACAACAGTGCATTTACACTGCTGTTTGGCGGGAGAAATAGAAATTGCGGTGGTGCTTACCTAGGCTACCTCTCATATATGACAGACCTACCTCCAGTAAAGTATTTTTTAATTCGTTTTTGTATTCGAGATTTCCAATAAGTTTTGAAAGTCTTTGTGGCACAATTGGTTATGATGCTGGGTGTAAAATCATATCTTTAAATATTTGTTTTAAGTTTGTAGCAAAATTGAAAAAATCTGGTAGTTTTGTTACCACACAAAACTTGTATTTTTGTATCTTTATACTTGTATATTAAAGGGGTGGGCAGAAGTTATCTTGGTAGCAACCAGGACATTTAATATCATTTTGCCCGACCCGGGATTCGAACCCGAGACCACAGCATTGTAGCCGTACCGTATGACAACTACGCCACCAAGGCAATCAGAAATTTAAATAGTTAAAAAAAATACACCTGGCGTAGCAATTTGTACTACTTTTATTTAACAAAACAAATTTTACAATTCACTAAAAGTCACGTTATTATTATAATTTCATTTATTAAATTATCAATAATACTACAAATTGAATATTGCTTTTTGTGTTTTTAATTCCCCACTGCCAAAAGTTACAGACGGCTATTGTAGACTGAAAACTTATTTACTACTATCAAAAGCTTTTATTGAATCAGACTGTTAAGAATTATTGTTAAATTTTGAAATCTTTGTTCGTTCAGTAAGCAGCGATACGACCACACTCTCGCATTCCATCGATAGCGTATATTAACATTATCTTACGATAAAGTTATCGTGCAATAAAGTCGCAACCGAGAGCTTATTATTACACCACATTAAGAGTACCGAAATAACAGGTAAATATCCAAACAAAGAGTACGCCAAAAGGTTAATTTTAGAAACGTTTTCGATAGTTATTACATTACTTAATTAATCCAACGATGGTCAACATAAATTAGAAATTCAATGGCACGCGTAAGATGTTCCGTTCACAACGCTCGATCACGTTTTGAAAGGATATTCCAGGTATAGAAAGAAAAAAAATGATTTAAAGGTACAGCAAGGGAATAAGGGTACCCTATCCAATTTTTTTGGTAAAGGTGCGCCCATATAACGCGGAACGGTCGCCCAGAGCGCTCATTCATTAGATCGACGTCGACTGAGTCGAACCGTTTCTACTTTTCTATACATCGTGTCTATCGTAACTTACGAACATTATCATAATGCTTAAGAGCATTCAGTATAAACATTACAACGCTGCGTCGTACGCTAAAGAAGCGCCTAAAATGGTGCCTATCGCCCCAGCACCGGAGAGACATACCTACACCCTGGATTTGTCAAAGAAGCACAATTACAAGAGCGGTGCGCAAGTAGCTTCAATTGAAAGGAGGAATGCCAGGGAGAGGAACCGCGTCAAACAAGTGAACGATGGATTCAACGCTTTGAGAAAACGTCTGCCCGCGACTGTCGTAGCAGCACTGTCCGGCGACGCGAGAAGAGGTTCGGGAAAGAAGTTAAGTAAAGTCGATACCCTGAGGATGGTGGTCGAATATATTAAATATCTGCAAGGATTAATAGAAGAAAGTGACGCATCTTATGGAGTTCAGAGTCATACGTCAATGGAATATTCGGCGCAGTACGACGCGGATGAAGGTGTCTATGGAGGTAATTCTCCTTATGCTGAATCTGCACCTTCGCCAGTTGCGTCAGAATGTTCTTCGGGAGTCTCATCCGCTTATTCCCAAGGATACGTGCCAAATTACCACCCCTATGCAGAGCGAGTGAATACTATGGAGGAAGATGAGTTGTTCGACGGAATTGTGTGGTGATTGTCTTGTGAACAATTGTATAGAAGTCAAATTTTCTAGTCATATTTATCTACAATTATTTTGTAGTTGTGTTAAATATTTTGAATGTTGTAAATTATGTGCCTTAAACATAGGGTTGTAATTTAAAAGGCTGTGAAATTAATATATTTTGTTAGTTATAAGAGATACTAAGCGCACATCGATCGTACCGGATTAATGTAAATAGTAGCAGTAAGAATAGATTTAAGCTTAATTTATACAAAAATATAACAAGTGACAAATTAATAAAATACTTTAATACCTATTTTCTCTCTTTTAATCTTCATTCCTACTACCTTATCAGCAAAAGTTGGGCAATTAGTGAAAAATTATTGATTAATTTATTTTAAAAAATAAAACATATATTTACACACTCACATAACACACTATTATGCATCTGGCTTTAATTTAATTAGTTTTACCTGCATACTAGAAAACAGACATGGAATCTAAATCTTTAGTAAACAAAATGTAGTATTTTCGTTTTGAGTTTCGTTATTTCATTTTTTTTATTCCATATTCATTATTATCAATTACTAGTACGGCTTGCCTCTTATTGCCTACATATTTAAAGATATCTTAAGATAGTTACACATAATGATATATACTATATTTGCCAAAGATAATATTGAAACCGACTTGTTTCGTCTTTGAAAACTAATGTCCAAAAAAGAAACCTTAAAGGAGATTCTCTATTCTTTAAAAAACGTTTATGGATTCAAAGAGTAGATTAATGTTAACCAAATACCTTTTAACAAATAAATCAGCAAAAGCTTCACATGGGTCTGAGACACTTCAGCATTTTAGTAGCACGCAATCTCAACAATGAACAATCTTAACGAAGTATGAACCTTCGCAAAGATAGCCGGCAAAATAATGTTATCTTTATGTATTAAAAAAGTCGTCACTGATACTGGCTCCTCGGGCCTTGATTAAGCCATCGATGTACGGACACCAAGCCGGTACATTGTTATACAAGATTAATGGTGTTCGCTACGATAAGGAGGTGGGAGCTAAATGCATTTACATGTGCGAATAAAAAGAGCCTGATAAAGCGACAAAGATGCTCGCGTCGAATAAAAATTGTGCCACTTGTGTACGGCGACATACGCGACGCTGCTTTGACGAGCGATGCAACGTCGTGATTTGTATGGCAAAATTAATTGAGAAAATGTATGCCTTAATAAAACGTGTAATACATAGAATTATATAAACAAAGATATTCCATATAAATGTTTTTTCTTATTAATATCATAATTTTCGAATAACAGACATTAGTAACTTAAGTGTCTAAAACTGAATTATTAGAGTATCTCTTATTTATTTCTATAAAAGATTTTATAAGGCAATGGCGAAAATTATATTGCTGTTGATAATTGGCAGTCCTTGCCATCAATGTGTAAGACAAACAGATTTATACTGAACCGTAGATTGGACTTTACGATTATTGAAGATACTGATAGAAAACCGATTGTAATTAAACTAACTAACGCCTCCACACTTACCTAATTGCAAGGGATATATTTAGTAGCGATTAAAAAGGCTTTAGTGTGCACGTGGGAAAGTCTTGGGAGTTTTTCAACGAGCCCTGCGTGTTTCTCTATTTAAAGGTTGAGATTAAACTTTGCGCATATCGGCGAATAAAGAACACTTTTATTTGCTCTCCTTTGTTTGCGATGTATCGGAATGATTTTAGCAAACTCCGGAACTATTAATCGGGACGCATTGTGTCGGTAATCTTATTATGGGCACGTGAGCTTTGTGCGTTCGTGCTATTTTCGGAAACTTGGCGATAAATATAAAAAAATGTCGCGTTTAAAATTAATAGTAATACAAATAGCATGTACAAGTTATGTAATTTTAACAAAGAATACTCGAGTTTCGTAAGTAGAAAGAAACAATTAACGTAAAATAAAAGATGTAATTGTTTGTTTACGTGGTCCGTTGGTCACGTTTATTGCAAATCTGAGATTAGTGGTTTTACAAGATTGGATCTTTTCATTATTCCACTTCTGTGGGGACTATTGTTTGCGCACAACTAACTTGTACACCTAGACAATAGGAAAGTTATTCGTTTTGCTACATTTTTGAACAAATTCAATAGGCGGGATCATTTTTACTTTCGCTTTCTTTCGAGCCAGCGAGTTTTCATTAAAGGCATTGTGTCTGGAACTTTGTTTTTAATGTGGTGTTAATGTATTTCATGAACCTTTTAAATTTTGTTTCGTAATAAATTGTCAGGTGAAATCCGTATGCAAATTTACAATATTTAAGATTTTTATAATATCAAAAAAGATAAAAGAATTTAACATAATTACTTATGCCAAAATTATATTATCCAAAACTTATCATGAATGTGGTAAAGTCAAATTTGTTTTGAGATTTGTAATAAAAGTTACTTTGGACACATTTAGGTATACAAGGGCAGGTGTGAATATCAGTCACCACTCACCAACAAATGAATAACATCAACTAATTAATAAACACACTTTCACAAATACATAGATACATATATAACTATTAAACCAAAGTTTTATCAGCATATTAATATCAGTATTAAAACGAGCTAGCCATACGACTGGAAGTCAGAAGAAATAAGGTTAGCGGCAGACAAGTCTATAAATAATTGTCGGATATCGACTTCCTTCGCTGGCGCTGGGAACTGCCGTGATAGATGCGAGTAAGGTCAGGCGCATATCATTTACTCAATGAATGAAGATAAGTGGCGCGGTGGCTTGACAAAACAAAAACACATAAAGCTACTACTTCAGTCTAAAGCAAGGATAAGGATTAAAAGAATACGAAATTATTAAGTAGCTCATATTGGTAGCTAATAGACAATAGTAGCTAAAATTTACTAATAATTAATTCCACAATATACATGTTTAATAAGCGTTTTGAAGATCGATTAAATAATAAACAATTTTTGAATGTAAATATAATGTTCAAAAATCTGGAAAATAAGTAATAAATAAATACACCCAACAGTCACATACATAATTGTGACCCCACATTAAGATCGAGTCTTGTGTCGTGGGTATCAGGAACTACGGAAGACTTTTGGGTCTCACAAGCACCCAGACCTGAAGCAAATATTTGTGGTTCACACAAATATTTGTTTCGGTGCGGAGATCGAATCCGCGGCCTCTCGTTTCACAGGCGGCGTCTAACCAACTGCGCCACAGAGTCTGTCCAATACAGCAACTGTTCCATGTTTTTTGAGATACATCTTTAAAATTAAAAAAATAAGTTTCTAACACATCTGTCGTTCAGTAGCAGTTGCGTAGAAAATAATAGCAGCTTGTAATTAGTTCCAACAAGATTTAAATGAAGCCGCTTGACCGCAAACATAAAGTATTGTGTTACACAAGTACTAGCTAAATATGAATTGTGATATTCGATAGTGTTTTACGAATATTAAAATTAATGGCTATTCATTCAGAATTGCAAACTGCGTAATGTTACACATTTTTGGAACGCGCTCATTTTTTTTATATTATTTCAATAAAAAATCGTACCCTCTTGAAAGTTTGCTCAACTTGCAATCGGAAGATGCACTTTTGTGATGTGCAATTTGAGAATGATTTCCGCATGAAATGCATCGAATAACTAATGCTCATCGTTTGCTACGTTTTTTGTTTATTTCCTCCGCCTTTTCCGACACTTTGTTGCGGTTCCATACAAAAATTGTCCGGGCTTATTGAAGAAATATGTTTTTTCTCCCGATTATTATATTTTAAATTATTGTTCGATAACCACGTACTTCAGCGGGTTTGATTTTTTTATTACTTCAAAAATACTTTGTGGTATGCCGACAAAACTTAGCTTTAAGGACCTCAGAAGTATTTACCGAACGGTAACTTATTCTATAAAGATTGCGCAAATTATAAATATTTATAAAAATATATTTACAATTGCTATTTGCGGCATAATATTCTATGAAAATAAGTGTATCCTGTAGTAAACAAGAAATTACGTCATATTTGTAATAGGTTAGCCAGAAGATAATATTTGCGAAATAATAATATACTGATCATGTGGGAATTGATGCCAAATAAAGCGCTATTTTTCGCCAATGAGTCGAACTGATTCACGTTCATGGTAAAAAAAAATTACACTAAAATTCAATAATATACATTTATTGTAAAATCTACATTATAAATTCCTTTCATATTTACCTAAGCAGTAATGGAGCGCACCTTGCTCAAATTTATATCGTCAAAAAAATTAATTTCTTATGGGGACAGTTAAATTTATCCTCAAAAAACGTCGGCGTGAATCTCATAAAAGGGATTATAGGTTGGGAACGCTTAATGCTCTAGGATTCAATTAGGCGAAATAAGCTTAAATAGGGAATATCCTCTGTTATGACAGCACTCAAATTATCGGAGATATTGCTTCCGTCACTTTAAAAGCACTTACCGAGGTGACAATGTTATTTGAGATTATATTCGGAATTAAGGTACGCTCCTTTACTTTTTGTCTTTATGCTTAGAATCTGATGTGGGAAAGGTTAAAATGTGGATTACGTTCTGCAGTAGAAGTTAAAAATAACATACGTAAAAAATATTTAAAATATAAATGGTTTGCAATGGTGGGTAATAAAGTAAGACCTATGTAATAATAGGGTGTTTAGGTATTTCAGCACTAACCTGGGCGGAAGATTGCACACAATCTATTGATACATACATAATACACTTATGCCTTTTTTCCAGAAGCTGTAGGCAGAGGTGCATCCAGGACACCTACGTTTCGCATTGTATGTTCCTTCCCACGATGTGATAGGGGGCGAGCCTATCGGCATATCGGGAACAAATTCCTGACTCCGGGCTGATGATAAATATCACTTTGCCCAACCCGGCATTCGAACCCGAGACCTCAGCTTTGCAATCATACCTTAGTACAACTGCGCCACCGAGGCAATCAATTGGCAGTCAGCAATCTTTTTTAAAGAAAAAAAGAAGAAGAAAGAAAATTTATTTATTACTCGTAGTATGCTATTATAACATCCTAAGCAATGTCATCATTAAGGAATGCTCAGACCATCGCCTTTTTTAAATTTGGTATGGATACGCCTAACTCATTTCAAACAGCTAATTGCTCAATATTTTCATTGTCATTTTATGAAATAGATTTGAAAAAGACTTCACACGCCCGTATTCAATACAAACAATCATAAGTTCCTATATGTAATATTATTACAATAACCAAATAAAATATCAAATCCCTTAAAAACATTTGTATGTGTGTATTGAACATACTTAAAAGTTTGGAGTATAAGGTTTAAGAAAACGCGTTCATTAGAACGGTCAAAGGAAATACACGAAGTTAAGAGTCAAGTGTGAAGATAGTGCTATCTCCGGTGCATTGGCGCGTGTATTATTAAGGAATGCGGGCGTCTGCGTCCTTCACCCTTATTACCGTGCCATAAAGTCTATATTCCTATACACGCTACTGAAGGTTCGTCTACTTGTTATTCTTGTAAATTCATTGTTGCCAGTATTCAGGACGTGACGGACAGTTAGCAGGTATTGAACGTCGAAGTGCAAACTAGATAAATGTGTTGGCATGTTGTTTTTAATCTTAAGCTTAAAATAAAGATCTCGTATTGTTGTGTCACCTGATTGAACGTGATCCGTGGGCCATGCAAAGTGAATAGTAACAAGATTGGCAATAGACCCTTATCTTACATAATTTGTATAAACTCGGTTGGCAGAACATTTTTAGCGTAGTGTTGCACTGGGTAATTGGAATGTAGAGCCTCTGAGGACATACATTCTGTATAGTGTTTATTTGTTTTCCAAGCAGTGATGTATGTAAAAGTACGGAATGTTGGTGAAAACTTTACGGCAATAATGTTAGTATTTTTAAAAAACGTGTAAAATACCATCTATCAGATGCACTTTTGATGCACTAATGTTTCCATTTCACAACTAATTATTTTGCAAATCATAGTTCCAGTTTTCTTAAAACAGTAATTATCAAAACGAATCTTTGAACTTTGAAGTACAGATATTAAAGTATATCTAGTTATTTCCTTGTATTATGTATTAATAGTACTCTCTCTTTCTCTCTTCAGCCACAGGAAGTCCACTGCTGTACTTAGGCCTCCCTCATGGATCGCCATATAGACCTGTTGGAAGCGGCCTGTTGTATTATTATATTGTATTGTATCAGCCCATATACGTCCCACTGCAAGGCACGGGCCTCCTCTGCAATCGAGAGTACGATTGAGAGTGGTTAGGCCATATAGTGCACCACGCTGGCCTAGTGCGGGTTGGCGGACTTTTACATTCCATAGTAATTTATACAAATCGCTATGGTATGCAAGTTTCCTCACGATGTTTTCCTTCACCGTTATAGTGCATGGTGACTGACTATCAATACACACATGACTCCTGTTGTAGTAATAGTATTACTTTCCTCGTATAGTGAGAAAATAAGTGAAATTAAAAAAGTCTTTCAATAGCAAGATATTCCCACGTAGTGTGCAAATAGCTTCCGCATCAGGTGCCCGCGCATCGAAAGGGTTCGTAAATAATTCTCCATTCTCAAAGGGTTCCCATTATTATTGTTATTCTGATTGACAATCGCCCTCTCAAGTGTCAGCGTTTTTTCTGGCAGATATAAAACTAATATTGGTAAGTCCCATCCTCTTCCGCTGGCTTTTTTGTCATTTAGTGCACTGCATTTAATTTCTTGTGTAAAAAGTAACTTTGTTTGAATTGCTTTTAGTCTACAATGTCACATATCGGATTTATTTTTAAAAACAGTATCTGATCTGTTGCTTTCGATTTATTACTTCGAGTTCAGGCTTTCAACTCGCGTGATAATTTTCAAAGCGGACTAAGTCCTTTTAGTGATAATCATATCAAAATGTTTTACCACCCCGAGGCGAGAATAGAATTTAATTACAGTATCTAATTAGATATAGCGTACACAATAATGCTCGCATCTACGTTTAGTTTCCTAAATTGACTATCAATTAGCTGATAATGCAACATTGCATGTAAGTCGGAGTACTAAGGTTCTATTTTCCATGTGTTGGTTGTATCTTGTCAGTGTCTGGTCCAGTGAGAAGTGTCGTTGTCGTGATGAATGGCCACGCTTTGATTTAAGAGGGTAGAATTTGAATAAAAGGTTGATATTGTGTTACTTAGTGTAAAATGCAATAAAACTATATAAGTTACTCGGACATTAAACCAACTTGAAATGAAAAAAATAAAGGTGTCACTATGGAATAAATAAATAAACAGATCAATAGATATGAGCCATAATTGACACGAGGTGCGAAAAAACGATCTTTAATATTAAGATCGAATCGGAAGTTGTAAGAAAAATCGCTTCAACAGTGTCACCTTTGGGTGCCCGAAGACATGTTTTGGACTCATTCATCCATTTTTTAGCCCAAAAGGTACAATTAACAGTGACAGCGGTCAGGTTCCGTATAAAAAGTTACCATGAGATGTGTTTTCTGAAATGTAGACCAGTTTTTTCACTTCGTATGAATGGTCTATGTTGAAGAGTTTTATTGCGTTTAGTATTTTATTAATATCTATATTTTATGAGTTCCAATCTAAATAGTATAGCGGCGTATAAAAGAGAAGATTTACATCGGTTCCCTTTGTGATTCTAGTGGGTGATCTCGTTTGACAAAAGTGTGAACATTTACGTCCATAAAATATTTTGACTTCTCTTTTAGTAGACCTGAGCGAACAGGTTGAGTTTTTTAATAATTTAGAGAATTTATTTTTTTCTTCTACATTTTAATTTGTATAGAGAAATTTATATCGTTACTTGGCGACACCATTTACATTTAGTCACAAAGTTGTTTGATTTATTATTGGTCTGTAACGACAGACGGAATGTAGGCTAAGAATCACCGCGGCTTAGGTCCGAAGGTTAAATGCTAACGGTTGTTATATCAACAAAAATATTAATTAAACAATTTTTTTTATTAAACTAAGGATATTGTTTGTTTTTTTGTGTACTAAGCACAACCTTTATTTTTTGTTTTTTCAATAATGCTTTTAATATGATGGTATACCTGGGTTGTCGCAGTCACGTAGATGCGTCGGAAATATTCATTATAACCCTTTCAAAGGGGTTTTAATTATCAGTTGTCTTAAGTTCGTCAAAAATATGTTATTAAAATCTATTAGAATATTTTATTCCACTATCTTACCCTCGGCCCTCCTGTCAAGTTTCAAGTGCTAATTTAGCTAAAAGTTTGATTGCTGGTTATTTCCTCAAATGAAATTAATCACAACAAACGCCCTGAGGGTGACTTTTTCCATTAGAAATACGTTGGACGTTCCAAATTCTTCCTGCATGATTTGAAATAAAAATTGTTATTTTTACACATTGAAGTATGTTATTTTTCATTCATATCTGTTATGGAATCACAATTGACAAATAACGATAGCATCGATGCGTGGACGGCTGTCAAAAGTTATATTTATATTCTTTTAGAATTCATAGAATGTGTGCGAATTGAGCATCGAGATAGGTTGCGGGTATCGTTTGTTCGCGCACAATGCGCACAACCCTTTGGCGACACAATGCGCGTCACTAATCTAGATCATGTGCGCTATTGTGATGCATTGTGGCGCTCCCGCAGCGGGGACAGAGCCGCGTCTCTGGATATCTCACTCGATGTCGATTTATAAGAAATTACCGCGCCGCGGGTGCCAGGTAGGTGCTCCCACGGCCGCGGCCGCACAATGCAAAAACTTCGCTCTCCAAATTTTACTTACCAAACAGGAAATGAAAAATATTATTTTTTCGCTTCCTATTGCCACTTTGTGGTGTTATTCGGTATTGAATGTTTCGTTTTTGGGCAGCTTCCGAAGGCTTTTTTTCATTGTGTTATTACTTTCTCCGCAATCATAAATTATGGTGTTCGGCGTCATTCAAGGAAGAAGCTCGATGATTAGAGGCCGTTCGCTCAATCATTAACGAATGTGCAACAATTTTGTCAATAATTATGTAAAATATTGGAAGCGGTCTCATGTGTGTTTAACTGCTTATTACTTTGTATCCTCGGGCTCGGACTAACGGTGCGATAACTTACGACATCAATGTATTGGAGTGGTCAACAAAGTTTGCCCGAGGATTTTTTGCCTTCAATTGATACTGAAAATTAATTTTGATTGCAAAATTATTATGATAAAAAATTTAAAAAACGAATAAAAGTTTTAATCTATGTATTGAAAAAAATGATATATTAAACTGTTTGCAATAACTTTTATGAAATATGTGCAAAATATGTCTCTCGCAGATGATATATTGCGTGGTCTCAGTTTAACACGGGGTGGGTGTAACATTTTTGCATAATTGTGCGGTTAATTACTTCTCCATATCTTGCCTTGTTCCAATTTGCAAGTCGGCGTGTGCCCAAAGGACATCTTCGAGTGTCATCCCGGTGAACACGACTTAATTGGTAGGAATATTTTCATGTCGCTCTGTAACTACCGGCCTTCGTAACAGTATACTGCAATAAAATGATCAAGCGCTTTATGACAGCCACGTTTCGATAATTCGTTGACTTTTTATGATATTCAGTCTCAAATTTATGGTTTAGTTTAATGAGAACGGTGAACAGGACGTCCAGTGCCATATTTGTATCGACTTATACAATGTGACCGTTTAAAACACTAAATTGTTTACGGAGCTATCATAACTATGTTATCGAAAATTAAAGAATGATATTCACATAACTTTAATCACATAAAGTTCAATGATGACTGATGTAGTTAAATATTTGACACGTTTGATAGGTGATTTGGTGAGCACAGGACGCAGTTTTTTTGGCATGAATTCGCTATTGTCTGTCAGTCCTTCTTTTGACTATGCTATATCTCCAATGGTTATTCAATTATTATTTTTTAAAAACAGATTAACAAAAACAAAAAAATCAATAATTATTGTTCCTTAAAATTAACTTTTTAAGTATTTTGGTATGTAAAAGAAGAGATACAATGATTTGAATTACATACCTACTCCGTACAAATAAAAAGAAGAGCTTTGTTGTAACGATTATCATACAAACAATTTAACACGTCGTACAATTGAATGGGTACAAAGAAACATGTGTTGCTGCCTCCAAGATTGTGTTTCGATTGTTCTTATCACTGAATCTTTCATTCAATAACTGTTGGGAGTTTCTTACACGGTTTTGAAAACTGTTTTAATATTGAGTAAAAAATAATGATGTGGATAAAAAATATTTTCTTTTAATAAAACTAGGTATATGATGTATCCTTATAGTCCGTAACTAACAGGCCGCTTTACCTTTAAAGCGGCCTGTTAGTTACGGACTGGAAGTGAACTGCTGAGACGGTAGTCGCGGGTTCGAATCATAGATGTTATTATTCAATTTTTCAGTCATGTGTATATTCTAAGTAATTTACTTCACACTTTTACAGCAAAGGAAACCATCACAAGAAAATCTTATACTGTCAAGATCTTTACACGAATTTCTATCCTATGCAAAGTCCGTCCACACGCAACAAGCAACTTTGATAGACTATTGTTTTCCTATTCTAATCATAGAGACTATCATGCAATGGGACGTATATTTATCTGAAGCGAGAGTACGATTGAAAGGCGTTAGGCCATATATACCACTGCGCTGGCCTAGTCCAGGTTGGCGGACTTTACATACCGTAGGAATTATTTAAAATTGCTACTGTATGCGGGTTTTCTCAGAATGTTTTACTTCACCGTTACAGTGCGTGCTGATTGACTATCAATACACACAAAACTCCGAAAAGTCAGAGGTATGCTTTGGGATTTGAACCCGCGACCACCATGAACATGTTGGCAGTCGCGTCTGCTCCGTTACCAACAGGCCATTGCGCACTTAGTGGGACGTACATAAGCCAAATTATTCATTTAATTACTTAAACAAACAAGTTACGGAGGGCAATAAACACACAAAATATTTCTATACCAGCAACACATATGTGTGTGATGGCTAATAGAGCTATATTTTTATTCACGTAATAAGTAAACTTGAATGAAACACAAAGGCTTGTTTGAGGTCACCGTAGGCGTAACTGATGCTAATCTATCGATGTAAGACAAATCACCTCCATAGTAACGATGTCGCTGAACATTCACCGCTCTAGCCTTTGTTATTTATTTGTTTAACTTTCGATTGAGATCTGGACAACACTGATTGTTCTCTTGTCCGGGCGATTTAATATTAAGTGGCCTTATAAAAAATAATAGTTTCTTAGACGTTGGGCTGGGGGTCGAATGTAGCTGTGAAATGTGATGTACTGGGTTTGATTGCTAAGACAAGAAAGGATTTATTGTGAATTTGGAGATTAATAAAAATATCTATGCAATATGCTTTCACATAGATTGCACTTATGTCTTATGAAAAAAATAAGCGAGCTTTATCGGTAGTTTAGTCAGACATTTAGATATGTATAGGAAACCGAAAATGAGGCCAGGTGGTAGTTTTAGTGACTACAGACACGATGCAATAAAAACATTTGCAAAAACGCTACGATTTTTGGTTGTAATGTTTTAAATATCATTGTGTTTGGGTAGTAAATCCATAGCTTTTGCTAAAATTGTAATTTAAAGCCTTGCATACTATAACGTCTTTAAAAATAAAGGGGTGTACATTATTTTTTTGGGAAAAGTATGCATTTATAAAATACAAAAAAATCGTCGCATTTTTTTGCAAAAATTTTAGTTGCATTGTGTCTAAAGTCACTAAAACTACCACGTGCCTTCGTTTTTGGTAGCAGTCTTGATATTCCCTATGGAATACACACATAGAAAATGCAACTTAAACACAAGATTAAGGCAAATATAAACATCGCAATCCGCGTTTAGGTATAAATAAAAAACGAAGTGCGTTTTCGTCGATATTTTTTTCTCATATAATTCATTTTTCTGTTTCCCTTGACACATAAAGCACGTGTATAAATCTCGGAGGCTCGGTGCCCTACACTCGATGCCTAGGGGTGGGACGCTTCCTTTTTACTTTACCTTTGTTACGCTTGCCAGGGAATTTATTTCTTATTCGCGCGTTGAGTTGCGCTTCCTGGGCGGTTGGCGGTGGCCGCCGGCGCTCCGGTAACTCACAGATTAAAGAGTTGGTCAACTGTATGTGATCTGACTTATAGTTGGTTATTTCCGTTCAGATTCGTAAGGAAACTTCTGTTCCCGAAACTCAACAAATATTTCGAAGGTGTGTAAAGTCAACCAACCGCTTTGAACCGGCGGGATAAATGGTCTTCACCTGAAAGTCGGCTCGCTTGCTGATTAAAAAAAATGAGTCCTATCCTTCTCCCCGTGTAAATTGGTGGAGGGATAAAAAGAATTTGACGCAATATCACATCAACAACAGACCCTTGACAACAGTCTGGCAACAGAC
This sequence comes from Theretra japonica, assembly GCA_033459515.1. Lineage (NCBI taxonomy): Eukaryota > Metazoa > Arthropoda > Insecta > Lepidoptera > Sphingidae > Theretra > Theretra japonica. The sequence continues at coordinate 9,774,944 of CM065939.1, forward strand.
CCGTGGGTTTAATTAAATGGTCTAAAGCCTATCAATCGTATTTATAGCTACCGGTCTAGACTCTAGATGATGGTAAATAGCCTTTTTGCTTATGGACTTATTTTTGGCTGCTCAAAGATTTTTTATCAATTTTATATTTTCTCTATAATCATCATTATTCATAGGAAGCCCAGTATCGAACATAAATCTCCCCAAAAGTACTGAAAATACTTTATCATTTTCCCTGTCTTGATGCCTTCTCTTTTCAAAGCTTGGCCTTCTGAATCGTTGGTGTTCTAGCAGCGGTGAAGGCGTTTTTCAGATTCGCCATAAAATTTAATATGAGATATTTTATAAGAATCCTTTGATACATAAACTCACAACTTTTTCTCCGAAGAGGTAGGCAGAGGTGCTAACAGAACACCCACGTTTCGCGTTGTATATTCCATCCCGATGATATGGTTCAAGCCTATCGGGCACAAATTCCTAACTTCGGCCTAATAATGAACAGAAAAATTCAATATCACTTTGCCCAACCCGGGATTCGAACCCGAGACCTCACCTTTTAATTGCACCGTAGAACAACTACGCCACCGAAGCAGCCTCCCAGACTCCTTTCTACGTGTAAAGTATAATGATCTCCAATAAAGAAGTCCTTACAGTCTCTAAAAATATGTATAACGTAGTTTGCACGATGCGATGTTGTGCGGGCTCTGAGCTCGTGTGTGATATAAAGTTGGCAGCGGGTGCATTTGTTATTTCGTGAATTGCTGTGAATTTCTTTATTCTTTTGTGTTTAACCGATCGGTTATATATTTCTACGAACATTTGCCCCTTAACTAACTGATTTCTTGAAGCACCGTTAAGTAAATAGTTTATGTGTTATCGGGTGCTGACTGTATTTTAAAAGCGAAAATAATTTTGACCCGCGCACCGTCTCTCATTTTTGCGAGGTGTGTGTATTTTTGTTCTGGTACTGTGGGATTCAGCTTCAAACTTTACTTTCAATAAGTGTTGTATAAGGAAATTAGAATACGCATTTTATAATATATAAATCACGTTCTAGATGTGCTGCCGCTCGATCGATAATACCGGACTTGGGGGTTTTGAAAAAAATTACGATTTATAGTAGTTATACTTTATCAGCCCATAATGCTCTACTGCTAAATACCGCAGTTCTCTAAAATTAAGAATTTAATTAGGGTAGTTTAGGCCGTAGCCCATTTATAGTTCGTTTTGTATATGCATTATCTACCGGATATCTAATAATGCCATAAATTATGATTACTATAAGATCTATAAACGATTTTTAGCTACTGCACAAAGATAACTCTTATGTTCCTTTGCGCATAGGATAAACGTACAAAATATCAACGAAAATATAAAAACTTAAGCCAACATCGGCTCTCTTTAGCTAAAAAAGACATTGAATAACCTCTCTGTCGGTATACCACGGTGAAAAAAATTGTAATGATGCTAATTGGATGCAAATCTAACTCGGATACTAACAAGCGGTGTTTAGCGTGCACTCTAAGCGGTTCTAAGTAATAAATCACAAGAGGATCTTAGAGATAAAATCTTTGCCTCATAAAATGCCGCAAAAAACTTATGATCCATATCGTGTTATAGGAAATTGGTTCCGTATTAAAAAAATAGTATTGGAAATGACACGTCAATGCAATAGTTTGTTGTGGAATATGACTGTTAAATAGGTATATTGGGAAGTGACCACCACTGCCCATGAAAATGCTAATTATACGCAACAGGCAAGCAGGTCACCACATGGTTTCTCAACAGTGCTAAGAAAATAACATCTCCTAAAAGACAGGATAGGGTAGAGTTTTGGTTTCATTATAGACTAATAGTAGTTATGCTTCATCACAGAAGTAACAATAGACATCCGTATTTTGTGAAGTTGTTCTACAGACACGTAACATTTTTGGGGAAAGCAATTAGATATTCTTTTCATTGATGATGATGACGAATATCTGTAAGCATTGATACCGCTCAAGTCAAATTAGTTTTGGCTGAATGGACTATAAATATGCAATAGATATCATAGCTATTAACCGTGTTCATTATGAAGGAACCCAAAAATATCCTAAATGTGAAGTGAACAGTGGCCCTCCACAACGTGGCCGAAGGCTAGCGATTTTTGTATTTATATATTTACCCTTTTTGCTTTCTATAATTGCCGTAATATTTCAAAAGTTTATTGCCACGCGTGATATATTGCCGCGGCATATTTATAAATTCAGTTTATTTAACAACAAACTAGATAATTTATACTTTGCTCACTGCTTACTTATAGACAGCGTTTCATTTTGCCACAACGTAAAGTTGTTTCTGTTTTTTCCATTTTCTCAATACTCAGCCGGTAATAGGAATAATTAATTGCATCCATTACAAAGCAGTTCTTAAGATATTACGAAAGAAATTATTGCCATATACCACAACCATACGCAGGTACCCCCGGTTGATACTTGTTTATACTTTTCTCTCTTTTTGTTGACGCTTTTAAAGTTCCATTTACAATTTATTGCTCATTAACATTAGTAATATCTTTTAACAAATTGCTATGAATATCTCGACTTTGTTGAAGGCTAGAGGTGCAGGCTAATTACAATGTATTTCAATGCTTGTTTACTGTTAAAAAAGGTTCAAATGTACTATAATAGAAAAACACATTGCAGTTTACATCAGTAATTACGATTATTGCTTAATTATGTTTGTATGCTCTTATGCACTCTTACTTAATAATAGTTTCTAATCTCTCATTATAAAATAAGCTAAGCATCCGCATAAGAAAAAAGTGCGTGGTGGCGTGTTGGTAAACGGACCAGACGCGGCTGCCAAACTGTTTACGATGATCGCAGGTTCAAATCCCAGCGTACACCTCTGAATTTTCCGAGTCATGTGTGTATCGATAGTTAATCACCAAGCACTATAACGGTAAAGGAAAACATCAAACAAGGAAATTAAAAAATGTAAAAACTAAATTAAATTCGCGATAAAATCCGTAGGAATTCGTTTTATTTCAATGGAAAACATAGTGATTTGCTTTTTCTATGGGATGTAAAGACCGCCAACCCGCACTAGGCCACCATGGTGGACTATACGGCCTAACCCTTCTTAATCGTACCTTCGTTTGTAGAGGAAGCCTCCGGCCTATAGTGGGACGTGTGTGTGTTGATACAATACAGTACAAGGCCTTAGATGTCATACAGATACAATTTTTATATCATTAATCAAATAAGAACCTGTAAAAATTTTGATGCAAGACAAATGTCTTGGTTACAATCCTCTGTAAAGTTGCATCCACGCCCTGTTTTAGAGCAGATTTTTCATTATCCTAATATGCACTTTGTTTGCTTATATAGCCAAATGCTAGTTTTGGTATCGAACATTGCAACTCCTCAGAGCAAAGTTACTAAATGATCTCCAAACTCCCGATAAGTTTGAATGATATAGAACTTATTTGCATTTTTACCAATGCTAAAGACAACTTTAGCGTGCTAATGATGTCTGATCAAGTCTAAGGCTTAATCTCACTATCAGATAAAGAAATAAAAGACGAAGGCACAAAGCATGTGTTGGTTAAAAAAAGAGCAAATGTATTTCGACGTTCGCTGCAAATGTTATCATTCCAACGCCCGTATATCCGCACGGCTCAAATTATTCAGCCATAATTATTATTATCCGTTTAAGCCGCATAAATCTCGCGTTGTTATTTCGTGTGATTTATAGCCTCACCTTATGGCCACTGCCGTAGGAGCCCGTTTCCCACGTTGTCAGTAATAATGCAGGTTTTATTTGGGATAACGTGTGTTAAAGCCTAGAAAATACTTTTTTATTACTGATAGTCTATAACCATTACTAAAAAATTAAAAGCCTGAATACAATTGATTTTCATGATTAACTTGAGTCATGGTGTATTGAGATACTAAGTTAAAGGTGAGAATAAAAAGTAAATTTTGGAATGTACTTAATAATCGTATATTGTTAACAAGGATAAATTGTATCCACACTTGTGACACGGCAGAATATCTTAAAGCAAGGGTGGTCCGAGTTTCGCAACAGGACGTGTAAAGTGCCAATATATTTATCAATGGACGGTCGAAAACATAAAAGTAACTCTGTAAAATCATTAAAAAGGTATTCATAGGTTTTTTGCACATTACTGTCCCGTTGTTAGACGTACGTCCTGCGACCATATTTGATAAAGCCGTCGGGAATCTTATCAAAGGGTAAGTCTTTTTAGAATTGGCGCCACGAAGATTAAGATATCTGCCCTTAATGTGTTAATTAAAAAAACTTTTCGTTCTCTTGCAGGCTTTATCGACCACTTAAGTAAATTACGATATGTATGCGTTATCGCGGTTTTTACACTTTGGAAAGCGTTAAAGTAAATCATAGATATTGCTGTTAAAAGTTTTTAAGCATTCGAATCATACAACGCTTGGTTTAATTTAATGGATTTTGTGTTGAAATAGTTTTGCTTTGGGAAAATGTGCCTTATGTCGCCATTGAGACTAATTTAGTAGCTGATAAATGAAGTGAATTTACACTTAACCTATGCAAGTTTCCGATTACGATATAAATAGTGTTAATTAAAGATATATGAAAATATTATATTATTCTCTACATATGAATGGTACGCGACAAAATGTTAACATTAAGATTCCTTAATGTATTTTTGCATGATTTTATTTGCAATTACAATATATTTAGAGATTATATACATACTTATTAGTTTAATTATAAATGGTATATTGATTTTAATCATAAGAAATAAAATGCTTGTATTAAGGGTGTAGAAGGCCTCTTAGTTAAGTAACAGCTATGCCGTTACGTTTCGTTCGTTGAGTGAAATTGTTGAGAAGCCTTAAGGAAAGCTGGTGATCATTCATATACGCCCAAATAGCGTCTGCTATACGCATCATACAATCATGGAAGGCCCGTAATAGTGAATCTAGCAATTGTCGAATTTTGGATTCGGTTTATGTATACATACGGCTTTGACTAGGCCAGCGTGGTGGACTATATGGCCTAACCACTCTCAATCGTACCCTCGATTGTAGAGGAGGCCCGTACCACGCAGTGGGACCTATACAATATAATATAATACGGCTTTGAGTATTTTGAAATGTCGCTTGCCGGTGTATACTTTATTTACATAAAATTTCACTAACCACCCGGTATATTAATTTTTATAATTACTTACCTATTGACGTATTCACTCACGTGTAACAGTGTGTAAAAACAAAAACCTAAGAGAAAACTAGAATTTAACCCTACAACCACATGAGCAAATAATCCTAATGCAACATTTTGATTGTCCCACTTCACAATGATTACCTACTTTCTAAGGCACACGCGCGGCAGATGATTCCGATAAGTAATCACCGACTAAAGCTGCAAAATCAAATGAAACGGGTTAAATCGAACAAAAACGGAATACTTGTCACGGGCGCATCGTTGTCATGCCCGTTGCAAATGTTTGCGCAAAAACTTTCTATTTGTATCGCCCTTTGCCTTTGTGCAATTTGAAACTTGGATTTTGCGAAAGATGTGGATTTGGGCGCATGCTACTCCAGGTGCATTGCTAGAATTTCGAATATTATTGCAAGATGTATCTAATTTGATGAATGAATTAAATATTTTGAAGCCCGAGCATGATTTCAGGTGCGGTATTCTGTTTTGTATTGTAGCAGCCGTCGTCACTTCTCGTAATGTGAGTTAGATAGCTAACAAAAAAAATAAGCACTAGAATATACGTGTGGATCATATCATCATTACCATTACAATAATCTTCCGTCGGTGGAAGTTTACTTCTGTAAGTAGTTGTCTCCGAAAGATTATTACAGTGACCTGACTAGTGACGTATTCTACATCCAGTGGCTAGTTGTAACTTTAATTAGGTCAATCAACACGGTGGATAGAACTCCAATATGATCATGGTCATATTCAAGATCATGTCCAACGTCATTTTCTTTTTATAGATTTAACAAAAGCTTTCAAATCTTCTGACAACGATTCAAACACTTTGATATAGTCACAAATAAGCGGCATCTTATTTCCACGTCACAATACTATCACACCAACACATTTGAATAACAATGAAATGTTTTCAAAAGAGACATCATCATTTTCCAAATATTTCATAAACAGACGTTTACATTGGTGTTAACGAGGCATCCCCCAATAAAAGTATTGTTTGAACACATAAATCTTGCCGCTAGACTCGGAAGGGAGACATTTCAATGAACATATAAATATTATGAAATATGTTTATGGTGCTGTAAAATACTTATTGGAAAAATATTTGTACCACGAATGTGTATTTTAGATTTCTTATGGAGCGATTGAGGTCTCTTTTATCCGTTTCTTTATCATTTCGTGGACGTTTTAATGAGCTTTTGATGTAGCAGAAATATTCGACTTAAGTTTACTTTTTTTATTGTAGAGATCGGGACTATTTGTTGCATTATTGTTAGCTTAAATATTTCATTAAATTGTAACTAATTTTAATAACTTATAATGTAGAACAAATTTAAAAGAATTTTTAATAAATTACTGTCATTTATTTTTTGTTTCAATGTCATAAAATGTAGTTTAACCGAGTTACTTATTAATATACTTATAATATTACCTCAGTAACGATTTGTAGTAATTTATAAATACACATAAAATAAAGCGCTAACTAGTAAGCCGATTAAAATACAGGCTTATTTTTAATGAATTTTATTTATGATTATTTCATGCTATTTCGTTTAAAATAAATTATATAAAACAAGTTTTGTAGTCATCGCATTATGACGAATGTGCGAATGTAATTTCAGGCGTCAAAGCTCGTTAATTACATCAAAGCGAGAAAATTAATAATCACATAAATTATGAAAACTTTTTAATTGACTCGTGCTACTTTCGTTGATTCCGCATTTAACATCGAAGCGGACGTTGAAAAAATTGCTACCGACAACGTACAATTACGCGCACAAATGTTTGCATGCACAAATTATTTCTGACAGTGTCCATTTATGCTGACTCAAATTAATATCTCTATTTATGCAGCATTATTTTTGCGTACGAGGTTATTTATATATACACTACCATCAGAAAGTAGCAATTATAATCATGTTTACTTGCGAAATAGTAATGAATAAACATTAAATTATATTTTGGATATATTCAAGCTGAAATTATAATGCCGTAAATAATGAAAAAATATTCATAAGATAATAACCACAGCCCTCATTTGACGTTTTTTATAGATTTTCCAGCCGCTTCCAATGTTTCGAAGACAACATAAATAACTTTTTACGTTTCTAAGCGCGGATTTTAAAAATAAGATTTATTACATATTAATTCTAATAGTGTAAGACAAGACATAATATGCTTGACTATATTTTACATGAGATTAAAAATATCTTAATTACTGACAATAGACAGCATATAAAAATAAACTACAATGTAAGGTTAACTAGTACTTAAAATAAAGATGGAATTCGGATATGGTCATAGTTATTTTTTAATAATGCTGATATTAACAATTTTTATCATGGGGCCAACTCTGAAATATCGAAAAAAAATCAGCTGTTACATACAAATATAATCGTTTGAATCTTCAAAATGTATGGAACAGCTGATTTGTTTCGATATTTCAGGGTTCGCCTCATAGTAAAAGTTGCTCATTATGATGACTATAGCATCCGCCTTTCAGCTATATACCGTTTATGACTAATCCTTTATAATACTATAGCAATATAATTTGAATTGGTATTTATAGTAGGACTGAATCAAATGAAAAATAGTTTTACTATTTACCAAACGCTCTTTGTACAGTTTCAGTTAGATTGTTATTTTGGAGTTCCTTATTACGTTATGTTATTTGGTTTTGCTAAGTGATTTTAGCGAATTATAGACACTTTTATGACTACATTATTAGTTTAATTAATTAGTGTATTAAAATGAATTTTAATTGACATATACTACCTATTAAAAAAAATATTTTTTGGATATAAAAATAAGTCCGTTAGAATTGCGAAAAACATTTGTGTTATGGATGGTACACTTGGATGACAAAGCTGTGGCTTGTGCCACTCTTCATGGCACCTGAGCGAGTGACACCTTGTGGTCCGCAATCCGTTCACATCTGCTCCCACGGTACCGGGCTACCTTATTTACTACGCCCCATACATTTTATCGTCGAATTAATGTTAATTTTATTAGTTTATATACATATATATGTTTATTTTTTGGAAACAGTCCCGTTCCCTTTCGAGTTTTTGAAACGATTAATGTATGCATGAGAAAACGTAGCAAGATACAACCTTTTTAGTCAGGTGATATAAAATTGTGTAATGACATTATGAGAAATGTTTTGTTTGTTCCATGATATTTTTCGCCAGGCGCGGTGTGACAAAGTGCCGACACTATATTGCACGTACTTATGTAAGAAAGGTAAAATCTACATATAGATAGGTACTCATCATCGACATGGAATTTTGGAAATTATCTGTTTTTTTCTATTTTCCAGTACCGTCTACATTGTTCAATACACGAACAAATACGAATACTGTACCATCCATCTTCTAAAATAAATTACAATAATATTTTTTCTACCGAAGCGTTCGAAATAATTTCATATTTCCTTCCAAGGAATCAATTTCACGCAACAACAAGTATTTAAAACTATTCTCTGAAAATGACATGTTTTGCAAACAATTGTATAGATTTTAACAGCCACTGAATGCGAACAATTTGTTCATCGGGTCTGAGCTGTGATCTTATCGCGGCCATTGTGGAGTAGTTTGGATACAGATTATTTTAACCGCATTGACAGTTTTATTTTTTGAGATAATTATTTGAGTTTGCCAAGTTGCGGATACAATGTAGATTAAAATCTCTTTATTTGTTTCCTTGTTTGTGGGTGTTGTGGTTTATTTGGATGGAATAGTTCTATTCATAACGTGACTTTGGGAGTTTTGGGAGTCTACCGGTTTAATAGTCAAAGAATTGTGGAGAAAGTGTTAAAGATTTTACGATAGACCGCTTCAAAATAAGTCTGATTATGTGACGACCCATTTTGAAAACATAAATATGTGCGTCAAAGTAAGGTAAATTATTATATTATTTTATTTTCACAGCTGAGTATTTATTTATAAGTGTCCGTAAAACTGATCGTCAGAAATTTGTTATATGTTTTTATTTTTGTTAATCAATTATCCAGTATTCAGTCAATCGTTGGTTAAATTTTATTATACCAGATATAGTTGTACTGAAAGAGAGTTCAGGCAAAATTAACTAGTCTATGAATGTTTGAAAACGTAATAAATATATACTTAATTTCTAACATCCACAGTTACTGCTGCAAAATCACATTTCTATCTGTTCGTATAATAATAAAAGAAAAAAGTTTTATATTCCAGATAAGAAATTATAATAAACACAGACATAATAGATGAATGACTGTCAAATGTTATACATTTCTTTCATATTTCCAAGAATGTCCGCGGATTTCGGTATGTGTTGTGGGTACCGGCGCTTTGTGTGAATTTGTATTATTTGTACTCAACAATGAGCACAATCCTTTCGGTGCACAATGCACGTAACTATTGTCATTCAAACTGTATCACTATATAAATAGAACAGCGACATCTAGATCATCCGACAATGTTTTATATTAACAGGTCTTTAATTAGACTGTTTCACTGCACTGACTTCTTCCATTAATATGGGTTACCACAATAGTCTGAAGCGAGTATGTTAACTTCACGTACCTCCAAAACTCATAATATAGTACTTTCAGTCGTGTAAATTTCTCCACGACGTTTTAGTAAAAGATTGGAGACAGTCCCGCCCATACACCCGACACTGTAGCTCCTATAACCAAGGATCAGCATTCGTACACACATATAAATGCATGGTGTCATTAGACACTGAGGATTGAAAATGAACGATTTTTGACTACACAGACACTGAGTATTGAATCTATACGATTCTTAACTATACTACTTCTACCCAATTTTTTTTATTTTATGCTGTGGAATAAGTGCCTTCATAATCTCGCAGTTTTGGTCATACATATATTGATGCATGGATTTTTAATTGGATGAAACTATCCATAGTACTTGACTTAGATTGATACCTTATGTGCATTGTTATGAAAAAAATATTTACAACTTTAATCTATGGGTGTAGGTAAAGTATGAGTCCTTGAATAACATGGCGAAGGCGTTCTAGGTATTAAGGTGTCAATTCTTAATTTGATGCATATTATTTGTTAGGTCATAATATTCTTGTATTATTTATTATTTTCTATTATTTTGTATAATAGTTCTCTAAGGCTTAATTCGATATACAATATACGTGAGCATTTGAACTTCTAGCCGGCTGTCGACAATCGTTATCCTAAACATGCTTATTTATAATCGTGGCATCGTCCGTGCCGCGGGCGCGCGGCGTCCGATCCTTTGAGCGCAGCCATACATCACGGCTCTTAAGTAGACAGTATATCAACCGATATTCAGAGTAATTAGCCCCATGGCGACGGACCTCCTGAATTTATTGTGGTAGGCCGGTAATGCGGCCGACAGCCGTGTTGCCGCCTTTTGTTCCCCGCGCCCGAAATATTCAATTGGGTTATTATTTTGTTCATTATCGAAATCTATTATGAGATAACCGTGTAATCATCGTAACCATCTCGACTACTCGAAGACAGGCGTCATGTAGGAGCAATTCAATTAATTTGTTTTGGAATATTTTTATAACAGTCGAGAGTTAATTGCGTCGGTAGATATCGAGAGACGGAGTCATTCAGGATGCAGCGCAGTTCCGTTTATCGGGAAGATAAGTTGACTGACAAAAGAGTTCTGATGTCGCACAAAAAGGTCACTAATCAGAGATGGCCGGCTACCGCAATCCGTCAATTAATTAAGTTACCCTCTAGATATGAAAGGCGGCGATGGGACAGACGACGGGAAAATAGAGCTTCTACTTCGCTGCCTGAATTGTATTCCAACTAAAATGAATTCAAAAACAGTAGTGACAAGGTTTCTTTTTGTTGTATTTGTACAAACCATGATCAGCTACCGTAGACGACGTCGCGCGATAAAGCGGAGTGAGGCTACATCGTAAAACATCATTAGCAAGATAAACTCCCTAAAAGTGGCTTTTATGAAACCAAGATCGCAGGAAGCTCAATAGATACGTATACGCAAGTTAGTGATTAATGTATTGTATAGCTCTGTGACTACTGTCTATCTTAAAAAATAAGTACTTGACAGTCGAAATAATTATGTGTGAACATTATTGATGACTAAGTTATGATTTTGACATTTTATTTGGAATGAATTTATTATCATTACTTCATAGGATCTTTGATACGATGCCCTTTAAGTTTTTAAAAACATGATTTATATATTTTTTTGTAGAAAAGAATACCGCGCGTGTTAGTTTAGTTGTAACAGTGACTGCTTAATTACAAGTTTCTGAAATCAATTCCTACAGTAGCTACAGAAACATTTCTTAAATGATTCATCAAAAAATACAAAAGTTCTGTTGTTCCACAAAAAAAAAAATCGACAAATTAATGTCCATTTATAACACTGGCTTCGGATAGTGCAGCGGCAATTTTGTATCATTTTAACAATTTGTAACACAAATATTTGTTTTGTGTTATGGACGTGTGACATGAAAAAACCTATGGACAAAAGGAAGCCGAAGTTAGAAAACTTAATTTTACACCCGAATCAAAACTTCATCCCGTATTGTGTTAGAATGGTGCTAACCAAATGTCTTTTGTTACGACCCCGCCCACGCTTATTATCAGATGTTTGTGTGGCATGTCATTTTTTATCAAAACAATAACCTTTTTATAGACAATATCAACGTATGGGTTTCCGCGGTGTATAACAAGTGTATCTTTTAAAAAACCAACCGATCTGAAGCTCAAATCAAATATAATTTACGTGGATAAATAAATTTGATCCTCGGATCATATTCTTGTTTATTTATATTCTTTAGTACAGTACAATACCTTCTAAATGTTAAAAAAAATTAACTTCAGCGCTGATTTTCAGCTGAACCCAAATCAATAAAATATTATTAGCATAATTTATGTAAAAACAATTCGCGAGACGCAGAACTTTGGTATGTACCTAACAGACAAATTTCCAATTAATTTAGCGTTCAATTCCTGCAAAAAAATGATATCAATATTTTATTTTCACGTCTCATATATTTCTTCAGACTAAGGAACTCACTAAGATATACTTTGCGTAAAATGACATATTGGTATGATTTCCCTGAAGGTTTGAAGCCTGCCAGGCAGCTTAACGTAGAATTACAAGCTTCAACCGTGCTTAAGCGTAGAATAAAACCAGGTAGTACAAGATTTGCATATTTAATGCCAATTTAGCAATACCTTATCTCTGGGCGTCTGTCTAAACTCAAAGGGTAGTTTGACAATATCCAGCAAAAAGCCTCGAAGCCAAAGATAAATTACAATAAAAAAACCCTTGATTATGTTGACCGATATCTCAATAAAAAGAACAAAATTACAGTTATTCCTCCATATTTCTGCGACCGTTAAAAAATAATGCCAGTTTATCCACCCACATTGGTTATAAATTAATAGAATCTGCCCTCATGCTTGTGTCATATAATGGTTGATTGGGTTCGTGTGAGGTATTTTTTTATTATTATTAGGAAATATTTCCTCGGTAAAGGGTAATAACAGGATTGACACGAGATTCCAAAACAACAGTGGTGTTTGTCTACGAAATGGACGCTTGCAGAATGTATCATTTATCTTTATTTTCTTTGGCATATTACTGATATTATGCAATGTGGCGCCTGAAGGGATTTTTTTCAGCAGAAAGTGGAGCTCAGTTCTTGGAATTTTTAATGGTAATACTGCGATGAATTTGAGCGCGTTGAAATCTAAAATATGGAAGAAACGCAAGTTGTGATTTAGTTCACATGCATTCGAGACAGACTATTTCATGTTTATCAATGTTAAAATAATCCATTTAGTTATTATAAGCCATGAATGCTTAGAATTTGTAGTTCCGTCCATATAAATATTCTATCAAGAAACAAAAGGGCTAACATGTGCTCGTTTGGTTTTAAAAGCAAACAAACACACCCAACAGTCACATACATAGGTCCTAACCCCACACTAAGATCGAGTCTTGCGTCGAGGATATCAGGAACAATGAGAGACTTTTCGGGCGCACAAACACCCAGACCCGAAACGAATACCTGTGGATCACATAAATATTTATTTCGGCGCGGGGATCAAACCCACAAGCACGTGATTTACACCCGGCGTCTAACCAACTGCGCCACTGTAGAAAAGCTTTACATATTCAACCAATTAAACTAGATATACGTTCTATATGCTATTATGTTAAGTGCATAAATCTTATTGCAGATATGAAACATTTTAACATAAGTACATTTAATTATCATCTATTATTTAATTCAATCATCAGATTCCGGAAGGTAATTTTATAACTTTATTTTATATTCCCACCGACGCGGCGTAGTACCCTCAGTTCGCAGAGTTTATTTTGTTCTCAAGGTTGCATGGTGTAGGAACCTTCTGCCAAACCGGACACAAATTCTAGCCTAGTCATGTCAAACTCATATGAGATTTTCAAACCAAAAACTTATACGATATGGATTGCTCGAACTGTGATTTGAACTAAGGTCTTCAACGTTTACAGCTTCTACACACACACACACACACACACACAAACACACACACACACACACACACACTCTCTCTCTCTTCAGCTATAGGAAGTCCATTACTAAACATAGGCCTCACCCATGGATCGCCACATAGATCTGTTGCAAGCGGCCTACACACTGCTAGTAGACTAATTGGGTGAAAAAAAGTGAAAACGTTTCTAATGCATGCAACAAAATGAACTAGACAATAATTGCAAGTTACAGTTGTCGATCAATCCAATGTGTGACTACTAATTTATTAAAATCGATGCACTATATCTGTATCTGAATTTTGTAGCCATTGTTCAAATATAAAGACTATACTCGTAGTACATACATAACCTCACTCATTTTTCCCAGAACGGGAAGGCAGAGGTGCTACCAAGACACCCACGTTTCGTCTTGTGTGTTCCATCCCATGATGTGACAGAGCGCGGACCTATCGCCATATCGGGCACAAATACCTGTCTCCGGGCTGATAATGAATAGAAAAATCCAATATCACTTTCCCCGACCCGGGATTCGAACCCGAGACTTCCGCGTTGTAGTCGTACTGTATTACAACTACGCCACCGAGACAGTCAAATGTATAGTATATAAATGTATAAATGCATAAGTAAATGGCAACAGTGGTCAATGACTTTTGCTGACTTACCAGACGGGGAAATTACCTCGCAGTGTAAAGTTAGTCGCTGTCATGATAATCATCAGCTTTTCCACTGCTAGATACCAAAAAATATTAGGCTGATGATATTAATAATAACGAATTTTACACGCTCCGTAGTGGAATTCGTCTTTTGAGGGAAAGGGGAAACTGTATTTTTTGTAATAATTTTTATTTAATAAATAATTACACCTAACAGTCACATACATAGTTCGGGTCCCACATTATGATCGAGTCTTGTATCGGGGGTATCAGAAGTTACGAGAGAAATTTCGGTCTCACAAACACCCAGACTCGACACAAATATTTGAGGGCCACACAAACGTTGATTATTGGAAGTGGGAAAGAAAACAATGAAATATATTCTCAGTCTGGTGTAATTAGCGTCAATAAATAATTTTAATTACTTATCTAAACCTTACAACTATATATACAATATCATCGACTAACCCGACAACAAAAGCGCATTAATTACAAAGCCTCGGTAATATTGAGTAACAGGTAACAATGTACAGTTAGTTTCACAAACTTTTTAATGTCACATTAAACAGTCAATTTAAACATAAAAATGGGATTTCGTGACACAATCGTTGACTACACTACACGAAATAAAGTTTTCAAAGTCAGTTTTATTCGTATTTATAATCAGATCGTAAAAAACTCCGTTGGGAATCTTCAGACTTCGGTGGATTTGAATTGCATTATAATACTAAATAAGGCTCGTACCGCATTACAACTAAATTTAAGGCACTATTGGTTTGACTAGATATAAAAGAGTCTTTTCGTATATATTCACATGTTTTCGGCGGGATGCGTAGGCACACACGGTGTTGCTACTTTCTGTGAACAAAGAAAATATCATATTAATATCATGTTACAAAAACATTGGTAGTTTTTTAAATTACTATTTTAATTAGTCTTATAAGATTTTTTAATTGTCAGTTATTGATTTGCAATAAGTGACACAATTATTAATGAGGGTATTAATTTTGTTGATACTTACAGTGAGTGCTACTTCTGCTGCCACCACGAGATGACGTCAAGGAGCTCGTCTTCATCCATAGGCCCGAGCTGCTGTTGCGTCGTGGCCTCGTACCGGTCCACGGCTGAATACGCAGACGATACTCCCGAAGAACATTCCGAGGGTGCTGGTGAGTCGGCTTTCTCAGAACACGGCGAGCCGCTTCCATAAAAGAATCCATCATCCATGTCTATTGAGGTCATCGGCTGCATGGTGTTACTGCTCGGAATATTTTCTCTATTTTCTTGGCTCCTCGTTATACCCAAAGCGGCGTCACTGTCTTCCAATAGTTGCTGAAGATATCTTATATATTCGACTACCATTCTCAATGTGTCAACTTTACTTAGCTTCTTTCCAGATCCCCTTCGAGCGCCACCTGACAAAGCGGCGACCACTGATGCGGGAAGGTGCCGGCGAAGTGCATTGAATCCATCATTCACTTGCTTCACACGATTACGTTCCCTGGCATTGCGTCTGGCAATGGAAGCGGCTTGCGGTCCAGTGTAAGGGTTCGTCCTGAAGTGAACCTTCTTCCTATACTGTAGGTTCGGCGGAGTGTCATGTGTAACGTAATTTTTTTCAGGAGCCGGAGCAATGGGTACGTTCCTCTTCTCTACAGGTGTTTTGGTCAACGTAGCGGACGGGTATCCAGAGGAGACGACGACGTAATTAGTTTGACCTTGAACGAGTTGAATTTCTTGCAACATGTTTACGTGTTTACGCGGCGGCGCGTGGGAACGGACACAACCGGTGCGCGCGGCACTCGGACAGGCACTGCGCGTGGGAGCCTCCGTGGGAGCTTGCGTGCGAATGGGCGCGGGCGGCGGCGGTGGAGCTTCGCGTACAAGTGAGCCGGCGGCGCACGCGCACGCGTTATATCACCTGCGCCGGCTGCAAAAAATATAAATTTTAAAATTCTCTTCCCCTATTATTTTCGATCATCCCTTCCCCCTGTACGTGCGGGTCCGTACCTGGCGTAGTGGTTAGGGGGACGCGGCACGGGCGCGGGGAAGGGTGGCTAACGCGTGCCCAGTTTTTTCTGATGACCACTGAACGCTAACGTACGAGCGAAGTATAAAATTAATAGCTTACCTAGAACTGCGCGACAAGGACTTATTCTTAAGCAGGGGTGACAAGCGTAAATAGCATTTGTTTGTACGTTCCACCACAACATTCACTCTTGGCGTATAAATGATGTTCATTACATTGTATGCTTCTATTAATTTTTTTGTAAACATATAAGGCTTGAAAAATCGCAAATAACATAAAATAATTTGTGATTCACGTACATATTTTACGGGTTTAGTGGCAATGTATCGATATTGTCACTTAATTGCGGTATCAATTTCGAAATATTTAAAATAAATCAATCGTCTTAAGTATCTGTCTGGCGTTATCTCTCGATCATTTTAAGTGTTGCAGGCCAAAGTATTTTATAAAGGCAGTCGAATCCGGCGGATAAAAGCGCGTTGCGGTTTATCGACTCTTTATCGATAAAATACATTGACATTTACATTAACGAAACCAGTATTCTAAATTCCCAAACGATGCCACTGTTTCATAAACATAATGAAATTATATCAGGGATACCGGCAGGCGCCCGACCGCAAAACAATGTAATAAATGCTTTTACTTAATGACGGTTAGGTTTTAAATTATATCGGATCATCTTCACGAAATAAATAATACTTTTAATTCTAAAAATATATATTTTAGAAATATAGCCCAACTGTATAAGGCGGTTGCAACAGGTCGCTACGAAATTCATGGGGAGGCATTCAAATTTCGGGAGATGAAAATAGTA
Source organism: Theretra japonica (assembly GCA_033459515.1). NCBI lineage: Eukaryota > Metazoa > Arthropoda > Insecta > Lepidoptera > Sphingidae > Theretra > Theretra japonica. The sequence goes on from CM065939.1 coordinate 9,792,152, forward strand.
GTGAACTGTAAATAAGAAATTCATTATACAAATAATGGCTTTGAGAAATCATACTTAGATTGTTTTTTTGTTTTTACGAAGAATAGGCAAGTGACGTCTTTGCGGGCCACATATTGGAAAATGGTTTTACCTGCTACACTTCGAATAGCTTGCATTGTTCATTTTAATGATGAAAGTAAAATGAACAAAGAACGGGAAAATAGGAATTAATAAACCCTAGAAATCTTAGACACTTGATAACATAGTCCGATAGCAAAAGTTATGTCTTAGTGCTACCGTCCTTCTAAACCCGATAGATTTGATTCTATCACGCTAACAAAGTATTTGAGTTTCATTCAATTTATGACTTGTTATTTTTCCTGTAATTGTTACTAAATTCACATAACCTTACCACGCAGAAATAATTTTATACATCCTTCACTTTTGTACTTCTCATGGGCGGTTTTTTTTCATTCATTTTATAAATAGTTCAACACAATAAGCGCATCTGACTTACAAACTGATCTTCTATATTTTTCAAATTCCTAGTACTTGGAAATGATCTTGATATCCTATTCATTAAGGTATTTCGCTTATTGCTATATAGCCACTTGATGGTTGATATGAAGTTTACTCGCGTCACTAAGGTGAGCACACCGTCACAGTCCGCCTGCAGCTTGTTTATGTTTCGACTTGAACTCTTAATAGTTATTTATGTACCGGTTGCATATCGGCATGTAAATTTATCACGATCAAAACTCGACTACTGAAGATCCGTAACTAAATACTGTACACACGTTACAAGTATTATAAATAGCTCATAAAACTCCCCGCGGTTGTATGTTTAAAATTTTCGATGTAACCATCCGATAATATCTACGCGCACCATAATTTCAGCTTTCTAAATGTGTATTTTAACAATTTTTGTGTTATATAAAAATATGTTAATGGTATTTTGAAGTGTGTGAGAGCCGCCGCCGCGGGTGACAGGGTCGGTGTCTTGAACGTACTTATCATCAATTAGACTCGAAGTAACCACGCTATGAATTGCACTGCTTATCTATATGTTTGTTTTATTCGTCGCTCGCCTGATCAAAGACCCCGCCAGCCAATACTACGGCGTGACTCGAATAACTATAATTCTATTCGTTTCAGTGTACTAATTGAATCGATGTGGTGTTTGAAATGCTAAGTATTTGTTTTCATTAGTTCATTATGTGGTGCGTTTTTTGTTTTATTAGCGTTTTATTTGATCGTCATCTGAACAGGTGATTTGAACCCAAAACACACCTAAACGAATTTGATGTTGACAAAATATTATGTGTAATCAAATAAAAAAGCGTAATGAAAGTATTCACAGACGCAATAAAATGTGGCTTTAAATTCAAGTTTAAATATTGGTTTGTAAATTTACACCTCTTTGTTCAGTAAATAATATTCAGACGTATATTGGGATTAACTACGTCTGTAGAGATGTTAAAGATACTCCGAAGACAAGATATGATGATAAGCAGCAAACCTTTCACCGTATACTGCACAAAACACACTTGTTCCACAATTTATTGGTGACACTTCGCCCATCATCGGAACATAATATTTAAATGCGTGGTAATGTTTACAAATTATAGTCACTTTTACTTAATGGTATTACTGTAAGCTACTGCCTACTACATCTACAAAAACATACACTGCAAGTTGGTTATAAATTAGTTGTATTTCTTCGTGTCAGTTAACGTATAAGTTAAAGTTACGTAATATAGTTTAACCATGTTTATTGTAAGTGTTTCATTTTTTATTGTAATTGTTTTCAGTTTGAATTTAAAATGTTTGATTTTTGTATTATTATTTAATTGTTTTTATGCTTCGCTACTCCTGTTTAGTACTCATGTTGTGATTATCTATTATAAGTGATATAAAGAATGTACCTATAGTCGTGTAACTTTGTTGATTGTATTCTCCGTTTGATGATCCTTAATATATAAATATTGGGGGACCTTAATACATTTGGTAGAACATTATCTTTACGATATAGAATGGAGCGCTGTGAGTTCAAATCCAGAATAGGGAAAGGATGGGGTGTTACTTATATTTTGACATCAGGCCTCAAAAACTGGCCTTAAGACAATAATTGAGATTCCTACAATTTCAAGACATGAGTTTACTTATAATATTTTATAATTGACAAAATTAACCATTCCTTTAATAAAATGTTCAAATCAAGGCAATGACATTAAGGTACGGCCTTGATGTTCTTAACATGATATTATCGTCCAGCTGTGGGCCATATATGAGCTGATATCGATAGGTATCAATATTATTAATCAGTAAATAACGAAATTGAGTGGGGTAACGAGCTACAAGTCATCTTTGGGGTTAACCCCGTGATTGTCCGCCGGATATGACCTGTGGGAAGTGTTAATGGGTTCCGTAAATATAAGTATTTTTTATGATTATGAGTAATCAATATTAAAGCACCGTTGCTTCAGGAGGGGAATGATAAATAACTTACATCGGAGAAGACAATAAGTCGTGCATATTATCTTATCGGTACAAAACGCATTATAAAAAAAAATTGAGATTATAGTGTATATCTTTCTTAAAACGGGTACTTATCAATATAATTACTAATGTATTTGTTGTGAACTTAATTCATACTTTATTTAGATAATGATTTGGTATAATATTTAAGTATTCCTTACAATTACATCTTCTAAACTATAGCCAATAAATTTTTCGCCAACAATAGTACTCTTAACGGTGAAGGAAAACATCGTGAGGAAACCTGCATACCGTAGCGATTTTAAAGAATTTCTATGGTATGTAACTCCGCCAACCCGTACTGGGCCAGCGTGGTGGACTATATGGCCTAACCACTCTCTATCGATTCTCTCGGTTGTAGAGTAGGCCCGTGCCCAGCAGTGGGACGTATATGGGCTGATAAAATAAAATAAAAAAATAGTACTCCGTTAAAATAGTTCGTCACTCAAACGACCTAAGCTTCAACGTCACTATAACAAGAATAAATAATAATATCACTATTATGGTTCTTTAAAAAAACTTTACAAAGGCATACTACAATTACACACTTCGGTAGAATTTGTCATGTATTAGGTCTTCAAGGAACATAACTTTAAATGCTACATGCCATCAATTGTGATGTAATAAAAGCTATAGTTTACCATGAATACCCTTGAAATTAGCTTAATAACAATACTGTTAAGTGACTCGTTATTTAATGTAATGTCCAATAAGAATGTGGTTGAATTATGTCTATTGTGTGAAGGTTGGGGGTGGTCGGAGGTGGTCGGTGACTAAATGTTTCTTTGTTGGGTTGTTAAACATGTTATGTTACGTCAACTAATATGAACATTTCAATTTTGTTTTATTTTCTTTAGAATATTCGTGTGTAATTTTGTGGTTATTTTAGAGTAAAGTAAGTACTTTATTTACTTCCAATAAATTTGTACATCTATAATACTTGTCTAAACAAAGCTGAGATCAAAAGTATCTAAATAATATATCTAAATAATGACTTCGTTGTAACTTGAAATACCTACTACAATATTTTTATTTCTAGCCATAAATATTTTTTTAAAATTGCAAAATTTTCACTAGATTAGTTCTTAGTTCAGGAAATCAAATTCCAACCTTAAAGTTGACAGTCTGCGTTTGTTACCACTAGAGCAATGAGACGGTAATTACATTTGTACTCCGTAATATTTGCCATATTATGTATTATTTACAAACATTACTTTTAGGACTCGATCGTGTTGGTTTCGAAACAAATATCATCAAATTAAATTATGAAAATGTTTCCCAAAATAAAAAGCGAAATTAAGAATTAAAAAAAAACATCATCAATCGAGCTATTATAATGGCAAACATCATCAAACACAACGGAAATTGTGTGACATTCCCTTATTATTTGGACAATTGCTCGCATTAAACAATTATGTAGAACAAATAGAGAAACGGGTGAATGTGGGAGTGGACGTGTTGATGTAATGTTGGGAACTGTGTCATCTGCCGCACGCAGTCACGGTTCACTAGTGTGGGATCAGATGAGAGCAATTACTAGATACTGTTTTGCATTTATTCATATTTTTTACTGGTACATAATTGTAAATACAATGTACTTTATGTTGTTGTAAAAAACATAGTACATTGAAGTTGATAGGTGTAGTGCGATCTATGTAGCGTTTCGTGAGGTGAGACACCTTCTCTTGGCGATACGGCTTGTTCAAAACGAGACATATACTGGCTAAAGATAAGGAATCTGTTAAGAACTTATTGTTCTTACAGAATTTTTATGAATTCCTTAGGTTTCTATGCATATTTCCAAAACGTGAATCATATGGCCGCTATGAACAACCGAATAAAAATCTTACGCTGCTACCAGTTGCGTGAATTTATAAAATCAATAAAAACTATTGGTTTTAGAATAGATTATTTTATCGTCATCCCAGATTTTATTAATAGTGTAAAACATTAATGTATTCATGCCACGAATTCCTAAAAGAGAATAGAAATAACACATTCTGATGCCGGAATGAAGCTAATAGGTGCGATCAAAATACCACAGAACTACTTAAAGTGCTATGTGATGTTGAGAACAGTAACAAATACCGAATATTATCAAATTCACTGTGATACATTACTGATTGATTCAAATAGAGAATTTCGTAATTGCCAATAACTATTTAAATAAACTAGATTAGGAGAGGTGGTATTTTATGTTTGTTAACAATACAATTCAGATACTTTCAATTGTTATGCGGAAACTTAATCATTTAAAATTATGAAGAAACGTTCACACAGAGGTCATTGTTACCGAAAATATCGAACGCTTACTCACGGTGTAACTTTCATTAGTAGCTCCCTCTGCTTCCAGTTGCCTGATTTCATTTACTACAGTTCTATCAATCTCGTATTTAAAAATTACTCCACCCAATAAATCATGGATGCAAAGCTCGCCGACTCAGATCACACAATGAAACTACCTGATTCCTATAAAATATCGTTTGATTAACGACGTGTTGAGTGACTCCTATTCATGAGAACGTCAAAGGGCGATCATATTAAGTATTAATAAAGAGTTATACATTTCACATCAACCGCGCCTTTACAATGCAAAGCCTGTAAAGAGTTCCAACCAACGAGGTCGTAATATATGACCATCATGATTCGCGCTTTCTTTCTGTTTGATGTTAGAAAAATATTAAATATTTTAGGTGTTTTCTTTAGATTTAATGGAATGTGAAGCGTGGTCAGAATTTAATTAATGTACAGGGAAATTAATAATACCTTCGAATTATTGTTTGTTTAAAGTACTCAACGGTGTTGTTTAAAAATCCGATAGTTATCATAATATATTTTTTTATTTTATTTTATTTTTTCGAGGACATCCAACGGCAATTACAATGTTTTTTAAATCTAATACATAATTGATTCGGTATCATGCTTAAAGCATTGCCTACAGGTGTCACAACATGCATAATATAATTTAGGAGTATTAGACAGACTTAACATTAAAATTAAAGTGAAATTAACAAGGCTATTTAGAACACAATAAAAAACAGAAACGTAAAAGCTCTGAAAATGACAATCATACTAAACATAATATAAATATATCACAAGAAACAATAGTATTTTTACACGAATGGTCGGATAATCCATGACTCGACAACCAAGTCGAGTTTGCCCCATGACCACGAAAGCTGTAAATTAAAAATTAAATCAAATTCGCGATAAAATCCGTAAGAATTTTATTTCAATGCGTAAATCTAAGAAACCATTCGACAACCAAATTATCACCGGAAGCCACACGAAATCCGAAGAAACGGTCACCGATAGACATTGAATTAGAAAACTCGATATCTTTTGCATATACCGAAATACGAGACAAGTGTTTGTTTATAACAATATAAATAAATTAAACCGCATTTTAAAATCCAGGTGATAGTGAAAAGATTTCATTTTTTAAAGCTGTAAAATGTTAATTTCCACGGCATCGGAAGTTATTTGGGTGAGTTGGCTTTCATCGGCAGATGTGACAGGTGCCCCTATCGATTTGACCCATCTCTCTTGGTAGAAATTAACGCATTTTCGGTCCATAACTGTTCATAATTGGTTATAGTGGAACATTTATGCTAATCTAAATTATGTGTGCCCAGTGTAATAATTACGTTTACGAGACGCCAGTATACAGTAGACTGGCCTCTCGGGTTAATCATGCACAACATAATCTCTAATTCACTCCTAATTCTGACATCTACGGTTTCGAACTAATGGAATTAGATGCAAATTCAATTCGTGTTATGTTTAGATGTTTAAACCAGTTTATACATATGAATCCCTTTGTTATAGCTTCGCTCCACATTGCACTTAGACGGAACGGGTTCAATGAAAATTAGTAGGTCCTGATGAAATATATGGGGCAATTGGTCAGGCATATTCTCAAGCCACTGAAAGGTTTTCTGAAGAGGGTTTAGACGGCTATTGTTAGTCTCAGAAACAGCTTAAGGGTTCGTTCTAAAGTACAAAGGAACCCAAAATGTTCGCCACCAAACAGTCTGGATACCTCAACAGGTTCAGAATGAGTTATTAAAAGCTCCTTGTATCCAGCGGCCTCCACGACCTTTATCAGCACGTTTATGCATTTTATGTGTGGACGTCCTAACATGCACACGCTGGTTCCTCCAAAATATCTACAGCGGTTATAAATTCAAAATTAAAATACACTTGTACGTTCGTGTACAGATAACACACGTCCTCACGCGACAGCCAAAATGCAAATGCGATGTCTGTACGTTGTAAAACAGAGGGGCTATCGGGACATCCCATCGTGTAATGTCGCCACCTACTGTTGTCGTGGACGCTGACGTCGGATGCAGGGATGCGCGTCGGACGCTGTGACGTCACTCTCCACGTCCGGCTTGTCAGCGAACCAACACCGATTGTGACTAAGATAAGTTTTAGCCGTGATTCGATTTCGTATTGTAACCAATCGGCGATCGCGACTGATTGACGGGACAGTCGGATTTTGTGATAAACATCTGTTACCACCGTTTACTTCGCTTGATTTATATAGGTCATTGTGCACGTTTTTTATATTTTTTATGCTTGTGGTATACGAATACTGAGAAATAAAATAAATAATCAATCATAAAATAAAGTTTCATAGTTCATAACTGAATTATTGAAAGTAGAAAATACTTATATCTAGTAGAAAAGAAGAACAATGCTTCAAAGTTGTTAACTTATTCCGTCAGCCCCTAGGTCATAACTTTAATACAATCTATTGACCGTTTAATGTGTTGGAGCCTTCATGGCGCTCTGAAAAACCTTTCAGCGACTAAAAATAAGGGTTATCAGGAATTTGAAAAAAGACTGTGCGTGTTGGCTAGATTATTCTGCTTCAATCCCACATATTTTACGCACGTGATTGGTCATAAAATCAAATATAACATACATTGACCAACACGCGTAACAAAAACATTCGTCAAAAATCCCAAAATTAAAGTGAGCAGGCAATATAGTAATAAGATGCAATGTCGAAATAAAGTTTATCAATGTTTCATTGTACATCGTAAATTGACTACACTCGCATCGCGTTTACGATAATTAGTACAAAGTAGCGAAAACCTAATCACCCGATTAATTTACAGCGTCATGAAATACGCTATCCTGTCCAAGTTTATTTACACGGAACTATTTGATAATGAGTATGCGTGTACCGTTTAGTACGTTATATATCACGTATCTCTAAAAAGCGTGGTAAATACGTCTGAAGAAATTCGGCCCATATACCGACAAACAAGGCTTGTACAATTCGTTTATAGTTTTACGACACCTCGTTAGGAGCGGCGATAAGGTTGCCTTAAATAGATAATTAGTATTGTTTCCTTACATAGGTGTTCCATTGTGTAATATTTTTTGCTTCGGTTTTATTGATGAACAGAATTGCCAAGCTAACGCCGAAAGATCGACATCTACGCTGGAACTGTTAACAGGTGAAGTATAACCAACATAAATAAACTGTCGAATACAGATTGCCAATAAACAAACTCGAAATACGTGTTTGATATTTTGTATTATTCATTACATCACCTGCAGCAGATAGATCGAAAGATTATATTGTACATACACATATTATATTAAATATCTTACACCGCATACCGTTACGTTTGTAATGCTCGTGTTACCATTTTAGAATTAATCATGTATAATGACGATGGTTTAAAATGGAGTAATCATTTATGCATCCCATGCCGAGCCTCGGTACAATATTTAGGATTACACCTAAACCAAATTACTTTCCATTTCATTTTTCTTTTGTTTTTATTTCGAAACAATCACGAAGTTGATAAGAGACTTTAATTGGCCATTAAAAATAAAGCATTTATTACCCGTTTCTTACATAAAAAGTGAATTAAGAAAAAAAAATATTTTCGCTTATTAAAAGGGAGAATTGATAGGGTCCATTTAGGATACTACCGGATCGGACATGTTAATCTGATACCATATACGAAAAATATTAATGGAAACAAAATTCTTGTTAAATGTTCCGTGAAGTACCGTTGGGGCGCGTGGCAAGCTCGAGCCGAGCGCGTACGAGCGCCGCGCGACCACTCGCTCCTTCAGCCCTGTCAACAGTGCATGTAAACACAGAAGGCTCACTGTACCCCGTACTCTTACTATCATATACGATACAGAACGCAATGAGAAATACTTTCATATTCACATACAGTGTGTTTTTATTTAGTGTTTATTAACTTCGGAAGTGGCAGGGTAAAAGCGTAGTGGTATAACTCTTCCTAGGTCAAATTTATCAGAGCCAAGGTAAGTTGTGATTAGTTTAAACAGCACCACGTCATTTTGTACGTATGCTGATACTGTCTAGATTGTATCGAGGCATTGGTAAACTAACTTAATATTTGCGCCGTAAAAGTTTTTACGTTTTATCATCATATTCATCCTCAGTTACAAAAAGTCCGCTGCTGAGCATACGCCTCCGTCCTATCTTAATGTTTTATTACTCAAAGCATGGACTACAAAATGTGGTTTACAAAACAAGTTGTAAGGCTTCTGTTCGATTTGTTGTTGTGGTGACTTAATTATAGCAAGGCGTTATCGAGTAAGAATGTGCACACGCGACATTGGTATTAATTTTAATGAAAGAAGTGTGCGCCCGCGCTCCACCTGCCCGACAAGTCTTCGGACTGAAAACTATGCAGTCACTCGGTGTTTATTTTTTGACATTATTAAATATATATGCGAAATATTTGACGGGTTCAATTGCTACTAAATTGTTCAAAAGCTACATAAAAATGCGTTCCTCGTACAAATTACTATAATAAACACGATTTAACTCTGGAAATATGGTTTCAAACCGCAAGCGTGTAATGGAAAAATCCCATAAAAAATATTTTTTAACAGCACTAGTCTCGTAGCAGCTCTACGTGTTTTTTATTCTTCAAAGTTTTTCCTCTAAACCATCAATATACCGTCAATCAAATATAACTTTAAAGCATTCAAATTTACAGTTTAGTTTCGTCTAAAAGCGCTAAACGGAAGACCCATACAATAAATTTTGTTGTAAAATTTATTGATATTTTACATAGATAAATACTTAATTGTAACAAACGCAATAAATATTCTTTTGGGAGTTTTCACCAATTTTACAACCAGAGTAGCTGCTTAGAATTGTATTTGTCGATTTCATGGTTAATTAGTTAACTGGCGGTAGACACCTGCTTTGGAAAATGTAGTTTAATTTCCTCAGTCTGGATATGGCCGCGCTTATTATAAAATTTGAATGTTGATTACTTTTATAAATTCCGTAACCTACATATATATTCAATAGATTACTTCCGTAGATACGTCGAGTTCGCCGCGATTGGAACTGCCCGTTTTATTTGGCGGGCAAACTTGTAAATCAAACGCTTTTGGAGATACTTCTAATTAAATGTAATGCGGCATTGAGTTATTTGAGAAATTAATTAAAACAAATTGCGTGTATTTATTGAGTAATACAACCACATAAATATTTAAGTGTAAAAAAAAAAACGAACTTGTAAGTGGGTTGGAAATGATCGCAGCTAATATTTTAGTTGTTGTTAATTACAGTGCCATGTACATCGCAACTAGTTACAGTCTTGAATAATTTAAAAATAGGTTTTTTGCCCCACTCTGACTTCGCTTAATTAATGATACGTAGAATTAGCATGACATGTTTTTTGTGTATGTTACATACATATTCTGCTGATTGTTTCACGACTGTCCGCTTGCCTGAAGACAACGTTTGTGGGATTATGTAATCTATGTCTAAATACAGAACAACTTGGCGTGCATTACAAGAGGCCTACACTCAGCATCGGGTGGATACATAGGCTGAAGGAGATGTCTAAATAATGTTTTCGTATATATCTAAAATCCATGCCTTACTGTATCAAATTACCACATCTGAAAATCTTAACATTCCATTAATCCAATGTCAATCCATCGACATTTATGCGTATTAGCGCCATAAGAATTTCGGTCAACTTTTCCATCGAGACGACTATGGCGAACCGTGTTAACTTTGTAAATCCGTAAAAATATATAACAAGTTGTAAATGAATGATGTAAATATTTCAAAGACAGGTGTATCATTGCATCTGCGGAGAGGCAAGTGTCGCCCGCGCGCCTCCGCCCTTTACATCTGATGTTTATAAATCAATCTTGCTAGATAATCTAATTACATTGTTTTATATTAATTTTGATGCTGTTTCATTAGGCTTGCTTAGACGGCGAAAAACGTAATAAAAGTCATTGTAATTGATATTCACGGGTGCCATGATTGCGATTATTTCATAAATTACGATCCGAAGATAGAGCTTAGCTGTCACGCGCCTGTAATGGCCTATACACCTGCATCTTCTTAATTAATGGCTATAGCTCCATTCATGTATATTTATATTCCATTTTTAAATAAACCGATTCGTAAGGCATTTCTTGCTTTGCGTTTTATTCCAACTTGCCTAGGAAAAATGTGACCACTAACGTTTGACGTAAAAGATTATGGAAAATCTATTTTTTTGTTTATATAAATAGTCTGGATTTGTCGATGTTTGTTGCATCCCATAACTTCTCCTCATCCAAAGGTATTCTAGCAGAATGACCAAATGTGATAAGCACGTCTTTTGTATAATCACGTACAGCCAATTTTCTTGTAACATTTTACAGAATTTAGCGTGATTAATTTTAATTTACCTTTTACATCTCTCGTTCAAGCCAACTTTCGCTAATTGTTTCGACAATAAATCTGAATGCGCCGAAGTCACGATATCACAACATTTTGAGTCGATAATTTATCGAATTATTTCACAAGTCGATGGGATGTTTATGCAGGGGATCGGTAATAGAGGCTTAGTGACTGGACGGGGACACAGCTGCCTTTGGGCGGGGACAACGGTTCGCAAGCCAGCCACTTGAATTTTTACAACCTATTTTGAAAATTTAATACGTATCTTTCAAAAAGTGCCAATTTTGTGTCAATTAACCGATGTTATCGTGCGAAGTCGCATTTTTTAAATGGTTTTTCCGTCAACACTCTCCACTTTCTGAGATTGGGGTATTTTGAAAGGTTGTTTGAGTTCTAAAACTGCGACAAGCTATCGCGGAAGTATTTTGTATCAAACACCTGTTTAAAGTGAAATTTATATACAAATAAATATGTTTACTTCTTTTTTTATTGCTTATTTTGTTTAACATTTTACTTCCGCGGTGTTAAATCTTTAGCGACAGCATTACGTTTAAAAATACAAAAAGTTCTTTTGAAATGGGGTGAACGCTTATGGATGCTAGGTGCACGGGCGGAGATAATATTGTAATAAGGAAAGACTTTATATTTTTCTATTCTATTTTATATCAAATTAATCAGTTCATTAGATTTCTGCTTTTTAGGCATATTATAAAATTCGTTTACTCTATGACTGGTTGCTTCCAAAAAAAAACTTAATTCATAAACTTACTGAAACGGTAGACGAGAAACGCCGACGCCATTCTGAAAAAGAACAACAATAACTTGTACATATCCTTGTTGAAAACATATTACGCAACAAATTGCTGGTTCTACCAATATTTATAACCCTGACAAAACGAAATGAATGAACCTAGTTCTGTACACAGTTAAAACACACGGTATCGGGAAATAAAATCAAAATTGTATACAAATAAATTGAGAATACACACAGAGTATTACCGTAAAACTAGGCGGCAGATCCAATTCAGATAACATGACAAAAGTTTCAACATGTCCTTAACAGCATTCAATACATGTACGCGTTTATTTTGCCGAACAAATTTGAGCCGTATCACTGAGGAGTAGAGCCTTTGATTCTTGGTCAGCTGTGTCCGATGCTCATTTTACTATCGTGGTTAAAGATAAAGAAGTAGGCCCGATAGAAATCTTGAGTTGCGCGTTAAAAATCGGACACAACCGGACTAAACATTCTTGTGACTACTGTTTTTTCATTGCGTTGTAAATACTATAAGGTTTGATTACTTTTTTAACTCTATTATTGGATTCGATATTTTTTGATAAAAATCAAATACTGATAATGACTTCATTACGGAACGAAATATGTTTAATGCATTTCTTTATCTACGTGGAGGTTTATAAAGTTATAATTCAACGTTTAATTGTATCATTAGCGTTCTGGTATGATCTTGTAGTAGAATGAAAAATTATCTGGTGGTAGAATCGTATCCGCTTATACAGGGTATATCAAGACTGCGACCAAACACGAAGCCAGATGGTAGTATTAGTGACTTCGGAAACAATGCAACTAAGAAATTTCGCAAAAAACTAAATTTTTTATTGTATTTTTTTTACGCCGTATTTGGATAGTAAATGCATCGTTTTCTTACAATAATAATGTACACCTTTTTATTTTTAAAGACACAATGGTACGAAAGAGTTTAAATTATATTTTTAGCAAAAACTAGGTATTTACCACCCAAACACGTTGTTGATTTTTGACAAATTGAGATCCGTGCGATTCAAGTTCGTACGTCATTAATGTAGATCTATGGGCAGTGTGTTGAGTATGACGTAATAATTGTTTGAACTGATAAGAGATGGCCATCTCCTGCTTAAGGATTTATCTGGACAGTGTACTAAAATTTTGCGTGGTAGTATAAAATATATAGAAACAAAAGTACAATCACAGTTTAGTACAACAGAACAGATAAATCATCATCATTTATTTCAATTATATTTTTGTTTTGAATTATTGTGTCATACATTTTTAATTAAATCAAATTAATTCACATGCACCTATAAAACCACACACAATTTAATGTGACATTAATTAGTTTAAAAATGAACTCGTTAATCAATGTTGCGTCTACGAGTGAAGTGCACTCACCAGAATTTCGAAACATGCATTCTACTACGTAACGGTTAAACAAAATGCTGCGAAGAAACCTGCATATTATTTTTAAAAATCTAATATTTTACTTAATATGTTAATATATTCTTTAGAGCGTATACAAGAATATAATATAATCTTTATTTGCTTAAAAGTTGTCACAATATAAATAATAATAAATCCACCCAACAGTCATATACATAGTCCCGACCCCACACTAAGGTCGAGTCTTGTTTCATGGGTATCAGAAATTATGAGAGATTTTTCGGTCTCACAAACACCCAGCCCAGAGACAAATACCTGTGGATCACACAAACATTTGTTTTGGTGCGGGGATCGAAACCGCGGCCTCTTATTTCACAGGCGGCGTCTAAACAACTGCGCCATGTAGGCTGTCATAGATATGGATCTTATGATAATATTGGCGAAATTTAACTTTTAACAACTACTTTAAGCAAGGCTTTATTTATGAGCAAAACGTAGGCGGATCACGTGGTCATAGATCGTCATTCCTGTAGTGGTGTATTGATGTCCTTGGGAGTATGATTTCAAAGTTTAAACGCGAGAAATGAGCAAAAATTGGTACAAAATAATAATGACGATTACGACTATTATATTTAGCCACGGAAAGTCTATTGTTTTTGATTTCAAACTTGGGTTTTAGTATTTTTTTTAATTAATTTATTTAAACAGAAGTACATAGTTTAAAATATAGCTCCTAACAAACCATAGAAGTTTATACTAGAGCTAACGAGATTTAACAATAAGAGTTACGTCAGGTATTCAGGCAACAGTCTTCGATGAGGCAGTTTGCTTCTATAATATGGAAACTCCTTGTTAAGTACTTGTACTTCCTGTATAAAGCAATAAAATCCATTCACAGCGTATATTCACCACAAACAACATACAGCACGTAGCCAGCGCCTCACATATAAATTCGTGAATTTTAATTTCTGTTATTTGTACCCCACATATGTAATCGTTTACATTACATTGCAGGTGGATATCCAAGGTTTTTTTGTTTATTTGATGGATTGATACATATTTTAGTTCGCGCGTGAAATAATTCCTTATTTACAGTACTGTGTTTACGTAGGCAGACTGGTAAAACATATTCTTTGACGCTCTCCTTGAACGATGTTTGCATTATTTACAGTTTTATAGATTAAAGTATTGCAGACATCACATCGCTAAAGTGTAATGACGGTACTAAAATTCAGGTAAAGATAAGCGATTAATAAAGAAAGTTTGAAGATACTTCTGTACGTTTTATTTAATAAAATTCAAAATGCATCAATAAATGTAGTGTGGTGCCGCAGCCACGATAAAAAACAAAAATACTATGAATTAAGTTTAATAAAATAACGAAGATAACATTTTATTACACGCCAATCTATGGTGTTACGAGTACAAGGCGTATACATACAACCTCCGAAATCATTAATGAACCTAACAGCGGAAGCACACAAAAATTGGATACAGCAATTTAAAATAATCACGAGATGCTTCGGGCGCAAATTTATGTACTGGTCTAGTTCAAGTTGCACGTTGCATTGAATGAACGACGCGACGCATAGGAGTAACTGAAATGGTTATGACGAAATAATAGCGTGTGTTGATAAACATTATTACTAAATAATGTAAGGATAAGTTCTTGAAGAAACGATAAAATAGATTGAGACTGAAGGTAAGAGATCAGGAATCATATTTAATTGAGGGGAAATGACAAAAAGTTTTCAAAAACAAGGGAGATGTGGTTAGGTAGCATTCTTGCTGGAGACTAAAAGGACAACACTAACATTAAGATTAGGATGGCTAGTCAATAAAGCACCTTCGAAGGTACACATATATGTATTCAGAAATATAAAATAACGCTAAACAGTACCTACTTTATTCATTTGAGATTCAGTAAGTGTAAAATAAAATTTACTAGCAATAATTCAATGCATAAAAATATTATTAATTCGATGACAAATTATAAAACAAAAATGTTATATGATTATAAATATTTAATAAATGTTCCCATAAGTCACAAAGGAGGCGATGAGGCGTTGTTCTTTATCTAGATTCGAACAGCAAAATTAAATGGCTTAATCCCGGCTCCAGGCCAAAGTAAATATTGGATTAACTTTACGGCAACACTGACTCCCGACACGTCGGGGAACATAAAGGCACAGTGCGAAAACAAGAAACCAAACAAACTTAGTTAAAGTAATGACAAATATTTTCAAAAAGGATTATTACGATTTTTTTATCAATGTTTTAAACGTATTGGGAAACAACATTCTTTAGGCGAACTCAAATAACACATACAGTAAGAATTAGATAAAACTTTTTAATGTTTAAAATTAGCTTTATGGCGATAATAATTATAAATGTAGGAATGGAAAGCTGACACTAGATAGAATAACGGTTTATTTGAAAAAAATGTTTCAAATGTAATAGTGGGAAAGGGAAAAAACAATTTACCAACCATAAAAAGCAACAAATATATAAATATCGATAACCCTTAACAAAAGAGAGCTACCAATTGTTCCCAATGATAAAGACGTTAACATAAACGCTTTAGGTCGTGATAGATCTCGAGCTATGAAATATAAATCAGAGTATCTATCGTCGGAGCCAACCCATCGTGAGCTTCATGCAACGGATACAATAATTTGCAAACAAAAAATAATTAGCTGCTTTGTTGCACTTACCATTACGTAGATGGCAGATAACACGCTCGTTACTGAACGTGTAAACTGAACTGTGAACATTTTACGCTTTAAAGTAATGTTATTGTTAGGAGACGCTGTTTATTCGCCAGTTTTTTATCGCGCTACTACATTCAATTTGTTTTGCTACTTTATTGCGCTGGATATAGTAAAAGTAATAGCTTCTTGTAAATAGACATTGAATTAAAATTATCCACAATTTTGGCCGTAAATTTTTAAATAAATCCACAAATAAATTGAATGAGGAAACGTACAAATAAAACCAAGTAGTAGATATAATATTAATTAATGAAAATACACGGTATCCAGTGTACAGTGTACAAACTAAGCCGACGCCCTGGGGCAGTAATAAAGTAAATGATAACTATAAAACAAACGCTTGTATCCACCGTGGGATTGAAATTGCGAATTTTGATATCTCAATCTGTGTCGGGTCAGAGACGCCGCGGTCACGACACCCTTCGGTGGTCACGAGCGTTGTGTCGGTCGAACGCTTATTAATTATTATCAGAGCAATGAATTAAATGCGTTAAGGATGTTACATCAAAATATTCATAGCCCAGACGCTCAAGGACCGAGTAGCATTTCTTGAAACGTTTTCGTTTAAAAGACTATGATATAAGCTCGCCTTTTATAACATCTTAGAATCTAATGTGAACTGCGGGTACTGGAGCAGTATTTTTATCTCTGGCTACCCTTTCTGGTGTATAGGTGTAAGCTTACGCATAATAAATTTCAATTGACGTAGTATTTTGAATGATTGACCATTTATTTAAACAACATTTACATAATATTCGATCAATCAATCAATGACTGCATATGTTTATTGATATTGCTGACAAATTATTGTGAGAATATTTTGATAACCCGTTACCACGCGGCTAGGCCAAAAGAAATTTAACTGATGAGTGATGAATGATATTCTTAGCTATCTTATAAAATAATCACATCAATTTACTAATGCAATAAAACTCTAACAAGAACAAAAATTGTGGTATTTTATTTGAGAGTTACTTATTTACAATAAATTACTCTTAAGAAAGGTATTGTTACAGATTTTTTTAATAGTTTACGTTACCTAGACATAATTAATTGAAGCTAGTGATCATAGTTAAATAACTTTATTCACCTATTTTTTTTTCAAATAAATGTTGTCTTTAGCTGGACTATGAATGTGGCAGCTCACACGCGCAGGGCAAAAGGTCCCGATCAAGAACAACATCAATTTGCCGAAATTAAATACAGGACACACTCGCTCAAGGCTCCGAGGCAATATATTGAATTTTGACTTATCGTTTTGACTTCAATAAGACAACTTCAATAAGCTCATTTACGTTACCTTTAGTTCAAGAATTTCGGCCTTTTCAGCGCTTTTGAATTTTGAGATATTTAAAGAATCAATTCTTCATTCATTTTAATCTTTGAAAGCTAATTTGTTAAACTTTATGGTGCATAGCTATACTTAATATACTGTTTCTTATGGTTAGATGTGAACATTGTCAAATAATTAAATGAATAAGATAAATTTATATTTACATATAATATTTGTGTGACGAATAAAACATGAAATAAAGGCTTCTCAGATAGTAAATCTTCTCGCTGTCCCCATTTCTGAGCTCATCAAGCAATAAAACATAAATTATCATAATTGTTATTTTTAAAGAAATGAATAGATTTTGAAGTCACTGGTTTTATTTTATTATAGCAAAAATAATTCGAAGGAAATGTTACCTTTGGACATACCAAGTTAATTCAAATAAAAATAAAAATGTTACAAGTAATAGATAATTAATTAAAAGCCAGTCATCCAAATTACCTATATTGGCCTGAATAAGCGACAGCAAAATAGGCGGGAAACAATAGGGCTGACTGAGATCGTGCGACTTATTTCGCTTTCGGCGACTTAATAAGAAACAGGCGACTCGGCGCCAATCATGAAAAAAAAAACAATAAAAATAGGTTAGAGCTAATGAGTGTGTAATGACCTGGGCTCGAGGGTGGCTCGCGGCCGGCGGTCGCAACCCTTACCGGGAAGGGTGCATCCATCATTAACAGGGGTTGTTACTGCAGTATTAATCAAACTTCGGATAATAATTAAGTTTTGTGTGTACGTAATTTAATTCATGTACGCGATGGGAAGCTACGCTTGTTTTATGATTTTATTTAATGTTTATATTTCTTATGTAATGTTATGTAAGTGCGTGGTGGCCTGTTGGTAACGGACCAGACTCGGCTGCCTACATGTTCACGGTGGTCGCGGGTTCAAATCCCAGGGCACACCTCTGACTTTTCGGAGTTATGTGTGTATTGATAGTCAATCACCACGCACTTTAACGGTAAAGGAAAACATCGTGAGGAAACCTGCATACCGTAGCGATTTTAAAGAATTTGTACGGTATGTAAGTCCGCTAACCCGCACTAGGCCAGCGTGGTGGACTATATGGCCTAACCACTCTCAAACGATTCTCTCGAATGTAGAGTAGGCCCGTGCCCAGCAGTGGGACGTATATGGGCTGATAAAATAAAATCCTTATGTAGCGTCTAATGTAAGATAAGTTGTGTAATTTACTACGTATTCAACTAAACAACTTTCTGCCATCTTCGTCAACGACTTTTTAAAGTATTGCCAAACCGAGTATTTTGGGTAAATGAAAATATACCCATCATTTTGACGGTCCGCAGCCGAATAACACAAAACAGTCCAACAGACACTAAGATAAGTTTTTTCATAAGTAAAATCTCCGCAGACATTAAGATTGAGATTTATCACACGAGTCTAAATGATTTTTGTAATTCAAAGCAGGTTGATGTCATGTTATTATAAATATTTGTATGAGTCTGAATCGCATCCGAGGAAATAAAATTGCTTTTTTGTGTAAATAGTTTTGCATTTGCTTACATGTCGCCTTCAAATGGTGGTTAAGTGTAGTTCGAGTTCACAGTATGACATCATGTTATTATTATTTTATATTTACTGAAACAGACTTATGTAAAAATGGTTGTAATATTTTTATGCATATGATATAAATAATAGATCTAGTTTAATTTTATGTTTATATATATATTTATTTATATTTCTAGTTTAAATTAGAAAATTCGACATGTCAAAGTCGATCAACAACGATCGACAACTTTTAAAATTATAAAATTTAAA
This sequence comes from Theretra japonica, assembly GCA_033459515.1. Taxonomy (NCBI): domain Eukaryota; kingdom Metazoa; phylum Arthropoda; class Insecta; order Lepidoptera; family Sphingidae; genus Theretra; species Theretra japonica. The sequence continues at coordinate 9,811,417 of CM065939.1, forward strand.
AAATATGTAGGAATTTTCTGACTTTAACTTATGTTTAAAATAATTTGAGTTCTTGAATGAAACGTCAAATTGTTTACAGCGTTTCATAATAAATATTTCCTTTCTATTTTATACGTAGTTTAATTTCAGTTATTACGATGAGTAATAAAGTATGCACCACCAATTACTGGTATTAAATAATACATATTGTTATCTTTAAGGCCAGGGGATATGAGGGGTGATTGGCAGTGATTCACCCAACGAACCCCAACAGATTGAACATCGATAAATTTAAATTTAATGTTACTTTTCAAATGGGGCGCGGTATGTACAACAATGTATATTCTTAGCGAAATAAAGGGGAACATGCAGTATATAAGTTAGTTTAAAAGTTGCGTGATTTAAAATGTTTACATTGATACGTATAGATAATTTAACAACCGCTTTATGTTAGGGCGTTAAACTGGAAGGCCTTATTCCGAAAGGCTATTTGTTGGATCTTCAGACGTTAATAAAACAATAAGCCAAAAAGTTCTGAAATCTGGATGAAAAGTCATGTTACGCCGACCCCATGTGCGAACGCAAGCAGAAGAACAAATATCTTGACTATTTCGTATGATATAAAAGTTGAATATTCTTGTTATTTTTTTGCTATCTCTATTGATGAACCTACATTTCGCACGGCACATAAATACAGTCGGTGTGTACCGACTTAAGCATGTGTAAACAAGGAAGTGGCTAACAATCGCGTGCCACTAATCGTAGTGCAGGGGTTGCCAACAATGGATCTCATTGAGATCAGTTCATTGGCAACACCTTAGCGTACCGTCCACCCACGCAACTCAGATAACAAGTTGAATACATCTGCCTGTTGATAAAATAATACCTAGGAGAATCGCGTAAGTACGGTCAGACAAAAAATGACCAAGTTACTTTGGAAAATTGAGGTTGTGGTGTTAAAGATTTAATATCATTTATTTTTTAATATTTCTTGATTAAGTATATAAATAAAATCACAACAAGTGATTAATGTTGCTATAAATATATTATTGAGCTTATATATTTTTAATGTGATCTTTACCAGGGGTAGTGTTATGTTCAAAGTGTGGCAATTTCATCATATGGACAATAAAGATTTTTTGCTGTCCCAGTATGTATTGTTGTTAATATGTATTAACAACAATAAGCATAACTCAGTTTGGAGGTCACTGGAAAATAATGGTTATCTTAAAAATTGCGAGCGAATTTCTATTTTTACATCGACTGACTACAATTACAACTATATGAATAATCGGTAACACGTTTAGTTATTTATTTAAAGCTTCATATACTATAAGTGTACAGGCCGACTTAGAATCTATAATGATCACATAAATAACTATAAATTTCGTTTACCCAGAAAAAACAAATCTGTTTTAGTATGTACAAGAATTATTTCCCACAGAAAGAAAGCAGCGATCACTTAACCGCCAGATGCTAAATAGTAGCTACGAAACCTTTATAATTTAATTCGATAAGTAAACACAGTTGCTCAATTGACACGCTCGATACTGCTTGGTTTTAAATCTCGCACCAAACTAATGAGATATATGAAATTTAAATATTTATGCAGTACTTATTCACGTTAGTTCTAATGGCGCGGGTGTCGTGAGAAAACGCGCAGTCATTCGAAGTTAATCTTGTAATGCGCACTAAATTAATGCTTATATATGGGTGATACCCAAACATGGATTTTACGAGTCTAACGGCAAATGCCTTGATAAACATCAACATCGATTAGGTATTACACAACTGGACATCTATATATTTCTTAACAAGCTCTGTTTATGTTACTATTGGGTTTTAAAAGTAGAGTTGGTCTACTGTAGGAATGAGTGTTTATCGTCACCATATTAGTTTAGTGCTAGAGCTATGTTTTGCGAAAGTTCTAGGCTGTATTCGAGTTCAAATAATTGATATTATATTACTTTTCCACCTCAAAAATTAATTTCTGAGTTCGATTTTTTTTGTAAGTCCTAGTCTCGCTAAGGCGTATTATATGAATACTATCATACAATCATACTTATACCTGCAGCATGTTTTTGGATAGCATAGGTCCAGCAAACGAGCAAACAAGTCACTTAATGGTAAGTGATCAATGCCGCTCATGAACATAAACATACTTGGATCAGGGATGAGTTGCCGGGCTATCAGATCAGGAGGGGAGTTGGAAAGAAAAAGATGGGAAGAGGAAAGGGGTATTGGCCATCCAGTCTCACTCACCGAACGAAACGCGACAACAAAGCTGTCTCTTCACGTCGGTCTCCTGTGAGACAGTGGTATCACCTCGGACGAGCCTGCTATTCATGGTGAGTCATGGCTGACAACAGCGTGGCTCTTCCACTGTAAATAATTATAAATTATAAATCAACTGGTATCATCGTGAGATCGGGCTTGCTTCTGAATTAAGCTTATTGCAAAATAACACAAAACATATTTGTTACAATACACTATCTGATCGTTCAGATTATTTATTATTCGGTTTATAATAATAATCTTTTATTTCAATACTAAAATATTTATTCATTCATTGTTGATTCTTTAACAAACATATTATTATATAAAGAAATATACTTTTTATAAGTAGGTAATAACTATAATAAACGCCATGCAATATTTTTTATTCCACGCATTTTTTTAAATTGTTTTAATACACGATGACACTGAAACGCATAATGTCTAAAAAAATGGCAAAAAACCTTAATATTATATTGTACTACGACATAATTTCAATGCTAAGTGAATCTCCCTTCATCACCTCACACAGTGTTGCTAGAGGCGCCTGCGATCAGCCCTTTTAGAGCTCCATATAAAAGGGAAACTTCAAACTACTTAAACTGTTTGTTTAGAGTATTCTAAAGTGGCACAGTTTCTCAAAGGGTTCCGGTGTCATTAAACACACTAGCCGCGCCGACAATTACTTGGGAAGGTTTTCAATTTACTTTATTATTTATTTATTTATGCGTTATCTTCGAATGATGAGCGATGGTTGTTAGAACGACGCGGACAAGGAAAGCAGTGGAGAGGCAATAGAAATTAATTTGTAGTTTTTGGTTTGTGTAAAGATGATGTTGTCACTATATGATTGCGTCATATATTAGATGTAATTTGTTGAGTTTTCAGTGGTCTTCTATTAGAGTAGGTATATAAAGTCTAACTTTGTTACCCCACAATACAAAATATGTTTATCTTATTTCTGAAATTTAATAAAACTATTCACAGAGTCACTTAGTTCACTAATTGAATTACTCATAACCTTAAAATACTGGCGAATAGTTTTATTATTAGTAAAATAAATATTGAACACGACATGAGACTATCTAAGCATGTTTATATTCCTAATCTAACAATATATGCCACGATTAAAAGCATTATGTTTATAGTCCCGAATTGCTCCAACATTAAATGGCTCTAATGGGAAACGTTTATCTTAATTTTAGTCTCTCACAAATCGTTTGACGCAACCTTAATGGCTCGAAGCTGCTTATAATATTTGACAAAAAATCACTATTACTTGGAACGGACTAAACTTAATACCTGTATTTATAGTTCTATAAACTATTCATGTTAAATTGTCAAAAAATATATATTAGCGTCCACTTTCGCAAACTGTGAGAAACATTAAAAAAAGTCAGTCAAACTCGGCAAGCGGATAAAAAACGTATATTATTTTGAAAACAAACAAAACATAACAGATAGCCTTCGTGTTTTCATATACGTTCCAAATTAAATTTAGCCGTGATTAACTCACTCGAGGCGTTTTCTCTGTTCATCAATCAACTCGTGGTCACGATGGGTGGAAGCAAAATTTACTTCCTCGGAGCCGTCTCGGTTGCACAAAACATACTTTCAACTCACTAAAAAGGGACGGCGAAGGTAGATTAGATGCTAAGAAATTACGATTTTCAGAGTTCACACGGACGCCCCCGGCGCGCTGAGCGGCGGTGAGACGGCTGACTTCAGAAGCCTCCAGTAATCAATTTTGTACACAAACGGCGGTTATTAATTGATTTTTTTGGTCTAATGACTAAAAATAACATCTGCCAAATCAACACGGCTGGTCGTTAACGAACGTGCCAAAAATTTTATTTTGTTTTGGCGGTAGCTTTCAATCTCACAGATAACATGTAACGAACACGTGTTGGAATCCAAATGGGGCGGACTTAATTTGTTTTCTTGTACCAAATTATTTAAATGTCAACGAAAAAATTTAAATAACACTGTGATGTTTTTATCACCCCTTTCAGTGTTACATATTTTATGTATGTTATTCTTTTTTGGAGATTCATTATAAATACTCGCGCGTGGTAAGTAAAACTTTTATAATCGTTTTAGCCAACTATAAGAAAAGTTGAAATATAATTATATTTAGTACAAAAATATGTTATCAGCAGTTAGCTGAGCAGTAGCATTGTTTTCCGTCAAAGAAGCTTAGGACGGCAATTTGACTAACAAAGTATTGGTCTTTCAAAGGTAGGCTAATGCATGAAATCGTAATGATGAATCGTTTCAAAAAGAACAGACATTTTGGGTAAGTAAGGATTATATAAATTTATTGAAATGGTTTGGATCCTAGGTTAGATAAGCAGTTGGCATCCCTTCGCAAAAGCGGAATCAATTAGGTTTTGTCGTAAGAAAGTATGGTATTACGATAAGAATCTATCAGATAGCCAAACCAGGCCTAACTGTGACGTCAAAAACGAAAAGCGTAGTGGCAGAAAATAATCCACATCATAGAGTTATGGTAATACAATAACTAAATCATTAATTACGATTTACAAATTAACGTGAACAACCATAATTTATCATTAAAATATTTTTCGTTAATTTGTGAGTTTCACATCGCCCAAATGGACCAATTGTTTACAAATTTGCATTATCTAATTAACCTCGCTCAGCCAGTGTCCCGATTGTGCCCTTGTTTGTTTTGGACCTTCATAAATTTTACCAGTCGCATTCCGAAACCGCGTGTGATCTGATTTATGGCCCAGAATCAACTATGATAAATATTCACCATGGGCGTTTAATAAAATTAGATTAAACTGATAATAAGCTGTAAAAACTTTTCGGTTCACAGTTCTTCAATTTACATATTTATAATGTGATTGAGTTAAACAATTGAGATTATTCAAGGATATGCAAAACGTTTTATTATTCGGTGTATCATAAGTACGTATCGATTTATTGGTTTTCATTCAGTAAATATTGTATTCAGAAGGGTTAAAACATGATTCTAAATTTAAACTTTGTTGTTGTCGTCTTATTCAGGTTGAAATAATCTTGGTCTTATTTTTAAACTACCATTGTTCAGAAATCTAATTAAAGAGTAAATAAACAGTATATAAAACCTTATTAGACTTAACAAACGATTATCTAATACCCATTAAGGTAAGCCAAGCTAGAACGCGAAGGCTCAGTAGCGGCCTTTATAAAATAATTAGCTATTGCGATTGGCGCATGCGTGTACGTGATCATATTAATCGTGGGAAAATTGTTAGTTATTAAAAGATTATACGCTACTAAAATTTAATAGTTAATACATGTAGTACATACATAAATTATATATTTCTTTGAAATAAATTTCGGTATAGAGATTTAGATGTCAGCCCGCTGCATGCATTGTATACCGTAGCTTGATATTTTATCTCTTTACCATAGCTATGTCTATATTGAATCTTCACCAGCCGGTGACTTTTCAAAGTAATTCATACCGAGAATAATTTTTACCTGGTACATTAATATGACGGTTTTATATGTAAGGTTGTAGTAAACAGAGACTATATGGCCTAACCACTCTCAATCGTACATTCGATTGTAAAGGAAGTCCGTGCCCTGCAGTGGGACGTATATGGGCTGATACAATATAAGTAAACAGAGACCCTTAATAATAGAAACTGCAGGTTATTATTGGGCTTATTTATAACTTAAAAATTAATATTATTCGAATTATTTTTTAAATAATTCGATTTTCATTAGTTTACCTTCTGTATTGTCTCCCGCTATGTTTCGTGCGACATATAACGTTTCCTTAAATCAAAGCCGCGTCGGTGCCCGTAGGATCCCGTTTTGCATCCGTCTGTATATCAAGATTGCTATCGAAGATAGATTTACAAGGGACTGCTCCGATGGGAGAACGTTTCCTTCCAATCGATACGAACAAAATATTTATTTATTTCAACCGTATTAAGTCAGGGTTTGCTGATTATTCAATGGCGGTCTAAGTACTCTACCCGTGCTTAACGTAAGTTTCGTAGATTTTTGTTAGTGTTGTTTTTGGGATTTCATTATTTGCAAGTTCGTCTAAGTAATAGTTTATAATTTAATTGGAAAATATAAACTGTATGTAATCCTCTTTTAACGTAAAATAATGTGTGTAGAATGATGGATAATCATTTTAGTAATTACAATTATGATACATACATACATACAAATACATACACTTGAGCCTTTTTCTCAGAAGGTAAGACAGAGACAACCACGTTTCGCCTTGTATGTTCCGTCCCACGATGTGATAGGGGGCGAGCCTATCGCCATATTGGGCACAAATTCCGGGCTGGTAATGAATAGAAAAATCCAATACCACTATGCCCGACACGGGATTCGAACCCAAGACCTCAGCTTTGCATACCGTAGTACAACTGCGCTACCGACGCAGTCTACAATTATGATAGTAATAAGTCGTACAATTATGACATTAGACGTTATTTGAAGATCCAGTAAGCTGAGTTAGATAAATGGTGCGAGATTACTGAACCATGGAAGTGAGGTTACATAATAATATGATAGTATTTGAAAAACGCTTTTATCTACAGAATGTACGACACATCAATACACCGGTGCTACCGAGTTTAATCAAGTTTTACTGCTTGTGGCAGCAAACGACAGTCCTGTCAAATGCACTGCAACAGGTTTCTATAGCAACAAAAAATGTTTGACATTGCATTGCCTAACCGATCAGGTGCTATCAAGAATTCAGTGACGTAACGGTACATGTAAACGGTCATTAGACAAACATAAATTGGTGATTATCAAGTGGATCTTCTCACTGGACACACAGATCTGATGATTATCAAGAAATGCTGTTCTGATTGCTGTCGACATCTACGGGTGGGCCTTAGCCTCGTTTAAGAAATTTGTTTTGTATTATATACTTACATATTTTATGTCAACTCGTATGTACTGCCGGGCAAATTTACAATTAAACGAGGTAAAATAATATTTTATAATAATGGGTAAATGTTATATGCTTTTAATATTTTTGAAAATTCACTTGAAAATCCTTGATTACTTCGACATCCTCCAGACGCGACAAGTTGCTACACCGTTTAAATAATCGATTGTACAACACACTTCTTTGTTAGAGATGTAAACCTCGTTAACCAACCAATGACCTCTGTTCCTACCATTTGTATGCTGAAACTCTCTGCTATTTGAGAAAACACAATGACAGAGACACGAACCAATATTAAAAGAAACATTGAAATCAATATATCCTATTTTTTTAATATTATAAGTTGAAGATATTGCTAATAACGTGATGTGGTACGTCTATTTAAATGTTGGTGTCATTCATATATGTCTTCAGTTATTCTTCCATAGACCTCTCAAGTAAAGTAGCATGAAATTATAACTTATTCCATCTTTGAAGAAATATGATCTATAGTTCGTCATTGAAATCGATTTCACTGTTAACACTTAGAATGTCCGAATACGAATATCCGCATAAGCGTAAAATCTATATAACAATTCCGATTCACCCTTTCGTTTTCGCATCGATTCCGACAATGGCGTTTCCGGGTTGCAAATAAATCTCAATTGATTCTCGCAGGAAGTTGAAACGCTTCATTAGCTATATATTATTGTGTATTAAAACTGAATGCTTTTCTTGTGCCGACGGTCCCTTTGATATCCCAATACAGACGTATTGTGATGTTAGGGTTAATGGCCTTGCTTTTATTTCCCTGTCTGTGTTACATCCTACTTTGATTAGTCGATTTAGGGTTTAAGGCAGTTTTGGCGTACCTTATAGCGATTATTTTGATTTGTTAAGCGGTATTTGTAATTGGTTGAATACTGTCTGGGTATTATAATAGATTTTATTAAGTTTTGTGTCATCATGTTGCAAAAAGTATGGTGATCTTCTCAATTACAGAGAGTGTTGTATACAGGCAAAAATCATATGTCTGAAATCAAGATCATCAAGATATTTTCTGAATGTGGATTTTGAATGCTACATTAAATTAGATGTAATTAGCTCTTCGTAGGTAGGAATGTAACAACGTGGCTAATTTCATCACTTCACATCAGGTGAGATTATAGCCAAATGACTTGCTAATGTCCAATCAACTCGCAAGTGGTGGCAAAAATCATAAAGCAACGCATGTCACACCTTTTTTTTTTTTTTGTTCAAGAGGAAAAGCTATTAAGCTACCCTTTCGTTGCCCCGGGGGAGGTGGAAAGGGGTATGTCAGTGTCTCTGGCCTTCCAGCCTGGCACAATGCGGATTTGTGGCCAAGCTGGGTCCCTACCAAGCCTACGCCAGCATACTGACTAAAAACCTCTTGAAAACCGTCACACGCATTGTGGGCGGTACCGGACATCCCAGGGTGAAAGGCACCCCGATTTACGTCCGCGTGACCGCCCCGCGCATAACCATTTCTGGTCCTTCTTTGATGTGGGGCCCGGATGAACCCCACTTCCGACTGTTTTGGACGCCCTTTTAGCTGTTATGGGCGTCCGTGACAGAGACAAGGCACTGTCGTTCGCCTCAGAGCCGTTATAAGTCAGGGCGCACCGCCCCCGCAGTGTTCCCAGTGACTCTGATGGCCCCTTTTGGTCGCCTCTTACGACGGGCAGGGGATACCGTGGCAGAATTCTTACACCCCCGGACCACAGGGCGAAACGCATGTCACACCTACTCTTACGAAATTTATTGACACACTAATTTATAAAGCGCTAAATATTAACTATATTCTTCAGCCACAAAGTTTTACAGCATCGAAAATATTTAATTAAGAATTAACACCTTCAAGTTATAAACCAATTAAGTGTGAAATATTTCGGTGACTGATTTGCGAAAGATAAGCATCTTGTGTGATGCTCCCAGGACAAAAAATGGACAGATGCAATAGAACTAATCATGGGCATATATTTCCGCACAGGACGTTTCAATCGCGGGTTGTAATCGTTAATTAAAACGCGGAGGCAACATCGTTCATCTAGTGTCCGCCGACTTTTTGTCGCGCGCTGACTAAATTATGTCTTTATATTGACGGTGTTGGTTTATCGCCGACCACCATCTCGAGTGATCGAGTCCCCGGCACAGTAATTTGTACCTGACCCTCTGTTTTGGAATGAGATCGCGACTGCTTCGATATCCTTGTGGCGCGTTTATCTGTCAGCGGTGATACACACGACCACAGAATGTGGTCAGCTTAGTTTTATAATACATCAATTTTTTCAACTCTGTTTTCTATGAAACCAATTTCTAAATTATCGAATTTACGATTGACAATAATATCCCATTTTGTAGAAAGTATTATATTTATAAATTGGATCATTGTGATGTAATAAAAAGGATCGGGGAAAATAAGGAAAGATAAATAAACTACTTATCTACTTGTCGAAAAGTTGAACATTACCTAGGCAAAATTACAACCCATATCTGTAACATACATAAAGATCAACGAGTAATAATGTAAGTGTGAAAGAAAGTATAAAAATAAATCATATAATTTTACATAAACTATATTATGTAACCTTTTTTTATATTGTGTAAGATCCCAAATCAATTTTATTGTCTATTCTCGAACACAGTGTGTCAGACACACCCTACGCGGAATAAAAATGACTTGGCTTCTCAAGAAGGCCGATAATTTTTTCACTGCTGAACCATATTAGATAACTTCCGCACGCGGTGTGCTTTACATGACCCTATCATTAATATCCTGTCAATAAAGACAATAGGGTTAATAAAAACATATGTAAGGGTGTGTTTCACCACCTCGCCAGTATCAACTCGGCCACTAGATAACATGAAAATAAATAATGATAATATGATTTGGAAGCTAATGAGCCCACCACTGGGAATTTTGAATAGATATATAATTCAATTTTTCTGGAATTTTGTTACTATAATATGTATTTACAGCAGTAATAATACACACAATAGTGGTTATTGTATTGTATTGTATTGTATCAGCCCATATACGACCCACTGCAGGGCACGGGCCTCCTCTACAATCGAGAGTACGATTGAGAGTGGTTAGGCCATATAGTCCACCACGCTGGCCTAGTGCGGGTTGGCGGACTTACACACCGTAGATTTTTTTTTTTTTTTAAAATCGCTACGGTATGCAGGTTTCCTCACGATGTTTTCCTTCACCGTTAAAGTGCGTGGTGATTGACTATCAATACACACATAACTCCGAAAAGTCAGAGGTGTGCCCTGGGATTTGAACCCGCGACCACCGTGAACATGTAGGCAGCCGAGTCTGGTCCGATAAATAGTGGTTATTGATCATTTGTAATTTATAGGACATTATTTCACGATAAATAAATATTTTTAATTGATTCAGTTCTACTCAAATCAGTATCAGAATTCTTTCAACCGCAGTTTTGATAACATAACGGTCTATTTAAACTGTTGCCTAACTAAACAATTCCTTGGTAGAATTATTGTATATTTGCACTTATGTCTAGACTATCCTCCAAAGGCAAAGCTTGAAGATAAATAGATGAGCGAAAACAGCGGTGTTCAAGGGCGGGTCAAGTTACAGGCGCCAGTGGGCAAACTGCAATATTTGTTTAGGCCAAATATACGCAGCTTATTTTAATATCTTGCATTGTGCACTTCGGCACGAAGTTTGCAATTTTTTTTACGCAGTAACTACATAAATATTCGCAATCATGGAGTATTAATTGAGTATTTTATGTTTGTTTTTGCCAATAACTATTATAATTATCTTATTTATATTACAATTGTGATTCTCAATTTCCTGGATTTTAAATTAAATTATCTAATTCTTGGGAAAAAGGCTCTTGATTCTATCAAGGAGTGCGATAACAATCAGCAAAGAAAAAAATATACCCACAGAACTAACACAAACACAAGACATATATTTTCAATTCGACACATAGTTTCAACTACTAGAAAACTACGTGTTATTATGCGGAAATTATATACACCGGCTCGTCTCTCGTAGAGATGCCATGTTCAGAAACCCTTGGTTACATAATAATGTCCACTTACATCATTATGAATCATTTCCATAATCAGATCAAGTTTTAAATGGAAGCAAAACAAAGTAAAGAACTTTGCAAATAGAGGATACGTCAATCATCATTATTAGCCTGCAGCTATGCACTGCTTAACATAGTCTTTAATATAAGACATTAAGAACTATCCCTCTCATGTATAGATTTCGAACAAGGGGCTAGCTGATTTAGGGGTTGACTCGTTGAATGTGGATAAATTTGTCTTTGCCAAATATTGTAAAATAAAAATATTATTTATTTGATTGTTATTGTTTAGGGTGATGGCCTGACGTACCTTAGTCTAGTAACAGTCCCTAAATAAATAAAAAATCCTTGGATTAGGAGAGAAAAAAATGTTAAATGAAGCACATAAAACATATTTCACAACACAAATATAAGATAACTCCTAATATGTAGGCCAGCTTGTTGTGAACTACTTCTTTTATCGATAATTGCAATCTTTCGCTATGACGATCGTCAGTACGTATATAAATAATAGTACAAAAAAATGATTAGTAGTTATCGTCAGAGGATTGTGATCAGTAACACCCCTTTAGAGTATTCTATGTCCGATGATTACCACATTTCCACGTTCGACTGTGGAGTTTCCACGGATGACAATGATGAGAATGACTAACCTAAAAATAAGACACAGAAAATGACATAAGTGGTATTTACTAAAGAGATAAAACTATAAAATAAGGCCAATAACCGATACTCTAAATGCGTTTCCAATAAATTCGATTGGTAGTCGATGGCTAGTCGTAAAACATCAACCAACGTCATAACTGAGTTTAGCTTTCCTTTTTACAGAAGCTTTTCTGTTATATCTTCATGGCTGTTATATCTTCATGGTTAGGCGAAGCTTTTATCTATATTACACAAAATATTTTAGCTACTTATAGACTCATAACTTCTTAACTTCATTTCAAACAGGTATTAACAACAAGAAAGTAACAATTTTAAATTTGTATGCAACATGAATCAGGAATCACAATTGTAATTATCATTATCTATTTAGGTAAGTCTCTTTCTCTACCAATTTTTTTATGGTAAAAAAGCGAATATAGCAAAACGAAAAAAACTATCGGCAACTAGTCAAATCTAGCATATTTGCCGAAGATGCGAGATAGTGTTAGTTAATCCTGGCGACAAGCCGAGCACATATCAACAAATATACCCCTTCATTTACTTGTTCATGGCTAATTGTCAATAAATCAATCAGCCTTTGTCCTGACTACATTTGTCATACGTCACGGTGACAGAACACACGTCAGGGCTGGTACACGTGCTTAAGATCGCTTGTAGTGTTGAATTACACTATTTGACCGTGAAGTGCCCCTATGAATTGCATCGAAATGCACTCCACCCTTTCATTTTATCACATTGTGCAACCGATACGTCATCTGTCATCGGCTCCAATCCTTTGAGTTCGCCGACATTGCAAATGTGCCAAAATAGAACATAGTGATGTAGAACGTTGAACCTTATTGCATAGTTTTTTTTTTAAATAAATAACGTGATACAGATACCAGCTAAAGCTTTTCTAAAGATATTTTTTTATTGTTATAAATAATTGTATACTACGCTTTTATTTAACATACCATCCATAATTAATATTCCCTATTTTTAAAAATCCATCTTACTTTACTACACGAAATTGAACTTCATAATCAAATAAAAAAAATGAAATTAGAAACTAAGCTCGTGCGCGGTGACAATTATCAGCACCGACACGTCCAGTACACCTTGCCGCGTCTATTGAAATCATAATAATAATCGTGGCACAATAACCCCTTTTCCATCTGCCGTAGCCTATGTTATATTACAATTCATAATATCTACAATATCTCCAAGTCCAAGGTGCGTTCGCGATAACATTCGTAGGCCACCGTAACGGAGCGTGCCAAAACTACGCACCTTTAAATGAATAATGGGTGATCGCACTTCAGACAAAATCTGGAGATACTGCAGTCTGTGCCACCACCTTGCTCTATTGCGATTGTTCGCGATGAGGATTATATTACATTATCCTTATAAACGTGATCCGTAATTAAGCGCCCACATCGGGACACTTTCCGACAATACGCGGGCAAAAAATATCGCCTCCAGCAGATGCAAACTCAGCAAACAACGCGCCTCAAAGTACCAAATCAATTTTAAAAGAAATTCAATAACATAATGTCGATCGGCGAGTAAAATAAAATATTGCTTCCTCCCACCTTGAGCTAGACAACGCTTATCGTCCCAACTTCGAACACAACGGGGATGCGATACAGTTACGTCAAAAATTATAACACTTTGATATCATTTTTTTTGCCATAACGGCACTGAAGTGTACCGTTCACTAATATAAATACTATAAAAAGGGCTACACTTTTATAGGGATGTTTTGTTAAGATGACGCAGAAAAAACTTAAGGTGTTCATACAATATTCCGTTATATCAATAAGGATTAGAGGCACGCGTTTGCCTCAATGCGTAGAGATCCGGACGCATTGTCGGGTCTTTGATGTGGCTGCAAAGGACCAACTGGACAATAGCTTCGGGACAGTTTAGCCAAACAACGACCAGATAAGCGTAAATCCTGTCCTAACATTACTGCCACCTTAACGGTAACTCACAAAAAGAGTCTTCAAGAACCCAACTCATTATCAGCATTTAATTATTATGGTTAACGTAAAGAATAGTGATGATAACTAACGATCAAGCCTAGGGAGCGGACTGGAAATTGGTATCATCCATCAGATGGTGAAACGCACCGACACTGTTGATCCAATTACGGCCATCTTATTAATTGAATATAAGAATTCCCATAGCGGGGACCAATTAAATGAGCTTGTTTGATTAAAGTGTAGACTACGTCACTTAACGCATCCTCGCTAGAGAAATTATTTTGTCGGTTAAATTAATGTTGACGATAGTGCCGCCGTTTTTATATGCCAGCAGTGGACGCAACGAAAGAGAAATGTTATCGGTGCTTTACAACAATATTTTTTTATTACCTCAACACACTTTAGATTCGGAAAACATTTACTAAAGTGTTAATCTTTCACCTGGGAATAGTTTTAGTTGAAAAGTGTTGAGCACGGTGTAAATGGGTTTGAAACGGCCGTCTTATCGTTTCTCACGTATACCAACACCATTCAATCATAGAATTAATTTTGATAATTCTGACGCCCCACCTTAGATACAGAAGCCGATGCTTTTAGCCGCTATCTGTGCATTTAATTTATACAGCTCCAGGGGTATTGACAAATGAACTGTCATGCGAAATTGCTGGGGCATTAGTTTTAACTATTTCATTTTATTAACATTCATACGTGTTAATTAATCTCCTATGAAATTGGTCTTGTTAGGAATAAATTGTGGGCTTATTATCGAATACTAATAATAGGTTATAATAAATAATTTTAAAATAAGTTGTTTGTAATTTATTTTTGTATAAAGTAGGTACTTATGTTTAGAATACCGCAGCAAGATAAAAATGTAAAATTAGGAAATTCGCTATCTCTAATTAGGTGATTAGGAACATAGTAAATGTTCGTATATTTAACTAAGTCTTTGTTGCATGTTGTAAAACTTAGCTACCATTAAGAACTAAACGTTTCAATATTCACATTCCACAATATAATCCTAGCCATGAAATTTCTTAAACAAATTTGAATTTTTCGTGCAGGAACTACTAAACCGAAGCCGAAGCAACAGTGGAATTATAGCAAAGAAAACAAACAAAAACAGGATTTCGCTGTAATCCCCCATTCTTCCCAGCTTAGTCGACACTTCGTACGTTTCGTATTTGTTTGAAATCAGTTCACCGCTCAAAAGATACGCCGATAAAATACTCGAGAGTTTCCGGTTCGTTGCATTGTGAATAATTGGTGCGCCATTTATTTCCTTCTCCCGGAATTATGTATTTTGTGTGAAATTTTAAAGTCGGATACGAATTTACTGCTTTTATTGTGCCAAGGTATAAATCTCCGTAATGGCACGAGCAACAGGCGTGAGTGATTGTAAATACTTTTATTGTTAGAAGTGGATGTCGCCAATATTCCTTACTATTTGTGTTTTTAAATTTATTAGTGCAGTGTTGCCGACAGAAATTATTACAATTACCTTTACAAGATTGTGTGTTGTGCAATACATTTATGAGGCCCCTTGTGTATGCAACTGCCTCTTCCGTTTTGGCACATGCTGCGAATGTTGCATACAAAAAGCTAATGAGAACAGTATCCGTGATATCGATCTATTGTTACACTCCACCCGTAACAATAGACGTCATAATGGAAACTTGCAAAAAATCCATTCACAGATTTTCACGCTGTTAGTTTTTATGCTTCTTAATTTATCATCAAAAACTGATTAATTTGTATCGACATCAGTTTGTTAAAATGCTTTTTTAAACATAGGTGCATTGTGGATATATATTGAATGGTTTCTAAGTATATTTGTATAATGTAAGAAGCCTGTACTTATGGTCGTACTTTGCGCAAATTGAATGTGACTCGTAAGAAAAGATTCTATTTCCGCACAATTGGAAAGGATTGCAACTGCATCTTCCTAGCATAACTATTTAGTACACAGCATTTAATATGATTGTGGTTAAATTGTATAATAAGGAGATCATCCGATTTTACAACATAAAATCCTTTCTTCATCGCGTACCCAATTAACCAAAGGAATAGCGGTTTCGTTGGAAACCCGAAGAAAAAATTGCATAAAAACTCACGTATTGACCGTGACGCAAGAATTGTTCAGGAGTTTGCCCATAGAGCCCGTAAGTCCATCTTGTTGACTCCAACGCGTGACGAAATCAAACATGCGAAAAAAACCGAAGGTCCTTAAGTAGATTGAAGAGTCCTATTGTTAATATTGTGTAATGTACCACGACGACACCGAAATGTTTTACAAAAAGTTTCGCCCCACTTCTGGTGGCGTACTAAGATTTTTTTCGAGAAACTTTGGTCATCGTTGTACAAGTTGCAGGTAGAACCCTTTTTGCACAATTCGCCGTAGCCATCCACAAAGGCAAACTCTTTTTGTCATCACACTTCAATTTTACGGCTGGTTGCCGACTGAATACATGCGGAAAATGTTGTCTATCAATACACATCAAAATATGAAATATTACGTTACACATGTAACTGTAGCGCATAATTTGCTGTGAAATAGTCCATTAGGAAGACGAAACTACAAGAAAGGAGCTAGATTGGTCGGTAGCTGGCAAAGTGTATCCTTTGATGCATAGCAAATTGTACAAAATTTATGTTCCTTGTTTGCCTGGATTGGGGAGTTTCACAAATATTGTGCATTTTAAGTTTAATAATCTTCCTGATACTAATAATATTCACACGACAGATAGACAAAAATCAGTCGAAATATTTTTCAAATTTTGCATTCGCAATCGCAAAATACATTAATGTACGGGTAATAACGCACGGTACGTATAATTTCATAAAAATAAAACTCAAATCCTAATACAATACAATATCTAAAAAGTTATGTTACGCCGACCACATGCGCGACTATATTACCGAAGTATGAGATACAGGGCAAGCAGAAATAGAGGAAGATACGTTAAAATAACAATATACAAAAAGGTAATAATTACAATATATTTAGCGATTCTTTCTCATTGTAAAAGGTGCAAATATTAGTTAATAGGATATTAATGTTATTAGAACCATTAACTAAGAATATAGCCACAAACATCATGGTTTCCAATAAGAATTTAAGGAATGTTGGACTCATCTATGAATGTGGATTGATTGTTCGAAATCAAAGCTGTCCGTACGATATTAGAGCGAATCGAATCGAATCACAATGGTGGTTAAACGATCATTATAAATAACTCACTTAACTAGCTCTTTTAGATGTCTATACAACCATTTTATTTTCGTTTTGTCTACTTTTTGACTATCCATTATATTGGCTCTTTAAATTCACTGTATCATCTTTTATGTTGCTTATAAATAAGTATTTTACCAACAATTAGACGTGTTGAGAATCACAACAAAATTAATAATAATGTTTAACTGTTTTGGATAACACAAACATATTTTCGTATTTTTGATGAACCCAAGTAACCCATGTGCAAAATAAAAGTCAATAAAATTCGTATTCTATTACCCAGTAATCATACTCAATAGTATTAAACTCAAACAAAACTAGTATTGACATGGAGAGCTGTTGTATTTATTCTAAACAATTGAAGAAGCCGGTTTTGATACGGCGAGAAAACAATGAAAGCAAGAGTGTATCGATGATAAACGTGTTTCAAACCAATTACAATGCTGTTAGTCTATGAAATTGTTTGTTATAACAACGATTAAGTTGATTTATTTATATTAGATGAGTTACAACATTATTCACATTTATTAAGATTTTTGATTTGCATTCGATAAGTTCCGAAAAGGTTTTTTACACACCAAAAGCTTGCGCTCAAAATCATTTTCACACGATCAACATGGATTCCGTTTTCGATCAACCAATTTCGGTATATCGGTTGCGGCCACAAATCATTAAAAAAATTGAGTTTTGAAAATTGTCGGCAAAAAGTCGGACCGATTTAACTTGAGGCGGGGCGCAGTTCGGCTTTGAAATTATGGCAATTTTGACACCTAACGAGTGCTAAGTTTTCACGTGCCCCCTGTAATTTGGGGGCGACGTGTTGCTGACGTTCGGTAGGGTGAAAGCACCCGCGTAAGCTTCAAATACGTGACGCGAAGACTCGCTCCCAGATCATAAGTAAGTCTCATGTTTTATAATAATATTCACATTCTGCATAGTCATTCCGATTTAATGATGCTTCCAATATTATCGTATATTCCGCCGTCTAGCGCTCTGTAATTTTTGTAAAAAGTCCATGGCTATTCTGATAGACCACGCCACTAAGAATAGATAGCTTATATTAGAAATTCAGTTTAAATAATGCGTGCTCATTAAATTGGAGATTACGATGTCCATTATTAATTTTAATATAAATGAGTACTTACGTGTACATCACATACTTTGGAATAATAACTTAAAGAGTCATAGCTTTCTATTTCTACGTCCTTTGCGTATTTTTTGTACCTGAATCTGGTTTTTAAATCTCTACGCACTGATTAATTTGTAAACAATATGGTAGGTTCCAGATTTGATTATTATCTTGTGTAATTATTGTGTAAAATATGTATTAGAAAAATCTGCTTTTGTTCTTAATACGTGATTAACTTACCTAAAATCGAAGCAAAGCAATTCTTACGCAACCTTACAAAAATTAAAACGGTAAAATTTAAACAAACCGGAAGCTAAGCGTTGGAATTTTACACTCCATAGTAGTTATCTAATAGTCGGAGTAGCAAAATAAACTTAGATGATTGGAATCCACTTTTTATAGATGTAAAAAACAGTGGCAAAAATGAAGAATTGCTGATTGCTCGGCAGCTATTACCGCACTATGTAATTTAGAGGTAGGGCTATGATTAAATAACTCTGCCTACCTGTTAAATTAAATTAGGCTTTTTAAGGGTGGCGCTGCGATGCATTCCCGTTGTGAATATTGCCTCGAATTAACAAAGATAAAAAAGAAACAAGAAAGTATTAATTTCTCTACCTCTAGATTAATAGAGCGTACACGTGTTGCGATTAGATTTTTAATGAGAACATAAGTTAAATGAAGTGCTAAGATGGTATTAAGATGCGCAATAACTATGTTTACAACAATTAATATTATATATTTGCCCTTAACTTATGTCGACATGGGGTCGGTTCTACATTGAGGCATGATTGACATAAGTACTAGGAAATGCCACCCAATTTCAAGGAAAGCTTACTGAACCGAAAAATAGTTCCTTAGGATTTTTATGCTCGGGTTTGGAAAGACCGAGTATTATAAAACAAAGTACAAATTTTAATTTTGGATACTTCACGTACGTACTTATTACGCAAATTTATATAATTTAATGTTATCGGAATCAAATAAGGAATTTTGTAACATCAATCTCATTCACCGAACGAAAAGCTTATAAGACAGTTCCACTTCAGTCGCTTTGGTACATTGTTGTGTACACTAAAGTGACAACCAAATGTGCTCCATCTGTTCTAAATAACTGTCAGACTAACACAACAATTCATAAGCCCCAAACTTCTGTTCCAGTATCCTCATGACCATGATATAGTGCAGGAAATGGTTTTCCTACCGCGAGTAGTTCAGTTGCCCGGGGCGCGGTCGATCGCGCCGCAATCTCGACGCGCGGTAATCGCGCAAATATTTATAGTGTGTCAATACAATATGCCAAAAGCGAACGCTTATTACGCTTTTTACAAATGTGAGTACGCTGCGGGCATTTGGCGTGGTGCGAGTGAAAAGCGAAATTATGTTCAGAAATATCGGAATTTGTAATGTCATATGTGAGGATTTTAAATTATAATTAATAAGATTTAATAGAGACTGAGAAGCTAACCTTTATCATCTAATGAAAGTATTCTAGGCGTGATAGTAAGTCTTTGGTGTTTTTTTTTTTCTGAAACACACTATCGTCATAAATAACTACAGAGAGGCTCTACCAGAAATTAAATAGCTAATTGTTTGAGTTATTTACATTTATTCGAAACAATGTATCAATCCCCGTACCAATACCCATCGACGGCAAAAATACTAGCTCAAAAAATAACCACACCAAACAGTTAGAACCTGCTAGTCTGGGTTAAGATACTAAGCATGCAGCAACTTCATACGATGTTTGTCAGGCTTACCGTACACATTTTTTCCATCCATACCCAATTAATAAGATAAACAAATTTAACGCTATATGTTTATGACTTGGCCTCATCAAATGTCTCGTTAGTGCGAAGTTACTGCGTATTGTCCAACACAATAGGAGGAGGAGCGGGCTTCAGGCTTCGTTGCTAAACACCAACAAATACAAAACGCTTGTACCCAATGATAAACACGCGTATTTCTTTATGAAATTGTGCGTATACATCAACAGTGATGTAGTTGAATTGAATGAAACATTATTTTTTACTTAACAGTCATTACAACTTACTAGCTTAAGGTAAGTACAGATAGAGTATTATGCACCGGAGTGATATGGTCGGCAGAATTATGTCTGCTCGAAACACACATGAAAACCGAATCCGTAAAAAGTGTGTGAAAAGTCTGTCATGACCTATGCGAATGTGTCGATGACATTCACATAGGTCATGACAGACTTTTCACATCGTGTACGGGAGCCGCTTGCAAGGCGGATGCAATTATCCTCCTCCGTGGCGCAGTTGGTTAGACGCTGTCTATGAAACGTAAATTCGCGTGTTCGATCCCCGCACCGAGATAAATGAGTGATCCACAAGTATTTGTCTCGAGTCTGGGTCTTTGTGAGACCGAAAAGTCTCTCGTAGTTTCTGATACCAACGACACAAGACTCGATCTTAGATCTTAGACTATGTATGTGACTGTGAGGTGTTCGGTGTATCCTTACCATCGCGGAGTGGATTTCTAAGGATAGATATAAACATTGGAATCAAAGATTGCTTCAGTAAAATGATATCTTTTTGGATACTCTGATTAAACGTAAAAGCGTAACGGTACTTTACTTCCATAACTTTTAATTAGATGTTCAAAACGAAGATTACACGTTGATTGCTTTTTTCCGTTAATAAGAGCTCTCATAATATCATTAGATATGTTTTGATATCATTTTTACAGCTACCTGATAAAGATTATAAGTCGTATAATATTTTTATAATCCTTGAATGTTCCGACTATTGATAAAAGTGAAACGGTAGCACATTAACATACTGGACCACTTACCATTAGTTACCACGGGTTCAACACTTAGGAATTTCATGTACATAGGTTTAAATTAGCAAAATATGTATATCCGTTGTCAAGTAAAAGTAGTAGAAATAAAAATAATCATGATTCAACGCACAGTTCTGTTCTGAAGTGAAGTTTTTAAAATTTTTCTACAAATTATTCATATTTATATTTTGCCTTTATGAGACTGGTCTCTAGAATAATAAAATATTTAAATTTTCAAATTCTCTTAATTAGAGAAATCCAGTTGCTAAATATTTAAAGTCCAGGTTGATGCGGGGAAGTTAAGTCCAATAACATATTAATGTTTTTGCGCGACTCTACCTCATATTTACTAGTTATAGGCAATGGTGCAAAATATTTTTTAAATTATCGTAATTTACCTGCATGTCTTATAAATACACTGCCTATTTATCATCACAATAATTTATTTAATATTTTTTCAGTAAATAAATTATTACTATGTTAGTTGCTCAATACTGCCTGGATTATTATAGCCCGTACAATTTAATATAGAAATGTATTAAAAAGGATTATTTATACACTGAAAGAATTTCCATAGCTTGGGGATAATCCCACGATATGCGGGCTAGTAAACGATATGCATATCATCAATTTATCAATGCGCGCGATCACGATGCAATATCTCTTTGTATCTGCTCACGCACGGAGCGAGACCAGCGCGATTTTTGAATCTCTCCACGCAATCGATCTCGTTTGCTACCCGACATCTCTTTGTAACGAATCATGATTAATTCCTACCTTTTTTTTTCAATTAACAAACAGGAATCGCGTACTCGCACCGAGTGATATTGCGATAAATCGTCTCGCATCGCGCTTGATGTATCAATGCTACTTAAGCCGCGTTGTGCTTGTCATAATATTATAATCCGTTTGAATATCGCAGCGAGAGATATTTATTTGTGTACGGTTTATGTAAATAAAATACTGGTATGGAATTTTAATTCTTATGTGAGTTTATACTGGGCTTGTAAATTTGATGAATTTTTATCTTAATTGGTTTTATCTATATTTATGCGTGTATTGATAAGAGTGGTATTAACATTCTCTAAATGCCAGATTTTTTTAAGATGGCACGATAAAGCAGCTGCGACGACCCTGATACCAAGTGCAGTGCCGTGAAGATATAGTTGTTGCTATTGTCTATGGTTATCGCTATCCAGGCGGATACAAACATCCTCACAAGAGCTGTATGTTGTCCGGGAATCCCATTCACTGAGACACAATAGCAAATCTGTTAGTTTACATCAGTTTTCTATAAGTCTGTGTTGTATCACGGACGTCGTGTCGACGGTATGAAACTGATGAAGCCTTTATGACCTATAGCACTCTACCTATAGGCTTTACTATTTTTAAAAAAATCACTGAGGAATATTGTTGAGGTATTTGGGATTGAAGCAACTTACCTATAAGGAAAAAGTCCAATTTTTTTCCATAGTTTTTTAAGCGAAAAACTAAAGAGATGAAGTAAATCATTTCAAACGAAGGGAGAGTCCTTTAAATATGTAAAGACTTAACCAATTTTACTACCTGACACTAAAGCTCTATGAAAGCTGTTAGACAGTTGATTAAATCCGGTAGACCTGGCTTGTGGATAAATGTCTAACGCAGTTCTCGCAGTTTCTAGTTCTGTGTTCAATAACTTTCCTGTACTGTCAGTCATCAATTTCGCTCTTATTGACGAGATATATGTGTATCATAATTCGTGCTATCTCAATTGATAATCTTCATATAGCAATCAACTGACATTAAATCAGAAAATATATGCAATATTAAAAATGAAACAATTAACATTTAAATAGTTGATATTATTTTACTACCATCAGGATCGCTTAACGAACTTTGCAAATGTCAAGATCGTGATGCCGATCTGGGCAAGCAATTATCCTTACAATTAAATTAAATTATACCCCGTAGGAATTTGCCTGATGTTTCTAAAATTCTATTCCAACTTAACGCTACAAGGAACATAGTACAAATGATAAAGTGCTGCAAGTATTTCGCGTTTGTAGTAGTCTTTGTAGGCGTCAGTCGATATTATGTGTTTAAAAACAATACGCGAGAGTCGAGCGTTGATCGTCCGAGGGATTACCGTAGATGGAATGACGGCCGGTCCGCGCTCGTCATACGCCTAGCCCATTCGTTTAAATGGTCATAATTGATCAAGCTGATTTTAAAATACACGCGGTCATTAGGACATGGCCCCTCCGGCCCAACGTTAAACACAACTCACTCCTTGCAACTGCAATTCCAACTTCAAACACACTAATAGTTTTGTTTACCTAACTTGTCACTGAATATTAAACGGCTGCATTTAAAACCAGTCCATCTTCGCTTCGGCGGTAAAACAATAAAAAAATGACCGGAGCACAGTTCGCAGCATGTTGAAAGATGTGCGTGACTGAATATTCAAAAGTTATAATGTACGGGTCCCTAGTGGTTAAGTACCTCCGTTGTCAGAGGCGATGAAGTGATAAAAATGTTTATTGATGATCTTCGGTTACATTAATTGCCAACAGCGGCGGCGCTTGTGTTAGTGCCGAGTGCGATGTCGCTGGGCCGCGCGCGCTTCGCGTCGACTCGAGCGCGAATGACAAAGATCCTGCGCTCGATACGTGCGGCGACGATAGCCGCCTGGCCGGCCGACTTTGATCTCCTTCATTGTCGAGTTCGACGACCAATCAAAATATTCGTGGGAAAAATTAACATTCTCATTACATTCTAAAACGAGCACGATATTTTTATACTTATAACATCTCTGACGATGATAAATATCCAGTCCTACCGGGAATGCTGAAATTTTATTACTTTATTTTACTAATTGAAACGGCTCCGTGAGGTTACGCGAGGGCTCGCGTTTGGTACCAGCGCAAGCTGCGCGTTTGATTGTTTAAAAATTTAAAGCAGCTCTTAAAAAGACCATAACCTGAAGGTAATGACAAAAACTATAGACTAGTTTGTAGACGCTTCACGATCAGTCGATAACTTTTTTCGCTTGCTATTAAATGTTGTCTTTGCAATATATGGATCAGGTATTCGGTGGCCACCCTACGATTTTTATTTTCAACAAGTATCATACCGAAAAAGGCGTTCGCAATGAGAACTCGTGCCGAGGCACGTATGTGTTATAAAATACCCAGTGGGGAATTAATCTTGGCATCTCGATCAAGGTCGCCGTACGGTGCCCCTTTTGCTAGTGCCTGAAAAAAGTATTCCGATTCAGATCATACTTTTAATGAGGTGAGTTTGCGAACAATTCATAAGCTAAAAAATAAATATGTTGACGGGGCGCCTTATTGGTAGTAGTAATTAACATGGCGCATGGCCGGCGCACGGCTTGGCGCACGGCACGGCGCACGGCGCTGCGTCACAGCCGCGCCGCCCGCCGGTCACTCACACTCCGCCGACACGCGGCCTTCGAGAAGGACGCTCGTACAATTCATTGAGCTTTGCTATTTGGCGCCTCATTAATATTTCATAACTTACACATTTGCATGTGATGTGTTCCACCGCTATAAATAAGCACTAGCACACTTTTCGCCTTTGTGTTCTACCATTCACTAGTTAAATTACTTTTTCAATGTCCTGTTTTATTATACATTGAATGCATTTAGATTTTTATGGATACGTAATCTGGTGTCTTTAGAAACAATTATAAAGTCGATTTCTATTATTAACACGTGTCAGGTATAACCATGAAGATATGGAGTGTATAAATCGGACTCGTGCTTCGTTTTTTGTATTTATCTGTAAGGAACTAAACACTCTTCTTGGGGTATGTTATGATATATTCATGATTAATGACTAATAAGCATCTAATTTTATCCCAAACTATTCGTATAAAATCTTTTAAGATTTTTTCTATTCCTTCTATATTTTTACTTTTATAGTTATCCTATATGATATTATATCAAACTGTACTGTACCAGCTCAGATACGACCCACTGCAGGGCACGAGCCTCCTCTACAATTGCGATTAGAAGGGGTTAGGCCATATCGACTGTGTTAAACTACCAACAATTTTACCTTTGAACTCAATCATCTTTTTTTACTTTAATGCTTGAACACTTTCATTCTAGTCTGTAAAATCCTAACTAGGACAACAACATCGGTTTAGATTATATCGCTTTCGATTCGGAGTTGTCACGCAAGAAATTAAAATTCTTGCATCTTTGATTCTTTCAGTGCGTCTCAACAAAATTATCAAAGATAGACTTGAGGTGTTACAATAGTGTGTAGTGCGTTGTTCTCGTTTATCAAACTGCAAATAACTTCCCTCGAAACGAGTTTTATTAACAATTAACTTGTATAATTATTATGGTTTTAGCAGGTGCAACTCCTTTGGTGGAAGAACTAATTGTAGCTGTATCCTACGTCACACATGCACATTACAGGTTGGTACAGAAAAACGAAATCATCTTATTATTTATAAGGAGTTAATGATAGTCCATACTGCTTAGATACATAGTTACCGGCAAAAAATATGCTAATCTGAAACCGTCGGTCGGATGTCAATAATTGCGTTTAATTCTTGTTGGAATCGTTGCTTTTTGTTTTGGATGTCTATACATCTTATTATGATGTCGGGTAACTGTTCAGCCGCCTTATGAACTAGTCGTATCATCCAAACAAGTTATGAAGCATACTTCCGAATAATTTAAATAAGATATTAGAACTGTATCGTACTCTCGATTGTAGAGTAGGCCCGTGCCCTGCAGTGGGTCGTATATGGGCTGATACAATAAACAATAAAATACAATTAAAACTGTATAGGTGATGTTATCTGAAGTGGATGTATAAAAAGAATATATATAATTCCGTATCGTGTGCATCAAAAGCCTTCAAAATGCATGTTTATTTAGAAATTATATCAACGCAAGATCAAGACAGAAATACTTTTAACAACATCGTACATATGTAAATGCATAACTGCGCATACCGAACCCAAACGAAATGACAGGATACAAAGTTTGAAACGTGTATAATTCACCATTCAACCGCTAATATTTAAGAACAACGCTTTCGTAAAATTAAGATTCCGTAACACGCATCCATAATTAAAAAGCTATAAAAACCGATGTTGCAATTAGAGCTGGCCGGCCCGCTGATCGGCGTACTCCGAGCCTCTTTAATCCTAACGCCTTAATAAATAGTGCAGGAGAAACAATTTGCATGTTGATAGGGAGCCAACTAATAGACGTCTAAACGTCACCTGCGCCGACTGGTTCAGTTTTGCATACGCCGACCACACCAACCACTAATACACACTTCACGTGACACTATGACAGCGCGCTAAATGGAGACATACATCGTCCTTTTGCTTAGCCGTAAATCTTAGAAGGATTAGATGATCCGAAATGTTAAAAGTGAAACTGTTATATCTATAATGTAAAGTTGCATTTTTAAACATTAAACACCAAGGTTCTTATTTATAAACAGTCTTAGAAACCTATTTTGTCCAGCGAATGTTTTGTCTTCTTCGCTCAAACTGAATTCAAAGTCGTTCGAAAAGCACAAAACACTAGGTAACTAAAATAGGTTTTAAATCTGTCTATGAATAAGGCCGTATTCAATCTGATTGGACACAAATACGCAATTTAGTCGATGTCACTGGATGCGCACTGGTTCCCACAGATTTGTATGTTAATAAAATAAGTCTTAAAAGTTAGAAACTGGATATCTGTTTAAATCACACCAAATAATTCCAACTAACATTGCCTTCCCTCGAAAGATTTTCCGGCTGGAACCTTAGACCTAATTGTCAAGTATTTTATTCCGTTATGTGTTGGTAGGGACTATATTTTTATGCGAAAACTAATTTTTTTTTAATAAACAATCTTTTGATCTGTCATCAAATTTTTGTGGCTCATGACGACTGAAAATAAGGTTTATTTGAGTTTAGAATAAAAAAACAAATAGTTTTTGTCGGCGATTCGTCAAAACAGCTCTACCGCGCTCCTGTGCGACTCGAGACTAGATCCTAACATTATCCAGCATCTATTTTTTATGGTTAAATGGGAATACGGGCAACGGGTCTGTAGGTGAGCGTCCCTAGTAAGTGGCTTGCGGAATCCTAATGCATGCAGGTAGTCCCATATGAAGGAGCGTGTGGGAGCAGCGACCCGCATTTTTAATGTCGTTTCTCAAATGCTCTTTTAATAGACATGTTTTACTATTATACTACAAATTGTAAGAAGTTTTGATGTTTTTTGCTTCGCGTGTGGAATATTATGTAAATGTTTTAATAGATGTACGGATAAAGGAATTTAACGCTACTGCGTGAGAATTCCATGCTATTTTTAGGCACAAATCGCAGCTTAAATATGTACAGTAATAAACATAATATATTTTGTTAAGCGAAAGTGTGTTGGGTCTTCATTCCTTAGTTAAGGTACAAGAACACCTGTTCGCGGCCGTCGGTCAGCCCGACGACTGTTTATAGAAGATATTTGCATATGCATGCCAGATAAAAACACCTAGATCATACGCTAAACACGCATAACTAATTTAGACACGATATACGTTTACTCTTAAGTAATGTTAATGATAACCATTTGGAATTTATGCTGTTTCATTTTGTTGCAAAAAAATCCACTTTATATTTCGAAGTATTCCGTATCCTCCATTAATATATCAAACAAATTGGAGAAAAAACGCATCTTTTATTTTCTTAAAATTAAGTTAGCCCACATAAAGGAGTTTGTTTAAAACATTAGGTGTTTTAAGATGTTATCTGTGGTGTTTGGTGTCAAAACTCTCGCATCATGCCGCACGCATTTACGTAAAATGATATCGATCTTTTCGCTTTGTATTCGGCGATCAGTTCGTAAACAAGAATAGCGGGAGTCCACATAAATCATTTTTTAACTAAAAAACGAAATAGAAACGTTTTATACGCCAAACAACCATGCGATAGTTTGGAATAGGCCAAGTCCAGTAGTGGACGCATTTGACATTCAACATAAGAGAAATCTGTAGGTATTAACAAAATGTATTTTCCAATGTTATACAATTATTACCATAGTAGGCTGTACGCTTTGATTTACACGAAATTATTTTTACTTTCAGTAAGTTGTACGAAATCACGAATAAGGCAACAATAGGGCATTCGGCAGCATGGAAACATAGGCATATTTTTATGGTTGCGCTTTCATCGTTGATTTCTTATTTGTGGTGTGAATTTCCTAGGACCTCTACATAAGTAGCCGAGTAATCGTTCCTTTTTTCTTGCTCTTTCCTCTTCTTAGACTGAATAAGTGTCACGTAAGATTGTTCCCATTTGAGATACATCATATGCTGCCAGTGTTAATTTAATTTTTGGATTGAATATTTTCTAAGCGAGGGTTATGGTTACCAATACTTTTGTTGGAGGACGTTAGATACGTTCTATATTGTTTTGAAGTTTCTCGCAGTGAATTTACGAAGTAGTCATATGGCTTCATATTACTAGAATTACCAATTCAAAAGGCACAGTTTTACATTGTGATATTGTAGAAATATTATGTTAATTGTTGGATAACAGTAATCAAATAATATGCAGTTATTTAAACACGACACTAAACATTAGTTGCAGACAATCAAATGACACACATTTATAATTCGTAGCGTGTATTCAAGTAAACTCAGGCTGTGTCCACAACATGTGAAATGACGAAACACGCGGCAACCTCTCAATCATACATATTATGTACTTGAGTCGATTGAGTTAATTGTCGGCTCTCGGGCTTTGTTTACTTTACCACGTATGAGGTTGTCCAGCGTGTCATTTCTCTAAAAATGCCTATCATTTAACATGCAATTATGGTTTTCAACGTGTTCGCCGTGTACTTAAATGTACTCAAATAAAAATATACGGCCAATAACTGGTTACGCAGATAAGTTCGGTACATCGTCCCGTGCGAATGATTTGTGCTGCTCGTTTATGTTTACCATTAAATTATAGATACATTAACAAGAAATGAAGTTAAGTACACCGCAGATATATTTAAGCACCACTTATTGTCATTGTGTGAATATTTGTTGGGATACAAAGTATGTTGGTGTTTCACGGCACCATTCGTAATTATAAAATGCCTTGCGAATTGTTTTAATAATTTGTTTTTTATTTATTTTATGATTTACTTCGTTTTCTGTTTGTATCAGTCGTTGGTAATAGTTATGACGTATTTTACACCACTGTATATCAAATATATAGGGAACATTATTCACATTGACACGCTGTAAAATTTTAAGTTCTTTTCTGTATACGTTTAGTGAAACTGGTTGTCTTAGAAATTAAGCCAATGAAATGTATATCATAACCTAGTTTTGGTTTTTACGATGATGACAATATTATATACATGAACTATAGTAACGTTTGGTCACGTATTCTATTAAATTCTTCTACTGATTTCTATCGCTTTAATCGTAAGACAATTCTTTAAAATAGGCTCAATGATCTGATAGAAACTGAGTTTAATGTGTCTGTTTCAATTCTGAGAGATTGATAGTTGCTCGACAACAATAAAATAATTTTGTAAACATACGAAAAAGTCTTAATTTACCGTCTTGTAGTGAGGTATAAAAAATGGTAGCGCTCACATGAGATGAATGAATGTATTGGAAATCTTTAGAATAAACTTATGTCACAATCCTGGCACATTCATTTCATCTGGTTACGATAACTATTCTTTATTTTTCTACATATTACATAGTACTCTGTTTTTAAAAACACTTATTTTTAATAGCAGTTGTAACTGATGATATTCCCATTCATCGGTCACAAAGACATATAAATTACTATTGTTTTAAAATATTATTACCCGAACACAATGCTAAGCTATTACATAAAAAAACAATTACCAAAGTAGGAGAATTGATGACGCTTCTGTAAAGAGTTCCCCCAGGCCATCCTGTCTACTACGATAATCTGTTTAGAACGTTTTTCTTAAGTAGCGTTAAGCTTGGGTGGCATACCGATTTCTTTTGATTTATTATGAGTCTACTGTATGTAAGATGGAATTAGATTTTAACTTTATTTTAGGTGTATTTACCTAAATTAAAATAGATTTTATTTTGTAAATAAAGGCGTTTGTTTTAAAATAAGGAAAAATAATTAAATGCGCCACACTTGATGAGAGCTGGAAAAATTAACAGCAAATGTAAAAAGGGCTGAGTTAATAGAGTGCGCGAAAAGCTTGAATTTAAAAGTAAACTTTAATTCCAACTTCAACTAATTATTCCGACATTTATTTTTGGAGAAAGCGTTTGGATCGAGTTGTAAATCTTTTTTTCTAACAAAAATAATGCATCGCTGGCCAATGAAAACATACAACTCCCACAGCTTTTAACCATAATCTTCTATGTAGTTTATTTAGTTCGCAAAATGTATTATATTTTTCTTCTGTAAATCACCTAATGATTAATCTTGGTGCAGTACCACCAAGTATTCATATCAAAGGCATAGGCACGTAAATCTCGGGACGCTTTCGATCTCCTAATTTCGTCTCGCTAGTGTATATTTTTGAACTCAATAATTTTATAAATTGATACTGACCCGAAGAAATTGTAGTGATTAGTTTCGGATCCAATCTCATTATAGCAACCCCTTTAGGGGAAAGGAGACAATTTCGTACAAAAACTTGTTTTTTAGTACATTTTTTGTGTACTTTTATAATTCATTAGTATTTTACTTAAAAAGGGACAGTTTACAAGATAAAGAAGGAATTAATATTCATCGATACTACATTCAAATTCTTCACCAGTGATAAATTTAAAGGTACAATGTAAATACCTGTGGTTTGATACCCAAATCTATTTTTTAAAGATTCGTCAAGATTTAATCTGGATTTAAAAAGGATCACAGACCCCTTGCCGAAGAAGTGAAATATGCCTACTCCCAATTTTTGTAGAATTTTTGAAAATCGAATTTGGCTAAACCAAATTTCGTTTTTTGTCTAAATATTTTTTCTCTTAAGACATCCATGTATTAAACTAACTGAGCATGTACATCCATATCGTGTATTTAATATTTGTGTTTCAGTGCACATTTTCACCCGCAGCCTCCCGTGGTGGGCCGGCCTGTGCACCATCCGTGTTATTTTGCTATACTACACCTGCGTCCGGCCTTATTTCGACCAAAATGCAATAAATAAAAGCCGTATTGATTGCTTTATACTTAATTATTGCTCTATAATTATAATGAAAGTGGTTGCGTAAGTAAACGTCCGATTTATAACCACTTTTTCCCTCTGTACCTCGTCTATTAGGCTGATTTCAAAGATACCACGCGACATAAAATGCCTTATCTTCTCATCGCGATAATTCATGTACATATTTTTGTATATCTTTATGTAAATATTGGTTACTAATAAGCCACTCGTGGTATATGTTGATTTTTTTTACATTTGATTAACACTTATAATCATTCGATGTGAATAGTTAAGATGCATCGTTAGAATTGAACAGATTGTTATTACAGGGATTATTGACTTCTGAATAAAAACGTTTTGTATCGTTTAAAAAATTCAAGTATTTCGCCGCAAAGCGGTACTTTTAAACCTTTATCCAGGATAGCGTACTTATTCAGTGAAAATATTCCAATTCATCTGATATCACAAACTTGTAAATTATTCGACTCATCGCCGAGCAGACGAAAAAATATGTACACGCGAGAACATCCGAAGAATTGCACAAACGTAAAAGAGTATTTTAATTAATTAACTTACTAATATAATCCCGATCTTTGTTGGGCATTGTAAAATAACAGTGTCCCTAAGGAACACCTGCGTCCGCTGACGGTTCTTTGACACCACCTGATTTATACCATGGTATGACTGGATTAAACAAAGAAGTACTTATACCACTACCCTCGGTTCTTCCCGACTACAACCCCGATCGACTCGAGTTCTCATTCCTTATACTATCCTCTCATTTCTTTCAAATGTATGGTAAAAAATACTACGGTAGTTAGCCAGAATTTTTCGGATTTCGTGGTAGGGGCCAATTCTCCATGCCCGTAGCTCGGACAGGAAGTGTGTAAAAAATACAGGCCGGGGTTGAAATTTTTGTTCTTATTGGATCCATCCATCAAAAGTAGCGCCACATTAAGAAGTTTTGTGATGGGGAATATGATGTATTGTTAAAAATATGCACGCTATTAAAGATAGTAACAAACGTAAGAGAACAAAAATGATTCAGCTATCTGTTTTCAAACGTGATTCCATGTTTCTATATTGATTTTTTTTCTGTAAGTTTATATTTCTAAAATCAATTATACTTCGATATTCAACACAAAGTTAATATTTACTACATCCATAATTGCATCAAAACTAGTTACGTATGAAATTACTCAGTTGAGGATAACAATTTATTTAGAATGTCGCGTACAAGCTTAGTGTTAATCATTAATTTTACGATTCTTTCATGAAATATCCACCTATGATCATGTCACGTGACTTCCTGCCCACTTTGTCATTGGAGACACGCGCGGTATATTCTTAAAAAGCTAAAAATATGCCGTGATATATATGATAATATCTATTTTCAATCAGTTAAATAAATTACACTTAAATAAAATAACTTAAGAATACTTGGGCCGTATGGTTAAATTATTGAATACAAATTCCATACATTGCGCTGGTACACAGAGGTGCGGGAACGAACGCGGGCGGCTTATTGGTGAACTCAAAAACCGACATCAATTAAAGGGAGATGAACGCAAGTACTCACATGTGTAGGATGGCCAGGCCGATTATTTTAACCAAAAAACTGTGTTATTTCTCCTTCGTAATGCGAATAAAATGTATGCACTGCAGGAGATCGTTGCGACAGGAAAGTAAGATGTAAGTTGATCATTTTGAGTTGATATAATTTAATAATGCTTATTTTAAATTGAGAAATGTGATTTTTCATACGGGTATTGCAAATCGACTACAATACATTTGATTGTAAGTGAAGTACTTTCTAGATAGAACACCGAATGGCATTAAGCGACACAACTTATCTCGCCGATCGACACAGTTACGCCGATCTTAATTGTTTTTCACGGTTTCGAAGAAGTGGACATGTGTACTACCAAACTGATCATTGATTGACTTTCTTAAGGTTTGATAGGTTTTATACATGACCTACGAAGTCATTTTTAATTACTTCTAGAATACATACTTATAGAAGTGGTGTTGGGAGGGGCATCTGGCTAGACGTTTAGATGGCAGATGGACTAAGACACTGGCAGAATTATGGCCAAGAGAGTTACAGGGGCTAAGAGGCAGACCATCTGCCAGGTGGTCAGATGTCATCGTAAGAGTAGCAGGAAAACATTGGATTCGCTTGGCACAGGACAGAAAAATGTGGTGCAAATGAGGAGGCCTATACTCAGCAGTGGGTTGACGTGGTCTGATATAGAATAATATCTCATAGAAAACGGGTGTAGAGTAAAAGTTGTTCATTAGTTGAAATTATCAAATTCCTGAATAATCTGGACATTCTCCTTGTCCATCACCACTATCCTCTATCTTCGATATCAAGCAACACATCAACACACTTCCTTTCTATTGTTGTTATTAAAAAAAATGGTGACATCGATCTTCTTCCTATCTTCTATGCTCTGGAGTATAACAGCGTTCTTCCAAACCAAACCTAATGAGAATACTACAATTCCCAATAATTCCAACTCATGGTCACTCATTTCCCCAGTGAGTGAGAGCTGACCGTGGCGAAGTCGACTGCGGCTCTTTGATCGCGTCAGTGTTGGCGCTTGGGCACCCCCATAAGGCGTCCGCCCGTTACACGCCGATAAAAGAGTTGTACATTTGTTTATTGCATGCTCATAAACAGATATTCATAATCGGATCTTCGGTTTTATATCAACGCTTTGAAACAACGAGGATAGCAACTTAATGATGAGGGCAGTACGTAACATATCTCCAAATTTGCAAGGTGTTAAATATCATACTCTCCCATTTATTTAAAACAGCTTTTGTTGTAACAAATTCCTTTAAATCTTTCCACTATACCTAATTTTTATAATAGTTGCCACTTATTTTACAATGGCCTTCAATATTACTGTTGCTTTTCCCATACTACTAATCTTATTATACCATAGAACATTACTATAAATGATTAATTATTTTTTATAAAACATTATTAATAGGAAACTATAAAACAAATGATCAAACACAAATCTCATTAACGTCACAGACATTTAAGCACAACATTATATTGTCGGTAATGACATCGCAAAGTAAAATGACGATAATTTGTAATAGATAAAAATGTGTCATAAACAATATGCTTACATTACACAAGTATAATTGTTTCCTCTATTGATCTTATTTAATATTTAGATAAAGACAAGAGATGGGAAGTTATTTTTAATTACGTCTTTATTCGTCATGGGGCGGGAAGCGTAACCGAGCCGAAACAATTTTATGTCTCCCATAAGAAAGCTTAATGCGTAATCCAATTCAGATTTCGGAACGTTTAATTGTACCACTGAGCCTGATGAGATCCGAGAGATGAGATTAAAGTAGTCTAAAAGCCGTATTTTAGTTTAATGATGGTTGTCTTTTGAGCAATCATGAAGACGTTCCCGTATTAAGATATAAATGCGCTGCAGCGGAGTTATGAGAAATTACACGGGTTTGGTCGGTCCTTGTTATGCCTGTATAAGTCATGGGACCGCGAAGAAATTTGTTTCGGGTGTAGTAATTTTTTGCGTATGGCTCTTGCAAATATAATTAAGTCACAATATCAGTCTGTAATTATTATCATCAGCTTTTTCTTTGGTTCCTAATCTTTTTTTCTTACGAAGGCATTTATAAAGTTTCTCATGTTTTACGTTTAAATCTGCATCCTTAAACTTCATCGTCATTCTAAAATCAAGATCATTCGAGCAAGTCCTGCCAGTAGAAAGAATAAGCCTAAAAAAAATAGCAAACACCACACATTGATTCTATCTGCTGCTTTACGGCCTTATTCATAGAAACATTTAAAACTTATTTTAGTTATCGAATGTATTGTCTTCTTTGCTCAAACTGAATTCTAAAGTCGTTTGAAAGAGACGAAACAATCAATAACTAAAATAGGTTTTAAAACTGTTTATGAAAAAGGCCTTTAATGTTTTTCTTTAAGCTTAGGTATGCATTACTAACGTTATTCATGCGATTACAGTAGATGTTCGTGATTGAGATACAATTATTCTTTATGTCAATTTCATTAAGCAAAAGTTTATAGCTTCATAAAACATAACCCATTCCTTAATTACCACAACTGACTCGATTGTGTTAAAAACTAAGCAGATCTGAGCAGTTAATGTTGTTAATTGATTTCAGGTCTAATTTATTTTCAATTTCTAGTACTACATAAATAAATTTAACGAGTTCATTTATGCCGAGTTACTGAAATATAGAAGCATATTAAACGTTAAGTTTTGCTTTTTCTTTCCTAATTTACTGAGGCGAGCGAAACGCCGCAAAAGCCGCGGCGTCGTTAATTTAATGTGTCGTTTATAGACCAATTATTCTGAATCCTGTAGCTTCGATAAAACTTGCTATTTTATCAAAATAGGAAGCTGTTGAGACATTTGCCATCTGGTATGTATTTGCTAGGAATTTGTACAAACTACAAATTCCGATACCAGATATGTAGTAGTTTTTTGTCATCTCTATCCTCTGTTTCTTTGTGTTAGCTTATATAATATAATGTTATTGGACTTGTCTCCAATATTTCAAATATGTATTTTGACTACACATTGACTTCATAGAGCGCTTTATTATTATTTAAATCTTAGTACAAATAAATATAAATAATAAATATAACATGCGTATAACTGTTGTCGTATCCAACATAATTTTCAATCTCAATAATTTGATTCAATCCCAACAGTTTAGTAAGAGGTCATCGCTTTCAAGAATCGATGGGTCAATCCGAACATGAACTTCATTATACAAATTTAATATACAGAGTCAATAAGAGGTCACCGAAACGAAACTCACAAACCTTTTGAAAAGACACGAACTTAACGTATATATTGTGCTCGGGCATCATAAAATATATTACCGGAATATGAAATGAGGATACATATATTAATCATGTTTTATAAGAAGCTAAATAAACTGAATTCAATAGCAACTAGCATAACCAATACACTCGTATGTAGTCAACTTAATAATATTTATATTGGAATAGATGGACGTGGACTTAAACGCGCATGGGGAGACATAAGAATGAATCATATGTTTTATTGACCCGCAGTTAAGTAGTAAGTACGCGTATCTGAGTACCAATCACTCTGGGTTTACAGTGCGTGCGTGAGACATTAAATTAGCTGACTGGCTTTAGTGTGCTTGCCACCGCGACGCAGCTTAGTGCAGTTATGTTTAATTATACTCTATGATAATGATACTTTGCTTGTAACGCATCCTTTGTACTGGGGTTCGTAATGGCACCATTATATTCTATCGGCATTATTCAAAGATAGTTTTAAAATCTATTAATCTATCTATTTAATTTTCTGTCCCTTTCGAACGACTTTTGAATTCAGTTTGATCGAAGAAGATAAAAGATTTGATAACTAAAATAGGTTTTAAAACTATCTATGAATAAGGCCGTGTGGCTTCCATTCAAATATTATTTTTAGATTATTCAATAATTTAATAAAATATGGGTGTAAATCATTGACATCTTTGAATCAACGACGAACTGTGTTTATAATAAACTAAGCGTAGCAATCGCTTTTGTCTCAATCGATCGAAAGGTTTAAATCATGTTCCCCCAGTTCACTAATAATCAATAAGTAAGTGGTTTTCGGTCCGAATTGTTTATCAGATGAAGTAAATATGATTGCGGCTAGAATCACAGCAATATGGAGCTTGTATGTAAGTTCACACCTGTCAGAATTTGGAACACTAAATCTCACCGCAATCAGTACGTGCAATTATTAATTTCGTATGCTTCAAATCCAATATGGCGACTTAAATAACATTAGACACGCTTGTTGGAATGATGATGTTGTTAGCACCAACAGTTTTTATCACGTGTTTGATTTGAATGCGCTGCTTTGAGAAAAATGTAATTTTGATTTTCTGTTGATTAATGTCGTTTTGGCAAAGTCCTTAAAAAGTGGATGTCTTGTTGTGTCTTTTGTACGTCTTAAGTACTGGGAGGAAGATGGTGTCGTCAAGATGTTATCATTAATCAGATTGAAAAGATTTAACTGTAAAGGAGGATTCGAAATCAAGATTGAGGGATCGGTGTCGTCATCCACATTTGCATTTTAAAAGACGTCTTGATTAATGTCCTGCAGATTGTTGCTGTAGTTTGTATTAAACGATAGCGCCATTCTACCTTTGAAAGGCTGGAATTCATGAATCGTATCCACTAAAGATCGACATTAATACTCTGCGATTTTTGGTTAAGGTTTAATTTGTACCGAAAATTTAATGACAACTATTTTCTGAAAATAAATGGTCAACGGTTCCTTATCGTAAAAAAAACCGATGCTATTGTATTTATATAGAAAAATTAAGTTATAATTATAATACTGTTTTTGTTTTTTACAAAATCTGTCACTTTATTTTATCTTGCACTAACTACATCTACATGTAGTGTCGCATCTAATGCCTCATATCCACAGCATGAAATCTGTCTAAATCGTTGCAATAACTCAGTGTCGCCGTAATGATAGTATTGATTATGTCCGCTGAAATTAACAAGCTTAGTTGTCATTTTGGTGTTTATGCTCCATCGGTCGGGGTGCGTTCGCGATACAAGGTAAGCGATATGTTCTGCAACGCTGATCGCTCGAGGTAATCACCGATCCATTATTCGTGGGAAACCTCTGACACAATCTCGACGCGAGTAACACATATATAAAGAGTAAATTAATGACAGCCGGTGTAAGTTAAATAGACGGCGACTTCCGAGCTCTTTTGTATTGCTTTTTGGTTGGACAAAATGTTTATAAGTAACCACTTTTCGTGTACAGTACAGGATGTTTATAATTTGAATGAAAAATGATTGACAATTTGAATGAAAAAGTATATTTAGTATAATTGTAACGATTGCTATTTGTAGACAATAAAAATGTTTTTTCAAATTCAAAAAAAAACCATGGTGCATTTCTTCATAGACCAAATCAAATTAATTCCTGTGTTGATTTATTGAAATCTTCTAATCGTTGTAGGTCTGAAGAGATGAGTGGATGCAATCGTTTGTCATCTGTTGTCATCTCCGCACGTCGAATACACCGGGAATGACGGAGTGTTGACGCGCGATCGATACCGCACGACGGATCGCCTTCCCACATCACTGATTGTTACGTATTACAATCGTTCATTTGACAAGATAAAGTCATATTGACAAATTAATGGAGATCTCGATCTTTGTCATGTCGTCGGAAATTTACTTTGATACTTAAGGATTTATTAACGTGAGCGTGCTATAATTTTAAGTTAAAATATGATTTGTAAGTACTTAAGCTTAAAGGGATATAGGCTTTAAATTTAAAATAAATAACGGTGAAATTTCAACAAAATTAATAAAACAACATTAATGAAACTGGATCACGTGGGAGTACGTACAACTCCATCCGATTTTTTTCCACCGTATCTATATCGAAGTGAACTCAAACATTTATCTACACTGATCGTAAATTAAAACTGGTTCATTAATGATCATAACTTTTAATTTATCTCTGGTAGGGACGTGTCGATGCAAATATTATGTGTCCTACGTGCGAAATGTATTTATTTTATAACTAAGATCCGTATCTGATTTACATCTCGGCTAACAGACCTTGATGTTACAAACAATGAGAAAACAAAAGAAAAAGAATTTTATTGAACAGGTTTCAGTGAATACTGAAGCATTCTTTCCGCTGTTATTTTAATTTCATCCTCACCACTTG
Source organism: Theretra japonica (assembly GCA_033459515.1). NCBI lineage: Eukaryota > Metazoa > Arthropoda > Insecta > Lepidoptera > Sphingidae > Theretra > Theretra japonica. Next base: position 9,850,401 of record CM065939.1, read on the forward strand.
GGACTTTATTAGCGGCACCAACAACAACAATAAAACAATCAGCCCACACTTAATTGGCCCTTAATTCAACGGACATTGTTTGAAAACTTGTAGTAACAATGTAAGTGTTTGATAATGTTGTTGCCACTTATAATACGGATAAACATTGTTGTATCAAAATTGGCTCCATTACAACGAACTGGAACAAAGTGCTCCATTAAATGTTTATTATGCAAATCTTCTTACAAATTGTACACCACAGAAGTTTCACACAGCAGTAAGTGCTGTGCTACCTTCCGTCCACCCGCAAAGACCAATAAGACCCAGTCATTTATTGTAAAAACTTCATGCCTACGCGTAGACGTCTTGTAAAAGCAATAAATTTCGGTACGTGACATTACAAAATGATAGGATACATGCAACAGAATTGCCATAAATTATTTAATGTTTTTTATATAACATTTATAATTGTGATACGCGTCGTAATTTTTGTTTTCCATTTTAATACGTCTTAAAGATTGTTTCTTAAAGGCATTGGTTATACCAAATTAATCCACTTAATCTAAAGAAAAATAGTGTCGGAACAAATATCTAACAACGATTTATAAATGTTTATAACCCACGCAATTCGTTTATAGTTTTAATCAGTTGTTAGTGGGAGGTCGGCGCCCAACCTGAGGTGTGGACATCTCTAACAAAATCAAATTATAACAACGGACCGACTGTTGTCCGCAGTCAAAGAACACGTTGTTTTACTATCTCGTAATACGTGTCAGAATCGAACAAATATCAAACACTAATAATATACAATTTTATTTAATGCCATCATACATTATACTGTTTAAATATTTATTTATACGTAATGGATGTAAGCCATTTCTTTGATTAGAATTAAGTAAACGTCTTTGACTTCCCACGGCTGATTAACTATGCATGTTGCGTATAAAATAATTTGAAAAATGTCTCTGAGTTCTCTGCCAACACTGGAGTTAACATCGTCCGTATAGCTTCTGAATAATATGAGTTTGTACAATCGCCTACTGTTTTTCGATACTCGTTGTTTTGTAACACAAAGAGCAGAGCGGCAAACGTTTATCATTTTTATAGGAACCTTGTCGCGTACACTTGTCGGGATCACGCGGTGTTTGGAATTCATTCATTCCATTTTATTTATTGTCGTTCAAAACAAATAAGATCAAAATTCCCGCTGTGGAATATAATTTATAGGTTTGTGAAATAGAAAGTAAATAATAAAATATATTGTTAAAACATGCTAAGATAACACAAATCGATATGCCTTATTGATGTGTTAGACAAGGCTTTCTCGTATTTAACGTTAGGCAAACTATTCGACGTTAGCGGTGTTGCAACATGGGAACTATTTATGGGAATATGCGTAGGTTAAGATCAAATTTAAAATTTCTAGATAGAACTCTGAGAGAAAATTACGAATTCTTTTAGTCCACATGCGGTGAATTTGAATATGTAAATAATATAAGGACATAACGGTGGGCTGGTTCTGTCACTGTACACGATTCCAACCTTCCAATGCACGTACGCTTTCGCATTTCAATGCATCTGTTGGGAAACGTGTAAGTTAAATAACCATTAATATTAGTTATGAATATTACTATAATTAACTGCGTCTTCGGCGTGGTAATTTTAATTCTCATTCCGAAAATAACTATAATATCAAATTACGATACCGAATTTTGATATTAATTATCGTATAAAACTTGAGTTGCCGCACCGTATTGATGCTTGAACAAAGTATAATGTATGTGCATTTGGTTAGGGACCGCAACACGTGTCAATATAAGGTGTAAATGACAGTGAGTGTGTAAGTTGAGAACGTTTTAATTTTCCTTAACAGGCAGCGTTCGCCGCAGCGAGCCGGCACGCGGCGATATTACAAGAATAGTGCAACGAGCTCGGTATTTGCATGTGCTCGTTAACGCATCGCAAGTCTGAATGACATGCGTCCGAAGCGCTGATTGTTCCCTCCTCACCGCCAGTTGATTTTACGAGACAAAATTGATGCGAATGCCAACAGTTGGTGTCTATTTGTATGCAAGATAAGTGCGAGAAAACTTAATGTGAAATCTAATTAGAGGAGGCGTCATTTGATACAGCTCGTTGAATAAAATATAAATTAAAAATGTATAAAATGCTGCTGCTTTTTTAAATTCTAATTAATTTGGAATTGATTTTTGAGAAGCGTTGAGTCTATGCACGTGCAAGGCAATAACATTGCGTAAATTTAATGAAATGGGTGTGATTGGACTTTTTATAGCGTCAGAGCGGGAACCGAGCACGTGGAAAATAACTACCGAATATGAATTCCCACAATAACTGGAGAATCGTGAAATGACTGTCAGCGTTTGAGAAAGAAGAAAGATATGGGTTGCCAGGAACAAATTGCAAATTTGGTGTCTTCAGTAATCTCGTTAACTGAAGGAAATGCCACTGCGAAGCTTCCTTCACGTAATTTTTTGTAAGACAGTGTTCTGCCTTGATCGAACTTATCCAATTGGCGGTAGTCAAGACTGGCTACAGCGCCGTGTTACTACTTGAATAGACACTGAGGTAGCAGGACTAGTTTGAAAACAGGAACATGACAGAGAAAGAGGATTATTTTGCTACATAAATCTGAGCACACATAGTACAAGCTTGCCCAATGTTGCTGCATGTACGTTAGAATATATCATGTAGAAGGGACTGTTATTAGCAACGGGATAGGGTAGAGAGAGGTTGTTGCAGAATAATTATTAATGAACTTAACCTGAAGTTAATTAAAATAATTTATTTTTATTTTCTAAATCATGTTGTTTAACATCTGCAGACCTCATCGATACAAAAAATAAGAAAAATAATGAAATACAAAAAATATACGTGAAATGTAATCCTTTCACTCTCTAATTAATATTCACGTACAATATAAGCCTTACGCAGAAAAGTTCCAATACCCTTATCAATCACCAAACTTAAATTGGTAGTAGAAATAAAAAGGCGTACCTAATTACTTAGTCCAATTTCGAATTGTGAATATTCGCCACGGCCATCACTCGTCCAATCACTGGTTTGATTGAATGTCTGTAAACGTCATTTACTACTCGTTATCCACGCTCCGGGCGCGAAAGCCTCGACATCGGCAGCCAATAAACATTTCATTGCCGCAGCCAGATAGTCTTTTGTTTTAGCACCAGCACTCGCCAGTACCGTGGGAACTCATCCCGCCCACGCAACGCCACACTAGCGTATGGAAATACACTCCCTCCATTTAATTCCGTTGACGTCTCATTTTAAATTATTTGGATTATAAATTGCTTGTTTTTCTTTGCATATGGATTACTAATTCCCTCACTTATTACAATCTACGCTGTGGATCTCTGGATGGTCACGATTTTCATGTAAATGGTTCTCAGGCTGTCTCGTTTAAGAGAACATTAACGCTCAATTCAAGATTTTTGCATAGTTTAATTCGAAGGGATTTGAATGTAAATATCAACGACAACATTAAGGTCCACTTTAAAGGACCATATTTTTCTTTCGATGCAATGCAAAGTCAAAATTTGAACATAAAATTGCATGAGATTTAGTTTAACTACGAGTTAGCTGTATACAGTTATTATATTTCAAATTCTCGAATTCTGAGTGAGATGTTTCCGTAGTTACAATTTATCAAAGAACAGCACAGATTGTGAGACGAAGCGTGCATCTGGTCGTAAATCAGTTCTTGTTTGCGTTGTTAACCATATTGATGCTACTCCAACACAAATAATATTTTAGTATTTATGAATTTATTCACGAACTAGTTTTTGCTCAATTTTTTTCACGTGAAGTAAGTATTTAAAATACTTAGTAAATATTTTTTTTTTGTAATTATTTTATTTGCGTAAAACATTGTTTATTCTCCTTCGATGAACTGATTTATCAATTTTTCATAAGAGACCTCTTTAGAGAGCTTAGTCTTTTTGCTCTATAAATTCTGTAATTTTAATTGGCAAAACTATGGAATAATGTAAATGATACTTGAAACACCAGTTTAATTATTTTTATGTTCATGAACTTATAAATTCCAATTCTTAGTAAATTATTCTGCATTATAGCTATGAGCCAACCAATAAATGTAATAAATGCAACATAATTTCGTCACGTGCTGCTTTTCGAAGTAAAGCCGCAGCGAACTAAGTAATTACGTTGAGTTATTTTAATTCAACCATTAACTAAAAATTAAAAGAAATGAAATGGTATAAACATATCCAGTTTTGCATATTTACTCAAATTAAATATCGATTAATTTTGTTAATCAACTATGAATAATTTATCAAGCCGCGGCAGCTACATCACGTTTTTGGTAGTAGCGTGTTAAATTTTATTGCTTCACCTTTCAATAACTAAAATTCATTTATATTCCGTTCATTTTAATGGATTCACAGAAACTTTACTTGCATTCACCAATAAATTGTTAATTTAATAAAAATCTTAATGGAAGCTACGTAATTTGATATATAACATGCCCGCGATTATTTATTTAATGTTATTATATCACGATATAATTTATCGAAGGCATCATGGAGACTTGCATTATAAACATCTAAAACTATTTTTATAAACGAGTTCATAACGCGATATTAACATTCGTTATAATTTATTTTGTTATTATACTTTTGAATTAATAAACACTATCAATTATTAAACTAATCAAACTAAAACGGGGCTACTTGTCCAAACGCGTTTTTCTTTAATTGAAAATGTACTCTAAAGGAAAAATTAATTTTATGAGGAAGAAATCAATTACTCCAGTTAAATAGTGCCGGTGAAAGGTTAATGTAACCGTTTTACAGTCAACTTTAATAGCTTTAACTTTTATAGGCCATCTTCAAAAAGTTACGGTGCTCTAAATTAAATTCAGATACGATCACAATTTTCACTTCAGTGCGAATTGCATCTCTCGGAATAAGCTGTGACTCTAAATTGAACTAATTTACATTCCACTGTATAAATCCTTACTGTTTTAAATAACGTACGATATTTAATATATTAGTAAATCATAGATAGAGATAAAAGTAACATAATATAATCGTTTCGTAAGTGAAATGATAACGATTAAGGGATTATGATAAGCCTAGGAATCTTTAGCGTAATTCCTGTATGTTTATTCAGAACATTTTTCGCTGTGTTTTGGATACATTTTTTAATGAAATGAGGCAGGTGGGTAAACTTTCGTGGAAGGTACGATAAAAAAATGGGATCATGATTTGACCAATCAATACCATCAATTGCGAGTGATAAGGATAGTTCGAAGAAAATAAATAAATATCTGGCAATCCATCAAAACTACTTTTAAATTATTTACCAAATTGAACAAAATTTTCTAAAATATATGTGTCTTGTCTTGTGAAGCAATTTGTTTAAGCAATTTGCTTTAGTATACCAAAGATCCCACGAAATGCGTAAATATTCCACGTCGCCAGATGAGTTTTACTTTTCTCTTCGTGCAGTGATGGGAATATTAATTCGCTTCATCCCCGTGTGCGAGGGTGCAGACCGCCTACATAGAGCCTCCCTAACGAAATTACACACTCATTAGTTCTACGGAATGTCTGTTTGTTTTTTACTACTGGCGCCGAGAGCTGCGCGTCAAAACTAACAAAATTAGTCACAGTCGAAACGGAATTGATTAGGTTTATTGAATCATGGGAAAGGTTTTTTAGTCCATAAATGCTATTATGGTGTGTGTGGAAGCCACTTTAATTAACTGTTAATTGCGTTAAGTCGGTTATATAACTTAAGTCAGGATGACCAAAGAATATTAAATATTGTAGCTTTTAAAATTAAGAGTTGAGTTGAGATAAATTGAGTAAATTTTACAGTAAGCGACAACGTTAGCAGAAAAAGGTAATTAATCCAAGTGTAAAATGCGAATAATATTGTAAGTGTACTTATAGAATTGCCTTACAAAATAGATAAGTGGCGGGTCGTTTTACGTTTGTGACATACCAACAATTAAACAGGTAATTTCTCATTGCAAGACATCGGAGTTGTCGCGAGTGACATTGCCGTTGTCGTTCCAACGACAGATGAATAAGTGTGTGTTGATTGGAATTTTAATGGGCGTTAATGGGCGGGACAATGATGAAATCGTCCGCTGAAGATTTTATCGTTTCTATGCACTGATAAGGAATTGAAGCCGGCGGTCTCAAAGGCAAATTGTGGACAGACCTGTCGATACTGAAAACCGGTGGTCCCGTGTACACTTGTAGGACAAGCCTTTTATAAATGTAGATATCGCGTTGAACGAAAGGGACGTGATAAGATTCGCCTCCGAATTACTACGTAAAAATAACAAATTGAATTCGCTCAAATACGAATAAAACCAAATGATAATTTTAATTGCCAATTTTACACATGTCGGTATTAACTCATTAGCATTTTATTAGTGAGTAAATACATTGATTATTTTATGAGAATTATTTACAACTGTTAAATGAATTTTAGTGTATCGTATTGATTTTACAATCGAGGAAGTTGAAGATTGTGTGAGATGTCGAAAATGATAAGGAAAACAGTCCTTGGGCTATGCTTGGGTTAATTCAAAGCAGAACTATAATGTCAGAAATTTCTAAATAAAGTGCGATCCAATAGGTCTTCATCATCAGAAAATGCATAATTTTCCTAAAAACTTTAAAGTTCATTATCATGTTTCCAAATAACCCTTCAATAAATACATTAAGCACGTCATACACAAATAATGTAAACTGGGAATACCACAATCAGTGTGGATGGGGTAATGCGTGGGAATGTGTGCCAGACCACTATTAACCCTTAATTGTGGGTATTTTAGTCCCCCCGCATGAGCGACAAGTTTGTGTAAACATTGTAGGGTTGAAGTGTGGCGCTTCCGTGTCATTATTAAACGCTTTATCAAAAACGCGAATCGGTAGTGTAGGTAATTTTATCGTGAGAATTTTAAAATAATACATTATATCACATTCTTAAATGTATTCGTATATGTTAAGTTTATTCTTGGTCTTAAGGTTTCATACATAAAACTCTATGGAATCTCCCTTTTCTTTTATATTGGGACATAATGTAAAAAATATATTTAAACGAATGCTGCAACATTTTTCATTTCTACAAATATATAAAAAAAACAATCTAATAAGACGCACACATCTTAATCGGCTTCAAGTGCTTTAATAGAATTAGTTTTATAAAATAAATTAAATTTGCTCTCTGATCCTTTTTCCCATAAATATAATGGTGCAGTAAAGTAATTTTACGAGATAAGAAGCTGTATGTTAATCCGTACTCATACAGGGTTCTGTAATGCAGTCAGCTGTTACATTGCTGATGACAAAAACCGGACAAACGAGATTTTTATTAATATGTTCACGTGGTAGTATAAAGTGTGTTTATTTATATGATCTGTGGGTCATTAGCCGGCTGGAAAATGAAAAATTACATTATGTATTCACGAAAAGAGGGTATAGTGAGTCAGCCGATATTTTCGTATTACTTTTGTAGACGCGTTGCCACCCGGAATGAAATTATGTGACAACTTCAGATGAAAGGAGCAATTTTATTTTTTGTGGCAACAGTGCCCAAGTATCAGAATTTTTATATTTCATATTTTAGTTGTTTAGTAAGCCTACTTTTTACTCGCTCTATAGTAAGGGACGTTTTGCTATTAAAAAAAATATTATTGAATAAAAAAAATATTTTCTTTAAATCTCGTTTGTCTCCGTCCAATCTTTAACGCCACATACCCACATGAATTCATAACAGAATATTTTTATCAGTTGCAGAAAAACCACATAATTTTACGGCTGCCTGTCTGACAGCCACTTTGTAATTGACCGTGTATTTTACAAATATTCTGTACACTGCACAGCATAAAAATTTACTACGGTGTCAAAACTTCATAACGTGACACTTAATATTAATGAGTACAGGAACTTGACGTCCGTTGGTGCCCTGCCGACCTCTATCCTTTGGGGTTGACATTTGTTCCTGATTTAATGACAGTCATTTCAATCCGTGTGAAAGTTGACAAATATGTTGGCATTATATCCTGCTATTATTGACAATGATAGCAATAGGGAAACGTAGAGTTGACTATCCGGTGACAAGATGGCTCGATGGCATAGTAATCGAGTCAGGAAAAGAATGGCTCAGGACTAAAAGGATTGACTTTATGCTATAAAAGTCTCAGACTTTGAATAGATTCAGATCTATTAATAGATTTTAATGGACTGTGGGTGATAGGTAATGATGAATTGCATTAGATTTTGTATAGAAATCTATGAAAGTTTTTGCTGACGATTATTCTCTAATTATTTTCAGCTATAGAAAGTCCACTTTTGAAGATAGGTCCTTGCTAAAGATATCCATAAAAGACAAAGGGAAAAGAAGTTGTTGAGAGCAATTTCATCAAATTACTTTGGAAAAATTGTGACATAAAAAAAACCTGTCGTTTCGTCGATTTCTTCTTCAAGCTAGGTCGTCATTGTTAACCGATTTCCTGGGCAAATAGTTGTTTTAACACTACATAAAAATAGCATCGATTATGTATGCATGTCACGGGGTATTTAATATGAATACCTGGGCAAATCGGTCGGAGTCGCGTACGACGCATGCGAATGCACTTAATATTGTGGTTATTAAAGTATTTTTATTTTTAATGTTTATTTGCACCTTTTATGTGAGTAATGAATGCTGTTTACGTACGTTTTAATGTAAATTGTTCATTTGTGTCTGATTCCGTGAGTGATATTGATAATCAGGAGAGCGCATTGTTTTTATTTTTCATGTCACGTTTAAGTACAAAACTGGTTGGGTATTTATTGTATGATGACCTAAATGGGTTTTGGGTTGAGAAAAATGGGTGGCTATTAGCTAACGAAAGGGAGCAAATTAACTGCGAGTTAAAGAGACTTGTAGGAATTAAAAAATCAAGTGAGCTCTATGCTTTAGTTTTCATCACAGTATTTTTAATCAGTAAAAGTAGACATAATATGTAATATTTTAAACTTAATGTTCTATATAAACCTGACATAAATAATGCACCAATAATAATCCTATTATTGGGTAAGAATTATATAAATTGATTTGTAATAAAGTTAAATAAATATTAATTAAGGCTCGTGCGCCCACACACCAGGCGTATTACCTGCATAACGTGTGGCACGGAAAGTAAACAACGCATCTAAGAACAAAGGTCAGTATCGAAAAAATGTTTGCCTCAGTGGGCAATCGAGTCCAAGATCCATCGTATTTGAGGCAACGGCCACCTCTGAGCTAATTATTTTAACAGGAATACGGGCACAAAAATCTTCTTTATTTACAGAATAATTTGGGATATTTTCCATTCTACTTACATTAAATTTCTGATAAAATATTTTGGTAGTGTAGTAAAAACATGTTAATTTAAACTTTTATAAAAAAAAAACAATAACACTTGTTACGTTATTTTAATTAATGCCATAATATTACTTACATTTTTTTTTAACCTGGAACAGCACTTTTTAATGACCATCAGTAATTCACCATAGGTATTTCGAATACATGCATCCTGTGCTCATAGATTTAGTATTTTGATGAAATTCGTTTTTCCGTTTTTTTCTAAAATTACAATAATTTTCACGGAAAATCCAGATATGCATCCGGAAAGTGGATTTTTACACCTATATTTTTAAATCATCTAATATTTTTTTATAATAAACTCTTTGATGGCGAGTTTTTAATTACTGCGACTATAATTTGATGTCAAAACACAATTTTATTTTTTTATTTAAGGCGTATTGTTTTATGAAATTCTTGAAACACGAACATTTAATTTCAAGTTTTATTACACTTTTATTTGTACTAAACAAATGAGATTTTTAAATTAATGTGACAACGTGCTATTGAAACTAATTCACATTCTTATGTAAGGTCATATAAATTAGAAAAAGAGTGCCAAAACTGAATAGTCACATCTATTTTGACGCAAAAATCAAAATTACTGCTACGTTAAATTGATTGAAAACCTGACGTGATAATCGAAACAAACAATGAATTCGTAAGCAGTGACAACATTTCAAGCAATGTCACATCAGCCTGTGGGAACGACACTTTCTCCCAAGTTGATCCGAAATAAATTTTCGGCTAAGGGTAACAACTTACTCTAATTAGCCGGTACAGAGTTCCAATTAATACGATTCGGGATCGGATATGCGCTGCCCCGCCGCCGTGCTTGCTTCAAACCGCACAGATAACATTTAAATCCTTTAATGAACTCTTCGAGTGGTTTATATACTCCCGCCTTCATAAATTAGCTTTTCTTTTGTTGCGTATTTCAATGTTTTTCATATGAGATTTATTAAATGATATTCTAATTAGCTTAAATGTGATTAGTTCATAAATTGTATAGTGATTATAAATAGTAATTGCTTTATTGACCTAGAAGTCTTGGGCTCTGGCTGGGTACCTTTGCTTTGTAATAACTCTCCGATAGGATTGCCAAGGAGGCAGCGAGAAATAAAATCACGTGATAAAGTTACCCAAAAGTAGAAGGACTCCTGATTTTATGAGAAATTTTTGGAGCAATAATTTTTATTCGGAAATCAGTATCTAGTCAATTTAGCAGAGTACCAAATTTGTGCCAGGTTTATTTTGGTGATACAGGTAGGGTAAATATTTATAGGTAGTTACTAAGTGTCCTAATTACTGCATACCATTTGAAGTATTTTGGCAACGTGGTAACCGTATTTGGTTGGTATTTCTTATTGGAACAAATTATTGGCGATCAAAACCTCAATTTAGAATCCCAAAACTACGGAAGATTTGAAATTCCGATGTTCCGTTCATCAATAATATCAAATAAATTACGTTTATCTACTACAATCCTTACAACTTTAACAAATCACGTAAATGCTTAATTATAAAATACCATAGATATAAATAATGAAATAGGGTGGATCCTAATGAAGTCGAATCGAAAAAAGGTAAATTGATTACAAAAAATTAAAGTTATTAGTAATCGAATGTTAGAACAAAACAGAACTCGTTTCGAAACAACGGGCCAAAATCGGTGGAATAACGCGACGATCCAATAATGAACCTAATGATACCTTAAAGGAAAAGGTGTTAAAACGTTTATTGGAATACTCCTAAAATATTATTAATAGCTTTTTAACAAGCCGACGTCTCATTTTAGGTGTTAACCTAAAGTTTTTCGGAAAGTTTTTTTGACCAAAAAAAACGAAGCATGCGGAGTGTTAAGAAGATTGTAATTCAATTTCTTGAATATTTTGAGATAATGGTCGCGTGGAGTGACTTTAATTTTGGGTTAACTACACGTCGTTTCATCGCAAAATATGGTATTTTATGAAGGTGATGAAAAATAAGGGACGCAATCAATGCCATACTAATACGTATACGAAAGTGTGTCCCTTTCACGTAGTAATTCAGAAATGGATCGGTAAGCTTTTATCGTAGAGAATGCTAAAAAACTGCAAAGTCACTAAGATAGATTTTTATTCTGGAAAAATTCTCGGGTCAGAATATAACATATAATATAACATCTGATAAAGTTGAGTTTTATTTTTAAACTTTAGTTTGTATTGAGTCCTGTTTTCTTGTTTGGCGCATATCACACTCATACTGATTTGTCATCGTTTCCTATATTTTGATATAAAATTCGCGTTCGTAAAATTTTCGGTTTACTGCAAACCTCGTTCTACATATCAATAAAGACGGTAATGGTTACTGGCGTATATCAATTTAATAATAACGTTGTAATATTCCCTCACCTGCTATGTTCCACATAAATTACGTTTTCCAAGTTAAAGCGTAGCACGATGAATTCATAATACATTACTCAAATTCCGACCACACGACATACAATTTTTCTTCGTTACAAGAGAAATCGTGCGCAGTACACGTGTAATAGGGGTGGGATCAAAGTGCCAAAACTTAATAACCCCTAATCGACAATTACCTCTACCGCTATAAAAATTCGGCGGGCCGACGCGACCGTTGGTCTCCGCCCAGAAAATGTTGTGGCAATGTCGATAATTTCGGGCTAGTGCTTCGAACAAACGCTGTCCACCGGTGAATTGTGGGGCCATCGATTTATTATTGAAATCAGCCCGTCGCACAAGCAGGCTTCCTGTTCTCGAAATTGGCTATAAAATTGGCTACCGCTCGTGCCACGCACACGATGTTTAATGATACGAAAAAAGTTAACATGACTACTTTTCAATTATGATCAAAGATTGACATATGGAGGGCGATTTATCTTGCACGAGCTGCTCGCTATATTTGTCTTGCTACATAACTCATTGTTCGCTGCTACATCGATCGAATAAACTTTATTAATAAAATTGTACTCTGAACCGTCAAGTAACTTAATAACTTTGTATTCAAGTTATTGAATTAAAAAAAAGTATATATTTGTTTTGTAGCATTGTTTAAAAGTCTGGGTTCCGTTGTCCGGTTTAACCTTCATAAACTAGCTATTTGTGCATTTTAACACAAATTTCATCGTAACGAATAACAAACTTAGATTTCGCATTAAATTGAAAAAGTATACAGCCGAGTGAAACAAAATACTTAGAATTGTAAATAAATATGAGATTTTCCTTGTGTTACTCATACTTAACGTCCGAGAACTTTCCTGAAAGCTCCGGTGGGGGAGCACGTGCCGGTCAGTGCGCACGCGCAGATGTCTCGCGACACCTGCCCTGACGTGCCCACTTCTCTCTCACACCTACACACCCCTCTATCTCTATCTCACTCTATTAATATTTTTTGATTTCAACAAAGTAAAGTAAAGGCGATGGCCACGATCAAAGCCACTGCACTTAGCGTTATGTCACCTGTTTCACGTAAATATTCTTAAATAGTTTGAAATCATTAGTATTCTAGGCGTAATTCCACCCTACAGGCCTCATCTACCTTGATAGGGCAGCCTCCAACAAGTTTGACAGCTCGAGACCACGTCTGCATACTTTTGTGTACAGTACCAGGAGGGTTCATCGTTTATGGAACATTTTTACTACATACTATGTACTGTAATGCAGCGCTAAAACGATTCCTAGAAAAATGCAATTTATTTACTTGGTTTGCGTTTACAAGTCAATGATTTTAGTTTGCATTTGTGTGTTGTTTGGCTTGAAATAACCGCAACTAAGTTATTCGGGACTGTTGTTCATACATGGTATGGCAATACGCGTAACGGCAATCAAATCTTGAGACCAAAAATATCCCGGCGTACTGTCGTTGATAGTATAGATCACTTTGCATACCTTCGGATATCTAAACGTGACTTTATGTTTATCAGCACTATAACAAATACAAATTATGTCACTGAAGACATGTTACTGTTAACTCCATTAAAACAGCAGCAATTGTTTTGTGATATATTCATTGATTAAAAAATATGCCACTGGCGTCTATGCAATTTTAATTTAAAAATAAATGTTTGGTGATTTAACAAACCAATTAATTCTTTCTTGCATCACAATTTTCATATTTTTAAATTCGTAATCTCCAATCCTACTGGAATAAATTTTCACATAACCGCTCATAAACCATCCGCATTAAAATGACGAATAAGCCGTGATGGCATTTGGATTTAAATTTACGCCTTTACCACTGACATAATAACGCTTGGGGCCGGAGCAAATGTAATAAAATGGGTATAGACGATAATGTGACCTTGATTAATGATGCAATATTGACAAAAGCCCAGCATGAAGCGGCTCTTGCTGAGAAAATTAGACACAGTGGAACCGGCGTCCGAACAGGGGCGATACCGATTGTTATTAGTGTCACTGGCTGATTGATCCTAACGGGGTTTTTTTCACGTTTTAAAAATAAGCGATTGTCAGTTGGAAATTGATGGTTCTAATTCCGACGGTGGAAATTTCGCGTCCTTTATTAGGCGTTGCTAGTGGCTTTGCGCGCGGGGAGATTGTTTTGATGGTAAAAAATGTGGTTACTTCTCAAGGCTATGGATTTTTTAAGTAAAACATATTTGAAAAATAAACCTAAGTCCCAATCAAATTCATAGATTTAGAAATTTTGGCTCTACGTACATGGCAATTCAAATACAGTTGTGTATGATAACACGATTTAAAAATATATATATAATGATTAACATTTGTAAAATACAATATTCATAGCACTTTGTATGTAGAAAATGTAATGGTACATGCAAACCCTCAAACTTAATATTATAAGGTAGCAATAACACGATAGTCTTTTATTTTTCCTAGTAATATGTCATAAGATATTTTATTATGAGAACAGAAACCACAATCGCGGCGTTGTTGTTTGAATATACAAATCCTTTGTATCCCCGTCTCACCACAGTGGTAAATCCCACATTTTAATTACCTCAATTTCGGGAACAATCAAGCCATAATATTTTTATTGTGAGAATAATAAGGTAGCTTTATTATACCCTAAAATTTTACAACATTATAATATTCCGTATACGATTTTGTAATTTTGTAACAAATATTGTATTCTAATGCAATTTTGTCGCTCATGTGCAATAATTTTAATTTAATATGACCATATTAAGTTTATGACTTCAATTAATGAGTGTGCTGACGTCAAATTAGATATTTATTAATTGACAGTGTCATTAAATGTTACATTAAATGCTGCCACCTTGGAGTTACGTAAAACTCTAACGTTTACCTGAGGACCACCAGCGAGCCTCGGAGAAATTCGCTCAATCGTTACAATTTAATTGAGTGCATTCTGTTAATTAATACCCTTTGTCCTCCGATTTGACCGTTCATTCACGAACGATTGCGCAATACACGTGTGACATCTATGTTACAAAATTCTAAGCCCCTCGATAATATCGCTGGAGTAAAGTTTATTTTTTAAATTCCTCCTTCGAACCATTTGTGATAAATTTAAGTTGCCTAAAAAAGGCGTAATTAAAATATTTCATTGTAGTTGCAGCACAATACTATTCGTAACGTTTATTCCGTCCATTTATCGTGACTTGATATAAATGTAGGAAATGTTATCGCCGGTCAGATCTCTCCAGCCACCGGGTAAGTGATGTCTTCATAATGACACGAGGTTAAATATCGTGAGACACATCTAGGTGTACGGACAAAACCGAACGTCACAAAGCGGCTTGGCCCCGAGTATTTTGTCAATGTTAAACTGATTCAATCAGTTTCGTATCAAATGCGTTCACAAAAAACGTTCCCATCCGAAAGGGTTGTAAGGAAATTTTGTCGACATTGAAAAAATACGGCCGGTAAATTAGTTTACGAGGTTATTAATTTCTATCATTTTATAGTAACAACGGTTATTAATAATGTCACGAATACGATAACCAATAATAAGGTCCGAACCACACACAACTAGATAATAGGGTAAACAATAAAACGAAAGTTCTACTGTAAGCCGGGCGTATAATTTGATATTTTGAAATAAGACATCAAATCAATTGTTTTGATGAAAAGGGGTTTGTTTTTATATGATTCAAACATGTTATTATTTTTAATTGAGCGTGTTACATCTGCTGTGGGTTACTGCGTTTATCTGTAACAGGTACACGTCAATATAATAAGCCTGTTTTCACCCGCAACGAATTAGATGACGCTTAATTAGAGATCCTTTAGTGTTAGGAAACACGTAAACAAGAACTTTGATTCATCAGTAGATAGTTATTTGTTAATTGTATTCACAGAGGTGCCCGCAGTATTGTCTCTTGTCGACGATTTGAATCTCGTACTGGCAAAGTTATTACATACCTAAAGTTTATGGGGCACTGGCCCATAATATTACTTTTTAGGTGAATATTTTTGATATTTTTAATGAACTTCGTAACGCCGTCGATAGAATTATTGAGATAACTTATAAAGGTATTTTTTTGCAAAAATGTACATCAAAATCGATTTAGAACAATATTTCATTAAAAAATTCAAAATAAAAAATCCAATTAAGTTTATAAATAATTGCTTGCTCAATTTTATGATAAAATTCTAGAATTAGACGCCCTTACTAGACTAGATTGGCAGGCGGACTAAGAGGAGGTCCAGTGCTTAACATCTAAAACGTTTGTGTGGTCCATGTATATTTCTTCCCAGGGTTGATGTTGGTTAATCAAGACTCGTTTTTTTAGACCACTCACAGTCCTTATATTAAAACACATCGCCAATCTATTTATTGCAACTGGTGGTCCAAATAAAATGAACCCATTTTTCTTCACTGGTATGTTGATTATTAAGTTAATTAGATTAAGCACATATTAAGATATCTGCAACATTAATCCAAGAGGACCCCACCCGAGTTACTCAGCCGTCATGACTAAAATACAAGAAAACAACTTAATAAGTAGATGTAATTGAATTTGTGTAAGTACGTAATTATAATTTGCATAAACAAAAGCGCCGCTATCTCGACGTTGGTGTCATTCTTTATTGATATTTTTATATTCCGCCACCCAAAGAGTAAAAGCGTTGGATAAAATATCAATTAGAGCACATTTTGAATGGCAAAAAATATTTTTACATCTCAATTTTACTAAGTGAATTCGTTCCTTGTATATTGGCGTATGTCATTTGCCGTTTTTGTATTGTGCATGTCGACGGTTTGGGCGGTAAGGTAATGAGGAACGAGAAGTATTTATTACAACGTTGATCTCTTAAGATCAAGCACTGCACAATCTCATTAGCGTACAGGTTACTCGCGGTGTCATTGAACTGAAATTCATTCTTAATTCTAATAAGAAAAATATTCAACATTTAAATAGATAATAATTAATGTTGATTGTTAGGCATTTTGTTTCACAAATATTTGAGGGCGAGTAATTACTGCACTTGCTCGCTTCCGAGTTGCTTATTAAATAGTAAGGGCTAATTTTTTTAGTCAATTATCAGGATCCACTTAGGACAGCTAGATTGTCAACAACTACAAAAATAAAACAATTTCTGTAACAACAAAAGCTTGTAAATCAATATGAAAATACCTTTTCATATAATATTCTTGTGTTGCACACGAATAAAATACCTTTTGATAGCCAATATGATCACTTATAAAACCATCAGTACAAAAAAGTAGCTTTAACTATCAATTATCTCTACAAAACGAAAAAAATTGATGCAAAAATAAAGTAAAGAATCGTAGTAACTTCTCCTTAAAAGTGGCAAGTGCAGGTCTCAGTGTTTTTAGGCCCCGCGACAATGTCGATGCGTAGTGTAAACAACGGACCGCGGTAACACGTATTTTTTGTATTTTGATTTATTGTTTCATGTTTCAAAAGTTGCTTTTTGTATTGTGCCACACACAGCCGCTGCTCCGCCGAGACATTTAAATTACTCAGCCGCCAGTGAAATATTGGAACGTGAATGTTCATGCGTACTGCGTACTCGTAGCTAGTCCACTAACGCCGCGTAGAAATTAAACATTAACAGCTTTCAATTTCATAGTTTTGTAGTTCATCTCTCGACGTAATTAATTTATTTTATTACTTGCTATTAATTACGTCTAAGAACATTTAAGTTGTGGCCACATTTATGACTGTTATTATTTGATCGTCAGAATTCAAGTTTGATGGAATATTAATTAAGTTTTGCGTACATTTGAATAAAAATTACAAAATGAGTTTCTTTCATAATTTAATACCTTTTACTGCCTATTCCCATGCAAAGGCAGGAGGACGCCACCGCAGCAAGATTTTATTATAAAGCAATAAACGCCAAACATTCAACGTCGCCCTCATAAAATATTAAGAGACATAATAATAATTCCAGTACATCGGCGTGCCCTCTTCCAATTGGCACCTTATTTAAATTCCTACTGGCGATTATTTTGGAACTGGACTTGCGAATGTTGCATATCTGGTTTCTGTGTAAAATCTACTACTTTATTAAGTGAGGAACTTTTATATTCGCGTAATGTAAGCATACTCACTAAGCGATCCGGTAATTTCATTGGCACTTTATTTCGTTAGCCGTATTAACCGATCCCGGCATGAATAAAAACAGCTCATGTAATCTCGCTTAAGTGCACGTCCTCGCCGATATTACGCGATATAAAGTTGGGGTTTTATGGGCCGAAAGTGGTATTTCTATTAAAATCTAGTGCGCTCCGAATAGTACGCGGCTTGAATAAATTCCCATCATCAACATTGTTAAAATAAGATCGCGAATATTTTAATTAGTATTAATTTTATGGATGAATAGTAAATTGAGTGTGGTGTACGCGAACTCCCCGCTGGCGGCGGCGTCACGGGGTGTGCATTACGAGCTATCCAACGGTTTTTACCCATACCCACCGTTCAGTAGATTAAGGGAAATGTGTTATTTATGCATCACTTATAGAAGCGCTCCCCGCCGAGGTATCATGTTAATTGACCGGCATTTCATTAATACTTCATTGTTACATTCTCTTTCGTTTTTTCACCTCGCCGCCTGTAATACAACAAGAATGGAACTAGTTAATGGTAATCAAATGGACGTTAAGATTGTTTCGGGGATTGTTATTGAGGTGCCTAATGTTTTTCTTATCTTTAGGACATTTCATTCCGATTTTCTTGAGGCTGCATTCGAAAAGTGTTCTTCTGATTTGATTGGCAGAGTTGAATATACTGTGTCAAGTTGTAGCTGTCAAAAAATCAATCGGTAATTCGACTTTGCATAGAAATCTCCCGGTCCATACATATTGATGCGTTACGCATATTGAGCTTGGGTATTTCAAATTGTTTAACGTCTTGATCAATGTAAAGACAAAAAGCGACGGCGAAACGCATGTGAACTCCGGTGCCCATTTTATTTGTTTATAGCGTCGTAAAACCTTAGATTGCTAATTAGTTTTATGGACATTTTATTTCAGTGACAAGATCGTGATGATCTCCGTCCGATTTTACTGTTCCGAGATAGTGTACTAATTATTTTCTTATAAAATGGGTATTAAATTAATAAAGTACTCGGGTGGACAAGTGCGGCGTGTACTTGTGCGGTGAGCGACGTGGGTGGGACGCGACTAGTGCGACATTCACTTAATATCCACTTGGGCATTATCACAATGTGTTTAAGATTTTTGAAGTCTTCCTGTCTACTTTTCAATTATGGAGTTCGGGCAAAATATATAGCGCCATAATTGTGAGGTCAGATTTTTTTGTTGGTCTTATTATATCCTTGTGATAATGCTTTGTACATCGATTTATTTTTATGGAAACCGACTTTCCCCATATGAAGTGGAAGGATTTTTAACCACAATATAACAATTTTATATACACTTCCTTGGTACTGGCTCTGTTCAGTTCGCAATATAACTAGCATTACTTGAAACTTAAAATCTACAGTAATACATAAGCTGTCGCCAATACTCCTAGGAAATAGACAGAGGTGTGACCCACAATTCGCCAAGTTCATTTTCATCTCAACACGTGATTGTGCGAGAGAATCACTCTCCTAGGTTGAAACTGTAGTCCTGGAAAAATATATAAAATTTTTCAACCAAATAACTTACACAAATTAATTACGTACCTGACAACCTTACAAAAAAAAACAAATGTCACCAAAACCCTTTACACACGACAGAATACCTTTTATATGTAGAAAGCCAACGTCTTTACTTAGTTGATTCGAAGTAATTTCAAGCATTTTATCATTAACGCAGCAAATAAAAGTCCACAAACGTATCTGATTTATCTTATTCGAGGGATTAGTAAAAACATATTAATTTGCCTTCACATTTCGAGTAATCTCAAGGGCCACTTTATAAATGGCCAGTAATTATTTTAAATTACGTGTAGCTTCTTAAAGTGTACAATTTCGTTTTTGTAAATTCAATGAATGAAAGCACGCGGTCTCTCACATCATTGTCAATTGCTTTTATTGCGATTGTCAAATTACAACTTGCCGAATGTTGCCATGTAATTAGGTGATATCCGCCTCATATCAATTCAGGTAATCATCACAATTTACTCGGCAGCAACATTGTTATCAATTCATGCACATTTGGCACAAGACAGACTTTTCATTTAACAATTCTTATGTTAATTATTCTCACAATATTAGAATTGATATTTTGATACTAACTAACATAACAAAATTACTACTCGTATATTACACCTAATGCCAATTACAGTAAGCAAAAAAAAAAACACTAAACTTAACTCCAAATAGAGTATTCATCCACGGTGTATTCTATATTTTCATTATTGCAAAGACAGCTTGATCAACGGAAAAAGATTTTTAAAATCAACAAAATCATATAAAAATCTCTCCTTTTATACTTTTCGATACTAATATTACCAATTTTCAAGTCAAATAACTTACACTTCTCTTGCTCAAATAATGCTGCCTTGGCATACAGCTGCTAATCACAAAATTCCGGATTCCATGAACAATCAATCTTGCCACTACGAAATAAGTGATCAAAGTTAACCCAATTTAAAGATTGAAGATAACCCGGTGAAATTAAGTAGCCGCGGTTCTCATTAACCGATATTAACGGATAAGCCACGGCCCGGTCAAATTTACACGCCCTTTATAAATTGTGCTTGTAACGTTTAAAGAAGCCGAAAAACTGATAATTCAAAGATTAATTTCAATGTTTTAATTAATGTGTGTGATGTAGAAGCTACAACATAGCCTACTGTATTTAAACTGTGTTAATAAATTTTATGTTTCATAGTTATTTATACATTTAATTTAATTGAACTAGTTTGATAATTACAGTAGTTCATTTGTTATATAAATATCCTTTCGGAAATTAAATTTAATAATTATCCGCAAAACAATAGTCAGAAAATTCACATCATTAATAAATATGCAACTTCAACTCCCTTCAGGTTATTTGATAATTTTGGAATTGGTAGAGCCACGCTGTTGTCTGTCACGACTCAACATGAATAGGCAAGCTCATCCGGAACAGTACCACTGTCTCCTAGGAAATCGACAGTCAATCGGTGAGTGAGATTGCCGGATGCCCAATACCCCTTTCCTCTTCCCATCCTTTTTCCTTTCAACTCCCCTCCTAATTAGGCCGGCAATACACCCATGATCCAGTATTGTGGATGTTGACGGGCGGCAGTGACCACTTACCAGGTGACCTGTTAGCTCGTTCGCCGGACCTATGCAATAAAAAAATCGAAAGAAAGTTGGGGATATTTTAAACACTATGGTTATTTTACTTTTTTCTTTCAATATATATCAATGTTACTGTAATTGCTTTAGATTTGATTAATAAATAAACTGTATCAATGGTAAGAAATTCGTTCATAAATATTAAGCAGAGTTCACATAGTCAAAAAATACAGTACCAGTCATTTGAATGGCTATGTCACATTCATAGACTGCATATTTTAAGTTTCCGTATCTGAATATGTTTTAATAAACAAACGTATAATTTGAAACTTATTATCAATTATAATTATTGATAAAGTATTTTAATTGAATTATGGAAATTAATTATTATAAAAATATATTTCATTTCATAAAATTATTTTAAACTTGAAATCTAAAATATAATTTAATCTATAATTATTGGCTGGTTACTAAAATTTAATTTATCATCAAGAATGGATTTTTCTCTTGAAAAAAGAAAACAAATAGAAGTGACCTACTAAATTCACATTTAAAAGCGAGCGACGAATACATTCTTAACACAAATGTCTTGAACGAAAACATTTTAATAAATCCGATAAGAGTGGAAATCCAAGCACATAAAATACATTGAGTTAACTGTATCGTTTATTGCATTATTCAAGAATTAGAGTTTATGTTATCATTGGTTTTTTATGCCAAAGCTCCGATAAACGAACAAGCGACTGACCCGATGGTAAGTGATCATCATCACCTATAAAACCCGGGGATTGTATGCCTTTAAATATGGATGGAGTGAAGGAAAGATAAAAGTAAGATATGTCTTGACAAACGTAGCGTAGTACGTCCTCTGGCCAGATGGCGGGATGACTTGCACAGGAGGGCCGGCAGCGACTGGATGCATAAAGCAGCAGACCGGGCTCTGTGGCGTACTTTGGGAGAGGCCTATGTCCAGCAGTGGACTGAAATGGACTGATGATGATGATGATGATAATGATGATGATAAAGGGAAAGATGGTCAATAAGAAGAAGAAAAATAAAGAGTACAGCAGTGGACTTCCTGTGGCAGAAGTGAGAGAGGGAGAAAGACTAGGGAAAGAGGCAATATCCTCCGTTCTCTAGTAATATAACTCAAATATATGAAGTATATAATGATTCATCGAGCCTCTGTGTATCTAATGTTAAGGGCTTTTAGACATTTTAGCACTATCATGGCGTACTTGCTGAACTTCGCATACCTTTGAAATTCACATTAAGATCTTTAAAGTATGCAGGTTTTCTCTCGATGGCTTCTTCCATAACGTAAAATACGTACTTCAAATAGCTGAAGGTCAATTAAGGGTTCAATCACTGATTTATGAATTCTTATGAATTATCCATTTGGCCCGCTGCTATCTGCAGGTTATCGCTCACTTTAACTATATTAAATCCAAACGGAAATCTGTTACCCAATTTCGGTCTTAGTTTCCTATGAGACAGTGGAACCTGCTCGATCCAACTCATTCATGCCGTAGTCGTGATAAAATGGTGTCTGAGGGACACGATAAAATTGATAAAGCTTTTTGTCTTCCCAGAAATTGCTTCCCATTCATAAAACATATATTCAGGTCACGTGAACGATTTCAGCTTCCGAATACGCGTCTCTATGGGGACGTACTTTTACTTTTACTAAAAAACAAAGGAGCGTGACGCATCGTCACGTAGCAACAATTTCCCGATCATTACCGGGAACGTGTTATAATCTGTGACGAACTGTTTGGCGCCAGGATTTTATTGTTCTGCCCCGAGGGTGACGTGTGAACGTGGTTAGATTTAATTATTTTTTTATAGTCTCTTCTACAAGGAGTTCTTGTAGGGTGGAATAACATCAATTATGTAGTAATTTTGTTCTGTTTTATTGCTTTTACGACTTTTCCACCGTGGTATGAATGGTAATTTTAAGGTTTGTTTTATCAAATTCATTAATAAAAGTACTAGTTAGTTTATTGTTTTTATACATTATTGAATTTAATTAAGCGCATTAATGTCTATTGTTGTTAAGTTAGTGAACATAAAATACAATGTCTTGCACACGTACCAAATCATTTTTTGCCACAAAATAATAATTGCACATCCACAATTAATATATATCAAGAACCAACATTTAGCTAAAAAAATCCAATATCCTATTTTTAAAATGATTGCAACTTTGAAATTCGAATGCTGGCCGTCTGATACTGGCTTGTAAGAGTTTTAGTAAGAAAAAACGATCTAATGAGTTCCAATAAAGATTTTTTAAAATAAGAATATACATAACCAAAGTTGACGCTAGTGGGAAACAAAGAGTCTAACAAAGAAACTTTCTAAATCTAATAAGATTGAACCAAAAAGGTTGTATATTTCCAACACAAGACCATTGCCAGCCTTTCTATTAGACTGTACTTATAGCGTATGTAACAGGCTAACCGTTTACAAATGTTCGCGAAGCTATTACTAGGTAAAACCTCCCGCCGTGATTGGAGGGGAGGGCAGTGTACGAGCACAACCAATGAGAGGCTGCGTTTAACAATAGGCAAGGTTTGCTACGCCTGTAACGGTACTTTGTTTAGCTACGCCGCGCTTAGATCATTAGCTTATACATTCTGCAGTTCTGTGATGTGTTGTAACGATCGCTTTTCTTGACCATGCGAATTCAGCTTTATAAGGTATGTTTCGTATTGGAATATTAAGAGTATTGTCTAATTGGTTATTTATTAATTTCTAGGTTCAGAATCATGGCACACTAGATTCTTTTGCATTTGCTGTCTAATAAGATCGTGTAAAATTTTCCATCTGAAGTCCCTTTCAATAATATCATGCAAACAGTCTTATAAATGTACATGCGGATAAATTTCCACTCCAACGTCATTTGTTACACCAGTCGCAAAACATAATTAATTAAATTAATTAATTAATTCGCCCGGCAATTAAACCAAACTTGTCCATCTTTGAGTTATAGCCGACGGCACTTTGGACCTCAATTAGAGTCACACTTAAAATACGCATAATTGAATGTGGCTTTTATTTTAAAATAATTAAGAATAATCTTGAAAATTTATTTAAATGTAAAACTATTCGGGAGTGAGTGTGGATGATGATTCAATTAATTCAATTGTCCGAATTTATTTGTTCACTTCGGTAAAGTGTTTATGTAAATCCGATGGAATTATGATGGTCTTGCTCAAGCGTTAGTGTTAAATGATTCGTCCATTTTTCAGCTTAACATATCTATCGAGTGCATTACGGTTGTGACACGATTCTTTCTCACGTTTTAATCGGACTCTATTTAAATGGAATGGATATTTGGGATTTTTGTGTGTACGCTTAATAAGCTACCGGTGATTACGTGCAGTAATAAAATTCATTCATAAATTAATAATTAAGATAGGATTAACCATTGTATATTCTAAGGCTTAATAGGGTTATTCATTTTACTTAATACCAATTAGAATTTAAGATAAAACTTAATTTGTCTTACTTTATATTTTTACGCGAAATTCTTATTTAACTCTATAACTGATGTAGTATTGTTGAAAATGCAACTTAGTGTAAAAAAATACACATAAAATCCATACGATTCCGTGCAAAGGTATAACTATAATTAATGAACTACACAGACTAGCTTTAAGATGTGAAAAGTATTCGTTTGATGAAGCTCCGCCATTTGTTTGATAAATGAATAATCGCCGCGGATGATCACGAAATAAAAAAACCTACAATGTGGTGTGCGAACTTTATACTGAGGGAATAAATAAAAACGGCGCGTTGTTTAAATACAGCGGCGGGCAGCGCGCCCCGCGGTACAGTCGCGGCCCGCGGTACCTCCCGCGCCACCCGCTCATATTTATTGCAATATTAATATTATTAAAATGACATTTATTGTGTGCTAGCAACCGGGAACGGAGTTTACGCACTGTATCTCTAAATATAAATTAACGCGTATCGTTCGTGCGACGATGTTATTCTTTAAAAATTATGCATTTGAATAAATAATGCAAATTGCCCATATTACAATAACGCATAAATCCTCAGTTTAACCGCTTGCGCTATTAAAATAAAAAAGGCATTATGAAGTAAAGAAGGCTCATTTAAAGCGCAGTTAGGTCTCAGGAGATAGGTTTGAGCTGGCTATCATGTAGGGCCGTTTAATCAAATGTTCATCTGCGATAGGAGGCCCGGGGCGTCGTCGGCGCGACGCACTTGGGCGAGTGTACACGAATGCCTCTGTCGCGTGGTTACGCGCTATTAACCGTGTCGGCCGTCTTGCTACTAGTCGACTCTATCCTATAAATTACACGAATTATACAGTGTGGCGGGCGTACGCGAGCCCGTGATATATTGTGGTATGGCAACCGCGCCGAAGAGCCTTCGTGTCAGCGGACGCGAAATTATACACCCGATCGCGCTGTTTGCGCCCCACACCGCTAATGCGCGCTGCCCGCGCCGTGCGCCGCCGACGTGCGCGTCGCGGTTTATTTGCGATTGTTATTTCGTAAATGATACGCCTCCGAGTCGGAGCTAGAGTTATCGTCGGCAACTAGCGTTATTTTCGCAGAGAAAGCGTCGGACAACGTTTGTTCCGATGACAATCGGAATCTGTCTGTGTCCGTGCGTGTGGTATTATCATTTGTATTGCTTGTACCTCTGACTAAAACCACGTTGTAACTTTAGCTGACTGCATAATTTATTAAATTACGCATTAAAATAACTATTTATACACAGCTTTTGTAGTGATAAAGCGGGTATTAATGGTATTAATAACGCCATACTGACGTCGAAGAGGTAATTAGTAAACGGTCGCGGTTATTAAAATCACTAATAAATTTTCATTATGACAGTATAATCACGGTTGTTATGGGGAATGTGCATCGTCGGCAGAACCTAAGATTTCCGACACTCACTTCGGACGGTTGGCAGTTCTCATTCCATTAAGCTTAATCCAATTAAATTATCAAGTAATCAAGATTAAAATTACGTTATTGCCATGATTGAGGCGTTTTACGTCAGGTTTGACAGCGGCACTCATGCTCGCCGGCGGTACGAATAAAGCTACAGCTCGTCAATTAAAGACTGAAATGAGTGGCTCTAACTGCGAGTACAAAGCGACTACTGCCTCACACCTGTTTAATATTTATAAAGGCAATTTCAAGCACTAACACAGTTAAGAGAACATACAGATACTATCTGCTCCTTAAGGGACGAGGACATTTTCGATAAACATTCCAAATACTATCATCTTAATGAGATTATTGATAGTATAAACAAAAAATGCACCAATACATTTAGGAATTTCGGTTATGCTCAATATGGGGCAACATACCACACGAACGATGCAACCATGTAACATTACCTGCAGAAATAGTTTAAGTTGGAAAGGTTGCAAATATTTTCATGATACAAAAATAGAACCTTTGATTTTTATTCAACCACTCTTCCATAACTAAAAGACTATATATGTACGTGCCTTATAATTCCAGCTTAAATTTTCATCTTTGCTCTTACGTATATCGGTAAAATAAACTTACATTTTATTTGCAAATTTGTAAAGTATTCTATTAATGTACACTTTGACTAATCAGAATCAATTGGAAGATTATAAAGCTATGAAATATTTATATATCAGATTTTTATTCCATTTCCATTGGGATTGGCTTATAAGAAATCTATAAATCTTTCATATTAGTATTACGCAACACTTTCTGAAAACACATAAGATGTAAGTTTTATGAGAAATACCGCGGAGCGTTTGGTCAGCACGGTTCGGTTACACTTTGATTGCACGCACATAAATCTTCCCACGCACTAGTTTTATTGGGGAAAATCCAAATTAGTGTAAATATAGGTACAATACAGGTTTTATGTGCGGTCATCGGTTCATCGATTGCTTTGCTCGTAAAAACGGGATGATAATAACGATTGAGCGCGTAATGAAACGATGCTTAATGAGAAACTGCGAGGGAGTTTATTAAATTTTTAATTAATATATATTTGTGTTGCTTGAGGCGTGAAGTGTTTAGTTGAGATACTAATTGGCCGAGGTGGGCGCTAAATGCAACTCGGGTATTTATGTAAATAAAATCTGATATATATGAGATTTTACTTTTTAATTTTGAAATTAATTCGGGTGTGATTGGAGGTCTAATTAGATATTTTTTGTCTTATAAGAAATTCGGTTCTTAGTTAGTATTTATGTCTTCTTGTAAGTGCCTTTATCCCCCAATTCAGTAGCATTGGAGCAACAAAATATTTATGCTCATTACAAAATCATGTGGCTTATAATTTTATAATCGACCATTCACTCTTTACGTAATAAAGATAATGGATTAGAATACTAAATTATTTCCAAAATCTTGTGGAGAATTTTAGCTACGCTCAAACTATTATGTTATTTTTCCATTTACTGCAAGCTATAAATCATATATTTAATCCAAGCTGTTTAAAGCAGATGACCGACAAACGGACTAGTCGAATATCGGCTGGCAATCACGGCCCATGAACATCCACAGCTGTTGGCTTGTACAGTCACAGATAATCTCACTAAAATACGAAGCAAAACAAAAATGTGTCGCTAGTATCGCCTTGATAGAGACAGCATAATATCCAGGATACAATCAAAAAAATCTATAGCAGTAAAAGTGGTACCTACTAAATAAAAACAAAATAAATTAGTTGCGTATTAGAAAATAAAATAAATTCATGAAATATGATAATACGAAGTTTTTCTCCAAAACAATTATTAATGACATAAGTTAAAAGACACCATTGCATTGAAGCGCCACCTGTAGTTTTTACACCTAAATTACATTCACCCTGTCTGTAACCCACCCCTGCGCTATTTTAACAACAGGTAGGCACTTGCGCACCTAACGCCATCTACAATAGCTACCAAAAACAGTTCACGGGGTTGGAAATATGTATCGATTTTAGTTCGCACATTATAAGGGTTGAATATAGATGTCGGGGCTGCGCTTACTATAGGGGTGAGAGTATTTGGTATACTTCATCCACAATATACCGTATTATTTTTTACTGACTTTTTGCATACAATGCAATTACCGGTAATTAAATTTTTCCTTAGTAGGTGCGTCAATATAAAAGTTTTAGTTTCTGATATGAAATTATCAATATATTTATTATTGTATGATCTAGTTATTCATACGTTATACGTTCATTCATATAGTTAATTATACGTCGTTCTTCAAACAATTTATACTTTTTCATTAGAGATAGACCCTAGTTGTAGGTAAAGCTACAGTACCAATAGGTAGGCTTCACCGGAATGATACCATCAACTCAAAGAAAATTAGTTTGTTTTTGCTGTCTATCGTTTGGTCGGTAGATGACAGATTCCTGGAGACCTTTAATCCGGTAGTAAGACATTCGAATCCGCGCAGACGGAACGCGATAAAGGAAAGCACGTCGCATGCATGTGCGTCGTGTTTCTGGTTCCGCATATGTATATTCGGCATCGACTGGGCTGGCATAATCGTAGGGTTATTGCTCGTCAGAATACTCTATTTGCATTGCATTTTAGTAAGATCAAGTGCATTGTAATCAAAATCCAAAAATAAATTTTGTTTTCATTCATTATTTTATTTTATTTAAATAAAAATGATCTTTTAATTCACTTTTACTCAATAGAAAGCAGCTGTATAGAACAAAGCCCTACTAAATGCTCCAACTGACGGTATCGACTTAACTCGAAACATAAACACGAAGCGCGAAAAAGTAGTGACAAACTTGAAGGCTTCCGACGGAAAGTCGTGTGCCGCGTCGTGTGCCGTCGCACCTGCCAGCCAGCTCCACTCGGCCGCATTACACCGCTGGGAATCTCACTAATCCGAATTGTAAATTAGTAATAAATAGGTTGATAAGAACATTTTTTTGATCAGCGTAAATATTATGTGTAACTCGTTTCTGCGTTCGCGTGCATAGAAATTCCGTTTAAGTATAAGCAGAGAAACAAATTAATATTCTGGAATGGACACCATTTGGGACGATTGGTTTCCGAATTGCTGTTTATAATTAATTGGCGACCCGAGGTCTCGGGTTCCGTGCCATGCACACACCTCTGATCTTTCTAGTTACATATGTATTCATAGATAGATATCGCTCACTTTTATCGTGAATGGAAGATAATGTGAAGAATTTGCATATTCAAGAGATCTTCATAAGAATTTCAAAAGTAAGTGGATTGGACGATATCAGGTCGTATTATGTCTGAATGCTGTGGACTACGAATTGATGTATCTCAATTGCAGATGAGGCTAATCATCATCAGTGAGACAGGTTAATTACCACCTGACAGTATTATTTCATAAATTTTCCTACGGCACACTTGAAATACAATATCTAGAATAGTATTTCAGCCCTAATAAAATTCCACTCCAAAGCTCCTAGAGCAAAAAAATACCGATAATAACCCTTGCTATTGTCACGTCAATCATCGATATTAGCTCTAAAAAGCGGAATAAAAAGTATAAACTACATTATTTATAACTGGCCTACAATAACTTAACAGAACCTGTCCAAACATACATTATCACGACTATAACCTCGGAGTTACGATCTGGTTACCATCTCCGCGGTGCACGTGAGTCTTGCTATCTCGAAATTATGTAAGCCGGTACATGGGTTTATATATGTGAAGTTTAATTTATGCCGAAATAAATACATTCTAACTGTACCAGCAAGATGACACTGCAGATGTTTGGTGGAATTTGTGGCCACTTAAAAGTAAAAATTCTCATATTAAAAGAATTCTTCCACTTTCCACGGCGCACGCGTGTCGTATACACTCTGTAACGAAATCTGTCGGTTCGCATCCATAATTTATAACTAATTATTAATATTAAATAACGGTGCGTGATTTTATAATTTATTTATGATATAACCTATTGATTTGAATCGGTCGACCGTGAATTATTGTCGGCATAGTTGTGAGATTTTGTTTTACTGCAATTTTAGGCGTGTTTGATACAATTTCTTATACAGCATTATTACTTTATAGTTTCTTTTTTATTTAACAAAAAAAATCGTTTTAAAAAATAGTCTCAGCGAAACACGCATGGAAAGTTTTTTATTTAGCAAAATTAGCCTTCGTCAAGTACCGTCACAATTGCCTCCTTTAATTTATGCAATTTAGTAAACAGTGCATTATGGAGTACTTTCATTATTCGTGTACTTTCAGTATAAAATATTTCAATGCGAATTACACTCCGAAGTAGTGCATGATAATAGTAATCGTCTTTTTATGAACATTATCCCATAGACAGAAAATTTAATTGGACCGTAGGTATCTAACGACTCATTATCATAAAGAGTTAACTGTCAAATAAAACGCAGTGGACAATTCACAGAACTAGAATGACGCTAGACACACACCTGCTACATTCCACAGTTTATAACCATCACTTGTACCAAGTACCAAATGACCGCGATTACAGAAACGTGAAAATTAATTAGATCACACCGTGATTGATCTCACAAACTGTCACGTGCCACGACGTGACGGTGATGGGTGTGCTACGCCGAACACCAACAATTAATTAGCAGAGACAATGCCAACATGATACCATTACACATATAATTAACATACACGAAGAAAATGTTGTTACGCTTATGCAATTTCTGTTCGCGTTTTACTTTATTACGCAAAAAGTTTACAACGCTCATTTACCAAAACAAAAGCTTCGAGACATTAATAACACAATATCGTCTCCGATCGTTTTACAGCGCCTATTCTCCCTAACGACTTCTAAATAGACGACGCGAGCGGAGCCCGTCTTCCGAACAAGGTAAAGGACGGGATAATTACGCGCAACGACGTGCAACAATAGCGGCGCGAGCTTACTGCTCTATGGCATAATAAGCGCCGGCGTATTTTGACCAGTGCAACAAGTAGCGGGGTGCGGCGTGCGGCGTGCGGCGGCGCGCGGCGCGGCCGAGCGGCGGGCGGCCCGTGCGAGTGCGCGCGCGCTCGGCACGCGCCCCACCGCCAGCCGCGCCGCCCCGCGCGCCTCCGCCGCCGCCGCCGCGCGCGCTACTTAGCGTCGGGGGTGCGCGCCACCTCCGCCAATTCAACGGCGACCTCCGCGCGGCACGCACTCGTGCGCATTCGATCTACTCTCGACTACTTTACGCGATGCTCATGGCGGCGATCCACTCTTATCAGAATCTCGGTGTCGATCAGAAATTGACACACCTCCAGAATGCTGCTCCCAGGAGGCTGGCACCCGCTCCCGTGGACGCGGGCCGGTGCAAGAAGAGATCGTATCTGCATCAGCCGTATCCATCTCAGCCGGCTTCCGTGGCCCGCAGGAACGCCCGGGAGAGGAACAGAGTGAAGCAAGTTAATAATGGATTCGCGGCGCTCCGCCAGCACATACCATCGGCGATCTCCGCCGCTCTAGCCGGTGGACGAGGATCCTCAAGAAAACTGAGCAAAGTGGACACTTTAAGGCTGGCAGTGGAATACATTAAAAGCTTAAAACGCTTATTGGAAGAAAGTGAAGATGGATGTTCAGATACACAATTAGGCATGGCGCTGACGACGAGCGGCTCACAAACCCCACCGTCCTCCGAGGAGTCGCACTCACCGGCGCCGTCCCTGGTGTCGGAGAGCTCAGCGGGCCCGAGCTGTCACGACGCGTACGACTTCTACGAGCCCATGAGTCCCGAAGATGAAGAGCTTCTGGACGTCATATCTCGGTGGCAGCAGCAATGATCATCAAGGTAAGCTTCACTACCACACTGCCCTATTTTATTTCTAAATTTAGTATCGCATTATCTCTTTGATAACAGAGCTTAAATATTTTTTTTTATATATACTTGTATCGTCAGAAGTTTGATAATGACATTTCTTATCGCATTGTTTGCGCTCGTCGCGCCGCGCCGCACTGGCCGTGAATCCGTCGCTCTAAATTATCTATTCGTACTGAAATCATGTGTAGGGGATTTTTTAAAAGCATATTTTATTTTAAGACTATTTTGTTGCAAAAGCCAGGTATCACGATAAACCATGTTTTTTGCCCGAGCCTGTTAGACACGGTTACCTACAGGGTCGACTCTTTTATGTTGCACAATTTTGAATGAAGGTTCATCCCTAAAGCAAAAAGTAAACAGGTCTACTATTATGGGTGAGCACTGAACCGTAAGATCGACTTTATCTATCCATTGTAAAATTAAAGGACACAATAGCAAGTCGCCGACAATAGCGAATCTTAAAATATGTCGTTGTATGAAAGCTTCTCGCTGCTAGGTAGTATTTTTTTTATTAAAACACACAGCCTTTTCTATTTCGCGTTTAAAAATAAAATAGGGACCCGCATTCCACCTCCTTATTTTCCTCAATAGCCGTGCAGCAATTATTTCTAACAACCTTGTGGTTCACCCCGCATGTAGTGGGAAAATTGCACATAAAATGATCTATTCTAATAATAAGTAGACAAAAGGCATGATTTTATGTTGTCCGTGCGAAATATAGTTTAGTTGCTATGGCGCGCCGGTGTTCTGCCGTCCGGTTGCCATATGGTCACAATAGATGGATTAGCAACCAGGAGCGCCGTGACTAAAAACTTGAAATTGAACTCGCAAAAAACGGGCCGTCGTAGACTATTAATTTATTGTACCGGAAGACGAAATCTCAAGAGGAAATAGAAGGGCGTCGAGCGAGGCACACGTGTTACAATATTTGCTAAGCACTATACAAACATCTGATGATACGAGTTTGATATTCTCGGGAACACACGTCATTACACACTCGATCCGAACTACCAGCGTCATCAAAGTACAAGTTATTTTTTGATCGCATCAACAGTGTAAACAAGAATTAATAAAATATTTTTCATTTTCCCAGGAACCGTGTTCAGCGGTGATCAAAGTGCGGCCAGTAAGCGGCTTGGTGATTATGAAAAAACGAGTATTCCTCAAGTGAGAGCCGAACGGAGCGCGAGGGACTCTCAGACAACCTCTAATTAACCGCAATCAGTATATTCCTAATGAGAGGGGATAATGGTGGACTATAACGAAGCATCGATGCATTCCTGCGAGCGACTGCACTCCGAACGAATGCCCTGCATTTCGTACATCGATGGAATAACACCAAGACTGAAACTAACATTTGTTTGTTCCATAGGCATTTAGTATTACCATAAGTGATTGAAACATCGCTGTGCCTTAGTACGTAGCCTTACTACACTTCCACGTAGATATTAAGACTTTAATTATTGTTATCTAGTCATTAGATGTTAAGTTTAGCATTTGTATGTAAATATGTCACTGTTCGAATACGATTGAGACAAAGACTTGTAGTGTAAATAGATATACGTAGCACCATAAGCGAGATTCCTAATAACATAAGACTTTACAATAGGTGTTAATAGTTCTTTACAAAATGAACATCAGACAACCTGTTGGTTGCGTTTGTAAATAAATTATATCATCGAAATATTTTCTTTTATTCCAACCCACCTGAAGTATCATTATCTAGACATAAATTATGATGAAGAGGAAATATAAGTAACAAAAAATAAATAAACAAGCTGAGGCTATGATAATAAGATGACTTGGCTAATTTTATAAATCTTAAGTTTTGAATGCAAATCTTGAATGAATAGCAAAGAAATATACATAAAAAATTACTCAGTAATATCTTACAATTGACTTTAGAACTTCCTACTTTTTATTAAAAAGCATATTATATAATAAAAAATATATACGTTTAAAAATACCTACACAAAGCTAATGAAATTTAGAACATCATCCAATAATTCATCCAGCAATGCTTGAACCGTTACTCATACCACCGCTCAGAGTTAGTTTCCCACACAGCAAACACCACGCAAAAATAAGTATATCTTTCAAATACATAATTACTCTAATTTTTCTAAGTACGTGATGTATGCCCATAATCACATTTACGTTAATGACACGGATGAAACAAAACAAACCAGCAAGAACAATTTCCACACGTGTCCGAACTCAAGTTACATTCGCAAAAAGGATACAATAAACCACGCCAATTACACTAAAATGGGGGACCTAAACAATGCATCGTCGCTTTTAATTTGAAGACAATCGTCGGAACTGTATCACGTAGCACTACCCGCCCAGCGAAATCAAATTGCAATAGTAATTTTTGATAATTGAGGGGAAGCGCGGGCCATGATGGGTGGATATTTCCGTTGATATGAATGCTTGTTCAGTGCATTGGTAACGCGACAAGATCGCTATGTATGAACACCTGTGGAATCGTAGCGTTTAGTTGCTGTTTAATTTTCTTTGTATTAATTGTTCAGTATGTGCGCGGCGCATCCGCTTGCAAACTTGCTCCTCATTATCTCGTCCTGTTAGGCGCTGCTCTATAATGTTCTCCAATTTACATGGCCATCACTCCCCTAGCGTCAACGGCTTGTGTTCTATGTCCTTTTTATTATTGCAATATGAGTTGTAACTTAGCCTTACTTGTTTATTGGAATTTGTTCGTTGACTTGAAGTCTTAACCTTATTTTATTGTGTACATTTTTGAGCTAGTACAAATTACATAATCTACAACATTTTATAATACCATATTCGAATAGGTCTTACACGAATATGTTTTTTTTCCTAATTATCCCTGTGCTATTTGTTATTATTTTTTAAAATCAGAAATCTCTACAATTAAACCACGTCTTTGGACTGTTTAAAAATCTGTTTTAATGGAAAATTTTGAGCTTGAGAAAACATTAAAAATGACTTGCAGCCCATGCACAAGTCGCGCGGCTCGTAAAAGCTCGGCGTCGCTCGTGCGTTTACGGGGCACGCGACCGCCGCGCGCGCTTTCGGCAGCTGCGCACGCTCTGCACGTATTACTCTGAGATCGGAGCCAAAATGCTAACGAAATATATGCGTAAATTATACTTAATTATATCCAAATAATAAAAAATAAAGTACATCATTCTAATTCAAATGACAAGAAAGTGATATTTTGCTCTGATTCATTAGTTGTTAAGAACCGAGGACTTGATGAGACCTTTCAATAAGTTTAAACAACATCTCTCGAGTGCTACTTAGCAAAGATTCGCAAACCTCAAACATATTCATCACATCCGAAAACATGTGTTATTTACAAAAATGCCTTGATCCGTAAAATTGGTGGCACTACCGGTCCAATTTCCAAAAACATATTTAGAAGTATCCTTTAAGTGTTCTTGACCATATCGCAAAAACAATGCTGAAAAACAAAATCCGGAACAGCTGTTCCGCAGAGTCCCAGGGGCTATGTCCTTGGTTTAAAGTGTGGGCGCAAGTTGCAGTGAACATGTGACCCAAATCCAGGCGCATGCAGTCGGTGTTATTTTCGTATATCAAGTTCAAGTGCCTTAACTCGTAAAAAATATAAAGTGGAAGGCAGGTCAATACTAACAAGAAATGAGGTTATACGTGTTTGCACTTAAGGCTCTATTTTGTTTTAATATTAGCATACTAATTTTGACAGAATTAAAAAAAATACACGGATATTGCATGAATAAATTAGTTTCAAATTTCATAATAAAGTAAAGGCATACATTAAGCTATTACTTAAGAATATATTTTTTTTTCTAGAAAATGTCAAAACTCTATTAAACCATACTAAAAAAATATAATTGCTCGATTAAAATAAAAGTAATATATCCCTTTAACTTTACAATAATTATTTTGATCACCAGTTAATATTCTTCTATCAGAAAATATATGAAACATAATGTTTGAATATATTATTATAATCAATAAGTTCCAAATTAAATTGATAATTTCGAGTCTGTTGCAATTGTAATAAAATAACGAAACGCCACAAACATCAAAGTTCCATTCATTAACTATTCAATTAATCAGCGAGCACAGCGATACCATAAATTCACTAAGCAATAAACTTCATTAATGGCCTTTAATGAATTGGAACTCGGTAGCAGGTAGATTTATCTAAATAATCTGGAATCCCGACCCAAATTCTTATGAAATAATAATTATGTAGGGAAAGATGCCGCACTTGTTACGATGTCTGTCTTTTGAGACGCGGGACCCCCTAAAACTTTGCATTTAACTGCACCCCTTGCCGTGTCAAATAGTTGGAATTTTTTGCCTTAACCGTACACAACATGAAGCAAACCGTAAATCACTTATCGAAAATAGAGAAGCGACGAAGCTTAAACATTTGTCTAGCAAATATAGTTTTTATTATATAATTTTATATCAACGGACCACATGTACTTGGAAGGGAAAAACTAAGCGCTCGAAGCTTATAAATTATTGTAAAGCAATGGAGTTGAAATTAAATTTGTTACATTTTAGAATGTGTTTTTTTTTTGTTTATATGCAAGTCGCGTTAGTGCTAGATATTCAGAATTATATTAAGAGAAGATATATTAAGCAGTTTGATGCCACTTAAGAAAAAGACTGATGGTAAAGTTAAAGCCAATATTTTTTCTTTAGAAAGTTCGCAATACTTTGAAGATAATTAATAATTTTACATTAAGATATAGCATTATTTGAATTGAATAATTTCAATACAATGAACACACGAATAAGCAAAAACCGGTTTATGCAAGAGCTGTACAAAAACATTTTTTATAGCAGATGGAAGTCTCTACTGTTCGAGGACAAGTTATCGGCTTGAGTCAAAGGGACGTCGTGTCGCGCTATTCAAATAATTAGGGTCGATACCGCCACTGGCTTCGATCGAATTAAACCACATAAAATGGTTGTGAAGAATCGACCGCCACAAAAACGCTCAGCCACCAGTGATATATCGTGCTCCCGGACCAACGGGCACCATTTATACTTGTTACCAATACAACCTTATAGAACCCTAAGAGTAATGAATACATTCACCCTACACATTCCCGTGAAACATACACCATATTTTGGTAATGTCAATTAAGTACTTATCCATCCAAATTCGGAAGATACGCCTGTCAACAACAAAATGGAAACTTGAAGCTCCTTCGAGATCACAGCGAGTTCAATGACCTAGCCAGGTGCTGAGTGACAGTAGATATTATGACTTATCTATAGGCAAACGGAAGAAATTACCTTACTATTTGTGTCGATGTAATGTTCAACTGACCTTTCATAATGCGCTCTAGATTGTGAATAAAGTCAACAATGACTTAATTTTATCGGCATCTCTGACAGCTGGCGTGATTTGACAACATCCTGTGTATGTGAACAGTTGTTGATAGGGAAACCTGTCAATTATTTTATTTTCCATTTTGAAATCGAACAGTATGACGAAATTAACAATGGTTTCGTAACAAATAGACCGACATGTCAGTAACGTTCTCCCATGCCAACTTTAGCTTGAATATCATCTAAAATGCGGTGAAGTTGCGCACAGTTGTCCAGGAAAACGTTAACTAAGTCTAGAGGTAACATGTCATCGAGTTGTTCCACTCTAACGAAGGTGTATTCAAAAAACCCTGTTCTCCTCCGGTGGTCCAACGCTGTCAACTCGTCTACCACGAGACAGGCCCGTCATTATGCAATAATACGGATATGAATTACTTTCATACCGAATTATAATAGTAGCAGTTTGTTTTCATTCACTTCTGCAAAATAATTCGTAATTTCACAGGCTGCGTGCGAACTCGGGAGCGTGAAGTGAATCCCGTAAAAGAAGAAAGATGTGCATTTCGTAACAACTTTATACTCCCTTTATTGCATGCCGTGTCATAAATGCAGCGTAATAACAAGTTGTCGACATGCTCTTGTACCTAATTTCCGCTTTCACGGTTATTAGTATAAATGTACGCGAACCAAAATTTGCGAGTGTTCTGCCACTTTGTTCAGCGCGGTTTGAAAACACCGTGATATTTGAAGGTATATTAAACGCTAATGTGTTGGTACTGAGAAGCATTGATTATAATTCGCAACGCCTACCAGTCTGGCTTTCGCGATGAAACGGCCGATTATAAGGCAGAATCTGATACGCAATAATCGTAGGCCAAGCTTTTCCGCAATCATGCAACAGTAATATAAGACGGGACGCGGCCGTCGCGTGATTGGACAATAGCAGAACAAAAAGTCGGCAGGAGAACCTTTGTAACGTATTGCCGGGGACATTCTCACAGTGGTAATCAAGGTACTCATCTTGATATATTGCTTTATAATCATAGCGCAATCGAGTCACATTTATCAGCCGCTAACGAGCCGATAAATTGATCACTAAAGATAGAACCGTTCACAAACAAGTAACATTACAAAAATATCTGTCTAAAAGCAATTTGTTAATGGTCATTTTTAAAAGGTAGCGCCTGCTCGTTACTCGGTTCACTCAACTTAATTTATATTACGCTTCTTTGGATCTTAGATTTGATAAAGAGCCACATTTAACAAAATGTGAAGATTACGTACAGGGTATACTAATTTGAACCGGGTTCCATATATCTTTCGCTCTAACTTAGATAATATTATCTGGATCAGAGTTCCCATAAGGCTTTCGTAATATTTAATGTTGTGTCTTTTAATTTATCATTATCAATGAAAGTTGGACATAGTAATGCTGAGATTATTTGAAATGAGATATTCAAAATGTTTTCATAAAATAAAATAAGTTTTGCAAAAGTTACGTCATTTCTCGCTTGACTGACTAGCTGCGATCATTTGGGTTTTCTAACCGCGTAATTCTCTATATATTACACCATAACAGTAAGATAAAGTATTAGTGACATTGAAAATCCATTTGGAATAGGTCGTTATCCGGAAGGATTATTCCGACCGCATCAATTTTCTATTCGACTGCGTAAATCAAGGTATGGCACGAGTCATCGGCACTGAACCGTGACTCTGATCAAATATAATAATTTTGTTGGAGCTGTAAAATACCCAATGTAATTGTGAGTCAGTGATAATTCTTGCATGAAATTTAACATCGAATTGGCGAACATTTCTTCGATATTTAAGGGGGTAATGGTAAAATCGAGGTAGGAGGCAGACCACCGACGTTAATTTGAGTAGTGGATGGACCATTATGCGGTTTGGTAAAAAGGTTCAAGCGATGGCATTCGCGTAGTTCCGGTATCGGTAAAGCACGTCTTGGACTTTTATTTTATTTTTAATAGTAAATAATCAGTATCTCTTTATATTAAAATATTTATACTTGCATATACAAATGCAATATTAATTGTATAATTATCCGTCCAGGTGGTATTCGATGTATAAAATGAATACGTAAGAATTAAAGCAAATTAAAAAAAGAAATTCGGTAGTACCGACCTGTTTGGTTAATGAACGAGTTATTATTCTAAATGAATTACCAAGCAGGAAGCGATTGATACACCCGTAATCAAGACGCATTTTTCCTTCAGCTGTTTTCGAAGCAGCTCACAATTTTAAACAAAAAATTTATGGTCCAAGAACTTAATTGTTAAATGAACTATAACCAATGGAAATGGTTATATTTGTCATTAACTAACAGTGGCGGCTAGGTGGTAGACCATAGAGAATTCGGTGCAATCAGTAGCAATGACTTAATGGTCAGAAGTTGCATAACGAATGAAACAATCAAAGCTCCGAGTGTGGACGTCACGGAACTAATCGACCAAGAAACTAATACTTTTATTATGCAAAGGGTTTATTGTTGCTGTGAGAAAATAGACATTATTGAAATTGGAACTGTAGAAATTAATATTGTTTTGTTTAATATTTGGTAGGCTTTAAATGCTCTTTTAAAAGGTAGAGTCATATTGTAGCCCTTTCTGTTAAGGCTAAATAGTTCGGTCGGATAAACGGAACAAGTACATTGTAGTGACTAACAGAATCTTGAAGTTAAATCACAACTTTTTGTGTGGTGACAGAAATTACGCTTGGCTTGATGATTTTGATCTTCAAATATTGTTTATGTTCGTGATCAGCGAATTTAGTCAACGGCCATGGTATTTTAGATTTACCATTAGATATCAACAATATAGACATTTATATTTAAATTTATAGTTCTATTATTATTATACAGGTAAATACAGTTAAGTTAGTTTCTCGGACAATTTAATAGTAATTAAGGTAACTAAAAACATAAATCTAAAAAGCAAAAACTTCGCAACGAGTTCGCAAATACATTGTAAAATTCTTGCAACCGTATATGTAGATGTTTGTTTTAAAGTGAAATGTGACTTTTAATAATCGTAATGACACGCATTAAATATAAACCCGTTTGAATAAATACCGGCGGTGAGATACATTAATGCATTGATACGTTATGCAATATAAATGAAGCGCATCATAAATGTAATCAAAACAAATTCAGTACACTTTTTCACGCACAAAGAGGAATGAGTTTTAATTACGATATTATTTTTAATTCACATGCAGTACTCACGGATAATTTCTCATAAAGGATGCTTCGTGAACGGTGACTCGAATGGTAGCGGTCACGCATGCTCTCCGCGATTAATTCAAACCAATCAGGGACTGATTACACGCATTACGTGCTTATAAAACTAATGGATGCCGCCGGAGTGACCCTTACATTCATAGAGATAAAGGCCAATATGGCTCTATGCCCGCCCTTTACTAAATAGCCGCGGCGAGCCGGCCGGCTACTGCAGTAGAATTTACAAGGATTTCACGCAATGTCACTCGTCTCCGGGGGAGGCGTTACGACATAAACTTTATCCCCGGGCGAATAGCTGCAGAATAGGCACGTGAAAATCTATCATTATGTCTTATTATCCTTGCTCCAGAGTCTCGCATTCTAAAGTATCGGTTGTTGTTCTTTCAACTGGTTTTACACGCAAAATAGATTGTATTTTGCACGATAAAAACGTTGGTTTTATTTTAACGTTTCTATCGCGCAGTTATCTTTCATTATGAAACGCAGTAAAATATCGATAGCTCAATTAAAAGATCAAACAGATTCGGTATCAGCTCGCAGCATCCGCTATGCAAAATATCATTTACATCGTTCGATTCATTTCTTAAACTCATTCGTAGCGACTATATACATACATATATATTTTGTTAAAGAGTAGCACAGCATCCGACGAACTAAGATGTATGGCGCGATATTTATCTCCCAGAGTCGCTAACGAACCGGTCACACATAATATGAACATAAACGGCATTAACGAATGCTAACTTTTGTTAGATGTACGCGATAGTACGGGAACATTGGCACTGTTATTTCCATAGTTAAGGTTCGCGTATGAGCGTTGTCAGCGCGCTATAAATACATCGAACATACGAAACCTTTTTACAGCGAAATAAAAAGGTATTTATAAAATATTCCTATTTGATTGCACGCTTTTATGACTTTTAAATTATTTCATTTCTTACTCTCACTTAGTTAACGCGGCTCTAATAAAAGTATGTACATTTAATGGGTTATACGTTGTATGTTTATGTAGGTGTAAAGTCTGGCCGCGATAAAGTCTGAAAATAGAAATACTTTCGTTAAGGCAGGCTTTCACGGTGCCTGTGCCAATGCAGGGGCGTGCACAAAACACTCCGGAACACGTGCAGGTTCGCACAATGAGAGTTTGCATTTCCGCCCGCCGTGCACTTCCTTTACTCAGATTTTACTTTTATTGGGAACGCTTTTATTGCGCGGTCTGGACTCTTTTGTGCGGTGGCCATTGTGGGCAGGACATTCAGCAGCATAACGCATCGTAGGTTTCGATTTCGTTAATGATATCGGCATATTTTAATCGCGCTCGAAATCGAAAGGAAATAATGAGGAACTAAACAACCGACGGTTTCTTTTTTGTGTAATTGCCCACTCGATATAGAATTACTGTGGCGCGTTGCGAAAACATTTTAATCTGGTAATATTAAAAGCATGTTGGAGCGAATTTAACACTTCTAATCTCGCTGACCAGGTTCGTGGCGAGATAACAACGCCATGAGGGTGTCTCCAATTTATTTGCACTATCTTTCTCGGGATTTGAAACAAAAAGTCAAAGGGATTGTTAGCAAGAAACAATACGAAGCAAAAAATGGCGACAAGTAAGTAGATCAGATAGTACGTACATTTGTTTGGGTGCGGGATGATAAATTGTTTTTGGTTTAATGCGAATTTTGGACATTTGTCACTAGGGAAACTGTTCCTTATTGTTACAATGTACGGTTGGTTATTGAATGAATATTTTTGTTGCAACTCTGTAGGTGCAATGTTTATTGTGGTCAAGCCCTGATTATTTTTATCTCTACTGTATCTCTAATGGTGTCAAAACGCATGTCCGGCGCTCTGCATGATACAGGAAGGTAGCGGGAGGCATTGCCACACAGGTTGACATCTTACTTTTCAATAACATCTCCATAAGGCTCGATATGTGACAAATTAGGGCCGCGACACACGGGAGGTCCAGTTGTGAGAAATAATAAGATATTATGACTGGGTGGAATATTTTCGACTATTCATGTGGGTTTGTGATCTCGTGATCGGAAGTAATCTATCGGTGCGTGTTGTGGGTGTCCGTGCTGTGACGTAACAAAAAATCCGCGGTTATTCAATTTCGTCCTAATTTTCAAAAGTGCCGTTTCCATCAGGGTGTCACGTAATTGAGGGCTCTGTGCAATTACTAAAATATTATTATTTTTTAAATTAAGTTTGGTACTGCGTAGGACTTATATAATATAATTTTTAGGGGAATTTTATAGTATTTTGTCCATTCAATTTATTTTTATTATTATTTTAAATAATTTATAGCTTCAAGGGTACATACTATTCTATATGTGTTGTCTTTGAATAATAGGTAGGGATCTACCTACATATCAATAGAATACCAGTAGACCATCTTTTAATGTATTTTTCTTCCTTGAGACGTTCGAATTTATCCTATACAACGTCAATAAATGAAATAAAATACGAAATTTCAGCAAAAAATTGTTCGGACTCGCAGCAGGGTATGTTTGTGGCTTTGTCGCGCCCACAACTTGACAAAGGGCAAATAAGAGAACAGTACGTACGTACCTCGAAAAAATATCATCTAAATACCGTCCTATTGATGTTTAAAAGCCGTAGAAAAACGCACATTGTTCGCGGCTTGAATGCGGTGGCGATATTACAATCGTATTATTTCGCGATACGAGTGAACTCGGGACGTTTCGTGAAACCGTTAAAATCGATGAACCTTCGGACGTGTGTTATAAATGGCCGTTTCGATTTTTGGACATCGATAATTTTATTTATGCCCTCCTAAGTATCAAATGACCGGCGTCGGCGAGTCAAAGCGGATTCATCAGCGGAAAGCGTAACTTTGTCCGTAGTTTGCAGAGCTTCATCGCAAACAGCGCACTGGAACGCAAAAACTATAAGTTCCTTATAAACAGTGAGTTGTTTACATCGACGCGACGGCTTACTTTTTCATTTTGTGGATTTTTTCATTCACCACCGGTAGGAGCCGTGGCCGAATGTAATTCGACCTGATCGTATCTGGACACTTTTTGCTGTTGCGGTCAGAGACAGCTGTCCTATAAGCGCCGTGTTTCGTGTTGTTTATAGATAACCGTCGTAATGAAGCACGTGATCAAATCCACCCGGATGCCCCTATTTCGAAAGAAATTTTGGCCATGAAAATGTCGTAAGAATTGATAATTTTATGTTAAAAAGTTCGGTGTAACATGTTAAACAAGAAATAGTTATTAAGCTAGAAGAACGAGGAATACCACGTTTGGTGCTAAAAATCTACGTGGATTCATGTCAGTGCTTTAGTTATTTGTAACGTCATTTGAGCTTAGTAGTTATATATATTATATTGACAAAGACAGCAAATGAAAACTTAGATAAGTCTAAAAAGCATGTAAATAATCCTTAGTAATGTAAACTTTCCGTGTACG
Source organism: Theretra japonica (assembly GCA_033459515.1). Taxonomy (NCBI): domain Eukaryota; kingdom Metazoa; phylum Arthropoda; class Insecta; order Lepidoptera; family Sphingidae; genus Theretra; species Theretra japonica. The sequence goes on from CM065939.1 coordinate 9,894,263, forward strand.
GCATATCAAACAAAACAAAAAGTTATTAGCCCGTAGCAAATTTAAAAAAGCTAATAAGGTGAAAAATATTACGAATTCCATAAAACGCATTAATCCTGATACATTTTGAAATCCTATTAATTTTGACTTCGAGGCTGCGCAAAAAGTTGTATATGAATAAAATCTTAATCAGCGGTCAAGAACAAAAGTCCGAAAAGGCAAATAGTATGAAATTAAAAACAAACAGGGCTCGAAAAAGAGGCGTCGTTTATTAATTATGTGGGCGAGTCCGATACACCTTGGCGTATTAAATGGAAGTTGCGGATTGTCAAAATTGACGCACGCATCTCACTAGATGAAAGGGTGACCATATTTTAGTGAATGAAATCAATACCAAAATAGGTTTATATAGAAAACCTCAATTATGACCTGACAAGAAACGATATCGAAATCTTTCCTAAAATATCTTTCGACAAAGAAATAATATTTATGATTTGTAGGTTTAATGATTTCATTATTACTGTATTGACTCAACTTTAATTCCGACTTCGACGGTAAAAAAGGGTCTGTAACTAATTCCTTGCAAATCACACTTTTTCTACATTACGTAAATTTCTTTCTGTATTTTTTTAAATAAAAGGGATTTTCTCTAGGATTTTTTTTACAAATTACAAGCAACGAAACTAGAATTTGAGAAACTATAATCGTGAGCAAAGTTTGAAATGGCAGATTATTAAATAAACATTGATTTAACAGCCCCCGTGGCACAGTTGCTTAGATGTCCGCTGTGAAACGAGAGACCGCGAGTTCGGACCTACAAGCTTAATATTATTTCACTTTTAGTCATTATAGAATTCCGCAACAGAAAGCATAGTCACCCTAACCCTTCATATCGCGTTTTAGAAAAGCGTTATTAATATTTATAGTCGTAGTTAAACGCTTTTTTCTTATTTGCTTAACATCGAGGGGGGCACAGGTGCCTGCTTTGTGTTTCGCCGCGCACGCCGCACCCGGCCAAAATCTTACCCCGAAACACGACGAGCTTAATCACCACGCAAAATTTGATTCACAATTTATTGCCTTGAAACCATAAAAATCCGCTTTAAAACTCAATTTCGTGTCAAAATTACTAAACTACTACCTTGAATGATGTAGGTTTTTACAGTACAATGATTTTCATAGACAATTAATAAAATAGAGTTTTAGAAAATACATACATACATAAACATCCCAGAAGGGGTAGGCAGAGGTGCAATCAGGACACCCACGTTTCGCCGTATGTGTTCTGTCCCACGATGTGATAGGGGCTTGCCTATTGCCATATCAGGCACAAATTCTTGACTCCGGGCTAATTATAATGAATAGAAAAATCCAATATCAGTTTTGCCTGACACAAGATTAGGACCCAAAACCTCAGCTTTGTTATCGTTTCGTATCACAACTACGCCACTGAGGCAGTTTTAAAAAACATTGTACTATTACTTAATAAAACATCTGACAGTAATTTAATAGGTAAAGCGTCACTAAAACTTGACTACATCCATCCATCCATCCATCAGCCAAAGGAAGTCCACTGCTGAACATATGCCTCTCCTAATGATTTCCACAGTGACCTGTTGGAGGCAGCCTGCATCCAGCGACGTCCCGCGACCTTTACCAGGTCGTCTGACCACCTAGTGGGTGGACGTCCCACGCTGCGCTTTCCGCTTCGTGGCCTCCATTCGAGAACTTTTTGGCCCCATCGGCCATCAGTTCTCCGTGCTATGTGCCCCGCCCATTGCCACTTCAACAGTATTGACTACATACAGTTCTTGAAATACATGGATGAGTATTCAAATACATTCAAACGTTTAATAACTTTGAATTGCAATGCAATAAAAAAAATCTACTCAGGTATTAACTAAGCAATTATTCATAGACAGATTTAAAACCTATTTCAGCTATGTTGTATGTTTTATCCCTTTCGAACGACTTTTGAATTCAGTTTGAGCGAAGAAGACAAAACATTCGATAACTAAAATAGGTTTTAAAACTGTCTATGAATAAGTGTATAAGTAGTCGATTCTGGGATTAGGCTTCCCAACATGATCTTACAGAATTTGGGCCACCGACAGGCACAATACCTATAGGACAACAATTTAATGCTAGATTCAATAATTTGTTATGAATTTGTGTTTTTAAAGCAATAACTTTTCGTTTATGTGTTTTATTGAGTTTTCTACCGTTTTACTTCATATAAAATTATATGCACACGGGTGAATAATTATAATTTAGTCAGTAACCAAAATTCCGTTAATTAAGTCAGCTTTTGGGATTAACAAGTTTGCCTTAAGCTCTACATATTTAAAATATAAATTATGGTACGACTCGAAATTCCATAAGATTTAACATAGAATTTTTAATTCTTACTAATGCGTGGATTATTAACAAAAAATAACTTAATACAGTTTACTGATGTTTGTGTGAGATTATTCGAACCGTGTATTACATAAATGCATTAGATAATGTTTTAAGATAACCCCGCAGCTTTTCTACCGTTTATTACTTATACGATGTTTATGCAAATACGCTGAATGGAATTTATAAATTCATTTTTCAATTATCCGTTATATTTCGTATTAAGACATCATAGATAATAACTTGGATTAAAAGTACGTGTGTGTTCTTAAAAATAAAAATTGAAACGCTCAATGAATGCGGGTGGCGGCATTTTGTACTGCGATTCGATTAGATTATCTTATTTTTATTATTGTTAGTGTTTTCATACATTCAATTATTGAATAATACGACAAAGGATTATACAAACGGTCTAATAATGAGTTTTTCTAAAATTCTATTTTATTACAGTCCGCTTTCTACTTTTATCCATTATCTAATGACATAGGATAATCATAAAGGTTTTAATTTAAAAAAAAATCTCACATAGTAATCTCGAAGTTGTATCTGAACTTGAGTAGAAATTAGAACATAAGTAGAAATTACAGGATTACACGCAATAAATGAAGGGAAAAAAACTTCAAGTGCGGAACCCAATACTAAGAATATTTACAGGCTATATACAATTACGCAGGTAAAGAAGAATGACAACATTGGATTATTAAAACAAGAAAGATTATCATATTAAACTAACAAAATATAATAAGTAGTAGTTGGAAGATAATTCTGTATCAGTCCATATTATGTACGTCCCACTGCAGGGCACAGGCCTCCTCTACAATCGAGAGTACGACTAAGACGGGTTAGTAATTTTATATGACTTTAATAATAATGCATGTTTATTCCAATTTTATTCGAAGAACTTGTGTCTTCAACAGATAATTCCATGTACCAAATAATTGAGACATTAAGACCGCACTTATGCCGTAATTGTTTTATAGCTGTTCTGGTGACTCCGTTTGGAAACTATTAGGCGCGTCATTAAAGTAATTCAATTAATTTTCTTTTACTCTCATAACTGCCGAAGAGTTTTGATATCCCCTTACCCTCCCGGATTTTATGACGTCAATTAGGCCATTAGGCCTATTAGAGATCGTTACAGCTATTATTACTTGAGCAGATTACCTGAGCGATGAGAATAGAATATAATTCAGGCAGCTTAATAGTCAAAAATATGGGAAAATAACTGCATATAAAACTCGGTCGCATAACATTATAGCTGATAATCCATTTATTGGCAGCGGACTAATAATAAAATATTTCTTAAAGTAAGAACTACTGAGGGGTTCAAGAATATTAGAAACAATGAAATGTTGAATACTTTATCTGTAAAATGCGATTGAATAATTTTAAAACGGGAGACGTACCTTTTCTTGGATGTCAGTTTTTCCTCGTGTATTATCCTTGAGTTTCGTACATATAGAAATAGTGTTATATCATTTTATATCACTATATACATCCGATTACAGACGTGCGCAACTTCCCCTACATTATTTGAACGCTTTTGGTTTTACTCCATTAGCTTATTCTATAGAGATCTAAGAAGGAAGGATTTTTAAAATAATGTCTACTGCCGCTCATAACTATGCCTATTCGGAGGATATAAAACATTAAAATAAAATAAATGTAAAATTTTAATGTTATCTCCTTCCAATCTTAGTATTTAGATTTTTAATTTTTTTTTCCTTAAAATTTCTATAATTATCGAGAAAATGCAAGCACCTAGTAAGCAAATTCGTGGCAATGGCGTATTGTAAATCCCACATGTATATGTAATTATGCAGTTTAAATCAGTAAACAAGCCTTCAACATCTGCCGTGTATTGTTCTTTTGCAAATTTATAAGGCTTCATAGGTGGCAACACGGTACAGCGTTCACCATTAAACTTTTATTTTTCTATTTTAAAACCACACGGTATATATTTTTACGAGTATGACTGTAATTTTCGAATCTTTCCCGTTTTTTTTTTGTTTGTGTACCTGCCTAGTACAAAGAGGTTGTATAACCTCAATTTTTATTAATTAACAAGACCTTCATTAGATGGATTCAGTAACTTTTATTCTCAGTCGTATTTACTTGATTTTCTCAGTGGTTACGGTGACTACCCTACCGCAAACAAATAGTTTAAATAAAATGAATTAAGTTCCAACAATTCGCAGCGATTAAACAGTTTTCGATCATTGCGTGATTAACATCAATTTGGATTCTATTTATATATTAAAATAAAATGGTTAACATACGCTAGCCACAAAATAAAAGATTATGCACATAACGGACTAGTAGTGCGATTGCAAGATCTCATTTTGTGATAGTAGCCACGGCAGCAAGAATTAACATTCGCTACATAATAACACAGCCTCTTAATTGGAACCTTTGCCATTGATTTGTTAATATTCTGTTTAATTTTTATTCGGATACACGGCTACTTCGAATTGCTTCTGTGCTACAATCTGATATGAAATACCATCTGTGTACACTGGACCAGCAGCGGATGGCTTGTTAAAAATCACCGTCTTTTTATTTTCTCTATAACTTATTTACATCGCGACCTTCGTCTAACGGTGAATATTAAATACAGCGTTGGGATTCCCAAAACTAAACGTAATGATACAATAATTTATATGGTTAACGTTTATACCCTAATTAAGACGTTCGGTGTCCGAATTAAAGTGGTTCCGCCCATAACTACGACCGTGGCACGACGTCCCCGCCACTAAACACAAAGCGGCCGAACTAATATGGTCCAAAAACAAAATTTATATGCTCCATAACCTATTGGGTCAAACAGGGCGCTTAATAGATGTTGATTGGCCCCGGCGAAAGGCTTTAGATGAGAATGCTCGTACACATCTCAATCAAATTTGCATTTCGTCTGTAAACCATCGTCCGCCGGACACTAATGAGGTGTTAGGGCTGTTAGAAAATTAATCGGTAAGATTCCCCGTCCAGATAATCAAGATCTCAAACGATTAAACTCTGATAGGGGGAATTTCATTTGACATTTAATGAGTGACTTCCGACTTTGGTTTCTAGCGTGAGTGATTTAATTGCTCGTACATTTTCTGAAGATGATGAATAACATCCTACGCTTTAATAATTTCTTATTTATACCGACGGCAGGCCAAGTAGGGCGGCGCGCCGCTCCAGAACCGATGTCAATTGTGCTCATAATTGCACCATTAAGAACTGTGAAAGCCATAAATCTAACGATATCGGCGGCGGTGATACAAAATCAATCGCCGGTAATAATGACTGCTGATCATCGTTAACAAGCGGCACGTGATCATTAGCCCAATCACACACAAAAGCAAGGAGCACCGGTGTCCATACTTCGTAATATCAAACGTCAGATCAATATGGTTATCTTTTCTAATGGGCCCACGATGACTTTCTATAAATTAATAACAACAAGCTCTCGGCGATTGGGCCAGGTTAATGAGGAAGCACATCTTCATCTTCGCGCTCATAATAATAAATGTATGCGTGTTTTTATTACAGTTGCGTTGTTTCTTTTTTTAATTTCAACTTCTGGTCACGTCCTTATAGTCAAATGTACATGATAAATGTAGCGTTCAAATTTGAGAGCACGTCGGGCCGTCTGTAATCAATTCGTATTGGAATTTCTGACCGCTGAGAAGATGAGCGTGTGTATTAGGCTTAAATACGACGATTTACGAGTGTTTAGTAGGTCAGTTTTTGTTGCGATCCGCCATAAATATTTTACAACACTATAAACATTTTATTGTAGTTATTGCAGAGATATTTCCTGTTGCTCGCGGTCTTTTCAACGCAACAGGAAAGAATTTGTTACACGCAAGTGCATTGTCAGTTATGTAACATCAGGACAACTTTCTCTTGTGTTGCAATTGAATTATTGTTTTCATTGATAAAGGAATACTTTGTTAGGAATTCTAAGCGATCCGAATACATATCAAGGAATCAAATCGTCATAATATAAATAAATCCGTCTTATGGTTCCTACGACTTTAAACTTAATTCGCATGGCATATGATCTATACCATATTATAGCAAATATTATTTACATTCTGATGTATTGTTTTTTTATAACAGACTTTTTGTTCATTTCTGGGTCTTGGATGATGAATTTTTTCCTAAACTATTACCTTGGACATTTCGGTTAATATTAGTCGAAATTTAACAAGACCCAGTCTATTTCAAAGGATGTAGCGACACAGCGAGCTGTCACTTCGCACATCTGTTAGCGATTGTAATGTTTATTTATAATGTGTAACAATGACCACTCGACCTGCAAATTGTCATCTAGTGAACGACTTCTGCTTACCGCACAATGGAGCACGCCTGTAACCATCCGTATAATTTATCCTTTTATCTTTCGACAATGGCTGGACATTCATTCTTAATATTGTTTTCTCACCGAAGGGAGCAACTTGGAAGGCGTTATGTTTGCTTTGATACCGCTTTGAATTTATTGATGAGAACAACTACCGCTTTAGCATTTTGATATCTATTACTATTGGATAAGGATAAAAATTCAATTGGCTGAAAATCACATAAAACCTTAAAATGTTAAGTTCGCAAGGATGTAAATTGTGAATGAATAGACTTTGTCGCGTGGGCAAGTGGAGCATCTTATAAAAGAGTATATTAGTACGACATGACAACTACTTGTAACCGAACTGTACATTCATTTTGTCAAGTACGTGCTGTCTTCAATAAAAGCTGTGTTCCACCGCTTTACATTATTCAGACAAGTATTTCGAAATAAAATCTTACGAGTAAAATACTAAAAGTGCAAGGGTGATATGAAATAATTATCCAGCAATTAGCCATTTCAGTGCAAAACAATTAATTTGCTCGAGTGGAAGCAATACGTTTTTTGCATTCAACAAATTGTCGCGATTAAGAATGCGCTCTCACAATGAAATCATAGTAATTAAAAGAGTTTTATGAAGTTGCGAAAAAATATAAGATTTTTTTTGTTGAATTACCAAATAAGGTTTTTTGTAATGTTACGCAACGCCATATTATTCAAGTGTTAACCTTGTATCCCTAAATTTGATTCCAAAATCGGAGAACTGCTAATTTTTGTTATGAATATTGCCTGTAGATGTTTCCCCTAGGGTTAATGAAACTGCGGTATGGCAGATCGCATAAGAAATATAATTGTGAAAATAAATTTAACGTTGCGCTTGATGCCCCACATTCTTGTCCGATAGTGGTACAATATTATTTATTTATATATTATTTAATGTAAAACCGTAATTTCCATTGTTATTTATTGTAGTAGAATTATTGTAATTGCACTTTGTAAGATAATACAACTAAGAGTACATTGCACAAACCGTGTGCTTTTCTTTATCTTATAAATAATCTAGTGCAGCCTTTGTATGTGGGTGCATTTCACTATTTTTATTTTTTCAACCACGCCGCGAACAATTACAAATTGGTATTCCAAGAAAAAGGACAGCAACTGTAGGCTGTTCGGATATTTCAAGTGGGCTTATATTTGGCCTCCGTATCGAAAAGGATCGCTCTTGATAAATGGTGTATCTATAAAATTTACAATTTCAAACTTCAGTCACTATAAAGGGGTTTAAATTACAAATCATGGGTGCACGCGGAAAGTCGTGGAATGTTTAAGGCCCGCAATTGCACTATTGATCGTAAACAATGAATGATTCCACGCGTATAAATGTTTCATTTATTAAAGAAACGAGGCCTGTTTTAAAATAATTTGTTTTCTTAATATCGCGGATTAAATGGTATTTCAAATTTCTCTTTTACATTGAATTATTATATTGTTATATTATATTGTTATTAAACTAATACTTCATGACGACTATTATTTTAACAATATGCAAAATTGTAGGTGTTATATAGATTCTTAGTTTAGGTTACTAGTTTGATAACTATTTTAATATTGATTATTATTTACCTGCATCGGAAGTTTGTAAAACTTTACCTATATCTAATTTGACAGAAACTTAGGACAATACAAAGTAAACCGATTGTAGCCCCACTTAGATCTCGATTAGAATTGGTAAAAAATATCCTTCACATTTTCAAAGTCAAACGCCAATTTTGTTACTTACAAATAAAAATACACCGTTCATGCACTAAGTAGGCATATCAACATTTAAAACCATAAAGCACGAAGACCTCAAATTTCGCATTCAACAGATATTCATATACTTTAACGCGATGAACTCAAAACTAATGCGTGCATAACAATTTACCGTTCAACAATCAACGTACAGATCCTTATCGCAACGGGAATAAAATGTAATGTTATCAGTACAAATTTCTAAGTAACACTTCCTCGGCCGCGCACTGTATCTCCGGTCAATATTGACGAAGCGTGGGCGAAGGAGCGATTTAATGCAATCAATATAGCTCGACAATCGAGAGCTCTGGAACCATAGACTTCAATCGAAATAGATGACGCAAGTACCTTCAAATGTATGGAACTGACAGTGACAAATATTGCTATCTAGTATCTACTGTGACTTTACAACAGTCATCATCATCATTATCATAATCATCATCGGCCCTTCCACTCAATGCAATCCAATCCATCAGCCAAAGGAAGTCCACTGCTGAACATAGGCCTCTCCTAATGATTTCCACAGTGACCTGTTGGAGGCAGCCTGCATCCAACGAAGTCCCGCGACCTTTACCAGGTCGTCTGACCACCTAGTGGTCAGACGACGTCAATGTAGAGATTAAATTCTATGTGTGCGCAACCGATCAAAAAATCAACTTAGTTTTTCAGCACCTGATAATCGCATCGCAATCCAATAAAATGGTGTGAATAAACGGCAGAGTATCATTAAATAAAATATGAGGCATAAACGGTGGAGCAAAACTACATTCGAAAAGGAGAAGAAGAAAAGTAAATTATAAGTGACATGTATATACTTGCGACATCTATGTAGACTTATGTCTGTGTCTGGAACCTACCGCGTGTGAACCGCGCTAACCGAATGTATTTCACTAAACGCGTTGTAAGTTACAATAACACCGACTACTCGTGTTGAATGTCGATGGAGTATTGGAATGTGATCATCGTCTGTTGATTTGAGAGGTGTAAATAGTTTACTTATTTTATTGGGTATATTGAGTTCAGCCCATATACTAGACAATGCTGAAAGAAGGCACCGATCATGTTGAAATAAGTATTTTTTTCTAGATATAGTTAATCTTGAATCCTTAATAATTACCTCAATTTTTAACTTATTTTTGGAACAATAAATATTAAAAAAAAATGTACTTAACGTGCAAATATCTTATCGATTGAATTGATACCACTTATTTGACAAAACGGCCTTAAATTGCGGCCGTGACCTTTTTATCAGAGGGAATCTTGTCGCCCTCGCCCTATTTATGTGTTTATAAAAGGCGCTTCGCAAACTTTATGAAGCTATTATGTTGTTACTCATATTAATATTCCGTGTAAAATGATTACTCGTAACTTACAGAATGTACGGGTTCATCAGGACGAAATTTATTGTTCTATACCGTGCGAATTTATCCGTTTTAAAGCTATTTCTACTGTAATTGAACTATCATAATAAATCATATTAAAATGCAGTGTCTCCGTTTAAGTTAAAAACAAAAAAATGTGTTTTTAAATATTCAAGGCATACAAACGTGATCCAGAGTCTAGCAAAGTTGCGAATAAAAACACATAAAAAGCCACACATGAATAATAAAACGAAACAGAATCTTAATGATTAAAAGTAACTTTGTAACTAAACCAGAAATTGCTAAAGCTAACTGCAACAATTGTACACAACATGCATTACCAACAATGTATCCTATAATTAAAAGCAACGACAAACAATTTGCCATGACACATGAGAGCGATCAAAACTGATCCTCGAGTATTTGCGAAATCAACAAGCCTACAACACAATCTTTCACTGACAAAGGGAACCTAAAAAAGTTCAATTCTAAAAAAGTACCCTCTGGAACAATACAGTTCTATAAATAGCTGCAAGACATTGAATTGCTAAGGTTAAACGTTTTCGTTGCGTAATTCATATTAATAATACAAAGCCAACTGCTACAAAGAAATGTAAAGCTTCTTGTCAAACTTCCTCAACCTTAAAGACGATATTCGCAGAAACTGGAACGGCGGTTACGACATTACCGAAGCAGACAATGGTTCCTAGAGTTGAAGTCACTTGAATTAATCTCAATTTGTAAGCCGCGTCTTGTCACGGTGTTTGTATAATGAAATGGAGCAAGTCTGTATCATTCATTAGAGTCGGACACTTCTGTACAGTTAATTGTTTGAACTTGCCCGGGCTGCCGTTTAACATCGTCTCGGCTAATCAAGGCACGGTTAACAACATCCGCCCGGTAAGTGGTCGGCCGATGACTCGACGCATCACTCGATGATGCAATTGTCTCGAGTTCAAACTGTTATGCACAGAATCGCGTATTCAATTGGTACAACTTCCGATTGGGTGTCAAGGATGTATGAGATGTTAATGGAGCTGAACTTGCATGAATTGAAACCGATTAATTTGAATACGTCTTGCTAAGTCTCGTGCTTTTGTTTGAGGAATCGAATAACAAGCAATTGATGAACTGAATGGAACTGATGCATGTAATTGTGCTGAAAGCAACAGTGTATGTAAGAAGCAGTTTTATATTTTCTATCGTATAGAAGGTTTTGTCGATAATAAAATTGTGTTTTTCAATTATAGATATAAAAAATGCAAAATAGGATACTTCAATCTAAACCAACATCATCTGATATCTGAAGTTCATTACTCTAAAGCAGCTTCGCAAGGTCAAGGAGAATGTAATAGACCATTATGTGATCCTATTAAGAGTAAAAGGTCATTTTCTAGAATGGTTACTGAGATTTTATATTATAACATGTAAATATCACACTATTGTAATACGTGGTAGAAATTAATATATGTGAATGAATGGAGATATTATATGCGCCTTCTTTCTATTAAGCGATTGTCATAAAAAACTAAGTCACGACTCAAGAGATAAATCAAATATCTTTATCATAAGAACCAAATGAAGAAAATCCTGAATTAATGAATGGACCTTGTTTGGTTAAATCTCTAAAATTCCTTTCACTTTTTCAAATCCTTAAAGTTTGTTAGGTCACTGAAGCTCACGTCGTGATAATGAAGCAAAAATTTTGGAAATATCTTTCAACCTAATGCCCACAAGTTTTTAGCCAAATAAATATTGACTCACAAATGAACAGTTTCGTATGAATGAAAAGCACACAACAGCGCTAGAGGCGCGACAGACGTGTCCTTGTTTCGATATCGACAATATTGACTGAGAGCATGTTACTGATTTACAGGCTGCAGTCCACACATTTCGCAATATATTACTTGTTTTTATACCAAAAAAATCTTAAACTAGTTAAAGATTAAATATGTTATTCCATAAATAATTATTGTTCGTTAAAGTAGCTTCTAATGAAATCGCCCTTTTCTTTGGTGTTTCTTAACTAAGGCGACATAATACATACGTTCCTCCAAGAAAGGATTTATAACATCAATCAGGCCTTAACCACTTAACTTGAATTAATCAACTCAAAAGCATCAACAATTCCTCTAACCTTACTTTTGTCCATTTACGTCACTCACTTTGAATCAATTCACATGCTCACACATTACGATAAAAACAAAATTATCGGTGCAACAGCCATCTCTATGCAGGAGACAGGTCCGGCCGAGCAAGGCGGCTCGGCGCATCAATTAAACGTCGCGGCATTACAATTCATTCACGATTATTGCCGTAAGTCAGCGGCATGGGTCGGCGCGACTCTTCGCCTCTCCGCCGCCGTCGATGACATCCTCTGCGCACGCAAACTGATACGACCCGGTTTTTATTGCTCAAACTTTGCGGACGTCCAGTTATGTAACTATATTATGGAGAATTCAATTTCTTGTCTCTGAGCTTATGGTTCAGTTGGTTTTTGAATTGTCTGTTTTGTATTCGCAGTTAGGTTTATGAAATATATGAATTGTATAGTAATGTCTAATACATTATAAACTTAATTAAAAAATCCGTTACCTATTGCATAATTTATTACATTTTTAATATTGTCATATTCTCCGAGTTGTCTAATAATACTGTTGTAATGTACGCTGTGACTCTTCTTAACTTACACATTATGTTTCCTCTCCACCAACATTTCAATAAATTATATTTCAATTCGATTTCACCGTATGTAATCCTTCAGTTTAATGGCTGGGATGCTGTAATCTAAATCATTAAGACATGTTTTGTGTTTTTAACCCGCGGTGAGCTTTTGAAGTAACGACAACTAAATTATATAGGTTCCGCTGATCGAAGACCTCCACGTACGTTACGTGGATTCCAATCATTTTAGTGGACGTCTCCGGTTACCTTTAAAGACATTCGACATTTCCCAAATAAGTTTTTTATGTATAACTACTTCTTACCAGTAACTCAATATAACCATAAAGTCCGGGAAACTGGCTGATGAAAGAACAATATTGTGAAACTTAATAAAATATGTTATGTGTTGTGTGATTTATTAACAAACCTTTAAAACATTTTTGATAGCGTATGATAAGCTATCTTTTAAAAATATGAAGAAATTAATGACGCTAATGATACGTGAAAATGCGTAGGTGTCGAGGTTGAGGATGACGAATAAAAATACAAATTACTTAGGGAAGCTATTTGAAAGAGATGACCGAATAAGAGGGTACACGATCACAATGGTCAAATAACTGTATATTTCACATTGATATTCGGAGTAAATTGAAATATTCGCTGTCAATAATAATAAAAACTCTTTATTTATTTACAGCATATCATAATATAAGTAAGGGATTACTTAGAAACTAAAACTGAAAATACTAAATATCGGTGGTTTTATCGCTGACAGCGATCTCTTCCAGACATCCATGCGAGGACAGAAAACAATTGGTTAATACGGACGGTGCTTTTATATTAATCTAATATATATAAATCTCGTGACACAATGTTTGTCCTCAATGGACTCCTAAACTACTTAACCGATTATAATAAAATTTGCACACCATGTGCAGTTCGATCCAACTTGAGAGATAGGATAGTTTAAATCTCAAATTATAGTCGCAATTTTCATTTATTGCTAATTATTTGTCTGTTATTATTTGACAGTCACAATCATCTGTTAACTCCAAATGATTCTAACAGATGTCGATACCTTTCGACTGGGTAGAGTAAGTAATCAATAGATGGCGCTGCTATGGTAAATCTACGAACGTGTCATATAAGCTACATTTTAACAGTATAATTACCACGTGTTGTTGACGCTATAAAATTAATTAAATTTAAAATAAGTAGTTCATTATACTTTAAAAAATCAATTTCGTAGTCAGAATTTTGGCTGAGCGGAAAGTTTTAGCAGGAATTTTGCAAAGTATTTGTGTTTGCGTATTTTTTAAATGATATTCGTCGTATTTTCGTGTTTATATAAGGCCTATCTACAAAATAAAAGCAATTACAAAAAATTTACAACTTGCCTATTTAGGCATTAAGGGATGAAATGGGATAAAGTGGGACGAACGCGATGAAACCGGTCGGATCCGGATTGCATTCGATGGGAAATAATGGGACGAGATGTAACAGAAAGAAAAGGAGCCAGATGAGATGGGATGGGATACGATAGGAAAAGGGATAGTAGGTACTTAGGTTGAGTTCAGGAGTACAAAAGTTTGAACGGGAATAAGATATTTCTGGTGTGGAGTGGAGTCTAAACATCTTAGCACCCAGGCGAAGCTGGGCCGGGCCGCTAGTACTATAATATAAACTTACATATACATTACACAAATGCATGCTCTACATACATAATAAAATTACATATACTCGTATTATTAATTTATTAGTCTCAAAACAATAATTAATTTATTCTTTTTAATTTCATACCTAGTAGCTATTTTTATCCCAAATATTTGTCCTCCACCAAAAATGCTATCAATGTAGATAAGTAAAAACGGTGGCAGGAAAACGTCATTCAACAGCATATCAGGCAGAGTTGTTAAAAAGCGCGCAGCCTTGAGGCAGAGATGTTTATGATATTTCCCGTAATTACTGTAACAGTACAAGAACCATTTTAATTGTAGCAACTATCGTTAATTGTTCTATATATTACACCATCCGTGCTCTTACACTCAAGAATTGTCGCTAATTTTAATTAAGTATTGCTACGGCATTGTACTCTGTAAAAGGTTATTTATTATTTACAGACAAATATTTCGTAAATTGGCGTTTAATGGGCAATAAATAATTTATTAAATATGCAAGGTTTATAATAGTAATTGATTTTTTAATTTAGCAAATCTACTTACCTTAGTGATTAATTACACTATTTCCATTATTTTCTCTGGAATATTTATTTATTATTTTATTTCCACATTTGTCTTTTTTTATATAGACAATAAAGTTTGCCGATACCGACCGTGGGAACGGTATGCAATGCTCGTCGGTTAATTCGACGTCATGGTAAGGTTTTCAAGGATTTTCACAGAAAATCATTTAATTGTTTTTGTAAATGCTATTTTCAAAGCGACTTGTGGAACGTATATGTCGCAGCATGATACTAAAATATATTTTTTACCAAAAATCTTTTAAACTTTGCAAAATTCAAGCAATAGGTGAAGCTATTTTCGGATCTACTACATTCATACATAAGCTAGGCTGATATAACTCAAAAAGGGTTGGCAGAAATGCCATTATTACCATATACAGAGCTGCAGCATACCAATAAATAACAGCTTTGACAAAGTATTAAATATTTTTTAAATATAATGTTTATTACAATTAATAATATTTTTGTACATCAAGTAGCCATAAGAAGTAATTTTAAAGGACCCTCATTTGGAGAAAAGCAGTTGATTTGATAATAAATATTCAAAGACCGTGTTACGTGGGATCCGCGTCGCCGCCACTTATAACATGTCTCGAAGTTATATTTATGTTAATGTGCGCAGTTTATGCCATTATTACATTAAACGCGAACTAAAAAATTAAATGAATATTGTAAGTGAAGTCTTGTTAAAAACTCATATTTTGAGTTAACCGCTTCCGCGTGGAAGATGCGCCGATCGTTTAACAAAAACGTTATTACGTTGCATAAATATTTTTTTAATGAAATCATTTTGCCTTTTTGCTCTGATCAGATTTAAATCGGTAGGGCAACAGGATTTTCTTACTGAAATGCCGCAATGATTCTTAGAAATGGAAGTATATTTTTATGAATCATTGCGCCTAGATGCCTATCACCATAATTTTGGCCAATTCGAATAGTGCCAGTCACAACATTTGATGACATGCCTATTGATTGTAAAACAATAAATTTTCCTTTAACTGCCCTTCGTCGAAAGGTTAATAATAGAAATTTTGCGTCCCTCTCGGCTGACCTATTTATTAAAGAATATCTGAGTTCGATATCTATTGAAAATAACTGTTTAGTTTTTTAGTGTCTCCTTAAGAGAGTCCCGAGTGATCCTATAAAATTACCTGCTATTGTACGCTTACGTTAAAAGAAATGATGCATTTGTATTTTGTTAGACAGTTACTATTTTAGCCGTTATAATTGTATAGAATTTCTTTGTGTTGAACAAGAATCAAGGAATGAAACAGAGACGTGCGTGGAGCGGAATTATATAATTGAAAATGTAGGTTTCTTCTTTGTAAGAAGGAATGTGACACGCATGTCGGTTTCAATAAGATAAAATTCGGTGACATAAAAGATTTTAAATGCATGTTAATAATTTTTCCATTGAAAACACAAACGTAATTAACGTATATATTTAAAACAACCCAATAAGAAAAGGAACGAGCTAATGAAATAAACTATTTTAATTTTTTTTCTTTATCTTACCAAACTTTGGGATTTTGGGCAACACCAACCTCACTCGATAGTAACTCTTATGGGAGGCTTACTTTCAGTAATGGACTCCTTGTGGCTCTGATAATCAAATTAAATATTTTTATTATCATCTTGAAAAGTTAAGGTACAGATCATTGTCTGTGAACTGTGCACATACGCTGTATGATTTTTTCTCAGTAGATCTCCATAGATTTTTGTTCCGAGACCGTCGTACCTGACTCGACCTCCGCACGGAGCGATGAGAAAATCTTCAAAAACATAATCTATAATCCATCGACAACACGTGCACGCAGCCATTATTGATTTTGCCGTTTTTTGTACAAAATTGCATGCCTGTCCCCGCTTGACATTGAAAAAATATCCACCGGAGAGTAAGAATGGGCCTTATTATGAGTTTGCGCAATGACATTTGAGTTTTTGTGAGAAGTTCCAAGTCGCGTGGCAACTATTGAGGAATGTCGGGCCTGGGAACTGCAGGTATATGAGATAAACACATGAACTTTAGGCACTTGATATGTCTTTTATAAAGTTAAAATAAAATTACCTTGCAGTGATTGTCAGCAAATCTTAGAGTTGCAGACGCATCGAAATAATCACACTGAAGCTTATTGCTTCCTTCAATCCGTCTCTATAATCCCGTAATATACCACAGTATATGTAATTATTAATTATTGCTTAGAAATCACTCCTTTTTCCCAGAAGGGGTAGGCAGAGGTGCAACCTGGACACCCACTTTTCGCCTCTTACGTTTAGTCCCATGATGTGAAAGGTGGTGGGCCTGTCGCCATATCGGGCAGAAATTCCTGACTCTGGGCTAATAATGAATATTTTATACCCTGGTGGGTATAACAGCAGCACAATTATTACAGCATTGATAGCGTGTAATAATTCAGCAATCACTAATAATTAATCAATCCAATCCATCAGCCAAAGGAAGTTCACTGCTGAACATAGGCCTCTACCAATAATTTCCACAGAGACCTGCAAAATAAAAATTTAAAAAAAACTCCTATAATCAAAACATGTTTTATTTTTAATAAATTAAAATTGCTATTTTATTCCTTGAATAATGCGTAACACTCAGCGAAGTTTATTTAAGGCAGTGGTTTAATCACCTCGATGATATGTGGGAATCCTCCCGTCGAGATTGTCATCAGCTCGCGGTCGAAAGTGAAATGCTGTTGACATTTACATAAATGAATGTTTGTTTTCCTTTAAAAAGGGTTACATACCAGCGCGTAACTTTAAACTCTTTTTCCGGTACCTTGTGTAGAAAGGGTCGAAAGTCAGTGACATCCGTCTAAACATATTGTTTACTTTAAAAGTATCTGTTGCTACTGAAATTTGAATGATGTTGATACAAACTGCCTTTTGTTAAGTGTCTTATCCTATAGAGAATAGAGTCGATTAAATTATAACAATAACTGAATACCAATTTATGGTATCACAAAAAGTACCAACAAGATATAGTACCAACAATATCCATGCGCGTAATATCGTCTATTACGCGCATGGATATTCAAACAGAGCAAATTATCTCCAAGAGACAATTACGTCAACCTAGTCGCAACCGAATACACAGACTAAACTAAAAATGCGACGAATTTGCGTAGCTGTGTGAAGGATATTTCACCATCGACTCGATAGGATTCGAACCGAGGACCTCAAGGTTCACAACCAATACATTCTGCTAGGACAATGAGGCGACTATAAGATCATATACGCAGAATTTACTTCAGTCAATCAAATTAAGTACATGTAATTAAAGCCAACAAATAACAGACGTCAGCAAGTTCATACGTAAGTAATAATTCTTTGGATGTAAGTGTTTTACAATTTACATCACAGTTTAGAACAAGGCTGCCGGCGCGCGTTTCATTATATCAACACTTTTCATCGCCGGTGCCCTAAGCTACAATATAATAAGCAGTGTGCACATTACATAACTTCATTTCAACTACAAATAAATCCGGAGGCACGGACAATTATATCATAACACAATTATATACAATGCTTTGTCTTCCTCATTTGTTTTGTTACGATGGAAATTATATCAGTTTTATTTGATGAACTGGATTGTGCGTCTAGGTATTTTTATCGGCGTTAGTTTTATGAATTAGAAAGCAATGCCATTATATGGAAAAATAAAAATTAATATTATTTGCGTAATAGCTATTTAAATGAACAAAGCTCAAAAGAAAAAAATCAAGTATAAAGTTTTTCAGAAATTATTCGATTAAAATGTGGGGTAATAATTATCTCATATTAGTGAGGGTTTTATTACGTGGGGATATGACATAATATTTGCATTGAACCCTTATATTTTTTAAGAACACCCATGTTTCGTATAGATAGAGGATGCAACACGCCGACCTACAAGATTGATGACACAATAAAATGAACTTTTTATAACTAACACGATTACTTTATAATCTAAATTTCAACTTTTATCTCATAGAAAACTTGTATTAGAGATAAACTATCTCAAAGGACACGATGGTACTGATTAGAACTCAATTCCCACACCTCGATGTTTAATTAATAATATAAAAACATGTTTATGAATACAGAAGAGGTATTAATACGAAGAATTATTAAAAAGTTACAGAAGGAATAAATAGATCTTAATTTGTATCACAGTAATAAACAACCCTATTGATGGCTTGAATTTATTTGACGACCTCCGTCAATAACTTATGAAAATTCTGTTCTCGTTACTTCACGTCAGTTTTTCTCGAGACTATTTTTATGTTATGGGGGACAAACGAGCGTACGGTTCCCTGATGGGTAGTGATCACCGGCGCCCATGAATATCTGCTACACCATAGGGCATGGAAATTCGTTGCCGGCCTTTAAGATAGGAATACGCTCGTTTTTTGAAGGGCGCTAGGTCGTACGTATCCTGAATATTAATATTATTAAATTAAAATTTATATGGTGGTATATATGGCCTAACCACTCTCAATCGTACTCATGATTGTAGAGGACCCTCATGCCCTGCAGTGGGATGTTTATGGGCTGGTACAGATTTATATAATTGGTATTGTAGCTAAAAGGGTTTTCAAGAACGCTCTACCACTTCATCCATTTTCCGCTAATTTAAAAAGATCGGTAACACCTATTACATGGTAGGTAGGTCACAAACACCGAAGAATTAGAATAGTATAAGCATCCGTGTTTATCGTCAGCATCAGATAAATCCAATATTTAGTGCCATTTGAATAATAATGTAACGATTTGCACTGACTATATACTTGTATACATACGTGTGAGATTAGGGTAGCATACATGAAAAGCGTAATATTTCCAAAGTATCTCATCCAAAACAAAGATCACCAAACACCATTAACAGACAATTGAAGTGTGACGAATCAAAAAGCGCGCATGTACGGATTAAAATTCAGGACCGTCAGCTTGCGCCGATAAATACTCAAGATGAATGGAGGAGCGCGTGAGAGTACTATCTGAGCGCTGGCTAGGTGTCTTGCAACTTTTTGTTGCTCCAGCTCGATGTCATCGTGTAAGCCACAGGCGTGCTTACATGGCTATTCGTCATTTTTATGACGTAATATGACCGCATTCAGTTATACATTCGTTGTGAGTTACGAAATTGTAGAGCTGCTGATTTTTTTACTATTGATTTTAAAAAATGTTACGTATGCTACTAATAAATAATTTTAATATTTACTTGACTAAATAAACTAAATATAATAATAATAAATATCATGAATAAACATCTATAAAATATAAAAATCTATAACTGAGATAAATGGTAGAATACGTAATTGTGATCCGAAAAGTTATTTAATTGAATAAATCTAATAGTAATGCTCAGTTACTTAATCATACAACATATTAAATTAACATCCGCCCGCATCGCGATTACCATAAACAAGGTGCAAATCTCCCATAGTGGTCCACACATGTGGCACATTTAGTATCAAATAGTGTACTTACACTCGGTTCTAAACAACATTTAGGACAGTGGTTTTCACTAACCATCTGATGCAGGGTGTATTTTGTTTTGCCAGTGAAAAAAATACTAGAATCCTTCTATAATATTATAAGGGTGATATTTTGTGTGTTTGTTACTTCTTCCCGCTCAAACGGGTGAACCAATTTTGATAAAACTTTGGAGGTAGCTGATACCCTAAATTAACATATAAGACTACTTTTTATCCCGAAAAAAATCGTGTTCCTGTGGATGTGACAATAAAGGACCCTTCCCGCTCAAAGGACTGAAACAAGCCTAAGCCTTACTTACCGCTACTAAGTATATCAAAATACCAATATTTATCTAGTCGCCTCTATACATTCCAAGTGGCATGAACAACTCATATCACAAAGCAATGTCATTCAAAGATTTCCCGAGCGAACATCTCTCGGACTACTGTACCATCATTTTTTATACAAAGAATATGTTCCTGGTTGACGAGTGATGGAATCCCACTGGCTTTCTCGTTACATACCGCACCATCATAAAATGTAAATGTTTCGGCATCACTCATTGAAACTCTTAAACAATTACAAGTAATGCTTGCATTACAACATTTCAGGACGGCCGATGTGAATAAAAATCCATAAAATATTGGCGATGTTAATAACTTTGCAAAAACAGAACATCTCAATAATCAATAATAACGGTGATTGCTATTAACTCGAAAGAATCGCAATGCAACAAATTCCCAACCACGACCGAACGATGGACGATGGTAAATATTCAATTTCAGTTGCAGGAAAATAAAATTTAATACGTTCACGCGACAAAAGTTCTTTCGAATGAATTCGCCATCTGCGATAATAATTTCGATCGTTGTCGCCACCTGTATGTCTTAACCGCATGAAAACTCTTTCGTGTGTTGACAGATAAATAAGTATTTATGTTGATGGTCAGAATTATGTTTATTTTTCGCATTATGCTCCTAACAAGGCTGGACTTCGCATCTCCAATTACTGAACCCGAATATAAAGAGGTCACTTGCTTTTTGTGGCAACATTTGTTTTAATATAACACCGTCAACATTTGGGATAAGTATATCGTGGGGCTTCTTCTTCTAATGTGGATACAATATTATTTTTATAAAATTATGCAAAACGTTATGATTTCTCAACTTTACCAAACTTTTTTTAGGTAATTATTCCATCCCAAAAAATATAAGAATCGAGAAACATACAGGGACATTCAGATCACGGTATAAATCTACGATTCCATTCTCCAGGATTCTAAAGTTCATTCCGAATGCAGTGACTGCCATTTTATTCCTAAGTTGATGTAATAATACCAAACATCAAATGATATTACAAAAGAACCTTACAGTAGCAGATCTTTGTGAGTCCATCTACGTCTACCATCACTCACTTTCCAAGGTAACGAAGTGTGCATGTAAATGGAATCACTAACGCTAAATTTAACTCGCGCCACGGCGAGACGTGTCGGCGGCTTTGCACAACTCTTCGAAGAAACGATACGCCATTGTTGCCCCTTGTATCGTGTAGTGTTACACTTTTTCACGGCACTTCACTAATGTTTCCTTTGACACACTTTTTTGAATTTCGAACACTCGTGCTTATGTACGGAGAATGTAGAGTATATGCGATTCTTCGAATGTTGCAGTTTACACGTAAAAAATAGAATACTCGACAACGGTGTTCGATTAGTGCTTAAATTTTTATGTACTCTATTTAATAATCTTAAATGGCAGGATTTGAATACGTATAAGTCATATTGGAGGTCTTTAGTATTTCTCTATACCTTTAAGAGTGTGTAAAACTGTGAAAACCTTCGGTAATTCAAATTCCGACGATCGATTAGTTTTTCTTTAATACTATAAATAATCATATTAATGACAAAACGCATTAAAACACATTTTTGGTTCATTATGTAGATTATGGTATTGTATCCTGTATATTACAGGATTTATTGCATTGAACTTAACTATAAGTTGCTCTGCAATCTTCGTCGCGGTTGTATACAAACATGTTTTTGGGTTTCCAAATACTACAAAAATATTCTATTGTCTCTATAAAGGCATGTCAGTATTGATGCAAACTTTCGCTACACATCAAACTGTGGGTCGGACCACCGGCGTGTAGGAATAAGACGTCAGTCAGGCAAATTGTAACGGATCAGGCCCGATGAAAGATCGTGAAGGCATTAGCTTTGACCGTTTGTGATCCTTTCAAATAAATCTGAATACGACCCTCTCTTCCGATATTGCAAACGAACAAAACTATATACAGGCTGATGAAAAAGAGCGAAATTTGTATTCCGTCCCAATGTGTAAAGAGTTGAAGTGAGAGTGCTTTAATATTAGTTAAAAGCAAAACATAAGTTATTCCAGCAGAGCAATTCCTTGAAATTTCTTTTCTGAATAAATAAAGTACCATGCATTAAGATGCGAATAAAATAGCACAACACAACTTTACTTAAAATTTTAATATGTATGAAGCAGTTTACGAGGAGGCAAACGGAAATATCTTAACGTTATCGGGAAAAGTAAATCAATCCTAAAACTTCAACTGTCTTTAATGTTAAATGGCGAATCAGTGAGGCCACCCGTTACATCAGTTTCCCCGGTGGTCCAATCTTCAAGATGATTAAATTAGGATACGAACTGATATAACATGCGAAATGATATACAATGAACCCAAGCAGTCCGCATAATGAAGCAATCAAATAGTTTCCATTGTACCACAGTCGATCGCGGCCACGCGGCTTCGACGTAAACATTCGCGTTCGCCTGAGAAAAATATAAATCTCGACAGAATTTGATAAATATACGTGGGGGTTTTATAGTAAAATCACATTCTAGTTAAACTTTAATTCCTCTACCAAAAGTAATATAATAATTTCCATAAAATATTTGGATGAATGTAAATAAAACTCCTGCTTTACTTGGCAAACTTTTCCGTCTGAGTTAACGTTACGTTTAACAACACCGATTCGTTCGAGTATGTTTTGCATACTGTAATCCTGTTCGGATACTACGCGCAAAAACTTGTTGCATTTTAAAATCCTTTACGAAAGCAAACATTTGACGTTTGGAGGGAAATTGAGCGGAAGACTTTTTGTATATCACTGTTTGGATTAAGGCACGAGTACATTAAAGTTAATCTGACACTCGGTAGCACTCTGTTTTGGTGACGGTGGACCGGTCGCACCGAAGATGATTTAAGTCATCATGTTCATTGATTTACTCCGATCGCCAGGCCGATATATTTTAATATCGCCGGGCGGCTGTCCGCTCGTAGACGTTATATTCACGGACATTGTCAATAAGGCGCCTTTGTTCGCACAAAAATTTATAAGTTAGACGTTTGTCCATTGAAAGGGCGGCGTTAAAGGTAACACTACAATGCGAGGTATTTTATACCGATCATAATCCTGACGTGTGGTCAAAATGTGTCGAAGCGTTAAAGATTTATATCATCGGACGGGCTTTTGGGCTGTCACCGCGTATTTTTGTGTCTTTTTGGATTTAAAACTTTGGTATTTCCATATTTCAGCTTAAAACACACCGTGGTTTTTAAAATGAGATTTTAATAAAATAAAATATTACAAGTTTTATAAGTCGCAGTGAAAATCATATCCCATGAAACTTAGAAATCTTAGGGCATAATAATTGTCGTCACATAACAAAAAAAACATTGAGTACATAATTATTAATGCAATCAAAATAATTCTAACAACGAAACGAGCGATCACAAAACAATTACCGTTTTCATAATTATGACATCAGAGCAACATCGTATCGCAAATTAGCTCCTGCTGTAATTTTTACAAAGAGCAATTCACATTGGAGTTAACAACCACAATATCTCTAATCATAAGGCCGATGTACACAAAACGTTTAACGACCCGGCATTAAAATCAAAATTTCTGTGTAATTTTCTTTACAATGTTAAAATTTTAGTTGCATTCCTCCTGGATACTTGAAGTCGTTCCCGCCTCCAGTGGCGATGTCTTTTTGTTACAGTACGGTACTAATTTTATTTATTAGCATCTTTTATTGAATGTCAAATTGCGGAATGGTAGTTGTTTGTCGCCACGTTGGGGGGCTTTTATGTCGCCGGTGTGAGGAATCGATTGGTTTTAGAATCTTGAATGTCAGGGTGTAAATAAGCGAGAAATGGTTTTTGTTTTTGTTGCAGTGTTTTGTTTTCTAAACAAGTTGCGTGAGATTTCCTATGGGGGACATCTCGAAGCTTGAGCTTGAATTATCAAAAATTGTAATAAAACAAATACTTTGTGTATAATTGAACAATTAGTACAAAGCCTTAACTACTAAACAGCGTTTCAATTTATTAAATGTCAAAAATAAAAAACTTTTGCTCCTTGTAGCCCGGTCAATAACACATTTGTAGTTATAGATTTTTAAGGAATATTTATATAAAAATGTAAGCTTCTCATCCTGACTTTCTTACATAAAGTTAAAGAATTAAATATCACCACAAAATGTACTTTTGAATGTGAGGTCGCGTAAATGTGTGGTACTCATTTGTGTAGTAACTAAATACTCAAATCGTGTGATTCTGGATTCAATTCTCAAATAGAACTTACTTTCTCTGAGATGATCGATTCCAAAATCAATTCACTTTCAGTAACTTCTCTCTATTCTGCTATTACATTATATTATTTTACTACGGTAGGTGTTTTATCAATTCACTCTTGTTATATCAATAATACCAAATACTTCTACCAATATCAACACACCAACATAATTTCTTATTCCTTCAAATAACGACAATCGAACCTACCGAAACCTTTTGTTCCTTCAAGCCAATTTAAAGCCTCCCAACTAACAAGCTGGCTTCTTTATCTCACTATCTAAAAGAGCGATATGTTTAACACAACTATATTGCACCTATCTACACTCGCTGTAGACTCTTTCACACCTTGTATTCGGTCAATAAGTAGATAATATGCCCCATTAAAGCCCATATCGGTTTGGTCAGCGAGTGGCGACTTGGAACAGCCCTTAGGATGTCTGACATACGAGGCTTTAGTTCGCGCAATGTTTAATATCGGAATATTATTCGTAGATTCAATGTAATTTTGTTTTTTTCGTAAACAAATTTTGACAGTTAAATGGTACCGGCACTTCTGATAAATAGGAGTTGATAGAATTTAAGCAAATGTGTGTGTTACAGTCAATATACAAACAAACAATGGATGGAATTATAGGTCATTCCTATTTTCATTATAATATTCGTTTTCATGCACCATGTTTTAATTTTGACGCAATAAAATGCACAGGCAACACCCACACAAATTTATATATTTTAAAAATATTTTGAAACTAAAATAAATCAGTAATTATATCTACTACAGCAATTTATGTTTTTCGAACACAGCGAACGTGTGTAGCGCATCTAACATCTGCCTAACCCGTACGTAATCAAAATAAAAATATTATTTTAGTAGATTTATTCGATAGTGGTCGGCACTTCGGCAGATGTGACGGCGACCGGCGTTCGCTCCACGCTCTCTATTTTTCTTCACTCATTGTTTAGGCAGGGGTCTGAGGGTCAATATCTGTTGCTTCCGTTCATACACTTTTTGTTTTATCTGTAAACATCTTAAATACCTCGCGTCAATCATTGAGAAAGGTTTTAGATTAGCAGAAATGCGATAGATAAAGGCTCTTGATGTAAAAGATATGAAATTGATTTTATGGTGGAGATCGTGTTTATACCCATCAGTCCGTCAGCTAAGTCGCGGAGGAGACGCGTTCCTGCGCTGCAAATAAATCTACTTAACCCTATTGCTAGTTTACCATCCACGAGGATTACGCAATTTATCATTACATTTTTAAAGTATTTTTTCAAATTATACAAAATCTATGCGTCTCACTGCCGGGTAAAGATTTCGTTTACCATCGAATTAATCAAAACGTTGTACGGTTCAGTGATCTATTGCGGATTGATAAACATGATTTAATATAAATTCTTCAAGACCTCCCAATAATTTAAACGTGCATACATTTGGTTACGCACGGCTATTCACGTTTTCTCTTGCCTTAAAATGTTATTGTAATGATTAATAGGTATTTAATTAAAGTTTTATACTATTTTTCATTTACAATAATAAATGAAAAAAAAATTACGGCTATGATTTGATGAACGTATCAGTATAAATAAGGAAATAATTAATTAACCATTCATATATGTACACGAAATCGCAAAATTCAACTTTTGTTTAAAAATATTTATAATTATAAAGAAAATATGGGACACAATAAATATACATTAATGAATTAAATAAAATGCCTATGGCTTTAATCGGTTTCTTCGCACGAACGGTTAACCTTTCATTTTACTCACTGGTAAAAAGATGTATTAAATTTATTTGCTAGATAATACATCGATATGCGAAGTAAAGGTCAATTAGTTAATACGTGAGATGTTTTCTAAAAATAAATAACTTTATGCCAAGTATGATGGAAAAACATTAATGGTAGTAATGAGTAGCAGTGTGTGTGTGCCTACGAGCAGAGCAGAGGCGCTGGGGAGCGTCCGTCTCAGATCGGATTAACACTATTTACTTGTTGTTTCGCGCACACTGTTCTACTTAGTCTTTTTAATGTGTAAATTAATTTAAATCGACCTTTGGAGCATGAAATTCCCAATCCATTACCATCGGGACAGTTTAATGCGCCGCCAGAGATTCTGCACTCCATAGACACGGCCGACCGCGACGCCAGCGCCGCGTATTCCCAACATACTAGTCACAGGTGGTAAATTCTTGAAACAGAAAAATGGCCTCGGGTACATTTTTCCAGTTTCATTATGTGCCGTAACGAGAGGATTTTTCATTTTAATTCACGCTTAATTAGACTTGAAAGCCGGTGGCTTATCTCACTTGGTGTTGAGAACTAATTGATAATCGAAATGAATGGACGGCTTTATGTAGGACTAATAGTGGCGCGATCGTGTGAACGAGGTGTAATCAGCGTCCACTTCTCAGTTGTCGCTCAGCGGCGATAATGCTGCGGCTGGCTGGGTGCGCGAGCTCGCGCGCGCCGCCACCAAAGATTACCTTACAATCTCATTATACCGACTCTGCACGGTACTTAATACCGCGGATAACTAACGTTTTAATTTTCCCGTCAGTTCTCGTTAATACGTGACTTAAATCATTTTTGCCATGACGAAGCGAAAAAAATGTGGCTAATTATATATTTTATACTTAAGTGTCAATCATGATAAGTAAGTGATTTTTGCGCTTGTATGAATTGCAGATTAAAGTGGATAAGGCCGGTTCTAGAAGCGCTCGCAATTTATTTCAAAAGGATGTAATAATATTTCTCGGAGCGATCTGATTTCCTAATTTGTAATCTTATCGCATCTCTCGGTGCCAATTATTTTATTCGCTTTAATACCTGCGCGTTGTTGGCGAGGATCATTCATAAAGAGTCATTGAAAATCTGAGCCCGACGCCTCGTGGCGACTGAATAAATGGCTGCCGCGACGGCAGATTAAAAAATATTGCCACTTTACTGTGTTAAATAACACAAAAGGACGGCAATATTTTCAAAATAATTACGTCAATAATTGGCACGCAAGCGGAGTGAGAGAGAGGTCGCAACACTCTTAGGAGTTCGTCTCATTATTCCAGTACGGATTTTACCACCAACCGAGACAGATTAATCGTTTTAACTATATCATAACTTTATATTTGACCGTAGAACCGCGTTGTGTCAATTACACGGCGAAAATACAACTGTCTATTATTCATAGCGGTCCGCGAACCCATATGATGCTAAATAAAAAACTAAGTATTATGCGCGTGAGAATGTCTCTTGCTAAATGGCTGATATTTAGCATCTGAAATTAAAACGGCTTAAAGTAATTGAAATTTCTCATATTAATAACCTTTTGTAAGTAGACAATCTTTTAGTAGTCAATTACAAATCGATTTTTTCAGCGTTCACGATGCGGAGGTCGTAGGGCCAAGCCAAGCCGACGGCGCGCACTTCTCTTTTATCGGATTTAAGCATGTACTTAAAATATTAAATTAAATTTCTTGACACGATTAAGTACTTGAATATGCATCGTGTTAAGAGGATATTTCAGTAGGTACAAGCGACCCGATCTTGGTTCGCACGGGCTATCACCCGGTTAATTATAGCCAATATCTTGTGTTAATGCAAAAGTTATATTGATGGAAACTTTTATCGAAATAAATGCTGTAGTTTATACATACATAGTCATTCAGACACATACAACACTCATTCATACTTTCACCTATCTTCTAATTATTATTTTATATCAGTAGGATTTAAAAAATCATCCCCTTATTCGTTCCTGAAAACACATTGAATAAACTTGTACATTAGGGGTACTCATTTCTTAAACGGGTTGATGTCGGACATAGAGTTTACCTACAGATCGCTAGCGAAATCATAAAAAAAAATTAAGCAGATCCTACGAGGAACAAAGCCAGGTAGAGTAAGAAGCTCTTACACACTTCAAGACGGCTTGGAGTCCAAAAATAAATTATTCTCTATCTATTTCATCAGCAAAAAACATCACAAAATCCATCAGCAACTTAGTGACAAACATTAAGCAAGAATGGGATGCTTTGAAAAGGCTCCATTGAAGCCGGCTAGATCATTGTTACAAAGCGTTCGCGTACAAAAGCGTTGAAACGAATGTTATCAAAAATCGCTCGCTATTAATGTTTTTTCCCGCTTTCATTGTCAGAGAAATCGAATGAATATTATCAGAGATATATCGTTTTAGCGCAGAATGGGGATTCTAAAATGGACTGCGGTCAAATAGTATAAACATGGCATTTATTCGGATTTAAGATAACATCTACAGCTTTTGTGATAGCGATATTCGCGATAACTAGGTGTTGTCAAAACATAGATAAACAAATCTAGTTGGACCCCTACAAGCTCTGTAGAGCGTACTGTATAAAAACTAGTTGGTGTTTACAGATCTCGCTCCGTTTAAAAATCAGCTGTTTTTGGTTTCATTGTTGGCAAACATTACGATTGTGATAACATTGGCTGCTTGATTTGAGCTTCAGTTATGTTGTTAAGAAACAATACGATTATGTCGTTGTATGATGTCTACAAATCTTTATGATGACTATATATTTGTTAAGTTTTCCGATTGCTTTATGCTTTGAAAGATTACTAAGCCGTTCGTTTCGATAAGTTCAAAGACGCTTACCAAATTCGCCATTAAAAATAAAGAATATTTATTTATTTTGTTATTTCTATCTGGCAGTAGCTACGCCGTCGATAGGTTTCCTCTTCTTACTCAATCTCCTATAATTCACTTAGACTTTAAAATTTTTAAATATGCGGCATCCATCCATCAGCCAAAGGAAGTCCACTGCTGAACATAGGCCTCCCCCAACGATTTTCAAAGTGATCTGTTGGAGACAGCCTGCATCCAGCAACGTCCCGCGACCTTTACCAAGCATATGCGGCATATAATACGTGTGTAAAAAAAATCTTCTAGAAGCAAATAATATCGGTTAAAAATGTTTGTTGAAAACCACAGTACGTCCAAAAATTCTTATCAGTCTGAGTGACAATAAAACCGATTACATTCCACTAATAACGGTCGCCCAATAATATACAACAGTATAGCTATGTGTTGTGGCCTCAGACCCTCAAATAAGGGGTGAAACACACCTGTCCTGCGCCCTCGCCGACACGTGAACACAACTTGCACGAGCTACTCAACCACCGTTAACAGATCTCCACCTCACCTACAAACTTATTTGAATTGTAGTACTGAATACTGGTTGATAGAGGTCAACTTACACTGGTCATTTAAAAATAGGGTGTCCACAACGTGTTCACGAAATCTGTAGAGCAATGTGCATTGTTATGGATATGGTGCAGTGGTTGTGAATAATACAAGTATGTGGGGTGTTTTATTTGTTATTATTATTTCGCCGGTGTCATTGTGTTTGTGTCCACGTATTTGTTATGGCGAAAATTTCTTCATTTAATCGCGTGTGGTTCTATTACGCGTTAATGTAATTAATGCGACTTAATCGAGTCATATAAAAAAACATGTGTACAATGGACACGGTAAAAAATTGTAGGATAGTTTAGGTGTGATCCGAATTTGTTGTGTGCATTTTTACCATGTAATCATTTTTGGAATTACCTACTGTATAGGAGGTCAACGTGAGATCAACATATGTACATATTCTTAGTATCAATTGTTTTGTTTTCTGTATTATCTTTACATTCACGTCCCAAAATGCTAATTCGATAACTCTACATTGCTCCTTAAAGTATTCCCTGCCAAGGTTGAATACATTTTACTGAGTTCCAAATATTGAAATCTGCATCAGTTTTTTTCTGCGACATTATTAATGAATATGTAGGATATTGAAATTATACTAAATAAAATTCGCTCGTGCTTATTTTGTTATATTAATTTGCACAAAACGACTCTACATCGAAAAGATCGAGATTTTATTTTGCAGTTAGTGAAGAAATATAATTTTAAATAGCAAATTACTTCAAAATCTGACCATAAATAATAATAAGTAACATTACTATACTTAACAATACCACCAAAATCCGTCAATAGCACCCCAAATGACTATGCACAAAACACAATAATAGCAATTAAATAATAATAATAGCGTAGGGATTTGCGACAGGGCGCGTGTCGGTCGCGCGCTGACAGGTGTGCCAACCCCAGCGTGGACCAGAGGGGTGGAGGGTACGTGGCTGTTCCAAATTCAAACGCTTGACCTCCCATTGATATAATTTTGCTATTCTAATTAGAATTTTATTTCAAAATTGGTATTGGATTTTATGAACAGCGTTAAATTTGGTAGAGTCGTTTATCCGAAAAGGTTTTTGAAACTTCATCGTCTTTTTAAGCTGGCGGAAGCTCATTACTCCAATAATATTTTTGGAGGTATTGGCAATCCTCGCAGCGTTTAATAGGAGGATTAGCGAAAATAGGATGAAGTGTTTCGCACCGATGACGCTGAAGCCCGATGTGAGTCAATTTGGATATGCCATCTTTGAGCTGGTTATTTCATAGTTGATTCTAGTTTCCTTAAATATTTTATATATATATATATATATATATATATATATATATATATATATAAAATTTTACAACTCTACCACACTATATGGAAAAGGGTTTGACTCTCTTTATTGTTTCATATACTCTCACAATGATTCTTTTTTGCAAAAAAGTAAGTTTAAATATTATGTTTACATATTATTATGCTTTATGGCAACAATTTTATTTAATCCCTCGTATTAAACGGCAGATTTGCTGTATATTTTAATACATGTAATAACAGTAATCAATTTAAAACACGCAAAAACACAATAAGGCTAAGGCCAAACAAAGAATGGCCTTTCTATCCGCTTATTAGTCCAAAAGTCGTTACGTGCTTTACCGACAAAGTTGACGAACAAAAAGCTGTCAGAACATCCGCCTTCAATATTCACCAGTATATCTTGGACTCTCAACTTTTAATAATGGCAGTGACATTCAAAAACATGATTTGTGTTTTTAAGTTGCTACGAACAGAGTCATTATTACGAGCTACTCTTTGTTTCAGAGTCAAATTAGATTTTGAATGTGGTTCCTAGAAGATCAAATTAAAATTTGGGGTATAAATAATTATTATACGTGCAAAAAATATTTTTGAAAATTTATTTATATCGATCAATATGAAAGAGGTGTAATCTTAAGCTCCCTATACAGGCTCCCAAAAAATGTGTCATAGTCTTCTTATAAAGCTCCTTGTTTCGAATTCATAGGCATCACAAACTTTACAAAAAAATGGTCAAATTATTATCCCTTAAATTCAGAAGCAATTCTAAATCAACTATCGCAACATTTAAGATTCAAAAATATCAAGAAAACTAAAGAAAACAAAACCTCATAGTCAGACCAACATCGACCATACGAAAGTGAAAGTACATTAAGCATTCGCACCACTTGTAAAGGTGCATTACATAAAAAAAATATCTAACACGTTTTATTCATAGTTTCGCATTAGGAATTCATGGGTTTCATGTTACTGTCTGTTGACGGGGGAATGTTTATGTGGCTGTATCTGAGGGAGTGATATCAGAAACCTTTAAAGATTAATTACATGCACTTGAAGTATATTTATCTGACCTCAGGTCCCTTACTCTCAGCAGATTATATTTAATCCGCACAAGTGATACGGCCGTGTGTGCACGTAGATAAAAATAATCGCAAAATGCAGTTAATTTTATACTTGCATTCGTCAGTTGATTGCTATTTAGATGTGTAAAGATTGCTATCAATTTATTTATTTCAACGATACTATGTAAGATGATGACTTTAAAGGTATTCGTTTTAAAAATATTACCTGAGAAATTGGGTTTTTGTGAACAAGATATTTTTAATTATAAAGGAAGGAAAATGAAACATCTCTGAAAACAATGAATAGGATAATCAACTGTTAAATAGGCTACATAACTATTTATTTAACGGAAAAGGCAATAAATTTCGTTAAATATTTAAGGAAGACCGCACTTAAAGTAGGCAATGTTAATTATTTAATTAATTATACACATGTTGACATATTTTATAAAAATCTAAAAGCCACAATTCTTGGTAGAAGTGTTGATAAAAACATAACATAACAACATAAACAAATTACTGAAATTGTGAACCAATGGCAACCCTATCGACTTCCTATAAATGTACATACTTATTTAAAAGTAAAAAAACAAACACCAGATAAACAAGATGCCAATACAACGTCTCTTACCAGTTTGCGGCGCATCTTGAAAAAAGCGCAAAACAGAGTCCGTATTAAGTTTGAAAATAAACTCCTCATGTCATAATTTAAGTAGCGGGGTAGTAAATAAATACGTGTGGCCGTGTGTCCGTGTGTCCCAGCAATCAGTGCAGATATATTAACTGCAAAATTAGCCTGCCGCCGGGGGCGCGACAAACGCACTGCCGTTCCTCCTCGCGCGGCCCTTCGTGGGTGGATACACGCTTTATATGGGCATTAATTGGGCCCTTTATAGCCCACATAATCGCTAGATACAAATAAGCAACCATTGCTCCTCACGCAGCCTGTCTCCTTAGTTCAATAAACTGTCTGTTAGGATTAGCTGTTATGTCCTTCATAAATATTCTATTTTCTGCAATAAGTACGTCTGTAATCTTAATAACTATTAGATTATCTTTTGCCCTCTCCGTGGCTATGATAGGCTTAATATACGTTCTTATATCTAGTCACTATTACAGTCATTTATGAGACACTCTCATTTCGATTGTATCAATAACATCGATTCACTTCAACGGCTATCGTCAGGGGACCCTAGAATTAAACAACTAATTGCCAGCTCCCGTAAAGATTTAAATCTGACTCGTAAAATAAGGTATAAACATAACATGTGCAATTTATTGGTAGGATTTTATAATTGAAATTCATAAATAATTACTGGAGTGCGTACAGGGCGGTTAAACCAAACAACGTACACTGCCGAAAGCAATACGGACGTCGTTGAGGGAAATCATGCTAAGTACGAATTCCCTGAAGGAGCGCGGCAGCACAATAAATTTAAACCTGGCAAATATTTACAACTAATATGCGTAGTACAGGTGAGTGGTGCACATGCGCATGCGCGGCGATCATGCGAGATTAAGTTATCAAGTTACGATTTATATGATCAATAAATGTCAAGGAGAGAGCCGGTTTTGAGAATTTGAGCGGCTGGAGTAAACACCCGGTGGTTGGCAAGAAAGTTATTAAAAAGTAACGTTAGCTCACATCGACTCGAATCGTTTTCAATTTATTAAAACGATGCCATCCGCGCTCTTACTCCAGCTGCTACAACTTCAGCACAATTTTTATATACTGTCATTGTTATTTCACTTAAGCCCAATTCTAAATCTTAAAATAGCTTTTATCGTATATTAACTTAGTCATTCTAACTGGATATCTTTGTATATAAAAATTACAACATTATTCGCACGACAGAAATTCTCACGATTTAAAAATCAGCCCCTTGTAAACGAGAATATTTTAATATGACTTGCTACATAAAGTTGATATCATAATAGGTGCCACATTAACTTTCTATAAATTGCTACAATTCCAGGATGTAAGAAAGTTTGATGAAGTAAGAGGGACACTGAGTTTTTATGCCGCCCCGATGGCGGGCAGCCGTGAGAAACCCCTGCCGTTTATTGCACAGCTTCTGTCTCATTGTTTCACCATCAAGATTGATAGCGGAAGCAGATATCCCTCCAACTTAATACTTTTATTTGTCATTTCCGTCCAAATTATTGGAAAATATCGAGAGAAATAGTCTTACGTTCAAGATTGATGCATTTATAATTATAAGGTAAAACGATCGCGTATCCGCCTTAACAATGAATTAATTTGCGCCAAAAAGTCGCCTGGACAATTAATCATAACATTCGTTAAGTAGGAAGCAAAGAAACGTGTGAAAAAATGTGCAAGTGTCGTGGGTGTTGTACAAAGGTCGTTATAAATACATTTCGCAGTTGCACGTGGCGCGGCGCGGCGCGGCGCCTCCAGGGGCGGCACACCTCCGAACAAGTATATTCCCCAAAACTTCTAATGAACCCAAGATTAATGAATTTTGACGGTTTCAAATTCCAACCGTCTTGTATTCCACATTTCGCAAAAAAAAACAAAATTGCCACTTGAATTTTATTAGGTGTTTCACCTTTTATCATCGAATGCATTTGTTGTCCTTTTTCACTATACGCTTTAATGGTTAAAATCCAAAATGGTTATTATGAACGCGCCTGTTTTATTTCAGTAAATGACTCCGATAAGGGTCATTTTTGTCTCGGTCTAAATTAGTTTGTACCTACTCCTGGTATCTGAATAAAGGCTTCATGCACAGGGTGTAGTGTTAAGAACTCTGTGGCTGGTTTATTTAAATCTCTAGACTGACATGAGTCTTATATCCTAATTGCTGGATATTTTAAAGGCTAGCTGGAGTACGTAGGGGCTTTATCTCAATAATTAAAGGCTTATCGTGGAGTCGGAAACGCCGTCAGAACTTTATCGAGCCGCGTCCACACTAGCGTTATCTTCATTACGGCTCTACGCTGCAACTTTAATTCACGTGTCCATTAATTTTAAAAGCTGCCGCTTGCGTTTGTTAAACCAATAATTATCCGTACTGCAATACTTTTGATATTCCATAGCGCTATAAATCATTTGTAAATCAAACGATGTCGAACGTGAGCTGGGAATCTCCTGTGAGCTATGTCCAAGTGGCAGATTTAAGACTGGGTGCTCTCAGCCTAATTGCTAGTTTCCATTACGGTATATCAGTCCATTCATATTACTATCCGGAGACGGGCCTATCTGCCTGCGGAAATAGATACTAACAATAAAATCTAGATTTTATGTTTCCTTGTTTTAAATACGTACATATATATTATGTTTTGAAACAAAAATAAAAAATTTGGTGCAATCAGTCAATTTTGACGCATGTACTAGTAGCTCATCATAAACAGACACGCGGTCTCCGTTAATTCTTAAAATAAAAATGAACTTAAGCCGGTCCATTCCGAATGGCACGTTGAGAACGAATTTACATAATAATAAATTCGCATGCATATGAATTCATCTGACAAAGTTTCCGATTTGTGATTTCATAGCATTCGACTTCAAAACGTCTTCGTTATCCAGTGCGCGGATAATCAGCATACATAATGCCATAATCTCTCTTACATATCACTCGGCAATATTCCAGGTAAATATTATTTTAACGTTCCTTCGTTAAGCCATTCGGGGATAATCTCCTTTAACATGTTGCGTTTGATATAGGAGTACAGACTGGCTAATGATGATTGGCCTGGCCAGTTGACGGCTCGCCCACGCTAATTTCAGATCAAGACTTCGTAAATACATAGTAAAACGCCTCTGGCATCTAGGACTAATAACAATATTAATTTCAACGCAGCTCCAGTATACGCAAAAATAATTGTTTTAATTATCAATGAAGGAGCGGGTTGCAGCCCACCTACAGTGTGCGCGTATCATTTCCCAATCATTGCGGGGTATGCGTAGGGTGCATTAATTGATAAATAAATTCTGAATTCATTCAATCAAATTAATTAAATAAAAAAAAACAATCATTTTAAAAATCTTTAAAAACCGACGCAGGACAGCTTAGTGTGAAATGGTTCTAACGTGTACACAGTGCTTATAGCATCAGTTATACTCATACTACGTCATTAGATGTGCACTCGGCTTGTTGCTAAGCTATTTTTTTGTTATTAACACAGGGTCCAAGAGCAAGTTTGCATAGCTGTATTAATGAACGCTTATTACAGGCATTTACAATTGCATGAAAGTTGGAAAGCGTGGCTCATACATGAGTAATTGTGAGCCTTAAGTAGTATCATCATTTGCAAGTTTATAGCCGCAAGGATAACAAATCTATTTTATAATTCATATTTTCATATAATGTGTGATTATGAGCTTCTTCTTCTAAATTACTCACATAGCTCAAATTGACGCTAATTATTATGTTATGTTGTAGAATTTATTTAGGTTCAAATAGGTTTACCCACAGTGTTTCTAAAACATTTTAAAAACTCAGAAAATATTTAATGCATGCTTCTTGAAGATTAATTATAAAATTAGGTTTTCTACTCCTGATTCAGGCTGCAACTATATTATAGAGATTATTCAGTTAATCAAGTAACTAACATTTTGGACGCTATTACCGTTCTGGCAATAGCGTTAGTATTAGAAATGAAGCATATTAATGGACAGTATTTTATTTATTAATAATAGCATAGCAAACGCGAATACATAGTACATTCTGTTTGTCCCCAAATACAAAAAAAAACTAGATGACATTCACATAAAATCAAAAGTTCGTTAAGTAATTTATAGGCAGAATAATTGTTTACTATCCTTATTATCAGCATTATTTCAAGATAATTGAATTTAGTTAAGGGCACAGTTACAGCTTTTTATTGCGAGAAAATTAATTGCTGCCAAGAAAAAACAATTTCTTTAACTGGTTTACATTTTCATTACCCTTAATCACGGCAGAGTTTATTGTCAATAAAACAGCGTAACAACTACTGAAATAATAATTAGGAACACATTTGCTCAACGAGTATCCTCGTGCCATGAAACCATTGCATTTTAATGGGTCATTTCAAC
Source organism: Theretra japonica (assembly GCA_033459515.1). Classification (NCBI taxonomy): domain Eukaryota; kingdom Metazoa; phylum Arthropoda; class Insecta; order Lepidoptera; family Sphingidae; genus Theretra; species Theretra japonica. The sequence goes on from CM065939.1 coordinate 9,931,720, forward strand.
GTTAACTTTATTTTAAGGGTAAAGTTTTAAAATTTAGATTTATACTCGGACCTTTTGCGTTCCTGTATTTCTGGTTATATTTCGGAAGGATTTTTAGTGGTTTTTTATAATTGGTGCTAATCAAATTATTTTTATTCATTTCATTCCTTATCATTTTATACTCAAAAGGTGAACTTCTTGAGTGGAAACCGCGTTTTGGCAAGCGTTGTATAGGACGCTTACCAACTAGATGGCGATTTGTGAAATGTTGCTGGCAGGTACTGGTTGCGAGAAGCCGAAGACAGGGTGAAATAGCGCAATTTGGAGGTGGCCTTGATCCAGCAGTGGACAATTAAAAACTGATGATGTGAAAAGGTGCACCTGAAAAATGACCTATTGCAAACGTCAATCTTGTACCACTCCTCAACAAGCCATCTACAATCCTATATTATTATAGTAATGTTGAAACTGTTGGAGTTTCGTTATTTCTTTGGTCAAGTTCGGCTTTTATAAGTAACTGTCGCTGTGTATTTTATTGCAAAAATTCAATTGATTCAGCAAAAAACGAGAGGCATAATTCGTGGCCCGCTACTGTTTTGATCGTTACACATACCCGGCCCACCCTTAATTGCTTGTCAACAAATTCTTGAATGGACAGCAGCGCTGCAGACACAAGATTTTTCTTTTTACGTATCCGAAATACTCAATAAACAAGTCGTCATAGTTAGAACCTTATCGTAGTATGCGCATCAATGTATTAATGATGAACTTTCGTTCTGTCAACACTGAGTCACTGTGACAAGGTTGCAAAATCATTGTAGTAAAGCCATTAATGCTTTTCACCAATTATAATTTAATAAATTCAATAACTCATCCGGTCCATCATGCTGAAAGTACGTCAGGGCGTCGAACTTATTGGGACATTCCACTGATCGATATTTCGCCCACTTCCGCATTCTGTTGATTACTTTATATTTTGTTCTAAATCCCGTATGAAGCTCAACCAAAAAATATCTTTGATCGAAAAGTTTTCCCTTCTTTAATCTTCTATAACTTAAAAAGTCAGAATTCAATTTAATAAACATTTCAAGTTTGGTCGTATTAATTGGAATATAAGCCCAGTGTGCATCAATATATTGTGATCCCTTGTTACTCTATAAAAGCCGCAATCTAAAGCCTCTTCAGAACTCAAGCCTGTCTATTTATGACATGATATAAACGCAATCAAATAAGAAAAATCAAATGGATAATTCCCTTAAGAAGAAACATGATATACAATATGTCATTTTTCTAACATGATGAAGCTTTGATAGCCATTAAAACGCCCGACAGAATAAAATCGCATCTATAAATATTCGAGATTAAAATACAAATACCTATGCAGATCTGCGCAAGGCCGAAGTGTGCGTCGTTTCACTAGTTCTTAATTAAACACCGGAGCCGACGTACTGCCGTTTTACTTATTAAGAAATAAATGAAATACATGCCTTACACAAAACGAATGCAAAAAATTACAGATTAATCCCAACATTTGTTGCAAAGTGGAGAATTCTCGAGCGCCACGACGCGAATTAAGGGGATACCTCGAAAAATATGGCTTTTTCAAAAGCGTACATATCATAAATGACTAAGAATAGGTAATCCATTTTCAGATATGTTTTAATTGAACCTATAATTAATATTTTTACCAATCACAAAAAATGATTACTACACTTTTCTTTAATAAAAATAAAGCCCAAAGTAGCATCTGCTAGTATTTTTAAACGCTTGGAACCTCTAAATTACCCTATTTACAAACTCAAGATTAATTTCACACAAATAAATGTATATATTCTACACTTTCACCAGAAAAAAATAATATTTTGTTAATTAATATGATTTTAATAAAATAAAATATGGTTCGGCGCATACGTTGTTTTATTTCGAGAAGCGCACGGTTCTCTCTATCTCATTCTTTTACAATCCGCGGCCATATATGCTATCCCTTAGAGGCGTTCCCTTCAGACGGCCGCGGGCCTTTGTGAACGACGGATCTGTGCTCGACGTTTTGAAATTCTAGCCTCGCCGATTATACGTTTAGTTATCAAATAAAAAAGAAAGGTCATTGACTGACGAATGCAAACACGAAATAACTGGAAATTTAATTTAGTACACAGGATTTTTGGCTGGGTACGATTACTACATTGAGGTCTCAGGTTCGATTCCCGGGTCGGCTAAGTAATATTGGACTTTTATAATTATTATCAGCCCGGAGTCTAGAATGTGTGCCCGATATGTCAACAGGCTTGCCTCCCATCACTTTATGGAATGGAATACACAAGGCGAAACGTGGGTTCCTTGGTAGCACCTCTGCCTAGCCTTTCTGGACTATTTTGGACTTTTTAATTATTAGTGCTTTTATTTTATTATGGATTGCTCTCAAATTCGATATCTGAGGGACCCTTCGCCCCGATATTCTAAATCGATATGGTCAGAATTAATAATTGTGGCCGCCATTTTGAACTTTTTATCTAATGGTCCGATTGCTCTCAAATTCGATATCTGAGAAACCCTTCGCCCCGATAATCTAAATTGGTGGTCAAAATTAAAAATTGTAGCCGCCATTTTGAACTTTTTAACTATGGGTCCGATTGCTATCAAATTCGATATCTAAGGGACCCTTCACACCAATATTCTAAATTGGTGGTCAAAATTGAAAATTGTAGCCGCCATTTTGAACTTTTTAGTTATCCGTCCGAGTGCTCTCAAATTCGATATCTGAGGAACCCTTCGCCCGAATAATCTAAATTGGTGGTCAAAATTGAAAATTGTAGCCGCCATTTTGAACTTTTTAACTATAGGTCCGATTGCTATCAAATTCGATATCCACGGGACCCTTCACACCTATATTCTAAATTGATGATAAGAATTGAAAATTGTGGCCGCCATTTTGAACTTTTCAGCTATTGGTCCGATTGCTCTCAAATTCGACATCTGAGGAACCCTTCGCCCCCATAATCTAAATTGGTGGTCAAAATTGAAAATTGTAGCCGCCATTTTGAACTTTTTAACTATCGGTCCGATTGCTATCAAATTCGATATCTAAGGGACCCTTCACACCTATATTCTAAATTGATGGTAAGAATTGAAAATTGTGGCAGCCATTTTGAACTTTTTAAGTATCGGTCCGATTGCTATCAAATTCGATATCTAAGGGACCCTTCACACCTATATTCTAAATTGATGGTAAGAATTGAAAATTGTGGCCGCAATTTTGAACTTTTTAGTTATTGATCCAATTTATTTCAAAATAGATATCTGGAGGATCTTTCATTCCAATAAATTAAATTAATGGCCAGAATTGAAAATTGTGGCCGCCAATTTGAACTTTTTAGTTATCCGTCCGAGTGCTCTCAAATTCGATTTCTTAGAGGCGCTTCGCCCCGATAGTCTAAATTGATGGCCAGAATTGAAAATTGTGGCCGCCATTTTAGAACCTTTCAGTTATTGATCCAATTAATTTCATAATAGATATCTGCAGGATCTTTCATTCCGACAAACTAAATTGATGGTCAGAATTGAAAATTGTGGCCGCCATTTTGAACTTTTTAGCTATCCGTCCGATTGCTCTCAAATTCGATATTTGAGGGACCCTTTGTTCCGATTATTTAAATTCTTAGTTAGTCTTGAAAATAGTGTCCGCCATTTTGAACTTTTTAGCTATCCGTCCGATTGCTCTCAAATTCGATATTTGAGGGACCCTTTGTTCCGATTATTTAAATTCTTAGTTAGTCTTGAAAATAGTGTCCGCCATTTTGAACTTTTTAGCTATCCGTCCGATTGCTCTCAAATTCGATATTTGAGGGACCCTTTGTTCCGATTATTTAAATTCTTAGTTAGTCTTGAAAATAGTGTCCGCCATTTTGATTTTTTTATTTATAAGTCCGATTGGTCTCAAATTCGATATCTGGGGGAATCTTTATTCCGATATTCTCAATTGATGGGAATTGAAAACTGTGGCCGTCATTTTGAATTTCTTAGTTATTGATCCGATTGGTCTCAAATTCGACATCTGAGGGAACCTTTCTTCCGATATTCTAAATTATTTATTTATTTATTTATACTCTATATTGTACTCTCAAGTTACATAATAATTAAATATAAGAAATAAACTTAATGTAGTAAATTATACATATATTTATCTCATTCTATGGTAGGGTACTTTTTTCAAGTTTCATGTCTGCTTTGTGTGAATTGCACACATAAACACACTATATTATTATGATTTATTTAATCAATTTTTAATTGAATTTAGGATTTAGCCTACCGCCTACGAAATGATGATACATAAGTAAACAGTGTTACCTATGATTTTCGTCTCGTCTTTCTTTCTTTTTTCATATTTTTTCAAGATTTTGAGTCAAATCGGACCCAAACTTAACGCCACACTTTTCAATTCTGACTAAAAATTTAAATAATCGGAACATAGGGTTCAGATATCTTATTTGAGGGCAATCAGACTGATAGCTGAAAAGTTCAAAATGGCGGCCACAATTTTCAATTCTGACCATCAATTTAGTTTGTCGGAATAAAAGATCCTGCAGATATCTATTTTGATAGCAATCGGACCGATAGTTAAAAAGTTCAAAATGGCGGCTACAATTTTTAATTTTGACCACCAATTTAGATTAACGGGGCGAAGGGTTCCTCAGATATCAAATTTGAGAGCAATCGGACCATTAGCTAAAAAGTTTAAAATGGCGGCCATAATTTTAAAATCCAACTATCAATATAGAATATTGGAAGAAAGCTTCCTTCAGATATCAAATTTCAGACCAATAGGACCAATAACTGAAATGTTCAAAATAATAATAAATAAATACACTCAACAGTCACATAAGTACATAATCCCAGCCCCACACTAAGACCGAATTTTGTGTCATGGGTATTAGGAACTACGAGAGACTTTTCGGTCTCACAAACACCTAGACCCGAAACAAATACCCGTGTTTCACACTATTATTTGTTTCGGTGCGGGGACCGAACCCGGAGTCCCTCGTTTCACAGCCAGCGTCTAACCAACTGCGCCACGGAGGTTATTATTTTTACTATCTATTTTTATTATTTGTATATTCAAATAAATATAACCTAATTATAACTAAAATTAGAGTCTAAATGTCACGGATGATAAAAACATGCTTACATTATTTCATTGTAAGGCGGAAAGCGTGTACTCTACGTTTTTACTTATATTAATTTTAGCCAATATTTAATTTTTGGCGGGAATGCGCGCGAGTCGCGCTTTACCGCGACGCGTTGCAACAATGTAGACCTCTAGCGGAGCGCTCCGCACTTACATCACGTAAACCACGCCCCACACGCTGTGAATATTTTTCGATGTAGGCCCTTAACTCCTTTATTTACATAGAAAGAAGTCACTCGCGTCTATGCACCTATCTAACGTAATTGTCAGTGAGTTATGTACGATTCTTATTATTGAAGAGAAATGTGATACCAACGCAAAAAACATCCACAGTTACAACTTAAAAATATTTTATCTGACCGTAGAATTTGCATTTAGATCTTCTCTTTTGTACGCGAAAATTACATTGTCGATAATTGTGTACTTGAACATTGACGGCTTTATTGTAGTTGCACAGGATCTCTAAAAGAAGGATAAAAGTTTATTTTGAAGAAAAACGTTGATAGCCGTCATCGGGCGCGTGTCTTTATTTTTATTTAGGAATAATCGGCACCTCAACAAGCGGCGGAACCAGTCGCCAGCGTGCGTCGCGCCGCGGCAGCCTGTGCCACGCGCCGACCCACTCCGCCACACTCGCCAACACGCGCCGCGCACTTCACATACACACTACACCGCCGCCGAGACCTGTCGCATGACTTAACGGATAAACCTTATCCAACAGATAAAATTTGAAAATGATACTATTTACTATTCTGCAACTGGTCTCGCTGACAGGACCAGTTAAAAATTCTTCGCTTTCGCGCATTTAAAAATAGCACTTTTAATCTACGCTAAATATCTCAACACTAATAATGCATAATATCTTTCACGAAGCGGCGGAAAAAGTGTCGTTTTAATTTATGTCCCCGGGTTATGGTAATAGCAAAAACTCTTAATCTCTAATAGGAGAGCATGAAATTGCTGTGACCATAGTGGATGCTATTGACGACTGTTTTGATATAAACGTTCGGAACAAAGGGGCCATGAATCACTAGCACGTCAGCGGATAAATAATCATCACTCAGCTGCAAGTCCACAGCTCTAACTGCACAATTAAAATTTCAAATACCAGTTTTGGTGTTGTACGTTTTTGTTCTTAGCCGGCGCAATATCACGTGAGGTTTTTGTGTTCATTGCAACATAAATAGATCGGGAGTCGGGCTGGCCTCAGAGGAATCCAGCTCGCAACCTTCGATTACCCGCCGAATACCATCAGTTGGCACAGTAAGCAGCAGTCGATAACCAGTGGCTCCAATTAAGTTTGGTAGCACCTCTGAAAAGCGATCGAGCCAGTTTTTGTCACGAGTCATGTATTGCAGCCGAAGTTTAATTGGCGGATACTCGTCATTAAACACCGCAATGTCTTCGTGTGATTAGATCTCCGCCTTCAATTTAATAAATTATTTGTTCCAACAACTACACTCGATGTTAATTTGATTTTATTTCGTTGTCTCTTTTATTTACAAAACTAACCGTCATATAAATCAATTACGTCCTTATGTTGAGCACATACATATTTTCACGGTTTGTTTCTTTGTACAATAACTCATGTACTCTCTGATCGATGTTGAAGCGCATCCAATTACATCTCTTGTCATTGAAAAGTTATTTACAATCGCTGGTGTGTATTTATCGCAGCATCACTATAAGATTTCTATTCGTACACAGTATCGACATGACTTAAACCTTCAAACGGACTGCTTTATGTTTGTTTATTTAAACAATATTTTGATTATTTATAATGCTCCTAACTAAGAGTACAATTAAAATAAAAGATTCTAGACACGTTAAAATTTCAGCTTAGATTTGAGAATACTAGTGCGTTTTGTATTGATATCTATTGAAAACACGATTAAAACATAAAACATAAACTTTTGGTACGATCCCGATCTCCCTAATGAGCAGTGAGTATCCAAAGTGCGCCGCAGTAATGACAGATCATTACAGACTAACGCAGTATTTACATAGTTACGTTAACACGTACAAGTTTTTGCGGGCATTGTTGAGTTTTTATTGCGCGCGATAGAAACCTGCTGCGGTTGCATTATGTCGATGGCTCTCCAACTGGTCCCAATATCGCTTATAATGTATCGACTTTGTGTTAATCATATCTTTCGCTGAGTATGGCGAACGTGGCAGCTACCGGTCGCGAGCCTATTAATAAAAGCCGAGCTTCGATCCTACGGAATTCTTGCAACCTGCTATTGTACTCTAGTGGTTAAGGAATTTGTCTTTTTAATCGTGCTGCCTCACCACTACGCCCGGGGCCTATTATTAGGGTTAATTGGAATTATTAAGTTTTTTTTCACAGCAGCTAGGAGTTTTACCAGATAGTAGTGATGCATAAGATAGCTCCGAGAGTGAGGCGCGCTTTTAGATTAATTTATGGTTAGAGTACGTGTTATGGTAATTTTAATAGATTGAACCTCAAGCGTTCACCAATGTTGCCCTTCGTTGTGTAATTCTGTTTGGATTATGGGTCTTAATAGATTTAGTTAGCTGAAAATGAGTCACATTTAAATTGTTTTTGGACATTTTCCACTAGACACTGACAATTATCTGCATTTAATTATAGTGTTAAATTAAACTTCTATGATAAAACAAACAACTTAATGTTTTTTACAAATTAAGTCGCTTTTTAGATTTAAATTTTAAATAGTCCATTTACCTCTTTACTCCACATCAGTAACAAACGAAACAATAATTTTGACCTTAAATATTGCTTTGTATAAATCATCAGAAGTCCTCATAATTTTACACATACAACACACTGTAATCACAAATTAAAAACACCAATCTTGCATCGAAGGAAAAATAGATCTTTCTACAAAATTACCTGCCCGCGCCCTTGCATCTTGCTCACTATTATTGCAAGTGGAACATCCGCTAATATATCATTTACATAATAAACGTTAATTAATTGTTAAGTACCGTGACAGAGGCACGTGAGTGTGGCTCGGCATTTATCATCAAATTGCCAGAGTAGAGAAGCGCGGTGCAATTACAACTCGCTTAAATTAAGTCGCGTGGCCAGCCGGAGTGATGGGTCACTACACTCTCACCTAGGGTTGATGCAGAAATATTAATAACTTAAAATATACGTCAATGTTGTATTGGAAAATAAATATGATATGATATTCAATCAGGAAAAATCCATAGTAAATGAAAGGAAAATTCCATAAAAAATACCATGCAAAAAGTAGAGAATATTCCTATGAAATAAATTATGGTGTAAAAGCTATGATCCTTTATGTATGTACATTAATCAATTAAAATATGATGATGTTTTCGATGTTGCTGTAGTTTAAAAATGAATAAAAAGTACAGTTGCCAGTTCCTTGCCGAATTTGTAAAATTACTTTGGATCATTCAACAAAATGAATGTAAAATACCATAGAACTACTTTTACACATTTTTTTATCTAAATTATATAATAATCTGATGGTTTGAAGAATAGCCATCGGTGACATCACACACATCTGTACATATCTTCGATAGTCTATTTGACAACCCTATACGTAGGCGATGCTCGGAATAGCAAATGTCGGGATTAAAAGTCAATTAAATTTTGCGGCACTATTTTTATTTTCGACAGTTTCTCTACGTAAACATATAGCAGGGTGAACATAATTTGCAATCGTGTCAATGATTATAGACATAATATGGAAATGTCGTAAAACTCTCTTGAAACACTGTTTTGGGATTATCGGTTTAAATCTTATACGAATGTGCATGTAATATGAATGTATTCTTTAGCAAAAGATTTATTTACATTTTTGAAATAATACCAATAGGAAGAATATGGAATCTGTCCAAAAATTCGGTCCTACGTTAGATTTTTATTTCACATGTTTTTTGTCTAGATGCAATCATGAAATATCTATCGTGTACCAAAGATTATGATATGATGATTTTATGATAGCGAAAGATTGTCTAATAACAACAAATTTCTTGTCAAATGCCATGATCATGTTAATATGTCTCATAAATTTAAATATAAATAATTATAGAGAGTTCTACGGCATGTTTATATAATGTACTTTGATACATTAGCAAGAAGGCTGCATGCAGTGCCATCATATTATCTATTATATGTGGAACGAACGCCGTTTATCATTAACGAAATATAAATATTTATTGATCGGGACCAAACGAAACCCAATTCAGAAGCGATCTTTATTAAGAGGGCTTTACAATAGCCGGCTCAAAGTGTACTTGGTAATAAATACATCTTTCATAATTATTTTTAAAATATTTTTCAAAATAGATTTAAAATCCCGTTTATCCAATCAAAATAAATTTGTTCTTTACAATAAAAGAAGTCCATCGACTATGAAGCGATTCTATGGCCAAATTTTTAAAGAAGTGTTCAGACAAATACGCTGTGGGCTGTATCCCACAGAAATCCCACAACATTGACAAAGAATTAAGTTCGAAGTTTATGATGTATTTTCATCAAATATCGAATTTTCACTGTAGTAATAGCTTTATTAATATCGTGTTCCCCAAATAAATGTCATAACAAAAAAAATGAAAAGCTCAGCCAGTGTTACTATTTTATGTTTATATAAAATTAGAAGGTACAGATTATTTGCTACCAATATACCGCTCTACCTCCCTTTTACTTAAATATTTTATGAACATCCAAGGTATAAACAAGTTAGCACTCCCCTTTATCAAAAACGAAACACAGAATCAGACAGCTCATTACGTGTCGGAATACGTCTAGCGCCCGCGGCGGCCGCAACTAGCGCTAAACAAACATCTCTATTAATTCCCACTCGGAAGATTCCACCTAATTATACAGGGCCAGTATCAATCATCACCGTGTCCGAAATAATCGATAACACCGCCAGCTCTATATTTATTAAAAAAATATTAAAATTAATTGTTTTTCTCGGAATATTTTTAAGTGTTACATCTAACAGCCGAAGTTGTGGTTGTTATTGGTAAAATATGTGATATTGTTAGAGAAATAAATCTTCAACGTTGTATAATATCTAGCGTATTAGCTAGGCTATCTTCTTGATTTTAAAAATCGTAGGTATTTCGTAACAAAAATGTAAAAATCGGTGTAGTTCGGTAGAAGTTGTTCAAACTGATAATATATTTTGTGCACTAAGCCCCTAATTTGCGTTAAAAGCCAACCGAACTTCGTGAAATTATTGCCATATAATGACGACAAAGCTACCGCTTAAATGAGCATATTTTATGACATACTTAGCGCAAATCCCCATATTGTTGGAACTTCGACGTCGGAATCCCCACATCGCGAGAGAAATAAGTCATTAAACTGCGAAACAGGCATTAAAACGCATTTAGTGTCAGATGAAGACGCGTGTAAGTCTGACATATCGACATACTATTACTTCTTAACTCAAATCTCCGCTCTAGATCCCGACGATATTGAAATTTGTTATCGCATTACACTCATATACAAAATAACCTTTTTTGTGTTACAATAAAATATTTACATACAAAAGAAACGTTGCCGCCGAATGATAAACGCATCATAAGAACCCTTAAGGCATCTCACTCGATATCTGTTCGGAACAAATCACTGTTTTATCGTTACTCCCATCGTAAAAAATATTGATATCAACATAAAAAAGTGATCCAAAAACAATAGAATGGATAGATTGAAAGGATTCCTGCGTCAGATAACGAGGCAGTTAGAAAAAAGATATGTATTAATAATAGCTTTAGTGGCCGAGTGTGTGAACCGCTGGTCACTCGCTTCGGTGCCATTACACATCCTACAACTTCATCCTTTGACATCGCTCGTGTTAACTTCCAGAAGAAATGTTGACTTATTTTCTGAATCTACAAATCAATTTCAATTCCAAATTTCTTAAAAGAATAGTGTTGAATACAAAATTACGCTTACAAGAAAGGTCAAAAAGTCCAAGTCATTCATTTTTATACGGTTGATATGTCGTCTTGGTGTGGGTGTATACTGTATAAACTTGTATAAATCCCGTTCAAGAAAAAACATAAAATAAAGAAATAACCCTTCAGTCTCTATCAAAGTGCGTTCTAATATAAAGATTTAACTCGCGCCGTTAATCTTCAATAAACAGACATAAGATAGAGTGTATATACATTCGTGGCACTGACGAGATAGTTGAAAGCAATATAATATTATATCGATAGTAATACACACCTTTATTTGGACGAGACATCGTAATGATGATCACAAATATCAATAACATCCGTAGTCCATCCATTCATGATCGAGACAGCAATGGTCATGATATCATTCTTACAAAATCTATCTGAAATATTGTGACCTTTTGTAACGACATAAAGATATCACGAGCAATTAAAAAAATGATCTTGTTAACTCAATAACCATTTAAATTTCTGCGTACACTTTGTATTATTAATGAAGTATAAAATATTGTAAAAATAACCCTACCCTTTACATATTAAGTCCCATTCATTGTTAACTTATACTTTTTAACACGCGTATAAGAATTCGCACTTTACTTAAAAGGTGACGATTTTTCTTATCTTTCCGTAACAAGAAGGCAAATGTTCGGCGGACTGGGCAAAGGTTTCGAGGGTCTTCGTAAGAAAAAACCAGCAAAAAATCACCAGGATACATCTACAAACAATTTTGGGTTAATTTTATATTATAAATATCTTTATCGTAGAATAATGAGAATGTAAGAATAAGGTTTAAACTAGTTTTATAATTTATTAGTTCAACTAAATTGTTATGTAAGACAATAAGTCTCGAGTAATCGAATAATCGAGTCTGGGTGTTTATGAGACCGAAAAGTCTCTCGTAGTTCTTGATACCCACGACACAAGACTCGATCTTAGTGTGGACTACGTATGTGACTGTTGGGTGTATTATTAATTATCTTATCTTGTGATATGATATGAATTCCAAAACAAAGTAATAACATCAAAGTTGATAATTCTACCTTAATTTTTTTTAACAATTTTCTGTACGAATTTATATTATCTTTTAGACCTTTCCCTTTTTTTCTTTAATTTCTCAGGTAATTTACCTCATTATGATTTTATTTTTCCATAAAATCCTCCAACTATTTAAAGCACAATTAAGCAACATTTTACTTATTAAACTCAAGAGTGGGTGAAACATTCTAATAAGAAGTTAAAACAAGCATTAAAATCATCTTCATATACAAAGTTTACCTCATTATGCAGATATTCCAATACCTGACCTGACTTAATGTTAATTGTTCAGCCACGCGACCGTGGACCATCAACATGTCAATAATTTACAATGGAACGACCCTCTTGTAATCTAATAACTAATTTGCTTGATTGGATTAAGACGTCAAAGCGTGCACTGCGCGCTACGGTCGGCAAAAAAGATCGGATTACAATCGGTAAAACGTAATGGATACTTTTGAGAGTGATGAAAAAATATCATTCGTTGAAGTCCTTTAATAGCTTCGATCAAGAATGTGGATATTGAGTAAACTGGGCATTTTTCGTATTGGGCATAAAATTATCAAGGGATTTTTTAATTCGATTCAGGATATGTTTGAAGTCAATTAACGATTTACATAGCATGATATACCTACAATTCGTTACTTAAATCGTTCATATACAGTATGACGCAATAAAAATAATATTTTTTCATATTATAAGGAGTATAAAATAATTTCTATTTAGAAATAATTTTGTCGACATTACAAAATTTTTTCGTAAAGGAAATCCCATTCATAAATTTCATAAAACATATTGCACGCGCGCCGCAAAACAAAGACAAAACGTTTTCCTAAACGATGATTAAAATGGAAACAATCAACCCAATCGACAATTCGTATGCAACTTATGACATTATAAGCGCAATTAGCGGTGAAATATCATTCATTAGATCTCGTTAAATATTTAAAACAGCAATAGTTTGCTGTTGTAATGACTTCATTAACATCACATTCTCTATTCGCGAAACAAAAAACAATGTCAATAATGCAAAAACAACACAATTTATAAGTATTGCTTTATCTAGAAACAACTCAATTACGAAGAGTTGAAAATAAATCTTAATCTCTATGGGTGTTGTTGATAGTGACTTTCAAAAGATCCCTGTCCAACTCATTTTGATTTTTGAACCTAGCAGGCATTGGACAATATTATGTATTAAAAATCATAATAATCACAGAGGATTTTATATTTCTAAAATTAGCAAATAGAAATGCATCTCGTCAATTATGAAATTGTACCGCGGATTATTTTAGAGAGCTATTAAACTTTAATATGCGATATTCAGTAAAACTCCTCTTTCATAAATCACGAAATCTACCAAAATCACCGAAATTCTGCTGAATCAAATTAATGGCGAACAGATGTTAAATATTTTACATCAATTGGGACATATTTATGCGAAACCTGTATTAATATATTGCATTCGGCAAATCGGAACTATCTAAAGACGCTTATCGCAAAACAAGAGGCTTATCACTGCTTCCCTTGTTTTGCGGCAGCAATAAATTTTTTAAATATGCCATAATTCTTTGCTTCCTAAGATCGAGTCGCGATAAGTATTTATTAGAGCATGGGTGGCAGAAACTTGTGCGATATTAATCCCAAAAACAACCAAATACAAAAAAGTTTTTTTTCCATTTAGCAAATTCAAAAAGCGTTCCGAAAATCTTCAAGCTTGTTCAGTTCTTATCTCAGTTTGTTTGGTAAATAATGATCGGCGGTAAGAATGTTAACAACTTGCAACTTAGTGTGCATGCCGACAGATTAGTCGAGAGGCAAATATTAAAAATGGCTCGAAAATGCAAATGAAGCCTGTTTTAAATAGCGAGAGTAATGTACGTTGGGTGGATGAATACGAGAAGTTTATTTTACGCCGCTCCATATAATCACTGTATTAAGGCGGATTGGCTACATATTGTTGATATTTGCATAAGGGATTGGCGGTTCGACGGCACGGCGTGTGTGGCTCGCTCCTGTGCTTGTATCCAGGCAAATTGAGATTTCAGCAGTACTCGTTACGGCAATAGCTGCGGGCATCAACAAAGATGTCATCACGATGTGTAAAAGAAAGCGGCAGTTAAACTCTGCACACGTCGGAATCCATCATGTTGATTGTACGATTTCATGTTTCCTGACAACTGGTGTTTACATGAACTTGTCATCAATAACTTAAATTGTTATATTTATTTTGCGGGTTAAATGAACGAATAATGCATACCTGTTCACGTTGCACTATAAATAGTTACATAAAAGCAATAAATACAAATAATTTTAGTCTTAATATTTTTGACATTGCATATCGATTGAACTCAATTAACGACGAAAATCATTGCATTCTCGAGATACTTGTGAGATAAATGTGTCTGCCAGTTGCACGGTGTCTCATTATTGCTGCCGACAAAGACTTCACCGGCTAACATTTGTCACGTGAACAGTTGCAAATCGGTATTTTTTACAATCCACAATTATACACATATGATTTTTGCCCGCTAATTGGTGAGGAACCGTTTTTTGCACTTAGTAGTTGCACCGAGAGAAAAAAAATGCAGCATCTTTAAGAATAAATCGAAGTGGCAAAACTTGTAAAATAAGGTTTTCTTATTACAGCGTCAACGTTCCCGGATACCGGTGAAGCAGTGTGAGGAATTCGCTTATTAAGTGCAGTTGAGACGTTTATCAATTTTGGAGGGACAGAAGTGAGGCATGCGGCGTCGTGTGGCGCACGCACCGCCCCGCGCCCGCTCGACCCCTGCCACGCGGCACGTGCTATTTAACATTCTGCATGAGCTTACCAAAATCACCGTTCGACAACTCATGCCCTGTCTTTCACTTAATTGATCGATTCTTCTGAATTAATTCTTGTTTAATACCCTCCATGCACGACCATACGTATACTTGTGTAGCGATAATCGCCTCTTTCGAGAAATATTTCCTGAATTTATGGTAATTACAAAAGCTAAATTATACTTTGTAATTGTCCTTGCCGTATAAAGACGGGGTACGCATACAAAATTTTAATATTACGTCCTTGTCTAATTGTTTATTAACCAAAAACTGTACGATAAAGTTTAAAAGAATATTATTTTTGTGTTGGTGAGTTAGGTCCATAGGTTTGCAAGTGCGAGTAAAAATAATTGGCGTGTTAATTAAGAGCTCAGTGCTTGTTTTGGAAGCTGCTCTCCCGCGGGCAGCGCTCGTGTTCACTGGACAACTCCACACTCTTAATTATTAATATAAGTCAGAGGAACTTGATTCATAATAGCGTTTTTGCCGCAACGGAAAATATTTAAAGGCCACAAATACTTTGTATGCTTTGTTCAATGAATAAATATGAATCGGTCCCGTTTGTTTGTACGCGTTGCAATGCTTTAGCACCGTGTAGCGGCATTACGCGCATTGTAAAAATCTGTAGGACAGTACGTCTTGCAGAGATATCGCCTCCGAGCCACAATGGGATCGAAAACTATTACCGCCTAAGGCACGGACGTATGTAAACGTTCTCACCAGTATATTAGGGCCACTTAATGTGGATTCCCAAAGAAGTTTCCAGTAAATAAGGCTTGTTTACTGCGGCCGTAATGCAGAGACGGTATGCTATTGTAACAGTCTTCGACGACTACACTTTATTGGCTAATTTTATTCAATTAAATTGTTCTCGTTGCGCGCCGACACCTGCGCCGGCTTATTTTAACGCCTCGGAAATTATTGCAATAGATAACATAATACAAGGCGTGCCTTCGACGGGTAGTGATTTAAGCGCAGCTACACCATTTATGTTGTGTTCGCAGACGAGCGAATTTATTGTAACTGCTTTGACATGCGCCGCTCCTGATACAACCATAAACATAAACTAATTCCACCTTGTTTCTACTTCTAACTACCTTTCAACTTCTGCCTGTGCAGGGGTTAAAAATGAACATAATATGTTAATTCCGAGTAATATAAGGAGCGACTAGCTTCCAAACAGTGGGCCGTCAGTCAGCCACATGCTGTGACTATTCTAAGAGGTTTCATCACAATATTGTCGTCGGGACAAAACTATTATGTCTACCCTTTGGTGGATAAAAAACTCGGCTTCAACTAAAGCGAGTTCGCGTCATGCTGACATCGCATTTTACAAATCGTTTATAATAGAATTTATTTTAGCCGCGATGCATATGCGCGCCGTGATAACATCGTGCTTTACGAATGTTGATTTACGAACAAATGGATCTACAAAGGGTTGCATTGTTGGAACATCGGCAATTAATCGCCATGATAGCTGCGTCATTGAAAATAAGCTTTTATTTTTAAAGAGAGCCTGAGGATTCCAGTGGCAAATAATTCTGTGCTTTACTGTTTCTATTTCAATTGTTAGACTCAACATAGTTTAGTGCAGTCGGCGTCGTAAATTATTTAAGGTATACATTTTTTAAATACCGTAAACCTGTTCTAAAAGGAAAGAATGCATCTCATCATCATACAAAATATTTATCTTTCGGCGACTTTGAATTCTACATGACAATAACCAACTAATTAAAAATAAGGAAATGCACTAACAAAAAGTTTGCGGACGAGCAAAATTATAGATCGGAGGTGCGATAAATGTTCGCATTGTTCCGAAATAGCCGCAAAGTCCTCAAAGTAAGACCGAAAACAATAAATCGTAACAAAAACAAATAAAATTATATTTAATGGTGTCGTGAGAACTGTCGCCTACCACCCACTGCGGGGCGTTTGTTAAATATTTTAATTGCGCCGCTAAAAAAGAGCCCAAAATTTTATTCCTTGTAAATCAAATGTCCACGGTAGTCCCGGCGTTTTTGTTGAAATTTTTGAGAAAGATATTTGATGGAAGGACGAGAAGTATTGTCTTTGTTTCAATTATATTATAGTATTAATATTTTTTATCTAAATAATATTACCTACATTGGTCTTACAATTCATAGGGTCGTACAATTCACGTTTAATAGATGAAGATAGATATAGATAGAGAAGAAATAATATATATAGATTTGGTAATTTTGTACGTTTCTTCTCCGAGCAGTTCATTTATTTTAGAATTGAGAAAACAATACTGACTAAATGAAGATTCTTGTTATAAAAGACATATTTTTGGTATAGAACTGAAATTCACTTAATGTAAAAAGATATCTATTATAGCCATTTGTGAGAATACGAAGACGATTGTTTACTCTATTACAAGCATAAATATACAGTTATTTTCGACAATTATTCAATTTACTTATAACAATAACTAAAAAGTAATTATATTGTATTAGCTCATATACATACGTCCCACTGCAGGGCACGGGCCTCTTCTACAATCGAGAGAACGATTGAGAGTAGTTAGGCCATATAGTCCACCACGCTGGCCTAGTGCGGGTTGGCGGACTTTTATATACCATAGAAATTTATACAATTCGCTATGGAATGCAGGTTTCCTCACAATGTTTTCCTTCACCGCTATAGTGTGTTGTGCTTGATACCAACAGGCCACCAATAAATTAACGCAAAAAAGTAATAAATTTTATAATTTCTTATAAGAAAGCATAAAAAGCATTATTCACCTTTATTCATCCCTTTACGGAACGACGTACCGAAAAATGCGAGCACCCAAGATAACCACCGAAACGTGAAAGCAAAGTGTACAGTTTAGCATCGATTAAGATCACTGCCTACTCCCCGTCAGCCCGATGTTTTCGCCTCCAATCTCCTCTAAAACTTGACATCTTTACCGCAAACTGATGCACAGATAACTACCAACACTTTATACTTTAAAATAACAATCAAACTAGATATGTGGCCTTTGTTATGACATCAGCTGAGGAGATCCAAAAGTTGTACCCAGGATATTTGAGTATTTTCTAAAAGCTTTATAGTATAACATAATTAAATATACAATACCAAACATACATACCTATGCAAATTAATAATTGCTCTCTTTAACGGTGAGGAAAAAGATCGAAAGGTAACATGTAAATCTAAAAACTTTTCGCAGTTATAAGGGTGTGTAAGGTCAACCAAACAGTTCAGATCAGCGTGGCAGATTAAGCCCTAAGCCCATGCGACCGTAAAGAAGGCTTGGGAAGTGGGAAAGGTATCGGCTCGGGTATTTTAATTACACATTATATAGCACGAGTATATTTCGGCTTAAATGTGTTTAAAATGTCACTGGACAGGATCTCATCATCATTAAGTTTGCAGCATATTAAAAATCCCTAAACTTGCATACTTACCGGACAGTAACCAAAAGGATATCATTATTTTTTACACAATTCAGGAAATCCAAGGAATTCCTCATATAATTTTGTATAATCAAAACACGGAAGCCTCATTCCGTCAGATCGTTCGTCATCCGAAAACCATCAGTCATTCGCAACGAGACATTCGAATGACTTAAATTTTCGAGTCAATAAACGTCACTGTTTGTTTTTCTAGCAGGAAATCTATTTAGTTTTGTAAAAAGATTTGTAAAAAACAAAAAGGACCGCGTGGGTGGCTGACGACAGTTTAAGTATTGTAACTGGATACGATGGACCAGTAGTTTGTTTTTCTTACACACTAAATTGTCGGAAGCCAATGAGTTGATGATATTATTGCTCCGTAATCGGAACTTTAAGGGCACTTATGGTGAGCCCGATGTTTACTGAAACAGCTACTAATAACTTCATTTAGAGATTTCTTCTTTATTGTTCAACGTCGGGTTAATGTTAGGTTGAATTGATTACAACTCACAATGACTCGGGCAATAAAAAGATTTAGTCTAATTGTTGAATATTTAAGCGCTTAATGAAGCCATTATAAATACGGTTGATTGGTTTCTTAATCAAATATATCATGTTTTGGTATTACTGTTTCATAATTTTTTTTTGCTAAAACTACAAATATAAGGGCATATTTTGAGGGGTGAAAAATTCCAGAAAAATAGCAAACCAATGCAATTTTGCAAAACATAAGGGTTGTGCAACAAAGCAAAAATAAACATTATCCTTTTTTAATTCGCAGAACTATTTATCACTGTAATGCCCAAATATAAATGCACATTACTTATCAAGATAAATTATCTCGTAATCAAACTAGATATTTGTGCAGGGCGGGCATTCAACGAAAATAAACTAATCCGAGGGCGCAGCTCCAACAATGGCATTAATTGCAGAGATTTTTTCACTAGATCAATAAAATAATCGAGTAACGTCGTGTCTGTGTGTGTGCGCAACAGGGAACATGGTCACGTGGCAACCCTCGCCGCCACCCCTATTAATATATTCCCTCTCACTCGCACATACTACTTTCATGGTATGTTGGAAAGAGAGATACGGGAAGAGTTTGAAGGTGTGCGTAGCGTGCCCTCAAACATCTGCCAGGATCTGATATTTTTTGGTCGGTTAGGCTTAGGCCGAATAATAATACTAAAGGAGTGATTTCATTGAGTAATCAATAACCTTTATTTTCATTGCAATACTTTTTCTAAAAGGTTCTATTGCATGTAAAATAACTTTTATACAAGAAAAT
The DNA here is from genome assembly GCA_033459515.1 of Theretra japonica. Classification (NCBI taxonomy): domain Eukaryota; kingdom Metazoa; phylum Arthropoda; class Insecta; order Lepidoptera; family Sphingidae; genus Theretra; species Theretra japonica. The sequence continues at coordinate 9,951,383 of CM065939.1, forward strand.
AGTATGTATCTTATAATCTGAGACCTAAATATAAAATCCCATAATATAAGCCTAACTAGACCATTAAAGTCTGCTTGGTAACAGACATCATTCTCCGCAAACAACAAGCTAACACTCTGCATGTAACGGTTTCGCCATTGAAAACGAGAGCAAACAGAGCAGAAAAACTCAAAGAAAGGACCTGATCTGGCAACCAGACAACATTAACAAAGCCATTTCCTTCCACATTCCTCGCCCTTAATACATAGCAATAGAGTTAAAATTAGCATAGCAGAGTAAATTCGAAGAGCGGAAGTAAGTTTGTAAACGTGTAAGAAGTTAGCAAGGAGTTCATTGAAAACAAATGCAGCTCGCTCGTAACTCCCGAGGGAAAGGCGGGTTTCGTGTCGCATGCAGGGTGAAACAATGAGTATGAAAGGAACCGTCAGTCTGGACCAAAAACTTGATGAATAAAGGCATATCCACTTGCTTTTATTGCTCTAATATAATATGTAGCACAGTTAGGGTCAACTGGTTTAATGTAACATTAACAGGGTTTTGACGCACACATGCACATTGTTACTACTTAGAAAGACTATTTATAACACATAATATAGGACCTGGGGTCCTGCCTTCGATCCAGTAGGGCAAACCTGTATACATATGGTTTATAGAGATTTGGGTTATTTTCGGATAAATGTGACTTCATTCAAGCAATTCGTCGTTTTATGATTATTTAAGTTTTTCTAGATGTAATCAAATCATGTCACTGAACATATTAAGCAAGTTAGAGACAGAAAAGTGATCTAAAGCTGCATTTTGTCTATCTATATTCAGTTTATTAACTAACACATAATATCAGTAAGGATAATTCATGAGGATGAAAGAAATCCAACACAAACCATCTACCAAAAATCAAAACTTAATTTCTTCTTTTGGGAGAGTCCGTCGCCGTGCTTATAAATACCCCGAGACGAAATATCATGCTTCGAATTCATAATCAAATAAAAGCGGGTATTCTTTATGCCTCCCCTTGGCAATGCCTCGTTGCCTAGCCGTCTAGTTGCAGTCTAAGCAGGCCAGACTCCCTTTGTTCGTGTGACCTTAGCTTATTTCAAGTTGAAGGTTCCCTTTTATAAGGATTTTTTTATAAAAAAATAATACGTCTGGATCGGGGAAGCCCTCAATAGCCTAACTATTTCAAGGCATCATGTATTGAGATAGGTTATTGCATTAGGAGGTAACTCGGTCGGCTATTCACAACAGCTGTTCGATGAAAGGAATGAATGCACAGGTTACTTCAGAGTTCAGTTTGTTTATAGTCCGCGTATTAGATATTAAATCTTTTGATCGGGTTACATCGTATGGAGAGTTATGTTACTTAGAGTAAATAAATTTTGTACAAAAACAACATATTTTATACTGAAAGTGTCGTTTAAAAACAATTGATTTCGCTTTTATTCGTCGAAATTCTTTTGTGATTGAATGTCTTTATTGCTTTGTAGAAATTATTATGAATTGTGAACATCCTTTCACTTTCCTCTTTTGTTAGTTCTATGGCTGCTTATAAGCCAGACATATAATTTCCTGTACATTCGATCGGAAAACGATCATTTATCCACAATTACCTATGTTCATTGAATAAACATATCTGTAAAAGGATTTTAATGCATCGTGCCACCTCATTCACAACTCTTACCACGGCCCTGATTTCCCCTCGACAGCATTGACATATGGCGAAGCTAAATATAGGATCTGGCTGAACCATGACGATGATATTACGTCTCCCACATGTTCACAAGATGCGAGCCTCGCTCCTCGGCGGATTGACGCGAAAAAACACATCTTAAATTACAGGATACACTTTGTATTAAGAAAATTAGACTCCCAAAATGGTATTTCTTAACCCTCATATATGACTTAACTGTATAGAGAAAGCCATACAGCAACAATATTTACTAATTAGCTGTAAAATAAGAATAATTATAATTGAAGAATTAATAACAAAGTAATTAAATAACAAAATACGCCTATTATAATAATTGAAGAAAAAACTAAGAGATAGCATTGCTCTTTTGGTCGGCTCAGGCGCCTTAGATTTAAAGCGCCTTGAGAATGACACAGCGCAAGGAATTCACACCTGTAGGTATAAAGATATGATAGGTATGTTCCAAAACTTTATTACAATGACTGTTATTTACACATCGTTTTATAAATTTTATTTGAATTGCTCACTTGTAAAACACATTTATTGCGATATAAATAATACGTTATCTAATGTATAAATAATATTTTTACTATGGACTATGTATTTGAAACACAATTTTCCCAATTGATTCCAAAACAAAGAGATAAAAATCATTTTTAATCCCGTCGTGCCCTCGCAAACTTAACGATGATGTGTAATTAGCAAAATAAGCTCAATAGTTATTATCATAAAATTCATTTTGAGTATTATAATCGCCCTGTTTTTCTGTAGAGATAGGTAACAATGGTCATAGAATAGTGGCGCGTGCCATGACATAAAAGCTAAAGGGCACGCAGCTGGCGTGGGCGAACTCACACACACACAAGCGCACTCACACATAACACGTTACATATAGAGAAATAAACATTATAGTTTGATTTATTGCTAATAACCAATTAGATGTGTGTAATTAATATCATTAATATCGGCATAATTAACGTGTCTATCGCGAATGTTTCTCTTTATAAGTGGGACACTGAAAATATACCAAAACAATTAATCGTGATATAGTTCAATATAACAGTGAAATTATTTTAATGAATTATCACTTATATGACGTAAAATTATTTCACTTAAATGTGCCTACGAAATGTTTATTGATAAAGTTATCGTTCATCCAGAAGGTATTAAATATTCGATATTTTTTTATATTTTTCCTGTGATTACAAAGTATAAAAAGGGAAAGTATTTCTTGTACCATAAGATCAAATGAACTGAATAAAAATTTTAAAATTAATAATTCCAAATGATCCGAAAAAATAATCAATTTATCGAAAATATATAAACCGTTTTCGGTTCAATGCAACGTTATATGAAGCTATGCATCTGTGTGTATTAGTATTTTATTTTATATAGATGTGTGCGTTACACTTACACACACATACTAAACACACACATCGACATCTGTTGGGTGCGACACCCCAATGAAAATGATTGTCCTGTTATTATAAAGTCGGGAATCGTTGCTGTTCAGAACTCCGCGCCAAAATTATATTATGTATTAATATTTTGGATATTTTAAGCAGATATTAATTCAAGTTGGAAGGTAAACTTGATTTTAAGTAAGCGTTAATGATTCTTTATACCTATGAACTTCAAATAATATAAATAAATCACTAACTACTAACCATAAAGAAAAACATTATATATTGTAATTAGCTCATTAGAATTATTAAAATTCCATCATGACCATAAAAGTTTCAGAAACTGTCATATTTTATGATCAGCATAATTTAGCGCCGAATTACCAAATTCACCTCGTTTCATATTCAAAATGATATTCCGATATTATTTTCGAATAATAACGCTACCTGGCTTGCGTTGAACATACACGATTCCCCAATCCGCCCTTTTGAAAGAGCATGTGTGCAACTAGTAAACGTAAGTACCCTTGTTGATCCCCCCGCAAACCACCCCAGGTGCGCCCGCGCGGCACGCGCCATTCCCGTCGCGGACGGCGCCCTGACGCCACCTCAACATTAATATATCCTAGTGCCAGGATACCGTTACTTAATTCTCACCTACGAGAGCCAATCAACCCGCCGCCACCGCGACTAATGAAACACAAACAATCGGAACATGTGAAAAGTTGAAAATCATCGCTGAGATGAGCTCCATCGACGTTGTCGTGTTCCGCAACTCGCCGCTCGGCAAGGCGCAGGTGCTGCAGGAATCCGTGAATAATTCCGTCAATATAAACAATAACGACGCCAATCAAAACGTCAGACGTGAGATCATTATAGTGCGGAAGAAGCAAAAGATACAATCGCCCAACACAGTTTCAGTGACTTCACTTCTGCGGTCTTCAGATTCCGTCGCGTCTAATGTGCTCGCTAAAAAACCGCGGCTCCATGAAAATATCGTAGATGACAATGGACGAACGCCGACACCGCTCGCAGTGGCGCGGCGAAATGCGCGGGAACGCAACAGAGTCAGACAAGTCAACGATGGATTCGCAGCCCTGCGAAAACACATACCGGATGAAGTTGCAGCCGCCTTTGAAACTGCTAATTCCAACAGAGGACCGAACAAAAAGCTGAGCAAAGTGGAAACTCTACGAATGGCAGTTGAATATATTAGAAATTTAGAAAGTCTGCTCAACATTGGGCACGCAGACAAAGAAAATTCGTCACGGCCGTCTATGGAATCATTCCCTTCGCCGGCTTCGTCATCTCCCAGAGATAATAGTCAAGAAAGAAGTTACTATTCTTTGAATTCCCCCGCTCTCGAAGATGAAGAACTTGATGAGGACGAACTGGACGGATCTATGGTGCAGATTCCGCAGCAGCAATACGTTGATTTATCGAGACCGGAGGCCTTTCAGCTAGTGTCTACTCCACATTTATACGAAGAGGAGGAGGGAGTAGGCCAACCTATGACTCCTTCATCAGATCTCCTTGGACACGATGACATAAACTCACATATACTAGAAGGACACTTTCCGTTTCCGAACTCAGCGGAGCAATTCACAGTGATTCCCGAGCAAAGTTATCTCAATGAAAGTGAAGTTGGTGTTGCCGAGAATGATTTCGAAATCAAATATGCAGATTCGATAACCCAACAAGTACATCATGATTACACGGCGGACACCGAAATACCTTTAGAAGCGCTCCATCCAGATATAATATTATCTCATCACTACAAGTTTAAACACGAAGAGGCTTACACAAAGGCCGAGGAGTATTCTGCCATCGATCTGAAGAAAGAATTGCCCGATATACAAGTAACGCCGGAGGATAGAGAGCAATTTGAAGAGACATTGAAGTGGTGGCAAGAGAAAACAAGGCAAACCCGTCCGTCACGAAGCACCAGTAACAAGAATTAATTATTAGTTGATACTTAGATGAATTAATTTAAGGTATACATGTTGTGACGCAACTGTAGTAAAACATACAGCTGTGAATGCCAAAGTAGATGGCTCGGGCGCAAGGTGCGCTATAACGGTCAGCGATTAACTTTACTTTAAAAAAATATTCCATACGCTTAGTTCAAACGAGTTCGTTAATTGATCGAATGTGAGTGTGTTTGAAATAGTTAGGCAATTATTTGAAGCTGTAGGATAAAAGTTGATCGATATTTTCCTAATTATTAATATGTAAGAACAAAGACATGTAATGTATCACTTAGCATAATTTAGTTTTATGTTTGTGTACCTAGCTGAATGTAATATAATGGATATTTGTAAATATTGAAACAGGGCACCTTCCCATATAACGATAAACAATTAATTATAGTGCCTTCAATTAAGACGATATTGTGATGTTAGATGTTATTAATTTTGTGATAATAAACATTATCCTTGTAACCAGATTTTATTATTCATTTATTCATACAATCTTGATTTACACTAATCCAAATAAACTTAATACTTTTTAATAACACAAAAAAAATCTTCCAATTACAACTGCAAAACACAAATTTGGTCACAAAACACAAAGGTCGGTACCACTCATTTTGAGACCTATAATTTAATTTTAATCTTTAAAATACAATATTTGTATTCAAGCAATATCTAAAAAATATATCAACAAAAATATATATCCTTTTTTACGCCAATACTATCTTATAAAACTTAAAACTAACTTGATATAAGTTACTTCAACTTGGGCGAAATATTCGGCCGTTAACGGTAAGCCGATAGTGCTATTATGATTGTAATGCGTCGCCGTTAACCCCAGAAAAAAATCTCCCTCGGATACCCAGTACAAACGGGGTACCTAATTACAAATTCGGGGTCGACTTTGGAGATTGAACTCTATGGACCGTTTCGGCTATACGTCACTGTTGCTAAAGGATGCCGATTACCATTTAACGGATTTCTTTAATTTTGTACTAATTTAAAAATAGAAAACGTGTAAAAGATTTTTATGGATATGATAAAAAAATACAAACGAACTGGCTATTAATTTTTTTGCAAAATTAATATTACATAATATAACTGACAAAATAATCATTGCGGTTTTAGAGATGTAACAAAAATCAATAAAACTTGCAAAAATAGTTTGAAGAGTGCAGGAAATTATTTATTAAATAAGATAATTATTTATAATAATATGTAATAAAAGCTAATCGAGGTTTATCTTAAAGCGTTTCGTTTATGATCTTCAATAATTCCCTTGCCTATTTGAGCACTACTTTGTCAAAAAAGAAATGTGGAAGCCACTTCGTACAGGAATGCAAACTATTACAAAGTCAGTAAACACAAAATGCGCCTATTTCTTGCTTCGTTCCGCACGCTTCCATATTTCCGGACTGGTAACAATTTAAATTTCACCCAATTTTTTTTCATCAAAATATCGTCATATTTTACGGGGTTTGGTAGTCGCACGCTATTTTTACTTCCATTTAAATATTTTCCGCTCCATTCGTCAAGCTCTGTTGTCTATGATTAAAGGACTGGTACAGCAGCCGATCGAATCTTGCTGATATGTTTAAACGTTAGAAACAACACCTTTTTAAAAAGTAACATCTATAAAAGTATTTTATAGGTATTCATGTTTTTTTTAAATATAGATTCAAATGGACCGGTTGATTTTTTATTAGTCCATTAAACTTTGAGTTGCCAATTTAGAATATATTGTTTACATAATTATTACTGCGTAGGCTTTGTCTAAATATCCAACGTTCTCAAGCGCCACCCTCGAAATAATAAAAAATATAATTCATTAATTGTAAAATAATAAAATAATTTGTATTGTAAAATAACATTGTAAAATTGTAGTGTTTGTTTATGAACCAATTTGCTCTAGTTCAATGTCGTATTCACGGTTTTTAAACTCACCTAAAAGTACTGAAGTAGCGTTGCTTCGAAATAAGTGGTTATTAGCAGCGATAGCCGTAACGACTGTGGCTTATCTCCACGTAAGGGTTACGTATTTGTACCGAAAGCACTCATTTAGGACCATAATCTGTGTACATTATTAGTGTACTTAAAATCTTTGAGGGTCGGCGTCTGGCAGAACTGGCAATGTAAAGTGGCTTAAATTTCGGAGGCACTTGTTTTAATGCATTCAAGGTAAAGCAGATACTTGTTTTCAATGTTGCCCCATATTTGAGAATAAGTATTCTGTGCAGTGTAATGAAGAGTTTACAAAGATATTGAAACGGAAAATACACAGTGGCTGTTTTCATACTAAAAATATCTCTTAAAATTTAGAACCGTGAGTAGAAATATTAGCCTTTACTTGCATTTTCGCGGTTAATTCGTGATTATGAATTTACATAGGGTCGCCACGACATGATTTTACGCCAATTGCATAATGAATTAGTTTACGATTTTACTACGGACCGCTTTTCTATCGTCATTAAAAAGAAACACGCCTTGAAAGCAAGGCCTAATATTGAAATACCTTCGAAATTCTTGCGGAAAACTATCATTCACTTAGTTTTCTCACGATGTTTGCCATTAATTTTAAAACCAAATAAACCGAACTACAATAACAGACGTAACTTTGAAAAGTCAACGGCATATGCCCTAGGATCAACTTGATAAAAAATATGTAGCACAGAAAATAAGCATAACAGATATTTTTGTCCCAAGACATTTGAATGTGACTTTATTAAGTCAAAAATAACTCATACAAACTGCGTCTCAGATATTGAGAAAAAATAAATTATTGCTGCATATTAAAAATTATAATCCATCAGATTTAGACCAAAGCTATTTTAGAACTTATCTTCGCCACTGTCTACCTCATTGGAAGTGTGGGAGAGACTTTGTATATGTTTATATTATTCTTGTTGAAATAGTAAACAGCAAATAGTTTTTAATCGAATACCAGCTAATAGCATATTCATGTCACTTGTGGCGTTTGTGTTTTTTACCTGTCATGTCAGTTATTTTCCTCATTATTGTAATTAGTTTACCGGTGATTAAACGTTGTTAAACTTGCAATCTCGAGTTCATTATTTTCCAACAATTCTTAAATTGGTAGAGTACGGAAATGAAAATACTACGTCTCCATACTTTCACTTTCAATACAATTTGTAAGATTTTTAGAATGTACTATTTTTTTATATTATAGGGGGCAAACAAGCATACGGTTCACTTGATGGTAAGTGGGCCGCCGCCCATGGTACATATTTATATATTATTATTTATTATCCTCATATTGGTAGAGAACGGTAATGAAAATACTATTTTTTCTTCCTTTCGCTTTAATATCGTTATGTAATATTATTTGCAAGTACTTATATGTTCCAATAAATGAAATTATTATTATTATTATTCTAAGAATTATGTTACTTGATGCGTGGGAACGGTTATTTGATTTGACTGAACAAATAATATTATAAGGAAGAAATGCAGATCGATTGCATACGCCAAGAGACCGTTATGACTCGCTACGCTTTTGTTGTCTCCAACATTTTAGTGAGAAATATTCGTCTTGATACTTGCACATACACGAGTATAATTTAAAGCCAAGGTAATATATTTGTTTATTTTATAAACAACACGAATGACGCATTCAAATTACCAAGAAATGAGATAAGAAATCACATGAAAATATTTTAAAAGAAATAATTTTAAAAGATTTTATAAGATATTATACAAGTTAAACGAGTTATTTCACACTTGTTTATTGAAAATCTAGATATAAATGAAATACAAATTTACAATAATTCTTAAATAATGATAGTGCGTTCCGTATTTTATAAATATTTATATTTATATTTTATCTGGAACACGGTTATGTAAATTTGTTTTTTGTTGTGCATCAGTTTTATTTGTACCTTGTGTGTAATATTATTACTATTATCTTCTTTCTCTATAATTAAGTATTCATACATCTACTTTAGCTGAAGTCTGCGCCATGTCACCTCAAGCAGATCGGTAGAAATTTCTTCGGGCAATTAGTATGCCTTTATAATACCGTTTATTAAAGTTCCTATGTTTATGACTTATACCAAAGACAAGAAATATTTTTTCACACAGTACCAAAATCACAAGTACCAAGACACCTCGGTCGTGTAACAATAAAAGGCAAGTCAAAGAAGCCACCCTATTGTTGTATAATATTTATTCTTGCGTGGATCTTCGGTAGAGTCTTTCAGCGAGGTCGAACCCATTGTCACAGGGTTCATGGGAACCGGCAAAAAATGGACCTTACCTTTAGGGAACTACCGACTCCAACGTACAAAACTGAATAAGCACTTTTTCAACGCATACACGTATGCGATCCACGTGTTCGAAGATTAGGAAGACGTATATTTTATTTTTAATAATCTCCACGGTTTATGCGAAGACCTTCGGGATTTGTATAGTAGGTACGAAAACTGGTAGTGTTTGCTTTTGTCCTTAACAAAGGATGCGACTTTGACTACAGGTAATAAAGCAATTATAATATCTACCCTGCGATAAACTAGTTTCAATTTTGTATCCGGGTTCCCCAACGATGATAAGGCGCTAAAACCCAAAGTTTCCACTGGCAGTGTGAAAATATTTCAGAACCTCATAATGCACTTGTCGCAACTAAAATAAGCTATAAGGTATACCTGTAAAAATAATTATTCGAGATGCAAAGACTTCATTGACAACACTAATGTACTGGGATAAATAAAACAATAAATTTAAATTATTAATAATAAACATATACGATAAAAAGAAGCCGAACTAAAAAAAATACAAAAATAAAATTCAATTATTAGTCGACTATTTTTGGATATCATGTTTTTAGCGTTATCAAAAACAAGCCAAACTTGACATGCATGATGAAGTCTTGTGATTTGAATACAAGGACGATGTGACGCAATGAGAAATCCCACTTTGCCACATAAATATCTCGTCACACATATTTATATTGCATTGTAATCAAACATGCTCTACGGACAAACATTCGTATGATGAATGGGATTTTTTGATTAAGAAAACGAACTATTGTAATTATTAATGAAAGCCAAATGTATTTGTTTGTTGGTAACAAACAATTGATAAATATGACAATTAGATAGTTGATGCATTCCCCTAATTTGGATATTATTTTATTATAGACTTGTGTTCTTGTACCTAAATTAAATGGTGTTTTATTAATGGCATTAAAGGAACCCACATTAATCTCCTTTTTACGATTTGACACCGCAATTCGTGACATCCATCCCCTCAGCTGTTCCATAAATTGTAATTAATTACTCAAATTCTGAGTAAATTAAAATGTTCGTTAATTGCCCAAATAAACATATCAGAAAGAGAGGTGTTTGAAGATCGAAAAATACGTGCTAATTAAAAACCTTTTATTTATTTCGTCACAAAGGTACTGTTTGTATAAGACAGAGAAATTGCGGAGATCCAGCCAATGTAGTCGACGCCATAAGGCATGCGGACCGAAAAACCATATGGCGATTAAGCCAGATTGTACCAAAACGATAAATTAAGGCACGGTATGCTCAGTTACACATCCTACAAATGGCATGGTACAAAACAAAATAAAAATAGCGAATTAGAGAGTGATGACTTACGTTCACAGGCTGGAAAAAAAATCGATAGTATTCGTTGCCTATTTGACTTAAACCCAGCAGAGTCAAAGAAAAAGAAGGTTAGAACCTCGCATGAGGAGAAATACCTAGGCATTGTCGAATGAAAAATCTACCACAGCCAAAACCTACATTACATCGCCAAAAAAGCTATAAAATTAAATCTGCTCGTACGAAGGAAGGTGTTAAGCCTGCGAAACTGATAACAATCAAATTATACATTGTTTTACTTATAAATATTCAAAAACTGCAATAAAACAAAATTTAACATTTTTTAAGCACGAGTAGCTGTAAAGTTGACATTTTAGTTCCTCTTTATGGTGGCATAAACCATTTTTTCTATCAAATAGAAACCAGTTCGTGGCATAAGCTGTAAATTAATGTTTTTTTACCTCGAATCGCTAATCGAAATTTACCAGCCTTAACTTGTAAGCAAAAGTAAAGTCACGGTGACGGTGGCATATGTTTGTTAGTAATTAGTATAATTCGATTCGAAGACTGTCTGACGTAAAGCAAAACATGTGTTCGTCATGACTGAATATAATTGCAATTATCAGTGTGCTTTGTAAACTGCTTTCTTAATGAATCATAATGCAATGTTAGCAATACTTATAACACAGTTTATCTAGATTCTAATTAGTATTTTGATACTCTTGCTTGTCTGTTTGTATTTTGTCATTGGACGTGTTTGTTCATACAAAAACAGATTTTAAAAACAGTCTCCTTAATAAGTAAAAAAATACTTTATTTTGTTGACACATTTTGAGGTTTCTATTTGGTTTTCTTATTAAAGTTGTACACATATTTTTCAATACAATTTAATTTTATATCCTTTGTGATATTTGTTATATTTTTAGCTGTGTTGGGTTTCATCATTAATCCACGCATTCCTTCGTGATGTTAGAGTTTTTGAAAATAATAAATAAAAAAGGCCCCACTCCAATACTTCCTGAAAGAATTTATGCCAAGTATCCAGTCGTAAAATCCATCGTATGATACGTAAGGGAAGCTAAAATTTTAGTAAAAGAATACTTTTGTGTCACAATAACAGAGCATGATAAGACTCTACTTTTAGCCAAAAAAAATAGATCGACATATTAGCATAGCTTCAAAAAAATTTACATTTTGCCAGTTTTGATTTACAGACTTATCTATATTCTGGTATTTCGTGGCATATATTATTTGAGACGGCCATTTCAATCATATAATTATAACTGTGCGCATATTTAATCCGAAATCATATCGCTACCAATTCGCAAAAAAACTATAATAAAAACTCTCGATAGCTAAGACAAATTAATAATAAGGAAAACGTAGTTTGTTTAATATTATTAAATAAGTATGTTTTGGTTCTACGTCTGATAAAACCTACATATCTAACTGCGTCAAAAAAAATCCCATATTTGCGAAATACCTTACGATATCTATTTCATAATTTACCTGATACATATTCACCATCGGTACTTTATAGCCCAATAAAAGAATATTTTAATTGAAATACATTGTTGCGGCGATAAAATAAAGGAAATTGAATTAGATCTATATTCAAAACACCCGAATACTAGTCGCTAGATCAATAAAAAATAAATAAAAATATAAAAATTTGAACAGCAAATTGCAATTTTAAATATTTACACAATACAAGGCCCGTTAACACATTTTCATTTAATAACATAATTTAAAGAAATTTGCATGTTTGCTTACATCAGCTCCAACATTAATATTCAAACAATAATTTATAATCAACTGTTGATTTAATTAAGAGGCCACAAATTGTATAGGCTTGTTAGTGCGGCAGCAAAAAAGTAAAACACGAATATACCCTGCCCTTTTTAAAAATGTTACTTAAGTAATTCACACTACAAAGTGTTTAAGAATACTTTTTTTTTTATTGCCGTTATAGGCTGACGAGCTTGCGGCCCGCCTGATGGAAAGCGGCTACCGCTGCCCATAGACCTCCGCAGTGCCAGGGGTCCAGCACAACAAAGTCGCTGCCTACCTTAAACTTACTTAACAATAAATTGCGCAATTTCAACTATGACAATGCAAGTACTATATAACCTATGTCAATATTAGATGTACGCGAATGTCACACATTGAAATAAAACGAATTCAGACAGTCGGCCCCGTGACCACGAAAACTGTAGTGATCGAAACGTCTAGAAGTAAAAAAAATTAAAAATTATATCAAATTCACGATAAAATCCTTAAGATTTTTTAAAAATACAATATTGCAAATATTGTTTCTTACTATAATAACAATAAAAGTACCGTTCTTATTTGGTAGGATCAGTTAGCGAGTCAAAAGTAAATCGCTATCCGGTCGAATACGTATATCTTACTCCCAGCTGATTATACTTGGGAACCATATCATACGAGTAGCTCCACATCGAAGTCAAGTAGTATTTACAGAAAAGATTGAAGAAGAAGAAAATTTATATACTTTTAGACCAGCTTGAGAGTGTGCAAAGTGCGTGGTGGCCTGTTGGTAACGGACCAGACGCGGCTGCCTACATGTTCACGGTGGTCACGGGTTCAAATCCCAGGGCATACCTCTGACTTTTCGGAGTCATGTGTGTATTGATAGTCTATCACCACGCACTATAACGGTGGAGGAAAACATCGTGACGAAACCTGCATATCATAGCGATTTATATAAATTTCTATGGTATGTAAAAGTCCGCCAATCCACACTAGGCCACCGTGGTGGACTATATGGCCTAACTATTCTCCATCGTTCTCTCGATTTTAGAGGAGGCCCGTGCCCTGCAGTGGGACGTATATGGCTCGATACAGTACAGTTGTTAGAGTGTTACAAGGCACCTGATAGTATATATTACGTTCAGTATACGAGTAATACATATGGAGTGAAAGTATCATCTCTCACCGATCGATACAATCATACCAGCCAGTTCCGTGTTCATTCTGCTTAGGCGTTATCGCGGCCAGTGCCAGGGTCCGCCTTCCGGCTTTCCTCCATTTCACCCGGTCTTCGGCATCCTCAATAGTAAGGTCATTGATTCTCATATCTTCCTTGATGACATCAAACCAGCGCTTCTTTGGTCTACCCTCGGTCGAGGCCCAGGAATGTTGACGCTCAGGCACACATTGCCGACGTACTCCTGCGATTTAAGACATAACCATACCATCTCAACCCAAGCCAACCCGCACTAGGCCAGCGTGGTGGACTATATGGCCTAACCACTCTCAATCGTACTCTCGATTGTAGAGGAGGCCCGTGCCCTGCAGTGGGTCGTATATGGGCTGATACAATACAAAAAATACCATCTCAAGCGAGCTCCTGGAGTTTATCTGCCACATCGCGGACACCAAGTTCCGAGACTTGTTATTCTAAAATTAAACAACGACTTTCCTTTATCTGAGGCTAATAAAAATTTACAAAAATATCTGAAAGTATTAATTTTATGATTTTATTGCACATCGGATTACAAACACCCATAGATACAACGCTTGTATCGTCAGGTCAATATGCTTATCTCATTGAATCTTTGTTTACATGAATGTCATTACTCACTTCACATTGTTCATTCGCAGTATATTATCTAATCATTATCTTAATGTGAAATTAAGTTTACTGACTAATATGTGTACTGTGTACTGTATTGTGACGCATTTGCAACTACAGCTGAAGTTACATTTTCCGCGTATTTGAACTAGTTTATTTACTCACACTTAAGAAGCAAATATTAAACGTTGCATACTGAAACAATGATGAGTTTATGACTAAGGATAAAACCTTGAAAACCACTTATTAAAATGTCTACATAAATGGATGTATAAGCCTCTAACTTCGTTTAGCATGCCTTGGTGGAGTAGCTGTACGATAACAAAGCTGAGGATTCGGGTTCGAATCCCGAGTCGTGCAGTGATATTGGAGTTTTCTTTCATTATCAGCCCGAAGTCAGTAATTTGTGACCGATATGGCGATAGCCTCGCCCCCTACAATATCGTGGGAAGGAACAAACAAGGCAAAATGTGAGTGTCCTGGGTGCACCTCTGCCTACTCTTCTGGGATAAAGGCGTGATGTTTATGTATGTGCGTATTCATTTAGTGTGAAGAAGTTTTTGTCGCTTGCAGAATTATATGAAATTCCGCAAAATAATTTCCAGTTCACAGTCCATATTACGAATATAACTAGATGGCAATACACATAGCATTAAAGTTATGTACTGCCATGCTGCATTATTTTTATTTAAAAGTGGTAGATTAAGATCTTGACTATCGTATGATATGACAGGTCCGATCAGCGCAGTGGTAGAGACGATGGTGATAAGGAATATCGACGTAGCTAAACAACTTTGCAAGTGTATTTCATGTATGCTTATAGGATATTTTATTATGCTTTTCATTATCTAATTTATTCTGCAATCTTTAATATAGGGTTTTATGACAAATGTTAAAAAAGGTTTTTTAACTAAAAAATTGTTATGGACATTGTAAACATTTAAAGACACATTTTTACTTTTAGTCCGTTTCAATTTTCCTTTTTAATATAATAAAAACGAAATTTAAATATGTTTTAATGAACAACTATTTACAAACGAATAAGGTGTTAAGTGTTTAGGAAGTGCTAAGTGGTTAGGAATATATTTCTAACACTAATTAATATAAAATTCTTACATCATGCACATAATTTTAAAACCAACTAATTGCGTTTATCTCGATAAAAAAGAAACGTCAAGATTCCTTGATGTTAATCAATGAAACAAAAACAAGGACTTTAAAGAGACAGTCGGTGAAGCTACGAGACCCAATTACCAAGTTCAAAAATAGACCCGAGTCATGTGCAACATTTATTAGGGAACTTTTTACCTGATTGTGCCAGTGACAAGGCACCGCTCTCGATTTTAAGTGGCTTTAAAAAAGAGCCAAACCATAGTGTGACGGACTTTTTAAGGCCCTCTCTTGGTAAACGCAAACTAGACTAAAGCCCCATTTACACGGGGAGAGATTATCGCCCCGAAGGTACGATTATCGTAAGGATATAAAAAAGTTGCATCGTGTAAACATTTGTCAGAATACTATAATCTATGGCGGTTATGTCATGCGATAATCGCATACGATTCTCGCTGCGAGAAACTCTCCACGTGTAAATGGTGCTGTATATTGGATGGTCTATAATAGAATTGACAATAGGCTTCCGCGTCAGAATTACTTTCATAGAGTCTATGCTCTATAGCCACGCCAAAAATAATTCCTATCTGTGGACATCAGTAGGACACAAAATGATAGTAGAAGTATCTAAGCCCATATATGTCGTCCCACTGCAGGGCACGGGCCTCCTCTATAATCAAGAGTGCGATTGAGCGGGGTTACCTACGCCATATAACCCACCCTGCTGATCTAGTGCGTGTTGGTGGACTTTACATACCGTAGAAAGTCTTTAAAATCGCTACGGAATGCAGGCTTCCTCACGATATCTTCCTTCGCCTTAGTGATGATACAAAATGATAGCTATAGAGATATATTTTTAAGGACCACAAAATTGGTATATATTGATAAAAGCTAATGTTTTATTAACAGCTTCAAGAAATGGAAGCAAAGTTATACATCCTTTAATTAGAAACAGGTATGAAGTAAATAAATTAGGAAGTATAGACCTTACAAGATGAACTTATAATGAAAAAAATTATTGCCTTCCCACACAAAAATAATAATATGCAGAATAGAATAAATTAAAATCCGGTTCCATTATCAATATTATTAGTAGCGCGCTAATGATTTTAGAAACTTGTCAGGTTCATATCGTGTTATAACAAATTGTCCTTAAGATTAATATGTAGGCGATGTTAATAACTGGATGTTTTTATGATCGCTTTACACCTGCATTACCATTTAGGAAAAAGAAAGAAAATTTTGTTTTTATAGTTTTTAGATACAGAATGGTCACTATTTTACACCCGATGATAAATGCTCTATTGTCAAAGAAAAGATTTTTCGACTAGGGCGAAAAATTATCACTCGACGATCAAACAATTATGCCGGCTTGTTTGAAACCAGATATAACCGCATAAATTACAGAACTTGTGTAGTGTATAATCAATGTTGTTATAATCAATTAGGTGTTAAGAAACATACATAAATGCCAACTATAACAAACCAGAGTTGTCTCATAGCAATCCTTAACATGTAACATATTTTCATAATTAATCACAGCCTAACTTTGACACACCTTAATAAAAGACAAATAAATTTAATTTAATACTTAACTCACCAAGGTCTCACAAACAGACGTTATCATTAAAAAATATTTATAAATCATAGTTTATCTAAGGATTGTTGTCGCCACACTAGTTTTTAATCATTAAACAAGTAGCGACCATGATACAAGCAACCGCATCGCAGTATCGTTAAGTATTTACTTTCTTACAATGTGTTTCATTATCAACTCATCCTTACTGCATATCTACTAATACTCGTAATATAAATACGGAGTATTTGTTGGTAAATCATTACATTCGATCTCCATAGCACAGTTGTTTAAGAATTCGAGTGTGAAACGACAGACCAGGGGTTCGATCCCCAACTAGACAAATATTTATGCGCCTCACATAATTATTAAATAATATAACAATTATATGGTATAATGAAAAAAACAAACATACAAATTTAGTCAGCATTACATTTTGCATATAATTGGTTTTTCTCTGAGTGACATCATCGCTCAGATTGTAAATTCCCAATATTGAGAATTGTAGTTTTTTATACTGCTTATCAAAAATTAAAAATAAAAAAGAAAATAACACAACATCTAATAATAAACAATTCAGATCCTTATCTACACATATATGTTATAAATAAGAGAAACTATTGCATTAATGTTGTTCGCGAATGCTATTCCGTTTAATGTCCCCGAAATTAACATAAAATAAATAAACTATGTTAATTTATTTACATTTATATACATTATGTACATTAAAAATAAATGATCCAAATCACAAAACCGTAAAATACAAAACACCGGAATCACGGACAAAATGCTGGCACATGCGTTCATACACGTTACACGTCAAGCTTGCTTCCTTTGACAATCACGTGTCGCGGAAAAGTAAATTATTCAACGAAACATATGCACCCGGGGCACGTTCAATATTCATGGTTCAATTCAATTCACCGAGAAAGGACTCCATTTTTATTTTAGAAAAATAATAATATGTCATACTAGTATTAGGCATTTATAGCTTTAGCTTATTATTTGTTGGGACGGATAGATGATATGGGCGCGAGTTACGTTTTTACACAAAACTACTTCGTCAATTTCGATAAACTTTACATTATAGATTAATACGTTATACTGCTGTATCATTGTACAATGTATATAATTATATAATATAGACTATAATTTAAAGGACGATAACCAGAGAGTTCAGGTCGGTCGCTAGTAGAAATTACAGGTGTAGTACAAATAACGGATGTAACGGAAATATAAATAATTAAAAAAATAAACTGACTGAGTCGGCGGCGTAATTGTACTGCAGTACGATTGCAAAGCTGAGGTTTCGGGTTCGAGTACCGGGTCGGTCAAAGTGATAATGGATTTTTCAATTAATTATCAGCCCGGAGTCGGGAATTTTTACCTGATATGGCGATGGGCTTGCCCCTATCACATCGTAGGCTGGATCATACAAGGCGAAATGTGGGTCTCATGTTGGCGCCTCTGCCTACCCCTTTTGGGAAAAAGGCGTGATTTTATGTATGTAAAAAGTAGACATTTCGGCACATAACGTATTAATGCCTAATTCATTTCAATGTAGAGTCTCATGTTCAGCAATGACATCGGGTCGATACAGAAGGTACAAATTATATGTAAATATGTATACCTACCGATTAGTTGAATAAGACAGTCAAGGATCTTACAATGGAGGATGCTGAAGTAACGCCAAGTAAAAAGAAAAAAAGTTAACACTATAAATCGTATGAGTTGTTACAAATCATATTGAATTCATAAATGAACGCTGGAGTAAAACACAGACATTAAATAATTTGGCGTGATGCAATATTATGTAATGCAACATTACGCGCGATATTTGGATAAAGCCAGGCATTATCTCGTGGTGAGATAACAATGACTACTTTCCTTGACTCTCATAAAAACACCACTTGTTATCAATCATCGCATCTCTGATTATATATAGCTGCAAATTTTCTTAATCATAGCAAGCCAGTGTTTATTAGGGAAATCCATAATGTTGACAACGACAGAATGTAGCGATTAAACAAAGCGTAGAAAATATTTATAACACGGTTTTTACGGTATTTCGCCATATTTTATGATAGGCTTTAAATCTTCTTATCTATATTATGTTGAAATAACTGTTTATTTGTTTTTAAATTAATATATGGAGATTTTATTGCGTATCTTAGCTTATAGCCACTGAGTTCTAGATTATGTGTTGGAGATCTTGTAGTAAAAATTATTTTCGGCATTTTTGCCACACATATAACATTTTTTTTGTTGAAATAAAATCGTTCACACCATTGTTTTAGTATTCCACTATGCTAAGAGAGTTAACATTTTTATGTTTTTACTTTGTCATATTATTTATTTTCTTCTCAATAAGTCGCGTTTTGAGTCAGATAGCTTACAGACCCTTAGAGACTCCTCGTACGCCATTCACTGATATTTTAATACATAAACCATTGTTTGTGGTTCACCGTAGTTGTAATGATAGATATGAGTAAAACAAACTCCGCTTAATATTTTTAAACACAAAATTTACCGCATTACACGTTTTTCCCGTACTTTGATAAAGCTGTTTAAACACGTTTCAAAATATTTGTTGTAACACAATAGAGGTGTCCAAAAATAAATCAACAATATTACTGCGATGTGATTATTCAATGATTCACAATCAATTTAATAACAACTTTATCGATAGCTGTGGCAATCGCAATTCAGAACAATGACAACAGATAGTACAAATCTTTTAATACAGCATAATAGTAATAATATCTTTATCCTGTTAATTGTGGAAAGTTTCTGTATTAATTGTTTTCTTTAAAACACCCGACAAAGCTGGTACTGTACGACGCAAAACATCGGTTTTATATCAAAAATTCCGACAGCTCTGACATAATAAAAGGGTATTCATATTTATTACACCGTTGTTTATAATTTCACGGCAACGCGGGGGCAAGCTTTTACTTTCTAGTCGTGTTTTTTATCTGTTCCACTTCTAATTGACAGCACGTGCATGATTTCCGTTCAGCCACGTGTCCCATTGTGAATTATTAAAATATTCATTCCGCCCTTACTCGACCGTGGCCTAAATTCCAACATTATTTATATGCATAGCCGAATTCAAATGCACAGAAACCGTAGGAAATGAAAATAGAGCCAATTTGTTTGCTCACTTTTTATCTCATTCGATAGGGTTAATACACGTTGTCGTTACGGGTTAATTTTGGCTCCTTTGTCCATCTGATTTGAATAACGCTAATAAAAGAATATTCTTGTATTTAAAAGGTGATAATATATTAGCTCATAAAGGCCCACTGCTGAGTGGTTGATTCTCTACAATCAAAAGTTCAATTTAGAGGATTTAGGCCTTAGTCCACACTGTCCTAGTATGGGTTGAATGTAATTAGTCACAAACATTGAGAAGTAGAGGATTTCAATGGATAATTTATTTTGGTCTTTAATGAGTCTGTATCAGCCCTTATACGTCTCCTCTACAATCGAGAGTACGATTGAAAATGGTTTAAGAGTAGCAGGAACATATTGTACTATCTATAATCAACATTGAAGGTGCTAGAATAAAACTTTTATAAATACAAATCGAATGTCACGAGTCACAACTAAATAAATTTAAATTTATTGACAAGGCAATATTTTGGACAGACGATTCGACATGCCATTAATCAACCCGGAAAATGTAAAATATAAACTTGTTGACACATTCTTGATTTGTAATTCATAGTTGTATATAATTCACCAATTCCATCTATTCTGTTCCGTTATTGCTAAAATATAAGCTTAAATAGAAATATATTTTTGGAATTGAATCTTTTTCAAATAAATTATAATGTAACTATTATAATAGTCAATGCATTTTACATGAACCAACCATATATTTTAGACAGTAATTGTTTTAAAATTTATATTCTGGCACACCTAAGCGCATAATATACATATGTATGTATCTGCATTGAACGGGTATTTAAGCAATATCTTTGCTTAACTGTCTTTATTGGCGTTTGATCGTAATTAATTTACAGTTAGGATTAGTAAAACAATCTTCGACCTAGACAGACTTGATGATTCAGACGAATGCAGTAAACACGTGCAAGCAGTCAGACGGAAATATTGATGTTGTAACGGTTCGCGTTTATTAATCTAATATTCTGCAAAACAGCCATTTGAATCCATAACACTCGCTTACGCCACTGATAACTCACTGAACTTTAACATTGCTTAGATGATAGCGCGGATATATGATTTGCCTATTGTTCATCATTCTATAAATTTCTAGAGTTAACAGCAAGTCTGAACACATTTTCTAGCAGAGTGTGTAAGCATGGCCTGTTTGTTTTGTAAAAGGTATGTAATAATATATAAAATGTGTTTCGACAATCGATAAATTACCTAGTTGTGAATCGGGGATCCGCGGGTTCCATTCTCGCGTTGAAATATCTAGCTATTTGTGAGATTCATAAATATTTGTTTCAGTTGTTACCCTAAAGAGGATCTAGTAGTTTCTGATTAGTGTTACATACGACACAAGATTTGATTAATCTCATTGTGGAAACTAGTACGTTTCTAACATTATTCGATGTATTTATGATTATTTATTTACTCATTGAAATGAAACCCCGTCCGCCCCGTGACCACGAAAACTGTAAAGTGATCGAAACGTCGGGAAATTAAAAATGTAAAAATTAAATCAAATTCGCGATAAAATCCGTAAGAACTCATTTCATTTCAATGTGTAACATTCGCGTAAACTCAAGACACCATTATTTATTTACTATTATTGTGTAAATAAAATACTCTTACATCACTTTCGCTTTAAGTCTCAATTCCCCATCCAGAGCCCTGCCATCTGTCTCGCGTACATTCATTAATAACTTCCTCACACTTTACTTCATAAACACGTCGGGTCTTCATCCGAAAATAACTAAATCCACTCCCCAGATGGTTTCCTCGTTGTTTTTGTACGACAAAAAAATGTCGCGTTCCGACGTGGGAACTTCTGGTGGATGGCAAAAAGTCACTTGCAGATGTTGGCGAATCATGTCAAGTAACGCACGTGTTATGACGATGTTTTTAATTCAGTGGTCACGTGCCACTTGCAGTCGCTAACTGACTGTGAAATAGTCTGATGAAATGGTATTGTTTTTATTACCGCTGGTGCATCGAAGAAGAACGCCCTTTCTTGTTCACAAGTAGGTGTGTTTGTATTACTTGAATACATGTTTTACGGGTAATTATCTCCCCTATTTTTTGTGTGGTGCTAATAATGTACGCTGTTTTGTAATGTTGCTTCATTTGCATACAGCAAATGCCACGGTAAATGTGTGGGTATCATATTAAATTAATAAATATAAAAAAATACCTACCTAAAAGTCCTACAGGTCCTTAACATTAAGCCAAATGAAAATAAAAAAGGAAGATTCCATTTTTATAACAAAAACATGTCCAATTCAATTATGTGTTTATTTTAATTATTTATTTTATTATTTCCTATATCGTACAATATTCAAATTCGTGTTACGTTTGCGATTTCCATTAATTGAAACAAATATGTTATCGTGTATCACATTGATTTATCACTAAGGAGGTCAATGACTCGCAAATGTGCGCAGGAAGAGTAGAACATCACAAACTTTGATCAATAATATATGATAATGGCTACAAATAAAAGAAATAAAATGCACATTTTAACAATTCCACTTGAAATAGCAACAATTTATATTACGATGTATAATATGAGATCTTTAATACGATCACCATAGTTTATGCTATTCATACTTCGTTGTTTGATTTACATTATTTATTACTTACATTATTTTTATCACCCTACTTTACAATTACATAACATCTCTTCGTTTTCGGATATGAGGATCATTTTAAGTACTTACTCAAAATACAAACATTCATTAAATTCAAAGTAAATACATATTTGACAGTATGTATGTTTTGCATTTTATTTTTTGGTGGTCAGACGACCTGGTAAAGGTCACGCGACGTCGCTGGATGCAGGCTGCCTCCAACAGGTCACTGTGGAAATCATTAGGAGAGGCCTATGTTCAGCAGTGGACTTCCTTTGGCTGATGGATGGATGATGTTTCGCATTTGACAATTAATATAATGTATATCTACAAATTAACACTTTATGAATTTCATACATCACGAAATAGCTGTAATGGTATTACGAAATAATTTTACAATAGTTAAAGTAAGGAATGAAAAAAACTAAACCGTATTTATCATAGAACTGTAGATCCAATATTCTAGAATTGTACGCACCTAATCTTCACAATATTGGTAACCGTTTTGTAATTGCTGATAATGATAAAGATAAACATAACCTTATTATAATCAATTAGTAATCAGTTCGCTTATTTTACTAGGTTAAATATATCGTTATCTTTAACGATGTCACATCAAATGAAATAATTACACTAATTTATTTACAAATTCTACTAATGTTTTGAAATACTAACCATCTTTAAGCGCTTTAGGTATATTAGAAACTATTCTATAAAGTTACTATAAACAATTATGCTCATACATTATTGTCATTCTTTTCATTTTTTATAATCTTTTTCTTTCCATATCTAAAATGTTCTTCTACTTCCAACAGGGTTTTGTTTTTAGTTTCCGGCAAAAAGAAGTAAAGGAAGATAGTACCAAGAGTGGTCGATATTCCATAGAACAAATATGCGCCATGGTGTCCGATGCTCTGGAACATGGCTGGAGCTGTTTTCACTGTACCGAAAAATGCTATTGAGGTCATCATCACACTAATACCAGATCCTAAACCTTTAGTTTCAACTGCAAACAACTCTCCAACCATGTTCCACGGCAACGGTATGAAACCCATGTTAGAAACTATGATATAAAACGCGATTAAGCCCAACGACACGACGGGCGACGTGTGATGGATCGTGCCGCTTTCAACTAAATACAAATACAACGCCAACCCTATCAAGGATATCGACGTACACGTGCCGCTGAACATTACCATTGGCCTTCTACCTGCTCTTCTTAGCAACACACAAGCTATTGCCAGCGACACACACCTCAATACATCTATACTTAACATAGCAACATACGCGTGTGACTTGCTCGAGCTATTTCCAATCAAAACTTTCATAATGTCAGTAGTGTAAGAACATATCACATTCACTCCAGATAGTTGGGTGACAATGAAAAATACTGTCATAATCGCCAGCGGCTTATAAAACTCGGGTTTCTTTATATTCTCCTTTAACATTTCAATCTTGCTCTTACCCTTGTCTCTCTTCATTTGTTCTACTAACATGTTATCCAGTTCAGTCTTCATAGCAGCACTTGTTCCTCTGTACCATTGGAACGATGCGATGCATTCGTCAATTCTGTTTCTAGAAGCCAACCAGGCTGGCGACTCTGGTACGTTGAAGAGGATAATACCACCGACCAGGGGGAACAGTCCACATAGCAAAGACGCGTAACTCCAATGAAGAATCGTTCCAAACAAATGCGATAAGAAGACACCCACAGCGATGCTCAGTGATAGAGAGGCTAAGAAAAATCCTCTGTAAATCGGTGTACTGATTTCTCCAACATATACTGGTCCCAGTGGACCCAGCCAACCCTGGCACAGCCCGGTGATGAACCTCCCAATAAGAATAAGGGACACGTAATCATTCGCAAAACCGATGATGGCCCAGCCCAATATGAAGCATATAGACAAACCCAGTATTGATCTTCGTCTTCCATGCCTTTCCATCAAATATCCGGACATCATGTTACCGAAGAACAGTGCCAAACAAGAAATAGCAGCTGAAAGAAAAATTGATTCAATCAGTAATAGAATGTAACACAAGAACAGTATGATCAAAATTCGTAAAGCAATATCATGTCACGTACCTACCCAAGATACCAATTCAGTTGAGAATTTATGTCTCCTTTTGCCATGTTTCAATTGGGGTATGAGGATGGCGGCGATACCCGACGTCGCGCCGGCGCCTAACGTCATCATAAAAACACCAAACGCCATAAACGCCTGAAACATCTCTCATTTGAGTATTTTTATTTTAGTCTTTTTTCTTATCTAAAATTACCAACTTTGAATAAATAATCACATCGTAAGTCTTATTAATATTGTTGAAAACATTTCAATGATTTGTGTACTTTAAAATGTTATTTTGTTTTAAATGGTATTATATCAAAGTTAATGGGTTTACACATAGAAAAGGAACTAGATTTAGTGTTTTTCGCGCAAGCAAAGTTCACAAGTCCAGGGGCACGTGTAACCCGGCTTTATCAAATAGTAAACAATACGTAACGTATCAATTAATTAAATGTGTACTTAGCAACGAGTACTATGATGCCACGCTAACTAAATATTGCGGAATTCAACTATATTACAATTTTAATGTATGTCAATGGAGAGGAAATGAGATATAGTTTTATTCAAAGTCCTTATTTACTAAGAAAAATATTAACAATTTATTTGTATCAAGTGCATTACTATTCACAATTGGTTAGACGTTAAATATTTCAGTTGCTTCTACGTCTTTGTGGATGATGGTAGAAAATAAATAATTATACAGTACCTATCTTATATTATAACAATACGAATGTAACCTATGAAAAGAATAGGGATAATTGCAGAAGCAATGTACTTTTTAGTTTAAATTTTTCTCTAATAATATAACATTATTTATTGCAAATGTTACTAACGCCCCAAGAAATCAAAGTGGATAATATTATAGCGAACGTATTGACTACTCCAATCGATCCTTTGTATATTTTGTTTTACCGTAGCAAATAAAAAAAAACGTTTTTTTGAATTATATAACCGAATATAAAATCAAATTCAGAAAGGCACTTAAACAATACACGTGCAAACTTTAGCTATTTAAAACTCAAGCAGTTTACATTAAAAATGCAAATTGTTCATTTTAAACACATTTAAATGTTTCAATAAATTAATTTGCTTTTAATAGAGCCGTTATAATTACATTGAATATACACAAAAGTTTAAATAGATGACGGAAACTTTAAGAATTATCAGTTTAACACAATTTGTTTAAAAACAGCAAGCATATACGGATAAAAGAAAATCAGTCGAGTTGCTGTCTCACATTAATACTTCAAACCATCGAACTTAAGTGTCTCACTGCTTCGTTGATTATTAAAAATTACATAATAAGTATTTTTATGAAACTATAAAAATATCCAAACATTGTTAACACTGGCACGACTTGAATAGTTTCAGAAAGCGAACCATTTTTAAATTTAATTTCACATCATTTCTTTTATTCTCCAGCTGATGAATTAAAATATTATATGTACGTAATGACTTTCACATATTTTTCACAATTCACAAAACTTCAATTTCCACACACCTGTCTCCTGAATGGCGATGGGCGATTGTCACTACTGTATTCATCTTTATTTTCCTTGATGTCTTTGTCAACTCCATTTTTGTTGATTTTCTCTAACTCGGGCACTGGCGTATCGTCCATCTCGCAATGATTCCGTGACACTGCATCACACATTGTTCGTGCGGGACTTATGAACCTCCAAACACTTGGTGAGATTGTACTTTATCTTATCATTACACGCAGACGCTAAGTTAGTGTGCCGCACTGGCAGCAGCGCGCGCATCTTATGCCGAATATAAAACGTATTGTAAACATTTTTATTTCAAGTTAAAGCTGATTAAATGGACAGGGTATCTGGTTGTACCCAAACAAGTTATGTTAATGTTATATGCCTATCAAAACTGATCCGAATGCAGTTTTTGACCCTGATCACTTGGAGGAGAATGAGTCAATGCCTACACAGTACGGGTACTTTGTGACGTAAAATCCTGCCAAACCAGTTGACGGTTGATCAACTACAATGCATGAAAATAAAATAATTTAGTAATTGAATAAAAAGAGACAATATGTAATAAATTGTTTATGCATTTATGTAAGTATATCCAAAATTACTCAGTTGCTTCAATTGTTATGTTGAACAAACAATTTTAGGGACATCAAATTGTGATTTTTTTTCCATTTAAAGAAATTGCTATTAAATGAAGTTTACTGAAATATTAATATCTATGATGTAAATTAATGACTTACATATTTAACATTAAGCGCCTGTTCGAGTTTTAAAGGCAATGTATGACGAAGAAATTGCCTTTAAAAATTGTAAAGGCACCGTTTTCAAGAGTAAAGACAATAATCTTGTTTTCAAATTTATTCTATAGGATATTTATCACGCCTGGTGGTATCACGTTTGTCGTCATATAGATGATCAGTTTCAGTTCGCCTTTTTATTTTATTGTAATTCTTCTGACTACCCTTATCCCAAACTTACATGGGAAACACAATATCGTTTTGTATTTTTGTTAAAACATGATTTGGCTCATAATTTAAAACCCGACTAGCATCAACTTTATTTCAATATAATTATGTTTAACTGTTGATTATTATGTCATTGATAGAATAAAAATAAATAAATTATTTTTTTACTATATCCTGCGCTCCTAGAATAATCCTTGAACTTCAAGTATATGGTAAAATATAATTCATGAGACTCAACATAATTTATTTTTCTAACACGCAAATGTAACAGGTTTTGGTTAAAATATTTCTAATTTGTATTATTGTCAGACTTATCGGCCTTGGCAATTGTAATGAATAAAGTACCGCTGTTTTTGTGTTCTTGTTTTTATATCTACTCATACAATATTTATGGAGTTCTTTCAAAGGGCGCAGGGCCAACTGGAATCGCGTTCTAATATGGAGACCTATACCATACATTGAGTGTACGTGGCCTGATATAGACAACAAAGCCGGAGACCCTGACATGTCCCTTCAGACCTCCCTCGAGGTATCGGAAGTAAGTCTTAAAACGCTTTCCTCTCGTTCAAAAGACAAAAAACATAGGGGTTAAAGATATTTATCAAAAATGGAAAACTTTACCTAGAAGTAGAATTTTCCTATCCTAATATTACAAACTCAAAGTTTGTCGCGTGTCCGATTCAGTCTTTCAAAAGCTAGATTAGAACATACCAAAATAATTGTGGGGACTGACGAGATAGTGCTTCGCCAGTGCTCTCTGAATAAATCTCCAGACCAATCCAGTAAATTTATAAAAGTAGTCATTAGACTGGACTGCACTTACACCAATGTAGGCATTTTGTCAAGTCAGTATACAACAATGGGTAAATACAAAGGCGATGTTGTAGGTATTTTACAAAATTAGTAATATTGACAAGTAATGCATAATTAACAAACAATGACGATGTACCTGACTAGTGTCAAGTATTATCATATGCATCACGACCCCGACCATACGCCGCGAATATTTGTTCAGTACGAGTATACTCTATATAATGAATTCAAGCAATAGTATTATAGGTATTTTCAGGTGTCCGAACATAAACAATTACACGTTATATGTGCGAGGTCGCCTGTTGGTAACGGAGCAGACGCGGCTGCGTACATGTTCGCGATGGTCGCGGATCCAAATCCCAGGGCACACCTCATGACTTTTCGGAGTCATGTGTGTGTGGTTTTTATTTTTATCAGACCATATACGTCCCACTGCTGGGCACGGGCCTACTCTACAATCGAGAGAATCGATTGAGAGTGGTTAGGCCATATAGTCCACCACGCTGGCCTAGTGCGGGTTGGCGGACTTACATACCGTAGAAATTCTTTAAAATTGCTACTATATGCAGGTTTCCTCACGATGTTTTCCTTCACCGTCATGTGTGTATTGATAGTCAATCACCACGCACTTTAACGGCGAAGGAAAACATTCTGAGGAAAACCTGCATACCATAGCGATTTGTATAAATTTCTATGGTATGTAAAAGTCCGCCAACCCGCACTAGGTCAGCGTGGTGGACTATATGGCCTAACCTCTCTAAATCGTACTCTCGATTGTAGAGGAGGCCCGAGCCCTGCAGTGGGACGTATATGGGCTGATATAGTTCAGTACACGTTATATTTACGCTAAAAATTGATGATAATAATATTAATTCGCAGACCACGACCCTCCACTATAATCGGGTGTACGATTGGGGACCTATATGGACTGATACATTACAATACAGTGAAGTATTAATTTTCTAATATGTGAAAATTTCCCTTCAATTCTATCTCAGTTACATATCCTAACTCTCGATATTAGAACATAATACATATACCTCTTTTGAATGATTGAAGGGATTAAGATAGTAAGCCCTTTTTCTACCAAGAGGAAAACCTATTAAGCTCCCATATCGGTAGGTACTTTGGCGAAAGGGCTGTGACAGTGTCCCAGTCCGGTGTAAAACCATTGCTGGTCCTTCCATTGTGACTTAATGGTCATCACTTACCACTGTTTTGGACGTTCATTTGAGATGTTGTGGGCGTCCACGGTAGAGGCTAGCCCATGCTCTCAATCTCACATCTCGGAGTCGTTATAGGTGAGGGCGCACTGCCCCGGCAGTTTGTCCAACAACCCCGATGGCCCCAGTAAGTCGCCTCTTATGACGGGTAGGGGATACAGTGGCGGAATTCTTGCACCCCCGCACCACAGTGCAAAATATATTATGCCCTAATAACATATGAATGATAGCTAGGCAAAACAAAAATGTGACGTTATTTAAGGCAGACATGGAACGTATGTATGACGAGCTGTTAACCAAGTTCTATTTTCATTACTGCACTTTATAGAAGATAAAAAAAAGGTCAGATTAATTAACGTGTAAGATTAAAAAGTGTACATTTATTACACTTACGACGTAAAAATATTTTTATCGTTTCGATACCAAAGTAGAGATATATTATAATTATGTTCAACCAAATTAAACTAATTAATATTTTGAAACATGTTCTGTCATTGATACTTCCTACCTCGTTGAATAAACAATCGTATGTCTTTATAAATAGTTACCATTTAATTAATTACCTACTACTTATTACGTTAATTGTTGTAAAAATAGGTAACATTGCGTTCAGAATAAATCTACCGTACTTTTGTTGCGGGAACTCTGAGGGTATGTGTAATTTCGCTTTATGGATATCTATCGAAAACAGTGTTACGACGTCCCTTTATTTATTTAGCAAAAGCTGTTAAGCCTCCCTTTCGGTACCCCGGGGAAGGCCGAAAGGGGTATGGCAGTGTTTCTGGCCTTCGAGCCCAGCACGCTGCGGATTGTGCCGAGCTGGGTCCCTAACAAAACCTACGCCAGCATACTGACTAAAAACCCCTCGGACACAATAATGGAAACACACGCATTATGGGCGGCACCGGACATCCCAGGACGGGAGGCGCCCCGATATACGTCCGCGTAACCGCCCGGCGCAAAACCGTTCCTGGTCCATCCATTGTGCCTGTGTGCTCATCACTTACCACTATTTTTGGACGCCCGTTTGAGATGTTGTGACTTGTGGACGTCCACGACAGGGACTAGTCCGTGCGTTCTAACGCATATCTCGTAGTCGTTGATGGTGAGTGCGAACTGTCCCCGCAGTTTGCCCAACGATTTTTACGACGTCCCCGCATGAAATATCTTTTAAATACCTAATCACGCTAAACGAAAGTTCCATACATTATTTTAAAACTAACAAATAATGCGTTTTACACAAATTACCACTAATCGCCAAATTATCATAAATTGCGTCGAATGGACGTATTCTCGTCTCTCTCGTATTTTTTGTTTAGCGTCAAAACTGAATAATAATTGCATCAAAGTCGCTCATGGTAGTTACTTCGCATTTCTTCAATAATTCAAGTCAATGCACTTTTCAACAATAATGCTCTTTGTATGATAGTATGATGACACACGTATGTTATGGTCTAAGAACCGGTGGAAATCAACCTTTACCTATCTGATAACCACATGAGACATATTCTATATCAAATATTATTGATTAAAAAACATGGCTATGATAACTTGGCTATCGGAAAGTGTTCATGGCTATTTTTAATTGTTTTTTTTTTATGTTTTGTAGGCAAGCCTATACAAATGGTTTTGTAATTAAATTATCTTTCTTATAATACCAATTTCGATTGGTTATCCGATCGGTGTAGTTACCTATATTGACCTGTTCATCTGTTTACCAGGCAGCCATAAATAGAAATAAGTAGGCAAGCCTGCCTATGCATAATCTCTGTGTTAAAAACTATTAGTTGACATGAAATTCATTCGGTTATCGAAAGAGTAAGGAAGAAAATTGATTAAAAATTAATTCAATTAAAAATGGCCATAAACACTTTTCAATAGGTATGTTATCATAGGCATGATTGTTAATCAATAATATTTTATAAAAATATGTCACATCTGGTTATCGGATGGGTGAAAATCGATCTTCCACGTCTCCCCTACTATTATGGTATATTAATTTATTTCGCACGTTTCATGATCATTCATACGACTTTGTTTTTAAATATTGTAACGGGTAATTTTTATATGCGATGAGTGAAGCAACCTATTTTAGCATGACGATGTTCCTGGCAGTTATATTAAGAAGAATAGAATAAGGATTTGAATACAGAACGGAGTTGTCAACGGCTGATGTGAAGGATGGCCGAGTCGGAATATTATCACGCCACGATTATTCAAGTTGAAACGTTGTATACAGTTTTAATATGCGAGTTGTATGTGTAGAGAGCCCTGGTATAAATGTACATGATGTTGGAAAAGAATAGAGGAATCGTGATTACACAATCGTCGTATTATTCGTCTTAATAATAAATTATGTTCAAATTAGGAACTGAATGCATTAATTAATTTAGAAGTTAAATATTGATATAAATACATAAAAAAGGTTTATGTGTGAAGAAAGACTTTTATTAGCCTTTGTCAATGTTATTACGGCTAGTAGAACCTAATAGTTGACACCGGGGCCTACTTATGACCTTTAATATGGGACAGTCAAATCAAAGACCCAATTATAATATCTGCTGAAATAAGTAGATATGTATTATGACAGACTTATAAAGTACTTTGATTCGCTCAATTAAATATATTGTAAATTAATTCAGTGGAATAAAGTCCGAAGCGTACATTTGATTGTTGTCGGCGTCATGTATTCAACAACATGCGCAATTAATTGTTATCGTTGTAGGAATCGTTTCATTCATTTATTTATGTTTTTTACTAAACTCTTTATTGTATATATTAAGTTAGATAGGAATTACATACCAAATAATAATTAAGAAGGTACAATAGGTGACCATATCGCATTGAGCGATTTCCTGGCAGCCTTTGGATGAACAGGAATTGTTGGATTTACAACTTTTTCATAAATAATCATTTTCGTTTCCGTTGCGCAATTATATTGTAATCATTTGTTTTTTTTTTTACATATCAATTAAATCGACATGCATTTATTAATAAATCAATATGTAGATAATGCGAGTTATCACAAAATATCGATAATAATAAAAAATGCACCCAACACAATCACATCATTCTGTCCCGACTCAGATCCAAATATTTCGTCGATGATATCAGAAACTATAAGAGTGAGAGAACTATGTGAATTATTTCGATTTCGACCCAATACCGAATAAATACTTTTAGATCAAACGCATGTCATAGTACTGTGATCGGTTCAGTCATTACCTTAAGAATAATTCTCTAGAAATGAAATATCACCATAGCTCACAAAGTCTATACAACCTTTGCGGACGATATCCATAAACATATATCAACTAAAGCACCACTGTTATCCACTTCTGAACATTGAACAAAGGCGTATCAAAAATAGTATTTTCTTTATATTTTCTTTTAAAAGCATTTTCGTGTTATTCCTTAAATTTACAAGATGATGAAACAAATAAAAATATTTTATTAACAAGGCAAATCATACAAGTTATCCTTAAGTAAAAGATATCGGCGCAAAGACTTGCCTTATGATTTTACGGTCAATTGTCTCCTTACAAACAAGTTTTTGGTGAAACTTGAGAAATTAATAATCCAATCCATCAGCGAAAGGAAGTCCACTGCTGAGCATAGGCCTCTTCCAATGATTTCCACAGTGACCTGTTGGAGTGGCCCTAAGAAAGTATAAATATAAGAAAACAAGAATCAATGTTTGATTTTGTTGACACGATTTGAAAATCGCACCCTGGACGTAAGAAACACACGCTGCAACTAAACCAATTGGACTAAAAATATACAATGATAACATATAATATTTAATATTCGAACAATCAAATAATATCATTGTTATTCTTTAGCATATAAGTCCGACAAACGAAGGAACTGCTAATCTGCTGGTAGGTGATCACCGGCGCTCGTGAATTCCTACAACATTTGGATCGTAATTGCGTGGTCGACTTCTCAAAAAAGGAAGGGAGAATGGATTAAAAGACGAAGGATACGTAATATCACTCACCAAGCCAAACACGATCTACACGATGGCAAAGCCGTCGCTTGACGTAGTTTTGTGTCGTTTTTTTGTAGTACATACTATATAATAATGATACAATCCATCCATCCATCAGCCAAAGGAAGACCACTGCTGAACATA
Organism: Theretra japonica; assembly: GCA_033459515.1. Taxonomy (NCBI): domain Eukaryota; kingdom Metazoa; phylum Arthropoda; class Insecta; order Lepidoptera; family Sphingidae; genus Theretra; species Theretra japonica. Next base: position 9,984,781 of record CM065939.1, read on the forward strand.
GGCCTCTCCCAATGATTTCCACAATGACCTGTTGGAGGCAGCCTGCATTCCGCGACGTCCCGCGACCTTTACCAGGTCGTCTGACCAGTGGGTGGACGTCCCACGCTGCGCTTTCCGCTTCGTGGCCTCCATTCGAGAACTTTTTGGCCCCATCGGCCATCAGTTCTCCGTGCTATGTGCTAATGATACAATGATATAATGTAATACCCCAGTCGATCTGGCTCATTCCGTTTATAGTCCAAGATAACTTTATTATTACTGTACAAATAAAAAAGACATAAGTGCAAAAAATCACTTAGTAGACTAATTATAAAACCAGACAAAATATCGGCTTCCGTTAACAATAAAAAAAAGAAATCGACGCTATCTGCCTATGCACTTTAAGTCAAGGCCGCCAACAGTATTAGCGTCAAATAATTAAAATATATGCATATTCTAATGCATGTTGGAAAGAGAACGAAGCTAAGTTGCGAGCGAAGTACACTTATAAGACGGTTTTCTTGGGTGCGATCTCATTCAACATTTACTTTTCGAATTTATTTATAAATCATTATAATTTCAACTTCAGTAAAGGATAATGTAAGAAAATATCCATGCCTCATTTAATAATCAAATTGAAGGTTAATTTATTTATGACGGAATGCCACAAATACTTAGGTAAAATTAAATGAGGCCATAATAACAATCTTAGTGGGCACAAGCCTCTTACATGACGTAAGAGAAAACATAAATATTGACAGTGAATTTTAATTTAGTTTAAATTTAACAACACAGTATTGTTACAAAACTTCCATATATAGTTTTAGTCAAATTAAATAGCTTCACTTAGTATTAGTTTTAATACTTTTTTTTTATAAATCTTAAACACACCCAACAGTGACATACATAGTCCTGACCCCACATTAAGATCAATTAAGTCTTGTGTCGTGGGTATCAGATACTACGAGAGACTTCTCGGTCTCACAATAACCCAGACCCGACACAAATACTTGTGGGCCTCGCAAACATTTGTCTCGGTGCGGGGATCGAACCCGCGGTCTCTCGTTTCACAGAGGGCGCCTAACCAACTGCGCCACGGAGGCTGTCAACATTTAGTTAAATATGACACAGGTAGACATTTACCACATGAATAACTAACGTCATAAAGAAAGGTTTCCAGAATATGTCTGCTGGAGATTTAATCAGAAATAATGTTCTTAAAGAAACTTAATACAACCCTGAATGATAACAACCCTGAGAATTATTAGGTGGAATTGTGTGGAGTGCAGTGGACCTAGTTTAATAATAATTACACGAATCAATACTACGTAACATAAGCTCCTTGCAGTGTATTTAAAAATGTAGTAAACTGCGTAAGTATAATATATGGCTTTTATATAACACATGAATTAATTGCATGAGTAAAAAAAATAGATAAAAATATTCCTTGAACTTCAGTAAAATCGCTAATTATAACAATGTTAACTCCAAAACAAGATTTAAATGTAGGCGTGCAGTAATTAAGTGCAGTTAACAAGATAGTTGTTTACTTTCATGCCTCAAATTTACATTTATATACTATAATGGAACAACATGACTTATCATTAGATTATGACACAAATTATTTTATTTCCTCTTGTTTCACTGTTCTGGTTATTTCCCTGGTGTAATAAGCTGTAAAGGCTCGAAACTGTTGAACATTTGCTAAAGAGTTATTCATATGACAACAGATGTTCGATCTGTCGGCTGTGGATGAGTACTATGCACAGAACAGATGAATATTTTGTGGCACCATGTATACAAGCTATTATGGGCTGCCACGGTATAGAACATGTCGAGAGATTCTAGTAATCTTCAATACAATACAATATCCGTAGCAAAACAACCTGAAACGGGCTACGGGCTACTCCAATGGCTTCTATTCTTACCTATACAATATACATATTAATATATCAAACAATTTCATATTGTATAAAACCTAGACGCGCGGTGGCGTGTCAAGCCAAGTTCAAGCTAACGGAACTGGCGAGCAGCACCGAGTATTATATTACTCGAACCACTTCGAGCCACTTTTGACCCCGAATGCTCCAAATTTCATAAACACAAACGGTTATTTAGATTTTAACGTCTAAAAATCGTCATTTTTCACTGACTGACCTATAGATAATCCACAGCCAAGTTAGACCGTAGTCTTCAATATACCATCACAATTTTAAGAAGAAATGATAATTTATGTTTTTATAAAATATTTTATGTTGTTTTAAACAAATTTCAGGACTGACCATTGAACTTGGCACCCATTCAAATCTAATTTATTTTGTCGTTGAAGTCAACAATTAAGGTATACTCGTATGTATATTATAATATTGAACTTGGCTTTCACTTCACATTTATGTTTTGATGGGATCAATTTTACTGGTGGTAGGTCTCTCATATGTGAGGGGCCGCCTCGGTAGGTACCACCGCAATGTCTATTTCTCCCGCCAAACAACATTGTAAATGCACTATTGTGTTCCGGTTTGAAGGACATTATAGCCCGAGTAAGTAGACATAATGAGATTTAACCTCTTATGTCTCAGGATGGCGAGCGCAGTAGAAAGCCAAGCATTGCTTTGTAATTCATTATGTTTAGTTTCGCTACTGTCCATAAGTGGTCGTGTCGCTTACCAAAGGCGAATGGCATGCTCGTCTCGCCATTCATCGCAATAAAAAAGGAGAAAATCACAATATTACGGGTAAATTGAAATACTACAAATTCATTAAAGTAGATTCAATATTTTAAGAGAAAATAATGCTTTGATGACAAGTCAATTATAAGTACAGCGAATCATCGCCGTTATTGGTCATGCACAACTTAATATCGATTTAGGAGGCAAACCCGGCCTTTGGGAATAGATATACGGGAAAAGTGAAACACACATATTTGTCCTAACACACGTAATTCAAATTATAACACAAAGCAAAATATTGAATTTGCGACTTTTTGGCCCAATCACTACTCTTTTATAATGGTGTCTTGGGTTTACTCGAATGTTACATATTGAAATAATACGAATTCTTACAGATTTTATCGCGAATTTGATTTAATTTTTACATTTTTTAATTTCCCGACGTTTCGATCACGTTACAGTTTTCGTGGTCACGGGGCGGACTGGAGTATTAGTCATCCGCTTAGTGACTGTTACTTTTTTTACTAAATCCTCGTCTTTGACTATATTTTAATATGTTCCAATACTGTCGACGTAAAGTTGTTGGTATAATTTACAATAACATTTGTGTATTAACGAAATAATATCAAAGGTCCGGTAAAGTCACGTTGAACCCGACATGACATGTGAAACACCCTGTAGCACTGAAAGGAACCGTGATTCGACGAACTATTAAACATTAGCAATAAATTAACTAATAATGCAAGAATCGCTGTATTATAACGAGATGTCACAAGTCAATGTATAAAATGTGTGGGTAATTAATTGTTTTCGCCAGTCATTTGTTATTGACGGCTTCGACGAGCATCGGTCAACGCTATTACAGGATAGTGCTCAAATTCTGGTAGGTACATATCCTTATTATTCCTAATAATATTTTAAATGCGAACGTAACTATCACTGTCTGTTACCTTTTCACGTCTAAACCACCGAATCGATTTTAATGAAATTTTATACAGTGATAGATTGGACCTTGGGAAAGGACATAGAGTACTTAGAGGCCTGAAAGGGTCAAAATAAGGGATGAAAGTTTGTATGGAAAAATGTAAACCGTTAAAGTTACAGATTTTAAACTGGGCACTTTAGTTACTTATTTAGAAACAAAAATATCTGCATAGGTACTTTGTTTTCTTAAAATTAACCCTATCGGGGTTAAAATAAGGGTTGGAATTTTGTATGGAAAATCGAAACCGCTTAAGCTACTTCTATGAAAATTTATATTTTAACTCCTCATTACAAACGAAAAATAATAGCATGCAATAATTTTGGAAAATCAGTATTATTGGGATGGAATAAAAGGTGAAATATTATTTGGAAAATCTAAACCGTTGGAGTTACAGATGCCAAACTAGGCACTTAAGTTACTCATTTAAAAAGAAAAATATCTACTTACTTTGTTTTCTTTTAATTAACCCTAAAGGGGTATAATAAGGGTTGAAGTTTTAAATGGGAAATCGAAACCGCTGAAGCTATTTCTATGAAAACTTATATTTTAGCTCCTTATTACAAAAAAAAATAATGGCGTACAATAAATAATTTTGGAAAAAAAGTATTATGGGGGTGGAATAAGAGATGAAATATTATTTAGAAAAGCTAAACCGTTAGAGTTACAGATTTCAAACTTGGCACTTTAGTTGTTCATTAAAAAACCTGCATACTTTATTTTCTTATAATTAAGCCTAAAGAGGTTAAAATATGGGTTAAATTTTATATTGAAAATTGAAACCACTGAATCTATTTGTATGAAAACAATTATATTTCAGCTGTATAATGCAAATGAAAAATAATGGCGGGCAATGATCTTATAATATTGTATGTTATATTTCTAGTTTGTTTTTGGGTAAAAAGCCTCAGTGGGTGAAATAAAAGATCTTTACTAATAATATTATAAACGGGGCAGTTTGTGTATATGCTGGACCGATTTAGATAAAAATTGTTATAGGGGCAGCTGACACCCTGGATAAACACACAGGTTGCTTTTATCTCGAAAAAAAAGTAGTGTTCCGGGCCGGGCCGCTATTTTATAAATAAATACACCCAACAGTCACATACATAGTCTTGACCCCACACTAAGATCGAGTCTTTTGTCGTGGGTATCAGAAACTACAAGAGACTTTTCGGTCTCACAAACACCCAAGCCCTAAACAATTACCTTTGGAGCACACAAATATCAGTTTCGGTGCGGGGATCAAACCCGCAGCCTCTCGTTTCACTAATTTACGTAATTTTATTAAATATATGTTATATATCAAAATACTTACTTATTACTTAATTGGACTACGCAAATCATGGTTGGGTTACCAACAATATTAAGTAGGTGGGAAAGAAAGGCGTGGAAATTATAGATTTTAGAACATTAAGGAATAACACATTACGATTTACTTCTCGACGTTTTCGAATGATACAATGGATTAAATATAATTAATTTAAATTCGACAAATAATTATTATATGACAATGAATATGCCTGAAAATTGTATTCTTATTGAAACCAAAATTATTTCTCTAAGTTGACAAACTGTACCCTATGAAAATTGTCAAGTGAAGTTAAAGACAAAAATAGTTATTTAAATCGTACCAGTGACAAACAAATGGGGGTTTTACTCGTATATTATAACATGCGAGAAAGGTCTAAGATCAACGGTGAATATAATTTAAACCCGATAGGGAGTAATGAAGTTAACCCCATTGTACGGCGTAATAGTCTTTGGCCACACTTGGCATATACTTACGTAAATATGTGTCAGCCATCTAGAAGCCTCGAGTGCATGCGTCAGTACTGGATGACATACAATAATTATTTTGTCGTGAGAAAAATTAACTATCGTTTATGTTTGTATTATGGAAAATAACAAAACAGGATTAAAATAATTACACTATTATGTATTTTAATTAGATTTTTTTATTTGCCTGACAACTGTCAGCTTCAGGCGAGGTCTAGATGTCAACCATCCAGGGTGAGCAGTAAGTTGCAGGTTTGATCAATGCATGCAACTCAACCATTTTAATGTCCCTAATAGTTCTTCACTATTTAAATTTAAGTAAAATTTGCACATACAAACTAGTTGATCGTGAAGAAATAAGCTTTATCACTCTTCAACGCAGAGCACACTCGTTCACAGTCTTGAAGGGCTGCGAAGCACATGTCAATAATTATGTTAGTCTGTTGTTATTCCTGAATAGTTTTTGTGATCAGGGGGTAGAATTGCAGTTATTGGACACCGTTGAAACCTGGGACAGATTATGTCAGTCGAAGATTTGCAATCATAAGTCATCATAGAATTCATGACTTATGATTGCAAATAAAGCAATAAAAAAAATTTAAAATCAATCACCGCAAAAGCAGATGAGTTTTTAGAAGAAGAAGAAACTAAAGAAATTAAATATCATTATTTGTATTGTTGTTTCAGATTGCGGAGCGGGATTCTTAATGTCATAGTTGTCCGAATACATTTAGGTAAGATTTTTTTTGTCATTGTAAACGTTAGCAACAATCAGATGTGATACTGTCAGTATAATTACGTCCTACAATATAATAATTCAAACCATAGAACACGAACTTATGATTAAAGGAAGGAAATTTAATTGCACAGCAGAAATATGAACCTAGACTTGGGCGACACAGAAACTGTGGTGATTGATTATTTTAAAGAAACTTTACACAAAGAAAAATCCTACCAAAGCTCCAGTACACGCTCAACTGAATCTATTCCTATATGTCTCACTATAACGTGCCCCGTTAGTATCTCAACGCATTTACTGTGAGGTGCAGTGGGCCCGCCTTGGCGTAGCTGCATAATAAACTATAACATTAGCTCAATGCAATGTATTTTTCAGAAACATGACGTCAATAGTGGACGATACTCCTGATTTCCATCTTAATCCCCGGCTGCTATTCTATCCCCTACTGTTCCTGGCATCGGGATTCTGGATTTTGCATCGATGGCAACAAAAATCACGTGCTTACAAACTAGTGGAGAAAATTCCCGGACCAACAACAATACCTTTGTTTGGAAACGCATTGATGGCCATTCGAAAGAGACCTGACGGTAAGTAGTAATAACTACAAATCGATTCAATTAAGTATTGGACATTTAGTTTCTTATTAGTTCCTTTATAATCAACAATTGCATGCAAAGAGTAGTTGAACCCAATGGCGAATTGAGTCCTAACACATTTTTTTTAACCAACTGGTGATCTGGTGTCCAGAATAATAATAACTTATAATAACTTAACTTAATAATAACTTCCAGAAATAGTAGAGCTAGCGTTAATGTACGCGCAGAAATTTGGCAATGTCGTACGCGTGTGGTTCGGTTCCAAGCTCATAATCTTCCTCACTGACGCTGATGATATCGAAGTAATTCTAAACAGCCACGTTCATATTGACAAGTCATCTGAGTACAGATTCTTCAAACCCTGGCTAGGCGAAGGGTTACTTATCAGTTCAGGTATGGTACAAAACATTGTTAGATTTTATTTAAACTGAATTCTGTTTTATCAAACTCGAATTGAAAGTCGTCAAGAAAACATATCACGGCTTGGCAAAACATAGTCGTATTCTAAGCATTCATAAATTTTATGGAAATAAGCCACCACCATGAAAACAGTCAATTAACTAGCATTTTTATGCAGGTGAAAAATGGCGTTCACATCGCAAAATGATCGCTCCAACATTCCACATCAACATTCTGAAATCTTTTGTGGATGTATTCAACCAAAATAGTAAGAGTGTGGTTGAGAAAATGCGTCCAGAATTGGGAAAGACATTTGACGTACACGACTACATGAGTGGTGTGACTGTCGACATTCTATTGGGTAAATATTAAAAAGAATATATATGGATGAAGAGCATTTAATCCTATTTAATACATGTCCTTCATTTCGTTTCAGAGACCGCTATGGGCATCACAAAAAAGACTCAAGATGAATCTGGCTTTGATTATGCTATGGCCGTAATGAAGTAAGCATTTGCAGTTTTCACATTATTTTCTTCAATAATTAACATACAATATGTACCCGATTATAACTTGAAAACAATAGAATTTAATGGATTACTTTGCCAACAGAATGTGCGATATCATACATCAAAGGCATTACAAACTGTGGATGCGCTTCGATCCTATTTTCAAACTAACTTCATTCTTTAAAAAGCAAATCGATCTTTTGGGTATTATCCACGGTCTCACAAATAAGGCGAGTAAAATTTTATAATCCTTGTCGTTCACCGCAAGGATATTTTAATCGGTAACAATAACGTTGCTTCTTGTAGGTTATTAAAAGCAAGAAAGAGATCTATTGGGAAAATAAAGCTAAAGGCATTGTTCCACCTACTATTCAAGAATTAACAAATGATCCAGATGATGGTGTGTTGGCTAACAACGCTAAAACTCTATCCGATGCTGTATTCAAAGGCTACCGTGATGACTTGGATTTCAATGATGAGAATGATATTGGTAAGATATTTTCTTCGTATATTTGTTGCTAAAAAACATAACATAGAAAATCATGCATTATTGATGGTCAGTAAAAAAACACCTGAAGGTATTCAGTCGATGGAAGAAATAATTTTTAAAGAATATCTCTGAATGCAAGAAGCATCAAACAGGTTGCTATGGTGGTTTTTGGAAGAAGCCCTATATACAGCAGTAGACTTGCTTTGAAGATAGAAGATGATATTGTAAATCAAGCCATACAATACCAATAATTCTGGGTTAATTTAATCGCAGGTGAAAAGAAACGTCTCGCTTTCTTAGACCTCATGATAGAGTCCGCTCAAAATGGAACAAATCAAATCACTGACCACGAAATTAAGGAGGAAGTCGACACTATTATGTTTGAAGTAAGTAGTTCCCATTCATTTTAATTTTTTTAGAAGTGGTAGCGCCACGCTGTTGTCGGTCATGACTCAGCATGAATGGGCAAGCTCATCCGGGGGGTACCACTGTCACACAGGAAATCGACATAAAGCGACAGCTCAGCTGTCGCGTTTCATTCGGTGAGTGCGATTGGCGAATGCCCAATACCACTTTCCTCTTCCCATCCTTTTTCCTTCCCGCTCCCCGCCCAATTGGGGCGGCGACACATCCATGACCCAGCGTTGCGGATGATTATGGGCGGCAGTGATCACTTACCATCAGGTGACCTGATTGCTCGTTTATCGGACCTATACAATAAAAAAAAAACCTTTTTTTGTTTAGAAAAATTTGATTTGCTGTACCTAATTTTTTCAGTAATATTAAAAACATACCTATATCTCTTATTAAGGGTCATGATACGACAGCCGCTGGATCCAGCTTTGTTCTGTGTCTCCTGGGCATTCACCAGCACATTCAAGACAAGGTATACGACGAGCTGTACGAAATCTTCGGTGACTCTGACCGCCCCGCCACATTCGCCGACACTCTCAACATGAAGTACTTGGAAAGAGTTATTCTAGAATCCTTGAGAATGTACCCACCAGTACCAGCAATCGCGAGACATTTGAAGCGCGACGTTAAAATTCGTAAGTCTTAATAAAAAAAAATACATCCAACGGTCACAAAATAACTAAACATTAAAATCGAGTCTTGAGCCGTGTGTATCAGGAACTAAGAGATCCTTTTCGCTTTCACAAACATCTAGACCCGAAACAATACTTGTGGACCACACAAATATGCGTCTCGGTGCATGGATCGAATAATGCTAAATTGATAATGCCATGCTTGTCAAGCCTTTTGTGAAACTGACTCTTTCAATGTTCTACTTTATATCTGCAGGAACTAAGAATTACGTTCTACCAGCCGGCTCTACTGTCGTGATTGGTACATACAAAGTTCATCGCGACCCTAAGTACTACAAGAATCCCGACACTTTCGATCCCGACAACTTCTTGCCCGAGAACACTCAGAATAGACATTACTACAGCTACATACCCTTCAGTGCAGGTCCTAGGAGCTGTGTTGGTAAGGTTTTTTTTTATAACTTATAAAATGTAAACTTAAAAATATTTACAAATTACTGCTCTTAGGTTAAAATCGTTTATAACAATACTTCGTTATTCCTGATTTTTTTTTTGAAATTAATTGTATTAATTTAAGATTTGTATAAATTTATATGAAACCACAGGTCGCAAATACGCATTGCTGAAACTGAAAATCCTCCTTTCGACAATACTGCGGAACTACAAGAGCATTTCTGATGTACGCGAAGAGAATTTTGGCCTGCAAGCCGACATCATTCTGAAGCGATCTGATGGATTTAGACTGAGAATTGAACCCAGGAAGAGAGTGCCCTCAACTGCAGTATCAGCATAATAACGATAAATTATATTGTCCCGTTTAATAGATACATGAACTTGACCTCTCAAAACGTAAGGAACAATACTTAACTCCTACCCTATCAGTATCGATCTTGACTGTCTTTATACTTCCATGTCGTCATGTAGAACATAGGCCATATAGACGTCAAAAGAGCGTGAGAAAGTGCTCCTACACGTTGTACACGCTTAATTAAATCCACGACGCACACCTCTATCGGCTGAAAAATGACCACGACCATTTTGTCAAGAGTGTACGACTACGAAAAAGACTTCCATGTCAACGTCCAGCTTTTAAACAACATTAATAATTACCTTCGTATTTGTCGCTTCAAAGGTAACATTGACACAACCTGAGTTATTAGGAAATAATAATATAGTCTCTAATTTCTAATGCCCGGTTTAAAGGTAGTGATCAACATTTGCCATCACCCTTCATAAGCCGTACACTTTCTGATTCTCTCTCTTGAGCCATAGGATTTATGTATTTTACTGCTGAACTAAGCCGTGAACTTCAATAACATAAGCTATTTTTTTATGTCTGCGTTTCTTCGTACGTGCTATTTTCAAATAATGCTCACGTATACATGTCACGGGAAAATATTAATTAGGTTTATTATGATGACAATTACGCAATCCCATTGTAAACCCGCAACTTAATATTACGTGTTTAAGAATCAATAATAATATATTGAATAATTAATTGTTGTTTAATTTACACCTATACTTATCACCCTGTTCTTATAAAAAATAGAGTTGCACGATTAATGTAACAGAAAGAAAAGGAGCCGAGATGGAATGGATGAGACGGGTTGGGATAGGATGTGAAGGAAATGGGCAGGACAGGGAGGGAAGGAAAGTGGACCGTAGGATACTCAGGTTGAGTTCACAAAAACGGAAGTTTGAACGGGAATATGATGTTTCTGGTATGGAGGAAAGTCAAAACATATCGTACCCAGGCGAATACAAATTCTGAGCTTCTCTTGCCATAATCATAATTTGATGAATATTTATAAACATGGTGTTTTTTTATTAAAGAAATCAAAGTAATTTATTAAATACAAATTAATTCTTTTTGTACAAATTTAGGTTAGGCAGCTCTATACAATCAGGTATTTAAAATGGCGCACAGAACAGCGGAAAAATAACATACGATTGATGGTAATAATAAAATAGTACATCTATATCACTCACCGAGATCTCGCTTTTTAATGCAGACTGGACGACGCCGACAAAATGGTGATCATTGTAGCACTGAACATCACTTGCACTATGTATGTATATCGTCCATAGAACAATGTAAGTTAGCCAAGAACTCTAGCGCAGCAATGAAGCACGTGCCGTGCTTATGCAAGCGTACACGGGAAACTGAGCTATTAATACACTAAGACGGCACAATATTACGAGTACTACACTAACTACCCTCCACTGGATAATATTTTCTCAATAATACAAGAAAGAAAATATTGCAGTTCAAACGAAAGCGACCGTTTTGTAATAAGTTGTTTGTTATATTTAGGTTTTTTATCATAGTTGGTGAGATTAGAAAGATTTTGTTATATATACCATACAAGAATGCATCTTCGATTCTTCTAGGTTATGAAACGAGATTCTATCTTAGTGTAGGGTCAGGGCTATGTATGTGACTGTTGGGTGTATTTATTTTCCTTTTTTTTTCTAAAACAGTTCCCCACAGTAGAATTCCTAAATAGAGATTATAATTCAAAAATAATAATTTGTTGTTTCATAAACATGCATACGAAGGAAAATATATAATTTAAGATTTTAAAAATATTCTTGTTGTAATAATAAGGCGGCGCCATCTGATTATTTCGCCAGAAATGGTAGAAACGATATCAAAATACAATAAATAATAATAATAATAAACAATTATGTCTTTTTTATCGTTATTGTTATTATTTTTTGTTATTGTCTTTGCAATTATGGACGAAGTTATTAAGACGAACAACTATAGGAAATACATCCTGAAGGACGGTACGGTCGACATCTGTCGGGCATGCCACCGTCCTGGCGAGTCAACCAGGCATGATATCTCCCGTTGTTCGTATCTTGCATTCATCAGCAAATTGCTCTTCGGTATGCACTTGTGACTCCTGAAGTGCCATATTATCAATATGTTCCCCAACCAGTTCTTGAAAATGCTCATGCAATGCTATATTGGGATCGATCTGTTATCAGAGACAGGACTATTGTTGCCAATAAGCCTGATATTGTGATAATAGATCGATTGGCGCGCCGGGCTATGCTTGTTGACGTCACCATCCCGCATGACGATAACCTTGTAAAAGCTGAAAAAGACAAAATGTCAAAATATCTAGATTTGGCACACGAGGTTACCGACATATGGGATGTCGACGCGGCAATTTTTGTCCCGATTGTCGTTTCTGCTCATGGGTTGATACCAAAGAGCCTCGACCAACATCTACAGAGGCTTCTCAATTGGCTGTTGGGTCAAGAGTCAGATACAGAAGGCAGTATTACTGGACACGGCGCGCATTGTGAGAAGGTTACTCACTTTGTCTCCCTAACCGCCGGTGGCTTGGATCTTGAGCTTCACCACGGAATGAAAAACATTTTTATATGTATATGTTTATTTTAATAATATATATGTAAAAATTATAAAAAAAATGATGAAAATAAAATAAAGAGAATAATAAACACTACATTAAATTACATATATTATTACACCACACAACATAAAACACAAAAACGAAAAAAAAAACAAATAAAGTTGTTGTTAAATTAAATGTTTTGCTAAGCGCAAAACTCGGGTACGACTAAACTTATTTGGCTATTTTTGGTCTCAAAAACTTTATAATCATCCATATTGTTAGAAATAGTGATATTGAAGTGGTATTGGTTTTTTCTGTTCATTATCAGTCCGTGTTTGTAATTCGTCCGATATGGCGGCAGGCTCGCCCTCTATCACATCGTGAGACGGAACACACAAGGTGCAAAGTGGGTGTTCTGGTTGGTTAATATAAAATTACACAACATTATATCATATTATTAGCCTCAGTGGCTAGACTTTCATGAAGAAATCAACTTTGTGCTGATTTAAATAAATAATAAATAAAATAAATACACCCAACAGTCACATACATAGTCCTGACCCCACATTAAGATCAATTAAGTCTTGTGTCGTGGGTATCAGAAGCTACGAGAGACTTTTCGGTCTCACAAACACCCAGACCCAAGACAAATTTATGTGGGTCTCACAAACATTTGTCTCGGTCCCGGGATCGAACCCGCGGCCTCTCGTTTCACAGGCGGTGTCTAACCAACTGCGCCACGGAGGCTGTCGTATTTAAGCACAAATTACGAGATATTATTAGGGAGTCAAAGCCCAAGCAAAAATAGGGAAAAGAAAAAACGATTCCACAAATATTATTGCATTTGTTCTATGTTTACTATATACACAATAAAGGCGTGAAGGTGGCCTTATGGCGACCGCCAAGCCATGAAGACTTTGCAGCCCGCTAGCTGCGCAGAAGCAAACGCCGTGATAATATTGTAATATATTAAAATATTTTAGTAAAAAGCCGAGGCATTTATTATAAATATAACAAAAAAGCAAAATAAGTTTTGATCTGATACATAATAGTGAATTTTAGAACATTCCGGAAATGCAACACGCTTGACGTATCAAACAAAACCATCACAATAAATAAGTACAAAAACATTGTTTATATCTGAATGTGGCGCATAAATTTGCCATAAATTATGTAAATTTTTCGGAGAGCAAGTAAATGGTAATTTTTGTTCGTAATTCAATTCACTTTTAAATGAAACGATTTTATCTAACGATAAGATAATCTTAGTGTTCGTAAAGCTATGACCACACGAGTAATTGTTTTAGTTAACTGAGAAAAGGCGTAAAAATACGCCACGATAAAAAACTTTGTATTATTGTTTCTTATTTTAATTCTTTTATAGATATTCAAAATAATATAGTAATTTTTAAAAGGAAATTCCTTTTTTTATTCATATATTGACACGGCGGCAACGACTAAACAAGAGGAAAAATAGAGAAATAAAACTTCTTATGAATGGATTCTTTCAAAGTTCTTGAAAGCTGCGATTTAATATAAATCTGCATTGCATGTAAAGTATGAATAAAATCCCACCCAAACCCTATGTATCATTATCAGTTTCTTGTTACAAAAGAGAATGCAAAGAAAAATACACTTATTGAGTAATTCCAAGCATACAGAGTCGCGGATACAAACCAGCAGCTATAACGCCGGTAAAATTACATTAATTAAATTAATTAACAATTTTATAAAAGCTTGAAGATATCATAATATTTTATAACACACAACTTTGCCAGCGTTCTAGTATAAAAGCTGAACGTTACATATGTTATTAAGGCAACTATCAAAACGTGTTTCCTTGGTAGTTAGACACTTTTGATGGTACTTTCATTTACCAGACACATTAGAGCTTGTAACTTCCAAATCCACCACGATCAGAACTTCATAATAGCTGTCATGTGATGCTTATATTAGAATGCAGACAAACATGCAGCTTTTATAAAAAGACGATAGCCTGGCGGCCACGGGCTTCTGGTCTTCTTCTGGTTATAAGAGCTTCACAGTTAAAACGTTCTCATAAGTATCCACAAAGTTAGTCAATAGAATGATAACTTTTAGCCTTGTCCCGTCTCATTCTCACTCAAGATATATAATCCAGTCCCATCCCGTCCATTAGCGTACAAAAAAGTAACAAACATATCGGAATTCCTGCCTCTTCCACCGGGAACACTACAGTTAACGGGATAAAAAGTGTTAATCCGGGGTGTCAGCTACCTCCTTAACAAATTTTATCGAAATCCATTAAGCCATTTCTGAGTTCATCGTGCACAACCGCACAGACAAACAGACAAAAATTCGAAAAATCATTGTTTTGGGTTCTATTTCGTTAATATAGTCGCCCCATATCAGTTTTTCTTATTTATCTTTCATGTAGATATCGATCGGTTACAAATTTATTATACGTATAGAATAATTTCATACAAATGTGAACCATTCTTAACTAGCGGAAAAATGTATTATTTATGCTACATTAATAAAGACAACGCAGTACAGTAGATATGGAAGAACATTAGATTGCGTGCTTCGGTTACATGCAGTCATAAAGTTTCGTAAGTTACATTGTCATTAAGCAAATATTTTAACAATTTTAAAAATGTATCATTTTATTTTTAACACAGTTTA